>CM039675.1:251295460-252757960 GCA_022496015.1 Hordeum marinum | reverse complement strand
TGACCTCCACCCTTGCAATGATGACATATAACCTCATGTGTTTGCCCTAAAGGATGAAGAAGAGATCTATGCAGGCCCCAAAGGTGTGCTCTAGGCGGAGGCTGGTTAAGGTACATGTTTCCTAGAGGTTGGAGTTGGCGTCTGAAGTAGCCGGTGTTGTAGCAGGACATGTGGATGTTGATGACGTACATGGTGTCCATGATCAAGTTTGACCTACAGAAAAAATATTCTTGCCAACGCCTCTCCATCTACCACTTCACGTTCAGCTCTACAAGCAAGATGGAGTAAACGAGTGATAGTGTTATACTTCATATACTCTAAAATAGTCTGAATCTCCCTAATTAATCCTCCCATAAAACATGCAAGCATAGCTTCATTTTCATCAACAATACCACATCTAATCATGCCAGTTTGTAATTCCTGATAATATTCCTCTACGTAATTTTTTCCTTGTCTTAAATGCTGCAATTTTTGAAGTAATTCACGTTGATAATATGGTGGAACCCAACGAGTACGCATAGCAGTTTTCAAAGCAGCCCAAGTAGCAGGGATATTATCATGATGTATACTACAATGTTCAATCCACCAAACACAAGCAAAACTAGTGAAAGCACAAACTGCAACAATAACACGTATATTCTCAGGAAATTGTAGGCATGTAGAACGTTGTTCTGTTTCTAACTCCCAAGTAAGATAAATATTAGGAACATATATACCATAAAATGTCAGAATATTCAATTTAAATTTAGGGAGATGGTCATGATCCCGTACCTGAGGGGGGTGTAGCCTTACCATTGCGATTGCATCCATGTGGACAACCTGGTGCTTGTGGTTGTGGTTGCCCTTGGTGTTTATTTGGAGCAAGCTCTCCCTCACCATCGTAATAACGATCATAATCCTCATCCTATGCAACGACGGTAGCAACAACAGCCATAGAAGCTGCAACAGAAGCAACAATAGGAACAACACTAGAATTTTGGCCTTTGTCGATAGGCACATGTTGCCCTCGTCCCGTGAAATTCAGACAATGTTGTTGCTGTTGGTCTTGATCTTGTTATAGAGGTATGGCAGGTGCAGCTTGTGGTGGTAGACGTCCAAGCACCTCATTGAAGTTAGCGTCCATCTTTGTTTCAAACGTCTTCTCCAAACAATCTAACTTATCCATGGCCTCTTCCAAGCTGGTCACCAAGTCATCACCTATTCACCCATTATTTGTTGAAATTTACCATGGAGATCCTTGTTGGTCAAGCCCTCCTAGTCGATCTCGCCGGCTTGTGATCCTAGCATGGTTAGCAGCAATAGGAACACACAAGAATATAAACCTACAGACTAGTAGGAAGTGGTGGTAGTGTGTCCCAAATCCATCAAGAAAATCTCAAATTCTTACCAGTTCTTACCCAGTAGCAGGCGGTGATTGGCAACTATTGTAGTCAAAATTCTCAAAGCTTGGAGAAAGCGAGTGCCAGGTGGTGTCAAACACACGAAGTAGTAGTATGTGGTGCTGGGATGGCTTATAATATGGTAGCAAAAATGTTAGTAATAATCAGTTTAGAGATGCAAAGTTGAAAAGACCCTCAAAGATGGTACCCTGCAAGTCCTAGGCTAGACCGTATAGGAGACGCGAGCATAGAACGCCAACAAAATCACGACGCAACACGTAATCAAGGGAAGAGCACACTCTGAATTTTCTTTTTCCCTTGTTTATTTTGATGCCTCTTTTCCGCACTCTTTTTTTTCCAGAAAATCACAATAATGGCGAGTGTCCCAAAACTTTTTCGAAGGTCTAAAAAACAGGATAGGCACGATTTTTTTTGGACGCCCGGTGAAAAAACTAGAAACTACTCAAAAAAATGTTTTCTATAAAACCGACTGTCTCAAAATGCTCTACTACACCTAAAAATAGGATAACCATAATGTTTTTGACCGATGTGTTCTCCAAAAATATTGCGCCCAAATAGAGGGTGGTTTCAAAATTATTATTTTTGGGTAGCACCCTTGTCTAAGAATAGAGAACAAAAGATGGAATACGAAACATACTCAGACAATGAAACAAGAATATGAAAATAGATGGATCTTGTAAACAAACCTAATATGTGATGGACTCGGATTGGTGACGGATATGTGGTGGTATAGGTGGACTCGGATTGGTAATGACGATGGTGTGGTGGTGGCATATGGCAGCAACGATGATGGTGGCATGGTGGTGGTATAACGCAACAACGATGATGGTGGTGATGGTATACGACAGCAACAATGATGGGGGCGTGCTAGTGCTATATGGCAGTGTTGAAGACGGTGCAACGACGGCGTGACAACCTATGGACAAAACTAAAAGCTCTAAAAGACTAGACACTAAGACCAAGAACTCGACACGATGATGCAATCGGAAATTCAACAAAGCAACACCGAATAGAAAATTGCAAAGGCTTAGATTGGTTCAGGTATGATGATCTAACCCTAATTTTTTTGTGGCTTTTTCGTGGACTGTAGGTATGAAGAACATAAGCGGTCTAAACTACGAAAAACTAGGAATTCTGTAGAGCAACCTAGAAACTTGATAGAGGCAAAGTTATCCCTGTCTTTCGATGATATGTCACTATCGATGATATGTCACGATGACAATCCGACTACGAACGTGTGAAGACGTCGTGCCTTAGTAATCTCTAAGCCAACTCCAAGAGGTTATTGACCATGCTGGAGCATAATCAACCTGAGCAGGAGGGTCTGTTTCCTACACGCAAACGAAGAAAAAGCAAGAAACTAAAACTACAATCTAGATATTGCGAATATAAGGGTCCATGTAGCTTGATATGACTCATCTACACATGTTGATGACCGACACCGGCATTGTTGGGTTATGTATGCATGTTCCTGTATGGTTGTGTCACTTAGATCTATAACTAGGCATGTCTACCCAGGTTCTCTGACATATGATTGCTAGCGATTTATTCATATACGTGATCCAAAAGGCGCAAACGGTCCCGGATAGGGTAAGGTGGTAGCTATGGAGCTTACCATGCATGAAGCCACAAAGTGATATGATGTGGTACATTCTAGATTCATATGGCTTAGGATCGGGGTCCTCATAGTACTCCACCTTGAGTGGTTTGCCAACCTTGTCATGGTCTAGAAGCATAATAGAGAGTGGCGAATGTGCATCAACTTCACTAGTCTCAACAAGGCCTGCCCCACGGACCATTTTCCATTGCCACGCATCGACCAGATGGTGGATTCAATCACTGGTTTGATCTACCGTGCTTCCTGGACACCTTTTCATGCTACCATCAGATCAAGATCGCCATGCAAGATGAAGAGAAGATTGCTTTCATCACCCCACACGGAGTGTAGTGCTAAATTTTCCTACCCTTCAGCTTGAAAAGTGTAGCAGCCACCTTCTAAAGGCTGATGCACAAAGGCCTAGGCCCTAAAATGGGAAGGAATGCAGAGGCCTACTTCAATGACATCATCATCAAGACGCGTGAAGCGAGATCCCTCATCAAGGACCTCGACGAGACCTTCTCCAACCTGCGCAAGATAAACCTCAAGCTTAATCCTGCGAAGTGTGTCTTTCGAGTCCCCTCAGGCAAGCTCCTTGCCTTACTGGTCTCCCACCATGGCACTGAGGCTAACCCAGAGAAGATTCAAACCATCGAGAAGATGCGACCTCCTACCAACCTCAGGGAAATGCATCGCCTATCATAATGGATGGCTTCACTTGGATGCTTCATCTCCATGATTCGGGAGAGGTCCTGTCCTTCTTCAAGCTCATGAAGATATTGAGCCCCTTCAAGTGGACTCCTAAAGATAATACAACCTTCGAGGACCTCAAGAGGTCTGACGATCCCTCCTGTTATGGTGGCCCTCCAACCTCACAAGCCTTTGCTTTTGTACTTGGCAGCCACCCCGCAGACGGCCAGCAAGGCCCTGTTGGTGGAAATAGAGGACAATGTCCCTGCAAAGGAACCGCTCGCCATGCCAGCACCTGTCGAGGCCACCTCAGCACCTGATGAGATCACATCCGAGCCGGCCGAGGCCGCACTAGCGCCTGCCGAACCTCCTCCTCGGAAGGCCCTGGTGAGCCGCCTGATGAGCCTCCTATGAAGCAAGAGGCTGCTCCTTCCATGACATGCCTCGTTGAGCACCCTAGTTACTTCCTCAACTTGGTTCTATGGGATGCACGTGAGTGGTACCCCATGCAGTAGAAGCTCCTGCTCTCACTTCTCATCGCATCCAGGAAGCTACGCCACTACTTCCAGGGCCACCCCATCAAGGTGGTCACATCTTATCCTCTTGAGAAGGTTTTGCGCAACCCCAATGCCACCGCTTGCATTGCAAAGTGGAACATTGAGTTGCAACTCTTTAAGCTAGCGTTTGACACCATAAGGACAATCAAGGGCGCTTCTCTGGTGGAATTCGTTGCGGAATGGATGGACTAGCACCAAGATGACTGTCCTAAGGATAAATCCCTCCAGCTAAGCAAGGACGCCTCCAGGGGCTGGGTCATACACTTCGATGGTGCATTATCCTGGTAGGGTGTGGGGGCTGGCGTTGTGTTCACTTCCACCAAGAGAAAGCTCTACTATGCTTCAAGCATGATGACAAGGTCTCCAACAACACAACATAGTACGAGGGCCTCATCGCTAGCCTCAAGGCCGCACATGCCCTGGGCATCAAGTGCATCCTCCTCAAGGGAGACTCACATCTCCTCGTCAACTTCTCCAACAAGAGCTACAAACCCAAGGAAGAGCACATGGCTGCGTATCTGGAGGAGGTGCACAAGCTTGATAAGCGCTTCCCGGGCATGAAACTCAAGTATGTGCCTCGCCAAGTGAGCTTCCAGTCGCGAGCCACAAAGCCTTGGAGTCTTCAAGGAAAGGCTCCATAAGCCATCTGCAGTACCTCCAACCGCCAGCGTCTTGGCGCCTCATGAGGAGCTCCTGCTCGCACCCTTCACAGGTGCACCAGAGTTCAGGAACCCGCCTACTATTGGTGCTAGAGCCATAGGCCGAGAGCCGGGTCACAGAATTCAAGGTCCACTTGAAGGACGGCCCCTCCCAACAGACAACGCTGAAACATAGAGCATGGCCCACCAAGCAGTATCGTACTACCTATAGGACGACCCTCTATAGAGAATGTGCCCCACCGGAATGACGTTACGATGCATCTCTGAGGAGCAAGGGCGTGAGCTTCTTGCTGACAGACATGATGGAGACTGTGGCCACCACTCTTGATCACATAACCTAGCTGGCAAGGTATTCTACAACGGCTTCTACTGGCCCATAATGCTTCAAGACACCATCGAGCTAGTTCGATTTTGCAAAGCCTGTCAATTGCATGCCAAGAAGATCCATCCGCCAACACAAGGGCTCTAGACCATCCCCGTCTCGTGGCCCTTTGTGGTTTAGGGGCTGGATATCCTGGCTCCCTTCTCTCATGCAGCTGGAGGCTACCTCTACCTCTATGTCGCCATCGGCAAGTTCACCAAGTGGGCAGAAGTGGAGCTCGTCTGCTCCATCCCAGCATGATCTGCTATCAAGTTCATCAAGGACCTGGTGTGTGGGTTGGGTGTCCCCAACCACATCATCACTGACAACGGTTCGCAATTCACAAGGAACTTTTCAGGTCCTACTACGACAACCTCAGCACGCAAATCTTATATGCCTCTATGGCACACCCGCTAAGCAACGGCCAGGCCGAGCATGCTAACATTGAGGTTATCAAAGGCCTCAAGACAAGAATCTTCATCAAGAAGCTCACAGCCTCTAGCAAAGGCTGGCTCGACGACCTCCTGTCCATGCTATGGTCGATACGCACAATGACGACCAAACCTACCAGTGAAACTCCCTTCTTACTCGTCTATGAGGTGGCAGCGGTCCTTCCTACTGAGGTCAAGCATGGGTCCTTGCGGGTCTTGGCCTTCAACGAGAACCAGCAAGATGATCTGCGGAAGCCAGACCGCCTTTTGAACGGCCTGGTATCAACATGCATTGCATCACTGCCATAACTAAAACTTATGTCCTTGCACCCTTTAAGCTGGTGATCTTGTCCTGCGAAGCATCCTCTCCAGAGGAGGACTCCACGGGCTCTTGCCCATGTGGGAAGGCCCGTACAGGGTCGTCCATGTTTCCCGGCCTGGCGCAGCACGGCTGGAGACGGAGGAGGGTATTCCAGTACAAAACACATGGAACATCCAAGACCCGCACCACCCCATTATTCGTCGCCATGTCGGTCATTGCTGCTGCTGAGCGCGCCGCCATGGCCCTGCCTGCCTTGTACCAATCGGGATCTCAGGAGGACGACGGGTGACCCAAACCGTAGAACCATGGACACCCAGCCGAGCTGCTACTGGAGTCCCTCGCCCCATTGCCGCCGGATCTAGCCCCTCTGCGCCAAATTCGGACGGAGCCGGCCGCCAGGCCGTCGGAAGCCGCACCGTTGACGCCATTCTTGTCGTCCCGCTCGGGAATGAGACGTTGACCGCGGCTCAGTCATGCCTTGCCTCTTGTGCGCGTCCTCTTGTGGGCCCGCGTCCCTGCCAGCGGCAAAGTGCCGGCCTAGCAGCAGCCAGGTCACCTAGCTCGCCTCCAAGCCTCGAGATCCAGCTGGGCCTTGGCCCACTAGGTGAGCAGCCCGCCTCACGTATTCGCTGCCCAGTGTGTGGTTTGATTAACCTGTGCCATGTCTCTGTTCATGACCTACTGTAGATTCAGTCCATCATGCATTTTTTCTCAAAACGAATTTCCCTAATTATCCAGTGAATTATAGTTTTGTAGAAAAAACCCTATTGATCATGCATTTAATAACTCTCAAACCGTGCATCACATGTAATAACTTTATATATGAAAAATGCTTAGAATTTCGTGTAGATTCACAACATCCCACTTTCATGTATTATAAAAATCTTTAACTTGTTTTTTCATTTAATTTGGTGCCATGTGAACATGATTTATTTCATAACTACATAACCGTAGCTCCGTTTAAAATGATCCACATATGTAACATGACTAGAAAAACGAGTAGACTCACATGTTGCAATTTATTTTCATGTTTAATAAATAGAAAATATGGTTAGTTCAGCTCGGGAACAAATTCAAAAATTGCATATGAGGTCGTTTCAGAAATTCTATATGTTGTTTCCATCCTCATTTAAAATGCCTAGATAGTGTAGTTTCATTATGCTTCGCCTCTTGACATGATTAACAACATTTAAAATGATTGTTGAGCTAAAACAATATTAACAACATTTATATTAATATGGAGAGTTATGAATTTGTTATATGTATGTTCTCCTTCTCCATTTGTAACATCCCAAAATTTCATTTTGGAATGTTATGAAATATAGCTATGCATCATCATCATTTTGTTGGACTGTAATGAATTTGTTGAAGTGCTTCTTTTGATTTTCTGCAAGGCCATTTCAATTTTTGTAGCGAACCGACTCAAAACGAGTCAAGCCTCTGTGTGTTCTGTGCCATCCCTGGATCAGTATGCTGGCACACACAGTACATCAATGTATATATCAAAGTGCAATCACATGTAATTAACATAAAACTGATATATACCTTAACATAGCAGCGGATACAGTCAACGGGAGTGGAGTCCCCATAACACCAACGGTAGGTTGAGTGAGGACCGTAACCCTGAATCGTACTCTTACCCGTCGTACAAGAGTATCTACAACATGAGATGTTGCAGTCGTGTAGGTCAGCATTTTGAATATGCTGGCAAGATCACCACAGAAGAACAGAAGAATAAAGACTATTCTATATGCAAAGGCTTTGTGGCTCTGTGTCTAAGTTTTTGCGTAAAAGCTGATTTTATTATCCCTACAACAAAGGAATATCAGGAATTTTCACTATAGAGTTACCTATCATGACATGGTTCCGCCAACCGATGTCCAAATGCCCACAAGTATCATTAAGTTGCCCACAATTAATTATTAGTCCAGTGTTGAGAGTTCAGAGATAGATCCAAGTCTAGAGGCTCAAATTGTCCGTAACCGTGGACACGGCTAATCGATTAGGTTTAACTCTGCAGAGTGTTGTGTACTTTACCCACAAGATTCTTTCCCTCCTGGTAAGTCCTCGCACTGCCTGGTGTTTGAGAACAGGATTAAAGAAACATGGTCTTTTAGAGTGTTTCCCTGACTGTCCGACAGTGCCCATCCAATCCTAACGTCGACTACATCTCGTAGCACTGCCCAGCAGAGTCACAACAAAGATCAACCAAGCCAGAGCCCATAATGACTTGTGGCTACACAGGTAAGCTTCCGGGCATGAAGTATTCATCCTTCTCTTTGAGTCTAGGTGAGGCTTTCCGCGTGAATACTGGAACTTCTCCAGCAACACCTAGGCAAATCCACTGGTTTCTCCAGGGTGCCGTTCCAACCATCCCTCACCCAGTAGTGTGTATTGAAAACTTGTCTTCTCGGGTCTCGAAGTCTTGAGGTCTTGAAGATGCAGGACTTGAAGATGTCTTCATGAAGTTGTCAACTTGACGTGGAGTCCTTCTTCACACCACTCACGAACACTCATACCAATCCCCGTCTACTTTATCATAGCATAAAAGTAACTAACGTTCCCGGGGCTTTAGTAACAAGTGCTGGGTTCCTACCTCATGCATTCTACTCAACTACAAGAATTTCAATAACACTATATGCAATAAAACATAGGTATGAACAAGATGGTTAAAGTGAACTTGCCTGTACTGTTGATGAAGATAAAGATTGCTCTCAGAAATAACTTGATAGACTATACGTCACTCTCTGATGAAGATCTATATAAAAAACATTGCATTCATAAGCAATCATACTAGCAATCAATTCTAACAATCACAAGATAACACAAGAAACAAAACAACAAGGTTGATGAAGGAAATACTTAAGACAAAAACTCAAGGTAACAAAACTACATCAACACAACTAAGGTGATGATGAAGGAAATACTTAGGACAAAAGTTAAAATCAAGAAAGTTTTCATAAAAGCAACTATAGTTTTCCCCTACAAACAATTATTTTCAAATAGTAACAAAACAATAACAAAGTAAAATACAACTAAAGTATTTTAGTAAATATTTTACTAGCAAAAAGAATTACTTTTGAAGAACAAGTAAAACCATGGAAACAACATTGTAAACAACATAAGTGTTTGCCTAATGAACTTAACTACAAGCACAACCATAAACTAAGAGAAAAAATTTTATAAAACAACTAAGTTAACAGAAAGTAATTAATAAAAATCTTTATTACAAAACAGAATTAGATCATCTAAGACTTTTGGGAAAAGAGTTTCTATTAAAACTAAATTGTTTTATAACACATTACCTAATGAAAAATAATCTAGTTTTCCTATCATAATAGAGCAAAACTAAATTATTATTGTTATTAACAAAACATTTCTTAACATAAAGGAATTACTACAAATTTTATTTGAAAACAGAATCTAATTACTTAAAACTTTGTTAAAATTAACTATTACTAACTAGTTTGTTTTTAATAAACTATACCTATTTGAAAAAAGGAGTGTAGGTTCCTACAATAATAATTTATAAACTAAACAAATTATCTTTGTTAACAGCAAGTAAACTACTAAAGCTAAATGAAATCTAAAACATAATATAAATCATATTCAGATTTTCTAAATAAAACAAAGTAATTCAAACTAATTAAAATAATAGGAACTAATCAGATTCTGGTTTTAGTTAAAACCCTAATCAAATTTATTCTAAAAATTCTCAAACTTTACCTACTGATAAGTAATATCACTAGTGTCAAGTAGCAAAAACAATCAATGAAAAATACATTTTAGAACTCAAGATATTCGGAAAACAAAATTTAAATCAAATCTGTTTAAATTCAAATTTAAATGTTCAAACATGGTCAAACTTGGAATCTACAGAAACTAGATAAAACTTGTGACCTAATGCAAAAAGAATAAATTTAAAATAGTTGAAAATATAAAAGATATAAGCAAAAAAAATCAGAAACTATTCTGTTTTTGAAATTAAAACAGAAAAAGAAAAAGGGTTCCTAACGGACAGGGTGTACACGTGGCAGCTTCCTACTGGCTAGTGGGGGTGTCCTGCGGTGACAATAGAGCGGACGGCCGAAACATAAAGAAAATGGTTCGGGTATTTTAAAACTTCTAATCTGGATCGTCCATCTAGATCCTACGGTGGAGAGGGGTGGAGGAGAGCTCACAGTGGAGGGGGTGTCTCCGGCGAACTTCCGGCGAGATCTGAAATGGCGAGGTCGACGGGGACTGCGTTCCGGTGGTCGAGGGCGACTATGGAGTGGTCCGGGCGGCGGTGCTTGACGTCCGGCGTCGAACGGTGAGGTCGACGGGGCGAGAGGGCAACCGGGGCGACGGGCACGGGCGCTGGGAGGTTTGGTGGCTGTTGGGGCTCCGGCGAGGGATTTGGGCAGCGTCTCGGCGAGGAGAGAGGGGGCTCGGGGGGGATGGGTGCGGGGGCTAGTCCGCTCTTTATAGGGTCGGGGAGGGGGTCGGGAATGGAAGGGGGAGGGGATTCCGGCGAGGAGGAGGTCGCGGCGGCGGCGGCGCGCGCGGGAGGAAGGGGGCTACCGCGGCGCGTGCGAGATCGGACAGTGGGTCCCCCTATTAGCGAGAGCGAGAAGGGAGCAGTGCTGTCGGTCGGCCAAGATTTTAGAGATTCGGCACTAAGTGGGGTGGGCCGGCCCGATCTGTTTCAAAATTCTTTCCATTTTAAATATACAGAGGCAATAAAAAATCTTTAACGCAAATAATCTAGATCCCAAAATAGGAGTATTATACATCAAAATTATCATAATACAATGTGCCATTTAATGAACATTTTTATTTTTTTATTTGAACAATTTGAAAAAAAATATTATTTTTAGAAATTGCCTATTTGTTTTTTTAAATCATTTTTGCAAAAATTTCAAATAACCTCATGGGTTTTTATAGTTCAAAAACTTCACAAATAACCCCCTGTTTGGAGTTTCATTACTCCTCTCAATTTTTTGACAAGGGGTTTGAATATTTTGAAAAGTTGAATAGGAACCAAATATTAAAATGGATTCCAAAATAATTTAGGGGCACTTTCAATTTCTTTCAAACTCCGAACTCATACTTCATATAAATTGAAGAAGTCATATTATCTCCTCTCATGAAAGTCATTGAGTTGCATAAAGTTTCTGAATTTGAAATATTTTCAAATGGGAATTCAAACCATTTTCAAATCCCTTTTCATTTCTTTAAATGGAAGAAGTCATGTCATCTTCACTCTGGGGTTTTGTGATGAAATGGATTTGAATTCCTGGTGATCAAAATGCAAAGTGAAAGTTTTGGGAAAGTCATTTCATTCCCTCTCATCAAACTTTCAAAAAGTTTCAACAAGTTCAAATTTCACTCACTTTCAATCACTCAAACAACAAACAATCATTCTAATATTTATTATAACATTCCAAAGTTTGGGATGTTACAATTTTCCCATGTATTTGTTTCACCTATTTGAAAACCTGTGGAAATGTTCAAATAAAGAGGGGAGTAACATGACACTCCACACCAGGGGCATCTTGGTGAAATATTTGAGAAATTAAACCAGGGGGTTATTTGAAAATTTATCTCAAAAGGATTTAAAATCAATTAGGCATTTTCTAAAAATAAATTTTAAAAAGATATTCAATATGACAGAGGAAAAATGTTCATTAAATAGCATGAATTCTCCTGATCATTTTGATATATATATTTCCTATGTTTGGGAAAGTTTTGAATGCATTAAAAGAGTTTTTACTGCGGTGGAAATAGAAAAGGAAAGTATTTAAAACCGAACCGGGCCGGCCCACCGTCTTTAATTCCCGAAACCGCTCCGGGTCGGCCACCGACGCGCTAACCACGCCCCCACACTCACTGATGCGCGGGACCCATAGTTCGACCGCGGCATCAGCGCGGTCATACCCTTCCCCATGCCCGACCGACGTCGCCGGAGATCCCTCTCCGTGGATCACGCCCCTCGTGCCCTCCCAGACCACCGCACCGCCCCTATATAAAGCTCTGACCTCTCCTCTCTTCGTTCCACCCCCGAAACCCCTTTTTCCCTCGCCGGAGTGCTGCGCCAGACCTCACTGGAGTTCGGCACCCCAACCGAACGTCCCCAAGCTCGTGCCCGTCACCACACTCACCCCGAGCAGCCTCCGATGCCATCAATCGACGCCGGAGCCTTGCCGCCGCTGTTTGAAGCCTTTGGATGCCACCCTCGACCACCGCACCATCGTCCCCGAGCATCTCCGACCACTGGCCGCCGTTGACCTCGCCGGAGACACCGACCCCCTCTCTGTAAGCCTCCACCGCCACCCGTAGTCGTCGGATCCGTAGTCAACGCATGAGACTAGATCTGTTTAATAACCAAACCGGTACGCTCTAGTTGTCGGTCGTCCGCTCGTTAGCTCTCACGCGCACGCCCTCGCGGCCAATCACAACCTAACACGTAGACCCTGTCCGATAGATAGGAAGTTTTTCTTTTTCTTTTCTGTTTTAGAAAATAGAATGTATTTTGTTTTTGTTTTTATCATATCTTTTAAAATATTTGGTGTTTTTATTTGATTCTTTTTGCATGAGTTCACAAATTTGATGTAGTTTACATCCGTATGCTTATATTTCAAATTTTAACTTGAAATTTTGAATCTAATAAAATTTGTTTAAATTACTAAAATCTGTATAGCTAGAGTTTAAAAGTATATTTTTGAGTGAATCTTTTTGCCACTGTTTGGTATTAGTTAGACCTATCATTCTACATAGTTTGAGAATTTTTAGGATGAATTTGGTTACTGTTTTTAACAAAAACAGAATCTGTTTAGTTCTTAATAGATTTTAATTAAACTGATTTTTATTTAATTTGAACCTGAATTAGTTTAACCCTTGTTTTTAGATTTCATTCGGTTCTGTTGATTCAACATTAGGTGTATTTTTTTTCTGTTAATAAAATATGTTTTTCAAATTGTTTTGTGCTCTAGTTTTAATAGGTTCATCTTGTTTTCACCATTTATATAGTTTAGGAAAAAGTTTTGTACTAATTCTTTTAGCACAATACTTTTTATAGTGAAATACTTTCTATTTGCAACTAAAATTTTATATTTACTTTTCTGTTATCTAAAATGTCTAGTTGTTCAAAACAAAATTTTTGACTTGTATGTCTTAGTAGGAATTTTGACACCAATATTTTTTTATAGTCCTGTACTTTAAGTGATTCTTTTTTTGATTGTGCTTTTGTTTGTTGAAGAAATTGTTTACCGTGCTGTTGAATGGATTGTATTGTGTTTATGCTTATGGTGTGCTCTTGTTTAATTCGTTAGATCATCCAGAGTCCGAAGCTTGTTATCTAGAGTCACTTGATTACGAGGATCGTCAGCAAGGCAAGTCACTTTTACCATGTATACCTATGTTTTATTGCATTAGTTCTTCCATCTCCCCAAATTGCATGCAAAATAGGTAAATTGGAAACTTGGTTACTTGTTGTAGTATCATGTGGTAGGTACCCCTCAACCCTTTGACACATCGGCCCCAGGAAACGTTGATTTACATTTTGCTATGCTATTAGTAGACGAGGTTGGTTGTGTGATTCATGAGAGTTGTGAGTTATTAATTTCAAGACCTACATGATGATCAAGTCTTCAAGACTCCGAGTTTTCAACATACCTCTGGGTGGATGATGGTTGAACGGCGCCCTGGAGAAACCAGTGGTTAGCCTACATGATGCTGGAGAAGTGCCAGTATTCATGCGGAAAGGTCCACCCAGGCTCAAAGAGATGGATGGATGCTTCAAGACCCAAGGCTTACCTGCACAGCCACAAGCCATTATGGGCTCTGGCTTGGTTGGATATCGTGGTGACCCTGGACAGGCGGTGCTATGAGATGTAGAAGAACGGTAGGAAAGGATGGGCACCATTTGAGTCTCGGGGAAACCCTTTAGAAGGCCATGTTTTGGTCATCCGTTTCTCAAACACCAGGAAGTGCGAGAAAATCCAACGGAGGCAATCAAATCTTGTAGGGAACGTGTGCAAAACTCTGCAGAGTACCCAAACCTAATCGATTAGTCATGTCCAAGGTCATGGACAGTTTGAGCCAAAGGAACTGAAACTATCTCGAACTCTCAACACAAGAAATAAATTGAAGTGGGTATTTAATGTCAACTTGGGTATGAGAATTGGTTGGTGGAACCATCTCATTAATCAACCAACATTGTAGTAATTATGCTTTTGCCCTCTCTTGTTGTAGGAAAAATTTGGCTTTATGCAAACACTTACTACCCCCACCTGCCATATATGCATATAGACTAGATGGTTACTTTACCCCCTCTCTTGTGACTTTGCCGGCATATTCAATATACTGACCTATACGGCTGCAACGTATCATGTTGCAGAGTATTTTTCTGACCAGGAGTGAGGATACGCTCTACGCTCGGTGAGATGCCCTTGGAGTCAGATGGACTCAACTACCTATGGAGTTTCCGCAAGTTTTTGGTTTAGTTTATCTCATGAGTTGGCCTTCAGCCACTTTATTGTAATTCTTATTGTAATAAAGGACTCGATATGAGATTTCGATTAATTAATGTTGTGTGATTTCCCTTTGATATATACATTGATGTACCGTGTGTGTACCAGCATGATCTTGGGATGGTACAGAAACACCAGAGATTCGACCTTTCAGGTCGGGTCGCTATAGAAATGGTATCAGAGCACATACTGACCATAGGACGTAACCTTTAGGATTGGAAAAGCCTTAGGATTTATTTCTCTTTTGTCTTTAAAATTCTTATACTCTCATCTACTCGTTTCTGACTTCCCTCCGGTTTATTTCAAAATTTATAGATGGCCACCTTCATCCCAGTTTTGACCACGGAGTTTTGTCAGCCTGACGCGACGATGCCATTTTGCAAGGAGCTGATGAGGATTGTCAGGAACATAAGGATTGCTTTGCCGAGCATCACCGGGACTCCTATCGTGTCTTTTCCACAAGACGGACGCTACAAGATTGAGGTGCACATCCCTGGGAAGACATTTGGAAATCGTATGGAACCCATCGACTTCAAGTTTGTGGCACCCAGCTAGATACTTGGGAGAGACATGGCCATTCATCGTGCCCTTGGACGTATTCAGGAGGAATACAGAGGTGGAACCATTTCACCATGACTCAGCGTAGTTTGTCGCAGGGATGCCAATGGAAATATCATAACCACTCCCACTTAAGACACCACCATTTCCTATACCCAGACTTTGGAGACGCACATCAAGACCTTGGAGCTTCGGGTACGTGCTGACACGAAGACCATCAAGAGGCTGATGAACTGCGAGATTGACCTCGAAGCTAACCTACAGGAAGCCAAGTATGAGCATGAGTATGATTTGAAGGATTTCTTAGAGAGGATCGATAAGCTGAACACTCGCATTGCAACTCTGGAGGAACAGATGGACATGGGTGAAAATCTTCATCCAGAAGGAGACATGGCTCCCTTGATCAGCAACGATGATGCTATGAGGAGAGCACCACCGAAGGAGGCCACTTCACCATGTACTTTTGAGGAGAACTTTAGTTATGCCCCCATGTATCTTCATTTTCTTCGTTAAAGCGTAGGTCGATGCTTAGTTTGATTTCGAGATTTGTATCTCGATGTTTGAACCTTGAGTTGATAAATGAATGAGAGTTTGGTGTGAAATGTTTGTTGCATTGCGTATGGATAGTGAATTTCCTTTTAGGTCATTGTTCTATTCTAATTCTCACCCCCTGAAAACAGCAAGATGCCTCCGTGACGTGAGCCCGACTTCACTTTCCCGCCGAAACTCACACAACTTCTCCAGAAGCAGAACGCACTAATGCAGCTGTTGATTCAGAATCAGACCAACAACCACAACAACCAGCCTCCACCTCAAGGCGACAACCTCACCCGTTTTCTGAGACTGAATCCCCCAACTTTCTCCAGCAGCACTGAGCCCATTGTGGCAGATGATTGGCTCCGCAAGATGGAGAGGGAACTCACCACCGTAGGATGCACTGAGGCTGAGAAAGTGCGCTTTGCCTCCCATCAACTGGAGGGACCAGCAGCTTCATGGTCGGAGAACTACACCACCACGTACCCCATTGCTGGTGTGACTTGGGAGCAGGTCAAGCAAGCTTTCCGCACCGCTCATGTCTCAGCTGGAGCCATGAGTCTGAAGAAGCGTGAGTTTTGCAACTTACGTGAGGGTACCGTTCCGTGGCCCAGTACGTGGATGACTTCAACATGTTGGCTCGTTATGCACCAGGAGATGTGGCCGATGATGCAGCCAAGCAGGAGAAGTTCTTGGAAGGACTCAATGATGAGTTGAGCGTGCAGCTGATGGTGGCTACTTTCAGCAACTACCAGGAGCTGGTAGATAAGGCCCTCATCTTGGAGGGGAAACAGCAGCAGATCGAGAACCGCAAGAGGAGGTATGCACAGGGGACGTCTACCTTTGAAGCTCATCAGAAGCCCCACTACTCCCCGTACTCAGGAAATACCGGATCAGGGACCAGTAAGTATGGAGGACACACTCATCCCGTGCACAACCATGGAGGCCATAACCATGGAGGAAATGGGAATAATCGTCCCAACAATGGCTGCTTCAAGAATGGTAATGGAAGTGGGAATGGCAATCAACACTGTTCCGCTCCAGCTCAAAAGGATCTGAACCATATCACCTGTTTCAAGTGCCAGAAGACAGGGCACTATGCCACTGAATGCCCTCAAAACAAGCAAGGAAATGGAAACGGCAACAACAATGGCAACTCCGCAGCTAAGAAGCCAAATCCTTTTCCTCGTGCTCAGGTGAACCACCTCGATGTGGAATAAGTCTATGATCAGCCCGAGACTGTGGTTGGTAAGTTTTTATTGCATTCACGTCCAGTTATGGTACTTTTTGATTCTGGTGCAACTCATTCATTCATATCAAGGCTAGTTGTGGAAAAGTATGGTTTACCCACCAGAACCCTGAGTCAGCCCATTAAGGTCAATTCCCCAGGAGGTATGATGATGGCAGGGATAGGATGCCACGCCCTGAAACTCCACATAGGAAACCATGTTTTTCCTACCGAACTCATCGTATTAGAATCCTAGGGATTGGATGTAATCCCAGGCATGGATTGGATGTAATCCCAGGCATGGATTGGATGACCAAGTATGAAGGAAACCTTGATTGCCCCAGCAAGTCCATTTCACTCACCACTCCGGGGAACAAGAGGATTAAGTATGTATCCCGACGCACACAGATGAGTGCTGGATTAAACTCCCTAACAGTAGTTGTTCAGGAGGAAGTGCCGGTTGTACAAGACTTTCCAGATGTATTCCCGGAGGAATTACCAGGCATGCCACCAGATAGGGAGATAGAGTTTCTAATAGAGCTACTACGAGGAACCGCCCCAATTTCCAAGAGACCCTATCGGATGCCCACAAATGATTTAGTAGAAATCAAGAAGCAGATTAAGGAACTATTGGATAAGGGATATATCCGCCCAAGTTCATCACCTTGGGGAGCCCCAGTTCTTTTGGTGGAGAAGAAAGATAAAACCTTGAGGATGGTGGTCGATTTTCGTGCATTGAACGAGGTGACTATCAAGAATAAGTACCCTCTGCCAATGATTAATGACCTTTTGACCAGCTAGTAGGCGCCAAAGTATTCTCCAAGATCGATCTTCGATCAGGATATCACCAATTGAAGATTCGTGAACAGGATATACCCAAAACAGCCTTCACCACCAGGTATGGTGTATATGAGTATACAGTCATGTCCTTTGGTTTGACTAATTCTCCTGCCTACTTCATGAATATGATGAACAAAGTGTTTATGGAATATTTGGAAAAATTTGTCGTGGTATTCATCGATGACATTTTGATATTCTCCAAGAGCGAGGAAGAACACAAGGAACACTTGCGTTTAGTTCTAGAGAAGCTTAGAGAGCATCAGTTATATGCCAAGTTCAGTAAATGTGAATTTTGGCTGACGGAAGTCGGATTCCTTAGACACATTATTTCCAGAGAAGGAATAGAAGTAGACCCCGCTAAGGTTGAAGCAGTCACTGAGTGGAAGTCACCCACTTCAGTTAAGGAGATCCGCAGTTTTCTCGGACTTGCCGGATATTACCGGAGATTCATTGAGAATTTCTCAAAGATTGCCAAGCCCATGACAGAGCTGTTGAAGAAAGAGTCTAAGTATATCTGGACTGAGGAATGTGAGGCCAGTTTCCAGCAGTTGAAGAAACGTTTGGTCACAACCCCAGTGTTGATACTGCCAAACATTCGGAAGGACTTCTAGGTTTATTGTGACGCATCACGTCAATGACTTGGGGGAGTACTCATGCAGGAGGGAAAAGTTGTAGCATATGCATCCAGACAGCTACGTCCCCATGAGTTGAATTATGCCACCCATGATTTGGAACTCATAGCCGTAGTGCACGCACTCAAGACCTGGAGACATTTCCTTATCGGAAATAGTTGTGATGTGTACACTAATCATAAGAGCCTGAAGTATATCTTCACGCAGAAGGAGTTGGACCTCCGACAGAGGAGATGGTTAGAGTTAATCAAGGACTATGACATGAGATTACATTACCATCCAGGAAAGGCAAATGTTGTGGCAGACGCTTTAAGTCGGAAGAGTTATGTGAACACACTCATAGCCGGAGGATTACCCCAGGAGTTAACCAATGATCTCAGAGAGCTTCGGTTAGAGATAGTTCCACAAGGATATGTTGCCACACTAGAGATTCAGTCCACCTTGACCGAAAGAATTCGTGAAGCCCAAAAATCGGACAAGGAGATAGCTGAGATAAAGCAGAGAATGAAGGAAGGAAAGGCTAAAGACTTTCGTGAAGATGAACAGGGTACTCTATGGTTTGAGAACCGAATCTATGTGCCCAATGACCCAGAGCTCAGGAAGTTGATACTTCAAGAAGCCCACGATTCACCATACTCGATACACCCAAGCAACACCAAGATGTACCTAGATTTGAAGGAAAGTTACTGGTGGACAGGTATGAAGAAAGATATTGCCGAACATGTTGCGGTATGTGATGTTTGTCAGCGAGTAAAGGCGGAACATCAGAAACCAGCAGGGTTAATCCAACCTTTTTCGATACCTGAGTGGAAATGGGAAAAGCTTGGTATGGACTTCATCACTGGACTACCTAGGACCCGTTCAGGATATGATTCCATCTGGGTACTGGTCGATCGTTTGACCAACATGGCTCATTTCATTCCAGTGAAGACCACCTATACCAGTGCTAAGTTAGCCAAGATATATATGACCAGGATTGTATGTCTGCATGGAGTTCCGAGGAGTATCGTGTTAGATAGAGGAACACAATTTACCTTAAAGTTTTGGCATCAGCTACATGAAACTTTGCGTACAAGACTGGAGTTCAGTAGAGCTTTTCATCCGCAGACCGATGGACAGACTGAGAGAGTCAACCAGATTCTGGAGGACATGTTGAGAGCTTGTGCGCTAGACTATGGGTCTTGTTGGGATGACAACTTACCTTACGCAAAGTTCTTGTACAACAACAGTTATCAGACCAGTCTGAAGATGGCCCCTTTTGAAGCTTTATACGGAAGGAGGTGGAGAACACCATTGATGTGGGATGGTGTTGGAGACCGAAAACTTTTTGGTCCCGATCTTATCAGAGATTCGGAAGAGAAGGTCAAACTGATTCAAGACCGACTCAAGATAGCTCAATCCTGGCAGAAGAGCTATGCTGATAACAAACGCAAGGAGGTGACATATGAAGTGGGAGATTGAGCATATCTTCGTGTGTCCCCACTTCGAGGAATCAAGAGGTTTGGTGTTAAAGGAAAGTTAGCACCCAGATTCATAGGCCCCTACAAAATTCTGGAACATAGAGGTGAAGTTGCATACAAGCTAGAATTCCCGGAAGGAGTGTCCGGAGTTCATGATTTTTTCCATGTTTCCCAGCTGAAGAAATGTCATGTTGAGATGCCTGATATTCCTTTGAGAGACACAGTGCCCCTAGAGGCCATACAACTTGACAGTGACCTGACCTATGAGGAGAAGCCTGTCAGAATCCTCGAGACTATGAATAGAGTTACCCGAAGCAAGACCATCAAGTTCTGTAAGGTTCTGTAGAGTCACCACACCGAGGAAGAAGCCACCTGTGAATGCGAAGAAGATCTTCGTAGAGACCACCCGCACCTATTTTCTAGCCAACCCGAATCTCGAGGGCGAGATTGATCTTAAGGTGGATAGGTTTGTAACATACAAAAATTTCCTTTTGGAATGTTATGAAATATAGCTATGCATCATCATCATTTTGTTGGAATGTAATGAATTTGTTGAAGTGCTTCTTTTGATTTTCTGAAAGGCCATTTCAATTTTCCCATGTATTTGTTTCACCTATTTGAAAACCTTTGGAAATGTTCAAAAAAGAGGGGAGTAACATGACACTCCACACCAGGGGCATCTTGGTGAAATATTTGAGCAATTAAACCAGGGAGTTATTTGAAAATTTACCTCAAAAGGATTTAAAATCAATTAGGCATTTTTTGAAAATAAAATTTAAAAAGATATTCAATATGACAGAGGAAAAATGTTCATTAAATAGCATTAATTCTCCTAATCATTTTGATATATATATTTCCTATGTTTGGAATTGTTTTGAATGCACTAAAAGAGTTTTTACTGCGCTAGAAATAGAAAAGGAAAGTATTTAAAACCGAACCGGGCCGGCCCACCGTCTTTAATTCCCGAAACCGCTCAGGGTCGGCCACCGACGCGCTAACCACGCCCCCACACTCACTGATGCGTGGGACCCACCATCCGACCGCGGCGTCAGCACGGTCATCTCCTTCCCCACGCCCGACCGCCGTCGCCGGAGATCCCTCTCCGTGGATCTCGCCCCTCGTGCCCTCCCCGACCACCGCATCGCCCCTATATAAAGCCCCGACCTCTCCTATCTTCGTTCCACCCCCGAAACCCCTTTTTCCCTCGCCGGAGCGCTGTGCCAGACCTCACCGGAGTTCGGCACCCCAACCGAACGTCCCCGAGCTCGTGCCCATCACCACACTCACCCCCAGCCCCCTCCGACGCCACCAATCGACGTCGGAGCCTCGCCGCCGCCGTTTGAAGCCTTCGGATGCCGCCCCCGACTACCGCACCGTCGTCCTGGAGCATCTCCAAACACCGGCCGCCGTTGACCTCGCCGGAGACACCGACCCCCTCTCTGTAAGCCTCCACCGCCACCCGTAGCCGTCGGATCCGTAGTCAACGCGCGAGATTAGATCTGTTTAATAACCGAACCGGTACGCTCTAGTTGTTGGTCGTCCGCTCGTTAGCTCTCATGTGCACGCCCTCGCGGCCAATCACAACCTGACACGTAGACCCTGTCCGATAGATAGGAACTTTTTCTTATTCTTTTCTGTTTTAGAAAACAGAATGTATTCTGTTTTTGTTTTTATCATATCTTTTAAAATATTTGGTGTTTTTATTTGATTCTTTTTGCATTAGTTCAAAAAATTTATGTAGTTTACGTCAGTATGGTTAGATTTCAAATTTGAACTTTATATTTTGAATCTAATCAAATTTGTTTAAATTACTAAAATCCGTATAACTAGAGTTTAAAAATATATTTTTGAGTGAATCTTTTTGCCACTGTTTGGTATTACTTAGACCTATCATTCTACATAGTTTGGGAATTTTTAGGATGAATTTGGTGACTGTTTTTAACAAAAACAGAATCTGTTTAGTTTTTAATAGATTTTAATTAAATTTATTTTTATTTAATTTGAACCTGAATTAGTTTAACCCTTGTTTTTATATTTCATTAGGTTCTGTTGATTCAACATTAGGTGTATTTTTTTCTGTTAATAAAATATGTTTTCCAAATTGTTTTGTGCTCTAGTTTGAATAGGTTCATCTTGTTTTCACCATTTATATAGTTTAGGAAAATGTTTTGTAGTAATTCTTTTACCACAATACTTTTTATAATGAAATACTTTCTGTTTTCAAATAAAATTTTATATTTACTTTTTTGTTATCTAAAATGTCTAGTTGTTCAAAACAATTTTTTTGACTTGTATGTCTTAGTAGGGATTTTGACACCAATATTTTTTTATAGTCCTATACTTTAAGTGATTCTTCTTTTGATTGTGCTTTTGTTTGTTGAAGCAATTGTTTACCTTGCTGTCGAATGGATTATATTGTGTTTATGCTTATGGTGTGCTCTTGTTTAATTCGTTAGATCATCCGGAGTGCGAAGCTTGTTATCTAGAGTCACTTGATTACGAGGATTGTCAGCAAGGCAAGTCACTTTGACCATGTATACCTATGTTTTATTGCATTAGTTCTTCCATCTCCCCAAATTGCATGCAAAGTAGGTAAATTGGAAACTTGGTTACTTGTTGTAGTATCATGTCGTAGGTACCCCTCAACCCTTTGACACATCGGCCCCAGGAAACATTGATTTACATTTTGCTATGCTATTAGTAGACGGGGTTGGTTGTGTGATTCATGAGAGTTGTGAGTTAATAATTTCAAGATCTACATAATGATCAAGTCTTCAAGACTCCGAGTTTTCAACATACCTCTGGGTGGATGATGGTTGAACGGCGCCCTGGAGAAACCAGTGGTTTGCCTAGATGATGCTGGAGAAGTGCCAGTATTCATGAGGAAAGGTCCACCCAGGCTCAAAGAGATGGATGGATGCTTCAAGACCCAAGGCTTACCTGCACAGCCACAAGCCATTATGGGCTATGGCTTGGTTGGATATCGTGGTGACCCTGGACAGGCGGTGCTACGAGATATAGAAAAACGGTAGGAAAGGATGGGCACCATTTGAGTCTCGGGGAAACCCTTTAGAAGACCATGTTTTGGTCATCCATTTCTCAAACACCAGGAAGTGCGAGAAAATCCAATGGAGGTGATCAAATCTTCTGGGGAACGTGTGCAAAACTCTGCAGAGTACCCGAACCTATCGATTAGCCATGTCCACGGTCATGGACAGTTTGAGCCAAAGGAACTGAAACTATCTGGAACTCTCAACACAATAAATTACATTGAAGTGGGTATTTTAATGTCAACTTGGGTATGAGAATTGGTTGGTGGAACCATCTCATTAATCAACCAACATTGTAGTAATTATTCTTTTGCCCTCTCTTGTTGTAGGAAAAATTTGGCTTTATGCAAACACTTACTACCCCCACATGCCATATATGCATATAGACTAGATGATTACTTTACCCCCTCTCTTGTGACTTTCCCAGCATATTCAATATGCTAACCTATACGGCTGCAACGTATCATGTTGCAGAGTATTTTTCCGACCAGGAGTGAGGATACGCTCTACGCTCGGTGAGATGCCCTTGGAGTCAGATGGACTCAACTACCTATGGAGCTTCCGCAAGTTTTTGGTTTAGTTTATCTCATGAGTTGGCCTTCAGCCACTATATTGTAATTCCTATTGTAATAAAGGACTCGATATGAGATTTCGATTAATTAATGTTGTGTGATTTCCCTTTGATATATGCATTGATGTACCGTGTGTGTAATAGCATGATCTTGGGATGGTACAGAAACATCGGAGATTCGACCTTTCAGGTCGGGTCGCTACACCATTTAAATTGCTTAATTACATCTTCACCTTATGTCGTGACCAGCCATATCAAAAAACATTTAATATTAATGAGTACCTAAACGAGAGTGAATACATAATTCGAACTCTGAGTTTAGTCAATATGCAACCCATTACATATTGAAATTCACTTAATGTGTAGTATGTAATTGTCATGCTCGCCATGCCATGCATAATTAAACCGGACATGCATCATACTTGATTGCACATCATGCCATTTATATGTTGTGGTGTTTACCGTGTATCATTTGTATGTTTCTGGATTTTCTTCTCCTCGATAGAGTTCCGAAACCGATTTGAAGTGTGAGGATTGGTTCGACTATGCCCATTCCTCTGGTTCACGTATTCATTCCTCTTCCAAGCGGTATCTCAGGCAAGATGACCATTTCCCTGGATACCACTATTATCATTGCCATGCTAGTTGTCTTCTTTCTATCGTTATGACCCACTACCTACCACTAGTTTGTCTAGCCTCCCAACATGCCATGATAAGCCTCTAACACACCACATCCCATCAGACCATTGTTTGGCTATGTTACCACTTGCTCAACCCCTCTTATAGTGTTGCTAGTAGCAGGTGCAAGTTGTTTCCATGTGACCACATGGATATCTTGGGATATCACAATATTAATTATGTTAATTGAATGCACATATATACTTGGTAAAAGGTGGAAGGCTTGGCCTTTATTTCAGTGTTTTGTTCCACCTTTGCCACCCTAGTTACTTGTGTATCGGTGTTTTGTTCCATAATGAGCACTCCTAAAATGCTTGGGGTTGTTATAGGGACCCCTTGATAATTCGTTTTGGGATAAAAGTCTTCTGGCAAGGCCTACATTGGTACTACATTTGCCTAATAACTAATAAAATTGCAGAGGGCCTCGCTAGCACCCGCGGATAATTAATCAACAACCTAGGTCAGTGCACCTCATGAGTGTTGGTCCAAACTAGACTCGTGTGTGGGGCCAACACGAGGCAACTCGGGGGATTTTATCAGGCCACTGTATATTTGCGCTCATCCATTCATGTCCTGATAACGAGATACGCGACTCTTATTGGGTTTGTCGACATGCCGGGCGGCCTTGCTGGAGTTGTTGTACCTTTCTTGAATGTCTTGTGCACTTGTATTCTGGGGATAGTTTGGGCTATCTCGAGGTTGAGGTCTCCCACAAAGCTTGTGGTTAGTTTGTGATGGATGAGTTGGAGCACCCCTACAGGGTTAAATCTTTCTAAGAGTCATGGCCGCGGTTATGTCGCAACTTGGAAATTTGTTTAACACCCGATCATAGAAAAGTTGAAGTAAACTCAAATAAAACACACCAACCATGTGCTTAACCATGAACGTCTCTTCTTGTGAGGTTTGAACCAAGAAGGGAACACGGTGGGATTATGATCGACTCGTAAGTAAGTGTTCAGGATCACTTTGATCGTTACTAGCTCATGTACGTTTATGTGTAGGTCATTCTTCTTATTCTTGTACTCGTAAGTTAGCTAGATATTAAATGCTTAGTTCTTGTTGTAGCCTCACCACTTAACCATACCTCACCTATTAAGCTTTTCTAGTCTTGATACCCTTGGAAATGAGATTGTTGAGTCCTTGTAGCTCACAGATTACTACAACAATAGTTGTAGGTACAGGTAATGTGATGCATTGACATGAGCGCGATTCTTGTTTAATTTGGAGTTCTTCTGGTTCATCATCATCGAACATAGGATGGGTTCCAGGCCGGTAGTCTGGGATAAAAGGATGGAGGACACATTTATCGTTTGATTTCGTTCGTAGTCGAACCCTGCTTTAATGTATGATGATTGATATGTGTGTTTGTATTTGAGATGATCATGATATAGCTTGTGGCGAGTGTAAGCCAATTCCATATACTCATATCGTCTTTAAATGTACTTGTAATGATATCCATTTTTGTGAAACAATGAGATGTGCTTCTATCCCTATCGAGGTACTCTAGCCAAAATAAGGATAGGACCGCATCTTGGGCATTACAAGTTGGTATCAGAGCAGTACCGACCTAGGATCCCCCTTTATTGATCGAACTTGGTCGTGTCAGGTCTAGTGAAAAATTGTTTTGAGTCTAGTTATACATTGGAGAGTAGGATTCTTTTTACTCCTATTATATGCTCTAGTGAGGAATCCTAACATAGGAATTTTAATTCTACCCCTCTTCTCACTCAAAAAAAATTAGGATCACGCGGGTATTTTGGAACCTCTACGATGTCCCCATGACCAGGATTTTGTTCCTCCTGCCTTCGGTCATTTCGGGGTAGAAGTGTCCCGGGGAGTTGAGCTCCAAGGGATTCTTATCACACTCTCCATCGTTCAATTTACTAGCCTAAAGGAGTGGCTGCAGCCCATGACCGGAGAGCTTGGAGTGCTCCTAGCCTGAAGTCTTCTGAGAAGGCGATGTTGGGATTGTAAAGAGGGGCTACACGTACCATCATCCATGTAGACCCGGGGCGCCTGGAAGCCTTCAACCTTCTTGAAGACATTCATGTTAATGAAGTGGTCTGCCATCCCGTCCATGATGCGGAACAAGATGCACCCCGATCACTAGGTCACGGCCATCAGCCGTAGGCTATAGAATGTATGGAAGATCTCCACGGAGGGCATCACTCCCAAGAAGGCCTCGCAGAAGTAGGCAAAGATGGCGAGGAGGAGGATGAAGCTGGGCTGGACGTGGAGTGCCTGGATCTGGTAGTGGGAAAGAATAGCGCAAAAGAAATCAGAGAAAGAAGGAAGCAGACCCTCGAAGATGGTGTGGAGTAAAAACAGGAGTGTGGTGGCCGACAGGGAGCAGGGCAACTTCGAGACCGGCCAGATCTTCGTGGCCTTGTACTCGTTGAAGTCATTGGTGGTCACGGGAATGACCTTATCTAGTACCACCTTGTTGACGATGGTGGACAGCAGCAAGGTTAGCTCCATCTCCATCTTGAGGACGTCACCTCTTCTCTAGGGAGGCATGGCAGTGGCATAATATTGGAATCAAGAGGAGGAAGAAGAATAGGCAGTTTGCACAAGGAAAGGGAGAGGTGTGCAGAGGAGGCGAATGAGTACAATCGTGTCGCGCAGGTAGGCTTTTATCAGACTGTACGGTTTCCTAAGCATCATGGGAGAAGTGGGGCCACCCCATCCCATCGTGCTGCCATGCATCCCAGCCTAGACCTCTAGCAGTCCACTAAGGCCTCGCATCGTTTTGCCCCCTGCCATTTTGGTTCTCAACCGGAGGAACATGCTCATCATGGGCCTGGGGGCTACTGTCGGTCCAGTGGGAATCAGGGTACCACGACTCATCTACTTGCGGCCGAGGAGCGACACCAGGCAAAAGGGCGTAGGCGGCCCGCTCAAGATCTCCACAGGCGAAGCACCTCACGGGTCTTGGACATTGTGAGGCCCCCTCCCATTGAGGAGAAACACTCTAATTCAAGCATCTTCAGCATCAGGCAGCCTCGCGAGGCTACCCTCGTGAGGCTACCCTCATGAGGATCCCCTCGCGAGGTGACTCCCCGCGATGACCTCCTCCTGCAGGGGCCATGCGACGCTAGTCACACGGTCACGTGCCCGTCCCGTTGACGACATTCTCATGCGGAGAAGGACAACAGGACCGTCCTAGCAGGCAAGGACACACATGATTTCCTTTCTAGTGATTAAAGGGCAACACGAGTTGCCTCCTCCAAAGTAGCTTCCCAAATCTTACCATTTTGGTGCAAGGCGACCAAGGTGACACCGGTCCCCAGGGTGAAGGCCACCACCGAGCCCATAGGAGCGTCATGGGCGGAGCCTTTGTAGATAAAGACCGAATTTTGTGAGGATAGACTGAGCGTCTGTGCCCCTTTGAATTGCTGTCTTGTGGCTGCCCTTTCCTGGTGATATTTTTGGGGAAGAGGACCAAGACAAGGATAAGAGGGGTAGTGGTGCTACCTTAGAGAGGGATCCATAGATCAATCCTTCCGACCCCTATCATTCATTGGTACGATCATCTTCCACCTTGTAACACTTGTGCCCCCCCAAGAGCAATCCCACCGAGAAGGTGTATGGTTTTACACCGCAAGGTGGCCTGGACCTAGGTAAAACGTGTGTCCATTGTTTTGCCCTGCGTGTGTGCTCTCATTAAGCTCCATTGGCCATGGGCTTAGTCATCGTCGGGTCGTGAGATAGCTGCATAGAGAGTCCCCACAATTCAAACGAGGGTTTTGGAGAGTGTACCCTAGCTAAAACGCTTCTCCGCCACGTCAACTTTAACCCCAAGTATCCTACATGTGCAAAAACGTCCTTACACGTGTTGTATGTGAACAAAGAGTCAATCACACCCGATCATCACGAGGTGCCTTGAAATGACGCATTTTTGCAAAGGTGCATACCTGGGGAGAACACATGCTATCTTGAAATTTAGTGAAGGGATCATCTTATAATGCTACCGTCGTCCTCAACAAAATAAGATGCATAAAAGGACAAACATCACATGCAAATCAATAAGTGACATGATATGGCCATCTTGTGCTTTGGATCTCCATCTCCAAAGCATTAGCATGATCTCCATCGTCACTGGCATGGCACCATGACCTCCATCATCATGATCTCCATCATCGTGTCATCACGTGATTGTCTCGCCAAATATTGCTTCTACAACTATTGCTAACGCATAACCACCTTATGGAAAACAAGTTGCATGTCAGTCGGTGGAACCGATCTCTTGTGCGAGCACAAGTAAAGTTGGTTTGGGCCGCATCATCCCACAATACCGTCAAATCAAACTAATAAAAGGGAGGTAAGAAATCTGGGCATCAATGCCCACACCTACTTTGTGTTCTACTCGTGCATATCATCTATGCATGTACCTAGCTCATGATGCCACTATTGGGGAATGAAGCATGGAAAACAAAACATTTCCTATGAACACCCAAGATTTATGTATGGAGATGCATAGAAACGAGAGGGGGAGTGTGTCTGCGTACCCTTGTAGACCGTTATGTGGAAGCGTTTATAACGTGGTTGATGTAGTTGTACTCTTCATGATCCCATCGCGATCTGATCCTATCTAGCCCAAATAGACGACACCTCCGCGTTCGGCACACATGTGGCTTGATGACGACTCTGCCTCCTTGATCTAGCAAGAGAGGATGGAGAAGTAAATGGGATCTCACCAACACGATGACATGATGGAGATGGCGGTGGAGTAGTGCCACCAGGGCTTCGCCAAGCACCTCCGGAACTGCGAACGAGGAAGAATGGGAGAGCTGGGATGGAGAGGGCTTCCTCAAGGGAGAGGACTTTTTCTGTTCAACTCTCCCCTCCCCTCCACTATTTATAGGAGGCAAGGGGGGAGGGGGTGCAGACTTAACCCCTCCTCCAAGGGAGGGATGGCGACCAGGAGGGAGGAGTCTAACACCCTAGCCGCATGGGCCCTTGAGGGATGGCCCAATAAGGCTAGGGCTCCCCCTATAGCCCATGTTGGCCTAAGGGGTGTGGTGGAACTGGACTTTTGGACCCCTTCAGAATCCTCCGAAACCTTCCTGAAGCTTCCCAGTACAATACCGACAAAAGCCGAAACTTTTCTGGTGCCCAAAATATGAGTTCCCATATATAAATCTTTACCTATGGAACTTTTTGGAGCTCCTCGTGATATTCGGGATCTCATCCCAGTCTCTGAAAAACATTTTGTCACCAATGTCCATATCCCAATACTACCCTAGCGTCATCGAACGTTAAGCGTGCGGATCCTATGGGCTCGAGAATCATGTAGACATGATTGAGACACCTCTCCAGTCAATAACCAATAGTGGGACCTGTATGCCCATATTGGTTCCTACATATTCCACGAAGATCTTTATCGGTCGAACCACGATGTCAAGGACTTAGTCTCGTATGCAGTTCCCTTTGTCTAACTCCATCCCTATTTCAATCTTGTTACTGGCAAGTCTCTTTACTCGTTCCATAAAACAAGATCTCGTGACTAACTCAATAGCCACATTGCTTCCAATCTTCTTGTGATGATGTATTACCGAGAGGGCCGAGAGACACCTCTCCGTCATACGGAGAGGCAAATCCCAATCTTGATCCATGCCAACCAAACAGACACCTTCGGAGATACCTGTAGAGCACCTTGATGACCACCCAGTTACGAACTGATGTTTGATAGCACATAAGGTATTCTTCCGGTATGCGGTAGTTGCATGATCTCATGGTATTAGGAACACGTACTTGACATGAAGAAAGCAATAGCGATAAACTTAAGTGATACGATCAAATGCTAAGCTTACGGTCGGGTTTTGTCCATAACATCATTCTTTTAATGATGTGATCCCGTTATCAAATGACAACTCATGTCCATGGTCGGGAAACCTTAACCTTCTCTGATCAATGAGCTAGTCTAGTAGAGGCTCACTAGGGACACGGTGTTGTCTATGTATCCACATATGTATCTGAGTTTCCTATCAATATAGTTCGAGCATGGATAATAGACAATTACCATCAATAGGGAAATCTGATAATAAGCAATTTATTATTTCCTCTAGGGCATATTTCCAACATTAAATGCATTGCTTAGTAGGACGATGAGGTGGACACTGATAACCCCCAAGTGCAAGCACTAGTAGAAAATAGGCCTTTGGACCGAAGCATTAGTCCGAGTCGGGTTTTGCACCGGGACTAATGTGCCCACTAGTCCCGGTTCATGAGGCTAGGCTTTAGTCCCGGTTCATGAGGAACCTCTAGTCCCGGTTGGTGTTACCAACCGGGACTAAAGGGGTGGTGGCAGGGTTGCGTCAGGCTAGGGCCTTGTGAGGCCCTTTAGTCCCAGATGGTATCACAACCAGGACTAGAGATAGACCTTTAGTCCCAGTTGGTATCACCAACCAGGACTAGAGGTATTATTGTAAATAGTGCTTCATCCAGCCCGAGCCCAAGCTCTCTGTTTTCTCCTTTCTCTCCTCGATTTTCTTCAGTTGTTTGAGCTCATCCTCCATTTTTCCAAGATTTGTCAATATTTGAGGCACCCCATCCATCCAAATGTTCACTAAGGTTAGCAACTTTGTCCTTTCATCTCTCATTGCTAGATTAGCTCGTGCAATGCTTCATAATTATAGTGATTTGTGGGTTTTAGTTTGGTAGCAATTATGTGGGAGTTTATTTGATTTATATGCAATTTGAGCTCAAATTAACTTCTTAGTTTGCATATTTGTAGGTGTGGTTTACTTAGTGCCTTCCCGTCCCCGTCCTAACCACCGTCGATCGCCCGCATCGTCATGTTGTCGACACCACCTTGGTGAGCCTATTGTTCTTATCCTTTTTATATAAAAAGCTTATTTGTATGATTTAGATAGTTATTTGTATAATTTTCTTACTTTTATGATTCTTTGTTATACATAGTGCCATGGTTTTGGTATCCATGCCCATCGGCCCTCATCCGATTTATGATTTGGATGTGGTATATTCACTTTTATAACTATTTGTTGCATTTCGTGTTAATGAAAATTATACCCATCAAGTTGACATACATATTTTTATCTAGGAGGTATGAACTTGTATTTTTATCATGTTGAAAATTGGAAATTCCAAACGACCCTATTTTCGAGAAGTTTAATTTAGTTGAAAAAGAAAACGATTATTTGAAAGAAAACTTGAAAAGAGTTGAACAGTAGAAGATGAAATTGGAGTTGTACGTTGTCGATGTCGTCGATGATCACAAGATGAAGATGGATGCAATGCGCTTGAAGATTAGAAAGATTAGAAAAGATGTCGTTAATAAAGAGACTTGGTATCATTATACCGTTGGATCAATTGTTACCTTAGTTGCCATTTTGCTCGCATTTTTTGTTGCATTTAAATTCTTTAGCTAGACATTTGCATGTCGTTTTATGAGAATAAGTTTGTATGAACTTTATGTCTGAACTTGTATTAATTTGGTCACTTTGATGTTATGTTGTAGCGACCCGACCTGAAAGGTCGAATCTCCGGTGTTTCCGTACCATCCCAAGATCGTGCTGGTACACACATGATACATCAATGTATATATCAAAGTGACACCACACAGCTTTATTAATCGAAAATCTCATATCGAGTTCTTTATTACAATAAAAATGACAATAAAGTGGCTGAAGGCCAACTCATGAGATAAACTAAACCAAAGAGTTGCGAAAGCTTCAAAGGTAGTTGAGTCCATCTGACTCCAAGGGCATCTCACCGAGCATAGAGCGTATCCTCACTCCTGGTCGGAAAAACACTCTGCAACAGGATACGTTGCAGCCGTGTAGGTCCGCATATTGAATATGCCGGCAATGTCACAAAAGGGGGTAAAAGTAATCATCTAGTCTATATGCATATTTGGAGGTGGGGTAGTAAGTTTTGCATAAAGCCAATTTTTCCTATAGCAAGAGAGGGCAAAGCAAAAGTTATCACTACACTTTTGGTTGATTAATGATATGGTTCCACCAACCAATTCTCATACCCAAGTTGTCATTAATACCCACATCATTATAATACTTTGTGTTGAGAATTCCAGATAGTTTCAGTTCCTTTGGCTCAAGTTGTCCATGACCGTGGACACGGCTAATCGATTAGGTTTGGGTACTCTGCAGAGTTTTGCACACGTCCCCCAGAAGATTTGATCGCCTCCTAGCATATTGAATATGTCGGCAATGTCACAAAAGGGGGTAAAGGTAATCATCTAGTCTATATGCATATTTGGCAGGTGGGGTAGTAAGTTTTGCATAAAGCCAAATTTTCCTATAACAAGAGAGGGCAAAGAAAAAGTTATTACTACATTGTTGGTTGATTAATGAGATGGCTCCACCAACCAATTCTCATACCCAAGTTGTCATTAATACCCACATCATTATAATACTTTGTGTTGAGAATTCCAGATAGTTTCAGTTCCTTTGGCTCAAGTTGTCCATGACCGTGAACACGACTAATCGATTAGGTTTGGGTACTCTGCAGAGTTTTGCACACTTTCCCCACAAGATTTGATCGCCTCCGTTGGATTTCTCGCACTTCAGTGTGTTTGAGAAACGGACGACCAAAACATGGTCTTGTAAAGGGTTCCTCTGAGACTCTGTCGGTGCCCATCCTTTCCTACCATTCTTCTACATCTCGTAGAACCGCCAGTCCAGGGTCACCACAATATCCAACCAAGCTAGAGCCCATAATGGCTTGTGGCTGTGCATGTAAGCCTTGGGTCTTCAAGCATCCATCCATCTCTTTGTGCCTGGGTGGACCTTTCCGCGTGAATACTGGCACTTCTCCAGCAACACCTAGGCTAACCACTGGCTTCTCCAGGGTGCCGTTCAACCATCATCCACCTAGAGGTATGTTGAAAACTCGAAGTCTTGAAGTCTTGTTCATCAAGTAGGTCTTGTAATTATTAATCTCACAATTCTCATGAATCACACAACCAACCCCGTCTACTAACAACATAGCAAAATTAAAACAACGTTTCCCGGGGCCAAAGTGTCAAAAGCTTTGAGGGGTGCCTACCACATGATACTACATCAAGTAACCAAGTTTCCAATTACCTACTCTGCATGCAGTTGGGGAGATGGTAGAACTAATGCAGTAAAGACATGGATAAATATGATCAAAGTGAACTTGCCTTGCTGACGATCCTCGTACTCAAGTGACTCTAGATAACAAGCTTCGCACTCCGGATGATCTAACGAATCAAAAAAATCACACAATAAGCATAACTACATACAATTCACACAACAGCAAGGTAACAAATACTTCAACCAACAATAGCACAATCAAAAGAAAAATCACTCAAAGTAGAAAACTCTAAAAGTTTTGGTGACAAAATATCTACTAAGACATAATAAGACAAGTTGGTTTTCAACAATTTACTAATAGATAACAGAAAAGAAAATATAATTTTTTTATTATAAAACAGGGAGTATTTAATTATAAAATACTTGTGCAAAAAGGTTTACTACAAAACATTTTTATAAACAATAAAAATGGTGAAAACAAGGTTTACCTAATTAAACTAGAGCACAACACAAATTAAAATATTTTTATTATCAGAAAATAATTCACCTAATGTTTAACAACAGAACTAAATAAACTAAAATAAAAAGTTAAACTAGAACAAAATCAACTAAAACTAAAATGAAAACAATTCAATTAAACACTAAGAAGAAACTAAACAGAATCTGTTTTTACTAAAACCCTTAATCTAAAATTTACTAAAAATTCTCAAACAATTCTGGATGATAGGCCTAACTATTACAAAGCAGGGGCAAAAAGAATCATTCAAAAATAAATTTCTAAACTCAAGTTATTCAAGTTTTAGTGATTTGTTCAACTTTAACAAAATTCAAATTTAAAAGTTCAAATTTGAAAAGTAAGACTACAGACAGAAACTACAAGACATTTGTGACATGTTGCAAAAAGAATCATGCAAAAAATCTAAATATTTTAAAAGATATAATAAAAATAAAAACAGAACACATTCTGTTTTCTAAAATAGAAACAGAAAAGAAAAAAATATTTAGCTATTGGACAGGGGTGACGTGCCGGCTTCCTATTAGTCGACAGCGTGTGCGCGTGGGGTGTTTGCGGCGGACGACCGAAGCGTAAAAGAAAATGGTTCGCCGTTTAAATCTTCTAATCCGATCCATTGATCCTAGATCTAACGGCTACGGAGAGGGGAAGGGCTTACAGAGGTGGAGGTCGGGGTTCCGGCGAGGTCGACGACGGCCGTACGTTGGTGGTGGTCGGAGACGATGGTGCGATGGTCGATGGCGGCGGCCGAAGGGTCCAGGCGACGGCGACGAAGCTTCGGTGACGATTGGTGGCGTCAGTTGGGGCTGGGGACGACAGGGGCGACGACGTCGAGCTCGGAGAGCTTCGGTGGGGTGCCGAACTCCGGCGAGGTGCGAGGGCGATGTTCTGGCGAGGGGAGTGGGGTTTCGGGAGTGGAATGGAGCGCGGCAAGGGGAGAGATTTATAGAGACACGGCGCGGGTCAAGAGAGGGAAAGGGGAGTGAGATCCTGGGAGGAGGGATCTCCAGCGAGGTCGGGGAACGCGGGGAGGGAGAGGGCGGCGTCAGCGCTTCGGTGATCGATCTGGAGCTATCTCGGGGAGTAAAGCCTGGTGGGCCGGCCGGTTTTCTAATTAAAACGTTTAAATTCGTTTCCTTTTCTATTTTTCTAGAGAATTAAAATCTCATTAAGGCATTCAAAACATTTCCAAAACTTAAAGATATATATATCAAATTGATCAGGGGAATAAATGCTATTTAATGAACATTTTTCCACAGCCAAATGAATACTTAAAAAAATTATTTTCAGAAAATGCCTAAATTGATTTGAAATTCTTTTGCAATAAATTTTCAAATAAGCCCCTAGTTTTATTCTTCTAATATTTCACAAAGATGGCCCTGGAGTGTCATGTTACTCCTCTCTTTTTATGAACATTACCAAGGGTTTTTAAATAGGAGAATCAAGTAAATAGAAAAAAATGAAAGTGGCCTTTTAGAAATCCAACAGAAGAACTTCAACAATTCATTTCATTCAAACAATGTTATGATGATGCATAGCTATATTTCATAACATTCCAAAAATGGAATTTTTTGGGATGTTACATATGTAATGAAGGTGAGTCGGCAATGGATGTACGATGACCGACACTCTCCCAGTTCATTAATGGCATGCATAGTTTTGTGCTTGCCGCCGAGGCAAACAAGAGAATTCGTTTTATGTGTTGTCCATGTGTTGTCTGTAAGAATGATAAGAATTACTCTAGCTCAACAGACATTCATGTCCAAGTGTTGATGTTTAGTTTCATGTCCGTCTATAACTGTTGGACTAAGCACGGGGAAAGAGGGGTTGTAATGGAAGAGAATGAAGAAGAAGAGGATGATGACAACTATCCTAGGTTCCCTAAATACGATGGTACTACTATGGGGGAAGACAATGGAGAAAAAGAAGCCGAAGAAGAGGCATTAGATGAGCTCGCTGATGATCTTGGTAAGGCCATTGCTGATGCAAAGAGAAACTGCAAAAGTGAGAAGGAGAAGCTGAAGTTGCAGCGCATGTTAGAGGATCACAAAAAATTGTTGTATCCAAATTGTGAAGATGACAAGAAAAAGCTAGGTACCTCATTGGAATTGCTGCAATGGAAGGCAAAGAATGGTGTATCTAAGAAGGGATTTGAAAAGTTGCTGAAAATAATGAAGAATAAGCTTCCAAAGGACAACAAATTGCCCGACACTACGTACGAGGTAAAGAAGGTTGTCTTCCCTCTAGGATTAGAGGTGGAGAAGATACATGCATGCCCTAATGACTCCATCCTCTACCGCGGTGAGAGTACGAGAATATGAATGCATGGCCGGTATGTGGTGCATTGCACTATAAGATCAGGGGCAATGACCCTGGTGAGGATGTTGAGGGTGAGCGCCCCACGAAGAGGATTCCTGCCAAAGTGATGTGGTATGCTCCTATAATACTGTAACAGCCCGGACCGATGCTCTAAAAGATTCCCCTTTTATTCCGTTGTCATTTTGCGATTCGTTTGGTTGTCGCATTCATCATCGCATCATCCGCATCATCTACATAGCATCATCACTCGTTTTTGAACACTTGCATCCGTTCCGAGTTGCCGGTTCTCTCTGTTCTCGTCGGTAACCCATTTCGTGACCAACCACACACGCACGCGCCCGCGGCATCGATAAAATATTGTTTTCAATAATGTGTATAAAACTTTCTCGGAATGGGTCAAAACTTGGCAAGCGGTCGTAACGTGTCGTATGTGGACTACCTCCCAAATTTCGTTGAAATCAGAGGTCGTTTGATACCCGAATGGTTGACCATAGAGGCACCATCATCGGTTTATTCGTCGCACGTTTTCGGTTTATAAAACTCTATGTCAGGCTGCAAACTTCCCTCATGTCCCCACCGAGTCCATCTGCATAGTCCATCTAGACCCGTCTTGTGCGTAGACATTGTCGGAGCCGTCCGATTCCGATCGGAGGGTCGTAAATCGGACTAAAAACTGCCTAACCCTAGCCCCCAACCTATAGAAGGAAGGCCTTCCCGGCCAGATTTGGCCTCCTAGGCTCCCTGGTCCTTGGAATCCACACCAAGCCGCTGCCACGCCACCACTTGTCGCCGCAAGCTCCACCAACGCCGCCGTTTTCAGCCAATCCCTGCTAGCCACGTCGCCTCCCCACGCCATAGCCACCGCAGGCTCGCCCGAGCCCGCGTGCGGCTCTCCCAGGCACGAACCAGACCCCGTGCCTCTGCCCGTGCCCAGGTGCCTGAGCAGCTCATCCCCGAGCGTCCAGACCTGCACCCGGCCTTGTTGGTTTTAGAGTGGTAGCTCGTATACTTCAGCACGATACACGTACGTACAAGCTAACTTCAACCAAGCTGTCTGGCAGCCTAATCGATTCTTTGTTAGCTGGCAGTATGTGCACTTGAGGCCGTACATGCTTAGCAAAGCTAGCTAAGCTAGCGATCAAACCGATTCGATCGTCTCTTGGCGGATCGTAGTGACTTCGTAACTCGGCGAGAAAATTGGTCGATGTATTGCTACAGGCTCGTTTCGAGCCTGGTAAACTTTGTATTACTTTAATCTTTGTTGTGATGTTACAAGGGCAGGGGTAGACACATATATATATATGCTAAGCATAGCCTCTGCTAATCCTACTCGATGTAGTACTACTAATCCTACTCGGTTTGCAATACTAACCAAACTAGGACACACATGATCTAGCTAGTAAACTTACCGTAGACTACAACTAGGTTAACTACTACATTCACCTCCTTAACCTGGTTGCTTTGCCTCCATTGCTTGCACTCTGACTTTCTTCCTCATCTTGATGAACTTCTATCGACCGAGGGACTTGGTGAAAATATCGGCAAGCTGGTCCTTCGTGTTCACGTGCTGAACTTCGATCATCCCTTCCTCAATGCACTCCCGGATGTGGTGGAACCGGGTATCTATGTGCTTTCTCCTTTCGTGATGAACCGGATTTTTGCACAATGAGATTGAAACTTTGTTTTCAATCTTCATTGACACCTTCTGCACCTCCCTCTTTGCAAGAATAGCTAGGAGTCTTCTTAGCCACACTGCTTGACAAGCCGCCATGCTTGCCGCTATGTATTCTGCCTCGCATGAAGATAGTGCCACCACCTTTTGCTTCTGAGAATTCTAGCTAATCAGATTTGGACCAAGGTAGAATGCCATGCCCGTTGTGCTCTTCCGGTCATCCACATCACCTGCCATGTCACTATCTGAATATCCACGAAGGATCAATCCTTCCTTTCCCTTTCTATACGTGCAGCCAAGATTAATAGTGCCTTTCACATAGCACAAGATTTGGTTGACCGCGCTCATGTGTTCGGTTGTTGGATTCTCCATGAAATGACTCACGATCCCGACTGAATAAGCCAAGTCAGGTCGGGTATGCACCAAGTATCTTAGGCTGCCCACAACGCTTCGATACATTGTGGTGTCCACCGGCGGATTTGAGCTACGCTTGCTCAACTTGTGACATTGGTCCATTGGAACTTGTGTCTCGTAGCAATCTGACATGCCACACTTTTCCAATAACTTGACCGCATAAGCCGATTGACATAGGGAAATCTCACTGGAGCCTTGCTTCACTTCAATGCCCAAGTAATAGTTGAGTAATCCCAGATCGCTCATGCTAAACATTGGTTTTCATTTGCACCTTGAAACGTTCAATTTCTTGTACGCTATTTCCGGTGATAATCAGATCGTCGACACAAACTCCCGCTAGCAGGTTTGAGCCTTTGGAGTTCTTTGTATAGACTGCGTGCTCGAGGGGACATCTCTTGAACCCGAGCGAGACCAAACTGCGGTCTAACTTTGAGTTCCAAGCTCTTGGCGCTTGCTTCAACCCGTAAAGTGCCTTCTTGAGCCTGAAAACTTTCCCTTCTTCACCTTTCTTCTCGTAGCCGAGGGGTTGTTCTACGTACACTTCTTCTGTGAGATCACCATTTAGGAAAGCAGATTTAACATCCATGTGATGAACCTTCCAATCCTCTTGTGCTGCCAAAGCTAGGAGCACTCTCACCGTCTCGAGTCGAGCAACCGGTGCAAACACCTCATCGTAGTCAACTCCTTGACGTTGTACATAGCCCTTCGCGACGAGTCGTGCTTTGTACTTCACAATAGCACCCTGTGTGTCGTTCGTTAACTTGTAAACCCACTTGAAACCTATGCCTTTTTGGTTCGGAGGTCGGGTTACCAAAGTCCACGTGCCATTGCTCTCAATCGCCTTCATCTCCTCATCCATAGCGTGCATCCAGCTAGGACTTTTCCTTGCCTCTACGAAGTTCGACGACTCATCAACTCTGAGCAGACATAGTCCGAAGTAGTCGAGCATAACTGGCTTTGTGTACTTGTAGACTTTCTTGAGGGTCTTGTAGCGGCGAGGCTCGGAGGAGTCCGTTGTGGCTTGCGAAGGAGGCGACACAAATTGTGTCGGTGTTGATGCACTTGAGGAAGACGGCTGAGTCTCAGGCGTGTCATCGACATCCGTGTCATCGACGTAGTCATTTTGACCGTGACCATCATCTTAATTGTCATTGTCACTATGCGCCTCATTGTCGATGTCGTCGCCAAGATCTCCGCTTGTGTCATGCACGTCGTTGTCGCTATCACTTTGCGACCCATGTGCGCCGTCGTCGGTGTCGGCACCATGATGATCACTACCATTGTGGTCACCTTGGTTGGGCGTCTTGCCAACCACCTGGACGTCTTCCCCTGCATCATCACCAGGAAACTCAACTGTGAATATGTTACCGTTTGGAGCATCGTTGGCTGCTGCGCTCCAATTCCATGCTTTGTTTTCTTCAAACACGATGTCGCGTGAAATCCGTAGACGCTTTGTTTGTGGATCATAGAAGCGGTATGCCTTGGTGCTGGAACTGCTCTCGTATCCGATGAACACCATCTTGGTGCTACGATCGACAAGCTTTGAGAGATGCAGCTTCGCCGTCTTCACATGCGCCACGCACCCGAACATCCGTAGATGAGACACATTTGGCTTACATCCGTAAATTGCTTCATACGGAGTCTTGCCAATCAGTGCCTTCGTTAGAGCCCGATTGAGAAGATAGACCGCCGTGCAGACACCTTCTCCCCAAAAAGTCCCCGGCAGGTTCTTGCTCTTCAGTAAACTCCTTTTCATGTCAATGACGGTTCGATTGTGCATTTCAACAACCCCGTTCTGCTGCGGCGTATAAGGTGTCGTGAGGAACCTTTTTATGCCAATCTTCTCGCAGTAGTCGTTGCACTCATTCGACGTAAACTCTCCGTCGCGATCTGTTCATAGAGCGCGAACCTTAAACTTGTGTTCCATCTCCGTTGCAGCCTTTAGCTTCTTGAACGCTTCAAACGCCTCATCTTTAGATCGTAGGAGAATGACCCACATATATCTCGAGTAGTCATCTACCACAAGGAATAAGTACTTCTTTCCTGCGTGAGTTGTCGGGGTGATGGGGCCACATAGATCACCATGGAGCAGCTCAAGTGCATCACTTGCACGATAGGTAGACTGAGGAGGGAACGGCCTGCGGTGCTATTTTCCAACCAAGCACCCGTCACATAATCGATCAACATGGTCGATAAATGGCATCCCAGATACCATCTCCATCTTTGACATCTTCTTCAAGGCGTAAAAGTTAACGTGTCCAAATCTAGCATGCCATAACCATGAATCATCATCACTCTTGGGGAGCCAACACTCTGGTTGAGATTGATCAAGGTTGAGGATATAGAGTCTGTTCCGTGTGCGATTAACATGAGCCAGCACGTTTTGGAGGTTGTCAAAGATCGTCATCACTCCGTTGTTGATATTCACCTTGCATCCATTCTTGTCAAGCTTCCGGATAGATATGATTTTGTTGCGAAGCCGTGGGATGTAGTACACTCCGGTGAGCATGCGATGTTCGCCTGTGAGACCCTTGAAGAGGACAGATCCTTGCCCGCAAATCTCCACAGCTGAACCATCACCGAACTTGACCGAGCCTTCAACATTGTATTCCAGCTCGAGGAATTTATCCTTGCACCCCGTCACGTGGTTACTGGCACCCGTGTCGAGAGACCACGACAGGTTCTGATCTCCGGATAGCTTTGGTGTCACTTTCTTCTCATGAAGTAGCACCTTCCGGCTTGGTTTCACAACCACCGTTTCAGCGAGATCACAAACTTCGGCCATCAGAAGACCTGGACCTTTGCCTTCTTGCTTCGCAAAATTTGCCTTGATGTCTCGCTTGTTAGGCTTCGGACAATCCTTTGCAAAGTGACCCATCTCGTTGCAGTTATAGCACTTGACCTCGGATAAGTCCAAGTTCCATGGCTTCCGCCCTTTAGATTGGTCCGCCTTACCACGACCTTGTGGCTTGCCTTTTCCTTTGCCTTTTCCGGTTTGTCCGTCGCGCTTCGCGTTGCTTGATCTTTCGCCACCGTCATGCCTTCCTTTGCTACTTAGGGCCTCCCAATCTGTGCGCGAGTACATGAGTTGGTCACTACCTCCTCCTTTGCCTTTCCGACAGCCACAAGCATTCTCTTCCCATGTTTGCAGGCGTCCGATCGCCTCCGTTATGGTCATGTCGTCGATGTCGTTAAGCTACTCGAGTGTGCCGATGATGTACGTGAATTTGTCAGTCACCGAACTGAAAAATTTCTCCACAATCTCGGTCTTCTCGAGCTTTGCACCAAGCGCGCGGATCTCTCCCACTAGAGTAGTAAGACACATGGCATAGTCGTTCACCGATTCAGTTTTCTCCATCTGCAACTTGTGAAATTTGCCCTTCAGCACTTGTGCCCGAGCCTTGGTGACGTGATCTTCTCTGATCCTCATCTCCTTGAGTGCGTTCCACGCCTCTCTTGCCGTCTCGAACTCCGCCAATGTCATCAGCACGGAATCCGGCACAAACTGGGCTATGGCGGCCATGGCACCTTCGTCGCACTCCTCGTCGACGTCGTCGTCCGTGATTGCCTGCCACACTCGAAGAGTTCGGAGAATAATCTTCATCTTCACCGCCCACATGCCATAGTTGGCGTCGGTGAGCATCTGGTACTGGATGGGGATGTTGCAATGCGCCTGGACGTTGGCACCGCCCGTTCCGCCACCACTAGTTGCTGACTTGCCTCCCTTGTTCACCTTGTCACCGTTCTTGTTCGCCATGGAACCACCGTTGCCGGACTTGTTTCTCTTGGAAACGCCGTTGCCGGACTTGACCGGCTCAGCGTCGCTGTCCGTCATCGTAGATCGTAGATCGTCGAGGCTTTGAATACCAATTGTTGGTTTTAAAACCGTAGACCAAACTACCCGAAGTTGTACGTATACGTGCGTCCGTGCAAGCTAGCAACCAAGCAGGCAAGCTGCTGGATGTTCAGCAGCACACGCACGTATCTACACCTGGTAGCTGGATAGCTTCGATCGATTCGATCGATCGTCTCGTCAGCCGATTGTAACTCGGCGAACCGAGGAAATATTCGATGATAGAAACAGGGGCATGTCACTCCTGGTAAACTTTGTATTACTTTAATCTTCATTGTGATGTTACAAGGGCAGGGGTAGACGCATATAATATATGCTAAGCATAGCCTACTGCTAATCCTACTCGGTGTAGTTGTAGCGACCCGACCTGAAAGGTCAAGTCTCCGGTGTTTCCGTACCATCCCAAGATCATGCTGGTACACACACGGTACATCAATGTATATATCAAAGGGAAATCACACAGCATTATATTAATCGAAATCTCATATCGAGTCCTTTATTACAATAATATTACAATAAAGTGGCCAAAGGCCAACTCATGAGAATATCTAAATCTTGCGGAAGCGTCGACGGTAGATGAGTCCATCCGACTCCAAGGGCATCTCACTGAGCATAGAACGCGTCCTCACTCCTGGTCGGAAAAATACCCTGCAACATGATACGTTGCAGCCGTGTAGGTCAGCATATGGAATATGCCGGCAAAGTCACAGTAGAGGTGTGAAAATAATCAGCTAGCCTATATGCATATATGGCAGGTGGGGTGGTAAGTTTTGCGTAAAGCCAATTTTTCCTACATCAAGAAAAGGGGCTAAGCAAAATATTACTAAGTTGGTTGATTAATGAGATGGTTCCTCCAACCAGTTCTCATACCCAAAATTGTTAATACCCACATCATCATATTAATTGTGTTGAGAGTTCCGGAAGTTCCAATTCCTTTGGCTCAAGTCGTCCATGACCGTGGACACGGCTAATCGATTAGGTTTGAAATACTCTGCAGAGTTTTGCACACGTTCCCCACAAGATTTGGTCGCCTCCGTTTGATTTCTCGCACTTCAGGGTGTTTGAGAAACGGATGACCAAAACATGGTCTTCCAAAGGGTTTCCCTGCGACTCTGTCGGTGCCCATCCTTTCCTACCGTTCTTCTACCTCTCGTAGCACCGCCTGTCCAGGGTCACCACGATATCCGACCAAGCCAGAGCCCATAATGACTTGTGGCTGTGCAGGTAAGCCTTGGGTTTTTAAAGCATCCATCCATCTCTTTGTGCCTGGGTGGACCTTTCCGCGTGAATACTGGCCATCTCCAGCATCACCTAGGCTAACCACTGGTTTCTCCAGGGTGCCGTTCAACCATCATCCACCCAGAGGTATGTTGAAAACTTGGAGTCTTGAAATCTTGCTCATTATGTAGGTCTTGAAATTATTAACTCTCTCAACTCCCATGAATCACACAACCAACCCCGTCTACTATTAGCATAGCAAAAGTAAAACAACGTTTCCCGGGGCCAATGTTGTCAAAGAGGGTTGAGAGGGGTATCTACCACATGATACTACTACAATGTAACCAAGTTTCCAACTAACCTATCTTGCATGCAACTGGGGAGATGGTAGAACTAATGCATATAAAACATGGGTAAAACATGATCAAAGTGACTTGCCTGATTGATGATCTTCGTACGTGAGTGACTCTAAGTAACAAGCTTCGCACTCCGGATAATCTAACGAAGAAAACAAGCACTCAATAAGCATACAACAGAATATTGTAACTCACAAACATCAACCAAGAACTAGTAAACAATCAAGACAAAACAATGCACAAATCTCAAGTAAGAAAACACACAAAGTTTTGTTTTCAAAAGGTGAGGAATGAAAACACTACTGACATAATGAAACCATTTGTAATAACAAAACAATTGTTGTCAGCAAGGAAACAATAGAATATTTTATTAATAAACAGAATACAATCAATTTAAGTTTGTTGGGAAAAGTTTAGTAAAGTTTATAAAAGTTTTGATAAACACTTTATGAATCAACTATAGTTATATTAACAAAAGAATGCAAAACTAAACTTATTATTTATTAGTAAAACATGTTCTTGATAGAAATAATTTACTACTAAATCTGTCTTAGAAAACAGAAACAAAATATACAAAACTTTGTTTGAAAGCAAAACTATTACTAGTTAGTTGTTTTAGTCAAATTAAGCCTATTTGAAAATGTGTTATGATTCCTATGTTAATGAGAATAAAGATAAGCAAATTTATAAAAAAATTTAACAGTAAGTGAAAACACTAAATGTTTAATAACAGAACCTAATAAACAATTAAAACCAAATCTAAATTTAAACTAATAAAATTAAGTTTATAAAACTATATTATAATACTAGACAGATTCTGTTTTTTTGTTAAAACACTAATCAAATATATCCTGAAAATCCTCAAACTAAACATGAAGATAGTCCTAACCAATATCAAACAGTAGCAAAAAGAATCATATCAAAATCTATTCTCAAACTCTAGTTATTCAGATTTGAAGATTTTGAGCAAATTTGTTTAAATTCAAATTTTATAGTTCAAATTTGGAATTTGAAAGTACAGGGTGAAACTACATGAAAATTGTGAGCTATTGCAAAAAGAATCAACTCAAAACACTAAATAGATTAAAAGATATAAGCAAAACAAAATTTGAAAACATTCTGTTAATTAAAACAGAGAATGAAAAAAAAATCTGATTTGCGTCGGTTAGGGGGGCTACGTGGCACGATCCGATTGGCTAAGGGGGTGTGCGTGCGAGAGCTACGGGCGGGCGACCGATCGGAAGAAGAAAACGATTCGGACTTAAGTCCGTTCTAATCTCGGACGTTGGATTCGGATCGGAGGGAGGGGGTGCTCACAGGGTAAAGAGGTCGCCGGCGTCGGGGTACTCCGGCGAGTCCGGTAGCGGTGGATGCGACGGCGAGGTGCTCCGGTGGTCGGGGGAGATGGGGGAGTGGTCCGGGCGACGGCGACAGTTCTCCGGAGTCGATTGGTGGCGACGGTGGGGCGAACGGGGGTCAGAGACGGTGGCTACGCTCGACGGCGAGATCCGGTGGTGGTGGAACTCCGGCGACGAATTGCGGCAGCTCCTCGACGAGGTAGGAGGGGGACTCGGGGTGAACGGATGCGGGGGAGTGGTCTGCTACTTATAGGGCGCTCGAGGGGTGCGGGGGAGGAGAGAGGAGAGAGATCCGGCGAGGGGGAAACGGTCGGCGTCGGGATCTCCGGCGCGTGCGGGGAAGGGAGACGACCGTTCGGTGTAACGGTCGGTCGGGGGTGGGGCCCGGATGTCAGTGAGAGGGAGCGCGTCCGTTACGCGTCGGTCGGCCGGTTCGTAGTAAATGCGCGAAATAACTGTCGTGGGCCGGCCCGTTTAATACCGGAAACGGTTACCGTTACTGTTTTTCTTCAAAAAAAAAATCCAGAGACATTCAAATACATTTAAAGCATTCAAATCGTCTCTAAATATAGGGGTATTATATATCAAAATTAACAGAATAATAAATGCTATTAAACGAACATTTTTATTCTGTCATTTGAACACTTTGAAAAAATAATATTTTCAGAAATTGCCTAATTGTTTTTAAATCCTTTTTGCAAATATTTTCAAAATAACCCCTGGTTATTTTTGTTCAAATAAACCACCAATTAGTCCCTGGTGTGGAGTGTCATGTTACTCCTCTCTTATTTTGAACATTTAACCAAAATTTCAAATAGGGGAAGGCAACATAGGGAAAAGTAGAAAGGGCTTTCAGAAAATCAGAAAAAGCATTTCAACTAACACATAAAATCTAGCAATGATGATTATAGATGCATAGCTATTTCATAACATTCCAAAATGAAATTTTGGGATGTTACAGTAGTACTACTAATCCTACTCGGTTTGCAATACTAACCAAACTAGGTCACACATGATCTAGCTAGTAAACTTAACGTAGACTACAACTAGGTTAACTACTATAGTCCTCCCTCGAGCCGCCGGAGCTTGCTGGAACCGCATCACTAGCGACCAAGGACCTTGCCACTAGGCCGGAGCCCCGTTCCACCGCACCCTGGTCGAGCCCAGTGCCCCATGCCCCCGCATCCTTCTCTTCGTCTCCAGCCCCTCTCTCTCACGTCGAGTTCTCTCTCTTGCTTCCATGCATGAACCTCACAACGCGTCGCCCGACCTTGCCACACCCGGATCCTATCGGTAACCGCCATAACCCGTTCCAGCATGCTCGAGCCTCGTCAGAGTCCTGCCATTGACCTTTGTTGCTGCCGGTTGCCTCCTGCAGGATAACCATGAGCACACGCACGAGGGAGACAAATGCTCCCTCAACCTGGGCCTGCATTGTGCCAGGCCTCCTCGGCCCACCTCGCCTCAGCCACGCCAGGACAGGTAGGTCAGCCCCGCACCGGCCCAGCTCTGCCTCAAGCTAGCCTCCCCACCGATCGGGCCTTGGCCCATGGGCGAGCACCCCCCATCCCTGCTATTTAGCGCTGAGTGCGCGATTTTGCTATCCTGCGCCCACTGGTATTGGATTGATTCTCCTCAATTTGGCCCATAGTGTATTTTTTTTCCTGCCTATGAATTTGTTGATTATCCAATGAAATTACAGATTACAGGAAAATGCCATTAATTTGCATCGCTCATAAATATATAACCGTGCATCGGATCCAAATGTTTTGTATATGAAAAACGTGTAGATTATGCAAATGATAAAAAACGTTCAACATTCTTGTATTTTGCATAAATATCATGTTTTGCAATGCTAATATATATTTAACCGTGTGTCGGGATTAAACAAACCATTTATGTAAAATGTGTAGATTATTAATATCCCTTTTTCTTGCTTGATAAAAATGTTTAATGAGATGTTTGCACTCAATTGGCATAAATAACTTGCTAAAATGGTTTATGTCCTTATCTTACATAATTTTTGCGTTATTTTTTTCGTGTAAACACCCACGTATTATATATGTTTTCAGAGTAGAAAAATTCATTGAATCCATTTGTGCAATTAGTTTTATCATTTGAGTAAGTTTGTTTGCATGTTATTTCTGCCATGATGCCCTTTTGTTTATTTTGTGTGATTTATTCCATGCATCATATGAATTTGTCGGGCAAGGTTTGGAAAAAGTTCAACAAACAGGTTAGGGGTGAATGGAAAAAGGAGCAACAATTTTCGCACCCCAAAGTAAGTACTACTATAGCTAGTTCCGCGCATGTCTCATTGATTCTAGTTTCAATACCATTATCATGCTTGATTATCATTTTGATTGAACTCTATTCTCGTAAAGTGCGTGTGGCAGGCACCCGGGAGTAATTTATGTGGATACTTTGTTTGCAAGTTCACTCGCCACTCGACCTATAAGCGGGGCAGCATAAGTGCAGAACAATTAGAAGTACGTAAACAATATTCACAATTTTATTGTAATACCATCAATTGTGTTGAGTTTCATTCATATATATATATATTGACCCCCTTCTTTAAGTTAGACCTGGAGGGAGGGGGATCAACTCCTACCAAATGATAGCATACGAGGAATTCAAGAGGAATTGGCGGGATTCTTTATTGAGCACGTCATACCTAAAGACAAAGAATACCATCGGGAATTGGAATGCGATTTTGGTAGATGATGTTAGGGATCGTATTTATATTGTATATATGCATGATCGTGTACTATATGTAGTAGCATCGAACAGATATACGAAAACTTGTTGTTAGATCAAGCACAGAGAAATAGAGGTCACTTCTCTCTATATATGTTCATGACAATGTTGTGCAATATGAAACCTCTATAAACCCTCCAAAACCCATAACCCCTCCTTCCAAAAAAAAACTAAAACCCCAGCGCCTAGCAGGTGCTGAAGCATGGCTGCCTTATTGTCCCGGTTCGTGTTATGAACCGAGACAAAAGGTCATACTACATGGGCGCTGCGTAGCGGCCACGTGGAGCACCATTAGTCCAGGTACGTAATAGGACCGGGCCTTAAAGTGGAGGGTATCAGTCCCGATCGTTTAGTCCCGATTGCAGAACCAGGACTAAAGGGCCTCTAGAACTCGGACTAGTGGCCAATTTTCTACCAGTGGCTCTTAGACATGTGTGCTAGCCCCTGGTATTTTTGGTTGCTATAGAAATCCATGTTTAGGTGGTATTTTCTCGTTGCCAACATGTCATAAAAATAGTGCTGTTTTGAGGGGTATAAATAATTCTAAGTCTGGAATCTGCTATATTTTGTTGCTACCTTGCTATGTATTTTGCTATTGATCTACAACCCCTTTGGGGTTGGTGCAATAGAGTTATTTGTAGTGCATAATGTCCTCTAGCATGTTGTTAAGTTTCATGCCAATATATGCCTTGTAGCATATGGTTGTATTACTGCTAATATTCCTTCGTGATAAAAACTGCTCTGTTAAAAACTGGTATTTTCTCTTAATGTCCCTAAAATGTTGTTTCAAGATGGCATCTTGTCAGTTCATTTGCTATTGATCCATGCTTCCATTCATGTTCCTACAGTTAGATGAATTGTTAAGAATCTTGTAGACTTCATGTCCATGCCCTTGTTGTGCTTTGTAGCTTGTTATCGCTTGTTGATTTGTGGGTTACAATACGCCATGTTGCTGTTTTTGGGAAGATTATAACTAAAACTTGTGTTGGTTGTATTTGTTGAATCGTTGCTCCGTTTCGAACATGCCATATATAAAACTTGCTTATAATTCCATGTAGTTTCGTAATATCTTGTTGCATCTATGATTTGGAATGTTTGTGATTGTCATTTGCGTGCACTTTGCATTCATGGCATATTATCTGGTGTTTTTCATATCATTTGGACCATAGCTCCGTTATAAATGTTTTATATATGTAAATCGCCTAGAATGACGTGTAGAATCGCGTGGTGCATTTTGTTTCCCTGTTTAACAAATATGAAAACATGGTTAGTTCAGATATGGGGTCCTATTGGGAATACTATATGTTGTTGTGGACCTCATTTAAAATGCCTAGGTAGATAGTTTATTTATGCTTTACCTCTTTCCATGTTTAGCAGCATTTAATATTGTCGTGTACCTAAACGAGATTGAATTAAGTAGTTCAAATATGGAGTTTTGTCAATATACAACGAGTTGCATATTGAGCTTCACTTAATGTGTAGAAGCTGGCTGTTGTGCTTTGCCATGTCATGCATAATACACATCATATTTGATTGTGCATCATGTCATGAATATATCGTGGTGTTATCATGGGTTGATTGGTTGTTTTTGGATTGCTTCTTCTCGATAGAGTTCCGAAAGCGTTCGGAGTGTGAGGATCCGTTCGACTACGTCCCGTTCGTCTACTTCACGGATTCGTTCTTCTTCAAAGCGGGATCCCAGGCAAGATGAACATTTCCCTAGATACCCCTACTATCATTGCCATGCTAGTAGTCTGGATTTTATCGTTATGTGTCGTTACCTACCACTCGTATGTCAAGCCTCCCAACATTTCCGTGAAAAGCCTCTAACCCCCTCCACATACAAACAAACCATTGTTTGGCTATGTTACTGCTTGCTCAGCCCTTCTTATAGCGTTTCTAGCTACAGGTTCAATTGCTTCCATGTGACAACATGGATTTTTTGTTATATGACAATATTATTTATATTTAATTTAATGCACCTATATACTTCATAAAAGGTGGAAGGCTTGGCCTTTTTCCCGATGTTTTGTTCCACTTTTGCCACCCTACTTACTTGTTACCGATGTTATGTTCCATAGTGTGTGCTCCTAACATGCTCGGGGTTGTTATGGGGACCCCCTTGACAATTCGTTTAGGGTTAAAGATTGTGTGGCAAGGCCCAACATTGGTTTTACCATTTGCCTAATAACTAATAAACCTGCATATAGAGTAATTAACCTGAGGATCTTTAATCAACAACCCGGTCCAATGCTCCTCATGAGTGTTGGTCCAAACGGGCAAACTAGGGGGCCACCGCGGGGAAACCTGAGGTTTGCTTTTACTCGTAGGATTTCCCATCTGGTAGTGCCCTGAGAAAGAGATACATGCGACTCTTATTGGGATCTGTACTGCCGGGCGGTCTTGCTGGACTTGTTTTACCTTTCGTGAATGTCTTGTGCGAGCGATTCCAAGGATACTTTTGTCTATCTTGATGTTGAGGTTTTCCAACGGAATTTCCAAGGAGATCACGGGTTTTCCGTGGTCAAGGTTATTCCACACGGTGTGTGGTTAGTTCATGATAGATGAGTTGGAGCACCCCTACAGGGTTTAATCTTTTCCAGAAGCCGTGTCTGCGGTTATGTGGCAACATGGAAATTTGTTTGACACCCAGTTATAGCAAACTTGGAGTAAACTCAATAAAATACACCAATTGTGTGCGTAACCTTGACTGTCTCTGCTTATGAACATGATCGAAGTGAGAACACAATGGGGTTATGTTTGAACTTAAGTAGGTCTTTAGGATCACTTAGTGATTATTCTAGTCCATGACCTCTATACGTAGGTGAAAGGATCGATATGGTTGACTAGAGGGGGGTGAATAGGAAACTACCAAATTTTAACTTTTCTTTAACAAATTTGGCTTAGCAACAAATAGGTTGGCTAAATATGCAACTAGGTGAGCAACCTATATGATGCTAATCACAACAACAAGATAAGCAATCAAGATAACCAATATAAGTAGCTTGCACAAAGTAAAGGTAAGGAGTTACCACAAGTGGAATCGATGGAGACGAGGATGTATTACTTAAGTTCCTTCCCGGTAAGGGGAAATACATCTTCGTTGGAGAGGTGTGGAGGCACAATGCTCCCCAAGAAGCCACTAGGGCAACTGTATTCTCCTCACACCCTCACACAATGCGAGGTGTCATGTTTCCACTAGTGGTGCTCTTGAAGGCGGCAACCGGACCTTTACAAACAAGGTTGGGGCAATCTCCACAACTTAATTGGAGGCTCCCAATGATACCATGAAGCTTAACCACAATGGACTATGGCTTTGAAGTGACATCTTCTGTCTAGGGTGCTCAAACACCCAAAATTAACAAAATCCACAAGGGATTGATAGGGGAATCAAATATCTCTCGGTGGAAATGTAGATCAAGGTCCTCTCCTCGAAACCCTAGAGCATCAACAAGATTTTATGGCTAGGGAGGGAGAAGGAGCAAAAATAAGCCTAGGAGAAACAATGGAGCTTTTTGTGGGAAGAGGTGAGTCTCAATGGGGAAGAAGACTCACTTATATAGGAGGGGGGAAATGTGGCTGTTTTTTTGCCAGAATACGTGCATAAGCGGTAGTACCATCCTAGGGGGTGGTACTTCCGCTTATGAAGAGGTGTTAACTCGGTTCAAAGAAGACACAAAGGAAAGATTGCTAATGTTTTTAAGAGCCTATATACTAAACCAGAAATACTACTTCCTTACAACTGCAGGTGAGTGTAACTGTCTTGTATTACAAATTCAATTTTTTCTTACTCAATGTTAAGTGTATAGTTCAATGCAAAATGCATGCCCACTTATACAAACATGTGCGTAGATACCACTGGATCTTGCTAATCATTAGAGATATCGAGGGAACTGTTGAAGCACTGACTCACTAAGTAAAGACTCTAATGAATATAAAAACATGTATTTGACCCATGACAGGTAATTTCAATCATTATCGTACTATGTCGGCCTCTTTAGTTCATTTCCCGATATCAATTAATTAATAAATCCTTTATTCATTTTCTTTGTCGGTAGGGTTTGGAAAAAGTTCACCAAAGAAATTGTCGGTGAATGGAAACGAGAGCTGAGATGGCGACGGTCCAAGATAATTAAGTAGTACTAGCTACGTCTGCACATCTCTTTAATTCTAGTTTCAATAACCATTATCATGCTTGATTATTCTCTGATTGAATTCTGTTCTCGTAAAGTGTTTGAAGCAGAAACACGGGACTAATTTATGTTCATACTACGCTTGCGAGAACATTCGCTTTATGACAGAAAGGAGTGGAGATGCAAGACATCATTGGGTATGTAAACACTATTCACAATTTTTTATCATCATCTAATATATATACACACAACTAATATATTCATATTGATCTCCTTTCTTTAAAGATGGTGGCGATGTGGGATAGGCTCCTAGCAACGGAGCACATACGAGTACTTCAACAGGAAATGGCAGGAAGTTTGCTTGAGAAGGACATATCTCCCGGCGGAGAATACCATTTCAACATGTAATGATTTGCAAATTGTAGGAGAAATTGTATATACCAAATTGTATATATATACACATATATGCATGGTCGTACAAGAAATTCTATGATATATGATTGGTTACACGAGAAATTCTATTGTATATGCATAACGTGTACAGTATGTAGTAGCGTAATATATGTTTGAAATGAAAAAGAATTAAATGGAAAACACAAAATGAAAAGGAAAAAATAAACAATAAACCCTAACCCCTAAACCTTTAGTCCCGGTTGGTGTCACCAACCGGGACTAAAGTTCCCTAGCCCCCGACGCGTGCTGTCACCCACCTTGCGAGGATTTAGTCTCGGTTCATGGCCAAGCAAGACTAAAGGGTAGGAACCTTCAGTCCCTATTTATTAGTCCCGATTGGTGAACCGGGACTAAAGGCCCTTCCCAACCGGGACTAATGGCCGTTTCTGCACTAGTCAAGGAATCATCGTAGCCCTTTCCAAAGATGGAACTAGTAAGTATGGAGTGTCGAACTCACGAGGAGCTAAAGGTAAGTCAATATTCTCTCGAGTCCTATATTCCACTCATACGACTCTATGTGCACCAAGTGTTTTATTTTAACTAAAAAAAGAAATAAAAGTATGTTGTGGGTACAAATAGGATAGCTTTTTGATGATACCACGGAAGTAAAATATGAAAATAGGAGCTGCCTAAATAAAGTTAGAATATATTACAAATAGCGAGTGTGGAATAATGATGGTATGGTGTGCGGAATTATCCTAGGCAATTGATAACAGGAACAGTAATCATTATTGCAATTTTATATGAGGGAGAGGCATCGGCTAACATACTTTTCGTACTTGGATCATATGAACTTATGATTGGACCTCCAGCAAGAATCGGCAAATACTAGAAATCATTAAGGTAAACCCAATGCTTGCATTAAGTATCAAGTACCCTTTACTCCCATATGCAACAACCCCCATACTCGGTTGTAAGCTTCTGTCACTCTAGCCACCCACTATAAGTGAATCTTGAACGTATTGCAAAACCCTATAGCGAGAATCCCCCACCTATGTGTGGCACAGAAGGCACCATAGGACACCACCAAAATAAAACATACAACTCAAACCAATCAAGATCATCAATCAACCCACAGGACAAAAGAAATATATTCAAACATCATAGGATGGCAAACACATCGTTGGATAATAATACGTGGCATAAAGCACCATGCTCAAGTAGGGAGTTATAGCAGGATGTGAGAGAGCGGACCATTGAAAAGAGACGAGGGAGGTGATGAATATGACGATGTTGATGAAGACGATCACCATGGCTATGGTTCGCCCTGTAACTCCAATTAGGCGAAAATTTTGAGGATATTTTTGTCTAGAAATTTTCTTTATTATGACGGAAGAAGGGCTCCAACCACCTTACGAGGTGCCCACAAGGCAGACCGGCGAGCCTAGGGGTGGGCATGCCCTGTTGCATTGTGGGGACCTCGAGCATCATCATTGTCGAGGGAGACAATGATCTATGGGACCGACAAAGCCCCTTTTTGGTTCGGTAGGGAGCCCGGGAACACAAAGAGCACCAACGGTTGCTGTGTGCACAATGGTTTAGATAGGTCCAGGTGTAGGATCGAAACTAGGTCTAGAAGGGGGGTGATTAGACTACTTGAGCAATTAAAAATCTATATCCCAATTTTAATTCTTGGTTGATTTTAGCATTCATAATATGTCAAGTACACCCTACACATCCATGTCTAAGAGTATACCAGCGGAAAGTAAAGACAAGCATGTAAGTAAAGAGAGGGTAGGAAGAGCAAACGCAATTGGTGACACGATGATTTTTCCAGTGGTTCCGATAGGTGGTGTTATCGTACGTCCATGTTCATGGAGTCTTCAACCCACGGAGGGTTATAGTCGCGAGAGTCGATGGAGGGCTCTACCCACGGAGGGTTCCACGAAGAAGCAACCTTGACTATACCATGACGGCCTATGTCCACGGAGGACTAGTCAAACTGGGGGTAGATCTTCACGAAGTAGGCGATCTCCTTGCCCTTAAAACCTTCTTGGTTCACTCCACAACACGAAGTAGGAGGCTCCCAAGCGACACCTAACCAATCTAGGAGGCACCACCCTCCAAAAGGTAATAGGCTCGATAGTGTCGATGAACTCCTTGCTCTTGTGCTTCAAGATGATAGGCTCCTCAACACACAATCACTCTCTCATTGGCTTGGTACAAGACATTGATTGGGTGGAAAGCAACTTGGGGAGGCTAGAGATCAAGATTCATATGGTTGGAATGGAATGGCACAATCTCAACACATGAGTAGGTGGCTCCCTCTCAAAAAATCAGTAGGTATGAGTGGGGAACTATTCTGAGTGCTTCTCTTACAAGTGAGTGGTGGTGGAGGGGTATATATAGGCATATCCAAAAATCCAACCGTTACACCTAATAAGTCAGACTCGGTGGAACCGATGTGTAAATCTTGGTTGTACCGAGTTGCCTCAAAGGTAGCAACTTTTAAATCTCGGTGAGACCGATACATAAAACTCGGTTGCACCGATAAGGTGACCAACGGTCAGATTGCCAATCTCGGTGATGCCGATTCACAAAATTTGGAGAGACCTATTTTGTAAACTTGCGTAATGGGAAGTTGGAAACCCAAACTCGGAGGCACCGAAGCAGAATCGGTTGCACCGAAAAGCTAGGGTTTGGCTGAGTCTGTCTGAGGTTTGGAATCGATGGCACCGAGTGGAATGTGTATTGCACCGATTTGAGTATTTGGCTTTTGACAGACTTTTGTGGAAGAGCTTGTGGGTGTATGTGGTGACTATCACTTGTGAACATATGAGCATTTTGTTCACCAACAAAACCTTACCCCCCCTTTAATAGTATTGGCTTTCCTATGGACTCAAAGTGATTTCTCACAAAAGGTAAAATGTAGAGTCCTTTGCTTGAAGCTTTGCCAATCTATTTCCTTGAATCTTAGGGTATTCCACAATCCCTTTGCCAACCCATTATTGAACTTTCCTGAAATATGCTTGGGGGAAACGTTAGTTCAATGATATATATGTTGTTATTAATTACCAAAACCACCAAGGGAGCAAATGTGCTTTCACTGGGTCGCTCAGGAGCGTAATACCCTACCTCTTGTGTTTTTGGTGGATTGCATGAATGTTCAAGGTTACAGGTGCACTATCCCAGCAAGGATGTATAGGGGAAGCAGCTACGCGTGTAGAATGAACAGAGAGTCTACCTTTCTAAAGGTAGCCTCGGGCCTCCTTTTATAGGATAAGGGGTCACCACAAGGGCTAGAATGTTCTTTACATGGTTGTACAGTGCTTACTGCAGTTGCAAGGACTACTTGTCAGGATAGGTAGTGGGAAATACCTAACATTTATGGACTAGGACAGGCGCATTGAATGCACCGTGAGGTGGCATGCTGGCGACATTCCCTAGCATGGATTGCCTCTCCTTCTGTGTCATTCACCCAACTATCTCTTAGTTTTCAGCCACGCTGTAGGACAGGTGTCATTAAAGCTGCAACAGGCCCGCCGTTGTAGCCACATGCCCCGACCAACTCTGCATGTCCGCCTGCCCGCTCGACACATCAGCTGATGTAGATAATCATCCCCATGAAGAGGTGGAGTGGTGGCTTGGCGGGATAAGATCTTGTCGGGCGACGCTTCTGGGTGGGCTATTTTGACTTGCGAGGTTCTTTCCATCTGGCTTCGGTTTTCCTTGGATATTGATGGGAGATCGGCAAGGATTTGTCGGCTCTAGAGCAGTGATTGCCTGTGCATAAGTCTGGGTGCTAAGGACCTTAGTTCTCACTGACAGTAGCCCCCGGGCCTGGGCCATTCACGCGCGTGTGCAGCATTGTTGTGCTAGGCCCAAACCAGAGACGAATGGCATTGGTGGAGAACGACATTGTGTAGTCGTGTTTTCCGACGGTTATGATGACTTTTACTAACCTTTCCCATGATGCATAGTCCCGCGACGAACGGCATTGGTGGAGAGGGGTGGTCTCCCAAACGGCACGCTTAGCAGTGAATGGTCACGTCGGTCCACAGGTGGCCAACCCCTTGGTCTTCCTCGGGGTATGTAGCGGGGAAATGATGCAGCGCCCGTTCGCCTTTTGCCATTAAGTGGAGGCATTCCATCTTCTGTCTTGAGTACGCCTCGGGTGACGCATGTCATGCACAAGGCTTCTCATTGGTCGAAAAAGGCGGTTGTCAGGGGCCGCACATGCGCTAGTGCGCACTTGCATGGGCTGCGGGGAGCCAGCCCCCTCTTCTGCCCCTTGCGCTCCTATAAACAGGGAACGGGAGAAAGGGGGCATAGCTCATTCGTGTTCCCTTAGTCCCCTCGCTGCTCAGCGCCTCCATTTTCCTTCTCCCATTACTTCTTCCAACGTGCTCCCCTTGCGATGGCGAGGGGCCACGGGCACGCTCGACGGTCCAGGGGCGGCCTGAGGGGAAGCCCCCCTAATGCAGAGCATCCCATGAGCACCACCATGGACCCATCGCCACCACCTCAATCTATGAAAGGTCCCATGACGAGTGCCCATGCACGTGCCATTAGAAACAAGGTGACATCCCTCCTTTATGATTCTCCCTTGGATGCTCTTGGAACATGGATGCTAGCTCAAGTGGAGACTCTTTGTGTGATCAGGTACTTTGGAGATGACCTAGGAGATGCTCGGATTGAAGGCCAAGCCACCATGAAGACGGATCCGAAGATGCGCGGACACGACAACCAAGGGAAGGCAAGATCACCACCCAGGCCCCGGACATCCGCCCCCAAACCGAACATCCGGCACCTGGGGACCCCCACGGTGCCCAGGCCAAAGTTGCAGCACCAGACATCTGGGCCCGCCCCGGACATCCGGCCCCACCCGAGAAATCCAGACCCCAGCCCCAAAAATCCGGCGTGCCCGTGTCCGGTTGTGTTGGAGACTGCCCCCACTAGTCCGTACATCCGGGACCTGAGCCCGGACATCCGGGACCCCACTGAAGCCCCGAACATCCGGCCACTGGCCCAGACATCCGGCCCCTGTGTAGGCAGACTCGGGCCAAAGGGCCATGTACCCCTCTCTCTTGCCCCCTTTCCCCTAGTACTATATAAGGACCTCCTCCCTCTCTCTCTAGGGTTAGCTAAGGTTTTCTCTTGATCTTAGCTCCATTACTAGCTCTCTCTCTTGAGGAGCTTTCCCTCCCGCGGAAGTAGATCCAAGTGTTGCCAAGGCCCCTCCAGAGGGAAGATCCTCCAGGATATCAAGACCCCTCCTCCGGAGTGGCAGATCGCATACCGCTACTTGTATCATTGGTTGATTTGGGATCTCGTTACTTGTGTGTTATCATGGATCTAGTGGATGTGTGATTGTGTTTGCCTATGAGTGTTTCCTCTCGTTCTTCCCCGTGTTCTTCGTGTTCTTCGTGTTTCGCCTCCAAATCGTGAAAGATCGACCACCACAGGTCTTGCCCCGTGTCATATTGGTATCATGAGCCACGGTGATCACGAATTTGCAGTCTCCCCCACTGTTTTCTATCCTAATTTTGCTATATTTCGTCTCAATTTGAAAATTCCCAGAAAAATAGCCCTACCCAAAATTTCTTGGATTTGTTGGATTTGATGAGAGATTGTTGTTTTGGATCCGTGGACTAGTAGAGGACTAGTGGATCTATTATCCCCCCATCATCCCCATCAATTTCCAACACCAAATCCCCCCCACCCAATTCGCCAAAAAAATCATGTTCATCCTCTAGTTCATAGAGAAATCTGAGATCCAATCTGGATTGGGCAGCCCGGACATCCAGCCCCTGGACATCCGGTGCAAGTGGCCTGGACATCTGGCACCTGGCAACCAGCAAAGCTACTTTGCCTCTGTTTGAGAGATTTTTGCCCATTTCCCACCATTTCTTCCACCATTTTGCCACCATTTCTTCCACCATTTTGCCACCATTTCTTCCACAAACTACTTGCATTTGATATTTTGAGTTGCGAGCCATGCCACTTCCTAAGGTGTTTCGGATAATTAGGAGCGGTTCCTCATCGACATCGCCGCTCATCATCGCCCCGGATCGTCTCCAACCACCTCTTCGTTGACACTATACCGTAAGCAAGGACGGTAACTGCGATGACACCCTTGATTTATACCCTTGCCATTGCATTGTTACCCCTAGCCTATTTGTGTTACTTGCCTATCGAGACTAGCCATTGAGAATTGTTGGGCCATGCTACTTGTGCACATTAGTGATACATACTCTACATAGCTCCAATTGCATGCATGTACATCTTAGTATCATCTCTTGTGTTACAAAGTACCCGCATACATAAGTGCTATCTTGGTGTGCATGTCCTGCACAGTGACAATCTGAATACCTTACTAAAGGAAAGAAAAGTGAAGCTTTTAAGGACGGTCAAAAGAACAATAGCATTTCCATATTTGCATTCCATACTTGATCACCGTGGATCGCTTGAGCGAGTGACTCATGCCTCATACATAGCAAGTCGTGAAATAGGAAGACGACGCATTTTTGTTTCTTATAGGTTGTGCACAAGTTCGTATCACGCCCATTAGAGCAATCATGCTACTGTCTCTATAGAGTTGTGCAACATGAGCGTTTTCCGTGGATTCCACATTTTGAAAAATTCACTTCTTGGTTGCACAACCCCACTTTTCTATTCGTGCGTGTGTTTCCGAGTTCACTCATTGCTATTGATTCACATTGTCTTCCTTGCGAACTTGTGAATCCATCTCAACTCTATTGCATCATATTCTCGAATTGCTTGAAATTTTGTGCCACCATCATAACCAAGCTACTCCATAAGCATTACATTTGTAGGTGTGAGAAGGGCAAACTCGGTACCAATTCTACTATTTCCACGATTTCACATTGAGTCATTGATCCTCACCTCAATCTTCGGAACAGTATTTGGTATTGTGTTTTCCCATTCTTCCACTTATATCTACTTGAGTACCATGAATAGGAACACTATGACAACCCTGGATTTCAAGGAGCACAACAACGATGCGAACAACTATGTCACCAAACTACAATTCTTCGCCACAAAAAAGGGAATGCGCCAAGCACATGATGTCATCATGGACCGCGTCTAGCACCTCGCCACCAACATATGTGAATCCGAGGAACGGACGCAGGACTTCATGACAACACAAATGGACGAGCTCCATGCCTGATTGTGAACCCCGTATCATCCACTTCTACATCAGCTCGACGGCGCACCGCAAGTCGACACTCCTCCGAGAATTCCCTCCGCGAGAGTCCAGCTCCTCGATCTCGACCACAACAATGTGGCGCGCATCGCCTCTCTCAAGACTCAAGCAACCCATTCCATGACGAAGGTCGACATCGCGAGCATGACCACCATCACCAACAAGAGCAAGACGCCTACGAGCAGGATCACATACGTTATTGCCGCAAGGAAGACCGGCGTTGTGAAGAATAAGCACAAGAAGCACAACAGGCGCTTCGCGAATCATCCCATGCATGGCAAGAATGCAATGTAACATCCCAAAATTCCATTTTGGAATGTTATGATTTATAGTTATGCATCCATCTGTATCATTGCTTGATTGTATGTGTTAGTTGAAATGCCTCTTCTGAATTCCAGAAAGCTCTTTCTACTTTTCCCTAAGTTGCTTTCACCCATTTGAAATTTTGGTTAAAAGTTCAAATAGGAGAGGAGGAACATGACACTCCACACCAGGGACTAATTGGTGATATATTTGAACAATAATAACCAGGGGTTATTTTGAAAATATTTGCAAAAAGGATTTAAAAACAATTAGGCAATTTCTGAAAATATTATTTTTTTCAAGGTGTTCAAATGACAGAATAGAAATGTTCATTAAATAGCATTTATTATTCTGTTAATTTTGATATATAATACCCCTATATTTATAAACGGTTTGAATGCTTTAAAATCTTTTGAATGTCTTTGGAAAATTATTAAAAGGAAACGGTAACCGTTTCCGGTATTAAACGGGCCGGCCCACGAGCAGTTACTCGCGAATAGATTAAAAGCCGGCCGACCGACGCGCATTAATATCTCTCTCTCTCACTAACGCTGGACCCCACCTCGTTCGCTCGTAATGACCGAGCGGTCATCACTCTCCTCCCCGCGCGCGCCGGACTCGACGCCGGCCGTTTCTTTCCCCCTCCCGGATCTCTCTCCTCTCTCCACCCCGCACCCCCCGAGCACACTATAAGTAGCCGGCCACTCCCTGCATCCATTTTCCCCCGAGCCCTCTCTCTCTCTCGCCGAGGTGCTGCCGCAATTGCTCGCCGGAGCTCCCACCCCACCGGACCTCCCGTCGACCGTAGGCACCAATTCCGTCCACCTCTCGCCCAACCGACCTCACCTTTCGACTCCGGAGACCCGTCGCCGTCTCCCGGACCACTCCATTGTCTTCCCCGACCACCGGATCACCACGCCGTCGACCTCGCCGTTTCGGAACTCGCCGGAGAACCCTCGCCGGCGACCTATTTCTCTGTGAGCCTTCTCCTTCTCACCCCTCCCTCCGATCCAAACCCAACGGCTCAGATTAGAAGCCACTTATTCCTGAACCGTTTTCTGTTTAGGATCGGTTGACCGCCCGAAGCACCGCTCGGACACCCACCTCAGCCACTCACAGGTCGCCACGTCACCCTAGTCGACCGTTAGTTAGTTTTTCTTTTCAGTTTTGTTTTTCAGAAAACAGTATGATTTCAAAATTTGTTTTAGCTATTTCTTTTAATCTATTTAGTGTTTTGAGTTGATTCTTTTTGCAATAGCTCACATTTTACATGTAGTTTCACCCTGTACTTTTAAATTTCAAATTTGAACTATAGAATTTGAATTTAATCAAATTTGCTCAAAATCTTCAAATCTGAATAACTAGAGTTTAAAAATAGATTTTGATATGATTCTTTTTGCTACTGTTTGATATTGGTTAGGACTATCTCCATGTTTAGTTTGAGGATTTTTAGGATGATTTTGAATAGTGTTTTAGCTATAAACAGAATCTGCTTAGTATTATAATATAGTTTTATAAACTCAATTTTAATTAGTTTGATTTAGAATTGGTTTTATTTGTTTATTAGGTTCTGTTAGTAAACATTTAGTGTTTTCACTCACTGATAATAAAAATATAAATTTGCTTAGTTTAATTTTATTTAACATAGGAATCACAACTTCTTTTCAAATAGGCATAATTTGATTAAAACAACTAACTAGTAATAGTTTTGTTTTCAAACAAAGTTTTGTATATTTTAATTCTGTTTTCTAAGACAGATTTAATTGTAAATTATTTTCTGTTAAGAACATGTTTTACAAATAAATAATAAGTTTAGTTTTTCATTCTTTTGTTAATATAACTATAGATGATTCATATAGTGTTTATCACAAACTTGTATAAACTTTACTAAACTTTTCCCAACAAACTTAAATTGATTTTATTCTGTTTATTAATAAAATATTCTATTGTTTCCTTGCTGACAACAATTGTTTTGTTATTACAAAATAGTTTTATTATGATAGTAGTGTTTTATCAATCACCTCCTAGTAAACAAAACTTTGTGTGTTTTCTTACTTGAGATTTGTGCATTGTTTTGTCTTGATTGTTTACTAGTTCTTGGTTGATGTTTGTGAGTTACAATATTTTTTTGTATGCTTATTGAGTGCTTGTTTGCTTCGTTAGATTATCCGGAGTGCGAAGCTTGTTACTTAGAGTCACTCACGTACGAAGATCATCAATCAGGCAAGTCACCTTGATCATGTTTTTACCCATGTTTTATATGCATTCGTTCTACCATCTCCCCAGTTGCATGCAAGATAGGTTAGTTGGAAACTTGGTTACATTGTAGTAGTATCATGTGGTAGGTACCCCTCTCAACCCTCTTTGACAACTTTGGCCCCGGGAAACGTTGTTTTACTTTTGCTATGCTATTAGTAGACGGGGTTGGTTGTGTGATTCATGGGAGTTGAGAGAGTTAATAATTTCAAGACCTACAAAAAGATCAAGATTTTCAAGACTCCGAGTTTTCAACATACCTCTGGGTGGATGATGGTTGAACGGCGCTCTGGAGAAACCAGTGGTTAGCCTAGGTGATGCTGGAGATAGCCAGTATTCACGCGGAAAGGTCCACCCAGGCACAAAGAGATGGATGGGTGCTTCAAGACCCAAGGCTTACCTGCACAGCCACAAGTCATTATGGGCTCTGGCTTGGTTGGATATCGTGGTGACCCTGGACAGGCGGTGCTACGAGAGGTAGAAGAACGGTAGGAAAGGATGGGCACCGACAGAGTCGCAGGGAAACCCTTTGGAAGACCATGTTTTGGTCATCCGTTTCTCAAACACCCTGAAGTGCGAGAAATCAAACGGAGGCGACCAAATCTTGTGGGGAACGTGTGCAAAACTCTGCAGAGTACTTAAACCTAATCGATTAGCCGTGTCCACGGTCATGGACGACTTGAACCAAAGGAATTGAAACTTCCGGAACTCTCAACACAATTAATATGATGATGTGGGTATTTAATAATTTTGGGTATGAGAAATGGTTGGTGGAACCATCTCATTAATCAACCAACTTAGTAATATTTTGCTTAGCCCCTCCCTTGATGTAGGAAAAACTTGGCTTTACGCAAAAACTTACCACCCCACCTGCCATATATGCATATAGACTAGATGATTATCTTTTCACCCTTCTCTTGTGACTTTGCCGGCATATTCCATATGCTGACCTACACGGCTGCAACGTATCATGTTGCAGAGTACTTTTCCGACCAGGAGTGAGGACACGTTCTATGCTCAGTGAGATGCCCTTGGACTCAGATGGACTCACCTACCTTCGACGCTTCCGCAAGACTTAGTTATTCTCATGAGTTGGCCTTCGGCCACTTTATTGTAATCTTTATTGTAATAAAGGACTCGATATGAGATTTTGATTAATACAATGCTGTGTGATTTCCCTTTGATATATACATTGATGTACCGTGTGTGTACCAGCATGATCTTGGGATGGTACGGAAACACCGGAGACTTGACCTTTTAGGTCGGGTCGTTACACGCAACCACCTAGCTCGTGAGGAACAAGAATCTCTACGTCGACAACGCCAAGAAGAAGACGCATGTCAATAGGAGCACCAAGAACGCCCACAATGGATGCGACACCGACGTCAACAACAACCAAGACAAGAGGAGCAACACATTGATGAGATCGCTCCAAGACAAGAGCAAGACCAACATGACAACAATGCCCCTCCACGACAAGATGCGCGTCCTTAGGCAAATCCCATTGACCACATGGACGATCAAGCTCCAAGGCAAGGCCAACGTCAACAAGACAACTATGCTCCTCCAAGACAAGGATACCGCAATCACAAAAACAATGAGGAAAATCACTTTGGCAATCTCAAGTTCACCATGCCTAAGTTCTCCAAAAGCAACGATCCTGAAGACTGCCTCTCTTGGGCACTCAAGATCGACAAAATATTCTGGTTTCACAACTATGAAGAAGACAAGAAGATTGCCATGGCCTCCCTTGAGTTCCAAGATTATGTGCTCATTTGGTGGGAACAAGTGATTGGGAGAAGAAGAGAAAGAGGTGACCCTCCAATCACCACTTGGGAACAAATGAAAGAACTCATGAGAGCGCGATTCGTTCCAACACATGATAATCGCGATCTCTTCAACAAGCTCCAACTACTTAAACAAGGCACCAAGTCGGTGAAAGATTACTATCAAGATATGGAGATGACCATGATAACAACAAATGTGAAGGAGGACGATGAGAAAACTCTTGAATGCTCTCAATTAGCAAGTCAAGAAAATTGTGGATTTCCAACCCTACTCCAACTTGCTTGAGCTAGTGCACCAAGCCACAAAGGCGGAACATCAAGTTCAAGAGGGCTACAAGTACTCCAAGACCTCCTACAAGACCTACGATGCAAATACCCAAGCTACTCCAACTACGACTCCTTATACAAGAACCCCCATGACAAAAGATGACAAGTCAAGCTACAAGGACAAGTCGTGCTCATCATCCCGCAATACTTCTACAAGCAAAACAAGAGCGTCATCCTCTACACCAACACCGGATGACATGAAAACAAGCTCCATCAAGTGTTTCACATGCCAAGGCTGTGGCCACAGGATGCATGAGTGTCCCACAAGGCGAACCATGATACTCCAAGAAGACGGTTCCTATGACTCCATGAGTGAAGATGAGATGGAAGATTTGGAACAAGTTTCAATGCACTAGCAAGTCAATGAGGGTGAAGACTCTCAAAACTTTGTGACAACAATCCGAACCCCGGTCTCGTTGTCTCCAAGATTTTGACACTTCAACAACAACAAAACGAGGGCCAATGTTTCCTCATCTTCCAAACCAAGGCAGGTATGCAAGGGCGATCCATCAAGGTCATCATCGATGGAGGAAGTTGCCACAATTTGGCAAGTGAGGAACTTTGCTCCAAGTTGCACTTAACCAAGAAAAAGCATCCTCTCCCCTACAATGTCCAATGGCTAAGTGACTCCGGTACAATACAAGTCGACCACACCGTGCAAGTTTCCTTCTAGATCGGAGCTTATGAAGACACCTTGGAGTGTGATGTGGTGCCCATGTCCATTTGCCACCTCCTCCTTGGGAGACCTTGGCAATTCGATCGTGCCGCCATACACAATGGGCACACAAATCAATATAGCTTGAAGATGAACGACACCGAATATGTGCTTCTCCCTATGTCTCCAAGTCAAGTGATCACCGACAAGCAACCTTAGTCCCACCATGGAGGGAAAAGTGAGAGAGTGATCCATCTCAAAGCGAGTGAGCGCCACAAGCCAAATTTGACTGACTCCACGATGAGGGACATGCGTGACCTAGTACTATTTGCCACCCAAAGAGAATTGAGTGAGAACCCATCGACCATCCTTCACTACGTGATAGTGTGCAAGGATGATGTTACCCGACCTAACCCTTCACAACATCTTCCTCTTGTGCTGTCTCAATTGTTGAAGGAATTAAAAGATGTGTTTCTCGATGAGCTACCTCCAGGACTACCACCAAAATGAGGGATCGAACATCACATCGACCTCATCCCCGACGGACCGCTTCCCAACAAGGCTCCCTACCATGTCAACCCTGATGAAAAAAAGGAGTTACAAAGGCAAGTCCAAAAACTCCTAGATAAAGGGCATGTTCGTGAGAGTTTGAGTCCTTGTGCGGTTCCCGTGATCCTAGTGCCTAAACATGATGCTAGTATGCGCATGCGTTCCGATTGCCGCCCCATAAATACTATCACCGTTCGCTATCGTCACCCTATCCCGAGATAGGTCTCCAATGTATCTATAATTTTTGATTGTTCCATGCTATTATATTATCTGTTTGGATGTTTATATGCATTAATGTGCTATTTTATACTATTTTTGGGACTAACCTATTAATCTAGAGCCTAGTGCCAGTTTTTGTTTTTTTCCTTGTTTTTGAGTATTCAAGATAACGAGTATTAAATGGAGTCCAAACGGAATAAAATCTTTGGAATAATTTTTCTTGGACCAGAAGCAACCCAGGAGCCTTGGAGATGAAGTCGGGAGAGCCGCTGTGTGGACACAAGGCACATGTGCGCGCCCAGGGGGTAGGGCATGCCCCCCAGGCTTGCGGGCCCATGGCATCTCCCCTAACCTTATTTCTCGGCCTATAAATTCACAAATATTCCCGTATACGAAAGGGATCCACGAAAACACTATTCCGCCACCGGAAGCCTCCGTTCCCGAGAGATCCAATCTTGGAGCCTTTTCCGGTAATCTACCGGAGGGGGATTCGATCATGGAAAGCATCTAAATCAACTCCATTGCCCCTCCGATGATGCATGAGTAGTTCACCATAGACCTTCGGGTCCATAGCTAGTAGCTGGATGGCTTCTTATCTCCCTTTGCTCTTCAATACCATGTTCTTCATGATCTTCATGGAGATCTATCCGATGTAATAATCTTTTGCGGTGTGTTTGTCGAGATCCGATGAATTGTGGGTTTATGTTCATATTATCTATGAATATTATTTGAGTCTTTTCTGAATTCTTATATGCATGATTTCATATCTTTGCAACTCTCTTCGAGTTATTGGTTTGGTTTGTCCAACTAGATTGGTAATTCTTGCAATAGGAGAAGTGCTTAGTTTTGGGTTCAATCTTGCGGTGTCCTCACCAAGTGACAAAGTAGGGGTAGAGAGGCACGTATTGTATTGGTGCCATCGAGGATAAAAAGATGGGGGTTTCATCATATTTCTTGAGTTTATCCCTCTACATCATGTCATCTTACCTAATGCGTTACTCTGTTCTTCATCAACTCAATACTCTAGATGCAGGCAGGAGTCGGTCGATGTGTAGAGTAATAGTAGTAGATGCAGAATCATTTCGGTCTACTTGACACGGACGTGATACCTATATGCATAATCATTGCCTTGGATATCTTCATAATTATTCGCTTTTCTATCAATTGCTTGACAGTAATTTGTGCACTCACCATAATACTTGCCATCATGAGAAACCTCTAGTAAAACCTGTGGCCCCCGGGTCTATTTTCCATCTTATACTTTCAGATCTAAAACCAAAAATACATTGATGCATTATTTTTACCTTATGTTTTACTTTCCGTTCAAGCAATCTATTCTATATATCTCTATCAAATCTCATCCTTGCAAGTAACCGTGAATGGATTGACAACCCCTTTATAGCGTTGTGTGCAAGTGTTTGATTCTTTGTGTAGGTACATAAATTGGGGCCTTGCTTGTATCTCCTACTGGATTGATACCTTGGTTCTCAACAACTGAGGGAAATACTTATCTACTTTTCCGCATCACCTGTTCCTCTTTGCGGAAACCAATTCATGCTTGAGAAGTAGCAAGAAGAATTTATGGCGCCGTTGCCGGGGAGATACATAGCAAGTCAGGATAAGAACTCTCTAGTAAACTTGCCAATTTCTGGCGCCGTTGCCAGGGAGATCTACATCAAGCATACCAAGTACCCATCACAAACTCATCTCTTACATTTACATTATTTATCATTTGCCTCTCCTCTCCCCCACTTCTAAAACGATTTTTCCAAAAAGATTTGCCTTTTTATTCGCACTTTTTTGTTCGTCTTTTCGTTTGCTTTTTGTTTGCTTGTGTGCTAGATTGCTTGCTTTGTCATGATGACTCAAGAGAAAACCAAGTTGTGTGACTTTTCCAATACTGATAATTATGATTTTATTAGTACTCCGATTGCTCTCGTCACTAGTGCATAATCTTATGAAATTAATGTTGGTTTGCTCAATCTTGTTATGAAAGAACAATTTTCCGGCCTTGCTAATGAAGATGTCGCGTCCCATATAAATATTTTTGTTGAGTTGTGTGATATGCAAAAGAAGAAAGATGTGGATAATGATAGTGTTAAATTGAAGTTATTCCCGTTCTTACTACGAGATCATGTTAATACTTGGTTTTCATCTTTTCCTAAAAATAGTATTGATTCATGGGATAAGTGTAAAGATGCTTTTATTTCCAAGTACTTTCCGCCCGCTAAGATCCTCTCCCTTAGGAACATATAATGAATTTTAAGCAACTTGATCATGAGCATGTTTCACAATCTTTTGAGAGGATGAAACTTATGATTAGGAATTGCCCCGCGCATGGTTTGAGTTTATGGATGATTATACAAATTTTCCATGCTGGATTGAATTTGGCTTCTAGGAATCTCTGAGATTCTGCCGCGGGTGGTACTTTTATGCAAATCACATTAGGAGAAGCTACTAAACTCCTAGATAATATTATGGCAAATTACTCTCAATGGCACACCGAAACATCTCCTACTAGTAAAAAGGTGCATGCTATTGAAGAGATTAATAATTTGAGTGAAAAGATGGATGAATTGATGTTTTTGTTTGCTAGTAAGAGTGCTCCTATTGATCCTAATGATATGCCTTTGTATTATTTGATTGGAAATCATAATGAATCTATGGATGTGAAGTTTTTTGGTAGGAACAATTTTGGTAATAACGCTTATAGAGGTAATTTCAATGTTAGGCCATTTCCTAGTAATTCCTATAATATTTATGGTAATTCCTATAGCAATTCTTATGGAAATTATAATAATATGCCCTATGATCTTGAAAATAATATTAAATAATTCATTAGTATGCAAAAAGGCTTCAATGCTATGATTGAAGAAAAAATGCTCAAGATTGATGATTTAGCTAAGAACGTTGATAGAATTTCTCCTGAGATTGATTCTTTAATAATTATATCTATTACACCCAAGCATTATATTAATGAGTCTTTAAAATCTATGGAAATTTCTATTGATGAGTGTAAGGAAAGAACCGCTAGAATACATGCTAAGCGTGAATGGCTTGAAAAGGTGTGTTCTCGTGATAATATTGATGAAGATCTTAAAGTGATTGATGTGAATCCTATTGGATCTTTGTTTTCCAATGTTAATCTTGATAAATATGGGGCTTGAGATGAGTCAACTGTAGTTAAAAGGTGTCCCAATATTTCGGAGTTTATAGATCTTAATGCTAAGATTGTTAAAAGTGGGATTGAAGAGGTCAAAAATTTAAATAGCAATGAACCCACTCTTTTGGATTTCAAGGACTTTAATTATGATAGATGATATTTGATTGATTGTATTTCCTTGTTGCAATCCATGTTGAATTATCCTCATGCTTATAATCAAAACAAAGCTTTTACTAAACATATTGTTGATGTTATGATAAAATCTTTTGAAGAAAAAGTTGAGTTGGAAGTTTCTATACCTAGAAAGCTATATGATGAGTGGGAACCTAATATTAAGATTAATATTAAATATTATGAGGGTCATGATTTCTGTGATTTGGGTGCTAGCGTTCCCATGATTCCAAAAACTTTATGTGATGTGCTAGGTTTCCGTGAATTTGATGATTGTTCCTTAAATTTGCATCTTGCGAATTCCACTATAAAGAAATTTATGGGAAGGTTTAATGATTTTCTTATTGTTGAAAATAGGAATTATGTGCCCATAGATTTCATTGTTCTTGATACAGATTGCAATCCTACATGTCCTATTATTCTTGGTAGACCTTTCCTTAGAACGATTGGTGCAATTATTGCTATGAAGGAAGGGAATATTAGATTCCAATTCCCCCATTAAGGAAAGTCATGGAACACTTTCCTAGAAAGAAAATAAAATTACCTTATGAATCTATTATGAGAGCTACTTATGGATTGGATACCAAAGACGACTATACCTAGATCTATTGTGTTTTGCCTAGCTAGGGACGTTAAACAGTAGTGCTTGTTGGGAGGCAACCCAATTTTATTTTGCTTTATTTTTTTGTTTCTGTTTTGTTGTGTTTTGAACATTATTAATTCTGTAATAATTGTGTTTTGGTGTTTTAATTAGTGTTTTAGGAAAGTAAAACCTTTGGGGTGATCTATGGTAGTTGTTAATTGGATCTTGCTGAAAAACAGAAACTTTTGCGCTCAGTCCAAGAATTTTTTTAATTTTTTCAGAGCGTAGAATTGATCTAAATTTTAAAAAAAATATGTACATACAAATTTCTATGATTTTCCTAATGTTTCAGAATGTTTATAGTTCCATAAGTATTCGAAGTCTACACATTGCTACAGATTGTTCTGTTTTTGACAGATTCTGTTTTCTTTGCGTTGTTTGCTTATTTTGATGTATCTATGGGTTGTATCGGGGGTATGAACCACGGAGAAGTTAGAATACAATAGGTATTACACAAATATAAATAAATAATGAGTTCACAATAGTACCTAAAGTGTTGATTTATTTTCTTATACTAACAGTTCTCATGAGTTTTCTGTTGAGTGTTGTCTTGTGAAGTTTTCAAGTTCTGGGTGAAGACTTGATGGACTACGGAATAAGGAGTGGCAATATATTAAGCTTGGGGATGACCAAGGCACCCCATTACATATTAGAGGATACCAAAAAGACTAAGCTTGGGGATGCCCTGGAAGGCATCCCCTCTTTCGTCTTCAATCCATCGGTAAATTTACTTGAGGCTATATTTTTATTCACGACATTATATGTGTTTTGCTTGGAGCGTCTTGTATGATATGAGTATTTGATTTTTAGTTTTCCACAATCACCCTTGATGCACACATATTTTGAGAGACACACGCTGAATCATGAATTTATTAGAATACTCTATGTGCTTCACTTATATCTTTTGAGCTAGCCAATGTTGCTCTAGTGCTTCACTTATATCTTTTTAGAGCATGATGGTGTTATATTTTATAGAAATTATTGAACTTGCATACTTCACTTATATTATTTTGAGAGTTTCTTAAAACAGGATGGTAATTAGTTTAGGTCATGAAATTAGTCCTAATATAATGGGCATCCAAGAGGGATATAATAAAAACTTTCATATTTAGTGCATTGAACACTATGAGAAGTTTGATTCCTTGCATATAGTTTTGAGATAATAGAGATGGTAATATGAGAGTCATGCTGGTGAGTAGTTGTGAATTGCAAGAGATACTTTTGTTAAAGTTTGTGATTCCCGTAGCATGCACGTATGGTGAACTGTTATGTAACGAAGTTGGAGCATGATTTGTTTAATGATTGTCAACCTTTGTGTGATGGTCGGGAGTGCGCGATGGTTAACTCCTACCAACCTCTCCCCTAGGATTATGCGTCTAATGCTTGTTTGATAAATAATAGACTTTTTCAATAAGTATGTGATTTCTTTATGACTAATGTTGAGTCCATGGATTATACGCACTCTCACCCTTCCACCTTTGCTAGCCTCTCTAGTATCGCGCAACCTTCGCCGGTACATCAAACACACCTTACTCAAGACATCCACCATATATTTTCCTCAAAACATCCACATATCTACCTATTATGGAATTTCCATAGTCATTTCGAGATATATTTCCATGCAACTTCCACCATTCAGTTTTTCATGACATGCACCATCACTTCATCTTGCATATAGAGTCATATTTTGTTTTAGGTATCGAGTTGTAGGTAAATAAAAGTGTGATGATTTTCATTAATAGAGCATTGTCCCATGTGAGGAAAGGATGATGGAGGCCATGAATCCCTCACAAGTTGGGACGAGTATCTGGACTTTACAAAAAAAATAAAAGAGGCCAGCGAAGCCCAAATAAAAAAAGAGAGGCCAAAGATGCCCACCAAAATAATAAAAAAACAAAAAATGAGAGAAAGAGAGAAGGGAAAATTGCTACTATCTTTTTCCACACATGTGCTTCAAAGTAGAACCATGATATTCATGATAGAGAGTCTCCTATTTTTTCACTTTCATATAACTAGTGGATATTCATCTTGCACGACCACTTAGTTTTCTTTTTGAGCTTTCATACACTTATAGCTCTAAGTGCATTTGTTGTATGGAAATCCCTACTCACTCACATTGATATCTATCGATGGGCATCTCCATAACCCGTTGATACGCCTAGTTGATGTGAGACTATCTTCTCCCTTTTTCCTTGCACCTCCTCCATATTCTATTCCACCTATAGTGCTATATCCATGGCTCACGCTCATGTATTGCATGAGAGTTGAAATGGTTTGAGAACACCAAAAGTGTGAAACAATTGCTTGACTTGTTCATCGGGGTTGTGCATGATTTAGATACTTTGTGCGGGGAAGATGGAACATAGCCAGACCATATGATTTCGTAGGGATAACGTTCTAAGGCCATGTTATTTATGTCATGATTGCCTTGTTGGTGTGCTCGAAGTATTACTGTTTTTATGTCAATATTAGACTATTGTTTTGCATCCTACGGATCTGAATATTCATGCCACCATAAAGAATATTACATGGATAAATATGTTAGGTAGTATTCCACATCAGAAATTCTGTTTTTATCATTTACCTACTTGAGGACGAGTAGGAAATGAGCTTGGTGATGCTGATACGTCTCCAACGTATCTATAATTTTTGATTGTTCCATTCTATTATATTATCTATTTCGGATGTTTAATATGCATTAATATGCTATTTTATACTATTTGTGGGACTAACCTATTAATTTAGAGCCTAGTGCCAGTTTCTGTTTTTCCTTGTTTTTGAGTATTGCAGATAAGGAATATTAAACAGAGTCCAAATGGAATAATATCTTCGGAATAATTTTTCTTCGACTGGAAGCAACCAAGGAGACTTGGAGATGAAGTCGGGAGAGCCGCCGTGTGGCCACAAGCCATAGGGGCGCCCCCCAGGCTTGTGGGCCCATGGAAGCTCCCCTAACCCTATTTCTCATCCTATAAATTCACAAATATTCCCTGTATACTAGAGGGAGCCACGAAAACACTATTCCGCCGCCGGAAGCCTCTGTTCTCGAGAGATCCAATCTTGGAGCCTTTTCCAGTAATCTGCCGGAGGGGGATTCGATCAAGGAGGGCATCTACATCAACTCCATTGCCCATTTGATGATGCGTGAGTATTTCACCACAGACCTTTGGATCCATAGCTAGTATCTGGATGGCTTCTTATCTCCCTTGGCTCTTCAATACCATGTTCTTCATGATCTTCATGGAGATCTATCCGATGTAATACTCTTTTGTCGTGTGTTTGTCGAGATCCGATGAATTGTGGGTTTATGTTCAGATTATCTATGAATACTATTTGAATCTTTTCTGAATTCTTATATGCATGATTTCATATCTTTGCAACTCTCTTCGAGTTATTGGTTTGGTTTGGCCAACTAGATTGGTAATTCTTGCAATAGGAGAAGTGCTTAGTTTTGGGTTTAATCTTGCGGTGTCCTCACCCAGTTACAAAGTAGGGGTAGCGTGGCATGTATTGTATTGTTTCCATCAAGAATAAAAATATGGGGTTCTCGTCATATTTCTTGAGTTTATCCCTCTACATCATGTCATCTTATCTAATGCGTTACTCTATTCTTCATGAACTTAATACTCTAGATGCAGGCAGGAGTTGGTCGATGTGTGGAGTAATAGTAGTAGATGCAGAATCGTTTTAGTCCACTTGACATAGACGTGATGCCTATATGCATAATCATTGCCTTGAATATCTTCATAATTATTCGCTTTTCTATCAATTGCTCGACAATAATTTGTTCACCCACCGTAATACTTGCCATCATGAGAGAAGCCTCTAGTGAAACCTATGGCCCCGGGTGTTTTTTTCCATCTTATACTTTCAGATCTAAAACCAAAAATACCTTGCTGCATTATTTTTACCTTTTGTTTTACATTCCGTTCAAGCAATCTATTCTATCTATCTCTATCAGATCTCATCCTTGCAAGTGACCATGAAGGGATTGACAACCCCTTTATAGCATTGGGCGCAAGTGTTTGATCCTTTGTGTAGGTACATCTATTGGGGACTTGCTTGTATCTCCTACTAGATTGATACATTGGTTCTCAACACCTGAGGGAAATACCTATCGACTTTGTTGCATCACCCATTCCTCTTAACGGGAACCAATGCATGCTCGAGAAGTAGCATCCCGCGCTTAGATGACATGTGATAACCCACAAGTATAGGGGATCACAATAGTTCTCGAGCGTAGAGTATTCAACCCAAATTTATTCATTTGACACAAGGGGAGACAAAGAATATTGTCAAGTATTCGCAGCTGAGTTGTTAATTCAACCACACCTGAAAGACTTAATATTTGCATCAAAGTATTTAGTAGCAAAGTAGTATGGAAGTAACGGTAACGATGGCAAAAGTGACACTAGCAATTTAGTAGTGATTGTAACAGTAGCAATGGAAAAGTAACTTAGCAAGGATCAATATGTGGAAGGCTCGTAGGCAATGGATCGGTGATGGATAATTATCACGGATGGCATTCATCATGCAACAGTTATAACATGGGAAATTTTTGTTTTTGCCACTCTAGATTTTGCCAATTTTCCGTATGCCGCCCTAGAATTTGACATTTCACTTTTGCCACTCTTAGCTTTTGACAATTATTACTATTGCCATTCAGTGGCAAAAGCAAAATAATTTTATTTCACTTTTGCCACTCTTAGTTTTTGACAATTATCACAATTGCCACTCTGAATTATTATTTTTCCACGAAAATGGAAATTGTCATAATTGTTAATAACCAAGAGTGGCAAAAGTGAAATGTCAAAATCTAGAATGGCATAAGGAAAATTGGCAAAATCTAGAGTGGCAAAAAGAAAATTTTCCTCTACAACATAGGGTGACACAGAACTAGCTCCAATTCATCAATGTAATGTAGGCACGTATTCCATATATAGTCATACGTGCTTATGGAAAAGAACTTGCATGACATCTTTTTTCCTACCCTCCCGTGGTAGCGGGGTCCTAATGGAAACTAAGGGATATTAAGGGCTCGTTTTAATAGAGAACCGGACCAAAGCGTTAGCACTTAGTGAATACATGAACTCCTCAAACTATGGTAATCACCGGAAAGAATCCCAGTTATTGCCACCCTGGGGGATGCAGATCATAACTCGTAATAGGTGTCTACAACTAGCAAGATAGGATCAAGAACACATATATATTCATGAAAACATACTAGGTTTAGATCTGAAATCATGCCACCCGGGCCCTAGTGACAAGGATTAGGCATAGCAAAGTCATAGCAACATCAATCTCAGAACATAGTGGATACTAGGGATCAAACCCTAACAAAACTAACTCGATTACATGATAAATCTCATCCAACCCATCACCGTCCAGCAAGCCTATGATGGGATTACTAACGAACAGAAAAGAGCATCATGGAATTGGTGATGAAGGATGGTTGGTGATGACGATGGCGTCGATTTCCCCTCCCCGGAGCCCAAAACATACTCGAGATCTGGCCTCCCGAGGAAGAACAGGAGGTGGCGGCGGCTCCGTATCGTGAAACGTGATGAACTCTTCTTCTTGATTTTTTTTCTCCACGAATAGGAATAAATAGGGTTGGAATTGAGGTCGGCGGAGCCACAAGGGGCCCACAAGCTGGCCAAGCGCGACCAGGGGGTGGCCGCACCTCGTGTGCTTGTCACCTATGGGTGCCCCCCCTTCGGTTGATTATTTCACCAACATTTTTTATTAATTCCAAAAATAATCTCTGTAAATTTCAGGTCAATCCAAGAACTTATATTTATGCACAAAAATAAGACCAAGGCAATTCTACTGAAAATAGCGTCAGTCCGGGTTAGTTCCATTCAAATCATGCAAATTAGAGTCCAAAACAAGGGCAAAAGAATTTGGAGAAGTGGATGCGATGGAGACGTATCAACTCCCCCAATCTTAACCCATTGTTTGTCCTCAAGCAATTCAGTTCATAAACTGAAAGTGATAAAGAAAAACTTTTACAAACTCTGTTTGATCTTGTTGTTGTAAATATGTCTAACTGATGTTCAGATTTTCAGCAAAGATTATAGACTAACCACGTTCACAAGAACATTTAGGTCTCACATTTACTCATACCAATGGAATAATCAACTAGAGAGAAATAATAATAACTCTCGGATGACAACACTTTTATCAAAACAATGACGATACAATATGCTATAGTGGTATCTCGCTAGCCCTTTCTGAGACCGCAAAACATAAATACAGAGCACCTCTAAAGAACAAGGACTGACTAGACATTGTAATTCACGGTAAAAGAGATCCAGTCATACTCATACTCAATATCAATTAATAGCAAAGCATACAAATGACGGTGGTGCTCTCTAACTGGTGTTTTTTCTAAGAAGATGATGACTCAGCAATAAAGTAGATAGATAGGCCATTCGCAAAGGGAAGCATTGATTTCCAGAGGTGCCAGAGCTCGAGATTTTAAAACATGAATGAATAACAACTTTGAGTGGTATGCTTTCATTGTCATAATAACTACAGAGATTTAAGCATCTTCCATGCTAGATATATTATAGGCGGTTCCCAAAAAGAATGATAAATTTTTTACTCCCCCTCCACCAATCAATCACACTTGACGGCGAGCCGAATCCATGGGTACCGTCCATACAAACACAGTCCTGGGGGAGTTTTTTTAATTATATTTTGATTTGATTATGAGCATGGAAGTACGCATCCCGATTACCAGCCACTTTCTCGTGAGCGATAGTGAATCAACACATATCGTGAGAATAACCCACCTAGCATGGAAGGTGAATAATTATTTGAAGGTTTAGAGGTTGGCACATGCAAATTAACTTGGAATGGCTGGTGAATACTGCATATAGGTAGGTATGGTGGACTCAGATATTACAATTTTGGGTTTGAGGAATTGGATGCACAAGTAGTATTCCCGCTTAGTACAAGTGAAGGCTAGCAAAAGACTGGGGAGCAACCAACTAGAGAGCGATAATAGTCATCAACATGCTTTGAGATTAACCAACATTGAATGCAAGCATGAGTAGGATATAAATCACCATGAACATAAATATCGTAGAGGCTATGTTGATTTTGTTTCAACTACATGCATGAACATGTGCCAAGTCAAGCAACTTGAATCATTCAGAGGAGGATACCATCCTATCATACTACATCACAACCATTTTAACATGCATGTTGGCACTCAAGACAAACCATTATCCACTCTTAGCTAATTAAGCATGGCATGAGTAACTATAATCTCCAATTGTCATTGCAAATATGTTTCACCCATAATGAACTGGATTCGGAACGATGAGCTAATTATATTTACAAAAGAAAAATAGGTCGAGTTCATACCAGCTTTTCTCCATCTCAATATTTTCATCATATATCGTCATTATTTCCTTTCACTTGCACGATCGAATGGTTTGAATAATAATAAGAGTGCACGTGCATTGCACTAAGCTGGAATCTGCAAACAATAACTCAAAGGAGAAGGCAAGGTAATATGGGCTGTCTAATAAATAAATAATAATGCATATGAGAGCCACTCAACATTTTCATTGTAGTCTTCTCCTTAAGACCACAATAAAGAAAATTCAAAACAAGAACGATAAAAGATATTTACACGGGAAAGCTCCCAACAAGCAAAAAGAAGAACATAATTATTTTTTGGGTTTTATTTTAAGAGCTACAGCTAAGCAAACTAGAATATAAAGCTATAAATAATTATTATTTTTGAATTTTTCTCAAAGTTAATTAAACACACAAGAAGAAAGTGGGAAAATAGAAATAAACTACTATGGATGGTACAATGAAAAAGTATGAACACTGACTACTTAGATGAGTGTGTGAACATGAATGTAAAGTCAAGGAGCAATACGTACTCCCCCAAGCTTAGGCTTTTGGCCTAAGTTGGTCTAGGGCCATGGCTCGCCGGAATAATATCCGAAGTCATAGTCAGGGTTGTACTGGGCTGCGGCTGCTACCGCCTGAATGACCGCAACATGAAGGTGAGCTGTTTTCGCATTTCTCTCGTACTCGTTTGCCTCCTCTCTGGTTATAAAGTGTCTCCATTTTTCCTCAACGTTAAAAAGGCAGGAGAAGGAAGAGTAATATGGACAACACACCGTCTATCAATAATTTGTCGGTATAGGAGGTATTGTTCGTTCCTCTCAAGAAACTGATAATGCACCAAAGCCTCATAGTCAAGAAAAGCGGGTGGTAACTCAATATCATTTCCCTGTATAGCTACCCCAAAATATTTAGCTTCACGAGTGGCATAAATTCCACCAAATAAATTTCCATACCTAGCATTATTATGCAGCCTCCTAGCAATAATGGACCCTGCGTTATGTCGTCTATCACCCATTACCGCACTCTTAAAAATACTAAGATCGGTGGCACAAAGGTGGCTATGATCAGTTTTACTGTTAAAGCATCTACCAATGAATAGAGCAAAATAATGTATAGAAGGAAAATGAATACTCCCCAAGGTATCCTATGTAATATTTCTAGTTTCTCCCACAGTGATGCTAGCTAGAAAATCATTATATTTAGTTTTGGGCGGATCACTATAGCTGCCCCATTGTGGGATTTTGCACACATGGTTGAAATCCTCTAGGTCCATAGTATAACATTTATAATAAAGATTAAATAGGACGGAAGGCTTATTATGCCCGAATGAAAATTCAAACCTCTGCACGAAAGAATTTGTGAGTTGATAATATTGCTTGCACTGGTCTGGAAGGAAATCCTCAAGGCCTGCATTTTGTGCGTATGCATAAAATTCTTCCTTGAAACCGGCATCAACCATGAATTGATATGATGGCCATTCACAAGGCCGTACTTGTGCTTCGCTTAGTGGTTCAAGGTCTGGCTCGCATATCGCGAGTCTCGAGGCCTTCTTGCTCGAGGAGCACCCTTGGAATATTCGCCTCAACAATTTTCTTACTGAAAAAATTCTGAAATTTTTAGTGACTCGAAATAAAGGTGAATAAAACTCAACCAAACTCATAGAAACTACTCCCACAAGTGCCTAAAGTCTATATCATGCATCAAAACTATTTGGGACCATACAAATTTGACATGCAAGCTCAAGAACAAGGTCACCACTACAGCAAAAATTTGCAATATAAAAAGCACTAGAACGAAAACTAATTGGACCATTGGGTGAGTCACATATCGAAGAACAATCTCCTAAAATAGTTTTGTGAATGGAGCTTTGCACAAGGAGATTGAAAATGGCAGCAAAATGAGCTAGAACACAGGTTTGAGCAATGGTGGGATTTTTTCTCGAGGAAGACGAAGTGGATGGGAGCTGGAATAAGTGAAGGAGGGCACGTGGGACCCACAAGCCACCTAGGCACAACCAGGGGGTGGCCGCGTCTTGCAGGCTTGTGACCCACCAGTGCATCCCCCTAATGTGTGCTCCGAGCCAGAAATTTTTAAATATTCCAGAAAAAATCATACTACATTTTGAGGGCATTTGAAGAATTTTTATTTTTAGGTCATTTTTCTATTGCACGGAAAACTCACAAAACAGAAAAATAATAGCATTTTTACTTCATTTTCTCTAACTAACAGAAAGTAAAAGCTAGGCACAGAAAGTTGTGCTTTCTAAATTCATCCATCTCATGCTCATCAAAAGGAATCCATCAATAATGTTGATCAAGTCTTATTAACGAACTTCTTTGGGGTAACATGAAACCGGTGAATTTTCAAATAACACTAAGTTACCTCGATGGGGATATGCATATCCCCAACAATGAGAATATCATATTTCTTCTTGATAGTAGGAATAGAGAATTCAAAGTCTCCAATAATAATCTTTGAATTTTTTTCAATGGAGTTGATCCTATGAACTTGGGGTTGTTTCTCCGGAAAGTTTACCGTATGCTCATTACCATTGATATGAAAAGTGACATTGCCTTTGTTACAATCACTAACAGCCCTTGCAGTATTCAAAAAGGGTTTACCAAGGATGATTGACATACCATCGTCCTCAGGAATATCAAGAGTAACAAAGTCCGTTAGGATAGTAGCATTTGAAACTACGACAGGCACATCCTCACAAATACCGATGGGTAAAGCAGTTGATTTATCAGCCATATGCAAACAGATTTCAGTAGGTGTCAACTTATTCAAATCAAGTCTACGACATAAAGAGAAAGGATACCACTAACACTAGCTCCCAAATCACATAAAGCAGTTTTAGCATAATTCCCTTTGATAGAGCATGGTATAGTGGGTATTCCTGGATCTCCCAATTTCTTTGGTACTCCACCTTCAAAGTATAATTAGCAAGCATGGTGGAAATCTCACCTTCCAGTATCTTTCTTTTATTAGTCACAATATCTTTGATATACTTAGCATAAGGAGACATTTTCAGAAAATCAGTCAAGCGCATACGTAAAAAACAGGTCTAAGCATTTGAACAAAGCACTCCAAATCCTCATCGTCCCATTTCTTGGATGGTTTAGGAGCAAACAACATGGGTTTCTAAACCCATGGTTCTCTTTATTTACCATGATTCCTAGCAACAAAATCTCCTTTGTCATATCTTTTATTCTTAGGTTGTGGGTTATCAAGATCAACCGCAGGTTCAATCTCCACATCATTATCATTACAAGGTTGAGCATCAACATGAACATCATCATTGATACAATCACTAGGCTCATGTTCATGACCAAATTGTGTCTCAGCCACTATTCAAAAAATCTTCTGATTCATCGATTTATCGTCCGATTTATCACTACTCGTGGGGTGACCGATAAGATTATGCCTTATCTTCACCGTTTATCTTTTGCTACGATTTATCGCTTTGACAAGCAATTTATGGGTAATCTTCCGATAAATTAGGCATATTCCTAGCACTATGTTTGCAAAACTTATGTTTATTTGTGTTATTGTGGACTTTGTTATACAATATGTACTATTTCACTATTTTGTTTGTCATTATATGAGGATTCAGAGGCTAGGAATCAAGGTAACACTTCTATCCAATATATTTTTGGTGTTAAATATAGCATATTTTAGTGTTGGGAACTTGGGTTTTGCAAAAAATGGCCGATTAATAGTCGACCGATAAAATCGATAAATCGGTCGATTTCTGATTAATCTCTAATCCCCAGCTAACCGAGACGATAACAATAAGCGATATCCTCATTATTGGTCTCAGCATCAGAAACAGAAATACCATTTGGGTTTTCAGGTGTATCTATAACAGGTTCACTAGAAGCATGCAAAGTTCTATCATCATCCTTTTTCCTCTTATTACTGGAATGACTAGGTGCATCAGTATTAATTCCCTGAGAATCTTGCTCACTTCTCTTAGGATGGCCCTCGGGATGCAAAGGTTCCTGAGTCATCTTACAACCTCTAGTCACAACTCTAACAGAATGAACATTGTTCTTACTATTCATCTCATTAAGCAAATCATTCTGTGCTTTAAGTACTTGTTCTACTTGAGTGGTTACCATGGAAGCATGTTTACTAATAAGCTTAAGATCATTGATAGTTCTGCTCATATGATCACCTAAGCGATCAAGCATGTAAGAATTATATTTCACTTGTCTACCAACATAGGCATTAAAATTTTCTTGCTTAATAACAAAGTTATCAAACTCATCAAAGCATTGGCTAGCAGAATTATTATAAGGAATATCGCCTTTGTCAAATCTATGAAGAGAATTTACCTCTACTACCTGTGTCGGGTTATCAAGACCATGCATTTCTTCAATAGGTGGTAGATTCTTGACATCTTTAGCTTTAATACCTTTTTATTTCATAGATTTCTTTGCCTCTTGCATATCTTCAGGGCTGAGAAAGAGAATACCTCTTTTCTTTGGAGTTGGCTTCGGAGGTGGTTTGTGAATAGTCGAATCATTATCATTGCTCAATATATTATTCAATAGTAGTTCAGCTTGTTCAACAGTTTGTTACCTGAAAACACAACTAGCACAACTATCTAGGTGGTCCCTAGAAGCATTGGTTAGTCCATTATAAAAGATATCAAGTATTTCATTTTTCTTGAGAGGATTCTCAGGCAAAGCATTATGTAATTGGAGAAGCCTCCCCCAAGCATGTGGGAGACTCTCTTCTCCAATTTGCACAAAATTAAATATTTCCTGCAAGGCATCTTGTTTCTTATGGGCAGGAAAATATTTTTCAGAGAAGTAATATATCATATCCTAGGGACTATGCACACAACCAGGAGCAAGACAATTGAACCATATCTTAGCGTCACCCTTTAATGAGAAAGGAAACAACCTGAGAATATAGTAATACCGATTGTTTCCTCATGAGTAAATAGGGTGGATATATCATTCAGTTTAGTAAGATGTGCTACAACAGTTTCACATTCATAACCATGCAAGGATCAGATTCAACCAAAGTAATCAACTCAGGATCGACAGAGAATTCATAATACTTATCAGTAACAAAGATAGGTGAAGTAGCAAACTTAGGATCATATTTCATTCTAGCATTCAAATACTTTTCTTTCCACTTGCATAGAAATTTCTTAAGATTATCTCTATCCTTACAAGCAAGAAATTCCCTACCTACCTCTCCTTCCATAACATAACCCTCGAGTATATTAGGAAATTCATATCTAGGAGAGCTAGGTCTAGCAGGTGTCTCATAGTGTTCAATTTCAATAATTTCATCAGTTTCAGCATTGACTCTAGAAATTTGTTCATCAAGAAATTCACCCAGTGGCACAGTATTATCAAGCAAAGTATCATCATAGGCATCATGCATAGCACAAGTGGAATCATCAGTTACTTGCAACATATCAGAATTACTAGTTGGTGGAGGTGTCGCAAACTTACTCATAACAGAAGGTGAATCAAGTGCAGAGCTAGATGGCAGTTCCTTACCTCCCCTCGTAGTAGAGGGATAGATCTTGGTTCTTGGATCTTTCAGATTCTTCATAGTGATCAACAAATATATATCCCAAGTGACTCAGAGAATAGAGCTATGCTTGGCAACGGTGCCAGAAAAAGGTCTTGATAAGCCGCAAGTATATGGGATCGCAACAGTTTCCGAGGGTAGAATATTCAACCCAAATTTATTGATTCGACACAAGGGGAGCCAAAGAATATTCGTGAGTATTCACAGCTGAGTTGTCAATTCAACCACACCTCAAATACTTAATAGCTATAGTAAAGTATTCACTAGCAAATTAGTATGGAAGTAACGATAACAATGGCAAAGCTGACAGTAGCAGTTTGGTAGTAATTGTAACAATAGCAACGGAAAAGTAACTTTGCAAGGATCAATATGTGGAAAGCTCGTAGGCAATGGATGGGTGATGGATAATTATGTCGGATGTCATTCATCATGCAACAGTTATAACATAGATTGACACAGAACTAGCTCCAATTCATCAATGTAATGTAGGTATGTATTCCATATACAGTCATACATGCTTATGGAAAAGAAATTGCATGGCATCTTTTGTCCTACCCATCTGTGGCAGCGAGGTCCTAATGGAAACTAACAGATATTAAGGCCTCCTTTTAATAGAGAACCAGACCAAAGCATTAGAACTTAATGAATACATGAACTCCTCAAACTACGGTAATCACCGGAAAGAATCCCAGTTATTGTCACCCAGGGGGATGCGGATAATAACACGTAATAGGTGTCTACAACTTGCAAGATAGGATCAAGAACACATATATGTTCATGCAAACATAATAGGTTCGGATCTGAAATCATGGCACTCGGGCCCTAGTGACAAGCATTAAGCATAGCAAAGTCATAGCAATATCAATCTCAGAACAAAGAGGATACTAGTGATCAAACCCTAACAAAACCAACTCAATTACATGATAAATCTCATCCAACCCATCACCGTCCAACAAGACTACGATGGGATTACTCACGAACAACAAAGAGCATCATGGAATTGGTGATGAAGGATGGTTGGTGATGATGATGGTGTCGATTTCCCCTCTCTAAAGCCCAAAACGGACTCCAGATCTAGCCTCCCTAGGAAGAATAGGAGCTAGCGGCGGCTCCGTATCGTTAAACGTGATGAACTCTTCTTCTTGATTTTTTTCTCAACGAATAGGATTAAATAGGGTTGGAATTGAGGTCAGCAGAGCCATAGGGGGCCCACAAGCTTGCCAAGCATGGCCAGGGGAGATGGTCGTGCCTGGTGTGCTTGTCACCTATGGGTGGACCCCCTACGGTTGATTCTTTCGGCAGTATTTTTTATTAATTCCAAAAATAATCTTCATAAATTTTCAGGTCAATCTGAGAACTTTTATTTCTGCACAAAAATAACACCGTGGCAATTCTGCTGAAAACAGCGTCAGTCCGGGTTAGTTCCATTCAAATCATGCAAATTAGAGTCCAAAACAAGGGAAAAAGAATTTGGAAAAGTGGATACGATGGAGAAGTATGAACATGCTAGATGAACTTAGTGGTGCCACTATATTTTCCAAGATATACTTGAAAAGTGGTTACTACCAAATTCGCATACAAGAGGGTGAGGAGTGGAAAACGGCTTTCAAAACTAAATTTGGTCTGTGTGAATGGCTAGTGATGCCCATGGGCTTATCCGAAGCATTGGGTACATTCATGTGCATGATGCATCAAGTTTTGCGCCCCTACATTGGATATTGTGTTGTGGTCTACTCTGATGATATCCTTGTTTTTAGCAAATCTCTAGAACAACACGCCACACATGTTAGAAACGTTTTGCAAACTCTTCGGAAAGAAAAGCTTTATGCCAACATGCACAAATGCATTTTTGGTGTGGAAAAAGTTGTTTTCCTAGGATTTTTTGTTTCCTCAAAAGGTGTCCATGTTGATGAGTCTAAGATACAGGCAATTAAAAATTGGCCTACACCCACCAATTTGCAACAAGTGTGTAGTTTCTTAGGACTAGCCGGGTTTTACCGTCGGTTTGTGAAAGACTTTAGCACTATTGCTACCCCTCTACATGCTTTGAGCAAGAAAAATGCATCATTTGTTTGTGGACCATCCAAAGACACTGCTTTCCATGAACTTCGGAATTTGCTTACTCATGCACCTTTGCTTGCCTTGCCTAATTTTGACAAACTTTTGAAGTGCATTATGATGCTAGTGGTAATGGCATAGGAGGTGTGCTTATGCAAGAAAAACGCCCTATTGAGTATTTTAGTAAGAAACTCTCTGGCGCTCAACTAAATTATCCTATCTATGACAAGGAATTGTATGCTTTGGTAAGAGTCTTACAATTTTCGGAACATTATTTGAGACTGCATGAATTTGTCATTCACACCAATCATGAAACTTTCAAGTACATAAAGGGCCAAACTAAGTTGACAAAACGACATGCTAAATGGAGTGAATTTATTGAGTCTTTTCCTTATGTTATCAAATACATTAAGGGCAAATAAAATGTTGTGGTGGATGCTCTCTCCCGCAAATGCATGCTCGTTACTCAACTTGAATTGAATGTTGTTGGCTTGAAGCCTTGTATGAACATGACGGTTCTTTTGCTACTCCTTATGCTAATTGAAAATGAAAACTTGTTCGGAGAACTACTACATGAAAGATGGATATCTTATGTGTGCTAACAAACTTTTCATTCCAAAGTTCTCTCTTCGTTTGTTGCTTTTGCAAGAGGCTCATGGTGGAGGACTAATGGGTCACTTTGGACGTGACAAAACATATGCCACCCTCTCCGACAAGTTCTATTGGCCAAAGATGCTTCGAGATGTCGCACGCTTCACCAACCGATGCTCTACATGCCGCAATGTTAAGTCAAAATCTCAATCCCATGGTCTTTACATGCCTCTTCATATACTATTCCAACCTTGGGAGGATATTAGCGTGGATTTTTTACTTGGGTTACCACAACAAAGAATAGCCATGATTCCATTTTTGTTGTTGTGGATCGTTTCTCGAAAATGGCTTTTTCATCCCTTGCCACAAGATCGACGATGCTTCACATATTGCCAATATCTTTTGTAGGGACATCTTACGCCTACACGGAGTACCAAAGACCATTGTCTCGGATCACGACGTCAAGTTCTTGATCTAATTTTGGAAGACCCTTTGCGCCAAGCTCGGCATCAAGTTACTCTTCTCTTCGGCCTACCACCCACAAACCAATGGCCAAATGGAGGTGACGAACCAGACGGTTGGATCTCTCCTCCATGTGTTGATCAAGAATAACATCAAGGAATGGGAAGATTGCTTCCCCATTGCCGATTATGCCTGCAATCGCGCACGACACTTCACCACCAACAAATCTCCCTTCGATCTGGTCTACATCTTCAACCCATTTTCCCCATTGGACATCCTTCCGCTACCACTACAAGAAGGCGTCAACATGGATGCATGTGTCAGGGAAAGATATATCAAGAAAATGCACCACGATACAAGGAACACCATTGAGCGCCAAGTGGAACGCATCAGTGCCAAGCGCAACACCAACAAACACCCCATGGTGTTCGAACCCGGCGACCTTGTGTGGCTACACCTCTAGAAGGAACACTTTCCCAATGAGCACAAGTCCAAGATACTACCTCGTGATGACGGCCCATTCAAGGTGTTGGAGCTCTATAACAACAATGCCTACAAGATCAACATCCCATCTGACAAGTACAACGTGAGCGACACCTTCAACATCGCAGACCTCTCCCCTTTCCATGATGATGAAGATCATAATCCGAGGTCGGATCCCTCGCAAGGGGGAGGAGATGATGCGGAGCATCCCATGAGCACCACCATGGACCCATCACCAACACCTCAAGCTATGGAAGGTCCCATGACGAGAGCCCGTGCACGTGCCATTACAAACGAGGTGACATCCCTCCTTTATGATTATCCCTTTGATGCTCTTGGATTGTGGATGCTACCTCAAGCGCAGACTCTTTGCATGGTTAGGGACTTTGGAGATGACCTAGGAGATGCTCGGAGTGAAAGCCAAGCCACCTTGAAGACGGATCCAAAGACGCGCTGCCACGAGGACCAAGGGAAGGCAAGATCACCTCCTAGGCCACGGACATCCGGCCCCCAGCTCGGACATCCCGCACCTGGGGACCCCCATGGTGCCCAGGCCAAAGCTATAGCGCCAGACATCCGGGCCCACCCCGGACATCCGGCACCACCCTGGAAATCTGGGCCCCAGCCCTAGAAATCCAGTGTGCGCATGTCTAGTTCTGTTGGAGGCCACCCCCGCCAGCCCGGGCATCCGGGACCTGATCCCGGACATCCGCCCCCCCCCACTGAAGCCCCGGACATCTGGCCCTTGGCTTGGACATCTGGCCACTATGTGGGCAGACTCGGGCCAAAGGGCCATGTACCCCTCTCTCTTGCCCCCTTTTCCCCTAGTACTACATAAGGACCTCCTCTCTTGAGCTTAGATAAGGTTTGATCTTGAGCTTAGCTCCATTACTAGCTCTCTCTCTTGAGGAGTTTTCCCTCCCGTGGGAGTAGATCCAAGGGATGCCAAGGCACCTCTAGAGGGAAGATCCTTCGAGACATCAAGGCCCCTCCTCCGAAGTGGGAGATCATGTACCGCTACTTGTATCGTTGGTTGATTTGGGATCTCGTTACTCGTGTGTGATCATGGATCTAGTGGATGTGTGATTGTGTTTGCCTATGAGTGTTTCCTCTTGTTCTTCCCTATGTTCTTCGTGTTCTTCATGTTTCTCGTCCAAATTGTGAAAGATCGACCACCACTAGTCTTGCCCCGTATCACCCTCTAGCCCGATGCACATTGTGGTGACGGCGGCGGGGGCCAGCTCCAACTCTCACGGGAGGATGGCATCCAAAGGTCGTGTAGGGGCGGCTTCGATGACTTGTAGCAGTCGTGGCGGTGCTCCTCTCCCACAGCCCTATGTGAGAATCCATGTGGGGGGAAGAGGTGCAGGAGTTCATCATGGTGGTCCACCGGCGGCACCGGAGTTGGCTGCGACTTCCCGACCCTTTCACGAGGGCCATGGAAGGCAGCCGACCCCACGGCTTGTGGATTCAGGCGGATGGTTGCTGCAACGGGCCCGTGTGGGAAGCGATCAACCTCTCCCCCTCGAGAGCATCATGTTCTTGACACGGGGCTGGAAGGCGATTGCTCGTTCCCGGGGACTCGGCCTCAGGCACCTCCTCCACTTTAGGTTTGATGGCTCCGCCACTCTCTCTCTCTCTGTGTGTGTGAAGTTCTTCAGGGCGACTGGCGTCTGCGTGGAGTGGTGCGACGAAAGCTCGAGTGGCCGCGACATCGACTGCTCGAGCGACAACGACGACAACAACAACGTATTCGGCATCAAGCTCCAGGGCGATGACTCCGAGTAGTACGGCGGGCGCCCTGGAGGGAACCGAAAGGCGAGGCCCCACCTGTGGGGCCTCGTTTTCAGGTCAATCACCACATCATTGTGGCAGATCTCCTCCCGGACACCGACGGTGACGTTAGAGGAAATGGTACTCTGACTTGACCTCGTCACCATCGCTGCTGAGCTCGGCGTCCTTCTTCTGCACTTAAATAGGGACCAATGTAATCCTGAAAGAAAAATCAAAGAAAAATGTTGGGTACCCTTAATATGTTAAGAGCTTGTCTTGCATCTTTGTGTGTTGGATATTTTTTTTATATCGCGGGGTGTATTTTAGGACGCTTGTTGGTGCGTACTATTCGCTGCGGCATGCTCCTAAGGATAGAACCCAAGCATGCCCTTGGTGGTACCACTTCGAACAAGGTCACCTCGCCATCCTTGATGCGATGACCCGAGGGGGAAGGGTCACTTTGCCATCCTTGTCGCGGTCACCCGGGCGTTGGGCATGCCTCCAACTCCCGGTGCACAAAAATTCTGAAAAGGTCCCATCCACGTGCGGGTCTTCCTATACAAGTGGTGATTCATAGTAGGGAAAAAATCACTTATCTTTTCTTTCCTCTGCCAATCTACCTGTCGCAAGGCAGCCTCTTCTAACGTATCTTCCCTTGCCGCCCTTCCTTCCCTCGGGATGACTTGGCCACGGGGGTTCCTGTTTCCTTTTGAGAAAAAGAAAGAAGATAAAATAGGACTCTATAGGGGCTTTAGCAGTTCGATAGTGGCTTTATGCAGGCAATGAACTACCATAACAATTTGCACAAAGAACATAACGAGAATATGTAAATAGACGAAGAGTTGTGGGGAAATTTATTTTATTTACTGTGCATAGGGTCATCACCTGGCTTTGTACAAAGGATTACACGCTTCACTGCGAGACTTGTACAACGGTGGTTGCCAGGGGGGCCGACAATCGCGCCTCACGAGTAGAACTTGCGAAGATGCTCGATATTCCACGAGTTTTGCACCGGGGTGCCATCCTCGATCTCCAGGCGGACTGCGCTAGGCCTAGTGACTCGTACTATCCAGTAAGGGTCTTCCCACTTTGGTGTCAACTTGTTGGATCCCTTCTCGGACTGAATCCATCGAAGGACAAGGTCACCTTCCTCAACTATCCTGGCACGCACCTTGCGGCTGTGCTAGCAGTGCAAGGCTTGCTCGTACCTGACGGCATGCAGTGCATCCTGGAGGCGATCTTCCTCGAGGAGCATGAAATCGTCATGCCGTAACCGCTCTTGCTAGTCCTCGTCAAAGGCCTGCACTCGAGGCAACCCGTATGAGTTCCCTCCGTTGGGTTTTCCATGAGGAGGAACGGGTTATCGCAACACAATGCGGGTAAGTATTTCCCTTACATATGAAACCAAGGTTTATCGAACCAATGAAAATATCAATCCTCATCCGTCTTCAGCGATTGCACAAAAAAGAGCAAACAACTTGCACCCAATGCTGACAAGAGGGTTGTCAATCCCCTTGGTCTCGTTATTTGCAAGCAAGTGAGTTGTGTAGATAATTTTAAATTTCAAAATAAAATAAAACCAAATAAATAGAAGCAATGTAGTTGTAGAGTTTTTAAATATATAAGTGAATAGACCTGGGGCCCATAGTTTTCTCAAGTGGCATCTCTCATAAAAATAGCATACGATGGGTAAACAAATTACTCTTGCTCAATTGATAGAAAAGTGGATAGTTATGCGATTTTCACGACAATGATCATGTATATATAGGCATCACATCCATAAGCAAATAGTCCGACTCCTGCATGCACCTATTACTATTACTCCACTCATCGACCGCTATCCCGCATGCATCTGGAGTATTAAGTAAAACAAAGTAATGCTTGGAGAACGATGGCATGATGTACACAAAGTAAACTCAAGCAGTATGAATTAACCCCATCGTGTTATCCTTAGTAGCAACAACACAAAGACACATCTTGTCCCTTTCTGTCACTAGGATATAGAAACTCGTCAGGTTGAACCTACTACAACCCACCTCTCTCACCGAAGAGATATTAAACTAGTTGGCCTAACTATGTCAATAAATCGGAGCTAATTGTGAAGCTATATTGATCATGTAAATAAGAATCATAATAATCAGGTTTGAATCCAATACTTTTCATGAATAATCTGAACATAAACCCACAATTCATCGGATCCCAACAAACGCAACATACAAAGGGATTACATTGGATAGATCAAGGCAAAGATGCGATGAACATTGTATAGAATATCAAGAGAGAGAGATTGCCATCTAGGTACTAGCTACGGACTCGTAAGTCTCAGGTGAACTATTCACACATCATAATGAGGGCAGCAAGGTTGATGAAGAGACCCTCCGTGACCGATCCCCTCCGGCAAGGTGCTGAAATGGAGCTCTAGATGGGCTCATGTCGAAGCAGAGACTTGCAGAGGCGTCAAAAGTGTTTCGGGACCTTCTCTAGGGTTTTGCGATATTATAGAATTTATTAGCCATAGAGAGGCATCGGGAGAGCCACGAGGGGGCCATCACACATCATGCCCCCAAGGGTGCGCCATGTTGTGTGTTGGTGCCCTTGTGCGGCTCCCGGCCTCCTTCCGAAGCTTCCAAGTCTTTTTTGGTCTAGAAAAATCATAAAAACGTTTCGTGGCAATTAAAAACTTTTGGCACTATAAACCTGAAAAATGAAAAACATGCAAAAAACAGCAACTGGCACTGGGCACTGGGTCAATAGGTTAGTGATCAAAAATATTATAAATTGGTAAATAAATGCCCAAAAAATATCCTAGAATGATAATATATTAGCATGCAACAATAAAAAATGATAGATACCTTGGAGATATATCAAGCATCCCCAAGCTTAATTCCTTCTCGTCCTCGAGAATGTAAATGATAAAAACATATATTTTTTGATTTGATGTGCTACCCATTATGTAATATTTTGTATGTATGATCATTGAGAAATGATGAATTAACAAACATTAACATAGCAATGATTATAAGTATAATAAACAAAATCATTAATCTTTTATAGTATACGACCTTAAGGAATATTTACCCCCATTCGTCTTATTATATTGGCAAGGCATGGCTCCATCTTGACCACATTAATACAAATGTTATGCAGCACGGTGTCTAGGTCAGTCAATTGGATCATACTTTTTCTGTATGCATCAACTTTATTCTTCACGCAATACATGAGCGCGAGCCATTAGACATAGCATGTAGGTGTAATAGAATATGATGGTAGGAATTAAAGGGGTAAAAGGTGGAGAAGATAGTCTCACATCAACTAGGAGTACCAACGGGCTATGGAGATGCCCATCGATAGATATCAATGCAAGGAGTAGGGATTGCCATGCAAATGATGCACTAGAGCAATAAGTGTATGAAAACTCAACTCAAGCTTAGTGGGGTGTGCATCCAACTTGCTTGCTCAGGAACACCCCGGGCATTTGGGGAAGCCCGTCATCGGAATATACAAGCCAAGTTAATAACGAAAAGGTAATTCCCACTAGCATATGGAAGTGACAAAACGAGAGACTCTCCATATGAAGAACGTGGTGCCACTTTGAGGCGCAAGTGTAGCAAATGACAGTAGCAAAGTCCCTTCTCTCTTTTTCTCTCATTTATTCTCTTTTCTTCATGGTGGGCTTTTTTCTTCTTTTGTTTGCCTCCCCCATTTTTTATATTTACTTTTTTGTGGTGGGCTCATTTGGCCTCCATCGTTTTCCATTTTTCATCTGGTGTCTCATCCCTACTTGTGGGGGAATCATAGTCTCCGTCATCCTTTCCTCACTAGCACAATGCTCTAATAAGGATGATCATCACAGTTTTATTTACTTATAGCTCTATATGAAAAACTGATAGGATGATATGACTCTATATGAATGCCTCTGGAAGTGTACCAGGATGTGCAAATATCTAGCATGACATGTATCAGAAATATGATGAATGGTGGCTTTGCCACAAATATTATGTCAGCTCTATTTGTGGCAAAGCCACCATTCATCATATTTCTGATACATGTCATGAACAAACTAGTCAAGTGAAGTGAAGTCACAAACGAGAATCAACAATTATGACCTCACACCTTTTTCATATTACCACATCAGTGTCATTAACCTGGAATTTCTCTATATGTTCTAAATGATGATTTTGATTATCACTCATTGAATACCTATTGTTTTTAGACTAGTCTTATGAACCATGAAAATTGCCGTCAATATTCATTAGCTCTCAAACAAATATAAGTGAAGAGCGAGATTGAAATGATTTCCATAAAATCTACACACCACCATGCTAAAAAAGATATAAGTGAAGTACTAGAGCAACTGCTAAGCTCAAAAAATATAAGTGAAGCACATAGATTATTCTAAAAAATTATGATGAAAGTGTGTCTCCCACAAATAGGTGTGTCCAGCAAATGATGATTGTAAAACTAAAAGTAAAATCAAACAAAAACAAATGATGCTCCAAGAAAAACTCATATCATGTGATGAATAAAAATGTAGCTCCAAGTGACATACCGATGGATTGAGACGAAAGAGGGGATGCCTTCCAGGGCATTCCCAAGGTTAGACACTTGAGTCTTCCTTACAGTATTACCTCGGGGTGCCTTGTGCATCCCCAAGCTTAGCCTCTTGGGTACTCCTTATCATGTGGTCCATCGTGATAACACTCAAACTTGAAAACTTCAATCAAACAAAACTTAACAAAACTTCACGAGATCCGTTAGTATAAGCAACATATTAAATACTTTAGGTGCTGTTATAAATTGATTCTTATTCCATTTTTGCATAACCGATATTGTATTCTAACTTCTCCATGGATTATAACCCCAGATACAATTCATAGCATAATCAAAACATGCAAACTATTCAAGCAAAAAATAGAATCTGTCTAAAACAGAACAGTCTATAGCAATCTATAGGGAACCTATACTTCTAAAACTCTAAAAATTCCGAAAAATTAGGACAACCTCGAATTTTTATGTAAATATTTTGTAAAATATTCAGATCATTATCATGCTCTAATAAAAAATGAAAATTCATGTACCAGAGTCAAAAGTTTCTGTTTTGTTTCAGCATCGTTTCTACTCATCTTGTGAGTCATCCTGAAGGCTTTACTTGGCACAAACACTAATTAAAACACAAAAATATAATCATTACATATGAAACAATCATGTTATCACAAACAAACAGAAAGTAAAAAACCAAAAAAATAACAATTGGGTCGCCTCCCAACAAGTGATATTGTTTTATGCCCCTAGCTCGGCATAAGGCATGGTTTCAAGTGTTGTTATCTTTGACATCAAGCTCCTCAATAGCACAACCATGGATACTAGGAACAATGAGAGGCTTGAAAATAGGATCTTTTTTATCAAGTTTAGAAAGTTGGGATGCACACTAATCATTTTGAGGTCTTCGTTTCTTTTGGTCGAAGGTGCACTAATGCTTTTAGGAATATATATGAACTTGGGATTTTTGTTTCTAGAGGTACTAGCATTAGTTTTAGAGGTCGTGAAAGCGGACCCTACATTGTTAATGACCTCCTCCATTTTATCAATTGTTTTCGAACATTGTTCTACCTTCTCATTAATAATAGTGTCCTTATCCTTTAAAGTTTTTAAAGTCATTCCTACGCGAGACCCAAATTGAGTGATGTGATTATGAATTTTTTTATCTAACTCCTCAATTTCTTCACTTGTAATCATTTTCTTTTCAATAGCATCAAACCTTTGCATAACTTGTTCCAAGGTCAAGTTGGTTTCATTAACAATAACGGGTGGTGTTGCAAAAAGATTTTCAATTGTGTTATAAGCATCCAAGGTGTGACACATTAAGAAGTTCCCACCGGTGATGGTGTCAAGGACAAACCTATACCAAGTTGTCACACAAACATAAAAATTATGAAGTAAGGTAGTGGTGGATAACTTGTTAGTTGCGAACTATGTAGACATGACCGAGACACCTCTACGGTCAATAACCAATAGCGGGACCTGGATGCCCATATTGGTTCCTACATATTCTACGAAGATCATTATTGGTTGAACCTCTATGTCAAGGATTCATTTAATCCCGTACGATGTTCCCTTTGTTCTTTGGTACATTACTTGCCCGAGATTCGATCATCGATATCTCTATACCTAGTTCAATCTCGTTACCAGAAAGTATCCTTACTAGTTCCGTAATACAAGATCCCGTGGCTAACACTTTAGTCACATTGCTTGCAAGGCTTGTTGTGATGTTGTCTTACCGAGTGGGCCCTAAGATACCTCTCCGTCACACGGAGTAACAAATCCCAGTCTTGATCCATACCTACTCAACAGACACTCTCGGAGATACCTGTAGTGCACCTTTATAGTCACCCAGTTACGTTGCGAAGTTTGATACACACAAGGCACTCCTCCAGTGTCAGTGAGTTGCTGGATCTCATGGTCATAGGAATAGATACTTGACATGCAGAAAACTATAGCAATAAACTGACACGTTCAGATGCTATGTTTAAAGTTTGGGTCTTGTCCATCACATCATTATCCCAATGATGTGATCCCATTATCAAATGACATCTCATGTCAATTGCTAGGAAACCTCAACCATATTTGATCAATGAGCTAGTCTACAAGAGGCATACTAGGGACAAAGTGTTGTCTATATATCGACACATGCAACATTTTTTCAATCAATACAATTATAGCATGGATAATACACGATTATCATGAACAAGGAAATATAATAATAACCATTTTATTATTGCCTCTAGGGCATATTTTGAACAGTCTCCCACTTGCACTAGAGTCAATAATCTAGCTCACATCACTATGTGATTTACGTTGTAATGAATCGAATACCCATACAGTTCTGGTGTTGATCATGTTTAGCCCTTGGAAGAGGTTTAGTCAACGTGTCTGCAACATTCAGATCCATGTGCACTTTGCAAATATTTATGTCCTCCCACTTGACGTAATCGCGGATGGAATTGAAGCATCGCTTTATGTATCTGTTTATCTTCTGAAAGCTTGGTTCCTTGGCCAGGGCAATGGCACTAGCATTATCACAGAATAGATCCACTGGATTAAGTGCACTGGGCACTACTCCAAGATCTGTCATGAACTCCTTCATCCAGACACCTTCCTTTGCTGCCTCCGAGGCTATGATGTACTCCGCTTCGCATGTAGAATCGGCTACCACGCTCTGCTTGGAATAGCACCAGATTACCACTCCCCCAATAAGAATGAATACGTGTCCGATTTGCGACTTAGAGTCATCCGGATGAGTGTCAAAGCTTGCATCGACATAACCCATTACAACGAGCTCTTGATCACCTCCATAAACGAGAAACATTTCCTTAGTCCTTCTCAGGTACTTAAGGATATTCTTGACCGCCGTCCGGTGCTCCACTCCTGGATCACTTTCAAACCTTCCGGCCATACTTATGGAAAGGCTGACATCGGGCCTTGTGCACAACATTGCATACATAATAGGGCCTATGGATAAAGCATAGGGGGTGACACTCATCTTCTCTCTATCTTCTGTAGTCACTGGGCATTGAGTCTTACTCAACTTCACACCTTGTAATACAGGCAAGAACCCCTTCTTGGACAGATCCATTTTGAACTTCTTCAAAACACTATCAAGGTATGTGCTCTATGAAAGTCCTATTAAGCGTCTCGATCTATTCTATAGATCTTGATGCCTAATATGAAAGCAGCTTCTCCTAGGTCCTTCATTGAAAACCTTTTGTTCAAATATTCGTTCACGCTTTCCAGCATTTCTATATTATTTCCAATTAGCAATATGTCATCCATATATAATATTAAAAATGCTATAGAGCTCCCACTCACTTTCTTGTAAATACAAGCTTCTCTGTAAAATTGTATAAACCCAAACGCTTTGATCACCTCATCAAAGCGCAGATTCCAACTCCGAGATGCTTGCACGAGTCCATAAATGGATCGTTGGAGTTTGCAAACTTTGTCAGCGTTCTCTAGATCGACAAAACCTTCCGGTTGTATCATATACAACTCTTCCTTAAGGAAACCATTAAGGAATGCTCTTTTGACATCTATCTGCCAAATTTCAAAGCGAAATATGCAGCTACTACTAACATGATTCTGACGGACTTAAGCGTCACTATGGGTGAGAAGGTCTCGTCGTAGTCAACTACTTGAACTTGTGAAAACCCTTTGCCACAAGTCGAGCTTTATAGAAGGTGACATTACCGTCCGCGTCTGTCTTCCTCTTAAAAATCCATTTCTTCTGAATGGCCTTTCAGCCTTCAGGTAATATTTCAAAAGTCCACACTTTGTTTCAATACATGGACCCCATCTCGGATTTCATGGCCTCTAATCATTTATCAGAATTTGGTCCCATCATCACTTCTTCATAGCTCATAGGTTCATTGTTGTCTACCAACATGACCTCTAAGACTGGGTTGTCGTACCACTCAGAAGCAGCACGCGCCCTTGTCAACCTACGAGGTTCAATAGTAACTTGATCCGATGCTTCATGATCATCATCATTAACTTCATCTTCCACTGTCGTAGGCTCCATAGAAACATCTTTCTGTGTTGTGCTACTCTCTGGTGGAATCAAAGGTTCAACAACCTCATCAAGTTCTATCTTCCTCCCGCTCAATTCTTTCAAGAGAAACTCTTTCTCAAGAAATTTTCCGTTCTTAGCGACAAACAATTTGCCTTCGGATCTAAGATAGAAGGTATACCCAACTGTCTCTTTTGGGTATCCTATGAAGACGCATTTCTCCGCTTTGGGTTCCAGCTTTTCAATCTGAAGCTTTTTGACATAAGCATGACATCCCCAAACTTTTAGAAACGACAACTTTGGCTTCTTGCCAAACCACAGTTCTTATGGCGTCCTCTCAATGGATTTCAATGGTGCCCTATTTAAAGTGAATGCAATTGTTTCTAATGCATAACCCTGAAACGATAGTGGCAAATCGGCAAGAGACATCGTAGAACACACCATATCTAATAAGGTTTGATTACAACGTTCGGACACACCATTACACTGTGGTGTTCCAAGCGGGGTCAATTGTGAAACAATTCCACATTGTCTTAAGTGACTTCCAAACTCATAACTCGGATATTGACCTCCTTAATCAGATCGTAGGAATTTAATCTTCTTGTTATGATGATTCTCAACTTCACTCTGAAATTGCTTGAACTTTTCAAACATTTAAGACTTGTGTGTCATTAAGTAAATATACCCATATCAACTTAAGTCAACAGTGAAGGTAAGAAAATAGCGATATCCACCACGTGCCTCAATGCTCATTGGACCGCACACATCAGTACGTATGATTTCTAACAAGTCACTTGCCCGTTCCATTGTTCCAGAGAATGGCGTTTTAGTCATCTTGCCCATGAGGCATGGTTCACATGTGTCAAGAGATTCAAAATCAAGTGACTCCAAAAGTCCATCAGCATGGAGCTTCTTCATGCGTTTTACACCAATATGACCTAAACGGCAGTGTCACAAGAAAGTGGTACTATCATTATCAACTCTACATCTTTTGGCATCAATGTTATGAACATGTGTACCATCACTATCGATATTCAATATGAATAAACCCCTCACATTGGGTGCATGACCATAAAAGATATTACTCATATAAATAGAAAAATCATTATTGTTTGATTTAAATGAATAACCATCTCGCAATAAACAAGATCCACATATAATGTTCATGCTTAACGCAAGCACTAAATAACAATTATTCAGGTTCATCACTAATCCCGATGGTAATCGAAGAGCGCGCGTGCCGATCGTGATCACATCAACCTTGGAACCATTTTCCATGCGCATCGTCACATCGTCCTTTGCCAGCCTTTATCTATTCTGTAGTTCCTGTTTTGAGTTGCAAATGTGAGCAACCGAACCGGTATCAAATACCCAGGCAGTACAACGAGAGTTGGTAAGGTACACATCAATAACATGTATATAATATATACCTTGTTTGTTGTTGGTCGCCTTCTTGTCAGCCAGATACTTGGGGCAGTTCTGCTTGCAGTGACCAGTTCCCTTGCAATGAAAGCCCTCAGTTTCTGGCTTGGATCCAGCCTTGGGTTTCTTCACGGGAGGGGCAACTGCTTTGCCACTCTTCTTAGAGTTACACTTCTTGCCCTTGCCATTCTTCTTGAAATTAGTGGTTTTATTGACCATCAACACTTGATGCTCCTTTTGAATCTCAGACTCAGCGACTTTTAACATCGCAAATAGCTCGGCGACTGACTTGTTCAACTCGTGCATGTTATAGTTCAACATGAAGCTCCTGTAGCTAGGTGGCAATGATTTAAGAACACCGTCACTGATCGCCTCTGCCGGAAGGGGCATCCCCAATTCATCCAGATGGGTAGAATACCCACACATTCTGAGTATGTGTTCACTGACATACCCGTTCTCCTCCATTTTGCAAGCATAGAACTTATCGTAGGTCTCATACCTCTCGATCCGGGCATTCTTCTGAAAGATAAACTTCAACTCCTGGAACATATAATGTGCTCCATGACGTTCAAAATGTATTTCAAGTCCCGGTTCTAATCCATACAACATTGCACATTGAACTATTGAACAATCATCAGAACAAGTCTGCCAGGCATTCGCAACGTCTGCAGACTCACCTAGAGCAGGTGGATCACCAAGAGGTGCATCAAGGACAAAAGCCTTCTGGGAAGCCGTGACGATAATCCTCAAATTACGGGCCCAGTCCACAAAGTTACTTCCATCATCTTTCAACTTAGCTTTCTCTAGGAACGCATTAAAATTCAGGGGTGCTACTACGTGAGCCATTGATCTACAACATAAATATGCAAAGGTTACTAAGACTATTGTTCAAGATAATGAGTTTAGTCAATCAAATTACTAAAACTCCCACTCAAATTGACATCCCTCGGGTCATCTGAATGATACATGATCCAAATTCACCAACTCAAGTCCGATCATCATGTGAGTTGAGGTGGTTTCAATGATGAACATCATCATGTTGATCATATCTACTATATGACTCATGTTCAACCTTTCGATCTCTTGTGTTCTGAGGCCATATCTATAAATCCTAGTCTCATCAAGTTTAACCCGAGTGTTCTGCACGTGCAACACTGGCTTGCACCCATTGTATGTGAACATAGAGTCTATCACACCCGATCATCACGTGGTGTCTCGACACGACAAACTTTCGCAACGGTGCACACTCGGGGAGAACACAATTTATCTTGAAATTTAAGTGAGGGGTCACCTTATAATGCAACCGTCGTCCTAAGCAAAACAAGGTGCATAAAAGGATTAACATCACATGCAAATCATAAGTGACATGATATGGCCATGAACTTGTGCTTATATCTCCATCTTGAAAGCACCGGCATGATCTCCATCGCCACCGGCATGACACCATGATCTCCATCAATGTGTCAACATCAGAGTTGTCGTGCCGACTGTTGCTTCCATGACTATTGCTAAATCATAGCGATAAAGTAAAGCAAAACGGCGAAAATAATTAAAGACAACACTATGGCTCCTACCGGTTGCCTTACTCATCGACATGCAAGTCGTGATATTCTATACAATACATGATCATATCATACATCACATATATCTCATAATGTTATTGGCCATATCACATCACAACATACCCTGCGAAAACAAGTTAGACGTCCTCTACTTGTTGTTGCAAGTTTTACATGGCTGCTACGGGTATCTAGCAAGAACAATTCTCACCTACGCAAAAACCACAACGGTGATACATAAATTTCTTTTCAACTTTCTAAAGGACTGCCTTTTTCGAATCTAATCCAACTAAAGTAGGAGAAACAGGCACCCGCAAGCCATCTTTGTGCAACAAAGTTACATGTCAGTCGATGGAACCGGTCTCTCGTAAGCGTACGGGTAATGGTGGTCCGAGCCGTTTCATCCCACAATACCGCTGAACTAAAACGCGATCAAGGGAGGAAGCAATATAAGCACAAAAATGAAAAAAACTCCTTTGTATTCTACTCGTGATCTCATCTACACATCGACCTAGCTCATGATGCCACTGTTGGGGAACGTGGCATGGGAAACAAAAAACATTCCTACACACACGCAAGATCTATCCATGATGATGAGCATCTACAAGAGGTAGAGTGGATCTACATACCCTTGTAGATCGCTAAGAAGGAAGCATGAAGAGTGGCGGTTGATGTAGTCGAACGTCTTCGCGATCCAAATCGCCGAGCGTCCCGCGATCCAATCACGATCCGTCCCGATCTAGCGTTGAAAGGACGACACCTCTGCGTTCAGCACACGTACAGCTCGATGACGATCTCCATCTTCTTGATCCAGCAAGAGGGAGCGGAGGGTAGGTGAGTTCTCCCGCAGCATGATGGCGTGGCGGCGATGGTGGTGGAACTATTCCAGCAGGGCTTCGCCTAAGCACCATAGAAACGATCTAGAGGAGAAACTATGATCTAGAGGAGAGGGTAGCACGTGGCTGATTTCTATTGTGAAAAAACCTCAATACCTCTAGTATATATAGGAGGAGGGAGGGAGGAGACTTGGCTCCCACGGGGCTAACCCTTGGTTCGGCCGAAGTGGGAGGAGGAGTTCTCCTCCAATCCTAATAGGATTAAGACTCCTTCTCTCCCACTTGGAAACCTTTTTTCCACCTTGGGCTTCTCCTCCCAGACGCATGGGCCTCTTGTGGGACTTCGGCCAGCCCACTAAGGGCTGGTATACCTCCTCTCACAGCCCATGTAGCCTCTTCAGTCGAATCACCCCTCCCGATGGTCCCCCGGTACCCTCTCGGCACTCCCGGTAAACTACCGATGAGCCCAAAACTTTTCCGGTGACCAAAACAGGACTTCCTATATATAAATCTTTACCTCCTTACCATTTCGGAGCTCCTCGTTACTTCCGGGATCCCATTCGGGACTCCGAACAACCTTCGGTCACCAACATACATAACTCTATAGTACCAAAACGACACAGAACCTTAAGTGTGCAGACCCTGCAGGTTCGAGAACAATGTAGACATGACCGAGACACCTCTACGGTCAATAACCAATAGCGGGACCAGGATGCCCATATTGGTTCCTACATATTCTACGAAGATCATTATTGGTTGAACCTCTATGTCAAGGATTCAGTTAATCCCGTACGATGTTCCCTTTGTTCTTTGGTACGTTACTTCCCCGAGATTCGATCGTCGATATCTCTATACCTAGTTTAATCTCGTTACCAGAAAGTATCCTTACTCGTTCCGTAATACAAGATCCCGGGGCTAACACTTTAGTCACATTGCTTTCAAGGCTTGTTGTGATGTTGTATTACCGAGTGGGCCCTGAGATACCTCTCCGCCACACGGAGTAACAAATCCCAGTCTTGATCCATACCTACTCAACAGACACTCTCGGAGATACCTATAGAGCACCCTTATAGTCACCCAGTTACATTGCAACGTTTGATACACACAAGGCACTCCTCAAGTGTCTGTGAGTTGTATGATCTCATGGTCATAGGAACAGATACTTGACATGCAGAAAACTATAGCAATAAACTGACATGATCATATGCTATGTTTACAGTTTGGAACTTGTCCATCACATCATTCTCCCAATGGTGTGATCCCATTTATCAAATGACATCTCATGTCAACGGCTAGGAAACCTCGACCATCTTTGATCAACGAGCTAGTCTACTAGAGGCATACTAGGGACAAAGTGTTGTCAATATATCCACACATGTAATGTGTTTCCAATCAATACAATTATAGCATGGATAATGAACGATTATCATGAACAAGGAAATATAATAATAACCATTTTATTATTGCCTCTAGGGCATATTTCCATCACCAAGATCCTCCAAGAAATTCCGAATCCAAACACCTTCCTTTGTGACTTCACAAGCTGCAATCTATTCAGCCTCCGTTGTAGAGTCAGCCACCGTATCTTGCTTGGAACTCGTCCAACTCACTGCTCCTCCATTCACGACATGCACGAATCCAGTTTGCAATCGACAATCATCCCAGTCGGTTTGGAAACTAGCATATGCGTAACCCTTTATGCAGAGCTCCTCGTGACCTCCTTAAACTAGCATATGCGTAACCCTTTCAGGTTCTTCGAGATAGTTTTCACCGCTGCCCAGTGACTCTCACCTGGGTCAGCCTGGTATCTGCTTGTTAAGATTATTGCATAGGAAACATCAGGCCGTGTACATAGCATGGCATACATGATGGATCCAATTGCCGAGGCATATGGAATCCTACTCATCCGGTTTCCCTCGTCAAAAGTCGTAGGACTCTGAGTCTAGCTTAGCCTTATACCATGTGAGATGGGCAAGAATGTCTTCTTGGCCCCACTCATGTTGAACATGCTCTGGCTCAAGACGAGCAGCCTTCTCGATCTATCTCGGTAGATCTTGATGCCTAAAATGTACACTGCCTCTCCAAGGTCTTTCATCGAAAACTTGCCATTCAATGATTCCTTAACTCAGTTCAGCACCAAACATCATTTCTGATCAGCAGTATGTCATCCACATACAAGATCAAAAATACTACCGAGATCCCACTAGACTTCTTATATAAACAATAGTCCTCTTAGTTCTTGATGCAACCAAGGTCAACGATGACTTCATCAAAACGAATATTCCAACTCCAAGCTGCTTGCTTCAATCCATAAATGGATCTCTTGAGCTTGCATATTTTACCAGCGTTAGTTGGATCGACAAAACCTTTGGGTTCTATCATGTATACATCATCTTTTAAAGCCGTTTTGACATCCATCTGCTATATCTCCCAATTGAAATATGCAGTTATAGCTAGTATGATCCTTATCGACTTTAGCATCGCTACCGGTGAGTAGGTCCCATTGTAGTCAATTCCTTGGACCTGTCCATAACCTTTAGCGACAAGTTGAGATTTGTGGATCTGAACATTTCCATCCACATTGGTTTTCTTCTTAAAGACCCATTTGCAACCAATGGCAACTACGCTTGGGGGGATCATCCAAGTCCCAGACTTGACTGTCATTCATGTACTTTAACTTGAATCTCATGGCCTCCAGCCATGCCTCGGAATCTGGTCTCACCATCGGTTTTGCATACGTGGTCGGCTCGTCGCTTTCTAGCAACAACATGTCGCGCACTCTGTGCAATCTTTCTGATCTCCGTGGCTCTAGTGCCGAACCCACTACGGGTTCTTTGACCGACTCCGGTATGAACTCATCACTAGCTGAGTCGTCCCTGAGTTGCTCCCTAATTTCTTCGAGTTGCACCATTCTCCCACTGGCCACCCGGCTGAGAAACAATTTCCCTACGAAAACCCAGTTCTGAGCAACAAACACTTTGTTCTCTTCTCGGTTGAAGAAGTTGTATCCCAAGGTTTCCCTCGGACATCCCACGAATATGCATTTATCTGACTTGGGTGTAAGCTTGTCCGAAATGAGTCGCTTGACAAATGCTTCACAACCCCAAATCTTTAGAAAAGACAAACTAGGACTCTTCCCAGTCCACTTCTCATGTGGAGTCTTGTCTACGGATTTTGATGGTATCCTGTTAAGTGTGAAAGCTGTAGTTTCTAGAGCGTATCCCCAGAATGACAAGGGTGACTCCGCTTTGCTCATCATTGATCGGACCATTTCCAACAAGGTTCGATTCCTCCGTTCAAACACGCCGTTTCTCTGCGGTGTACTCGGAGGTGTGAGCTGAGGTACTATACCTTGGCTTTTCAGATAATCATCAAACTTCTAGCTCATGTACTCACCTCCACGATCTGTTCATAGAAGTTTTATCGTCTTGCTCGGCTGATTTTCAACCTCATTCTGAAACTCATTGAACTTTCAAAAAATTTGATTTGTGCCTCATCAAATAGATATATCCATATCTACTCAAGTCGTCGGCAAAAGTCACGATGTACTGATAGCCACCTCTAGCCCTTGTGCTCATTGAACCACACTCATTACCGTGTATAAGCAACAATAGCTCGGACGCCCTTTCAAAACTCTTTGCAAAAGGAGACTTAGTCATCTTGCCTAGCAAGCATGAATCACATGTCTTGAATGACCCAAAGTCGGACAAAGTTAGGAGTCCATCATCATGGAGCTTCTTCATGAGTTTTAGACTAATGTGTCCAAGCTGGCAATGCTAGAAGTATGATAGATTTATTTGATTAGTGAAAGCAATTTTTATAAATTCATCACTAAGGAATTTCAACTTGAGCAATTTGACATGTGATGAACTAATCACAGTAGAATAAGTACTCAAGTGCATGGGAAACATAGAGATAGCATAGTCATCATGATGAAATACAGAATGCACAGATTACAAGTAGCGTGATAGAGGATCCGAAGGTGAAGAACAAGGTGACTGGCGAATTTGAGATGAGGAAATTGTGAAAGTCTTCAGTCAAATTCTTCAAACAGTAATGATCAATTTCGTCAACAATATATGAAGAAATAGAAAGGTTGACGAAATGGAACCAGGTACCTCGATGAATACAATGGTTTGATGACCCAGTTCCAACTACTATGACAGTCGTACGTCTGGTTTGGAGCGGCCTGGTATTTAAACCACAGACACACAGTCCTTACCGTATTCTCCTTGAGCTAAGGTCACACGGTCCTCGCCCAACACTCATGGTAAGTCTTCAGGGTAGAGTTCCAAAACCCTCACAAACTGGTCACCCGGTGATCCACAATTTACTGTTGGATGTTGTAGACCATGACACACTAACCGTCTCGAAGATACATAGTCTTAAAAGGTAAAAAGCGTTGGTTCCACATACGAACAATCTCTTCAGTGATGCGCACTCACTTTGGGTTTGGTGGTTTGGTTTTAGGTTTTTTCCCCACTGAAGATTTTCTCTCAAAGTCCTCGGAGGATGGGTTGCTTTCAAATGACAAGTATGAGTTCTCTCTCAGAGCATCCAACGAACTAGTGGTTGTCGGGGTGGCTATTTATAGGCAGGGTGCAACCTGACAGGATAAGACATAAATTCCCCCAATGACATGATCGTTATGTGGATAGAATGATTGGGGAAAACTAGCGCTAAGCACAGCAACGGTTCCACACAGGAACAATCTCTTCAGTGATGCTCAATCACTTTGCATTTGGTGGTTTGGTTTTGTGGTTTTCCCTCACTGATGATTTTCTCTCAAAGTCCTCGGTGGATGGGTTTCTCTAAAATGACAAGTGTGAGTTCTGTCTCGGAGCAGCCAACCAACTAGTGGTTGTGGGGGTGGCTACTTATAGCCAGGGTGCAACCTGACAGGATAAGACATAAATGCCCCCAATGTCATGACCGCTATGTGGATAGGATTATTGGGTACAACTGGCGCTAAGCATAGTAACGGCCGGAATTTCGAACTATGAAAGTCCTCAGGGCTTATCATATTCCTCAAGGTAGGCAATTCGCACTGGCGAAATCCTAATTCCTCAGTTAGACCAATTTCCTCAGAGACCAGAAGAACATCATCTCTCTCACTAAAAAACTTGACTGAACTGTAAGAGATTTCCGAAGCCTTCACTCGAAGGATTCGATAGGTTGAGGCTTTTGAGTTGAGCATTAGTTGGAAATTGTTCTTAGTTTACCTCGGCCCCCTTTAAGAGTGCGGTGTTTCCTATGACTGAAGGAAAGGAAATGAAACTACGAGAACAAAATTCTTCACGCTTCATAGTCCTCGTTATTATCTTCAAGGTCACACCAAATTCTTCATTTTCAAAGTCTTCAGGGAATACCAAAGCCTTCACCAAAGTCTTCACCAAAGTCTTCAGTTAAAGGCATTCATTTTTAGGGGTCTATAATCTCCGAATATATCAAACTCCTCATCAACTTATATAACTTGTGTATACTTACAAACACATTAGTTCCTTAACCTATAAGTCTTCAATACACCAAAATCACTAAGGGGCACTAGATGCACTAACAATCTCCCCCATTTTGGTGATTAATGACAAATAGGTTAAGTTTTCAACGGGGATAAACATATGAAGTGTAAGTACTGAATTTGAGGAATTTGATGGCAAGATAAATAAGAACTCCCACTGAAGATGTGCATATTTGAGGAATTTGCTTTGGACTGCAAATGCACATGGCAGTTTGAAAACATGGAGAACTCCCCCTATGTCTTGTAATTCATACATGCATTTAATATATATCATGAGGAATTTGGAATGAATGATGAAAATGGTGTCTGACGAAATTCAACATGCATGCATTAAAGTACTTCGAGGAAATAGGTATGCAGAAAGCAGTTCAAAAGTGTCAGACCATCATCAGACTTAAGTTTGCAACTTAACCAATAAAAGCTTCAGAAGAGCAAGAGTTGTAACTTAAACAAAAACAGCCCATATATTGAGATCCACTTGAAGACTAACTCAAATTTTCTCCCCTTGGGTCACTGAAGACCAAAGGGGACAAAAAATGAGGACTAACGCCCCTGAAGAATTTCATCATGAAGGTGGTGGAGTAGCACCAGCGTTGTCGGGGTCGTTCGTCGATGCAGGGTCCACAGCAGTGTCGTCAATGTCCTCAGCTTCATCCACCTCAAGCGATGAAAAATACAAACTCGTAACCGGCTAAGGAATTTAACTTTCTTCCATTTCTTCCTTGGAGGGATGGACTAGTCAAAGTCCTGCTGAAATTCCATCTCCTTGAGTTCTTCAGGAGTCTTGAGATGAGACAGGATGACCCATGTGTTGTTAAAGACTTCATGAAGATAATAGTGGTTCTTCCTCACAAAATTGTGCATGGCAGTCATATCATGAAGAAGTGAACCAAACTAATGCTTGGCCCACTTGTGATTGCGATCAACCTTCTGATGAAAACTTATTAGAACCTTGCGATCGGTCATCACACGAGGGGCAGCATCTTGAGGATTTTGCGTTGAGGCTTTTGCAGGAGAATCTTGTGTGGCAGAGTCATCATTGGTGGAATATGATGCAGTTTTGTAGAATTGACCATCCAATAGATGAGTGCCTTCTTCAACAACAGCTTTGCCTTTTCCTTCAACTAAAGAAAATGTATTCTTGAGGACTTCAATCGAAGGTAGAAAGCTGAAGTGATTCTAAAAGTCATCCTTGAAGGGAATTGAAGACCTTGATGTGATGAATTTCATGATCCAGGGACCGTAAGTCATCAACTCAAATGGTGGCATAGCTGCATTGGCCAACGTCATCAGGAAGAAATTATGGTAATTGATGGGAATCCCATGAATGATGTTGAATAGCATATTCTCATGATTCCCTCAACTTCTTCTTCTTCAGAGTTGTGACCCTTGATAGGATTGAGGGTTTTGATTAGTATGCGATATATGGTCCTGGGAACAAAGAGCAAATACTTCACTAGGAAGGTGGTCCTTTGAGGTTTGCAGGAGCCAAAGGCTTCATCAGCACTTGCATCAAGTGGTTGGGCAGTTCAGGCTCATCATAGATGCAACGTGCTCCTTCTGAAGGAATTGCTATTGGAAAGCCCTAAGCAATTCAGTGGGTGGGGCAGTGTAGTGAGTAGATCTAGTCATCTAGTCCAGAATCCATGAATTGACATCGGAAGCATCACTTGAGATGTGCAAGGTAGAATAGAATTGAAGAATAAGCTCTTCATTCCAATCACATATGTCAACGCGGAAAGGGAGAATTCCAGCATCATGAAGGACTGCGAGCACGGGAGTGAAGCACAGAATGGATTCCATATCCACGTGAGGAACTTGCTGATGCTCGAAGACTTTCTCTTTCTCAAATAGTACTGCTGCATAGAAATTCATCTGCGAAGGGGTCCAGAATCTTGTGCGTCCGGCCCTTGCTGAGGCATATGGACTTGGCCCTGTGAAGAATATGTGCTCATCGAAGAAATTCGCCTGAATGAACTTGGGGCGCTTTATGCCTTTGAATAGCAATTTTGGCTTCGGATGAATATTTGTCTTGAAGCGGCCCACAATTTCCTTAGGCATAACAGGAATTTGTTCAGACTAAGGATTTTGAGCAGCAATTTCCTCAGGTGAGTTCTGGGCATGAATTTCTTCAACTGGTGGAATTAGAATATCTTCAGGAATTGATGCTAGTGGTGTGGCCAAACCTTCAGATCCTGTCTGAATTTCCTTAGTCTGAGAAGGGGACTGAGGAATTTAGGTGAGGGGAGTGGTTATTGGTGAATTGGGGTGTGCCGCTTCCCAATATTCATCATTGATCAGTGGAGTGGTATTTCCAATGTCCACATCCTCTACAATTTCTTCAACGCCAGCCTCTTCAGCAGTTTACTAAGGTTGGGGCGATGATACCAAAGGAGTTTAAGCATTTTCTTCCACCTCTATTTCTTCATCAATCTCCTCTAAGGAAGCAGCAGAATGATTTTCTTCATCTTCTTCATTTGGCATGACATAGTCAACACCAATTGGAACAAGTTCATAAGCAGGCATAGAGGAGATTGGTGTAGCATCAATGGGCTCAGTTGAAGAACTTGGCATAATCTTCAACTTCTTCACAGTTGAGGAATCTGAAGTTGATGCTTTTCTTTTCTTTGCAGCCTTCTTCACCGCTGCCTTTGTTTTCCTTACTTCTGATGCAGAAGGAAGTTTGATATTCTTCACCCTTGAAGACTTCGCGGTTTGAGCAGGGGGTGAAGTCGGAGTAGTTTCCTCAAGCATGACTGATGTAGTCGCCCTTGTTGACTCAATCTCTTCAGCCATAGCAAAAGCTTCAGCTCGCCTAGAAATTTCTTCAGGCGCAACAGTGGATGTTGCCCTGGGAGGTTCTTCAGCAACATGAATTTCTTCAGCAGGTGGAGTAGATGTTCCAGCCTGAGGAATTTGTGGTTGTGATTCAGCTGCAACCCTTCTGTTGTGGTCCTTGATGGCTCTGTCAGCCACTTTGACAAAACTGACCTTGGCTCCTTGCCAATCAGCATAGTAGCGATCAAATTCATCGTTGAGGCCCTTGATCTCAGTTTGCATAGACACCAGTTGTTCCGGAGTTAGCTTTAGAACATTGCTTTTCAAGAAGTGCTCCTTCTTGTACTAGGTTTTCTTGACCATTCTTGCTTGTTCATACGTCCATTTTTCATCAGCAATGAAAGCAATGTGGACATGGTTTGGACCAGGAGGCAGATTCAAATCATCAATTGAAGTGTTTGGGTCCTTGTGCCAGATATCAATGACGTTTAGCACAGTTTCCGGGACCAGCAGGAGAGGAATTTTAGTGCCATTTGCTTGAGCCACTCTCTCTTGCTTGTTTCTCCTAATTTCATCATGTTCCTCATCATCTGAAGAATTTGAAGGTACTTGGAACACAACCTTCTTTGGGTAAGGACTTGGGGTGAGTACCCAGTCTAGCAGTAGACTTCTTCGTCAGCACAGAAGGACTGGTTGATGAATATGCTTGGGTTGATGAACTTGCAAAAAACCCTGAAGCAATTGAGAAGCCAGTAGTCCTCTGACATGTTGTAAGATGTACAGGAGTTGAGGACTTTGTGGCAGCAACGTATGATTGTGCAGCGACTGAAGGCATTGGGGCAGCCTTTGAGGAAGTTGCTTGAGGTTTTTGTTGTGAGGACTTTGAAGCATACTTTGAAGAACTTTTCCATGAGGGCACTAAGCTTGAGGACTTTGCCTTTTATATTTAATTCTTCAGCTCACCATTTGCAAAGGCAGAGGCTGTAGGATCAAAAGTAGGTCTAGAGGGGGGTGATTAGACTACTTGACCAACTAAAAATCTACTTTTTCCCAATTTTAATTCTTGGCAGATTTTAGCATTCATAGTATATCAAGTACACCCTACACATGCATGTCTAAGAGTATAGCAGCGGAAAGTAAACACATTGCACATGTAAGTAAAGAGAGGGTAAGGAAAGTAAACACAATTGGTGACACGATGATTTTTCGCATGGTTCCGATAGGTGGCGCTATCGTACATCCACGTTCATGGATTCTTCAACCCATAGAGGGTAATGGTCACGAGAGTCCATGGAGGGCTCTACCCACGGAGGGTTCCACGAAGAAGCAACCTTGACTATACCATGACGGCCGACGTCCACGAAGGACTAGCCTTACTCGGGGTAGATCTTCACGAAGTAGGCGATCTCCTTGCCAGTACAAACTTCTTGGTTCCCTCCACAACACGAAGTAGCAAGCTCCCAAGCGACACCTAACCAATCTAGGAGGCACCACCCTCCAAAAGGTAATAGGCTCGGTAGAAGAGATGGGATTGGTGGAAAGCAACTTGGGGAGGCTAGAAATCAAGATCCATATGGTTGGAGTGGAAGATCTTGATCTCAACACAACGGTAGGTGGTGCTCTCTCACAAAGCTGATAGTATATGTATGGAATAGTTCTGAGTGCTTCTCTTTCGAGTAGGTGGTGGTGGAGGGGTATATATAGGCATCCCCAAAAATCCAACCGTTACACACAATAAGTCAGTCTCGGTGACACCGATGTGTTAATCTCGGTGGTACCAAAGTGACCAAAGGTGGGAACTTTTGAATCTCGGAGGGGCTGATATAGGAATCTCGGTTGCACCGATAAGGTGACCAGCGGTCAGAATGCCCATTGTCGGTGACACCGATTCAACAATCTCGGAGGGACCGAAAGTGTGAACTTGCGTAAGACAAAGTTGGTAGCCCAACTGGGTGGCACCGAAATCAGTATTGGCTGTACCGAAAGGTTAGGGTTTGACTAAGTCTGTCTAGGGTTTAGAATCGGTGGCACCGAATGTGGAATGTTGGTTGCACCGATTTTGAGTGTTTGGCTTGGGACAGACTTTGGTGGGAGGGTTTGTGGGTGTCTTTGGTGACTATCACTTGTGCACGTATGAGCATTTTGTTCATCAACAAAACTTTACCCCCTTTTAATAGTATTCGATTTCCTATGGACTCAAAGTGATTTCTCACAAATAGAAAATGTAGGGTCCTCTTGCTTGAAGCTTTGCCAACCTATTTTCTTGCATCTTGGGGTATTCCACAATATCTTTGCCAACCCATCATTGAACTTTTCCTGAAACATACTTGATGGAAACATTAGTTCAATGACTTATATGTTGTTATGAATTACCAAAACCACCAAGGGAGCAATTGTGCTTTCAATCTCCCCCTTTTTGGTAACTCGTGACAACATATAGATCAAAGCTTCAACATATGATATAATCTATGAATATAATCGTCGCTTTGAGAAGTATGTGATATGCAAGATCTCCCCCTAAATTTGTGCATTATTTTGAATTTGCGTTTGAATGCAAATGCACAATCGATTAGGTACATGGGGCACTACTTCCATGTCACATACATCTCGGTGGTGTGCGAGAATAATTATAGTGAACATCATAGCACAACACCATCAAGCAATGTAGAAAGATCATCTCATAAAGCATTAAGATGATAGGAAGTAGTAGCATCACACAAAAGTGTATCACAAGCAACCAAAAGAAAATTGTTTTTTGAAAAGAAATAAACACCAAAACGCTCTCTCACTCGAAGCCTAAAGATCTATATACATTTCTCCCCCTTTGGCAACAAGTTACCAAAAAGATCAAAGGTGTATGTCTAAGCGTTCTTTTGCTGATCTCCTCTTGTTGTTGATGAAGGAGTCAAGCGAATAGCGTCGGCAAAGATCTCTGCAGATGTCGTGGATGGAGTTGGAGTGGCAGCTAGAGGAACCGGAGCTGATGGAGCAGGAGCTGAGGTGACAGCAGCAGGAGTTGATGAAGAGGGCCTCAAGTCTGGAGCTAGCATAGTGGCTGATCTGGCCTAAGTAGGAAACTATGTGCCTGTCCTAAGAGGTGATCCATCCTTATTATCATCATCATCATATGAAGTAGTGTGAGGAAGAGGCATTGAGTCAACTTCCTTCTGGAGCTCTGTGACTGTCTTGGTCAGCCTGCCCACCTTATCATTAAGGGGTGATCCTAGTTTCAATGATCCTCACAAGACTGTTCTGGTTGTCAACAATCCCGTTAATGTCCTTTTTCCTGCCCTGAACTAATGATATCAACAGATTTATTTGCTCATTTCTTGATCTAGGGACTTGAGCACTAGTGGCTCGAGTTGCCTCTGCCTCTGCCTGAGCTATAGCAGATGTGGGATGATCTAGGTCCATCACCACAACATTATCCTCAAGTTCTGGCTGTAGGGGCAAGTGGGGACTGTCAAGAGAAAATATTTGCTTCTCAAGCTGAGAATTAGTGAGTATCTGGATATAGGGTGCATAGCAGCAAGAGCGCTTTTGATCAGCAGCAACCCTCTTGACTGTCTAAACAATCAAGTCCATAACTCTGATCTTGGTGTGTCTGACAAGGTGGATCAATATGTTGATGGAGTAGCCTCAGATAATCTTGTCATCTCCTGACTTGGGCATCAAGGTATGCCTCATAATGGTGTTCATGGTGCGGAGGCCAGCTTGAAGAAAGTAGATGGATCCAAGCTTGTGAGATTCCACTTTATCTTCAGAGATAGGATTATACATATCCTTCATGGCATTGTGGCTCGCCTTGGATTCCGTGTAGACATCCAAGTCTCCATCCTGAACCTCTAGGACTCCTAGAAGTGCAGCCCATTCATCAACTATGGACTCATATCTTGCTCCTATTGTCATCCATACAATCCTACCATCTCCATAGAAATGTGTAGTGGAGTAGAATTGCATGATCATTTCATCATTCCATGCAGTAAATTCTCTGCCAACAAACTCATCCAAACCAATGCAATGGAAATTTTCTTGGACACTTGGAAAATAGTCCTCATTCTCCTTAATGAATTTCTAGTCAACATATCTCATGTCACTCACAGCTGGACTCTTGTCAAAAAGCACAGTCTCATAGAAGTCTTATTGCTCTTTGGTATAGAATATGTAGTCCACAGTTGTGTTCTTAATTTGGGCATATGGATCAATAGCTCTCCATGCCCTCGGACCTGAGTCCTTCCTCTTCTTCATATCTTCAGCAAGTGGATAGATGGCATTATGTATTGGAAGGTGCGGTCTAAGTTTCATCAAGGTTGTCAAGTCATCATCATTCTCAACTTTGGAGGTATTTCCCTTGTTCTTTTTAGAAGCTGGAATCTGCCTAGATGTCCTCTTAGGCCTTTCAGCAGCAGCCTTCTGGGATTTTTTGCTCTTGGATATGCCAGACTTGGGCATAGCATCAGCTAGAAGTTTCTTGGCCTTCTTCTTGGGAGGAGCCTTTGCAGCTGGCTCTTCCTCCTCTTCAGCAACAGCTGCCTCTTCTAGATGTTCATACATAGATGTAGGCCTGTCAGTAACATGGATTATCCTCTTTCTGGCCTTCTTCTTCCCCCTGCCTTCTTAGGCATAGATTTTGGGGGTCAATGGTCATTGTAGCTCTGGCACTCTCAGGTGCTCTCATGACTTCAAGATGTGCATATGATTTGCTGACCACCCTCCTAGAAGAGGTGGCCTCATTTGCTGACTTCTTGCCAGCCTTCTCTCGCTTCTTGGCAAGAACCTCCTGTGGCACAAAATCTGAATCTTACTCATCTAAATTCAGCTTATTCCTGGTCCTAGTAGCAGCCTTGGGAAACCCATGGGAGCTAGGGGTGCCTGGATCTGAAAAAGAACTAGGCTCATGACTAGTGCCTGAACTCATGTCAACATTCTGCTCTACCATGTTCTAACTGCCTGACCTTGACATGCTAACACTTTGAATAGTGTATAGATGAGTGGAATAGGATAAGTCATCACAAAATATTCAGCTGTTTTTGAAAGTTTGAACAGAAAATTATAGATGTAGTTCACTGCAAAATTGGATTTCGGTGTCACCGAGTCAACCATTTCGGTGCTACCGAGACTCACAAAACCCTTAACCGAAACTTGGCAACAATTTCGGATAGATCGAAAACTGTCACTCGGTCTCACCAAGTTTTGTCCTCAGTAGCACAAAAAGGCAATCGGTGGAACCAATTTTTCTGGCTCAGTATCACCGAGATGCAATTTCATGGGCAACTAAACCTAAAATTTTCTGATTCGCTAGACTATGGAGTTAATCTTGTGGATAGAACGATCTCAAACTATGGCAGTAAAACCCTAATGTGCAAGAATAAGAGGTTGGAGTGCAAGAAGGGGCCGAATCTGTACCCTAGCTCGATGACGGATCCGCTACGATCGTGATGGGGGTGAATATTCCCTCAACCGCAGTGATTCCAGGCGGAGGAGTGAAGGAAGACAAGGGCAACGACTAGGGGGTCCTTCTGTGGAAGCTTAGGGCTTGGGGCGCGATGGTTTGAAGAGTGAATTTTCAAACCGTCAGGACCACCGAATATATACCCTACACTGTCGGTGACGCTGATTCTAAATTTTCGGTGTCACCAAGTTTCTCAACTGCCAGCTGACAAGGAAACTCGGTGTAACCGAGAATATGGAATCGACAGTATCGAGGCAAGAAATCTGATCAACCCTAGGCATTCGGTTAGACCGAGATTTTGGTGTTAGTTCCATCGAGATGCACTTGGGAGGTTTTAATGGTCAGTCCTTGTTGATACGGAGCTCTGAGCGCTCCTCACATAGAGAGATCGAAAAGTACTTGTTCATATTTTGTGAGGCAGCACGAATGGAGTATGAGGTGAGAAAGCATATATAGCTAAAGAAGTGGTCCTAGGCATTCTTGTATATCCAATTGGCAAATAAATATGAAAAGCCAAATAGAAACAATTGGATATCTTCGAATGAGTAAATAAATACACCAACATGCTCACACAATAAGATGTCAAATGAAATCATGACAAACATGGACAAACACAGTAGCATCTAACAAGCACTTTGGCGATGACGGAGTCATCTATATATGAGTAGATTGACTTAGGAGCCAAGTAAGAATACTTGATCATAGGTCATACTCATCGTTTAAGCACAAATGGGGTTACCACTTTCACATAAAGCATTTAATGTTGTCACATTCTTATGAGATGCTTTAACTCAAGTCTTAGAGTAAAGCTCCCCCTAGATGTGACATCCCCCCATAAGAGGGATAAAGTAACCTTGGGTTTTGTCGAAAAAGACTTCATGTTGGTGAGGTAGTGATGGATGCTCAAAGTTGATGAAGATCACCAAGAGTTGGGAGCACCCTTGGTGTTCCATTTCTCTTCTCACCTACATGGGTTAGTCCCAACACACAAGAGACAAATACAAAGATATCTATGGACATGGAGTGCAAAGCATATGTGATGATGTCCATTGATTTGTTGATTACTTTGTCTCTTGCTTACCTTTGAGGGAATGTGTGACTCATTGAACTATTGCATAATGTTGATGTTGTTTGCAACTAGTTCTTGCCAATAATTAATATGAGTGGATTTGATTGGGGAAGTCACCCCTCAAGAACTCTCTAGTTCTACTTCTTGGGGACCCACATCAAGTAGAAGGGGATCCTTGGTGTTGAAGTAGCACTTGTAGAAGTTGAGCTTGTAGTAGCCTTGGTAACCCATTTCACCAAGGCTTGGGATTCATCTTCATATGAGTCAAAGTCCTCTTAAAGCTTGTTCTTGTCCTTGAACTTGGTGTCTTGTGGTGTAAGGTCATATTGAGCTTTTGTTCCCTTGGGAAGAGTATTTCCATACTTCTTCTTTTGAGGAACAAACTTGGGATTGGGGTATTGACCTTCTTCCCATTCAACTCCATTAGCATTGAAGTAGCCAACACCATGATTCTTTCGGTATCCTCCATGCTTATGTACAATCTCCTAAAATTGTTTGCACCCTTCAAGACTCTTGTCGATACCTTTCCCTATAATCCCTTTCAAGAGTTCATTTTCTTGCTCAAGTGTAACTTGGCTAAGAGAAGAGTTAGTGGAATCAAGAGAACTACTAGAAGCAATATCATTGGATTTATCATTCTTATTGCTACTAGTTGAAGAACCTTTCATTCCTTTGTTACTAGCTTGCTTAGACTTAACTTGAGGCATGAATGTAGATAATAGAAGTCGTTTGGCTAGATAAGAGGAAGTGTTCTTTCGAAGATCGTCATTGATAGCTTTAAGGAACTCATGCTCTTTCTCTAAGTTGAGCTTCTTGATGCGTAGCTTCTCATGTGTCCCTACAAGCTCTCTATGATCTTCTAGAGTAGACTCATGAGCTAACTTAAGAGTTTTTAGTTCTTGAGTTAGTCGTTCTATTTCCAACTTATCATCATCACATGACTTATCTACACTAGAGTGAGTACTAGCAAGTTCATTTTGACTATCATTACTAAATTTGTCACATAGCAAGTCATCTTCAATTAACAAGTCATCTTCATCACTATTGAAATCAAGATACTCGGGGTGTGATACCTTGGGGCCTTTATCCATGAAGCAACTTCCACTCCCTTCATTTCATGAATCAAATAGACCATAGGAATTGGTAGTCACTAGTGCAATTCCAGCAACACCTTCATCTTTACTATAGTCGGAGTTGGAGTGATAGCTTCTCTCAGAGTGGTTGTCGGGGTCGGAGCCGGAAACCCATTCACCAACATGATCTTGATGTTTCCTTCTTGAGTAGCTCTTGGTGTACTTGTCCTTATTCTCCGAGTCCCTACTTCTCCTTGAGGGTCTTCGTTCATAATGATAATCTCTACTCATTCTCTCTGTTCGTGGTGACTCGTCTCTTGAGCTTCGTCTTCTTGGTGACTCTTCTCTTAGTTCGTAAGGAGCCGTGCACTCATTGGAGTAGTGTCCAGGATTCCCAAGATTGTAGCAGTTTCGGTCATGACTTGACGAACGCTTCTCTTCATATCTTGAGTTGGATCTTCGATATTTGCTTCTATTCTTGTAGAACTTGTTGAATTTCTTGACCATGAGGCCTATCTCTTCATTTGGGACAAGGTTATCGCTTGAGGTACCGGGAGCATCACTTGTGGCTTTGTAAGCACCGCTAGACTTGTGGTGAATCTCTTCCTTGTCTTTGAGTGTCATGTCATGAGCAACAATTCTACCAATCACTTCCGCTGGCTTGAGATCTTTGTAGTTGGGCATCATTTGGATCAATGTGCAAATGGTGTCATATCGATCATCTAAATATCAAAGTATCTTCTTAATGATGAATTTGTCGGTCATTTCTTCGCTTCCTAAGACGGCAATCTCATTGGTGATGAGAGTTAGCCTAGAGTACATCTCAGCGACTCCTTCACCATCCTTCGTCCTGAACTTGTGAAGATGACCTTGAAGAACATCCAACTTGGGTTCTCTCACGGACTAAGTTCCTTCGTGCGTATCAACCAAAGTATCCCAAATCTCTTTTGCGTGTTCAAGACGGCTGATCTTGTTGAATTCTTCGGGGCATAGGTAGATGAAGAGAATGTCACATGCTTGAGCATTGAGATGCAACATCTTAAATTCATCCGCAGTCGCTTCATGATTGGGTTCCTTTCCTTCCGCAAAGAATTCACCTTGCAAGCCAACACGAACAACATCCCAAATGGCAGGGTTATGACCAAGCAAATGCATTTTCATTTTGTGCTTCCAACTATCAAAAATTTGTGCCATCAACGTATGGACCTCTACAGTGATAATTTCCCTCAGTAGATGCCATACTTCTCCTAGGTTGTGAAACCAATGCAATGGAGACCAAAGCTCTGATACCACTTGTAGGATCAAAAGTAGGTCTAGAAGGGGTGATTAGACTACTTGACCAAATAAAAGTCTACTTTTTCCAAATTTTAATTCTTGGCAGATTTTAGCATTCATAGTATGTCAAATACACCCTACACATGCATGTCTAAGAGTATAGCAGTAGAAAGTAAAGACATTGCACATGTAAGTAAAGAGAGGGTAAGGAAAGCAAACACAATTCATGACACGATGCTTTTTCCCGTGGTTTCGATAGGTGGCGCTATCGTACATCCACGTTCATGGAGTCTTCAACCCACGAAGGATAACGGTCACGAGAGTCCACGGAGGGCTCTACCCACGGAGGGTTCCATGAAGAAGCAACCTTGACTATACCATGAGGGCCTACATCCACGGAGGACTAGCCTTACTCGGGGTAGATCTTCACGAAGTAGGCGATCTCCTTGCCCTTACAAACTTCTTGGTTCACTCCACAACATGAAGTAGGAGGCTCCCAAGTGACACCTAACCAATCTAGGAGTCACCACCCTCCAAAAGGTAATAGGCTTTGTAATGTCGATGAACTCCTTGTTCTTGTGCTTCAAGATGATAGACTCCTCAACAGACAATCACTCTCTCATAGATATGGCTTGGTAGAAGAGATGGGATTGGTGGAAAGCAACTTGGGGAGGCTAGAAATCAAGATCCATATGGTTGGAGTGGAAGATCTTGATCTCAACGCAAAGGGTAGGTGGTTCTCTCTTAGAAAACTGATAGGATAGGTACATAATACTTCTGAGTGCTTCTCTTTCGAGTAGGTGATGGTGGAGCGGTATATATAGGCATCCCCAAAAATCCAACTGTTACACATAATAAGTAAGTCTCGGTGACACCGATGTGTTAATCTTGGTGGTGCCGAAGTGACCAAAGGTGGCAACTTTTGAATCTCGGAGGGACCGATATAGGAACCTCGGTTGCACCGATAAGGTGACCAATGGTCACAATGCCCATTCTCGGTGACGCCGATTCTATAATCTTGGAGGAACTGAAACTGTGAACTTGCGTAACAGAAAGTTGGCAGCCCAACTTGGTTGCACTGAAGGCAGTATCGGTAGGTTAGGGTTTGGCTGAGTGTGTATAGGGTTTAGAATCGGTGGCACCGAATGTGGAATGTTGGTTGCACTTATTTTGAGTGTTTGGCTTGGACATACTTTCATGGGAGAGTTTGTGGGTGTCTTTGGTGACTATCACTTGTGCACGTATGAGCATTTTGTTCACCAACAAAACTTTACCCCCTTTTAATAGTATTGTCTTTCTTATGGACTCAATGTGATTTCTCACAAATATAAAATGTAGAGTCCTCTTGCTTGAAGCTTTGCCAACCTATTTCATTGCATCTTGGGGTATACCACAATCTCTTTGCCAACCCATCATTGAACTTTTCCTGAAACATACTTGATAGAAACAATAGTTAAATGACTTATATGTTGTTATGAATTACCAAAACCACCAAGGGAGCAATTGTGCTTTCAGAGGCAGCAGTAGAGGAAGCGGTTGCAACAGTAGCAGAGTCTTCATTGAATTTCTTCACTGCTACTTTGGAAATCCTCTGAAGCTTTTTCTGATATTTAGCCCATTCGGTAGGAAAGTCCTAACTACGAGCAATGCTAGTGGGATCAACTTCTTGATCAGCAGGAGGACGAGCCCTTCTGCAAGGAGGTTTGAGGCAAACTTCTTCATGTATTTCGGGGTGAAATATCGGTATTCTCTCCATTACTTCACCCACCTCCTTTCAATCCTCTAAATTCTGATTTTCTGCTGATCTTTTGTTTTCTTCCCATGAATAGCTTCATCAGGAGTGCAGTATCTAACATAGATATCCTCAGGGATCTCAAATGCAGTGTTTGGTTCAGCCTTCTTTCCACCCTTCTGAGGTCTTTTGCCATCAGTCATTTTCTTCACTTGATGACTTTGAACTTTTGAAGATCTGAAGATGTATGCAATTTTTCTTCAAGGAACGCTGTAAATGAGTTAAGTTGATGAGAACCTAGTGATTCATCAGCAGACATTTTGTACCTGTGAACAGAGTATAGGTGCGAAGAATTTGAAGAGGTCATATGTGTTCTTAGAAATTTTCAAAATACATCAAGTTGAGGATTTTGACCATAAATGTCTTGAAGAATTTCACTAAGTGTTCTTGTCTTAGGTTCCAAAGTTGTGCAAATTTGAGGATCCACACAATTGAGAAATTGAAGAAAATCATAACTTAGAGAATAGCATTAAGGGAATGAACTATATGAGGTGTTTAAGAAGATGAATCTTGAAGAATATACACATTTTGAGGATTTTGTGAAAACATGAAGATCAAAGTAGGGAAGTAAAATTAGATTTTAATTACCCTAATGAACAACAAGACGAACAGAGAGGTGAAAACTAAGGAGTTCGTGGACTTGGCTACGGAAGACAGCTACGGTGGCGGCGAAGTGAAGATTTCCGCGGCCGGCGTGAGTACGGCGACAGGGAGGTCAAGGCAGTGAAGCTTTTCCTCTCCAGCAATGATGAAGTTAGCAGTGGTGCTAGGTTTGAGCTCGAGAGAGAGGGAAGTAAGAAGTAACTCGAGCAGGGGGGAAGGGGTATTTATACTAGCAGTAAAACCAACTGGCCTGAAGATTTTGGACCAGATTGCCCATGACCCTTGCTGTCCACGCGACATGTGCCAGCCATGTATTGTGTAGTTGAGATAGTGGGGAATTGTGGGTTATCCAGTTGTGGGAATCGGAACGGTTTGAGCGGGAAGCGCCGAAATTTTGCAAGTGGAAATTTTAAAGTTTCCATTCGCAAATTCTTCAGTTGACAAGGACTCAGTGAATACTTTGAACAAGTTGCAAAGTAGAACACATATAAAGAATTTGTGAACTGACTGGGTTGAGTATAGTTTAGAGGGGTAACGGGTCCGATCACATTCACTTTGATGATAATCGACTTGAAGAATTAGCAATAAGTGAATGTTGTTGAGGACATTGAAAACTCAAATATATGTATTTTCCCTATATAGGACAAATGTTTCGTACGACCGGGTGTAGTTACTCCCACTTTTGTTTCACATGATCTAGATAGTATGTATTATTTCGGAGTATATACATGCGTAGTATGTAGTATATACCAATATTTAGATAGTATATATACTACTTTTTAGGTAGAATGTACCATATTTTGAGCATACTCTTTTTTACATACAAATATGTATGTATTTCATCAATCTAATAAAAACTATGTCCTACCTTACAATTTTTTTAGATAACTCACTTTGGACTATCGTAGATATAGTATACGAACATACTAAAAATGATAGGGTAGTATATATACTACCACAAGGTAGTATTTGAGACGTGGGTGTAACTACACCCGATCGTAGGATGTATTTTTCCTATATATATACACACATTTGGGCTATTTTGTTTCGCGTAACAGAATATTATTCTGTTACCCTACTTGAACTGACGTAGTTTATAGATTGGACTGACGTGGTTTTCTACTTGAACTGATCTTCCTGCGCCTACGACAGACGGAAATAGGAGATGCAACAGGGAGCTTCCGGGGGTTCTCCGGCGTGGTGCTGCGGGCCATTCGTTGCCAGAGGAGACATGTACGGGGTTCCGCACGTGTGCGCACTTACCTGGTCGTGTTTTGCGATCTCAAGTCACTGGAGGTGACGGCGTGGGCATTTGGTGGCGGACGTGTTTTGGGCGTTGGTGTTTACCGTGGTGTTCGAAGCTGTCAATTTTATGTCCGGTTTGTTGTTTTATGTGCTGTTTTGGATGTGAGAATTATTGGTGTGTTAGAGTTTTTGGAGATTTTTTTCACTGTAATTTCCGATTTCAAGTTTTGGTGTTCTTGGTCGTTTGCCACATCCGCCATGCAAATGTGTTCTTCTTTTTGTGATGTTTTACTTTCGAATTGGCATTGCAGGGAGAGAGATGACGATTGTATGAAAAGATTTGTGTTGTCAATTTTGCTTCTTGAGTTGTTTCTACCCCGAATTCCCATGTGATTTGGTCGTTGGCGGAGGTGGTGTATGGTGGCTGACTATAGCCTATGATTTCTTGTAATTTGGTTAACCTGTGTAATTAAGTTGCGTGTTTCTCAGTGTTGTTTGAATTGCTGCCGTATGTGTAGTTGGACTGCTTTGTGTCAAAGTTGTATTACTATGCGTTGACATCGGAGTAAGTATTTTCTACTGGCTGCCTACCCATACCTCTGCACTTTGAGTATAATGCCCGAGCCCTCTGTCACTTTCATTCCATCAGCTGCAACCAAAGAAAAGCCAGATGGATCCTGAGCTAGGAGACGTCTTAGAGGAGGGGGGATACCATCGATGTGAGGGCTGCAGTAGTGGAGCAGAGGAGGAGGAGGAGGCACAGGCGCATGCAAAGGGCACGACGTGCTGCCGAGGAGGAACTGGAGGCAGAGTTCAAAAGACGCCTTGCCCGCGAGGTGATGGATACTTGCAACTCCAATGAACCGGAGCTACTTTTCCCAGAGGGCAGGGGAAGGAACCATATTCAAATCATTAGTTGGGCTAGGGCATGAGTAGCCACGGCTCCACATCCATCCACCAGGGCCAAATGGCGTCGTTTCTTTGATCGTGATGACCGAAGTACTGATTTTTTATGTTTTTAAGATTGTTGAATGACTAAATGAATTCAACTGTCTACCTCTGAATGTGTTGTTTTATCAGCATATGTTTGTTGTGTGCACTTTTTAACTGTTGTTTTATCTGAAGTTGAACTGATTTGCGGTCAAATGTTGCATGACTTGTATAATACTTATTTTCTACTAGCTGGCTACCCACCGGCCTATTTATTATTTTTATAATCTATGAGTCTCCCTGGCTATAAATTATATCCATCTATTTGTGGTGTGTGGCTCAGTCTCCCCCTCCTTTTTCTTCCTTCTTCCAGAATCAGATCTAGGTTCATCCCTCTTCTCTCTGTTGTTTCTTCCCTATTCCTGTGTTTTCCATGGAGGATTGTTCATGCGGATGTCTGGCAAAGATGGCGCACATAGCTGACGGTTGTGTGTACAAATATGGTTTGGAGCTCATCGAGACTCAGCGCCATGGGCAACTTTCATGTCTATTGTACAGCAACCATGGGTTTTGTGCACCCTATGTTTGTCGCCTGACAGTTGGGGACTTGAAGGAATCATGGGTATGTGTTTCTATTCGTTTTGATTTCTTCTTTTTGTAGGTCTCATTTTGAATCCCATGGACTGAATCTGTAGTTTAGTTTTATCAATAGTTTGTCTATAATTTTTATTTGGTTTTGTCAGAATTTAATAGTAGGGGGTTGTGTGTGTATTTGTTCATTACTTAACAGTATTTATCCATTTTTGTATAATCCTTGTTCTGTTTTTGTCAGATGTTTTTACTGTAGGTATATTGATATGTATATTTCTTCAGTTTAGTCAGGTCATATGACTAGTTAGTTTGGTGTTTTTGTTTTGGTTCAGATATTTTCTTTTCACTTTGTTATGCAACTGTTCCTAGATCTGTGTAAAAATTCAGTTAGGTCAGGTGTTCACTTTGTTTCTACTCCCATGCCCATTTGCAGAAAAAGTCACCCAGAATCAGGATTGTTGCTCCTAGTTCCAGGATACAGAAGATGGAGACTTCAGACAAAAACGGGTATCAGTTGATGGAAGTTGTCTACCACATCGACTATGATGGTTGCTTCAACCTAACTACTGGGTGGAAGGAGTTTGTGGGAGAGTCTGGATTTGAGGATGGTGATGTGGTTATGGTTATGTTCTCCACGGAAGATGACTCTCTGACGTTCAGAATTTATGTGATGTAGGTTTAAATGTGGCAAATGACGCTCGTTGTGACATTTGTGTGCGTTTGATTATGTTGTAGTATTTTTTGTTTAAAACAATGCATGTGAGATGGTTGAATTCTATGGTATTACCAGATGGTTTGGAACAATTTGTTTGTATTTTATTGTATGCGCTACTTTTTAATTTATGTAATGATTTCCTATTTTTTGCTCAAGCATAATTGTTTTATATTTTCTTTATATTTGAACTGGAACAACTATAGTTGAACTTATGGGCATCCTTTGTTTTGACTAGGATATTTTCATGTACATAGCTCGCAGACGGAAAATATACGCTGATGATGGTTGTAGGAGCCCTTTTGGGTTTTGAGTTTGCTGAACTTACATGCTGTTAATGATAGTACTAAATTATTTACGATGTCAATGGCCAACCGCATTCGTTTGTTGTAGAGCAGTTTTTCTTACTTTTTTACATTAATTTTGGAGCATAATTTTTAGCATTTTTGATTCTTAGCATTTTATGATTTTTTTTGCCTAATGTAAGCATTTTTTAGTACTGAATGTTGTCCTCTACTTGAACTGACATCTTTTTTATAGTGTGTTTCCCTCGCTTTCTCTTAGTTCTCATTCTTTTTCGGCATTTTTTGGATTTTTTAATGAATATCTAGGTAAGATATATAGGGACCGCACCGAGTGGCATAGTTGTACTGGCACATTTTTTGTATGGACTGAAGAACATCTATCTTTTTAGAGTGTGAGGGTGCGTGGCGTGGGGGGACAGAATAACCGCACTGCACCTGTCAAACGAGTGCACTGCCGCGTTAGCACGAGGCCGAGCCGGGGGGAGGGGGGTCGGCACCCCATTATCTTATCTTTTTAGGAGGGAAAACCAGCACCGCACCGAGGGGCATAGTTTTACTAACACATCTTCCTTGTATGGACTTGCCCCCCCCCCTCATTATCTTATCTTTTTTAGGGGGGAAACCAGCACCGCATCAAGGGGCATAGTTGTACTGACACATCTTCCTTGTATGGACTTGCCCCCCCAATTTATCTATCTTAGGGTGTGTGGGCTCGTGTGGGGGAAAACAAAATAACCGTATTGCGCCTGTCAAACGAGCGCACTGCCGCATTAGCGCGAGGCCGAGCCGGGGGGGTCGGAACCCCCCTCCCCCATCTAGGCGAGGCCAATCTAGGAACGAGCCATAGCAGGCGACGATGAGGCGTGTCGCGGCGTTGCATGCGGAGGCGAGTCTTTAACGTGACCTGCCCCCATTATCTTATCCTTTTTTAGGGGAAAAACCAACACCGCACCGAGGTGCATAGTTGTACTGACACATCTTCCTTGTATGGACTTGCCCCCATTATCTTATCTTTTTTAGGGGAAAACCAGCACCGCTCAAAGGGGCATAGTTGTACTGACACATCTTCCTTGTATGTACTTGCCCCTCATTATCTATCTTAGGGTGTGTGGGTGCGTGTGAGGGGAAACAGAATAACCGCATTGCGCCTGTCAAACGAGCACACTGCCGCATTAGCGCGAGGCCGAGCCGGGGGGGAGAGGGGGTTGGGACCCCCCTCCCCCATCCTGGTGAGGCCGAGCCAGGAACGAGCCGTAGCAGGCGACGACACGGCATGCCGCGGCGTCGCATGCGGAAGCGAGTCCATAACATGACTTGCCCCCATTATCTTATCTTTTTAGGGGGGAAACCAGCACCTCACCGTGGGGCATAGTTGTACTGACACATCTTCCTTGCATGGACTTGCCCCCCCATTATCTATCTTAGGGTTTGTGGGTGCGTGTGGGGGGAAACGGAATAACCGCACTGCGCCTGTCAAATGAGCGCACTGCCACGTTAGCGCGAGGCTGAGCTAGGGGGGTCGAGACCCCATCTCCCCCATCCCGGCGAGGTCGAGGTAGGAACAAGCCGTAGCAGGTGACGACGTGGCATGCCGTGGCGTCGCATGCGGAGGCGAGTCCGTAACATGACTTCCCCCATTATCTTATCCTGTTAGGGGGAAAACCAGCACCGCACCGAGGGGCATAGTTGTACTAACACATCTTCCATGTATGGACTTGCCCCCCATTATCTTATCTTTTTTTCGGGGGAAAAACCCAGCACCGCACCGAGGGGCATAGTTGTACTGACACATCTTCCTTGTATGGACTTGCCCCCCATTATCTATCTTAGGGTGTGTGGGTGCGTGTGGGGGAAACAGAATAACCGCACTACGCCTGTCAAACGAGCGCACTGCCGCATTAGCGCGAGGCCAAGCCGGGGGGAGGGGGTCAGGAACCCGCCCCCCTCCCCCATCCTGGCAAGGGCGGGCCAGGAATGAGCCGTAGAAGGCGACGACGCGGCGTGCCGCGGCATCACATGCGGAGGCGAGTGCGTAACATGACTTAGTCCAAGCTTCTAGTGTTTGTTTTTGTGAATTTTTGTCCTTGGTTGAACTTTAATCTATTTGGTTGAGTCTTGGCCTTCTTTCTCAAGGCATTAATTGGTATCATCATAGCACTTACCAAATAAACTAAGTTGTACTGAGATTTCAATTGTGCTAGTACTTTTGATCATTTTATTTTTTGTGTTGTTTGAAACTAGTACCTCACTGGTCAATGTGGGATGATGCTTCTGTTGTCTTTCTTGTGATTTTTCCCCTTGTTCATATATCTTTTTGATTTAATTTTGGCTTTCTTTTTTCTAGGTCGTGGTTCTTGTCAGGGCAATATTTGGTATCATCATAGTACTTGTCGTATAGACTTAGTTGTACTGGGATTTCAATTGTACTATTACTGTTATTCTTAGTGTGTCACTGTTTTAGGGAATGCGAACTGAAGCTTCCCGTTCCTTTTTTTTGTAGAATGGATCTACTGTGTGTTCAAGTGTACTAGTACTTTCAATCGTAGTATGCTAGTGACTAGGAAATACGTATTGATGGTTCTTTGTTTTTCCTGTTGCAGTACTTAGTAATTTTCTAACTACTATTTAGCATGATGTTGTTAGTACTCAATGTTGACCTCGGCTGTAACTTAGTCTTTTTAGTGTTCTTCTCAAACTAAAAACTGATTTTTAGTGTGATAGTACTAACGTACAGGACTAAGCTGTACTGAGCGTCCAAGACTATTATTTGCTGTTGTCCTTAGTCTGCCACTGTTTTTGTGAAAATATCCATGTGTGATTTGTTGCTCCATGACTAGTTCTGCATGGCAGCCATCACATTTCATTGACAATCTATTTCAACTTCAAATGATGGATAAACAAATTAGGAAGCTAGCAAACTTGTTTAACAACATAAGCGAACAATGTACTTGACGACATAAGCAAACTTGTTCAAACCCTGACACACATGACATAAGCAAGTTGTTCAACCTAACAAAAGCAAACTACAAATTTGAAATAACAAGGTAAAGGACAAGCATAAGCACAAGAAACATAGAGGCAGACTTTGATGTCTCTTCATCCTGCGAAGTGGCAGTGGTAGTAGGGGTCAGCCTCCTGCTCTTTTGAAATTTCCCAACCCATTGTGATGTTGTCGATTATCTTCCATGACTTGTACATGGCATATGCATCTATTCCTACGTACTCGATGATCTTGTCTAGAAGTAGGTTGATCCCCCATAGTTTGTGGTCTTCCTCCCTGTGGATGTTCTTCTTCATGCCTTTGTAGAATGGGTGGATGACGCTGGATGCAACGTCGACCAAGGAGTCGTACTTTTCCCTGGTGTATGGAACTCTCCAGATGCGCTGCATGTCGATGTACTTGTTGGGGTTGATCTCTGAACCTGGCATCTTTAGCTTCTCTTTGTCGCCTTCAATGCTGAAACCGGCAAATGTGTAGAATTTATGCTCCTCCAGGAACTCTTTGAGGCGCTTGGGCCTGCAAGGGGAGACACATATTGAAGATTTGTTCTTTTTTGAAGATTTAATTCTTTTGTTTTTTTGGTTTACAGGTGATAATCCATGAGGTAGATGCTTATATAGTATAAGTCATGGATGAAATTAAATTCAAGTAACACCATGTCATTTTTCTTTTTTGGTATCTTCAGTGGTTCACCAAATGGTTCACCAAGTTCAAGAACCTATAACCAGAGTAAATGATCTATGTGCTTCTTACTTCAAGTTTAGTTTTCTTTTTGTTGAATAAAAGACTATACCAGTGCTTCACCAAGTTCTTACGTCATTTTTTGCTGCTGAAAATTACATCAGACTAGGTTCAGAAACTACTTGTGTGCATCAAGTTTTAAAACATCTTTTAATACATCAATTCTATAAACTATACTAGTGCATCAAGATCAGAATCTATGCTAGTACATCAAGTTCAAAAATTAATTTGGTGAAACAATTTTTAGATGCTAATCCAGTGCATTAGTTTCAGATGCTAATCTAGTGAAACAATCCACTTCGCAATTACAAAAATGCATGTAACTTGAGAAACATGTACTCGTGCATCCACTTCACAAACTATAGTAGTTCATCTAGTTGGGAAACAAGTTTAATGAATTTTTTAGGAAGTAGTACTAGTAGATCAGATGAATGAACAGTAGTATGGGTTACCATTTTGTGGCCGCTGCGATGTGGTACACCAAGCAGAGTTCCTCCATGCACAACTACACGACTGCTGCCATCTGGGGAGGTTCATCTTCGCTGGTGTACTCCACATCAACTCCGATGAAGCTAGGATACAAGCCGCCGCCCTTCATCTTGAGCCTGCTCATCATCTCGTGAGCCTTGTCTGGTTTGCTGGTGCAGACGATCTCTACGTATCCTTGTCATGGAGCTCAACACCTGTGAGGGTTTTGGTGTACTCGCGCTTCTCGCCGGGGATGTGAACGTCGTCAAGGTTGCTGCTCCTATCGGACATATCGCCATGATGACGCTTGACGGATGGTTCCTCCGCGATTGCCCTCCTCTTGCGACTATGGGCTTGGGAGACAGAAGTTTCTGGTTTGTCTGCAGTGGAGATGGAAGCGGCAATGGTGGTTCTGGGAATGAGGCAGAGATGGAAGACAATGGGTCATTTCCAGTGCGTGGACGGGGATGTGTGGGAGACGGTTCATCGGGGACGTGCGTGTAGTGGTTGTGGGGTCACTGTTTGCAGTCCCTTGTGGCAACCACCAGTGGGTGGCGCGGGAAGTGGCCTAGAAGAACAAACCGTCCAAGCCAATTTATTTGCCAGGGTATTAATCTGGTCGCACTGAGTAGTCTTGTCAAGCTTTACTTATCAGTTGCTTATCCCACTTGCTCGTCTCGGGGTCGGTGATGGTGGCATTTTACTGTCGCACAGATATGTCTTGTCAAGATGTACTTATCAGCTGCTTATCCCACTTGCACGTGTCAGGGTTGGTGATGATGGAGGTTTGTACTCCTCTACTGTGGGTACTTGGACTAGTGATTGAAGTGTAATTGAACTTACCAAATACCAATTAGACTGTGTGTTTCATGCTAATCTTTTTTAAAACATTTTTTGTTTTTTGAAAGGATTGTTTATATCAACATAATCTTTGAAAGTATTTTTACAGATAAATTAGTTTTTCATCAGTACAGGTGTATTATACTTGCATTTGCTTGAGGTAATTATTTTTCTATACTGATGGACTTTCAGAACTAGGACTGGCAGAACTAGACATAGCTTGTTTTGATGAGTGTGTTTGGTTACTCTGTCTTGTACTGACGAGTGAGAATTATCAGTACTGATTTACTATAAGAGTTTAAATTTTCCTTAACATATTTTTGCTGAGTTACTGGTTGACAGTAGTGTTGGCGTTACATAAATCCATGCAAGTTTTTTCAAATATATTTGTGACTGCATTCAAAAGGATTATCAAATGGTTTAAACAATAAAGTCATTGGTCCAGTGGGCACAAATCACAAATTATATCTTAACTATAGTACTGATCGAGAAATCGATGATAAAGCTAAATAAGTTTTGGTAACGACAGTGTTTCTAATATATTTCCTCATTGTGTATCGAGGCAACTAAGAGTACAAGCTTATTTTTCAGTTGACGTAGTAGCATAACCACTATGGATTCTTATGTCTTGAGCTCCTCCTAACTGACCACGAATGTTGTCACTTGCCGGCGCCCTTTCCTGGTTGAGCCTTGACAGCTTCATCATCAGTTTCAGTTTCCTTGTCCCCAATACTGTCATCTTCATTGTCTTCGTCTGATTGGTCGTCATTCTCGTCAAACTCTTCTTCTTCATCCTCTTCTTTTGATTTTTTGGAACTCTAGACCTTGCCATGTTTCTGTTCAGCGCCATTGACCTTCTTGCCCACTTTGCATGTGCGGGCCTTATGTCCGTCAGTTCCCTCACACTTGCGGTAAGTGTAGTTGTTACGTGTGGCGTCTCCATTGGTAGAAACCTGGGTGGTTCCAATCTGCTTTTGCAGCTTTTGCTTGTTGACAATGGCATCTGGGCGGAGTGGGCATGTGCGGTAATTATGACTGGTCATGACGTTGCAGAATCCACATGCCCTTATCCTGAGAGGTTTGCCGTCCGGGCCAAATTCCACGCGCCTGATGGGGCGTGGCGGCTTTTTGGCTGCTGCTTTTGCTGCTCGCGTCTTACTCTTCCTCCCCTTTGTGTTTGAGAATATGGGTGGTTTAATTACCCTTTCCTGCTGTTGCTGGTAGGATGTCTTGTTGTCATGCCATTCGCCTACAGCACCATCAAGCTCATGATCTTGCATGTGAGCATCTTGCTGCTCTTGAGTGTGTACATGGGCAAGCTCTGGTTTCTGTTGCTCCTCTTCCTCGTTGTCGAATGGGTCAATAGCTCCTAGATGGTCCATCTTGGATAAGATTGTAACAATATCTTGCTCAATGGCTTCATTGTCCGCAAGACCTCCGTTTTCAACAGAATACATGGCGTCAAGTTCTTGTTCAAGTTTGTCCGTGATGACTCGTGACCTCGCCATTTGCTCTTGGCTTCTCAAGCTTTTTCTGTGCACCCTCATGTGCAGCTGCAGCAGTGAGCTTTCAATGCAGTATTGGGAGGCCTTGTTTGACGCTACTGTCCTCAAATCATTTCTGTTGAATGTTGGCTGGATGTTCGGGCATTTGGCGTATCTCCTGAGGATGTATTTCTCTGGAACACTGGCATCCTTAATTATCTGCATCATGCATAGGACATGCACGTAGAAAATACCTGTATTTTTTGGAAGAGGTGCATGTTTTTTGTCATTTCATTCGAACAAAAACTTTGCAAAAATAAGTACTACAGTATGTAATGTCTTTTTTTAGTCCTCACCTGTGTGGTCCCATAGCTTGCACTCACAGTCATATATTTCTCCCACGGGGTCTGCAACCACCTGGAACGCGTGCTGAGACCACACAGATAGTTTTTGTGGGTTGTTGTAGCGCATGAGGTACTTTGTGGGCTCTTTAGTCTTTCTCGCTGTGAAGAGTGTGCTCAGTTTTAGTCTTTTTCTGATCTTGCTGTACATAGCTCGTGAGTAAAGCTTTGCCATCTGGGTGTCAAACCCATAGAAGGTCAGCGTGTTTTGTTCCTTCTGTGCATGCAAGAATGATGACCAAATTATTAATTTTCTCGCGGCAAAAACTTGTCTAACTAATAAAGTTTTGCTTTAGTAAGCATGTTATTTTGTCTTACGACAGGTGATAGAGCTATACCCGGTTACCCATTGTCTCCTGGTTCTCTGTCTGCCTCCTGGTTTTGACGCAGGAGTTTACCTGGCTGACAAACCGATGGAGGTTTTGTCTCTCACTTACGAAGTTCTTCTTGAGCGCATAGTTCAAGCTCTCACTTTGTTGTGTGGATGTCATTTTGGCGCAGAAAATTTCTTTGTAGTATGCTGATATCCATATCTCACGCTCGTTCCACATGGACACCATCGTGGCATCATCATGGAGGTTGTACTTATCCATGATTCCTTTCCAGGCAGCCTCAAACTCGGTTGGCATGAGGGGCCAGTTGAGGATTGATGTGAATTCATCCTTAAAGCCTTCGTGGAGGTTGTACAGGTATGTGAGGTGTTCCCTATACTTCTTCATAATGTGCCAACGGCACAACTTGTGTACTGTGTTCCTGAAAAACATCTGGGATCGCCAAAGCCACTGTCGGGCACTGGTCTGGTAATGAGAAAAGAGACGTGGAGTGGTCAGAAGATGGTAGTGCATATATACAAATAGAACTGACACAAAATTTTTACTGTGTTATTTTCCTTTTGGCGTGGTGGTTGCGGGTGGTTTTGGTGGTTGTACCTGTGAGGATGCATGTAGGAGCCTTCCCTCTCATGCACCTTAAAAATGTCATGAACAACCATCTGAATGAATCTGCATGCTCATCTCTTATAAGGGCAAAAGCAAAGAATGTAGTCTGTAAGTGGTTGTTCGTACCCACAAACACCCCAAGTTCTTGTTGGTCTTGTATGTGGTGTCAAACGTTACGTAGTCACCAAAGTCTTGATACACCCCTCGGTAGCTTGCGTTCGCCCAGAATATGTTCTTAACTCTGTCGGACTCATCAAGTTGCATGTCATAGAAGAATTCCCTGTTATAACTTTCATCTCCCTAAAGAAGTTGACAGTCTTTAGGACATCGCCCACATCATCCATCCTTGAATTCTTTGCTTTCCTGCATATTAGAAGTGAACAGTCATTCAAAAATGCATGTTGGACTGGCGTCAGGTCATGCGTTGCGTAATATGTTTGTACTGACAAAGGAAAAAAGACGGAGGGGGTTTATGGGAGGAGAACAAGTTTTTACTTACATGTTAATCAGGTCTTTGGCATTCATTTCAAGGAAGTAGCTACCAGGGTTATCACCACCCAGTATGCTCATGATTTGCGCGTGTTCAATGCCTTTGAACTGCAGGTACTTGACATACTCCAAGATTGTTTTGTCAAAGTTTTTGTGGGAGTGAAAGAGGACAAGCATTTTGGGGGAAGTTGTAGCCTATGGTTGTGTTCCCAGACTATCTCTTTTACGACAAGTGTTCCATCCTTTTCCCTCTTCAGCCTCATTTTAGCACCGCAGTTAGTCCTGGCTATCGTCTTGTTCCGTTGTGTATTTGCTTCTGACACCTTCAATTTATAGACTCCATAGCACATGCAATAAAGGTAGACTCTGGTCTCAACCTTGGAGCCTTCCCAGACAGCAAAACCCGCGTGCTTTGCATAGACGTTGTAGAAGTCCTTTGCTTCTTTGAAAGTTTCAAAGTGCATCTCTAGCCTTGGCAGAATGTAAGCTTCAATGTTAGGTTGCTGCACGCAACAGTGAGCAAAAAAACGCAGTTATGAAAATGTTAGATGGGGTGGTCACAGTACCAGGGTATGGACTATCCTTGTATGTTTTTTCTGAATGGATACTTACATTTGTATAGCTCTGTGCTGTCTCCGGTGTTTCCTGTTCACCCTGGTGTATGGGCGCGGGTGGTGTCACCCTTGGCACATGCAGCAATGCATCTCTTGGAGGGAGCAACGTTGATGAAGCTCTCCGGCTCTCATTGTACGGTTGTCTTCCCTTAGATTCGTTGTGAGGTTGCTCCTATCTATATGGCTCATATCTTCTACTTTGCACCCTGCTAGAGTGGCCAAAATTTCTGTATCTTTTGCAGCACGGATGATTGATGTTGACGGAGCGACTGGTGGAAGCCTGTGTATCCTTGCCTTTCTACATGCTCTAGGGAAGGAAAACATCTGTTGTTGGGGAAATTGTTGACCTTGTTGCAACCCAGCAGTGGCAAAGCTTGTATTCCCAGATATCGGTGTTTGCTGCATAGAAGAACATGTCCGTGCCTCTAATGATTTTGGTGTAGCTTGAAATCTGCCTGTATTGTTGAAGTATCCAGGTGCTATTTCTGGTGTTACCCAACCAGGCGGTGCCCCATATCTGCTTGGCTCATCAAACCCTCATTGCGTGTGTCGCCTTGCAGGTTTTCTATAATGACATTCAACAGTTTTGGGATTAATCTTTCCTGCATTTTCTCGTATACATGCTATGGGTATCATGTCATGCACTGAAGGCAATGTACAAGTTGAACTTGCATCGCTGGGCGTTATTAAACATTGTTCTCTATTTTGTATCTGGTTTAGTTTCAGTCGAACTCATGAATGTACATGTTGAGCAAGGATGTATTGATGTACTGATTTTTAGCACTGCTTGTAAACTGAACATTGAACTTCATCTGTTATGGAAAGTTTTTTTTATCTTTTTTCCCTATAACTGATGCATAAACATTTGGTGCACTGCTTGCAAATTGAACATTGAACTTCAGAGATGTATGGATATGCATATATATATATATATATAACTGATGCGTGTCTTCTCTTTTTTTTCATCTACAACTTATGCAACTACACTATAAGTACTCCTAGTTTATGTATCATTGAACTTACTGTGTAACAAGTGTATATTTTTTTCAACAGCATTTTTTTACTAGTTCGAACTGATGCAACTACACGACATGTACTATTAGAAATAACATCATACAACTTGAAGTGGTAGCTGAACCTTATGTTACTTGGACTAGTAGCTACTTGGACTGATGCATAAGTTTATGTTTTTTTGCTTGAACTGAAGCTAGCATATTAGAGGTATTGACAGTAACCTCAACATCCAAATTGTGCATCAAGTGGCAGGGGTGTAATGAACTGATGCAAGCATTTGCAATGCACTATCAGCTTCTGCATCATAGGAACATGTGTCACTAATGCAGCACACATGTAGTACTGATGAATCTGATAGTGTAACATGTAGGCAGAGGATAGTGTGTGCAATTTTTAAACTAAATCTTCTTCACAGCAGGACTGATGAACTGATGAACTGGCACAAACGTGGTATTTTTCTTTAGGCAAACCCAGACATGAAAACATTTTTGAACTGATTCAATTTTTGAGGAAAATTAGTGTCGGAAGCAGACATCACCTCGAGTGGCATGTTCTTGGATCTGACTTCTTCTTATTCCTCTCATGGACGGCGTACTGGCATGTTCTTGGGAGGCGGTGCCATTGATGCAGGCAAGGGGCTTGGGGAGATGACGGTGCTCCTCCTTGTGGTGGACGTCCGACGACGAGGTCCGGGGAGGCAGCGGCTGGCGGGGATCACGGCCCCAGCGAAGGAGCCCCAGCAAAGGATCCTTGGCAAGGGAGGGAGGCTGCTGGCGGGGATCACGACCCCGGCAAAGGATCCCCGATGAAGGAGGGAGGTAGGAGACGAGGATCATGGCCCCGGCGAAGGAGCCCCGGCGAAGGAGGGAGGCAGGAGGCGAGGATCACGGCCCCGACGAAGGAGCCCTGACGAAGGAGGGAGGTAGGAGCCAGGGATCACGGCCTCGTCGTTGCTTTTCCACTGACGAAGGGGATGGCGATGGTGGATCCATCGCCGACCAGTCATGGCGCCACGGGCTCCCTCGCTACGGTTGGCGCCGTCGCTCGCTCGCCCAAGACGGCTGCCTCCGGTGGAAGAAGGTGGGTTGGGTTCGGGATGGGTTGGGGAGATTCTACGGTGTAGGCGCGTCGCGCCCTATATAGGGATGGGGGTAACAGAATATTATTCTATTACGGGTAACCGAATAGTACATCCTTGAAGAATTTGAAAATTTTGAGGAATTTGCAAACTTGAGGGATTTGAAAAATTAAAGAATTTGCAAAATGACAAAAAACTCAACTTTGAAGAATTTCAACTTTGGTTGGTGGCGTGACCCACCGTATAAGAATGATGATTTCAGACACCGCGTACAATTGTCGTAGGGTTCTGAGAATCAAATTCTTCATTAGTTTCTTCTTTATTGATTGAAGAAAACCATTACTTCGTGTGTTGCACATCCAAGTCATCAATTTTGCATAAGTGTTAGGATGCGTGTCTTTTCAAAGAACATTCGAAGATTCTAAGATATTTAGCTCACACCGCAACTTGCAAAATCTCTTTTCATCCAAGGGCTTAGTGATGATATCAGCTAGTTGTTCTTCAGTGTCCACGTGATCGATGGAGATGTCGCCCTTGAGTACATCATCTCGCAGAAAATGATGATGAATCTAGATGTGCTTGGTCTTGGAGTGTTGAACTGGGTTGTGAGAAATCTTGATGGCGCTCTCATTGTCGCAGTAGAGTTCCACATTCTTCACCTTGATGTCGTAGTCCTTGAGGGTTTGCTGCATCCACTACAACTGAGCGCAACATGAACCATCAGCAATGTACTCAGCTTCAACACTAGATAGTGACACGTAGTTCTGCTTCTTTGATGACCAACAGACTAAGGATCGTCCAAGGAAATGACATGTGCCTGAGGTTGGCTTGTGATCCACATGATCTCCAGCATAGTCAGCATCTGAGTATCCGACGAGGTGAAGATTTGATCCCTTGGGATACCATAATCCAAGTGTTGGTGTGTGAGCTAAGTAGCGAACAATATGTTTCACAGACTTATGGTGTGATTCCTTTGGTGATGCTTGGAATCGGTCACACATACAAACACTAAGCATAATATCTAGGCATCTGGCCTAGATGCACATAGATACAATAAAGAGTCAATCATGGAGCGATATGCCTTCAGATCGAAATCTTTACCATTTTCGTCAGTGCAGAGGTGGCCTTTTGAAGGCATTGGAGTTTTGGTGCCTTTGCAGTCTTGCATGTTGAATTTCCTTAGTACATCCTTGAGGTATTTCTCTTGAGGGATGAAGATGCCATTGTGTTGTTGACAAATTTGAAGACCTAAAGATAATTTCAACTCCCCCATCATAGACATTTGATATTCTTCACTCATCATATAAGAAAATTCATCACTGTAACGGTTGTTAGTACAGCCAAAGATAATATCGTCTACATATATTTGGCCAGCGAGTAATTCATTGACATAGGATTTAGTGAAAAGAGTTGGGTCGAGTGAACCAGGTTTGAAGCCTTTCTTCATGAGGAATTCCTTTAGAGTGTCATACCACGCCCGAGGGGCCTGCTTGAGGCCATACATGGCCTTGTTGGCTCTGAAGACTTTGTACGGATGCTTTGGGTCTTCAAAACCTGGGGGTTGAGCAACATATACTTGTTCCTCAATCTTACCATTGAGCAATGCAATTTTCACATCCATTTGATATAAGATGATATCATGATGGTTAGCATAAGAAAGCAATACGCAGATAGCTTCAAGTCTAGCAACAGATGCAAAAGTTTCATCAAAGTCAATTCCCTCAACTTATGTGTAGCCCTGAGTTACAAGACAAGCCTTATTCCTCACCACTAGGCCATTTTCGTCTTGCTTGTTGCGGTAGATACACTTGGTACCTATGATGTTATGCTTGCGAGGATTTGGCCTCTTGACAAGTTCCCACACGTTGTTGAGTGTGAATGGATGCAATTCCTCTTGCATAGCTTGAATCCACTCAGGCTCCCTAAATGCTTCATCAACTTTGGTGGGCTCTATGATAGAGACAGAAGAAAAATGCCCACAAAAGTTAGACAAATGTGAAGCTTTTGAGCTAGTGAGGGGACCTGGTGCATTAATGTCGTTGAGGATTTTATCAATCTGCACTTCATTTGCAACTCTTGGATGGGCAGGTTGACGAGGCTGAGGATTTTCTTCAGCACCATTTTCTTCAGGTGTATCAGCATGAATGTCTTGATTTGTAGGGATGACTTCCTCAGTAAGTTGAGGTTCTTCAGTAGGTATGATATCTTCAGTTGCCTTCAACTTAATGGATTCCTCAGGAGACATTTCATCTAGCACAGGAGGCAGGTGCTCTCTTTGCGAGCAGTTAGTTTCATTGAACCGCACATCTATAGTTTAAACAACCTTGTTGTGGTAGGTGTTGAAGACTCTGTAGGTGTGCGAGTCCTTTCTATAACCAAGCATAAAACCTTCATGTGCTTTCGATGCAAATTTTGAACTATGGTGAGGTTCTCTAATCCGGCATTTAGCACCGATAACCTTGAAATAACTCACATTGGGTTTGTTGTCAGTGATGAGTTCATATGAAGTCTTCTTGAAGAATTTGTGAAGATATACCCTGTTGATGATGTGGCAAGCAGTGTTGATTACCTTTGGCTAGAAGCGATGAGGAGTCTTGTATTCATCAAGCATGGTGCGAGCCATCTCAACAAGAGTCATGTTCTTGTGCTCCACGATGCCATTCTGCTGAGGAGTATATGGGGTAGATAGCTCATGAGTAATACCAAGTTCATCAAGATATTCATCAAGACCAGTGTTCTTGAACTCAGTCCCATTATCACTCCTAATGTGCTTGATCTTGACGCCGAAGTTTGTTGAGGCCCATGTAGTCTCCACGCTCTTGAATCATCACAGGATGTGTATCAAACCAGGAATCAAGATATCTCAGCAGTATCTTCACCACCTCATGGTCGGTGATGTCAGTGGCACCAAGTTCTTGAAGCTCATTGGACATTCTCATTGTCGAGTCTTTTGAAGCGGTTGAAGAGATTGTGATGAACATCAAATCGGCAGTCACACTGAGTTGAAACACATTCATTGACTTTGGAAAGCCTATCCCAAATAAGCTTAGCAGTCTCCAAAGCACTCACTCTGCAATACTAACCTTTGCTCAGATGGCCACAGATGATATTCTTCGCGTGAGAATCGAGTTGCTTGAATCTCTTCACATCAACAACAGTGACTGTAGGAGTAACATAGGGAACACCATTTTCCACAATGTACCAGAGATCGTTGTTAATTGCCTCAAGATGCATGCGCATCTTGTTCTTCTAGTAGAGATAGTCCATCCCATCGAATGTAGGACAGACCGCGGAAACCTTGATCCTACATGTTGTCTACATAACTAGAAATCCAGGCGGTTAAACCAAAATCACACAGAACAAGGGAGTACCTTACTTAGATACCAATTGAAAGTGCGTTATATCGACTAGAGGGGGTTGAATAGGCAATTTTTACAAATTTATCACTGAGGAATTTCAACTTGAGGTATTCGAAATGTGATGAACTACTAGCAGCGGAATAAGTACTCAAGTGCATGAGAAACATAGATATTAGCATAGTCATCATGATGAAATAGCGCATGCACAAATTACAAGTAGTGTGATACAGGATAAGTATGTGAAGAACAAGGTGACTGAAGAATTTGAGATGAGGAAATTGTGAAAGTATTCAGTCAAATTCTTCAAACAGTAACGATCAATTTCATCAACCATATATGAAGAAATAGAAAGGTTGAGGAAATGGAACCAGGTAGCTCGATGAATACAATGGTTTGATGACCCAGTTCCAACTATTGTGACAGTCGTACGTCTAGTTTGGAGTGGCCTAGTATTTAAACCAAAGGACACCCAGTCCCAGGACAAACAGTCCTTACCGTATTCTCCTTGAGCTAGGGTCACACGGTCCTCGCCCAACACTCGTGGTAAGTCTTTAGGGTAGACCTCAAAAACCCTCACAAATAGGTCACCCGGCGATCCACAATTTACTCCTGGATGCTCTAGACCATGACACACTAACCGTCTTGAAGATACATAGTCTTCGAAGGTAAAAAGCATCAGTTCCACACAGGAACAATCTCTTCAGTGATGCTCAATCACTTTGGGTTTGGTCGTTTGGTTTTGGGGTTTTTCCTCAATGATGAATTTCTCTCAAAGTCCTCGGATGATGGGTTGCTCTCAAATGATAAGTGTCGGTTCTCTCTTGGAGCAGCCAACCAACTAGTGGTTATGGGGGTGGCTATTTATCGCCAGGGCGCAACTTGGCAGGATAAGACATAAATGTCCCCAATGATATGGTCGTTATGTGTATATGATGATTAGGGATAGCTAGCGCTAAGCACAGAAAACGGTCAGAATTTCGAACTATGAAAGTCCTCAGTGCTTATCATATTCCTCACGGTAGGCAATTCGCACTGGCGAAATCCTAACTCCTTAGTCAAACCAATTTCCTCAGAGACTAGAAGAACATCGTCTCTGTTATTGAAGAACTTGACTGAACCGTAAGAGATTTCCAGAGGCTTCACTTGAAGGATTGGATAGGTTTAGGCTTGTAGTTGAGCATCAGTTGGAAATTTTCCTTAGTATTACCTCGGGCCCCTTTAATAGTACGGTGTTTCCTATGACTCAAAGAAAGGAAAGGAAAATATGAAAACAAAAGTCTTCATGCTTCATAGTCCTCGTTAATATCTTCAAGGTCACACCGAATTCTTCATTTTCAAAGTCTTTGGGGAATACCGAAGTCTTCAGCAAAGTCTTCACTAAAGTCTTTAGTCGAAGACATTAATTTTTAGGGGTCAATAATCTCCGAATATATCAAACTCCTCATCGGATTATAGAACCTGTGTATACTTACAAACACATTAGTTCCTTAACCTATAAGTCTTCAATACACCAAAATCACTAAGGGGCAATAGATGCACTAACAATTAGTCTTATGCCTCTTGACATTCGGGTTATAGACCGGTTCTGTTTCCAGATGCAAAATAAATAGCCCATCTACAATGAGTGCATAGCCATGGAACATTCCATTCAATTAAATCGAACAACCATTGTCCTTTAAATTGAATTCGTAACCCTACTCATTCAGCATGAGACAGAAATAATGTGCCGACTAAGTGCGGGAATGTAATAACAATTATTCAATTCCAAAACAAATCCAGAAGGAAGCTGGAGTTGCATCGTGCCGACCTCTAACGCAGCAACTCTTGCTTTGTTGCCAACCGTGATGTCAATCTCCCCTTGTGCTACACACCTAGTTTTTATCATCCCCTACATCGAGTTGCAAATATGAACAACTGATCCGGTATCAAATACCCAAGAGCTACTAGGTATGTTAGCAAGGTAAATGTCTATAACAGATGCAACAAGTGTAGCTTTGTCTAAAGAAGCATTTCTGTCCTTCTTACCATGCTCAGCAAGCCACTTACTACAGTTCCTCTTCCAGTGACCAGCTTCCTTGCAATGAAAGCAAATGGTCTTTGAGTTCGGCCCGGACTTTGGTTCAGCGACGGAGAGAAACTTCTCCATTCCCTTTGCCTTGCCCTTTTTCTTGGACAAACTCTTCTTGAACTTAGCCAAGTTATGCACCATCAACACTTGATGTATGCCTTTCTTAATATCTTGTTCTACCACCTTAAGCATCCCATGCAATTTAGAGCTTCTTATCCATGCTGTGCATATGATAGTTCGAGACAAACGTCCGATAGCAAGGTGGAACAGAACCCAGAATTGCATCCGTGGAAAGCTCGTCCCCAGGTGGGAAGCCTAACCGGTCCAAAGCTTGCACGTACCCGATCATCTTGATCACATGCGGGCTTAGTGGATCACCCTCTTTCAGCTTACAATCCGTCAAGGATTGCCAGACATTAAACCTTTCGGTCCTAGCCTGCACCTGAAACATGCTCTTGAGACTCTCGATCATATTGAAAGCCTCAACGTTTTCAAAATGCTATTGCAAATCGACCTCCATACAAGCCAGCATGAGGCAGCTGATCTTGTTTGATTCATCAACGAGTTTCTGGTGGGCATTCTTGGTTGTGGCATTAGCATTATCAACAGGTTCCTTTAGAAGTGGATCCTCTAGAACATGTTTGTAACGCCAAAGATGCGGTCCTATCCTTATTTTGGCTCGAGGGCCTCGACAGGGATAAAAGCGCATCTCGTCGTTTTGCAAGAATGGATATCATTACAAGTACATGTATAGAAGAGGTGAGTATTTGGAATTGGCTTACACTCACCACAAGCTACATCAAGATTACATCAATACAAAAACATATTCAAATATTGTTCAGAAGAGCAAGGTTCGACTACAGATGAAATCAAATGATAAAATGGCATCCTTCCTTGCTATCCCAGGCTACCGCCTGGAACCTATCCTAGATCGATGAAAAAGAAGAAGAAGAACTCCAAATCAAACACACATTGCACTCACGTCAGAGCATCGCATTACATGTACTTGCAATTGTTGTTGTAGTAATCTGTGAGCCACAAGGACTCAACAATCTCATTTCCAAGGGTATCAAGACTATCAAAGCATAATGGGTGAGATATGGTTAAGTGGTGAGGCTGCAGCAAACAACTAAGCATTTATTGGAGTGTCTAACTTACGAATACACAAAGTAAAGTGGGTGGTCTACGCATAACTGACGTGGACTAGAAATGATCACTAAGTGATCCTAAACACCTACTTACGTCGAACATAACCCCACCGTGTTCTCTCCCGGATAAGGACTCACAAGAAGAGACAGTCACGGTTACGCACACGGTTGGTGTATTTTATTTGAGTTTACTTCAAGTTTGCTATGACCCGGTCTTAAACAAATTTCCAAGTTGCCACATAACCGCGGGCATGACTTTTCGAAAGATTTAACCCTGCAGGGGTGCTCCAACTCATCCATCACAAATTAACCACTCTCAACGGGAATAACCTTGACCACGAATCCCGTGATTTCTTAGGTAATTCCATTGGAAAACCGCAACCTCGAGATAGCCTGAAGTATTTTTGGAATTCCTCGCACAAGACGTTCGAGAAAGGTAAAACAAATCCAGGAAGGCCGCCCGACGTGTCAACGATCCCGATAATAGCCGCATATCTCGTTCTCAGGACTCGACGCATGAGCGATGGTTACCACGCCAATCACCGAGTTGCCCCTGGTATCGTTAAAAAGCTGCTCTGGGTTGGACCAAAACTCATGAGGAGCACTGGCCCGGGTTGTTGATTAATTATCCACGGGGTCCGGAAAGTCCCTATGCAAGTTTTTTAGTTATTAGGCTAATGTAGTACCAATGTTGGGCCTTGCCAGACAAGCTTTATCCTTAAACGAAAAACTAGTGGTATCCATGGAAATGATCATCTTGCTTGAGATCCCGCTTGGAAGAAGAACGAATCCGTGAAGTAGACGATCTGTGAAGTAGACAAACGAATCCTCACACTCCGAACACTTTTAGAACTATATCGAGAAGGAACAATCCGAAACAACAATCAACACACGGTACACCACAACATATGCATGACATGATGCGCAAACCAATATCATGCATGTTATGCATGACATGGAAAATCTCAACAATCAACTTCTACACATTAAGTGAAGCTCAATATGGAATGGGTTGCATATTGACGACACTCCGCATTTGAATTACTTAGTTCTCTCCCATTTCGGTACACAAGAATATTAAATGTTGTTAAACATGGCAAGATAGTTAATTGAAAACGGTTTCAGACTTTGTGAAAATAGCAGTTTTTGACAGTACAGTTTTTATCACGAAGGCATATTGGCAGCAAAAAAATTATATGCTATAGGGCATACAATTGCATGTCATTTAACAGCATTCTAGAGTACATTATAGACTACAAATAACTCCATTGCACCAACCTCAAAGGGGTTCTAGATCACTAGCAAAACACATGGCAAAGCAACAACAAAATATTATAGATTCCAGACTTGCAAATATTTTGGACCCTCAAAATAGCAGTATTTTATAGCATGTTGGCAACAAGAAAGTAACACCTAAACATGCATTACCATGGAAAACAAAATGACCAGGGGCTAGTGCACATGTCAAATGGCATATCTCATGTACAAAAATAATTCATATGATGCATGTATTTAATCGCACGAAAATGACAAAAGGGCATCACAGCCAAAATAACATGCACACAAACTTACCCAAATGACAAAACTAAATGCTCAGATAAATTCCATGGATTTTTCTACCCCGAAATCATATATAATATGTAAAGGTTCATGTGAAAAAATATGTCACAAATAATTACGCAAGTTATGACATAAACCGATTGAACAAGTTATATATGCAAATGTAATGCAAACATCACACCCAACATTTTATCATGCATGAAAATGTGATACAATTAATCTACACATTTTACACATAGGGTTTGATTAAATTGAATGCATGCTTAAATATTTATGCGCAATGCAAATCATGACAAATATGCAAAATAACAGAAAAAGACATGTTAGACATTTTTATGATAGCGAAAGCTGGATATCCCGAATCTACACGAAGTTCTACATGTTTACATATATAAATTATCTCGATATGGTGCACGGTCAATTACTTTTTGGCATTTTTAAACATATATTTTTCTGCAATAAAAACGTCAATGGGCCAAATCTGCCCCTTCTAGGCTACAAAGAGGTTGGCGCAACATAGTAAATGGTGCACACGGGCGAGGGATAGGGCGGCCGGGCTAGCTCACCTAGCGGCTGGCTTGGGCTAAGCTGTGGCTTGGGCCAGCTGGGGTCGTGGTTGGCTAGGCCTTAGCGCTTCGGTGGCCCATGGGGCCGACGCAGTCGTCTCCTCCCCTGTGCCCCACAAAGTAGGAGGCCATGGCGACACAAGGAGCACGGGTGACGACATGACTATTGGAAATATGCCCTAGAGGCAATAATAAATTAGTTATTATCATATTTCCTTGTTCATGATAATCGTTTATTATTCATGCTATAATTGTATTGATCGGAGACTTAGATGCATGTGTGGATACATAGACAAAACCATGTCCCTAGTATGCCTCTAATAGACTATCTCGTTGATCAAAGATGGTTAAGGTTTCCTAGCCATGTACATGAGATGTCATTTGATAACGGGATCACATCATTAGGAGAATGGTGTGATGGACAAGACCCAAACTACAAATGTAGCATATGATCGTGTCAGTTTATTGCTACTGTTTTCTGCATGTCAAGTATATGTTCCTATGACCATGAGATCATGCAACTCACTGACACCGGAGGAGTGCCTTGTGTGTATCAAATGTCGCAACGTAACTTGGTGACTATAAAGGTACTCTATAGGTATCTCCAAGGGTGTCTGTTGAGTTGGCATGGATCAAGACTGGGATTTGTTACTCCGTGTGACGGAGAGGTATCTCAGGGCCCACTCGGTAATACAACATCACAACAAGCCTTGCAAGCAATGTGACTAAGTGTTGGTCGCGGGATCTTGTATTACGGAATGAGTAAAGAGACTTGTCTGTAACGAGGTTGAACTAGGTATGGAGATATCGACGATCGAATCTCGGGCAAGTAACATACCGAAGAACAAAGGGAACATCATACGGGATTAACTGAATCCTTGACATACAGGTTCGACCGATAAAGATCTTCATAGAATATGTAGGAACCAATATGGGTATCCAGGTCCCGCTATTGGTAATTGACCGTAGAGGTGTCTCAGTCATGTCAACATAGTTCTCGAACCCGCAGGGTCTGCACACTTAAGGTTTGGTGACGTTTCGATAGTATAGAGTTATGTATGGTGGTGACCGAAGGTTGTTCAGAGTCCCAGATGAGATCCTGGACATTATGAGGAGCTCCAGAATGGTCCGGAGGTAAAGATTCATATATAGGAAGTCCTGTTTTGGTCGCCGGAAAAGTTTCGAGCTCATCGGTAGTGTACCGGGAGTGTCGGTAGTGTACCGGGAGACCATCGAGAGGGGTATTTCGACCCAAGAGGCTACATGGGCTATGGGAGAGTGAATACCAGCCCTTAGTGGGCTGGTGGAAGCCCCACACAAAGCCCATGCGGCTAGGGAGAAAAAGCTCAAAGAGAAAAGGTGGAAAAGGGCAAAAATAGGGTGAATCCTAGTCCTACTAGGATTGGAGGTGGATTCCACCTCCTCCCCTTGGTTCGGCCGACTCCTAGAGGCTTGGCCCTTGGTCCAAGCCTCCTCCTCTCTTCCTCTTATATATACTGGAGTAGTGTACCGGGAGTGCCGGTAGTGAATCGGGAGAACATCGGGAGGGGTATTTCGACCCAAGAGGCTACATGGGTTGCGGGAGAGTGAATACCAGACCTTAGTGGGCTGGTCGAATCCCCACACAAAGCCCATGCGGCTAGGGAGTAAAATCCCAAAGAGAAAAGGTGGAAAAAGGCAAAAATAGGGTGAATCCTAGTCTTACTAGGATTGGAGGTGGATTCCACCTCCTCCCCTTGGTTCGGCCGACTCCTATAGGCTTGGCCCTTGGGCCAAGCCTCCTCCTCTATTCCTCTTATATATACTCGCGGTTTTAGGGTTTTTGGACAGAATTTTTAGCCACGTGCTACCTGTTCCTCCAGTGCATAGTTTCTCCTCTAGATCGGATTTCTGCAGTGCTTAGGCGAAGCCCTGCCGGAATTGCTCCACCACGATCACCGCGGCGCTGTCAAGCTGCCAGTGAACTCGTCTACCTCTCCACTCCCTCTTGCTGGATCAAGAAGGCGGAGATCGTCATCGAGCTATACGTGTGCTGAACACGGAGGTGCCGTCCGTTCGGCGCTAGATCGGAAGGACCATGATCAAGATCGCAAGACGGATCGTGATGAGTTCGCGGGACGGATCGTGATGAGTTCGCGGGACGGATCATGATTGGATCACGGGACGGATCGTGATGAGTTCGCGGGACGGATCATGATGAGTTCGCGGGACAGATCGTGATTGCATCGCGGGACGGATCGTGATGAGTTCGCTGGATGGATCGTGATTGGATCGTGGGACAGATCGTGATGAGATCGCAGGACGCTCGGCGATTTGGATCGCGAAGACGTTCGACTACACCAACCGCGTTTCTTAACGCTTCCCACTTAGGGATCTACAAGGGTATGGAGATCCATTCTCCCTCTCGTAGATGCTCATCACCATGGATAGATCTTGTGTGTGCATAGGAAAATTTTTGTTTCCCATGCGACGTTCCCCAACAGTGGTATCAGAGCTAGGTCTATGTGTAGATGAGATCTCGATTAGAACACAAAAGGTTTGTGGGCGTTGATGCTTAGATTGCTTCCTCCCTTGGTTGGATTTTGGTTCAGCAGTATTGTGAGATGAAGCGGCCCGGACTAACATTACTCGTACGCTTACGAGAGACCGGTTCCCTCAACCGCAACTTGTTGCATAGATGGCTTGCAGATGCCAGTTTCTCTCACTTTAGTTGGATCGGATTCGACAAAGGCGGTCCTTGAGAAGGTTGAAAAGCAACTAGTGTATCACCGTTGTGGTTTTGCGTAGATGATAATTGTTCTTGCTAGATACCCATAGCAGCCACGTAAAACATGCAACAACAATTAGAGGACGTCTAACTTGTTTTTGCAGGGTATGTTGTGATGTGATATGGCCAATTACATGATGTGATATATGTGATGTATGAGATGATCATGTGATTTATAGATTATCACGACTTGCATGTTGATGAGTACGACAACGGGCAGGAGCCATAGGGTTGTCCTTAATTATTGTATGACCTGCATGTCAATCATTAAGCAATATGTAATGCTTTACTTTATCGCTAAACGATAGCAATAGTACTAGAAGCATGTTGGGCATGACAACCCCGATGGCGACACGTTGATGGAGATCAAGATGATGAAGATCATGGTGTCATGCCGGTGATGATGGAGATCATGCCGGTGCTTTCTAGATGGATATCAAAAGCACAAGTTCATGGCCATATCATGTCACTTATGATTTTCATGTGATGTTAATCCTTTTATGCACCTTGTTTTGCTTAGGACGACGGTAGCATTATAAGGTGATCCCTCACTTAATTTCAAGATAAATTGTGTTCTCCCCGAGTGTGCACCGTTGCGAAAATTCGTCGTGTTGAGACACCACGTGATGATCGGGTGTGATAGACTCTACGTTCACATACAACAGGTGCAAGCCAGTGTTGCACATGCAGAACACTCGGATTAAACTTGACGAGCCTAGCATGTACAGACATGGCCTCGGAACACAAGAGACCGAAAGGTCGAACATGAGTCATATAGTAGATATGATCAACATGATGATGTTCACCATTGAAACCACCTCAACTCACGTGATGATCGGACTTGAGTTGGTGAATTTGGATCATGTTTCACTCGAATGACTGGAGGGATGTCAATTTGAGTGGGAGTTCTTAAGTAATATGATTAATTGAACTCATTATCATGAACATAGTCAGTAGTGACTTTGCAAAATTATGTTGTAGATTACTTGTTCGCACTGTAGCTCCCTTGAATTTTTATATGTTCCTAGAGAAATAGAGTTGAAAGATGATGGTAGCAATATTGCGGAATGGCTCCATGATCTGAGGATTGTCCTCACTGCTGCACAGAAGGCTTATGTCCTTAATGCACCGCTCGGTGCGCCAACGCCTCTAGCGTAGTTTGTAGATGTTGTGAACATCTGATAGGCACGTTCTGCTAACTACTTGATAGTTTAGTGCGTCATGCATTACGGCTTAGAATTGAGGCTCCGAAACGTTTTGAACGTCATAGAACATATGAGATGTTCTAAGAGCTGAAATTAGGATCTCAGGCTCATGCCCGTGTTACGGGATATGAGATCTCCAACAAGATTCTTTGCCTGTAATATGATAGAGAATAGCTCAATCGTTGAGCATGTGCTCAGATTGTCTGGGTGCTACAATCGCTTGAATCGAGTGGGAGTTGATATTCTAGATAAGATAGTGATTGATATAGTTCTCCAAGTCACTATCACTAAGCTACTAGAACTTGGTGATGAAGTATAAAATGCCAGGGATAGAAATAATGATCCCTGAGCTGTTCGCGATGTTTGACAACGCGAAGGTAGAAATCAAGAAGGAGCGTCAAATTTTGATGGTTAGTCAAACCACTAGTTTCGGGAAGGGCAGGAGCAAGGAGGGAAAACTTCATGGATAGCAAGTCAGTTGCTGCTCCAGTGAAGCAACCCAAAGTTGAACCCAAACCCGAGACTAAGTGCTTCGATTATGAGGAGAGCGGTCGCTGAAGCGCAACAACCCTAGATACTTGGTAGATAAGAAGGCTGGCAACGTCGACAGAAGTATATTTGATATACATGTTATTTATGTGTACCTTGCTAGTACTCCTAGTAGCACCTGGGTATTCGATACCAGTTCGTTTGCTAAATGTTAGTAACTCGAAATAAAAGCTACAGAATAAACGGAGCACTAGCTAAGGGTGAGGTGATGATGTGTGTTGGAAATGTTTCCAAGGTTGATGTGATCAACATCGCACGCTCTCTCTACCTTCGGGATTAGTGACGAACCTAAATAAATGTTATTTGGTGTTTTGTGTTGAGCATGAATGAGATTCGATCGTGTTTATTGCAACACGGTTATTCATTTAAGTTAAAGAATAATTGTTATTCTGTTTACATGAATAATACCTTCAATGGTCATGCACCCAATAAGAATGGTTTGTTGAATCTTGATCGTAGTAATACACATGTTCATAACATTGATGCCAAAAGATACAAAGTTAATAATGATAGTACCACATACTTGTGGCACTGCCGCTAAATGTCATATTGGTATAAAGCACATGAAGAAACTCCATGCTGATGGATCTTTGGACTCATTCGATTGTGAATCGGCTGAGACATGCGAACCATGCCTCTTGAGCAAGATGACTAAGGACCCCGTTTTCTGGTTTGATGGAGCGGGCAAGTGATTTATTGCAAATGATACATGTTGATGTATGCAATCCAATGAGTCTTGTAACATGCGATGGATATCATTATTTCCTTACCTTCACTGATGATTTGAGTAGATAATAGTGTATATTTACTTAATGAAACGCAAGTCTGAATTGTTTGAAAAAGTTCAAGCAAATTCAGAGTGAAGTTTAAGATCATCATGACAAGAAGATAAAATTCCCACGATGTGATCGTGGAAGTGAATTTCCGAGTTACGAGTTTGGTATACAACTTAAGACAATGTGAAGTTTGTTTCACAACTCACGCCACCTAGAACACCATAGTGTGATGGTGTGTCTGAATGTCATAGTCGTCCTCTATTGGATATGGTGCGAATTATGATGTCTCTTATCCTTTTACCACTATCGTTTTGGGTTTATGCTTTAGAGACAACTGCATTCACTTTATATAGGGCACCATCTAAATCCGTTGAGATGACACCGTGTGAATTATGGTTTGATAGAAACCTAAGCTGTCATTTCTTAATGTTTGGGGATGCAACACTTATGTGAAAAACGGTTTTCACCTAATGAGCTCGAACCCAAAGCGGACAAATGCATCTTCATAGAATACCCTAAAGACAGTTGGGTAAACCTTCTATCTCAGATCCAAGCATAAAATGTTTGTTGCTAAAACTGGTTCCTTTCTCAAGAAAGAGTTTCTCTCGAAAGAATTAAGTGGGAGGAAGATAGAACTTGATGAGGTTGTTGAACCTTTGTTCAACCAGAGAGTAGCGCAGCGCAGGCAGATGTTTCTGTGAAGCCTACGTTAGTTTAAGAGGAAGTGAATGATGATGATCATGAAGCTTCAGATCAAGTTACTATCGAACCTCGTAGGTCGACAAGGACGTGTACTGCTCCTTAGCAGTACGACAACCCTGTCTTGGAGGTCATGTTGTTGGACAACGATGAACCTATGAGCTATGGAGAAGCGATGATGGGCTCATATTCTGACAAATGGTTAGAGGCCATGAAATCCGAGAAAGGATCCATATATGAAAACCAAGTATAGACATTGGTAGACTTGCTCGTTGGACGGCAGGTCGTTGAGTACAAATGGATCTTTAAAATGAAGACATATGATGATGGTGAATGTCACCATTTATAAAGCTCGATTTGTCTCAAAGAAGTTTCTAGAAAGTTCAAGGATTTGATTACGATGAGACTTTCTCACTCGTAGCGATGCTAAAGTCTGTTGGAATTATGTTAGCAGTTGCTGAATTTTTCAATTATGAAATCTGGCAGATGGATGCCAAAACATCGTTTTCTTCCTTAAGGAAAGGTTGTATGAGATACAACCAGAAGGTTTTGTCAGTCCTAAGGATGCTAAAAGGTGAGAAAGCTTCAGTGATCCTTCTATGGACTGAAGCAAGCATCTCGGAGTTGGAATATACACTTTGATAAGGTGATCAAAGTTTTTAAATCTATACAAAGTTTATGAGAAACTTGTATTTGCAATAAAGTGAGTGGGAGCACTATAGAGTTTCTAATAAGTATATGTGGATGACATGTTGCTATTCGGAAATGATGTAGAATTTCTGGAAAGCATAAACGGTTGTTTGAAAAGAGTTTTTCAAAGGAAGACCTAGATAAAGCGACCTAATTTTTGAACATCAAGATCTATAGAGATAGATCAAGATGCTAGATGAGACTTTCAATGAGTACATACCTTGACAAGATTTTGAAAAGTTCAAAATGGATCAGTCAGAGAAAGAGTTCCCGCCTGATTTGTAAGGTGTGAAGTTGAGCGAGACTCAAAGCTCAACAACGGCAGAAGAAAGAGAAATGATGAACGTCGTCCCCTATGCCTTAGCCATAGGCTCTATATTATGCCATGCTGTGTACCGCACCTGGTGTGTACCTCGCCATGAGTCAGTCAAGGGGTACAAAAGTGATCTAGGAGTGGATCACTGGACAGCGGTCAAGATTATTCTTAGTGACTAAAAGAGTAAGGAGATGTTTCTCGATTATGGAGGTGATAAAGAGTTCGTCGTAAAGAGTTACGTCTATGCAAGCTTTAACACCAATCCGGATGACTCGTAGTAGCAATCTGGATACGTATAGTGGAGCAGCCATTTGGAATAGTACCAAGTGGAGTGTGGTAGCAGTGTTTACGGTTTGACATAGAGATTTGCAAAGTACACTCGGATCTGAATGTCGCAGACCCATTGACTATAAGACCTCTCTCACATGCAAAGCATGATCGAGCCCCAGAACTCATTGGGTGTTAGATTCATAACAATGCATATCACATGGTGATGTGAAACAGATTATTGACTCTAGTGCAAGTGGGAGACTGTTGGAAATATGCCCTAGAGGTTTAGTTAATATCATATTTCCTTGTTCATGATAATCATTTATTATCCATGCTATAATTGTATTGATCGGAGACTTAGATGCATGTGTGGATACATAGACAAAACCATGTCCCTAGTATGCCTCTAATAGACTATCTCGTTGATCAAAGATGGTTAAGGTTTCCTAGCCATGGACGTGAGATGTCATTTGATAACGGGATCACATCATTAGGAGAATGGTGTGATGGACAAGACCCAAACTACAAATGTAGCATATGATCGTGTCAGTTTATTGCTACTGTTTTCTGCATGTCAAGTATATGTTCCTATGACCATGAGATCATGCAACTCACTAACACGGGAGGAATGCCTTGTGTATATCAAACGTCGCAACGTAACTGGGTGACTATAAAGGTACTCTACAGGTATCTCCGAGGGTGTCTGTTGAGTTGGCATGGATCAAGACTGGGATTTGTTACTCCGTGTGACGGAGAGGTATCTCAGGGCCCACTCGGTAATACAACATCACAACAAGCCTTGCAAGCAATGTCACTAAGTGTTGGTCGCGGGATCTTGTATTACTGTAGCGACCCGATCTCAAGGGATCGGTGTCTCTGTACTTAAGTGTCATCCCTGGATCGGTATGCTGACACACATAGTACTTGAGGATTTACAACAGAGTTCAATCGCACATTTATTACATCGAGAATCCTCTAAGAGTATTTATTACAATAATGTGGCCTAAGGCCAAGTAAACAAAAACATGCGGAAGAAAAAGTGTAGCGAGTCCATCAACTCCACGAGCAAGCTGAGTGCAGAACAACGACCTATCGCACCTTATTCATCGTCGGATAAATCTGCGACATGATAAGTTGCAGCCGTGTAGGTCAGTACATGGAATGTACTGGCAAGTCACATCATAAAGTGTAATGAGCCTACATAGTACATGCAATTTGGCTGGTGGAAAGCTCTAAGTTTAGTTTTGCATAAAGCTAGTTTTTCCCTATCAGAATTGATTGCTCTACTTCTACAAATATCATAAGCCTGAGATGATGCCCATCTCAACCATTCCAATAGTTTATACCCAATTGATTAATTAAGAGTGATGAGATCTCCCTACATTTCCACTACTAAAAGCTCAGGTTGTCCATGATCGGGGACACGGCTAATCGATTAGATCTAACTCTACAGAGGTTGTGCACTTTTCCCCACAAGACTCGACCACATCCTTGATCGGAAGATCGAGACATAGTCTTTCGATAGCATTTCCCCTAACCCACGGATAGGCCGGTACACCTATATCATCTACATCTGCTAGCCTATCCTGGAAGAGGTCACACCACCTACTCAATTAAGCCAGAGCCCATATTGGCTTGCGGCTGCACATGGAAGCTTATAGACATGAAAATACGGTTGATCCCTTTGAGCCTGGGTGGATGGACCACAAGTGTGCACTCCCATGGATTCCCATGAATGCTCCCACTGTACTTTGCCACCATAAAAACCAGTTTCCACCCAGGTAGTTCATTAAAGTTTGTCCTAGTTACTACTTTATCACTCACATCTCTAAGTGATAGCACTCCCCAATCCACGTCTACTTTGGCGAGGCTTGTAACATAACACGGTGGCGACAAAGTTTGCATGGTTCCGACCTACCTCAATGAACTACTGGGTGATAGTAAATCTAACAAGTATAAACTCCTATCATGCACTCCTACATCAAAGGACTAAGTGCAAAAATAAAACATAGGTAAAAACTGACATGATCAAAATGTAACTTGCCTTCGTGTTGGGAGTGAAGTTCTAGCGAATGATAGTACTCTGCTTCGCACTACGGACAATCTATCGCAAAGTAAATAAAAAACACACGTAAACATGCATTCATACAATTCAAAGACATGCAGCAAAATATTCGCAAAAGCCAAATAAAAATCCAACACAACTCATTAGCATGAAAAATATATATATATAGGGTATTATATACCAAAATGATCAGAAAGATAAATCCTAAAGCGTGAACATTTCTTTAGAGTCAAAATAAAAACTTTATCAAAACATTATTTACAAAAATCCAAAATGAAACCAAATTCGACTTTCAAATAAATTGGCACTATTTTGTTCTGACCTTTGGGGGTGTCATGTTACCTCCTCTCATACTTTTTTTCCAAAGTATTTTGTCAGGTAATTGAGTAAACTCAAATGCCAAATTGAAAAGAAGTCAAATAAAGAAAATGAAATAGAAATGCCAAATTCATTTAAATCATAATGCATAGATGATTAGCTAACAATTGTAAAACATTCCAAATTGAAAATTTGGGATGTTACAAACCTACCCCCTTAAGATGAATCTCGTCCTCAAGATTCGGGTTGGCTAGCAAAAAGGTGAGGATGGTCATGCTTGAGATCTTCTTCTCGTTTCCAAGTAGCTTCCTCCTTGGTGTGGTGACTCCACTGAACCTTGCAGAACTTGATGACCTTGGTACGAGTGATCCTCTCGGCAGTCTCAAGAATCTTCATAGGCTTCCCCTCATAAGTTAGATCATTATCCAACTGAATTGCTTCTAGAGGCACCGTATCTCTCAAAGGAATATCTGGCATCTCTGCATGAACTTCTTCAGTTGGGAAACATGGAAACATGGTTATGATGATTGTGCCCTCCAAACTTACTATGTCATGTACCAGTATATCTTGAGAAAGGGGCGGAGCAAGGCTTCTGCTGAGCTCCAGACTGAAACTTGCCTTGACCATATTTCCTCTTGCGATTTTCCATCTGCTGATGCTTGCCCTCTAGAGTGATCGCCTTGTCCACCAACTCTTGATAGTTATCAAAAGTCGCTACCATCAACTAAATTCCCAGCTCATTATTCAGTCCCTCCAGAAACTTCTCTTGCTTGGCTACATCGGTTGCCACGTCACCTAGGGCATAACGGGACAACTTGCTGAAGTCATCAGCATACTCAGACACTGAGAGACCTCCTTGGTGCAAGTTGCAGAAGTCCCTCTTCTTGAGAGCCATAGCTCCCTCTGAAACATGAGCAGTGCGGAACGCCTGCTGGAACTGCGCCCAAGTCACATTCTTCATGGGGTATGTGGCGGTGTAGTTCTCCCACCATGAAGCTGCTGGTCCATCCAGTTGGTGAGAGGCAAACCTCACCTTCTCCTGATCAGTGCATCCTGCTATGGCTAGCTTCCTGTCCATGTTGCGAAGCCAGTCATCTACGACAATCGGCTCCGGGCTGCTTGTGAAGATTGGAGGATTCAGCCTCAGAAAACGGGTAAGGCTATCAATTTGTGGTGGAGGTGGAGGCGGAGGTGGAGGTGGAGGCAGGTTGTTGTTGTTGTTCTGGGCCATATTCTGCATCATCAACTGTATCATCTGGTTCTGGGTCTAAAGCAATTGTTCCAAGGCGGATGGGATATCATTCCCTGAGCCACTCCCGGAAGAGTCGCGCCTTGGTCGCATCTGCTGGGTCAGCATAGATGGGGTATAGATAGAATTAGGCCTAAGGGAGAAACAGTACCCATATGCACATGATGTCAAATAAAAAAATCCAAATCACTCCAATTCAATTCAATCAAAGAGTTCACACGAAACAATCTAAGGTGAGCCATGTCACAAGGTTTGACAAGGTCCCACAAATAAATCAATCAAATACTAATCGACTATCGAATCCTAATATCTCATGGTGGTCTAAGTCTACTCCTCATCGGAAGAGCGATCTATCATGTTGATGTCAGCTCCAGCGGCATCACTCTGAATCTCCTCGTCGTTGTCCTCATAGTCTTAGTCCTGACTGACGAAGTCCCCGTAAGAATGATCCTCTTGGAGATTCTCCCCATTATCAAGCTCTTCCTCAGCTTCCTCCAGCTGAAGCTTCAAGTCGTCGATCTTATCCTGTAGCGCATCGAGCTCCGCCTCATGCTCTACGCGGGCATTCTGAAGCTCTTCTTCCAGCTTGACCTTGCGGGTAGTCAGGTTGTGGGTGGTGACGAGGTAGTCATCCATGTCTTCCTTCATCCTGGTGATGAGCTCCTCCAGGTCCTCAATGTGTGAGGTGATGGTGTCGTCCTCCCTGGTGCACACCACATCTCCATCCGGGTCGCGGCGCGCGTATGTGACATAGTTAGTCTTCCTGAGATCCTGGCGGTAGTCCTGGAAGATGCGCCCAAGTGCAAAGAGTGCAGCTATCCCTTTGCCAATGCCCCATGATCTTACTTCTATGTAGAAGTCGATCGACTCAATGGCATTTCCAAAGTTCGCCCTAGAATGTGGACGTCAATCTTCCAGTGCATCTCCTCAGGTAGAGTGGCCGTGAAGGTACCGGTGAAGCTGGGCAGGGCAATGCGCAGATGTCCTGCGATATCCACGAGCTGTCTTCCAAACGGCATGATTGTGTCGGGCTGAGCAAACTCAACGATGGGGGTCGACATCTACAGTTTGAAAGAGAGGAGAAATTAGTAGTGAAGCAGGGAAAAGTATGAGACCAAAACAGGGGTATAAAAGTGTTGTAAAAATCTGGTTTTTATCCTATGGCTTTCCATTTTCTAGGGTTGCGTCCTACAGTCAACGTGTGCTCTGATACCATCTTGTAGTGACCCGATCTCAAGGGATTGGAGTCTTGTGCTTAAGTGTCATCCCTGGATCGGTATGCTGACAGACACAATACTTGAGGATTTACAACAGAGTTCAATCACACATTTATTACATCGAGAATCCTCAAAGAGTATTTATTACAATAATGTGGCCTAAGGCCAAGTAAACAAAAACATGCAGAAGCAAAAGTGTAACGAGTCCATCAACTCCACGAGCAAGCTGAGTGCAGAAAAACGACCTATCGCACCTTATTCGTCATCGGATAAATCTGCAACATGATAAGTTGCAGCCGTGTAGGTCAGTACATGGAATGTACTGGCAAGTCACATCATAAAGTGTAATGAGCCTACATAGTACATGCAATTTGGCTCGTGGAAAGCTCTAAGTTTAGTTTTGCATAAAGCTAGTTTTTCCCTATCAGAATTGATTGCTCTACTTCTACAAATATCATAAGCCTGAGATGATGCCCATCTCAACCATTCCAACAGTTTATACCCAATTGATTAAGTAAGAGTGATGAGATCTCCCTACATTTCCACTACTAAAAGCTCAAGTTGTCCATGACCGGGGACACAGCTAATCGATTAGATCTTAACTCTGCAGAGGTTGTGCACTTTTCCCCACAAGACTCGACCACATCCTTGATCGGAAGATCGAGACATAGTCTTTTGATAGCATTTCTACTTAAATATATATATAGGGTATTATATACCAAAATGATCAGAAAGATAAATCCTATAGCGTGAACATTTCTTTAGAGTCAAAATAAAAACTTTATAAAAACATTATTTAAAGAAATCCAAAATGAAACCAAATTCAACTTTCAAATAAATTGGCACTATTTTCTTCTAACCTTTGGGGGTGTCATGTTACCTCCTCTCATACTTTTTTCCCAAAGTATTTTGTCAGGTAACTGAGTAAACTCAAATGCCAAATTGAAAAGAAGTCAAATAAAGAAAATGAAATATAAATGCCACATTCATTTCAATCATAATGCATAGATGATTAGCTAACAATTGTAAAACATTCCAAATTGAAAATTTGGGATGTTACAATTACGGAACGAGTAAATAGACTTGTCAGTAACAAGGTTGAACTAGGTATGGAGATACCGACGATCGAATGTCAGGCAAGTAACACATCGAAGAACAAAGGGAACATCATACGGGATTAACTGAATCCTTGACATAGAGGTTCGACCGATAAAGATCTTCGTAGAATATGTAGGAACCAATATGGGCATCCAGGTCCCGCTATTGGTTATTGACCGTAGAGGTGTCTCGGTCATGTCTACATAGTTCTCGAACTCGCAGGGTCTGCACACTTAAGGTTTGGTGACGTTTTGGTAGTATAGAGTTATGTATGGTGGTGACCGAAGGTCGTTTAGAGTCCCGGATGAGATCCCGGATGGTATGAGGAGCTCCGGAATGGTCTGGAGGTAAAGATTCATATATAGGAAGTCCTGTTTTGGTCACCGGAAAATTTTGGGCTCATCCGTAGTGTACCGGGAGTGCCGGTACTGTACCGGGAGACCACCGGGAGGGGTATTTCAACCCAAGAGGCTACCTGGGCTGTGGGAGAGTGAATACCAGCCCTTAGTGGGCTGGTGGAAGCCCCACACAAAGCCCATGCGGCTAGGGATAAAGATCCCAAAGAGAAAAGGTGGAAAAGGCAAAAATAGGGTGAATCCTAGTCCTACTAGGATTGGAGGTGGATTCCACCTCCTCCCCTTGGTTTGGCCGACTCCTAGAGGCTTGGCCATTGGGAAAAGCCTCCTCCTCTCTTCCTCTTATATATACTAGAGGTTTTAGGGTTTTTGGACAGAATTTTTAGCCACGTGATGCCCGTTCCTCCAGTGCATAGTTTCTCCTCTAGATCGGATTTCCGCAGTGCTTAGGCAAAGCCCTCCCAGAATTGCTCCACCACCATCACCGTGGCGCCATCACGCTGAAAGTGAACTCGTCTACCTCTCCGCTCCCTCTTGCTGGATCAAGAAGGTGGAGATCGTCATCGAGCTGTACGTGTGCTGAACGCGGTGGTGTCGTCCGTTCGGCGCTATATCGGAAGGATCGTGATCAAGATCGCGAGACGGATCGTGATGAGTTCGCGGGACGGATCGTGATGAGTTCGCCGGACGGATCATGATTGGATCGTGGGACGGATCGTGATGAGTTCGCGGGACGGATCGTGATGAGTTCGCAGGACGAATCGTGATTGGATCGCGGGACGGATGATGATGAGTTTGCAGGACGGATCGTGATTGTATCGCGGGACGGATCGTGATGAGATCGCGGGACGCTCGGAGATTTGGATCGCAAAGACGTTCGACTACACCAACCGCGTTTTTTAACGCTTCCCGCTTAGCGATCTACAAGGGTATGTAGATCCACTCTCCCTCTCGTAGATGCTAATCACCATGGATAGATCTTGCGTGTGTGTAGGAAAAATTTTGTTTCCCATGCGACGTTCCCCAACAATTACGGGGAACCGGTGAGCGAAGCGACGAGGAGGCGAGGGGAACTGTGGATCCGGGCCAAGCGGGTTAGTTCCCTGCAACAAGAGGGCCTAGGATGACGCTGGAAGGGAGATCCGAGGCGGCCATGGGAGCTCCTGCAGGGGGGTCAACGGTAGAGAGAGCACTGATATGAGAGAGAAAACGAGCCTCTAGAGGAGCTAGGTGCAAGGGGAGCTCGCCTGGGTAGGGTACGGGCGACGCTCAGGCGAGGTCCGACGGCGGGCAGGGCTTCGGCCAAGGAGCGGGTGGTGCGGGCTGCGGCTCGAGTGGCTGCGTGGGGAGACTGCGGTTGCCGGACGTGTCCAATTTGACCATGGGCATGTCCGGTAGGGGTGATTTTGGGTGAATCTGAGCCATTGGATGGGGATCCGATGATCCAGATCTGAGGGGCTGATGGGGCTGCGGGATTTGGAGGGTTTGCTCTAGCAGGTGGGGTTTTCTAGGGGGGTGGCTGCAAAACTAGCTAGGGGAAACCCTAGAGAGTGAGAGATCTCTCTCCATGGGGTGGTTATATATAGGGTATGGCCTAGGGTGGGTTGAACCTCGTCCGTCCGATAGCGATCTGATGACCACGAACGGAGGGCAAGCTAGGTTGGGCTAGTGGGTTGTGTAGTTGGGCTAAGTGGGGATGAGAGAGTGGTTTGTGTCCCGACACGAAGTTTTAAAACATCGAGAATGTCCAACAAATAAACCGAAACGGTGCTGCTACGGTAGATCATTCGGCTACCAAATGACCAACTATTGCGACAAAAATTGGTAGGCGGTCTACCTACACTACAACAAGACTGCACACCAACTTCCGAACCGAACCGAGAATATTTATACACACTTTCAAAAACTATACTTTATCGGTGCCGCGGACACATGCGTGTGTGGTTGGTTTCAAAATGGTCAGCGACGAGAACGGAGAGAACCGGCAAACTTGAACGGATGCAAGTTTTCGAAAAACGAGTGACGATGCAATGCAAATGATGTGAATGATGCAATTATGAATGAGAAAACCAAACGAATCAAACGACGAGAATGGAAATAAAAGGGGAATCTTTTGGAGCGTTGGTCCCGGGCTGTTACTACTGTCCTCCACTTACAAGAGATCTCGCCCCGAGATCTTAGAATGAGAAGGGGAAGATAAAGAGCAAGAGGAATAGGTAAAACTTAGTTGCTTCTTCGACAAACGCGTGAAACCAGATGAACTTGAAGGATTGCAAGAGATGAAAAATGACACTAGGGACAAGCAAGAACTCAAAAGAAATTTCGCCAGCACTTCGGTAGGAAAGAGATGCAATTCTTGATATGATAGAAGAACTTTTATAGTGGGCACAACACACTGGTTAACAGATAAGCAAGGAAAAATATGATCTTAAAACGATGACATGATGGGTAGAAGATATAAAAATTACCATGCCTCCAGAACATAAGAATTGAGCCTAGATCTTTGGAGAGAAAATGGCAAATTCTACCATGATTGAACTGAAAAGCATTCTTAAAAATAAGGATTGAACGGAGTTGTTGCAAAATCAACAACAGAAGGATAAGCTTGTTGTGGGCTTATAGACAACATCTCAAAATAATGAGGTGGTAACCAGCCACTGACAAAACAAGGATTTCTTGGGAGCAAAAGAGATGAAAAACTTTTTTCACCAAGAAGAGGAGGAGAAAACTTGGATCATTTATGACACCATGGTAGCAACAATCCTTAGGAAATGCTTTAGGTGAAATCCAACCCAAGATAACTTCGAGAAGACATGATGGGTTTATTTATCTCATTCTTGACAATTTTCCTTCGAGACTCCTCATAATCAAGAATTTAATAACACCATCTCAAAAGACAATAGAGAAGGAATTGGACATAGAAATCCAAGATAAAGAACACTTGAGCACCTCCAACAAGAATCTTGAAGAACACTTTGAGAAGAATTACATCCTTAACAAACCACCATAAAAACCATCGGGATGAACTCCGGAATGAAAGGATGATAGAAAAGAATTGAAGGTTGCGAAAAGACAAGATTGAGGCCTTGCTATGCTTTAGATGAAGCTTTGCCGAGAGTTATTTGAGAAAACTTGGAACTCCGGAAAAGAAAAGATGGACAACTTAGAATCGAGAATTTGATATCGTGAACAACTCTGGAAGAAGGATTGAGATCACCTTGACCAATAAGAATAAGAATTATGTTATGCTTATCCTTCATCAAGTTGAATTCATGACTAGCAATGGATTTCACACACCACTTATTCTTCTTGCAAAGAATTGAAGAGAGAGAGCTAGATCACAAACTTGAAGAAGTCTTGAACGAGAATACCGGTAAGAATTCACAAATGAATGAGGATACTATGATTGAACGGAGATACATGGGAACGAAGAGATCATGATCCACCTAATGGAGAACTTGAACGAATCACCGGAATAATTGAGATACAAATGAAGAGACAACAATTGAGGAGAATTTGAGAATGAAAGCTGAAAGCTGAGAACGAGGAATCTCCTGAAATGATGGCCTTCAGAGGATCGAGAAATGAAAACAATTATGAAATGCACCAGATAGATATGGGAGGAATTACTCATGATCGAAACAATTTGAGATGATAGTGACAACCTGAAACCATGAATCTTTGGAAGAACGAACAACTATTTAAGAGAAACTCTCCTTCAGTCTTCAATGCTGAGAATGATGTCGAGAAATAACACCATGAATTACTAAGATACTTCTGAATAAAGAATAAAGATCGGTTGAGCTTTCATGGGGAACAAGCACATATGGGATCGGAAGGACCCATTTATGGTTTAGCGGGGGAGAAGGCTCGCATAGAGAGCAGATCTGATGAACGACGCGCGGTGATTTTGCCCAGGTTGGGGACGCAGAGATGCATAAAACCCTACTCCTGCTTGGTTGTATTGTGGGTTTTTTAGGGTTCTAGCTACAGGAGCGCTATGAACAACTGCTACACATATGGGCTAGAAGGTCCAAAAGTCGAAAGACCAAAAGTCCAAAAAAAGTCTCTTACTGTAACGCCTTGGGCCTCCTTTTATACTCTCGAAGGGGATCCCAACAGTGGCATACAGTGCATACACAGGGTGTACAAAGCTACAGTGCTATCATACCTAACACTGACGGAGTAGGACAGGCACGTTTAATGCACCGTGAGGCATCTCTAACTGTCTATGGGACAGGACAGGAGCCCATCCCATTGGCACCTCTTAGCCCCTCCATTGCTGGCGCCGCGACACGTGCCCAGGCAGGCCGACACCTGGCTTGTGCCCTGACAAGGCCTTGCCAGGGCTTTGCTTTGTCGGGCTTCGCCTTGCCGGGTCCTGCTGAGGCTTTTCCTTGCCAGGGGTTTGAAGGCCATCCCGGCAAGGTCTTGCCTTTGGTCTTGATTCTCGTGTATTTGTATCTAGCAGCTCCCTACCGGGCCTCGTCACCAAGGTGGCTACTACTTCTCGTGCACGAGTAAGAGGCACTAGAGAACCCAAAACTCTAGTGCACCGACAGGAGCCCCCGGGCCTAGGCCACACACGGTGCGAGGTGTTGTTGGGCTAGGCCCAAATAGTGCATGAGAATGCGTGGCAGGGCCTTGCGGTTGTGATCATTGCACTTACTGCGCCTCCCCACGATGCCCATTGAATGCAGAACGTGGGATACGTGCGTGGCGCGTCCGTCAATTTTTCAATTACTATGTCAGGTCATTTCTGCCACGCGCGCCGCATGCATAGCGGGAAGCCAGCAACAAGCATCCATGACTTAAAGTCCTGGGAAAGGCAGCAACTCTAGCGCCATGGATTGGAGCAATGGGGTGCTTGTTGTTCGCGCTATAATCAAGGGTGATGCTATTGGAGGAGGTGGGCGGCGACCCTTGGAGCAGGGGGAGAGCCAGCCCCAGCGCCCCCTATAAATTGAGGGGTAGCGAGGGCGGTTCTCATCCATCCCTCCTCCCTCCTCCGAGTGTGAACCTCCATAGCTTGCCCTTCCACGTCTTCCCAACCTTCGAGTGGCGCTCACCCTTAGCCATGAACAGGACGTGACGGTGGCCATCGTCCTTAGCTCCAAGGAGGAGTTCTCGTCGGGATCATGCCATTGCTTCATCCATAGGGGCGGAGGGCAGCCCGAGCGCGCGTGGTGGAAGAGGCGCGAGGGGTCGTCGCCGTCGTGGAGGCTGAGGTCGGTGGAGGCGGAGCGCTGCCCCACCTCCTCCTCCAACGCCGACCCTCTTCCTTGAGGAGACCCACGCTGAGGGGACGACATTGGAGTTTGTCCTTGAACTAGCCAGTCCCATCCAGAGTCATCTACGCCTCCCTCCCCCCCTTTGCCAGGGCGATGGAGGTCGACGAGCCGCCTATCCTATGGTTACGGGCGCATGGTTGTTGTAATGGCGCGACGCGGGCGGACATCGAGTACCCAGCGAGTCGCGTCATGTTCCTTAGGCGCGGCTAGACCACCTTCGTCCGTGCCCACAACCTCCAGGAAGGGCATGTCCTTCGTTTTAAAATTGCGGAGGCCAATTTGCTCTCCATCAAAATTTATGGGCGCTCAGGCATCCGTCTCATCTGCTCCGAAGAGAGCTCGAGCGGCGCCAAAAGTCCCTCCTCGAGCGAGAGTGATGAGGAGGATAGCGGCGAAGATGACGATGATGAGTCTGGTCTTCGGGCCGTCAAGTCAGAGCCAGACGACCTGAGCTCGAACTGACTGTCGGCCGCACCATCACCGCCAGCCTCACGCCTCTCCCCCTCCTGGCAGGACGACCTTGACGGGAGCCTTTGTCCCGGGCGTTGCCTCATCTTCCAGCTGGATCTTCCGGCAGGCCCGCGGACTTCGGCTTCTGGGGTTCACCCTCCTTTTCTTCCGCGTTGGCCCTCTCCTCTGTGCACTGCTGGTCTAGGAGGGGCCAGGCTATCGCCTTCCCTTCTGGAAGCCCTACCCCTCCGTGTAGTGCTGGTCCAGAAGGGTCTACCTAGGCTTCTGTTGGGGGCCCCTTGCCACCTTTTTCTTCTTGTAGTCCACCTTCCCTTTCCATCTGTTTCTTCTTGTAATCTCCCCTAGGGGAGAAAGTCAAATAAAGATGTACTTTGGAAAAGGTGACATCTTATGTAAACTTCACCCTGTTTTGAATAACTGTATATTATCTTCCTTGTTAGACAGTTTCTCTGCATGGAACTTTCCCTACGCCTCTCCAGAAGAAACTTGTCGGCATGTGTAGCCCTACCACGAGCGCTTTGAGGAACGGGTCCTCAGCAGCCTGCTGGCAGTGCCACTGCCGGCAAGATTCCTCGGCGTTCTTGGTGTGGGCGCTTAAACCGTTGATTGTGCTCAAAACAGAATAAGGGCGCGAGCGCAGCCACTTGAGTCGTTGAGCAGACTCAAAATGAATCACAAGCGGGGACACAACCAATTAAGTCATTGAGTGGACCCGAAATAGAGTGAGGGCGCAGCCAATCACGGCAAGGTTCCCGTGCGTGCAGGTTTTCCATACAAAAGTCGAAATCGTCCAAGGAAAATAATTTCATAGCAAGAATTCACTTGGGGTTTTGCAACTTATATTTTCGTTGTCGTACTCCTTCTGACAAGATTTTTTTGAACGTCGCCCGTAGGTATCAATACCACTATCCCCCTGGGGCAAAGCTTCATGCGAGGTAACCTTATGTCCTTGGAGAAAAAGAAAGAAGAGAAAATATGGATGTGGAAACTTGGCAGTCCCTTAGCTCTTGCCGGGAGTAAGAGCAATGCCATATCTCAAACAAACATGCACATAACTAAACATGAAAATCAAAAAGATTTGCAGAACACTTATCTTTATTCAACTACGCACAGGGTCTGCGCCTGGCTTTGTACCAAGGATTACATGCTTCAGCGGCAAGACTTGTACAAAAGGTGGTTGTCGGGAGGCCCGGCAACCGTGCCTCATGGGAATAACTTACGAAGATGTTCAATATTCCAGGAGTTTCTCACTGGGATGCCATCTTCGGTCTCCAGGCGGACTACGCCAGGCCTGGTGACTCGTACTACCCGACAAGGGCCTTCCCACTTTGGCGTCAAATTGTTTGAATTCTTGGTGGACTGAACTCGCTGAAGAACAAGGACGCCTTCGTCAAGACTTCGGGCATTAACTTTGCGGCTATGATAGCAGCACAAAGCTTGCTGGTAGCGTGCAGCTCTCACAACAGCGTGAAGACGGTCTTCCTCAAGGAGTGTCGCGTCATCTTGCCACAATTGCTCTTGCTCAAGCTCATCATAAGCGAGCACTCGAGCTGACCCGTATATGAGTTCCATGGGGAGAACTGCTTCCGTCCCATATACGAGGGAGAAGGGTGTCTGGCCGGTAGCTCGATTTGGTGTCGTTTTGATTGACCAAAGAACCACCGGCAACTCATCAATCCAGCGCCTTCCGCACTTGCGCAGATTCTCAAAAGTTCTTCTCTTGAGGCCTCGCAGCACTTCGGCATTAGCCCTTTGCGCTTGGTCGTTGCTCCTTGGGTGGGCAACAGAAGCAAAACAGATTTTGCTGCCAAGGTCCTGGACATATTGCATGAAGGTGCGGCTTGTCAACTGTGTGTCGTTGTTAGTGATGATCCTGTTGGGAACACCAAAGCGACAGACTAGTCCCTTGAAGAACTTGACGGATGACTGTGCTATCACATTTCTCACTGCTTCCACTTCTGGCCACTTTGTGAACTTGTCGATTTCCACATACAAGTACTCAAAGCCCCGGTAGCACGGGGGAAGGGGCCCAAGATGTCGAGCCTCCAGACCAAAAATGTCCAGGAGAGAGGGATTGTTTGAAGGGCTTGAGCTGGTTGATGTAATCTCTTCAAATGAAACTGGCATGCTTCACACTTGGTTACTAGTGCACTCGCATCCTGGAGGGTAGTGGGCCAAAAGAAACCTTGCCGGAATGCCTTACCGGGAAGTGCTTTTGATCCTATGTGGGAGCCACATATGCCTCCATGTATCTCTGCCAACAGCTCCAGTCCATCCTCCCGAGTAATGCACTTGAGTTTCACACCATTCGGTCTCTTTCTGTACAGGGCGTTGTCCATGAATTGGTACATATTAGACCGACGGGCTACTTTCTCTGCTTCTTCTTGTTCCTCAGGTAGCTCTCCTGTTTGAAGGAAATGGACGATGTGTTGTGCCCATGCTGGAGCCTGGGGCTCGACAACAAGGACTAAAGGCATATCCTATGTCGGGGAAGCATTTGTCTCAACGGCAAGGGCCCAAGACCCCGCCGAAGTCTTCTGCCCCGGGCAAGCCTGGCACGAGCGTGCACTTCCATGGCAGGAGCCTGGGGCTCCACCGGAGCGTGACTCTCACCAGCAAGCCTGGCGTCGTCCCCAGAAACTTGCTTGCCAGCGTCTTTTAGGAGCTCTCTGGGAAATATGTTTTAGAACTCAACTTTCTTCTTTTCGATTGTCCAGTCGATGGTGTCACGGATGGTTGAGTTAGTTGGAGCACAAAAGTTCCTGGTTCCACGAGCAACTTAAGGGCAGCACACTTTGACACGCCATCAACGACGATGTTCTCTATGCATGGAACGTGCTCCATTTGCAGGCCGTCAAAACGTTCTTCCAACTTCCTCACTTCATCAACATAGGCTTCCATCAATGGACTGATAATCCTTGTTCACCTGTCTGACGACAAGCTAAGAATCACCCCTGACAATACGTTTCTTGATCCCAAGCCTGAGACCGGCAAGCAGCCCTTTGTACTCAGTAGTATTGTTCGTTGACCTCTCCCGGGGAAAGTGCATCTGAATAACATATTTGAGGTGCTCTCCGGTGGGTAAGACAAGCAGCACTCTGGCACCGGCAGCTTGCAGCGAGAAAGCCCCATCAAAATACATGGTCCACTCTTGGTTCGTTTCCTTGCTAGGAAGGGTTAACTCTGGAACTTGTTCATCTAGCATCGGGGTCCATTCTGCAATGAACTCCACCAAGGCTCTTCTCTGGATGGTCGAAGTACTTTCAAACTTGAGACCAAACCTTGACAATTCCAAAGCCCACGCCACAATCCTGCCAGTAGCTTCTGGGTTCCGCAAAATCCACTGCAGCGGGAAGCGACTGACGACGGTGATCTCATGTGCTTGGAAGTAATGGAGCAGCTTCCTCCAGGCCATAAGGAGACCGAAGAGCAACTTTTGCACACCAGAGTATCTTGACCTAGCCCCCTACAAAAGGGAGCTGACATAATAGACTGGGTGCTGCACCACCTTCTTCTTCTGAATTGTCTCATTCAACTGCATAGATCCTTCTTTGTCGGCACCAGACCCTGCCAAGGAATGTCCTATCTTGTCGCTTGGTAGTCCTGTAGCTTCCGCTGCTTCTTCATTAACTTCTCTTTCAACCACTAGTGCAACACTCACCACTTGATTGGTTGCTGCTAGGTATAGCAGCAAGTGCTCTTGCGGTTTTGGTGCGACTAGGACTGGTGGAGAGGAGAGGTACTTCTTCCAATCCTGCAGCGCTGCCTCTGCTTCCGGAGTCCATTTCATCGGACCTGCTTTTCAAGATTTTGAAAAAGGGCAGGGCATGCTCAACAAATTTTGAGGTGAACCTACTCAGAGAAGCAACATAGCCGGCAAGACGATGCACATCCTTGACACGTCTTGGTGCTTCAATTTGCTCAATTGCTTTGATCTTGTCGGGATTTTCTTCAATTCCACGTTGAGATACAAAGAACCCGAGAAGCTTGTCCGATGGGACGCCGAACACACACTTCTTAGGGTTGAGCTTCATGTTGATCTTGCACAAATTTGCAAATGTTACTTCTAGGTCTGATATAAGTGTAGCCTTGTCCTTGGTTTTGACCACTATGTCATCCATATAAGCCTCCATATTTCTATGTAGCTGGGGCTCAAAACCAATCTCGACCGCTCTTGCAAATGTAGAACCAGCACTTTTCAACCCGAAAGGTATACGCAAAAAGCAATACGTACCACGTAGGTGATAAATGTAGTCTTCTCTTCGTCTTCCTTAGCCATGAAAATCTGACGATAACCTGAATAGGCGTCAAGGAAAGACAACAAGTCGCAATCGGTGGTGGTGTCCACAATCTGGTCGATGTGCGACAAGGGAAAAGGATCTTTGGGGCAGGCTTTGTTAATGTATGTGAAGTCAATGCACAACCTCCACTTCCCATTCGCCTTGCGCACTACAAATGGATTGGCCAACCATGTTGGATGAAATACTCTTGTGATCAGGCCAGCCGCTTCTAATTTCTTGATCTCTTCGGCAATAAACTGTTGCCGCTCAAAAGCTTGCTTCCTGACCTTCTTCTTGACGAGCCATGCATGTGGACAGACGACAAGGTGGTGCTCAATCACCTTCCTAGGAACACCGAGGATATCAGATGGTTGCCATGCAAACACATCGACATTTGCCGGTAGGAGGGCAACGAGCGCACTTTCCTATTTGTCGTCAAGGGTGGAACTTATGGTGAAAGTTCCTCCCGTACCATCCTCCTTGGCGGGCACCTTCTTAGTCTTTGGTGGAGCTGCCTTGGACTTCTTTCTCTTGCCGGTGGATCTGTCTGGCACATCGTCAACGGGAGAACGGCACCCAGACGAGGCGCGCTTGTCGGAATGTGCGCCATAGGCCTTGCGGGTCTTCTTCCCCCGGGAGTTTCAGTGGCAGGAGCAAGTGCCTTGGCGGCAGGTGCTACAACTGCCTCCCGGTAGAGTTTGTCGACATAGATAAGTGTGCCTTTCTTGTCAGAGTTGATCGTGATGACGCTCATTGGCCCAGGCATCTTCAGCACATTGTAGGCGAAGTGGGTGGCCGCCATGAACTTGGCCAGCGCTGGGCGACCAAGGATACCCTTGTAGGTAAATGAGATCTTGGCGATGTCAAAAATGATATTCTCCGTCCTGAAATTTATATCACTGCCAAATGTCACTGACAGTGTGATTTTGCCCTTCGGTTGAGTCCTCCCTGAATTGACCCCTTGGAAAGCGCCAGTGAGCTCGAGATATTCATCAGGAATTTGCAGCCTCTCGATGACATCAGGTGAGATCAGGTTCAGGATGGCCCCACTGTCGACTAGCATCTTTGTCACCTTGAGGTTGCGGGTTGTTGGCAAAACCAACAATGGCAGGCACCCGACCGCGGTTGTGCGATCAGGGTGATCCTCGGCGTCGAAAATGATAGGAGTATTGGACCACTTCAGAGGTCTCTGGGCACCGATAGACGGCTCCGCTACGTTAACCTCGCACGCCCACTATTTAAGTTGGTGGTGAGAGGAATGCGACAAGGCACCTCCCTCGATGCACATCATCTCTGTAGCCTTCTAGAACTCATGCTCGCTGGACTCGTCATCCCCTTTGACGTTGTCATCATCATCACCCTCTTGTTTGTCACGGCCTTGAGCGGGCCGGTCTTTTTATTGTTTGGGCTTGCCGTGGCGACCTCCTCAGCCAATGCGCTTCTTGTCGGACCCCTTCGCACCATCCTGGCCCTTCTGCTTGTCTTGCCCCTCTTACTCAGCTTTCTGCTTCTCGGCAAGCTGCTCAACTTGTTGGCAGTTTTGGAGATCGTGGCCCTTGGTGTGATGGATCTTGCAATACTGCTTGACGGAGCCTTCCGGCTTGTCAAAAGCCGCCAAAGCCTGACAGGAGACGCACCCGGCAACATCCTTGCGAGGGTCATCAACCTTGCCCTTCTTGGCGGTACCGGGGTTTCCGGATCCCTCGACGGCAAGCATGGCCTTCCCTTGTGCTTCTTGTTACGTTGTCAGCCCTTCTTTGCCAGGGTGGCGGTGTCTTCATCCTTAGATTCGACCCTTGCGCTAGTATCTTCGCCAAGGAGCCTCCTCCCTTCTTTAGCCCGAGCCCATTTATCTGCCAGAGCATAAAGCTTGGCAACATCCCTGGCCTTGTTCATCGCCAGCACTTCCCGCATCCTGTGGTTGCACACGTTCTGGTGGAACGCGCTGATAACAGCGGCAGGATGAACGTCTGGTATGTTGTGCTGCACGCGGCAGAACCTTTGGATGTACTTGCACAGAGCCTCGCCCTCCTTCTAGGGAATGATATGCAAATCACATTCTTGGCCAGGAGCTTGATGACCTCCAATGAAGGCGCCAACAAACTCGTGGCACAGGTCTGCCCAGGAGGCGATGGACCCTTCTGGCAAGTGCATCAACCACGACCGAACGTTGGGCCTAAGCACCAACGGTAAGTAATTGGCGAGTATCTTGTCGGTGTGAGCCTCGGCAGCCTACACTGCAATGGTGTAGATGCTCAAGAACTCTGACGGGTGAGTCTTGCCGTCATATTTCTCCGAGACCTCTGGCTTGAACGTGTGGGAATTGGGCCACTGGAATTGCCACAACTTGCGGGTAAACGCTGGACAACCCAACTCGTAAGGTAGGCTGACAGGATACCCTAGCATGGTTTTGTCAACAATGGGCCCTACGTGCCTATCAAATTGATGGCGTGTTTCCCGTTGCCGCTCGGTTGTAGTTCGAGCGTCTTTCTTGCTTCGTTCCCAGAGAACTTGACACTGGTCGCGGTCTGTCCGTGGATTGGACGACGTCGTCGAGTAACCATTGCAAGCGTCGGTCTGTCGAGTCGGTGACCGGCGTTGTTGTTGTGGAGGAGAGTGCACCATGGTTGCACCGCCTCCGGCCATCTCACCACTGGAGTGAGCCGGCTTAGTGGGTCGAAACTTTTCTACGAGGCTGAGGAGGCTCTGAATGGTGGCTCTCCATTCGTCGAGATTCTCCGCGGTAGAAGGGAAGTTCAGGAGTAGTTGTGCCCGCGCCATTGCTTCTTCCAACATGGTCGAAAGCGAACGACGCGAAGAACGCAAGGTGCCTCGACTCCTAACGGTGTTAGAAGGAGCTCCTTTGTGGTCCCACGTTGGCACGCCACTCCCGCTAGCATGCTGGCGAGCATGCTGGTCCCGTGCACCTTGGGAGTCATGCGTAGGAGCTTTTCTGTGGGGACGTTGGGAACCATGGGCACCGTGGCACTGCTCTTCGCGCACGTCCTGGGAAGGTTGCGGCATAGGCGCCGGCGTGGGCTTCTTGGAAGGTACCCTTCCATCCCCGGAGTTCACCGCACCACCCGAAGGCGGTACAGCTCCGCTCTGAGACCCAGCGACGCAGGGGTTCCCGCCGTTACCATGAGCGTCTCCGCAGTGGGCGTCGCCGCTTGCTTGGCCTGGATCACCGGAGCGTCGAGGAAGTTCTAAAACTCTGCCTCCTCCTCCACCTGTGTCTACACTGTCGCCTGTCTATGTAGCTACAGGGACAGGGGACGTGGATGGGACAACCACTGTTAGGCCCTTCTTCTTGGGGGCCATGGCGATGATGATTATGAAGGAACTGGTGCGCTGATCACCAGATCAGGTCCACGCGACCTAGGCCCCCTACCTGGCGCGCCAAAGATGTCGTGGGGAATGAGCTCCTATGGGATTGGAGGGACCCTTTTATGGTTTGGCGGGGGAGAAGGCTCGCACGGAGAGTAGATCTGATGAACGACGCATGGGGATTTTACCTATGTTCGGGTCGCAGAGATGCGTAAAACCCTACTCGTGCTTGGTTGTATTGTGGGTGTTTTTAGGGTTCCAGCTGCATGAGCGCTATGAACAGTTGCTACTCATATGGGCTAGAAGGTCCAAAAGTCGAAAGACCAAAAGTCCAAAAAAATCCCTTACTATAACGCCCTGGGCCTCCTTTCATACTCTCAAAGGGGATCCCAATAGTGGCTTCCAGTGTGTACACGGGGTGTACAAAGCTATAGTGCTATCATACCTAACACTATCGGAATAGGATATGCGCATTTAATGCACCGACAGGCATCTCCGACTGTCTATGGGATAGGACAGGAGCCCGTCCCATCGGCACTGCTTACTCCCTCCATCGACAGCGCCGCGACACGTGCCCAGGCGTGGCGACACCTACCATGTGCGCTGGCGGGGCCTTGCCAGGTCTTCGCCTTGCCGGGTCCTGTTGGGGCTTTGCCTTGCCAGGGGTTTGAAGTCCATCCTGGCAAGGTCTTGCCTTTGGTCTTGATTCTCTTGTATTTGTATCTAGCAGCTCCCTGTCGGGCCTCGTTGCCTGGGTGGCTACTACTGCCCATGCACGAGTAAGGGGCACTGGTGAGCCCAAAACTCTAGTGCACTGACATGAGCCAATGATGAAATTAATTCGAAGCGATCTTGGATAATGAATATGGCTGATGAAAATCATTCTTACGTCATATTGAGAAGAACTTGAGGACCTCTCCGGAAAGATTAGAAGAGCCAGGTAATATCCTGGGGAAAAACTTGTGGGTTATGGGCCCACTGAAAGGAAACCACCATTGAAACAATTGCTTAGAAAGAGAGATTGCACTGGTACAAATGAAAAACTCGATGAGGTGAGAACCTCGAATAATTCGAGGTGAATTGGATGCAAACACGAATCTTCTGAGATATGTTCAGCACTCCATAAACAATAGAAAGAGGAATAAACAAGCGAGGCTTGGATAAGAATTTCCAACATGGGAAATCATTGAACAAATGAGAAAGGATATGATGAACACCATGAGCTTGAATTGAATCCACCAGAGAATAATAACAACAAGAACAAAGAATATGAGTAAATATCTTGAAACTGAAACTCCTGAGAATCTCCACAAGAACTCACCAGATACAATACGGAAGAAATGATAGTCAAGCATCAATGAAGAGAAAGGCACTTGGATGAGATTTAATCATTGAAGAAAAAAGGCGGGAGGGTGGGGAAAACAAAGAAAACTTGGGATGGATGAAATGAACTCCGAAAAAGAATAAGAGGATTGATCTTGCAATTATTGAAAGGATTGAATTCACTTGAAGAGAGCGCACCGGTTGAAAAGAATTGATATGACACTTGATTGAGCAAAATAATTAGCATTCCCACAGAATATGAGAACACATCTTAGGAAATATGAAATCACCACTTGACATCGAAGCAACTCGAATAGCATATTCAAAAACAAAACAAAGGATGAGGCTTACGAAACAAGCCGGAAACAAATACATGCTAGAGAAATCGTACGATATTTTTCGTGGTAGAATTTGAACGGGCTCGATCGTAAATTGGATTGTCATATTGAAATGACGCTCGAATATTCTCCCTAGGCATAGGGAACTACAAGGCTTGACAAAGCATACCGAGACTGTCCTCTATATAAAAAGACCGTGAACAAACAAACCACTAGATGTCGAACCTCAACCTCCATCATGATCTGTTGGAAGATAGCCTAGGTAACTACTTGAATTGCCACCTAAGAACTCCCAAAATCTTCCGGTTATGCAATCGGGTGTTGGGGATATAGGGAGCCAAAATATCTCACACAACTAACAAGCCCTGCACTCCAACTGTATCCATCCGTCAACACATAACCAAGAAAACCTCGAAAATCATGTACCTCAGACCTTCGAAAGACATCCGATATACTCCCTCCGTCCTAAATTAAGTGACTCAAAAATGACTCAAGTTTGTACTAAAGTTAGTACAAACTTGAGTCATTTTTGAGTCACTTATTTTGGGACGGAGGGAGTACTAGTTATGGCAATACATCTGATCGCTCTCCCAAGTACTGGGTGGCGCCAACTACTCTCACCACAAAGAGTATAGAAGTGTTTTCGATGTCGGCGACCTCTAGTATTTTGGAACTGCAATGATACAAATGTGACGACAACACCTCGGAGCTCAACTCCCCGGGACACTGCGACAACCCCTAATGTCAGGAGGCACCAAGACTATGTTCTCATCACAAAGATATCAGAACGATCCCAACAATACCAGCATGATCCCAAAAAAAATTGAGTGGGAAGAGGAGTAGAATTAAAAATTCCTAAGTCGAGTACCTCACCAGAGTATAGAAGAGGAGTAAAAGAAACCTGCTCTGATATATAACTAGACTCAAAATAGTTTTTCATTATACTCGACTCGGCCAAGTTCGATCAATCATGGGGCTCCTAGGTCGGTACAAGCTCTGATACCAACTTGTAACGCCCAAGATGCGATCCTATCCTTATTTTGGCTCGAGGGTCTCGACAAGGATAGAAGTGCATCTCGTCGTTTTGCAAGAATGGATATCATTAGTACATGTACAGAAGAGGCGAGTATTTGCAGTTGGCTTACACTCACCACAAGCTACATCAAGATCAGATCAATACAACAACATATTCAAACATCACACAGAAGAGCAGGGTCCGACTACGAACAAAATCAAACGATAAAATGACATCCATCCTTGTTATCCCAGGATGCCGCCGAGAACCCATCCTAGATCGATGAAAAGAAGAAGAAGAACTCCAAATCAAACAAGCATCGCTCTCACATCAAAGCATCGCATTACCTATACTTGCAACTATTGTTGTAGTAATCTATGAGCCACGGGGACTCAGCAATCTCATTTCCAAGGGTATCAAGACTATCAAAGCTTAATGGATGAGATATGGTTAAGTGGTGAGGCTTCAGCAAGCAACTAAGCATTTATTAAAGTGCCTAACTTATGGATACAGATAGTAAAGTGGGTGATCTATGCATAACAGACGTGAACTAGAAATGATCACTAAGTGATCCTGAACACCTACTTACGTCAAACATAACCCACCGTGTTCTCTCCCGGATAAGGATTCATGAGAAGAGACAGTCATGGTTACGCAGACGGTTGGTGTATTTTATTTGAGTTTACTTCAAGTTTGTATGACTGGGTGTTAAACAAATTTTCCAAGTTTCCACATAACCGCAGGCACGGCTTTCCCAAAGATTTAACCCTGTAGGGGTGCTCCAACTCATCCATCACAAATTAATCACTCTCAGCAGGAATAACCTCGACCATGGATCCCATGATTTCTTAGGCAATTCCATTGGAAAATCGCAACCTCAATATAGCCCAAAGTATTTCGGAATTCCTCGCAGAAGACATTCGAGAAAGGTAAAACAAATCCAACAAGGCCGCCCGATGTGTCGACGATCCCGATAGGAGCCGCGTATCTCATTCTCAGTAGTCAACAGATAACTAACGGTTACCACGCCAATCACCGAGTTGCCCCGGGTAGCGTTAATAAGCTGCTCTAGGTTGGACCAACACTCATGAGGAGCACTGGCCCAGGTTGTTGGTTAATTATCCACAGGGTCCGGAAAGTCCCTATGCAAGTTTATTAGTTATTAGGCAAATGTAGTACCAATGTTGGGCCTTGCCAGACAAGCTTTATCCTAAAACAAAAATCAAGGGGGTCCCCATAACAACCCCGAGCATGTTAGGAGCGCTCCACATGGAACATAACACCAGTACATAAGTAACTAGGGGCGGCAAGAGTGGAACAAAACACCGAGCAAGAGGCCAAGCCTTCCACCTTTTACCAAGTATATATGTGTATGAAATTAAATAGCAATAATATTGTGATATCAAAACTGTCCATGTCATCACATGGAAGCAATTGCACCTGCAGCTAGAAACGCTATAAGAAGGGCTAAGCAAGCGGTAACATAGCCAAACGAAGGTTTGTTGGGATGTGGACGTGTTAAGGTGTTGGGGAACGTGGCATGGGAAACAAAAAATTTCCTACGCACACGCAAGATCAATCCATGGTCATGAGCATCTACGAGAGGGAGAGTGGATCTACATACCCTTATAGATTGCTAAGCGGGAAGCGTTAAGAAATGCGGTTGGTGTAGTCGAACGTCTTCACGATCCAAATCGCCGAGCGTCCCGCGATCTCATCACGATCCGTTCCGCGATCCAATCACGATCCATCTCGCGAACTCATCACGATCTGTCCCGCGATCTCATCACGATCCGTCTCGCGATCTTGATCACGGTCCTTCCCATCTAGCACCGAATGGACGGCACCTCCGCGTTCAACACACGTACAGCTTGATGACGATCTCCGCCTTCTTGATCCAGCAAGAGGGAGCGAAGAGATAGACGAGTTCTCCGACAGCGTGATGGCGGTCCGGTGATGGTGGTGGAGCTATTCCGGCAGGGCTTCGCCTAAGCACTACAGAAATCCGATCTAGAGGAGAAACTATGCACTACAGGAACGGGTAGCACGTGGCTGAAAATCTTGTGCCAAAAACTCTAAAACCTCTAGTATATATAGGAGGAAGAGAGGAGGAGGCTTGGCTCCCAAGGAGCCAGCCCTTGGGTCGGTCGAACCAAGGAGGATTGGTTCCTCCTCCAATCCTAGTAGGACTAGGACTCCTCCTTATTTTTGCCTTTTTTGCGTTTTTCCACCTTTTTCTCTTTTGGCTTTTCTTCCCAGCCGCATGGGCCTTGTGTGGGACATCCACCAACCCACTAAGGGCTGGTATTTACTCTCCCACATCCCATGTAGCCTCTTGGTTCGAAATACCCCTCCCGATGGTCTCCCGGTACACTACCGGCACTCCCGATACACTACCGATGAGCCCGAAACCTTTCCGGTGACCAAAACAAGACTTGCTATATATCAATCTTTACCTCCAGACCATTCTGGAGCTCCTCGCAATGTCCGGGATCTCATCTGGGTCTCCGAACAACCTTCGGTCACCACCATGCATAACTCTATACTACCGAAACGTCACCAAACCTTAAGTGTGCAGACCCTGCGGGTTCGAGAACTATGTAGACATGACCGAGACACCTCTATGGTAAATAACCAATAGCAGGACCTGGATGCCCATATTGGTTCCTACATATTCTATGAAGATCTTTATCGATCAAACCTCTATGTCAAGGATTCAGTTAATCCCGTATGATGTTCCTTTTGTTCTTCGGTATGTTACTTGCCCGATATTCGATCGTCGGTATCTCCATACCTAGTTCAACCTTGTTACTGGCAAGTCTCTTTAGTCTTTCTGTAATACAAGATCCCATTACTAACACTTAGTCACATTGCTTTCAAGGCTTATTGTGATGTTGTATTACCGAGTGGGCCCTGAGATACCTCTCCGTCACACGGAGTAACAAATCCCAGTCTTGATCCAAGCCAACCCAACAGACACCCTTGGAGATGCTTGTAGAGCACCTTTATAGTCACCCAGTTATGTTGCGACATTTGATACACACAAGGTACTCCTTCGGTGTCAGTGAGTTGCATGATCTCATGGTCATAGGAACATATACTTGACATGCAAAAAACAGTAGCAACAAACTGACACGATCATATGCTACGTTTGTAGTTTGGGTCTTGTCCATCACATCATTCTCCTAATGATGTGATCCCGTTACCAAATGACATCTCATGTCCATTACTAGGAAACCATATCCATCTTTGATGAACGAGCTAGTCTATTAGAGGCATACTAGGGACATGGTGTTGTCTATGTATCCACACATGTATCTGAGTCTCCAATCAACACAATTATAGCATGGATAATAAACGATTATCATGAACAAGTAAATATGATAATAACTAATTTATTATTGCCTCTAGGGCATATCTCCAACAAGAGGCTTATCATGGCAATGTTGGGAGGCTTGTCAAACAAGTGGTAGGTAGCGAGACATAGCAATAGAAAACTAGACAACTAGCATGGAAATGATAGTTGTGGTATCTAGGGAAATGATCATGTTGCATCAGATCTCGCTTGGAAGAAGAACGAATCCGTGAAGTAGACGATCCGTGAAGTAGATGAACGAATCATCACACTCCGAACGCTTTTGGAACTCTATCAGGAAGGAACAATCCGAAACAACAATCAACACACAATACACCACAACATATGCATGACATGATGCGCAAACCAATATGATGCATGTTATACATGACATGGAAAATCTCAACAATCAACTCCTACACATTAAGTGAAGCTCAATATGCAACGGGTTGCATATTGATGACACTCCATATTTGAATTACTTAGTTCTCACCCGTTTTGGTACACAACAATATTAAATGTTGTTAAACATGGCAAGAGGTGAAGCATAAGTAAACTACCTACCTAGGCATCTTAAATGAGGTTGGAAACAACTTATAGCATTTCCGAAATGACCCCATATGTTAATTTACAAATTGGTCCAGATCTGAACTAACCATAGTTTATATTTTAAATAACAGAATAAAGTATTCCATGCAATTCTACACGTCATTCTAGTTGATATACATATGTGGAACATCTCAAACAAAGCTACGGTCTAAAAGTTATGACACGCACAAGATGAACATGACATGAATATAAAATACATAAAAAAGACAACCACAAGCACTTCAAAACATGCATGCAACATGATAATATGATACTACATGAAATTCTAAGCAAGTTTCATATATGGCATGCCCAAAACAGAGCTACAGTTCAACCACAAACACAAATACAAGGTTTAGTGCAAATCTGTCCAAAACAGCAACATGGCATTTTGCATGCATGAAAACAACAAGCTACAAAGATCTAAAATGCACAATAGAGACATGGAGAAGTATCTTACATGATGCACAAAGTTATATCATGGGAGCAAGTTGTTTAGGATCATGGATCACTAGGAAATAAGCTCACAAGATAACTAATTGAAAACAGTTCCAGACTTTGTGAAAATAGCAGGTATTGACAGTACAGTTTTTATCATGAAGGCATATTGGCAGCAATAAAATTATATGCTACACGGCATATAATGGCATGAAATTTAACAGCATTCTAGAGTATATTATAGACTACAAATAACTCCATTCCACCAACCTCAAAGGGGTTCTAGATCACTAGCAGAACACATGGCAAGACGGCAACAAAATATTATAGATTCCAGACATAGAAATATTTTGGACCCTCAAAACAGCAGTATTTTATAGCATGTTGGCAACAAGAAAATAACACCTAAACATGCATTACCATGGCAAAAACAATGACCAGGGTCTAGTGCACATGTCAAAGGGCATATCTCATGTACAAAAATAATTCATATGATGCATGTATTTAATCACACAAAAATGACAAAAGGGCATCACAGCCAAAATAACATGCACACAAACTTACTCAAATGACAAAACTAAATGCACATATAAATTCTATGGATTTTTCTACCCCGAAAACATATATAATATGTATAGGTTCATGTAGAGAAATATATCATAATTAATTACGCAAGTTATGACATAAACCTATTTAACAATTTATTTATGCAAATGTAATGCAAACATCACACCCAACATTTTATCATGCATGAAAATGTGATACAATTAATCTACACATTTTACACATAGGGTTTGATTAAATTGAATGCACGCTTAAGTATTTATGCGCAATGCAAATCATGACAAATATGCAAAATAGCAGAAAAAGACATGTTGAACATTTTTATCATAGCGAAAGTGGGATATCCTGAATTTACACGAAATTCTGCACGTTTACATATATAAATTATCTCGATACGATGCACGGACAATTACTTATTGGCATTTTTAAACATGCATTTTTCTGCAATAAAAATGTCAATGGGCCAAAACTGTCCCTGCTAGGCTACAAAGAGGTTGTTGCAACATAATAAATGGTGCACGCGGGCGAGGGATAGGGCGGCTGGGCTAGCTCACCTAGCGGCTGGCTTGGGCCAGGCCTAGGCTTGGGCCGGCTGGGGTTGTGGTTAGCTAGGCCTTGGCGCTTCGATGGCCCACGGGGCCGACGCAGTCGTCTCCTCCCCTATGCCTGCATGAAGGAGGGCGTGATGGCACAAGGAGCACGGGCGACGGTTGGACGGGGCTCCGGAGAGCGGAGCAACAAGGAGGCAAGGGGAACTGGTGGATCCGGGCCAAGGAGGTATGTTCCTGACGACGAGAGGACCTGGGACAACACCGGAAGGGAGATCTGCGGCGGCCATGGGAGGTCCTGTAGGCGGGTCACGGGTAGAGACAACACTGAGATGAGAGAGAGAGAATGAGCCGCGAGAGGAGAAAGGCACGAGGGGAGTTTGCCTGGGTCGGGGACGGGCGGCGCTCCGGCGAGGTCCAACGGCGGGCAGGGCTTTGGCCAGGGAGCGGGCGGCGCACGGGCTGCGGCTCAAGCGGCTGCATGAGAAGGTTCCGGTTGTCGGACGTATACGATTTGACAACGGACATGTCCGGTAGGTGGGATTTTGGGTGAATGTGAGCCATTGGATGGGGATCCGATGGTCCATATCTGAGGGGCTGATGGGGTTGTGGGATTTGGAGGGTTTGCTCTAGCAGGTGGGGTTTTCTAGGGGGTGGTTGCATAACGAGCTAGGGGAAACCCTAGAGAGTGAGAGAGAGATATCCATGGGGTGCTTATATATATGGTATGGACTAGGGTGGGATGAACCTCATCCGTCCGATCGCGATCCGATGATCACGAATGGAGGGGCAAGCTAGGTTGGGCTAGTGAGCTGTATAGTTGGGCTAAGTGGGGATGAGAGGGAGGTTTCCGTCCCGACACGGAGTTTTAAATATCAAGAACGTCTGACAAATAAACCAAAACAGTGGCTCTACGGTCGACCGTTCGGCTACCAAATGACCTCCGATTGCGACGAAAATTGGTAGCCGGTGTACCTACACTATAACAAGACCGCACACCAAGTTCCGACCCAAACTGATAATATTTATACGCACTTTTTCAAATAGTATTTTATTAGTGCCACGGACACGTGCATGTGTGGTTGGTATCAAAATGGTCAGCGACGAGAACGGAGAGAACCGGCGAACACGAACGGATGCAAGATTTCGAAAAATGAGTGACGATGCTCGCAAGTGATGCGAATGATGCAATGATGAATACGACAACCAAACGATTCACACGACGAGAATGGAAATAAAAGAGGAATCTTCTGGAGCGTCGGTCCCGGGTTGTTACAATGTTCTTTTTTATCATGCGTGACAACAATTCTCAAATTTTATACCATGTGGTAAAGTTTGTTAAATTTAGTTTATCGTTTTCCATAATTGATTTCAATGCATAGTTGGGTTCAGAAGGTGGTGCCATTGATCTACTACAGAAAATATGCAATAAATAAGCAATGTGTTTTATGTAGAGTAATTCAAGCCTTAAACAGAACTACTCCCACTAAACTCGGCATCCCTTCGCAAACTCTCAGTGATTCAGGATCTGACTAGCGCAAGCGACTAGTGAGCTTTAGCATCACTGCTAGCCATCTTGCCTATCCGGTAAGCAACACCTTGCTAATCGTATCTCTATATGACTCCTGTCGGTCGGGTAGGTATCTCATACCCCGGCTCCCAACCTTCTTTTCCACAAGGCCCAAAACCGTTTTGATAGCCTTGTTGAGTTAACCTGATGCAGTGCATGTCCGTGTCTGACACAAACCCTCCAGTTCAAGGACACCTAGTAGCACCTCAATGTTATGAGCCCATCACCAAGCATACTTGATGTGCGAAGGTGCAACATCCGGAATGGCAATATGCTTGATATTAACGAGGGATCTTTCTACCATTATAACATGCATATAAATAAGAAGCAATATCAATCACATATCAAACATAAATATGTGAAGTAGTATGTCAACTTCATGAACGTCCTTCCATGCCGGCTCCAACTCCGATGACCAAGGAGGAAATACATCTTGTCCGTCACGCCGGGACGCCAAATCCTTGTAGGATCGAAAGTTGTGCTAGAGGGGGTGATTAGACTACTTGACCAAATAAAATCCACTTTTTCCCAATTTATGTCTTGGCAGATTTTAGCATTTATAGTATGTCAAGTACACCCTACACATTCATGTCTACGAGTAAAATAGAGGAAAGTAAAGACAAACATGTATGTAAAGGAAAGGGTAGGAAGATCAAACGCAATTGGTGACACGATGATTTTTCCTGGGGTTCTAATAGGTGGCACTATCGTACATCCTCGTTTATGGAGTCTTCAACCCACGAAGGGTAGTGGTCGCGAGAGTCCACGGAGGGTTCCACGAAGAAGCAACCTTGACTATACCATGATGGCCTACATCCACGGAGGACTAGCCTAACTCACGGTAGATCTTCACTAAGTAGGCGATCTCCTTTCCCTTACAAACTTCTTGGTTACTCCACAACACGAAGTAGGAGGCTCCCAAGTGACACCTAACTAATCTAGGAGGCACCACCCTCCAAAAGGTAATAGGCTCAATAATATCGATGAACTCCTTGCTCTTGTGCTTCAAGATGATGGACTCCTCAACACACAATCACTCTCTCACACATTTGGCTTGGTGGAAGAGATTGATTGGGTGGAATTCAACTTGGGGGCTAGAGATCAAGATTCATGTGGTAGGAATGGAATGGCATGATCTTAACACATGAGTAGGTGGCTCTCTCTCAGAAAATCAGTAGGTATGAGTGGGGACCTGTTCTGAGTGCTTCTCTTACGAGTGAGTGGTGGTGGAGGGCTATATATAGGCATCTCAAAACATCCAATTGTTACACACAAAATGACCAACTCGGTGAAACCGATGTGTTAATCTTGGTGGTACCGAAGTGACCAAGAAGTGGCAACTTTTGAATCTCGGTGAGACTGATATAGGACACTCGGTTGCCCAATAAGGTGACCAACGATCAGATTGCCCAATCTCGGTGACGCCGATCCAACAATCTCGGTGGGACTGATATTGTGAATTTGCGTAACAGAAAGTTGGCAACCCAAACTCGGTGGCACCAAAGCAGAATCAGTTGCACCGAAGTGGCTAGGGTTTGGCTGAGTTTGTCTAGGTTCTGGAATCTGTAGCACCGGGTGGAAAGTGTTGGTTGCACCTATTTTGAATATTTCGCTTTGGACAGACTTTTGTGGAAGAGCTTGTGGGTGTATGTGGTGACTATCATTTGTGCACGTATGAGCATTTTGTTCACCAACAAAACCTTGGATCAGCGTCAAGGTGATGGACTCAAGGTGATTTCTCACAAAAGATAAAATGTAGAGTCCTTTTCTTGAGGCTTTGTCAATCTATTTCCTTGCATCTTGGGGTATTCCACAATCCTTATGCCAACCCATCATTTAACTTTTCCTGAAACATACTTAGTGGAAACATTATTTCAATGACATATATGTTGTTATAATTACCAAAACCACCAAGGGTGCAAATGTGCTTTCAATCTCCCACTTTTTGGTAATTGATGACAACATATAGATCAAAGCTTCGACATATGATATAATCAATGAATATAATCGTCGCTTTGAGAAGTATGTGATAAGCAAGAGCTCCCCCTAAATTTGTGCATTATTTTAAATTTGTGTTTGAATGCAAATGCATAATCGATTACGTACATGGGGCACTTCTTCCATGTCACTTACAACTTGGTGGTGTGTGAGAGTAATAAGAGATAAATACATAGCACAACACATCAAGCAAAGTGAATGATCATCACATAATCATCAAAAGATAGGAAATAGTAGCAACACATATTAAAGCGTATGATCAAACATGAACAAAAGTATCTCACATCAAACCAAAGAACCAAATGTTTTTAAAAACAGCAAATAAAACAGACGCTCTCTCACTCGAAGCCTAAGATCTATATACAACTTCTCCCCCTTTGGCAACAAGTTACCAAAAAGCTCGAAGAGATAAAGCTAATCGTTCTTCTGTGGCTGATCTCCTCTAGTAGTCGATGTTGGAGTTGAGAGAACTGCGTCGGCGAAGACTTCTGCTGAAGTCCTGGATGGAGTTGGAGTAGATACTGGAGGCACTGGAGTTGATGGAGCTGATGTCACTGTGCCTCCAGCAGAAGATGAAGGCCTCGTCTCTAGAGCTGGCACTGTAGGTGTCATGTCCTTAGTAGTGAACTGGGCAGTCGTCCTGACAGGTGCACTATCCTCATCATCATCAAATTCGGACTCTGAAGAGGTGTGACGGATTGGGGCTTCTTCAACCTCCTTCGTAAGCTCGTTGACTGTCTTAGTCAGCCCATCAACCTTGTCATTAAGAGTTCACTCTATCCTCAATGATGTTTACAAGACTCTCTTGAGTGTCCATGATGGTTTTGATATATTTATTCATGTCCATGACAGTGCTGATCAAGAGATCTATCTTCTCGTTCCTGGATCTGGGGACCTGAGCACTAGTTGCTCAAGCTACCTCTACATGTGCCTCTGCCTATGCCTGAGCTATAGCTGATGTTGCATGATCTATGTACATCACCACAACATTGTCCTTGAGATCTGGCTGAAGTGGCAAGTGGGGTCTATCGAGAGCAAAGATGTGCTTCTCAAGCTTAGAATTGATAAGCAGCTGAATATAGGGTGCATAGCAGCATGAGCGCTTCTGATCAGCAGCAACCCTCTTCACAGTCTCTACTATCAAATCCATCACTCGAATCCTAGTGTGATGATCAAGATGGATGAGCATGTTGATGGAGTATCCACGAATCATCTTCTCATCTCTAGACTTGGGCATCAAAGTATGCGTCAGGATGGTGTTCATGGTATGAAGGCTTGGCTGGAGGAAGTAAATAGAGCCCAACTTGTGAGATTGCACATTAGCAGCAGGGATAGGATTATACATATCCTTCATAGCATTGTGGCTCTCCTTGAATTCTGAGTAGACATCCAAATCTCCATTCTGTACCTCTGGAAGTCCTAAGATGGTAGCCCACTCATCAATAGTAGATTCATATCTTGCTCCTTCAATCATCCAAACAATCCTGCCATCTCCATAAAAATGACCAGTGGAGTAGAACTGCATGATCATCTCATAATTCCAAGCAGTGAACTCCTTGCCAACAAATTCATCTAGCCCAATGCAGTGGAAGTTTTCTTGGACACACAAAAAGTAGTCCTCATTATCCTTGATATATTTCCATTCCACATATCTCATGTCACTAACTACAGGGCTCTTGTCAAGCAAAACTGTCTCATAGAAGTTGTGCTGCTCCTTGGTGTAAAACATGTAATCCATAGCAGTCTTTCTCCTCTAGGCATATGGATCAATGGCTCTCCATGCCCTCAGCCCTGAATCCTTCCTCTTCTTCATATCCTCAGCTCTAGGATGGCTGGCATCATGTACAGGAAGGTGAGGTCTGAGCTTCATCAGAACAGACATAGCATCTTCATCATCATATGCTTCTCTGAAAGTGGACTTCTTGTTCTTCTCAGAAGTAGGTATATCTTTGGTAGTCCTCTTGGACTTCTATGCAGCAGCTTTCTTGGATGCAGCCTTGGTGCTCTTGGAGGGACCAGACTTAGGCATAGCATCAGGAAAAAGTTTCTTAGACTTCTTCTTAGGAGGGGCCTGAGCAGCAGGTTCCTCCTCTTCCTCCTCTTCATCTGCAGCACCAGCAACCTCCTCTGGATCCTCATACATAGAGGTAGGTCTGCCCATCACACGGATGATCCTCTTCCTGGCTGTCTTCTTCTCTCCTGCCTTCTTAGGCAAAGATTTCCTTGGAATCTCAATAGACATAGTTGCCCTAGAACTCTCATGTGCTTTGAAGGTCTCTGCAGGTGCATAAACTTTGCTAACCACCCTCCTAGATGAGGTGGCCTCATTTGAAGATTTCCTTGCATCCTTCTCTTGCTTCTTAGCAAGAACATCTTCTAGAACAAAATCAGAATCTTCCTCATCAGAATTGACTCTCTTCCTGGTCCTTGTTGCAACCTTAGGCAACCCATGAGAACTGGGAGAGTCTGGATCTGAGGATGAGCTAGACTCAGGACTAGTGCGTGAACTCATATCAACATTCTGCTCCTACAGATTCTGGCTATCTTCAGCATCAGACATGTGTGACCCTATGAATAGAGTATAGAACAGTGGAATAGGATAAGTCATCACAAAATGCAGAAATTTTTGAAAGTTTGAACAAAACATTTTCAAAGTTTACATTTTGTCACATGAAAATCGATACAGTCGAAGCAATAATATCGGAGCTACCGAGACTGACTTTCTCCTTACACGAAACTTTGCACCCCTTTCGGTGAGACCGAAAGGTGTACTCGGTTTCATCGAGAAAGTTCTCAGCAACACAGACTTACAGATCAATGACACTGATTTGCTCACTTAGGTTCCACCGAGTTTCATCGGGCGGAAGGTAAACCATAGAAAACTGATCATTCTCTATCCTATGGAATTTTCTTTTGGATGGAAAGATCTCAAACTGTGGCTAGACTAGGAATAAACCCTAATGCGCATGAATTGGACAGTGGAGCGCGAGAGGGGCCCGAATCCTTACCCTCATTTTACGATTGATCCGCTACGGCGGCGATGTTGGAGAAAAATATGTTGACGGTGGCGATTCCCAAGGGCGGAGGTGCTCGGGGAAGCAAAGCAATGACCAGGGACCTTTGGGAGGTAGCTAGGGTTGTGGAGGTGTGATGTTTGAAGAATGGATTTCAAAACTTCGAGGTCCACCGATTCTATACCCATCGCTGTCAGTGACACCGATTTGATATTTTCGGTGTCCTCGAGTTTCACAAGTGTGAGCTGACAAGGAAACTCGGTGTAACCGAGAATATGAAATCGGCAGTATTGAGATTGAAAATCCTGATCACCCCTAGGCATTTAGTGAGACCGGGAATTTGGAGTTGGTTCCATCGAGATGTGCTTGGGATGTTTTAATGGTCAGTCTTTGACGATACCGAACTTCGGGTGCTCCTCACATAGGGAGATCGAGAAGTACTTGTTCAAATTTTGTGATGCAGCATGAATAGAATTTGAGGTGAGAAAGCATAGACAGCGAGAGGAGTGGTCCTAGGAATTCTTGTATATCCAATTGGCAAGTGAAAATCAAAAGCCAAATAGCAACAATTGGATATCCTCTAATGAGTAAATAAATGCAGACCAACATGCTCACACAATAAGATGTCAAATGAAATCATGACAAACATGCACAAACACGATAGCATCTAACAAGCACTTTGGCGATGACGGAGTCATCTATATATGAGTATATTGACTTAGAGCCAAGTAAGGATACTTGATCATAGGTCATACTCATCGTTTAAGCATAAGTGGGGTTACCACTTTTACATAAAGCATTTAATGTTGTCACATTCTATGAGATGCTTTAACTCAACTCTTGAGTAAAGCTCCCCCTTGATGTGACATCTCCCCATATGAGGGATAAACTAACCTTGGGTTTTGTCCATGAAGACTTCATGTAGGTGAAGTATTGGTGGATTCTCTAAGTTGATGAAGATCACCAAGAGTTGGGAGCATCCTTGTTGTTTCATTACTCTTCTCACCTACATGGGTTAGTCCCAACACACAAGAGACAGGTACAAGGATATCAATGGACATGGAGTGCAAAGCTTATGTGATGATGTCCATTGATTTGTTTATTACCTTGTCCCTTACTTACGTTTGAGGAATATGTGACTCCTTGAACTATTGCATGATGTTGATTGCAACTAGTTCTTGCCAATAATGAATATGAGTGAATATCATTGGATGAGTCACCCCTCAAGAACTTCTCTATTTCTTCTTCTTGGGGACCCACATCAAGTTGATGGGGATCCTTGGTGTTTAAGTAGCACTTTTAGAAGTTGAGCTTGTAGTAGCCTTGGGAACCCACTTCACCAAAGCTTGGGATTCATCTTCATATGAGTCAATGTCCCATTGAAGGTTGTTCTTGTCCTTGAGCTTGGGGTCTTGTGGTGGAAGGTCATCTTGAACTTTTGTTCCCTTGGGGAGAGTATTTTCATACTTCTCCTTTTGAGGAACAAACTTGGGATTGGGATATTGACCTTGTTCCCATTCAACTCGATTAGCGTTGAAGTAGCCAACACCACGATTCTTCTGGTATCCTCCGTGCTTGTGTACAATCTCCTCAAATTACTTGCACCCTTCAAGACTCTTGTAGATACCTTTCTCTATAATTCCTTTCAAGACTTCATTTTCTTTCTCAAGTGTAACTTGGCTAAGAGAAGAGTTAGTGGGATCAAGAGAGTTACTAGAAACAATATCATCGGATGTATCTTTTTTATTGCTACTAGTTGAAGAACCTTTCTTTCCTTTGTTACTATCTTGCTTAGACTTAACTTGTGGCATGAATGTAGATAAGAGAAGTTGCTTGGCTAGATAAGAGGAAGTCTTCTTTCGAAGAACTTCATTGCTATCTTTAAGGAACTCATGCTCTTGCTCTAAATTGAGCTTCTCATGTGTCCTTACAAGCTCTCTATGATCTTCTAGAGTTGACTCGTGAGCTAACTTAAGAGTTTGTAGTTCTTGATTTAGTCATTCTATTTCCAAGTTATCATCATCGCACGACTTATCTACACTAGAGTGAGTACTAGCAAGTTCATTTCGACTAACATTACTAGATTTTTCAAATAGCAAGTCATCTTCAATTAACAAGTCATCTTCATCACTATTGAAATCAAGATACTCGGGGTGTGATACCTTGGGGCCTTTAGCCATGAAGCAACGTCCACTCCCTTCATTTGGTGAATCAAATATGTCGTAGGAGTCTTGTCACTAGTGCAAGTCCGGCAACACCTTCATCTTGACTATAGTCGGAGTTGGAGTGATAGCTTCTCTCGGAGTGGTTGTCGGATTCGGAGCCAGAAACCCATTCACCAACATGAGCTTGATGTTTCCTTATTGAGTAGCTCTTTGTGTACTTGTCCTTCTTCTCCGAGTCCCTGCTTCTCCTTGAGGGTCTTCATTCATAACGATCATCTCTACTCCTTCTCTCCCTTCGACGTGACTCGTCTCTTGAGCTTCGTCTTCTTGGTGACTCTTCTTTCCTTTTGTAAGGAGCCGTGCACTCATTGGAGTAGTGTCCGGGCTTCCCACAATTGTAGCAATTTCGGTCATGACTTGACAAATGCTTCTCTTCATATCTTGAGTTGGAGCTTCGATCTTTGGTTTTATTCTTGTTGAATTTCTTGACCACGAGGATTACCTCTTCATTTGTGAAAAGGTTGTCGCTTGAGGTAGCGGGAGCATCACTTGTGGCTTTGTAAGCACCGCTAGACTTGTGGTGAAGCTCTTCCTTGTCCTTGAGTGTCATCTCATGAGCAACAATTCTTCCAATCACTTCCGTTGGCTTGAGATCTATGTAGTTGGGCATCATCAGATCAATGTGAAAACGGTGTCATATCGATCATCCAAAGCTCGAAGAATCTTCTTGATGATGAATTTGTCAGTCATTTCTTCACTTCCTAAGCTGGCAATCTCATTGGTGATGAGAGCTAGCCTAGAGTACATTTCGGTGACTCCTTCACCATACTTCATCTTGAACTTGTCAAGTTGACTTTGAATAACATCCAACTTGGATTCTCTCACAGATTCTATACCTTCATGCATTCAATCAAAGTATCCCAAATCTCTTTTGCCTGCTCAAGACGGCTGATTTTGTTGAATTCGAAAGGGAGATCCGGAGCGGGTATGGGAGCTCCTACAGGGGGTCACGGGGAGAGAGAGCACTGAGATGAGAGAGAGAAAGAGCCACGAGAGGAGCAAGGCGCGAGGGGAGGTCACGTGGGTCAGGGACGGGCGGTGCTCCGGTGAGGTCTGACGGCGGGTAGGACTTTGGCCAGGGAGTGGGCAGCGCACGGGCTACGGCTCGAGCGGCTGCGTGGCAAGGCTGCGGTCATCGGACGTGTCCGATTTGACTAGGGACATGTCCGGTAGGTGGGATTTTGGGTGAATCTGAGCCATTCAATGGGGATCCGATGATCCAGATCTGAGGGGCTGATGGGGTTGTGGGATTTGGAGGGTTTGCTCTAGCAGGTGGGGTTTTCTAGGGGGGTGGCTCTAAAACTAGCTAGGGCAAACCCTAGAGGGTGAGAGAGATCTCCATGGGGTGGTTATATATGGTATGGACTAGGGTGGGTTGAACCTTGTTTGTCTGATTGCGATCCGATGACCACGATCGGAGGGGCAAGCTAAGTTGGGCTAGTGGATTATGTAGTTGGGCTTGTTGGGGAACGTCGCATGGGAAACAAAAATTTCCCTACGCACATGCAAACCTATCCATGGTGATGAGCATCTACGAGAGGGAGAGTGGATCTACATACCCTTGTAGATCGCTAAGCGGGAAGCGTTAAGAAACGTGGTTGGTGTAGTCGAACATCTTCGCGATCCAAATCGCCGAGCATCCCGCAATCTCATCACGAACCGTCCCGCGATCCAATCACGATCCGTCCCGCGATCTCATCACGATCCGTCTCATGATCTTGATCACGATCTGTCCCGCGAACTCATCACGGTCCGTTCCGCGATCTCATCACAAACCGTCTCGCGATCTCGATCACGGTCCTTCCGATCTAGCGCCGAACGGATGGCACCTCCGCGTTCAGCACACGTGCAGCTTGATGACGATCTCCACCGTCTTGATCTAGCAAGAGGAGGTGGAGAGGAGAGAGAGTTCACCGGCAGCGTGACGGCGCTCTGGTGATGGAGGTGGAGCAATTCCGGCAGGGCTTCGCCTAAGCGCTGTAGAAATCCGATCTAGAGGAGCACCGGTGAAACGGGTAGCACATGGCCGTAAAATCTGTGAAAAAACCCTCTATTCCACTAGTATATATAGGAGGAGAGGAGAGGAAGAGGGGCTGGCGCACAAGGCAGCCAACCAGCCTTGTGCGCCAAGGAGGAGAGGAATCCTACTTCTCCTCCAATCCTAGTTGGACTAGGATTGCTCCCTATTGGCTGATTTTCCACTTTTTCCTTTAGCCTTTTATTCTCCTGCGCCATGGGCCTTTTGTGGCTGTTCCACCAGCCCACAAAGGGATGGTTATCACTCTCCACAGCCCATGGACCCTCTGGGGTCGAAATACCCCTCCCGGAGGTCTCCCGGTACACTACCGGCACTCCCGGTACACTACCGATGAGCCCGAAACTTTTCCGACGACCAAACTGGGACTTCCTATATATGAACCTTTACCTCCGGACCATTCCGGAGCTCCTCGTGACGTTCGGGATCTCATTCGGGACTCCGAACAACCTTCGGTCACCACCATACATAACTCTACACTACTGAAACGTCACCAAACCTTAAGTGTGCAGACCCTGCGGGTTCGAGAACTCTGTAGACATGACCGAGACACCTCTATGGTCAATAAACAATGGCGGGACCTGGACGTCCACATTGGTTCCTACATATTCTACGAAGATCTTTACCGGTCGAACCTCTATGTCAAGGATTCAGTTAATCCTGTATAACATTCCCTTTGCTCTTCGGTATGTTACTTGCCCGAGATTCGATCGTCGGTATCTCCATACCTAGTTCAACCTCGTTACTGGCAAGTCTCTTTACTCGTTCCGTAATACAAGATCCCGCAACTAACAATTAGTCACATTGCTTGCAAGGCTCATTGTGATGTTGTATTACCGAGTGGGCCCTGAGATACCTCTCCGTCACACGGAGTAAAAATCCCAGTCTCGATCCATGCCAACTCAACAGAAACCATCGGAGATACCTGTAACATCCCAAACTTTGGAATGTTATAATAATTATTAGAATGATTGTTTGTTTGCTTGAGTGATTGACAGTGAGTGAAATTTGAAACTTTTTGTAACTTTTTGAAAGTTTGATGAGAGGGAAAGAAATGACCTTCCCAATACTTTCAATCTGCATTTTGATCACCAGGAATTCAAATTGATTTCATCACAAAACCCTAGACTGAAGATGACATGACTTCTTCCATTTAAAGGAATGAAAAGGGATTTGAAAATGATTTGAATTTCCATTTTGAAAATATTTCAAATTCAGAAAACTTTAAGCAACTCAATGATTTTCATGAGAGAAGATAAAATGAATTCTTCAAATTATATGAAATATGAGTTGGAAGTTTAAAATAAATCTTTGAATAGTGAATGTGAAAATCTCTGGATTTTCTTTTGGAATCATTTCATATTTGGTTCCTATTCCAATTTTCAAAGTATTCAAACCCCTGACAAAAATTTGAGAGGAGTAACATGGCACTCCACACCAGGGAGTTCTTGGTGATTTATTTGAATAATAAAAACCAGGGGTTATTCTGAAAAATATTTGCAAAGGGATTTAAAAGCAAAAGGGCAATTTCTGAAAATAATATTTTTTCGAAATATTCAAATGCCAGAATAAAAACGTCCATTAAATGGAATTTATTATTATGTTAATTTTGATATACAATTTGACTATATTTGGAATTTATTAGAATGCATTGAACAAGTTTTATGGCTCTGGTAAAATCATAAATAGAAAACGGTAACGGTTTATAATAAAACCGGACGGCCCAACGACATTAAATGCCGAGACCGTTACCGGTCGGTCGCCCGCTGACTACGCTCGCCCTCTCTCTCTCGCTGACACCCTGGCCCCACGCGCCCGACCGAAACCGTCGCCGGTCATCACCCTCCTCCCATGCGCCCGACGCCGTCGCCGGATCCCCTCGCCGCGGACCCCCTCCCTCCTTTATTCCCCGACCACCCGCGAGCCCCTATAAGTACCCCTGCCTCTCCTCTACTCATTCCCCTAGTTTCCCTCTCGTCCGAGCCCCTCTCCTCGCCGGAATAGCTCGCCGGAGACAACCGGTAGCCACCGCGCCATTTTTGACGTGCTGCTTCCCCTGCCTTCCCCGCACCCTCCCAGAGCCCACCAACCTTTGTCTCTCACTCGCCCGCACCTCCCCACCCTCTCACCCATGCTCCACACCCACGGGAACTATCTCCCCGACGACCACCGAAGGACGGCTCCGCCTCCGAGCTCACCACCGTCGACTCCGTCACCCCCTCGCCCCACTGAAGCCACATATCTCATCGACTCCGTCATCGCCGGCAAAGTCACAAGAGAGGGGTGAAAAGATAATCATCTAATCTATATGCATATATGGTAGGTGGGGTGGTAAGTTTTTGCGAAAATGCCAATTTTTCCTACATCAAGAGAGGGCTAAGCAAAAATATTACTAAGTTGGTTGATTAATGAGATGGTTCCACCAACCAATTCTCATACCCAAGTCATTAATACCCACATCATCATATTAATTGTGTTGAGGTTTCCGGAAGTTTCAGTTCCTTTGGTTCAAGTCGTCCATGATCGTGGACACGGCTAATCGATTAGGTTTGAGTACTCTGCAGAGCGTTGCACACGTTCCCCACAAGATTTGGTCGCCTCCGTTTGATTTCTCGCACTTCAGGGTGTTTGAGAAATGGATGACCAAAACATGGTCTTCCAAAGGGTTTCCTTGCGACTGTGTCGGTGCCCATAATGACTTGTAGCACCGCCTGTCCAGGGTCACCACGATATCCAACCAAGCTAGAGCCCATAATGACTTGTGGCTGTGCAGGTAAGCCTTGGGTCTTGAAGCACCTTTCCATCTCTTTCTGCCTGGGTGGATGTTTCCGCGTGAATACTGGCCATCTCCAGCAACACCTAGGCAAATCCACTGGTTTCTCTAGGGTGCCGTTCAACCATCATCCACCCAGAGGTAGGTTGAAATCTCGGAGTCTTGAAGTCTTGATCATTATGTAGGTCTTGAAATTATTAACTTTCTCAACTCTCATGAATCACACAACCAACCCCGTCTACTAATAGCATAGCAAAAAGTAAAACAACGATTCCTGGGGCCAATGTTGTCAAAGGGGTTGAGGAGGTACCTACCACATGATACTACAACAATGTAACCAAGTTTCCAACTAACCTATCTTGCATGCAATTGGGGAGATGGTAGAACTAATGCATATAAAACATGGGTAAAACATGATCAAGGTGACTTGCCTGATTGATGATCTTCGTATGTGAGTGACTCTAAGTAACAAGCTTCGCACTCTATTGGACGGCCAGGGGGTGACGTGGCACGATCCTATTGGCTGGCTAGCGCATGCGTTGGGTGGTTTTGAGCGGGCGACCGAGCTCTAATGGAAAACGGTTCGGGAAAAAAATGGCTTCTAATCTGGGCCGTTGACGGGGAATCCGACGGATGGGGTGAGCTCGAAGACTTTACCGGAGGGGGAGGAGGAACTCCGGCGATGGTGGCGGTAGCCGGTGGTCGAGGACGTCGCCGGAGGGGTCTCCGGTGGCGGAGGGAGGCAGCGAAGGGGCTCGGGCGACAGCGGCGGTCCTCCGGCGTCAAACGGAGGCGTCGGGGAGGCGAGGGGAGGTCCGGTGGTGGTGGCAACTCCGGTGAGGAAAATGGCGGCGTTCTAGCGACGGGAGAGGGGGTTCGGGGGGGAATGGAGGTGGGGAGTTGGGGCTCTATTTATAGGCCGGAGAGGGGGCTCGGGAAGGAAGGGAAGAGCGAATCCGGCGAGAGGGGATTGCGGCGGCGGCGGCGCGTGCGGAGGTTGGGGGTGACCGTTGCGGGATCCATGGTGGACGGGTGGGACCCGGTGTCAGAGAGAGAAGAAATGGCGAACGCGCGTCGGTCGACCGGTCGGTAATCAATTCACTAATAAATACCCGTGGGCCGGCCCGTTTAATTACAAAACCGTTATTGTTTTTAATAGTCAGAGCAGTAAAACCTCTTTAAAAGCATTCAAAACATTTCTAAATATAGTAGTATTATATATCAAAATTAACAGAATAATAAATTCCATTTATTGAACATTTGTATTCTATAATTTGAACAATTTGAAAAAAATATTATTTTCAGAAATTGCCTAATTGTTTTTAAATCCTTTTTGCAAATATTTTCAAAACAACCCCTGGTTTTTATTGTTCAAATAAATCACCAATTAGGTCCTGGTGTGTAGTGTCATGTTCCTCCTCTCTTATTTGAACTTTTTACCAAGATTTTCAAATAGGTGAAATCAACACATTGAAAGTAGAAAGGGGTTTCAGAAATTCAGAGAAGGCATTTCAACTAATACATGTATTCAAGCAATGATGATGATAGATGCATAGCTATATTTCATAACATTCCAAAATGGAATTTTGGGATGTTACAAACCTACCCACCTTAAGATGAATCTCGCCCTCGAGATTCGGGTTGGCTAGAACTTGATGATCCTGTTGTGGGTAACTCTGTTGGCAGTCTCGAGGATTCTGACAGGCTTCTCCTCGTAGGTCAGATCTCTATCAAGTTGTATGGCCTCTAGCGGCATTGTGTCTCTCAAGGGAATGTCAGTCATCTCAGCGTGACATTTCTTTAGTTGGGACACATGGAACACATCATGAACTCCGGATAATCCTTCCGGCAATTCCAGCTTGTATGCAACTTCGCCTCTACGTTCAAGAATTTTGTAGGGGCCTATGAATCTGGGTGCAAACTTTCCTTTAACACCAAACCTTTTGATTCCTCGAAGCGGGGACACACGAAGATATGCTCGGTCTCCCACTTCATACGTCACTTCTTTACGTTTGCTGTCAGCATAACTCTTCTGTCGAGATTGAGCTATCTTGAGTCTGTCGCGAATCAGCTTGACTTTCTCTTTAGAATCTTGGATAAGGTCGGAACCAAAAAGTTGTCGGTCTCCAACACCATCCCACATCAATGGTGTTCTGCACCTCCTTCCGTATAAAGCTTCGAAAGGGGCCATCTTCAGACTGGTCTGATAACTGTTGTTGTACGAAAATTCTGCGTAAGGTAAGTTGTCATCCCAACTAGATCCATAGTCTAGCGCACAAGCTCTCAACATGTCTTCCAGAATCTGGTTGACTCTCTCAGTCTGTCCATCGGTTTGCGGATGAAAAGCTGTACTGAACTCCAGTCTTGTTCCCAAAGTTTCATGTAACTGATGCCAAAACTTTGAGGTAAACTGTGTTCCTCTATCTGACACGATACTCCTCGGAACTCCATGCAGACATACGATCCTGGTCATATATATCTTGGCTAGCTTAGCGCTGGTATAGGTGGTCTTCACTGGAATGAAATGAGCCACCTTGGTCAAGCGATCGACCACTACCCAGATTGAATCATAACCTGAACGGGTCCTGGGTAATCCTGTGATGAAATCCACACCAAGCTTTTCCCATTTCCACTCGGGTATCGGCAAAGGTTGGAGTAACCCTGCTGGTTTCTGATGTTCCGACTTTACTCGCTGACAAACATCACATATTGCAACATGTTCCGCAATATCCTTCTTCATACTTGTCCACCAATAACTTTCTTTCAAATCCAGGTACATCTTGGTGTTGCCTGGGTGTATCGAGTAAGGGGAATCATGGGCTTCTTGAAGAATCAACTTCCTGAGCTCTGGGTCATTGGGCACATAGATGCGGTTCTCAAACCACAAAGTTCCGTGTTCATCCTCACGAAAACCTTTAGCTTTACCATCTTCCATTCTCTGCTTTATCTCAGCTATCTCCTTGTCCGATTTTTGGGCTTCACGAATTCTTTCAGTCAAGGTGGACTGGATCTCCAGTGTAGCAACATATCCTCTTGGAACTATCTCTAGCTTGAGCTCTCTAAGATCATCGGCTAACTCTTGGGGTAATCCTCCCGCTGTGAGTGTGTTCACATAAGTTTTCTGACTCAAGGCATCGGCTACAACATTTGCCTTACCTGGATGGTAGTGTAATCTCATGTCATAGTCCTTGATTAACTCTAACCATCTCCTCTGTCTGAGGTTCAACTCCTTTTGCGTGAAGATATATTTCAGGCTCTTATGGTCGGTGTATACATCACAACTATTTCCGATAAGAAAATGTCTCCAGGTCTTGAGTGTGTGCACTATGGCTGCTAGTTCCAAATCATGCGTGGCATAATTCAACTCATGAGGTCGTAGTTGTCTGGATGCATAAGCTACAACCTTTCCTTCTTGCATGAGTACTCCTCCAAGTCCTTGACATGAAGCATCACAATAAACCTGGAAGTCCTTCCGAATATTGGGCAAAATCAACACTGGGGCTGTGACCAAACATTTCTTCAACTCCTGGAAACTGGCTTCACATTCCTCAGTCCAAATATACTTAGACTCTTTCTTCAACAACTCTGTCATGGGCTTGGCTATCTTTGAGAAATTCTCAATGAATCTCCGGTAATATCCGGCTAGTCCGAGGAACTGCGGATCTCCTTAACTGAGGTGGGTGATTTCCACTCGGTGACGGCTTCAACCTTAGCGGGGTCTATGGCTATTCCTTCTCCGGAAATAACATGTCCAAGGAATCCGACTTCCGTCAGCCAAAATTCACATTTGCTGAACTTGGCATATAACTGATGCTCTCTCAGCTTCTCCAGAACTAAACGCAAATGTTCCTTGTGTTCTTCCTCGTTCTTGGAGAATATCAATATGTCATCGATGAACACCACGACAAACTTGTCCAAATATTCCATAAACACCTTGTTCATCATATTCATGAAGTAGGCAGGAGCATTAGTCAAACCAAAGGACATGACAGTATACTCATACAAGCCATACCTTGTGGTGAAAGCTGTTTTGGGTATATCCTGTTCACGAATCTTCAGTTGGTGATACCCTGATCGAAGATCGATCTTGGAGAATACTTTGGCGCCTACTAGCTGATCAAACAAGTCATTAATCATCGGCAGAGGGTACTTGTTCTTGATAGTCACCTCGTTCAAGGCACGATAATCGACTACCATTCTCAAGGTTTTATCCTTCTTCTCCACCAAAAGAACTGGGGCTCCCCAAGGTGAAGAACTTGGGTGAATATATCCCTTGTCCAATAGCTCCTTAATCTGCTTCTTGATTTCCACTAAATCATTTGTGGGCATCCGATAGGGTCTCTTGGAAATTGGGGTTGTCCCTGGTTGTAGCTCTATTAGGAACTCAATCTTCCTATCTGGTGGCATGCCTGGTAATTCTTCCGGGAATACATCCGGAAAGTCTTTTACCACAGGTACTTCCTCCTGAACAACTCCTGTGAGGGAATTTAATCGAGCACTCATCTGGGTGCGTCGGGATACATACTTAATCCTCTTGTTCTCCGGGGTGGTGAGTGAAACAGACTTGCTGGGACAATCAAGATTTCCTTCATACTTGGTCATCCAATCCATGCCTAGGATTACGTCCAATCCCTGGGATTCTAAGACGATGAGGTCGGTGGGAAAAACATGGTTTCCTATATTGAGTTTTAGAGCATGGCATCCTATTCCTGCCATCATCATACCTCCTGGGGAACTGACCTTAATGGGCTGTCTAAGGGTTTTGGTGGGCAAACATTATTTATCCACAACTACCCTTGATATGAATGAATGAGTTGCACCGGAATCAAAAAGTATTGTAACTGGACGTGAATGCAATAAAAACTTACCAACCACAGTCTCGGGTTGATCATAGACTTCTTCCACGTCGAGGTGGTTCACCTGGGCACGAGGAAACGGATTTGGCTTCTTGGCTGTGGAGTTGCCGTTTCCATTTCCCTGCTTGCTCTGGGGACACTCAATAGCATAGTGCCTTGTCTTCTGGCACTTGAAACAGGTGATGTGGCTCAGATCCTTCTGAGTAGGAGCGTGACGGTGCTGGTTGTTGTTCCCATTCAAATGTTCAGTCTTGAAATTGCCATGGTTGGGACGGACATTCCCATTTCCTCCATGGTTGTGGCCTCCATGGTTGTGCACAGCATGAGTGTGCCTTCCAAACTTACCGGTCCCTGATCCGCTATTCCCTGAGTATGGGGAGTAGCGGGGCTTCAGATGAGCTCCAGAGTTAAACTTCCGGCAGCGTCCATCTTGCGATTCTCAATTTGCTGTTGTTTACCCTCTAAGATGAGGGCCTTGTCTACCAGCTCTTGGTAGTTGTTGAACGTAGCCACTACCCATATGCAATGCAACAAACATATCACACCAAACACTCATTCATTTATTCAATCAATGTCAAACATCGAGATAAAAATCTCCATTCAAACTAAACATCGACCTACGCTTTTAACGTTGAAAATAAAAGATACATGGAGGGCATAACTAAAGTTTTCCTCAGAAGTACATGGTGACTGAGTCTCCTCCAGTGGTGCTCTCCTCATAGTCATCATCGTCGTTGATGAAAGGAGCCAAGTCTCCTTCGGGATGAAGATTTTCACCCATGTCCATCTGTTCCTCCAGAGTGGCGATGCGAGTGTTCAGCTTGTCGATCCTCTCTAAGAAATCCTTCACTTCATACTCATGTTCATAGTTGGATTCCCGCATGTCAGCTTCGAGGTCAATCTCACGGTTCATCAGATTCTTTATTGTCTTCGTATCAGCACGAACTCGAAGCTCCAGAGTCCTGATGTGAGTCTCCAAGGTCTGGATATAGGAAATGGCGGTGTTTGCAGTGGGAGAGGTTATGATGTTTCCATTGACATCTCTGTGACAAACCACGCTGAGTCCTGGTGAAATGGTTCCACCTCTGTATTCCTCCTTAATACGTCCAAGGGCACGATGAATGGCCATGTCTCTTCCAAGTATCCAGCTGGGTGCCACAAACTTGAAGTCGATGGGTTACTTCCGATTCCCAAAGGTCTTCCCTGGAATGTGCACCTCGATCCGGTAGCGTCCATCTTGGGGAAAAGACATGATAGGAATCCCGGTGATGCTCGGCAAAGCAATCCTTACGTCCTTGACGATCCTCATCAGCTCCTTGCCAAAGGGCATCGTTGCGTCAGGCTGGCAGAACTCCGTGATCAACACTGGGATGAAGATGGCCATCTATAAATTTTGAAATAATCGGAGAGAAGTTAGAAACGAATAGATGAGAGTATAAGAATTTTAAAGACAAAGAGAAATAAGTCCTAAGGCTTTCCAATCCTAGAGATTACGTCCTACGGTCAGCGTGTGCTCTGATACCATTTCTGTAGTGACCCGACCTGAAAGGTCGAATCTCCGGTGTTTCCGTACCATCCCAAGATCATGATGGTACACACACGGTACATCAATGTATATTTCAAAGGGAAATCACACAGCATTATATTAATCAAAATCTCATATCGAATCCTTTATTACAATAAAGTGGCTGAAGGCCAACTCATGAGAATGTCTAAATCTTGTGGAAGCGTCGAAGGTAGATGAGTCCATCTGACTCCAAGGGCATCTCACGGAGCATAGAGCGTATCCTCACTCCTGGTCGGAAAAGTACTCTGCAACATGATACGTTGCATCCGTGTAGGTCAGCATATGGAATATGCTGGCAAAGTCACAAGAGAGGGGTGAAAAGATAATCATCTAATCTATATGCATATATGGCAGGTGGGGTGGTAAGTTTTTCGAAAAAGCCAATTTTTCCTACATCAAGAGAGGGCTAAGCAAAAATATTATTAAGTTGGTTGATTAATGAGATGGTTCCACCAACCAATTCTCTACCCAAGTCATTAATACCCACATCATCATATTAATTGTGTTGAGGTTTCCGGAAGTTTCAGTTCCTTTGGCTCAAGTCGTCCATGACCATGGACACGGCTAATCGATTAGGTTTGAGTACTCTGCAGAGCTTTGCACACGTTCCCCACAAGATTTGGTCGCCTCCGTTTGATTTCTCGCACTTCAGGGTGTTTGAGAAACGGATGACCAAAACATGGTCTTCCAAAGGGTTTCCCTGCGACTCTGTCGGTGCCCATCCTTTCCTATCGTTCTTCTACATCTCGTAGCACCGCCTGTCCAGGGTCACCACGATATCCAACCAAGCCAGAGCCCATAATGACTTGTGGCTGTGCAGGTAAGCCTTGGGTCTTGAATCACCCATCCATCTCTTTGTGCCTGGGTGGATCTTTCCGCGTGAATACTGGCCATCTCCAGCAACACCTAGGCAAATCCACTGGTTTCTCCAGGGTGCCGTTCAACCATCATCCACCCAGAGGTAAGTTGAAAACTCAAAGTCTTGAAGTCTTGATCATTATGTAGGTCTTGAAATTATTAACTCTCTCAACTCTCATGAATCACACAACCAACCCCGTCTACTAATAGCATAGCAAAAAGTAAAACAACGTTTCCCGGGGCCAATGTTGTCAAAGGGGTTGAGGAGGTACCTACCACATGATACTACAACAATGTAACCAAGTTTCCAACTAACCTATCTTGCATGCAATTGGGGAGATGGTTGAACTAATGCATATAAAACATGGGTAAAACATCATCAAGGTGACTTGCCTGATTGATGATCTTCGTACGTGAGTGACTCTAAGTAACAAGCTTCGCACTCTGGATAATCTAACGAAGCAAACAAGAGCACTCAATAAGCATACAACAAAATAATGTAACTCACAACCATCAACCATGAACTAGTAACCAATCAAGACAAAACAATGCACAAATCACAAGCAAGAAAACGCACAATGTTTTGTTTTCTAGAAGATGATTGATAAAACACTACTAACATAATGAAACTATTGGTATTAACCAAAACAATAGTTGACAGCAAGAAAACAATAAAATATTTTATTAATAAACAGAATAAAACCAAATTAAGTTGGGAAAACTTTAGTAAAGTTTTTAAAAGTTTTGATAAACACTATATGAAACAATTATATTTTTACTAACAAAAGAGCAAAACAAAACTTATTATTTATTAACCAAAACATGCTCCTAACAGAAAAGAATGAACAAATAAACTTGTCTTAGAAAACAGAATTAAATTATCTAAAACTTTGTTGAAAGAAAAACTATTAGTAACTAGTTGTTTTAATCAAATTAAACCTATTTGAAAACAAGTTGTGATTCCTATATTAACAAAGAAATAAACTAAACAATTTTATATTTTTTATTAACTGTAAGTAGAACACCTAAAGTTTAATCAATAGAACCTACTAAACAAATTAAAACTAAATCTAATTTAAACTAACTAAAACTAAGTAAATAAAACTATACTAACTAATAGGCAGAAATCTGTTTATAGATAAAACACTAAGAAAAATCATCCTAAAAATTCTCAAACTAAACATGAAGGTAGTCCTAACTAAGACCAAACAGTAGCAAAAAAGATTCATGTCAAAATCTATTTTCAAACTCTAGTTATTCAGATTTGAATGTTTTGAGAAAATTTGATTCAATTCACATTTTATAGGTCAAATTTGAAATTTAAAAGTACAGGGTGAAACTACATGAAAAATGTGAGCTATTGCAAAAAGAATCAACTCAAAACATTAAATAGATTAAAAGTTATAGCTAAAACAATTTCAGAATAGTTTCTGTTAAGTAAAACAAAACAGAAAAAAATATAAAACTACCGGACGGCCAGGGGGTGACGTGGCACGATCCTATTGGCTGGCTAGCGCGTGCGTTGGGTGGTTTCGAGCGGGCGACCGAGCTCTAATGGAGAACGGTTCGGGAAAAAAATGGCTTCTAATCTGGGCCGTTGAGGGGGAATCTGACGGATGGGGTGAGCTCGAAGACTTTACCGGAGGGGGAGGAGGAACTCCGGTGATGGTGGCGGCGGCCGGTGGTCGAGGACGTCGCCGGAGGGGTCTCGGGCGATAGCGGCGGTCCTCCGGCGTCGAATGGAGGCGTCGGGGAGGCGAGGGGAGGTCCGGTGGTGGTGGCAACTCCGGCGAGGAAAATGGCGGCGTTCTGGCGACGGGAGAGGGGGTTCGGGGGGCGGAATGGAGGCGGGGAGTTGGGGCACTATTTATAGGCCGGAGAGGGGGCTCGGGAAGGAAGGGAAGAGCGGATCCGGCGAGAGGGGATCGCGGCGGCGGCGGCGGCGGCGGCGCGCGCGGAGGTTGGGGGTGACCGTTGCGGGATCCGCGGCGAACGGGTGGGACCCGGTGTCAGAGAGAGAAGAAACGGCGAACGCGCGTCGGTCGACCGGTCAGTAATCAATTCACTAATAAATGCCCATGGGCCGGCCCGTTTAATTACAAAACCGTTAGTGTTTTTAATAGTCACAGCAGTAAAACCTCTTTAAAAGCATTCAAAACATTTCTAAATATAGTAGTATTATATATCAAAATTAACAGAATAATATATGCCATTTATTGCACATTTTTATTCTGTAATTTGAACACTTTGAAAAAAATATTATATTCAGAAATTGCCTAATTGTTTTTAAATCCTTTTTGCAAATATTTTCAAAACAACCCCTGGTTTTTATTGTTCAAATAAATCACCAATGAGGTCCTGGTGTGGAGTGTCATGTTCCTCCTCTCTTATTTGAACTTTTTACCAAGATTTTCAAATAGGTGAAATCAACACATTGAAAGCAGAAAGGGGTTTCAGAAATTCAGAGAAGGCATTTCAAGTAATACATGTATTCAAGCAATGATGATGATAGATGCATAGCTATATTTCATAACATTCCAAAATGGAATTTTGGGATGTTACATAGATGGTGCCCTATTTAAAGTGAATGTAGTTGTCTCTAATGCATAACCCCAAAATTATAGTAGTAAAACGATAAGAGACATCATAGCACGCACCATGTCCAATAGAGCATGACCATGATGTTCAGACACACCATCACACTATGGTGTTCCAGGTGGCGTTTTAGTTGTGAAACAAATTTCACATTGTCTTAAGTTGTATGCCAAACTCGTAACTCAGATATTAACCTCCACGATCATATCGCAGTCATTTTTATCTTCTTGTCACGATGATCTTAAACTTCACTCTGAATTTGCTTGAACCTTTCAAACGATTCAGACTTGTGTTTCATTAAGTAAATATACACTATATCTACTCAAATCATCAGTGAAGGTAAGAAAAAAACGATATCCACTGCACGCTACAAGACTCACTGGATTGCATACATCAACATGTATCATTTCCAATGAATCACTTGCCCGCTCCATCCAACGGGGTTTTTAGTCATCTTGCCCAAGAGGCATGGTTCGCATGTCTCAACCGATTCGAAATCGAATGAGTCCAAAGATCCATCAGCATGGAGTTTCTTCATGTGCTTTATACCAATATGACATTTAGCGGCAGTGCCACAAGTATGTGGTACTATCTTTATTAACTTTTTATCTTTTGACATGTGTATTACTACGATCAAGATTTCAACAAACCATTCTCACTGGGTGCATGACCATTGAAGGTATCATTCATGTAAACAGAATAACCATTATTCTCTAACTTAAATGAATAACCGTATTTGCAATAAACATGATCTAATCATGTCCATGCTCAACGCAAAACACCAAATAACATTTATTTAGGTTCGTCCCTAATCCTGAAGGTAGAGAGAGCGTGCGATGTTGATCACATCAACCTTGGAAACATTTCCAACACATATCGTCACCTCACCCTTAGCTAGTTCTCCGTTTATTTCGTAGCTTTTATTTCGAGTTACTAACATTTAGCAACCAAACTGGTATCCAATATCCAGGTGCTACTAAGAGTACTAGCAAGGTACACATTAATAACTCGAATATCAAATATACTTCCATCGATGTTGCTAGCCTTCTTATCTACCAAGTATCTAGGGTTGTTCCGCTTCAGCGACCGCTCACCTCATAACAGAAGCACTTAGTCTCGGGTTTGAGTTCAACTTTGGATTGCTTCACAAGAGCAGCAACTGACTTGCTATCCATGAAGTTTCCCTCCTTTCTCTTGCCCTTCTCGAAACTAGTGGTTTTGATTAACCATTAACACTTGATGCTCCTTCTTGATTTCTACCTTCGCGGTGTCAAACATCGCGAACAACTCAGGAATCATTATTTCAATCCCTAGCAATTTATAGTTCATCACCAAGTTCTAGTAGCTTAGTGACAGTGACTTGGAGAACTATATCAATCACTATCTTATCTGGAAGATCAACTCCCACTTGATTTAAGCGATTGTAGTACCCAGACAATCTGAGTACATGCTAAACGATTGAGCTATTCTCCTTCATCTTACAGGCAAAGAATCTTGTTGGAGATCTCATATCTCGCAACACGGGCACGAGCCTGAGATCACAATCTCAGCTCTTAGAACATCTCATATGTTCCGTGACGTTCAAGATGTTTTGGAGCCTCAATTCTAAGCCGTAATATATGACGCACTAAACTATCAAGTAGTCATCGAAACGTGCCTGTCAGATGTTCACAACATCTACAGACGACGCTAGATGGGGTGGCGCACCGAGCGGTGCAATAAGGACACAAGCCTTTTTGTGCAGCAATGAGGACAATCCTCAGATCACGGACCCAGTCCGCAATATGGCTACCATCATCTTTCAATTCTATTTCTCTAGGAACATATAAAATTTACAAGGGAGCTACAGCGTGAGCTAGTAATCTACAATATAATTTGCAAAGACACTTTGACTATGTTCATGATAATGAGTTCAATTAATCATATTACTTAAGAACTCCACTCAAATTGACATCCCTCCAATCATTCGAGTGATACATGATCCAAATTCACCAACTCAAGTCCGATCATCACGTGAGTTGAGGTGGCTGAAATGGTGAACATCATTATGTTGATCATATCTACCATATGACTCATGTTCGACCTTTCGGTCTCTTGTGTTCCGAGGCCATGTCTCTACATGCTAGGCTCATCAAGTTTAACCCGAGTGTTCTGCACGTGCAAATCTGGCTTGCACCCGTTGTATGTGAACGTAGAGTCTATCACACCCGATCATCACTTGGTATCTCAACACAACGAACTTTCGCAACGGTGCACACTCGGGGAGAACACAACTTATCTTGAAATTAAGTGAGGGCTCACCTTATAATGCTACCGTCGTCCTAAGCAAAACAAGGTGCATAAAAAGGATTAACATCACATGCAAATCATAAGTGATATGATATGGCCATGAACTTGTGCTTTTGATCTCCATCTAGAAAGCACCGGCATGATCTCCATCGTCACCGGCATGACACCATGATCTCCATCATCTCGATCTCCATCAACGTGTCGCCATCGGGGTTGTCATGCCCTGCATGCTTCTACTACTATTGCTACCGTTTAGCGATAAAGTAAAGCATTACATAGCGCTTAATGATTGACACGCAGGTCATGCAATAATTAAAGACAACCCTATGGCTCCTGCCGGTTGCCGTATTCACCGACATGCAAGTCGTGATAATCTATACATCACATGATCATCTCATACATCACATATATCACATCATGTAATTGGCCATATCACATCACAACATACCCTGCAAAAACAAGTTAGACGTCCTCTAATTGTTGTTGCATGTTTTACGTGGCTGCTATGGGTATCTAGTAAGAACAATTCTCACCTACGCAAAAACCACAACGGTGATACACTAGTTGCTTTTCAACCTTCTCAAGGACCGCCTTTGTCGAATCTGATCCAACTAAAGTGAAAGAAACTGTCACCCGCAAGCCATCTAGGCAACAAGTTGCATCGAGGGAACCGGTCTCTCGTAAGGGTACGAGTAATGTTGGTCCGGGCCGCTTCATCTCACAATCCAGCTGAACCAAAATACGACCAAGGGAGGAAGCAATCTAAGCATCAACGCCCACAAACCTTTTGTGTTCTACTCGGGATCTCATCAAACCATCAACCTAGCTCATGATGCCACTGTTGGGGAACGTCGCACGGGAAACAAAAAATTTCCTACGCACACGCAAACCTATCCATGGTGATGAGCATCTACGAGAGGGAGAGTGGATCTACATACCCTTGTAGATCACTAAGCGGGAAGCGTTAAGAAACGCGGTTGGTGTAGTCGAACATCTTCGCGATCCAAATCGCCGAGCGTCCCGCGATCTCATCACGAACCGTCCCGCAATCCAATCACGATCCGTCCCGCGATCTCATCACGATCCGTCTCATGATCTTGATCACGATCTGTCCCGCGAACTCATCACGATCCGTTCCGCGATCTCATCACAAACCGTCTCGCGATCTCGATCACGGTCCTTCCGATTTAGCGCCGAACGGACGGCACCTCCGCGTTCAGCACACGTGCAGCTTGATGACGATCTCCACCGTCTTGATCTAGCAAGAGGAGGTGGAGAGGAGAGAGAGTTCACCGGCAGCGTGACGGCGCTCTAGTGATGGTGGTGGAGCAATTCCGGCAGGGCTTCGCCTAAGCGCTGCAGAAATCCGATCTAGAGGAGCACCAGTGAAACGGGTAGCACGTGGCCGTAAAATCTGTGCAAAAACCCTCTATTCCACTAGTATATATAGGAGGAGAGGAGAGGAAGAGGGGATGGCGCACAAGGCAGCCAACCAGCCTTGTGCGCCAAGGAGGAGAGGAATCCTACTTCTCCTCCAATCCTAGTTGGACTAGGATTGCTCCCTATTGGCTGATTTTCTACTTTTTCCTTTAGCCTTTTCTTCTCCTGCGCCATGGGCCTTTTGTGGCTGTTCCACCAGCCCACAAAGGCATGGTTATCACTCTCCACAGCCCATGGACCCTCTGGGGTCGAAATACCCCTCCCGGAGGTCTCCCGGTACACTACCGGCACTCCCGGTACACTACCGATGAGCCCGAAACTTTTCCGGCGACCAAACTGGGACTTCCTATATATGAATCTTTACCTCCGGACCATTCCATAGCTCCTGGTGACGTCCGGGATCTCATTCGGGACTCCGAACAACCTTCGGTCACCACCATACATAACTCTACACTACCGAAACGTCACCAAACCTTAAGTGTGCAGACCCTGCGGGTTCGAGAACTATGTAGACATGACCGAGACACCTCTATGGTCAATAAACAATGGCGGGACCTGGACGTCCACATTGGTTCCTACACATTCCACGAAGATCTTTACCGGTCGAACCTCTATGTCAAGGATTCAGTTAATCCTGTATAACGTTCCCTTTGCTCTTCGGTATGTTACTTGCCCGAGATTCGATCGTCGGTATCTCCATACCTAGTTCAACCTCGTTACTGGCAAGTCTCTTTACTCGTTCCGTAATACAAGATCCCGCAACTAACAATTAATCACATTGCTTGCAAGGCTCATTGTGATGTTGTATTACCGAGTGAGCCCTGAGATACCTCTCCGTCACACGGAGTAACAAATCCCAGTCTCGATCCATGCCAACTCAACAGAAACCATCAGAGATACCTGTAGAGCACCTTTATAGTCACCCAGTTACGTTGTGACGTTTGATACACACAAGGCACTCCTCCCATATCCGTGAGTTGCATGATCTCATGGTCATAGGAACATATACTTGACATGCAGAAAACGGTAGCAATAAATTGACACAATCATATGCTACGTTTGTAGTTTGGGTCTTGTCCATCACATCATTCTCCTAATGATGTGATCTCGTTATCAAATGACATCTCATGTCCATGGCTAGGAAACCTTAACCATCCTTTGATCAACGAGCTAGTCCATTAGAGGCATACTAGGGACATGATTTTGTCTATGTATCCACACATGCATTTAAGTCTCCGATCAATACAATTATAGCATGGATAATAAACGATTATCATGAACAAGGAAATATGATAATAACCAATTTATTATTGCCTCTAGGGCATATTTCCAACAGGGCTAAGTGGGGATGAGAGGGAGGTTTGTGGCCCGACACGAACTTTTAAAAGATCGAGAACGTCCGACGTATGAACCAAAACGGTGCCACTACGATCAACCATTTGGGTACCAAATGACCTCCGGTTGTGATGAAAATTGGTAGGCAGTCTACCTACACTATAACAAGACAGCACACCAAGTTCCGACCCGAACCAAGAACATTTATACGCACTTTTAAAAACAATATTTTATCGGTGTCGCGGACGCGTGCGTGTGTGGTTGGTCTCAAAATGGTCAACGACGGGAACAGAGAGAACAAGCGAACACGAACGGATGCAAGTTTTTGAAAAATGAGTGACGATGTTATGCAGATGATGCGAATGATGAAATGATGAATGCGACAACCAAACGAATCACACGACGAGAATGGAAATAAAAGGGGAATTTTCTGGAGTGTTGGTCCCGGGATGTTACAATGTTCCTTTTATGGTGCTTGAGAACAATTCTCAAATTTCTATACCATGTGGTAAAGTTTTTTCCATTCAGTTTATTGTTTTCCAGAATTGATTTCAATCCAAAGTTGGGTTGATCAGGTGGTGCCATTGGCCTACAACGGAAAATATGCAATCACTAAGCAATGTGTTTATATAGAGTAATTCAAGCCTTAAACAGAACTACTCTCACTGAACTAGGCATCCCTTCGCAAACTCTCAGTGATTCAGGATCCGACTAGCGCAAGCGACTAGTGAGCTTTAGCATCACTGCTAGCCAACTTGCCTATCCGGTAAGCAACACCTTGCTAATCGTATCTCTATACGACTCCTATCGGTCGGGTAGGTGTATCATACCCCGGCTCCCAACCTTTTTTGCCACAAGGCCCAAAACCGTTTTGATAGCCTTTTCAAGATAACCTGATGCAGTGCATGTACGTGTCCGACACAAACCCTCCAGTCCAAGGACACCTAGTAGCATGTAGCGACCCGACTCAAAACGAGTCAAGCCTCTGTGTGTTCTGTGCCATCCCTGGATCAGTATGCTGGCACACACAGTACATCAATGTATATATCAAAGTGCAATCACATGTACATAACGTAAAACTGATATATGCCTTAAAATCTCAGCGGAAACAGTCAACGGGAGTGGAGTCCCAATAACACCAACGGCAGGTTGAGTGTAGACCGTAACCCTGAATCGTACTCTTACCCGTCGTAGAGCTTATCTGCAACATAAGACGTTGCAGCCGTGTAGGTCAGCATTATGAATATGCCGGCAAGTCACAAAAGAGGGGGTGTAAAGTAATCATCTATTCTACATGCATATATGGCAAGTGGGGTAGTAGGTTTTTGCATAAAGCCAAATTTTTTGTACAACAAGAGAGGGCAAAAGCATAATTACTACAAATGTTGGTTGATTAATGAGATGGTTCCACCAACCAATTCTCATACCCAAGTTGACATTAATACCCACATGACTGTAATTAATTGTGTTGAGAGTTCCAGATAGTTTCAGTTCCTTTGGCTCAAGTTGTCCATGACCGTGGACACGGCTAATCGATTAGGTTTGAGTACTCTGCAGAGTTTTGCACACGTTCCCCACAAGATTTGATCGCCTCCATTAGATTTCTCGCACTTCAGGGTGTTTGAGAAACGTATGACCAAAACATGGTCTTCTAAAGGGTTTCCCTGAGACTATGTCGGTGCCCATCCTTTCCTACCATTCTTCTACATCTCGTAGCACCACCTGTCCAGGGTCACCACGATATCCAACCAAGCCAGAGCCCATAATGAGTTGTGGCTGTGCAGGTAAGCCTTGGGTCTTGAAGCATCCATCCATCTCTTTGTGCCTGGGTGGACCTTTCCGCATGAATACTGGCACATCTCCAGCATCATCTAGGCTAACCACTGGTTTCTCTAGGGCGCCGTTCAACCATCATCCACCCAGAGGTATGTTGAAAACTCGGAGTCTTGAAGTCTTGATCATTATGTAGGTCTTGTAATTAATCTCACAACTCTCATGAATCACACAACCAACCCCGTCTACTAATAGCATAGCAAAAAAATAAAACAACGTTTCCCGGGGCCAATGTGTCAAAGGGGTTGAGGGGGGGTACCTACCACATGATACTACAACAAGTAACCAAGTTTCCAATTACCTACTTTGCATGCAATTGGGGGGATGGTAGAACTAATGCAATAAAAACATGGGTAAAGATGATCAAAGTGACTTGCCTGGTATTACTTGATGAAGATAGTCGCTCTCACAATCTGGATAATTCTACTCGTCACACTCTGAGAAATCTATCGTAAGCAAACAACATTCAATAAACATTCATGCCAAAACAAAGAACTGAAAAACGCAAGAACAAAACATGTCTTGGTGCGAAAATAACAACATACTAAGGTTAAATAAGAAAAGATAGGTTCTACCTGTGTTGTAAAGTGAAAGTGGAGGAATCAACTCAAAAGAGTTAATGGATGATGAACTATTTCTATATAAGCTTAGGTTGGAGAGACTACGAAAGACGATCCAATGTATGGGAGAACAACATGAACGTTGTTTGACAAATAGTATAAGGCATAAGAATTTATTTGTAGAAAGAATTTAATTGAAAAGGTCAAAAGAAGTTGAACTGTAAATTCAAGTATGAATTGAATTTGAATTCACAAAGGTCAAAAGAAGTTGAACCGACGTACGATGGTTATGAATAGAAATATATGACACGAGTATTTAGGGGCAAAAGGAATCAATTGAAAAGGTGTTACAGTTTGCAAGATATGATCAAATGAAGGTTCGGATTCAATTTGAATCGCTCCAATTTGAAAGGTTCAAAGATTGAAACTAATGATGTTACAATATATGGGAAGTCAATATGAACGTGTAGATAAATGAATTACTAGGTTCAAAATGCGGATCAAAAGTTATAAGCAATTCAATATGGCATTGAATTAGCTTAGTACGGTGTGTGAACACATTTTGGGGACTAATAGAGAAGTATGAGCAAGATCAAAATTATACGTTGAAATGATAACACTAAGGATGTGAACGGAAAGATTACTTTGATACGGATCCGACGCAATTGGATTCATCGGAAATGGAGCTACGGGTAAAAAGATATGATTAAAAGAAGTTTGAATATAAATCTAAATAAATTTCGAAATTTGAAAATTTGAAAAAAGTTGACGTGATAGGTTGATTGGATAGGTGAGGTCAAGACGAAACTCTAGGCGTTGGTTTCATCTAATTCTGATAAACGAGTAAAAAGTTATGGCTATTTGAAAAATCTGGACCAAGCTGTTTTATGAAAGAAAATGCTATGTCTAAAAGAATTCTAGGACTAATGAGTAATACGGAGACTAATTAATAATCTAATTACTCTATCGTATACTACTATAGAAATACTAGTATAGGGATATTAAACTACAGGAGTATAAATGAAAATACGAAGAGAATACCTTTAGAATGCAGAGAAGATATAAATCCAAAGAGGAGACGACTTACAGAAATCCCGCCGGAGAGAAGAATTTTTTTTTATAAAGCTAGTCAAACCGAAACGATTCGATTCAACCCGAAGTGGATGGCTTTGGGGTTCACCTATGGGTCTATATTTATAGGTGGAAGGGAGGTGCAAAGGTCTAAAGCTAAGCGAGGTGGGACTAAAATCATAGACAAAGAGGAAAAGAGAGAAGAAGAGGGCCACATGGGCTTCGGTGGCTTCCTAATTTTTTTTAAAAACCCAGCAAATAAAAAGAAATAAAAACAAATAGACAAACATTTTATATAGGCATATTATATATCAAAAGTTTCAGAAAAATATTTCCTAAAACATGAACATTTTTTAAGACCCAATAAATTACTTTAAAAAATAGTATTTTTTCCAACTCCGATGACCAAGGCGTAACTCCATCTTCTCCGTCACGCCAGGACGCCAAAGCCTTGTAGGATCGAAAGTAGTTCTAGAGGGGGTGATTAGACTACTTGACCAAATAAAATCTAGTTTTTCCCAATTTTATGTCTTGGCAGATTTTAGCATTTATAGTATGTCAAGTACACCCTACATATGCATGTCTACGAGTATAGCAGCGGAAAGTAAATAAAAGCATGTATGCAAAGGAAGGGTAGGAAGATCAAACTCAATTGGTGACATGATGATTTTTCCCGTGGTTCCGATAGGTGGTGCTATCATACATTCATGTTTATGGAGTCTTCAACTCACGGAGGGTAACGGTCATGAGAGTCCATGGAGTGCTCTACCCACGGAGGGTTCCACGACGAAGCAACCTTGACTATACCATGATGGCCTACGTCCACGGAGGACTAGCCTAACTCGGGGTAGATCTTCACAAAGTAGGCGATCTCCTTGCCCTTACAAACTTCTTGGTTCACTCCACAACACGAAGTAGGAGGCTCCCAAGCGACACCTAACCAATCTAGGAGGCACCACCCTCCAAAACGTAATAGGCTCGATAATATCGATGAACTCATTGCTCTTGTGCTTCAAGATGATAGACTCCTCAACACACAATCACTCTCTCACGGATTTGGCTTGGTGGAAGAGATTGATTGGGTGGAAAGAAACTTGGGGAGGCTATAGATCAAGATTCATATGGTAGGAATGGAATGGCATGATCTCAACACGTGAGTAGGTGGCTCTCTCTAAGAAAATTAGTAGGTATGAGTGGGGAACTATTCTGAGTGCTACTCTTACGAGTGAGTGGTGGTCAAGGGGTATATAGAGGCATCTCCACAAATCCAACCATTACACACAAAATGACCAACTCGGTGACACAGATGTGTTAATCTCGATGGTATCGAAGTGACCAAAAAGTAGCAACTTTTGAATCTCGGTGAGACCAATATAGGAAACTCAGTTGCATCAATAAGGTGACCAACGGTCAGATTGCCCAATCTCGGTGACGTCAATCCAATAATCTTGGTGGGACCAATATTGTGAATTTGCATAACAGAAAGTTGGCAACCTAAACTCGATGGCACCAAAGCACAATTGGTTGCACCGAAGTGGCTAGGGTTTGGCTAAGTCTGTCTAGGTTCTGGAATCGGTGGCACCGAGTGGAAAGTATTGGTTGCACCGATTTTGAATATTTGGCTTTGGACAGACTTTTGTGGAAGAGCTTGTGTGTGTATGTGGTGACTATCACTGGTGCACGTATGAGCATTTTGTTCACCAACAAAACCTTACCCCTTTTAATAGTATTGGCTTTCCTATGGACTCAAGGTGATTTCTCACAAAAGATAAAATGTAGAGTCCTTTGCTTGTGGCTTTGTCAATCTATTTTCTTGCATCTTGGGGTATTCCACAATCCTTATGCCAACCCATCATTGAACTTTTCCCGAAACATACTTAGTGGAAACATTAGTTCAATGACATATATGTTGTTATTAATTACCAAAACCACCAAGGGAGAAAATGTTCTTTCGAGCCTCGAACTTGATCTCTGTCCTCCAACTACTACAACTAGTAATGAATGTACAGAGAGTCACAAGTCAACACGCATGTCATTGTACAATAGAATGAAAACACTCTGGCTGCTGCCGGCTGACAATCATGACACGCAGGTCATGTTAAGTTACACACATGCATCACATACACATGAGCCGTACTATTCACATCAAACATGCAAAACAAAGTTGTGCATAGAAATGCATTCTATCGGTTTGTGTGATCGTGTATGAAATAAAAGGTGTTGCCCACATGACGGTCCCGAGTGCGGGCAGCGCCCGACGTTTTCGGAAATCACAGATCGAATATGTACTCCGATCACGCCAAATTTTCTTATCTTACCGGTCTCATCGATCATCACGAACCCGATTCAGAATTATGTTTCACTGTTAACCCTGATGGTGGAAACCGACCAATAGGGGTAGGTTGTGTCACGTCCTTATCAACTCCGATGGACAGAAAACATAACATCAACGCTCCCATGTGCAGTTGATCTCTTCAACCGTGCACATAGCCGAACTTACGAACGACGACAATTCTCATATGTTGCCTCCACATATCAAATTTGCATCTGATCGGAATCCAAATCCTATATCAAAGGCTCTGGTACCATTGTTGGGTTCTATCATAGGTACATCGCATACAAATCAAAAATTTCCAACGTGCAAAACATCCAAGGACATGCTATGGAGATGGATCACGGATCGTTACCACTAGACGCACAGTGTCGTGCAGCGGAAGTAGAGTTGGTGCAGCACGTTCGTTTGGTCTCTCTCCTCCTCATTCTATCTCCCTCGAACAGCCGATCGCCAGAACCCACGTACAGGTTCGCCGGAGCGGCACAAGTGCACCTCCTCTAATGGTATCCACGCGTGTAGGAGGAACACCGTGCGGCGAACTGCTAGGTCCGATCACACAGTCGGCGATGGCGAGTGGAGGTGGCTAGTTGCAACACACGCAAAGCCCTAATGTCGGTGCCGAAGCGATCAACCGGATGGGTGTGCCGCACCTTCACTATATATAGGAATCTGGCGTAGGCTCAACTCTTGGGCCTCGCACGGATCCTAAAGCCCATGTGTTCCTTCCCTTAAGCGTGCGACCCCTTAGGTTCTCGTTCACTTGGTCACGAGTCAGATCACATCCTTCTCGACCAGTCGGTAACGGCCTCTAGCAAAGCATGCTGACTCCAAGTGTCCGATGAAGCTGGTTAGGCGAACCTATACTTCACACTTCTATTCCCTTTGCCACTCGATATATGTTGTCGTGCTCAAGGCATCATGGTCATCCTTGTTGCAGCACGACCTCTTTCTCGTTCCAGTGAATTTGATCAACACTTCGAATTATCTCATAATCCTTATCGCATGGCCATGCTTATCCAGGTTGGATCACCCGAGGGGACCAGAGTATATCTCTCCTTATTGGAGGGGCAATCCCATCTTGGTCGTCCATGTCTCGCAACATGGGTATGGACAAGCCCGAAACCTACCTTTGTAACTACCGAGTCACGGAGTAGCGTTTGGTCGACCCAAAGCAAGACGAGTACATGCGTCAGCTCAGGTCTTAGGACATAGACCGTATGTTGTACTATAGACTCACAGATGACCTATCGCTGCGTCTCATAGTTGGGTCTGTCCAACTCAGACCTTATCTCTACTCGGCTTCGACTACGTCGAATCCGACCAGACCTTTCTGAGTCCATATTATCCGGATAGCATACAATGCTACATGGTCAGTGAGACTGGACCATCCACCATGTCATATGCTAGTCTGATTGGCTGCGCCTCCACACAACTCTTTCGACTAGGCACCATTTAGGGCAGTTATCATACAATGCATAGTCTCACAAACAAGTCATGTACTTGTTAATACACATCAATGATAATGTCCAAGGACTATCTTTATTCATATGATTGCCTCTAGGGCATATATCCAACAAGTACTTCTTCAAGTCTTGTAGAGTTGCTTCCGCTTCTGGAGTCCATGTCATGGGGCTGCTTTCTTCAGTAGCTTGAACAACGGCGCAACGCGCTCTGCGGATTTCTAGATGAATCTGTTGAGATGAGTGATGCATCCCGCCAGCTGACGCACATTCTTGACGCGCTTTGGTGCCTCTAGCTGCTCGGCTGCTTCAATCTTTAGGGGTGGCTTCTATTCCGCACTGAGATATGAAGAAGCCGAGGAGCTTGCCAAACGGGACCCCGAACATACATTTCTCTGGGTTGAGCTTCAAGTTGATCTTGCGTAAATTTGCAAAAATCTCTTGTAGATCCTTTATCAGTGTGGCCTTGTTCTTGGTCTTGACTACGATGTCATCCATGTAAGCCTCCACATTCTTGTTGTGGAGGTGATTGGACTATGCGAGCTCTGCCTACGTCATGGCCGGTAGTCGGTCCCACGGGTACCGTATGGCGCCTGCGTGAGGCACCCACCACATCTGGTTTGTCGCGGTTGGCGAAGCTCAGCAAGCTTTGGATTGTCGCCCTCCAGGCCTCCATACCGTTCAACGCAGGCAGAAAGTTTAGCAGTAGTTGGGCCCGTGCCAAAGCTTCCTCCATGGTTTTGGGCATGGAACGGTGTGTGCATGGGTGGGTCTCCCACTCCTGGCAAAGTCAGGGAGGGCGCTCCCCTGGCTGTGTCCGTTGTCCGCCTTCGCCATGGGGCAGTTGTTGAACTTGGCCTAGTGTGTCCCTCGAATGGTGCACGGGGTTCTTGTCTACCCTCCACCCGGGGTGGCCGCCCCCAGGGCGTTGGTTGTGGTTGTCTTGCAAAGCATGCGGCGGGGGCACTATTGCACCCACCGCGGTCGTGTTCATTGCGGTTGCGTTTGTTGTGGTTGCGTTCGCCGCCGCTGCTGTGTCGGCATGGTGCCCGACCGTCGTTAGAGCATCCTGGGACGCTACCACGACTTGGTCCCGGTCGCGATTCGCGGAGCTGCGAGCCATGTTGTGGCTATGCTCACCAGTGCGAGGAGCACTATGTTCTCCCATGCCCCCCCTCTGAAAGCACATTTGCTCCCTTGGTGGTTTTGGTAATTAATAACAACATGTATGTCATTGAACTAATGTATCCACTAAGTATGTTTCAGGAAAAGTTCAATGATGGGTTGGCAAAAGGATTGTGGAATACCCCAAGATGCAAGGGAATAGATTGGCAAAGCTTCAAGCAAAGGAGACTACATTTTACTTTGTGATAAATCACTTTGAGTCCATAGGAAAGCCAATACTATTAAAAGGGGGTAAGGTTTTGTTGGTGAACAAAATGCTCATACATGCGCAAGTGATAGTCACCACATACACCCACAAGCTCTTCCACAAAATTTGTCCAAAGCCAAATATTCAAAATCGGTGCAACCAATATTTTCCACTCGGTGCCACCAATTCCAAACCCTAGACAGACTTAGCCAAACCCTAGCTTTTCAGTGCAACCGATTCTGCATTCGGTGCCATCGAGTTAGGCTGCCGACTTTCTGTTATGCAAGTTCACAATTTTGGTCCCTCCAAGATTTTTGGATCGGCATCACTGAGATTGGACATTCTGACCGTTGGACACCTTATCGGTGTAACAGAGATTCCTATATTGATCTCACCGAGATTCAAAAGTTGCCACCTTTTGGTCACTTCAGTACCACCGAGATTAACACATCGGTGTCACCGATTTGGTCATTTTGTTGTTGGAAATATGCCCTAGAGGCAATAATAAAATGGTTATTATTATATATCCTTATTCATGATCATTGTCTATTGTTCATGCTATAATTGTGTTAACTAGAAACCGTAATACATGTCTGAATACATAGACCACGCCATGTCCCTAGTGAGCCTCTAGTTGACTAGCTCGATGATCAATACATGGTCATGGTTTCCTGACCATGGACATTGTATTTAGTTGATAACGGGATCACATCATTAGGAGAATGATGTGATGGACAAGACCCAATCCTAAGCATAGCACAAGATCATGTAGTTCGTCTGCTACAACTTCTCTAATGTCAAGTATCATTTTCTTATACCATGAGATTGTAGAACTCCCTGATACTGTAGGAATTCTTTGGGTGTATCAAACGTCACAACGTAACTAGGTGACTATAAAGGTGCACTACAGGTGTCTTCAAAAGTGTCTGTTGGGTTGGCATGAATCGAGACTGGGATTTGTCAGTCCGTGCGACGGAGAGGTATCTCTGGGCCCACTTGGTAATACATCATCATAATGAGCTCAATGTGACTAAGGAGTTAGTCACGGGATCATGTGTTACGGAATGAGTAAAGAGACTTGCCGGTAACGAGATTGAACAAGGTATATGAATACCGACGATCGAATCTCGGGCAAGTAACATTCCGATGGACAAAGGGAATTGTATATGGAATTAATTGAATCCCCGACATCATGGTTCATCTGATGAGATCATCGTGGAACATGTGGGAGCCAATATGGGTATCCAGATCCCGCTATTGGTTATTGGCCGGAGAGGTGTCTCGGTCATGACTGCATGGTTCCCGAACCCGTAAGGTCACACTTAAGGTTCAGTGACGCTAGAGTTGTAATGGGAATTGTATGTGGTTACTGAAAGTTGTTCGGAGTCCTGGATGAGATCTCGGACATCACGAGGAGTTCCGGAATGGTCCGTAGGTGAAGACTTATATATGGGAAGTCCAGTTTCAGTCACCGGAAAAGTTTCAGGGTTTATCGGTATTGTACGGGGACCACCAAAAGGGTTCCGGGGGTCCACTGGGAGGGGCCACCTGCCCCGGAGGATCACGTGGGCTGAATATGGATGGGAACCAGCCCCCTAGTGGGCTGGTGCGCCCCCCCCCCCCAAGGGCCCAAGGCGCCTAGGGTTGGGAACCCTAGGGGTGGGGGCGCCTCCCACCAACTTGGGGGCAAGCTCCCCCCCCTTGCCCCCCCTCTAGATGGATCTAGGGGGCCGGGCCCCTCTCCCCTTCGTCCTATAAATAGTGGGGGTTGGGAGGTAGGCCACACCCCTCCCCCTGGCACAGCACTTCCCCCTCCTACACCTCCTCCTCCTCCTTAGTGCTTAGCGAAGCTCTATCGGGGAAGCACGAGCTCAACCGCCACCACGTCGTCATGCTGCCGGAGCTATCCCACAACTTCTCCTCCCCCTTGCTGGATCAAGAAGGAAGATACGTCCCCAGGCTGTACGTGTGTTGAACGCGGAGGCGCCGTCCGTTCGGCGCTTGGATCGGATCTTCCGCGATTTGAATCGCCGCGAGTACGACTCCATCAACTGTGTTCTTTGCAACGCTTCCACTTAGCGATCTTCAAGGGTATGAAGATGCACTCCCTCTCTCTGGTTTCTATCATGTCCTAGATTTATCTTCGTGACACGTAGGAATTTTTTTGAATTATTACTATGTTCCCCAACAGTGGCATCATGAGCTAGGTCTATGCGTAGATTCTATGCACGAGTAGAACACAAGTAGTTGTGGGCGATGATTTGGTAAATTTGTTTGCCGTTACTAGTCCTATCTTGATTCAGCGGCATTGTGGGATGAAGCAGCCCAGACCGAATTTAGACGTACGCTTACGTGAGACTCATTCCACCGCCTGACATGCAATTGTTGCATAAGGTAGCCCTATGGCTAGCGGGTGTTTGTCTCTCCCAATTTAGTCGGATCGGATTTGATGAAGAGGGTCCTTATGAAAGGTAAATAGCAATTGGCATATCACTGTTGTGGCTTCTGCGTAGGTAAGAAACATTCTTGCTAGAAACCCATAGCAGCCACGTAAAACTTGCAACAACAATTAGAGGACGTCTAACTTGGTATTGTAGGGCATGCTATGTGATGTGATATGGCCAGAAGGATGTGATGAAATATATGTGATGTATGAGTTTGATCATGTTCTTGTAATAGGAATCACGACTTGCATGTCGATGAGTATGACAACCGGCAGGAGCCATAGGAGTTGTCTTAATTTATTGTATGACATGCGTGTCAATCAAAAACGCCATGTAATTACTTTACTTTATTGCTAACCATTAGCCATAGTAGTAGAAGTAATAGTTGGCAAGACAAATTCATGAAGACACGATGATGAAGATCATGATGATGGAGATCATGGTGTTGTGCCGGTGACAATGGTGATCATGCCACGCCCCAAAGATGGAGATCAAAGGCGCAAGATGATATTGGCCATATCATGTCACTTTATGATTTGCATGTCATGTTTATCATGTTTTTACATCTTATTTGCTTAGAACGATAGTAGCATAAATAAGAAGATCCCTCACTAAAATTTACAGAAATGTGTTCCCCCTAAGTGTGCACCGTTGTGAAAGATCGTTGTTTCGAAGCACCACGTGATGATTGGGTGTGATAGATTCTAACGTTCGCATACAACGGGTGTAAGCCAGATTTACACACATGAAACACTTAGGTTGACTTGTGAAGCCTAGAATGTACATACATGGCCTTAGAACACGAGAGACCGAAAGGTCGAACATGAGTCGTATCATAGATGCGATCAACATGGAGATGTTCACCATTGATGACTAGTCCGTCTCACGTGATGATCGGATACGGCCTAGTCGATACGGATCATGTATCACTTAGATGACTAGAGGGATGTTGTCTATCTGAGTGGGAGTTCATTAAATAATTTGATTAGATGAACTTAATTATCATGAACTTAGTCTAAAATTGTCTTTACAATCTATCTTGTAGATCCAATGGCCCATGCTAATGTTGCCCTCAACTTCAACGTGTTCCTAGAGAAAACCATGCTGAAAGACGATGGAAGCAACTATACAGACTGGGTCCATAACTTGAGGCTCATCCTCATAGCTTCCAAGAAAACATATGTCCTTGATGCACCGCTAGGTGACGCACCCATTTTCCTAGCAACTCAAGACGTTATGAACGCCTGGCAGTCGGGTAGTGATAATTACTCCCTGGTTCAGTGCAGCATGCTTTACAGCTTAGAACCAGGACTCCAAAAGCATTTTGAGCAACTCAGAGCATATGAGATATTCCAAGAGCTGAGAATGGTTTTCCAAGATCATGCCCGGGTCAAGAGATATGAAGTCTTCGACAAGTTCTTCTGTTGTAAGATGGAGGAAAATACTTCTGTCAGCAAGCACATACTCAAAATGTTTGGGTTGCACAACCGATTGTCTCGGCTGGGAGTTAATCTTCCGGATGACTCGGTTATTGACAAAATCCTCCGATCGCTTCCACCTAGCTACAAGAGCTTTGTGCTGAACTTCAATATGCAAGGGATGGAGAAGTCCATTCCTGAGTTATATTCGATGCTGAAATTAGCGGAGGTGGAGATCGAAAAGGAACATCAAGTGTTGATGGTGAATAAGACCACCAGTTTCAAGAAAGGCAAGGGTAAGAAGAACTTCAAGAAGACGGCAAAGCAGTTGTTGCGTCCGGTAAATCAGTTGCCAGGAAGAAGCCCAAGAATGGAACCAAGCCTGAGACTGAGTGCTTTTATTGCAAGGGAACCGGTCACTGGAAGTGGAACTGCCCCAAGTACTTAGCGGATAAGAAGGCCGGCAACGTCAAAGGTATATGTGATATACATGTTATTGATGTGTACCTTACCATCGCTCGTGGTAGCTCCTGGGTATTTGATACCGGTGCGGTTGCTCACATTTGTAACTCAAAACAGGAGCTGCGGAATAAGTGGAGACTGGCGAAGGACGAGGTGACGATGCGTCAGGAATGGTTCCAAAGTCAATGTGATCGTCGTGGGCGCGCTACCTCTACATCTACCTTTGGGATTAGTTTTAAACCTCAATAATTGTTATTTAGTACCAGCTTTGACCATGAACATTGTATCCGGATCTCGTTTGATGCAAGATGGCTACTCATTCAAATTCGAGAATAATGGTTGTTCTACTTATATGAGAGATATGTTTTATGGTCATGCGCCACTGGTCAATGGTTTATTTTTATTGAATCTCGAACGTAATGTTACACACATCCATAGTGTAAATACCAAATGGTGTAAGGTTGATAATGATAGTCCCACATACTTGTGGCACTGCCGCCTTGGTCATATTGGTGTCAAACGCGTGAAGAAACTTCATGCAGATGGACTTTTGGAGTCTCTTGATTATGAATCATCTGACACGTGCAAACCATGCCTCATGGGCAAGATGACTAAGACTCCATTCTCCGGAACAATGGAGCGAGCAGCCAACTTGTTGGAAATAATACATACTGATGTATGCGGTCCAATGAACGTTGAGGCTCACAGTGGCTATCGTTATGTTCTCACCCTCACTGATGACTTAAGCATATATGGGTATGTCTACTTAATGAAACACAAGTCCAAGACCTTTGAAAAGTTCAAGGAATTTCAGAGTGAGGTAGAGAATCAACGTGACAAGAAAATAAAGTTCTTACGATCTGATCATGGAGGAGAATATTTGAGTCATGAGTTTGGCACGCACTTAAGGAAATGTGGAATTGTTTCACAACTCATGCCGCCTGGCACACCTCAGCGTAATGGTGTGTCTGAACGTCATAATCGCACTCTATTGGATATGGAGTGATCTATGATGTCTCTTCCTGATTTACCGCTATTATTTTGGGGATATGCATTAGAGACTACCACATTCACTTTAAATAGGGCACCGTCTAAATCCGTTGAGATGACACCGTATGAATTATCGTTTGGGAAGAAACCTAAGCTGTCATTTCTGAAAGTTTGGGGATGCGATGCTTATGTCAAGAAACTTCAACCTAAAAAGCTCGAACCCAAATCGTAAAAGTGCGTCTTCATAAGATACCCTAAGGAAACTATTGGGTATACCTTCTACCTCAGATCCGAAGGCAAGATCTTTGTTGCCAAGAATGGATCCTTTCTAGAGAAAGAGTTTCTCTCGAAAGAAGTAAGTGGGAGGAAAGTAGAACTTGATGAGGTAATTGTACACCCTCTCGAACTGGAAAGTAGCATAGCGCAGGAAAATATTTCTGCGGTGCCTGCACCGACTAGAGAGGAAGTTAATGATGATGATCATGAAACTTCAGATCAATTTACTGCTGAACTTTGTAGGTCCACGAGGACACGTTCCGCACCAGAGTGGTACGGCAACCCTGTCCTGGAAATCATGTTGTTAGACGACGGTGAACCTTCGAACTATGAAGAAGCCATGGTCGGACCAGATTCCAACGAATGGCTTGAACCCATGAAATCCGAGATAGGATCCATGCATGAGAACAGAGTATGGACTTTGGTGGACTTGCCTAATGATTGGCAAGCCATAGAAAATAAATGGATCTTTAAGAAGAAGACTGACGTGGATGGTAATGTGATGGCTCGGCTTGTCGCTAAGGGTTATCGACAAGTTCAAGGAGTTGACTACGATGAGACTTTCTCACCCGTAGCGATGCTAAAGTCTGTTCAAATCATGTTAGCAGTTGTCGCATTTTATGATTATGAGATCTGGGAAATGGACGTCAAAATGGCATTCCTTGATGGTTTCCTTAAGGAAGAATTGTATATGATGCATCCGAAAGGTTTTGTCGACCCGAAGAATGCTGACAAGGTATGCAAGCTCCAGCGCTCCATCTATGGGCCGGTGCAAGCATCTCGCAGTTGGAACATTCGCTTTGATGAGGTGATCAAAGCATTTGGGTTTATACAGACTTATGGATAAGCCTGTATGTACAAGAAAGTGAGTGGGAACTCTGTAGCATTTCTCATTTTATATGTGGATGACATATTGTTGATGGGAAATGATATAGAACTTTTGGAAAGCATAAAGTCCTACTTGAATAAGTGTTTTTCAATGAAGGACCTTGGAGAAGCTGCTTACATATTAGGCATGAAGATCTATAGAGATAGATCAAGATGCCTCATTGGTCTTTCACAAAGCACATACCTTGACAAGATATTGAAGAAGTTCAATATGGATCAGTCCAAGAAGGGGTTCTTGCCTGTATTGCAAGGTGTGAGATTGAGCACATCTCAATGCCCGACATCGGCAGAAGATAGAGAAAAGATGAGTGTCATCCCCTATGCCTCAGCCATAGGCTCTACTATGTATTCCATGTTGTGTACCAGACCTGATGTGAACCTTGCCATAAGTTTGGTAGGGAGGTACCAAAGTGATCCCAGAATGGAACACTGGATAGCGGTCAAGAATATCCTTAAGTACCTGAAAAGTACTAAGGATATGTTTCTCGTTTATGGAGGTGCTGAAGAGCTCGTCGTAAAGGTTTATGTTGATGCTAGCTTCGACACAGATCTGGATGACTCCAAGTCACAAACTGGATACATGTATATTTTGAATGGTGGGGAAGTCAGCTGGTGCAGTTGCAAGAAAAGCATCATGGAGGCATCTACATGTGAACTGGAGTACCTAGCTGCTTCGGAAGCAGCACAGGAAGGAGTCTAGATGAAGGAATTCATCGCCCACCTAGGAGTGATTGCCAATGCGTCGGGCCCGATGACTCTCTTCTGTGAAAACACTAGAGCTATTGCTATTGCCAAGGATCCCAGGTTTCACAAGAAGAAAAAGCACATCAAGCGCCGCTTCAACTCCATTCGTGTTTACATTCAGGATGGAGATATAGATATTTTTAAAGTACATACGACCTGAATGTCGCAGATTCTTGACTAAACCTCTTTCACGAGCGAAACATGATCAGCACCAGAACTCTATGGGTGTTCGATTCATCATGATGTAACTAGATTATTGACTCTAGTGCAAGTGGGAGACTATTGGAAATATGCCCTAGAGGAAATAATAAAATGGTTATTATTATATTTCCTTGTTCATGATAATTGTCTATTGTTCATGCTATAATTGTATTAACCGGAAACCGTATTACATGTGTGAATACATAGACCACACCATGTCCCTAGTGAGCCTCTAGTTGACTAGCTCATTGATCAATAGATGGTCATGGTTTCTTGACCATGGACATTGGATGTCGTTGATAACAGGATCACATCATTAGGAGAATGATGTGATGGACAAGACCCAATCCTAAGCATAGGACAAGATCGTGTAGTTCGTCTGCTGTAGCTTTTCTAATGTCAAGTATCATTTCCTTAGACCATGAGATTGTGCAATTCCAGGGTACCGTAGGAATGCTTTGGGTGAATCAAATGTCACAACGTAACTGGGTAAATATAAAGGTGCACTACAAGTGTCTCCAAAAGTGTCTGTTGGGTGGCATGAATCGAGACTGGGATTTGTCAGTCCGTGTGACGGAGAGGTATCTCTGGGCCCACTCGGTAATACATCATCATTATGAGCTCAATGTGACTAAGTAGTTAGTCATAGGATCATGTGTTACGGAACGAGTAAATAGACTTGCTGGTAACGAGACTGAACAAGGTATAGGGATACCGACGATCGAATCTGTGGCAAGTAACATACCGATGGACAAAAGGAATTGTATACGGGATTAATTGAATCCCCAACATCGTGGTTCAACTGATGAGATCATTGTGGAACACATGGGAGCCAATATGGGTATCCAGATCCCAGTATTGGTTATTGGCCGGAGAGGTGTCTTGGTCATGACTGCATGGCTCCCGAACCCGTAGGGTCTACACACTTAAGGTTCAGTGACGCTAGAGTTGTAATGGGAATTGTATGTGGTTACTGAAGTTGTTAGGAGTCCCAGATGAGATCTCGGATTCCACGAGGAGTTCCGGAATGGTCCGTAGGTGAAGATTTATATATTGGAAGTCCAGATTCAGTCACCGGAAAAGTTTCAGGGTTTATCGGTATTGTACGGGGATCACCAAAAGGGTTCCGAGGGTCCACCGGGATGGGCCACCTGCCCCGGAGGATCACGTGGGCTGAATATGGGTGGTAACCAGCCCCCAGTGGGCTAGTGCACCCCCCCCCAAGGGCCCAAGGCGCCTAGGGTTGGGAACCCTAGGGGGTGGGGGCGCCTCCCACCAACTTGGGGGGGAAAGCACCCCCCTTCCCCCCCCCCTAGATGGATCTAGGGGGGCCGTTGCCCTCTCCCCTTCGGCCTATAAATAGTGGGGGGTTGGGAGGGAGGCCACACCCCTCCCCCTGGCGCATCCCTTCCCCCTCTTACACCTCCTCCTCCGTAATGCTTAGCGAAGCTCTATCGGAGAACCACGAGCTCCATCGCCACCGAGGCGTCGTGCTGTCGAAGCTCTCCCTGAACTTCTCCTCCCCCCTTGCTGGATCAAGAAGGAGGAGACATCCCTGGGATGTACGTGTGTTGAACGCAGAGGCTCCGTCCGTTCGGCGCTTGGATTGGATCTTCCGCGATTTGAATCGCCGCGAGTACAGCTCCATCAACCGCGTTCTTTGCAACGCTTCCGCTAAGCGGTCTTCATGGGTATGAAGATGCACTCCCTCTCTCTTGTTGCTAGCATCTCCTAGATTGATCTTGGTGACGCGTAGGAATTTTTTTGAATTATTACTACGTTCCCCAACATTTGTGTAAAACGGTTGGATTTTTGGAGATGCCTATATATACCCCTCCACCACCACTCACTCGAAAGAGAAGCATTCAGAACAGTTCCCCACTCATACCTGCTGATTTTCTGAGAGAGAGACACCTAATCGTGTGTTGAGATCATGCCATTCCATTCCTACCATATGAATCTTGATCTCTATCCTCCCCAACTTGCTTTCCACCCAATCAATCTCTTCCACCAAGCCAAATCTATTGGTCGAAAAAAAATAGCTATCGGACAAGGGTGACGTGGCGGCTTCCTATTGGTCGAAAAAGCGCGCGTGTGGTGTTTGCGGCGGACGACCGAAGCGTAAAAGAAAACGGTTCGCCATTTTAATCTTTCTAATCCGATCCGTTGATCCTAGATCTAACGGCTATGGAGAGGGGGCGGGGCTTACAAAGGTGGAGGTCGGGGTTCCGGCGAGGTCGACGGTGGCCGGACGTTGGAGGTGGTCGGAGACGATGGTGCGGTGGTCGAGGGCGGCGTCCGAAGGGTCCAGGCGACGGCGGCAAACCTTCGGCAACGATTGGTGGCGTCGGTTGGGGCTGGGGACGACAGGGGCGACGGCGTCGAGCTCGGAGAGCTTCGGTGGGGTGCCGAACTCCGGCGAGGTGCGGGGCGATGTTCTGGCGAGGGGAGTGGGGTTTCGAGGGTAGAATGGAGCATGGCGAGGGCAGGGCTTTATATAGGCGCGGCGTGGGGTCGAGAGAGTGAAAGGGGAGCGAGATCCGGGGAGGAGGGATCTCCGGCGAGGTCGGGGGACGCGGGGAGAGAGATGAGCGCTGTGATGGCGCTGTCGGGCGGTGGGGTCTGCTCATCAGTGAGGGAGAGGGCGGCGTGAGTGCGTCGGTGACCGATCCGGAGCGATCTCGCGGAGTAAAGGCTGGTGGGCTAGCCGGTTTTCTAATTAAAACATTTAAATTCATTTCCTTTTCTATTTTCCAGAGAATTAAAATCTCATTAAGGCATTCAAAACAATTCCAAAATTTGAAGATATATATATCAAATTGATGAGGGGAATAAATGCTATTAAATGAACATTTTTCCATGGCCCAATGAATACTTTTACAAAAAAATATTTTCAGAAAATGACTAAATTGATTTTAAATTCTTTTGCAATAAATTTTCAAATAACCCCCTGGTTTTGTTGTTCTAATATTTCACAAAGATGCCCCTGGTGTGGAGTGTCATGTTACTCCTCTCTTTTTATGAATAATTCCAAGGGTTTGCAAAGTAGGGGAAACAAGTAAATAGAAAAATGAAAGTGGCTTTTTAGAAATCCAGAAGAAAAACTTCAACAATTCATTTCATTCAAACAATGTTATGATGATGCATAGTTGTATTTCATAACATTCCAAAATAGAATTTTGGATGTTACAAACCTACCCACCTTAAGATGAATCTCGCCCTCGAGATTCGGGTTGGCTAGAAAATAGGTGAGGGTGGTCTCGACGAAGATCTTCTTCGCGTTCCAGGTGGCTTCCTCCTCGGTTTGGTGACTCCACAAAACCTTACAAAACTTGATGGTCTTGCTACGGGTAACTCTATTGGTAGTCTCAAGGATTCTGACAGGCTTCTCCTCGTAAGTCAGATCACTATCCAGCCGTATGGCCTCTAGGGGCACTGTGTCTCTCAAAGGAATATCAGCCATCTCGGCGTGGCATTTCTTCAGCTGACAAACATGGAAAACATCATGAACTTCGGACAATTCTTCCGGCAATTCCAATTTGTATGCAACTTCGCCTCTACGTTCAAGAATTTTCTAGGGGCCTATGAATCTGGGTGCTAACTTTCCTTTAACACCAAACCTCTTGATTCCTCGAAGTGGGGACACATGAAGGTATGCTCGGTCTCCCACTTCATACGTCACTTCCTTGCGTTTGTTGTCAGCATAGCTCTTCTGCCTGGATTGGGCTATCTTGAGTCGGTCTCGAATCAGTTTGACCTTTTCTTCAGAATCTCGGATAAGATCGGGGCCAAAGAGTTTTCGGTCTCCAACACCATCCCACATCAATGGTGTTCTACACCTCCTTCCGTATAAAGCTTCAAAAGGGGCAATCTTCAGACTCGTCTGATAACTGTTGTTGTACGAGAACTCTGCATAAGGTAAGTTGTCCCCCCAACTAGATCCATAGTCTAGCGCACAAGCTCTCAACATGTCCTCCAGAATCTGGTTGACTCTCTCAATATGTCCGTCGGTCTGCGGATGAAAAGTTGTATTGAATTCCAGCCTTGTACCCAAAGTTTCGTGTAACTGATGCCAAAACTTTGAGGTAAATTGTGTTCCTCTATCTGACATGATACTCCTCCGAACTCCATGCAGATATATGATCTTGGTCATATATATCTTGGCTAACTTAGCACTCGTATAGGTGGTCTTCACTGTAATGAAATGAGCCACCTTGGTCACGTGATCGATCACTACCTAGATGGAATCATAACCTGAACGATTCTTGGGTAATCCTGTGATGAAATCCATACAAAGCTTATCCCATTTCCACTCGGGTATCAGCAAAGGTTGGAGTAACCCTGCTGGTTTCTGATGTTCCGCCTTTACTCGCTGACAAACATCACATACCGCAACATGTTCGGCAATATCCTTCTTCATACCTGTCCACCAGTAACTTTCCTTCAAATCCAGATACATCTTGGTGTTGCTAGGGTGTATCGAGTAAGGTGAATCGTGGGCTTCTTGAAGTATCAACTTCCTAAGCTCTGGGTCATTGGGCACATAGATTCAGTTCTCAAACCATAGAGTACCTTGTTCATCTTCACGAAAGTCTTTAGCTTTTCCATCCTTCATTCTCTACTTTATCTCAGCTACCTCCTTGTCCGATTTCTGGGCTTCACAAATTATTTCAGTCAAGGTGGACTGGATCTCTAGTGCGGCAACATATCCTTTTGGAACTATTTCTAGCCGGAGCTCTCTGAGATCATCGGCTAATTCCTGGGGTAATCCTCCTACTATGAGTGTGTTCACATAACTCTTCCGACTCAAAGCATCTGCTATAACATTTGCCTTTCCTGGATGATAATGCAATCTCATGTCATAGTCCTTGATTAACTCTAGCCATCTCCTCTGTCTGAGGTTCAACTCCTTCTGTGTGAAGATATACTTCAGGCTTTTATGATCAGTGTAAACATCACAACTATTTCCGATAAGGAAATGTCTCCAGGTCTTGAGTGCGTGCACTACGGCTGCTAGCTCCAAATCAAGGGTGGCATAGTTCAACTCATGAGGTCGTAGTTATCTGGATGCATAGGCTACAACTTTTCCTTCTTGCATGAGTACTCCTCCAAGTCCTTGACGTGAAGCATCACAATAAACCTGGAAGTCCTGCCGAACATTTGGCAAAATCAACACTGGGGCTGTGACCAAACGTTTCTTCAACTCCTGGAAACTGGCCTCACATTCCTCAGTCCAAATATACTTAGATTCTTTCTTCAACAATTCCGTCATGGGTTTGGCAATCTTTGAGAAATTCTCAATGAACCTCCGGTAATATCCGGCAAGTCCGAGAAAACTGCGGATCTCCTTAACTGAGGTGGCTGACTTCCACTTGGTGACTGCTTCAACCTTAGCGGGGTCCACTGCTATTCCGTCTCCAGAAATAACATGTCCAAGGAATCCGACTTCCGTCAGCCAGAATTCACATTTACTGAACTTGGCATATAACTGATGCTCTCTAAGCTTCTCCAGAACTAAATGCAAGTGTTCCTTGTGTTCTTCCTCGCTCTTGGAGAATATCAAAATGTCATCGATAAACGCCACGACAAACTTGTCCAGATATTCCATAAACACTTTGTTCATCATATTCATGAAGTAGGCAGGAGCATTAGTCAAACCAAAAGACAATACTGTATACTCATATAGGCCATACCTTGTGGTGAAGGTTGTTTTGGGTATATCGTGTTCATGAATTTTCAGTTGGTGATACCCTGATCGAAGATCGATCTTGGAGAATACTTTGGCTCCCACTAGTTTATCGAACAAGTCATTAATCATCGGCAGAGGGTACTTGTTCTTGATAGTCACCTCGTTCAATGCACGATAATCGACTACCATCCTCAAGGTTTTATCATTCTTCTCCACCAAAAGAACTTGGGCTCCCCAAGGTGAAGAACTTGGGAGAATATACCCTTTGTCCAATAACTCCTTAATCTGCTTCTTGATTTCTTCCAAATCATTTGCGGGCATCCGATATAGTCTCTTGGAAATCGGGGCTGTTCCTGGTAGTAACTCTATCAGAAATTCAATCTCTCTATCTGGTGGCATGCCTGGTAATTCCTTTGGGAATTCATTTGGAAAGTCTTGTACCACCGGCACTTCCTCCTGAACCACTCCTGTGAGGGAATTTAACCGAGCACTCATCTGTGTGCGTCGGGATACATACGTAATCCTCTTGTTCTCTGGGGTGGTGAGCAAAATAGACTTGCTGGGGCAATCAAGGTTTCCTTCATACTTGATCATCCAATCCATGCCTAGGATTACATCCAATCCCTGGGATTCTAAGAAGATGAGGTCGGTGGAAAAAACATGATTTCCTATATGGAGTTTCACTGCGTGGCATCCTATCCCTGCCATCATCATACCTCCTGGGGAATTGACCTTAATGGGCTGACTAAGGGTTCTGGTGGGTAAACCATACTTTTCCACAACTACCCTTGATATGAATGAATGAGTTGCACCAGAATCAAAAAGTACCATAACTGGACGTGAATGCAATAAGAACTTACCAACCACAGTCTCGGGCTGATCATAGACTTCTTCCACATCAATGTGGTTCACCTGAGCACGGGGAAAGGATTTGGCTTCTTAGCTAATGAGTTGCCGTTGTTGTTGCTGTTTCCATTTCCTTGCTTGTTTTGGGGACATTCAGTGGCATAGTGCCCTGTCTTCTGGCACTTGAAGCTGGTGATATGGTTCAGATCCTTCTGAGCTGGAGCGGGACAGTGCTGGTTGCCATTCCCACTTCCATTGCCGTTCTTGAAGTTGCCATTGTTGGGATGATTATTCCCATTTCCCCCATGGTTGTGGCCTCCATGGTTGTGCACGTGATGAGTGTCTCCTCCATACTTACCGGTTCCTGATCCGGTATTCCCTGAGTACAGGGAGTAGTGGCGCTTCTGTTGAGCTCCAGAGTTAGACTTCCCCTGTCCATACTTCCTCTTGTGATTTTCAATTTGCTGCTGCTTCCCTTCCAAGATGAGGGCCTTGTCTACCAGCTCCTGGTAGTTGTTGAAACTAGCCACCATCAGCTGCACGCTCAACTCATCGTTGAGTCCTTCCAAGAACTTCTCCTGTTTGGCTACATCATCGGCCACATCTCCTGGTGCATAACGAGCCACCATGCTGAATTCATCCACATACTGGGCCACGGAGCGGTTCCCCTGGCATAAGCTGCGAAACTCATGCTTCTTCAGACTCATGGCTCCAGCTGAGACATGAGCAGTGTGGAAAGCTAGCTTGAACTGCTCCCAAGTCACATCAGCAATGGGGTACGTGGTGGTATAGTTCTCCCACCATGAAGTTGTTGGTCCCTCCAGTTGATGGGCGGCAAAGCGCACCTTTTCGGCCTCAGTGCATCCAGCGGTGATGAGTTCCCTCTCCATCTTGCAGAGCCAATCATCTGCCACAATGGGCTCAGTGCTGATGGAGAAAGTTGGTGGATTCAGCCTTAGAAAACGGGTGAGGTTGTCGCCCTGAGGTGGAGGGTGGTTGTTGTGGTTGTTGGTCTGGTTCTGGATCAACAGCTGCATTAGGGCATTCTGCTGCTGGAGAAGTTGTGTGAGTTCCGGTGGGAAGGTGAAGTCGGGCTCACGTCGCGAAGGCATCTTGCTGTTTTCAGAGAGGTGAGAATTAGAATAGAACAAGGGCCTAAAGGAAAATTTCACTACCCATATGCAATGCAACAAACATATCACACCAAACACTCATTCATTTATTCAACTCAAGGTTCAAACATCGAGATACAAGTCTCCAAAAAAACTAGGCATCGACCTACGTTCTAACAACGAAATTTAAAGATACATGGGGGCATGACTAAAGTTCACCTCAAAATTCCATAGTAATGTGGCCTCCTCCGGTGGCGCTCTCTTCATAGTCATCATCGTTGCTGATCAAAGGAGCCATGTCTCTTCTGGGTGAAGATTTTCTCCCATGTCCATTTGTTCCTCCAGATTTGCAATGCGAGTGTTCAGCTTCTCGATCCTCTCCAAGAAATCATTCACTTCATGCTCATGCTCGTACTTGGCTTCCCGTAGGTCAGCCTCGAGGTCAACCTCGTGGTTCATCAGCCTCTTGATCGTCGTTGTGTCTGCGCGTACCCGAAGCTCCAAGGTCCTGATGTGAGTCTCCAAAGTCTGGATATAGGAAATGGTGGAGTCTTCAGTGGGAGTGTTTATGATATTTCCATTGGCATCCCTGCGACAAACCATGCTGAGTCCTGGCGAAATGGGACCACCCCTGTATTCCTCCTGAATATGTCCGAGGGCACGGTGAATTGCCATGTCCCTCCCAAGAATCCAGCTGGGTGCCACAAACTTGAAATCGATGGGTTCTTTACGATTTCCAAAGGTCTTTCCGGGGATGTGCACCTCGATCCTGTAGCGACCGTCTTGTGGAAAAGACATGATAGGAGTCCCGGTGATGCTTGGCAAAGTGATCCTTATGTCCCTGATGATCTTCACCATCTCTTTGCCAAAGGGCATCGTCGCGTCAGGCTGGCAAAACTCCGTGAACAAAACTAGGGTGAAGGTGGCCATCTAGAAAGGTTGAAATAATCGAAGGGAAGTCAGAAATGAATAGATGAGAATATAAGAATTTTAAAGACAAAAGAAAAAATCCTAAGGCTTTTCCGATCCTAGGGGTTACGTCCTGAAAGTGTGTGCTCTGATACCATTTCTGTAGCGACCCGACCTGAAAGGTCGAATCTCCGGTGTTTCCGTACCATCCCAAGATCATGCTAGTACACACACGGTACATCAATGTATATATCAAAGTGAAATCACACAGCTTTATTAATCTAAAATCTCATATCGAGTTCTTTATTACAATAAAGTGGCTGAAGGCCAACTCATGAGATAAACTAAACCAAAGTCTTGCGGAAGCTTCAAAGGTAGTTGAGTCCATCTGACTCCAAGGGCATCTCACCGAGCGTAGAGCGTATCCTCACTCCTAGTCGAAAAAATACTCTACAACATGATACGTTGCAGCCGTGTAGGTCAGCATATTGAATATGCCGGCAATGTCACCAAAAAAGGGGTAAAATAATCATATCTTCTATATGCATATATGGCAGGTGGGGTAGTAAGTTTTGCATAAAGCCAATTTTTCCTACAACAAGAGAGGGCAAAGCAAAAGCTATTACTACATTGTTGGTTGATTAATGAGATGGTTCCACCAACCAATTCTCATACCCAAGTTGTCATTAATACCCACATCATTATAATACTTTGTGTTGAGAGTTCTAGATAGTTTCAGTTCCTTTGGCTCAAACTGTCCATGACCGTGGACATGGCTAATCGATTAGGTTTGGGTACTCTGCAGAGTTTTGCACACGTTCCCACAATATTTGATCGCCTCCATTGAATTTCTCGCACTTCAGGGTGTTTGAGAAACGGATGACCAAAACATGGTCTTCTAAAGGGTTTCCCTGAGACTCTGTCGGTGCCCATCCTTTCCTACCGTTCTTCTACATCTTATAGCACTGCCTGTCCAGGGTCACCACGATATCCAACCAAGCCAGAGCCCATAATGGCTTGTGGCTGTGTAGGTAAGCCTTGGGTCTTGAAGCATCCATCCATCTCTTTGTGCCTGGGTGGACCTTTCCGCGTGAATACTGGCACTTCTCCAGCAACACCTAGGCTAACCACTAGCTTCTCCAGGGCGTCGTTCAACCATCATCCACCCAGAGGTATGTTGAAAACTTGGAGCCTTGAAGTCTTGTTCATCAAGTAGGTCTTGTAATTATTATCTCACAACTCTCATGAATCACACAACCAACCCCGTCTACCAACAGCATAGCAAAATTAAAACAACATTTCCCGGGGCCAAAGTGTCAAAAGGGTTGAGGGGTCCCTACCACATGATACTACATCAAGTAACCAAGTTTCCAAATTACCTACTTTGCATGCAATTGGGGAGATGGTAGAACTAATGCAAATAAAACATGGGTAAACATGATCAAAGTGACTTGCCTCGCTGACGATCCTCGTACTCAAGTGACTCTAGATAACAAGCTTCGCACTCCGGATGATCTAACGAATCAAACAAAGCACACAATAAGCATAACTACATACAATTCACACAACAGCAAGGTAACAAATACTTCAACAAACAATAGCACAATCAAAAGGAGAATCACTCAAAGTAGAAGACTCTAAAATTTTTGGTGTCAAAATTTTTTACTAAGACATAACAAAACAAAATTTGTTTTGAGCAACTAACCATTAGATAACAGAAAAGTAAATGCAAAATTTTTATTAGAAAACAGGAAGTATTTCATTATAAAAGTTTTGTGCAAAAAGGGTTACTATAAAACATTTTTTTTCTAAACAATACTCATGGTGAAACAAAGTTTACCTATTTAAACTAGAGCACAAAACAAAATAAAATATTTTTATAAAAAAATAGTTCACCTAATGATTAACAACAGAACTAAATAAACTAATATAAAAAGTTAAACTGGAACAAAATCAACTAATTTAAAATTAAAACAATTCAATTAAACACTAAGAAGAAACTAAACAGAATCTGTTTTTACTAAAAACCTTAATCTAAAATTTACTAAAAATTCTCAAACAATGCTAGATGATAAACCTAACCAATACAAAACAGTGGCAAAAAGAATCACTCAAAAATAAGTTTTTAAACTCATGTTATTCAAGTTTTAGTGATTTGATCAAATTTAACAAAATTCAAAATTAAAGTTCAAATTTGAAAACTAAGACCACAGACAGAAACTACATGAAATTTGTGACATGTTGCAAAAATAATCATGCAAAAACTCTAAATATTTTAAAAGATATAATAAAAATAAAAACAGAACACATTCTGTTTTCTAAAACAGAAACAGAAAAGAAAAATTATTTAGCTATCGGACAGGGGTGACGTGGCGGCTTCCTGTTGGTCGAAAAAGCGCGCGTGTGGTGTTTGCGGTGGACAACCAAAGCGTAAAAGAAAACGGTTCGCCGTTTTGATCTTTCTGATCCGATCTGTTGATCCTAGATCTAACGGCTATGGAGAGGGGGCGGGGCTTACAGAGGTGGAGGTCGGGGTTCGGGCGAGGTCGACGGCGGCCGGACATTGGACGTGGTTGGAGAATATGGTGCGGTGGTCGAGGGCGGCGTCCGAAGGGTCCAGGCAACGGCGGCGAAGCTCCGGCGACGATTGGTGGCGTCGGTTGGGGCTGGGGACGACAGGGGAGACGGCGTCGAGCTCAGAGAGCTTTGGTGGGGTGCCGAACTCCAGCGAGGTGTGGGGCGATGTTCCGGCAAGGGGAGTGGGGTTTTGGGGGTGGAATGGAGCGCGGCGAGGGCAGGGCTTTATATAGGTGCGGCGTGGGGTCGAGAGAGGGAAAGGGGAGCGAGATCCGGGGAGGAGGGATCTCCAGCGAGGTCGGGGGACGCGGGGAGGGAGATGAGCGTTGTGATGGCGCTGTCGGACGGTGGGGTCCGCTCGTCAGTGAGGGAGAGGGCGGCTTTAGCGCGTCGGTGACCGATCCAGAGCGATCTCGGGGAGTAAAGGCTGGTGGGCCGGCCGGTTTTCTAATTAAAACGTTTAAATTCGTTTCCTTTTCTATTTTCCAGAGAATTAAAATCTCATTAAGGCATTCAAAACATTTCCAAAATTTGAAGATATATATATCAAATTGATCAGGGGAATAAATGCTATTAAATGAACATTTTTCCACGGCCCAATGAATACTTTTAAAAAAATTATTTTTGGAAAATGCCTAAATTGATTTTAAATTCTTTTGCAATAAATTTTCAAATAACCCCCTGGTTTTATTGTTCTAATATTTCACAAAGATGCCCTTGGTGTGGAGTGTCATGTTACTCCTCTCTTTTTATGAATAATTCTAAGGGTTTTCAAAGTAGGGGAAACAAGTAAATAGAAAAATGAAAGTGGCCTTTTAGAAATCCAGAAGAAAAACTTCAACAATTCATTTCATTCAAACAATGTTATGATGATGCATAGCTGTATTTCATAACATTACAAAATAGAATTTTGGGGTGTTACACTATGAGAGAATCCAAGTAGGATGTTCTTCAAAGTCAACTTGACAAGTTCAAGATGAAGGATGGTGAAGGAGTCGCCGAGATGTACTCTAGGCTAGCTCTCATCACCAATGAGATTGCCCGCTTAGGAAGCGAAGAAATGACTGAGAAATTGTCACACCCTATGTTTGTGTCACATTGTTATGTTTGGGTTTATAAAATTAGGAGCCAACTAAAACTTTTTCTATGTGCTTGTGATTGCTTGCTATGTTGTCTGCTTGCTTGATGATTGTGTTATATGGCACTACTAGGTTCTATTCCACTTCAAATTCATCTTCCATGTGCCCAAACCTCTTGCCCAATGATAATTCCATGTGAATAGTGCCATCAAATTTTGTTTTAACCAAAAATGATTTGTTCATATTAGGTTTTCAAAACCCCCTGAAATGAGGTTTGCACTGCAAGTCTTCAAATTAGGTGGAACCTTCTTTTCCATATATATGAGTTTCAACACAAGGGCATGATCAGATCATAGGAAAAACCCCTTAAAACCCTTTTTGTTCAAATCAAAACTTTTAGAATATTTCTATAAGAAATATTCTCAATAAATTCCAGCAAAATTTCAGCAAGTCAATACTATCATAGGTGATGATCTTGCAAAGTTTCATCTCAATCCAAGTTGGTTTGATTCATCAAACCATCCCAAAACCATTCTTGTCCAGAATCAAATTTGAGCAACTTTACATTGTGAAGTATCTCCCCTTGGCCTCAAACATTGCGGGCATTCTCTAACGGCAAAATAGTGATGATACACTAAGTGGTGCATCAAGGGTAAAAGCCTAGCATCACTAGATCTACAGAAGCCTAATTCTGTTGATTTATAGGGTTTATCAAGTTCACATTGTCAACTTTTCCCACTTGAGCTCAAACTTGGTGAATCCACTCATTTCTACCTAGCCTTTGACACTAGTAAGTATCTCGGTAAGATGGTAACATCTTCTTGCCCAAAACTCCATCAAACACCTTCTGGTGATTTTGTAAAATCAGCTTTTTCACCCCTTTCTCTTTTACCCTTGCCCCCAACTTTCTACCACAGCCTCACATAGATACATTTCACCTCAAGTAAAAGTCCCAAGCAATCAGGCCACTGTGAGGTGGGGTAAAACCCCTATTTTCACCCCTGGACAACATCTTTTTCTATATTTTCCTTTCCCTATCTTTTCTCTCTAGCTTTGCTTAGCCTCTAAGGCATCCAAAGAGCATATCCAGGCCCTCCAGCAGCTAGTGGGCAAAGAGGGGCACCCCAGAGCATGTAGGCCACGGCAATGTCGGCCATACGCACGCTTTGGAGCGCGCTACAATGCGCTCCCGCACTATAGCCGCCGCCCAATGGCCGACCTCGACAGCCTTGGGCCTCCCCCGCGTGTCCCCCGAGACGCCCTCGGCGTTCGTGACACGGCAAGCGGTCGGCCCCTCCCTCTCCTCTCTCCTCCGCCCTCCCACACGCATGCCCGGCGCCACCCGATTCGGTCAATCAGGGAGCTCACACGCACGCCCTCCTCTCTCTCCCCCATTGCTCCCGCTCGTCGTAGACCGACCCCAGGAGCACCCCCGAGCTGCCTCGTGAGCCCTCTCTCCCCTCTGGCCTCAGCTGCAACCTCGCCGGCGCACGGGTCCATGATGCACCGCCCCCTCCTTCTATTTAATCCCCCGGGCCTCCCTCTCGCCCCTCCTCTGGCCCCCTCTCATCCTCCATAGACCGCCCCAAGACTCCATTGGAACCCCCTGAGCACCAGTGCTCGAGATCGATCGAGGCACCGCTGCGGCAGAGCTCTGTCGATATCGGGGCATAGGCCCGCTCCGGCACTCCCCTCTCCTCCTTTGAGCCGGTAGCTCACCCCTGGATCGTTTCCCCCTCTCGCCCGCTCATTTTGAGGCAAGAAACGCCAGCTCCGACCCCCTCCTGAATCTCCTGCGTCGCGGCCATCTCCCCGCCGACGACTCCGGCCACCCTTCCACCTCTAGAGGACCGGCGGGTCGACATCGAACCTGTTCCCGCCTCCAGATCCCCTCGCTATGCCTCCCTTTGCCGTCGGTGAGCTCTCCCCCTTCTTGTCTCGAGGTGGGAGAAGGACCCGACAGGTGGGGCCCACCTGTCGGCCTCTCCTCCCCTCTCCTGCGCCCTCTCTCTCCCCCGCGGTCGCTGACGGCCGGGCCACGCGCGTCAGGTTTAAACCTGGCCGTGCGCGAGGCCGGCTGGCTGGCCAGCTGGGCCGGCCCAGCCACATGCCGCTTCTGGCCTGGGTCCCCATGGCCCTTTTTCTTTTTCCTTTTCTATGGGATTTTGCAAAAATCCCACAGGGCCCAAATTAAATCCTATGAAAATAATTCTTTCACCTAAATTCTTAGTATAATCCCTAGAATTTAATAGTGCCATTTGTAAGAATGTTTGAAAATATTTTTAGTACTATTTTATTTTAAAACCTATATTTAGGCACCTTTTTACCTCTGTTAATTTATTTCCAAAATGTTTTTCACAACAAAACCCTAGGGGATATTTTTAGTATGACACTGGGTATTTATCAGAATAGATTAGCATTTTTAATAAGTAGTTGAGTGCTCTGTTTTTTGTGTTGCTTATTTTATCGTTATTTTATCGCGACGATAGATTGCGCTATTAACGAAGAAGTTGGACCCGAAGACCCCGGAGACTTTGTTGAGCCAGGCAAGCAGCCCTTTGACCATGATGAGAAACCATTTTTATTGCATGTCATGTAGCACTTTACTTTCATCATAATTGATCATGTGATGTGGTGTTCCCCTTTCGGTGGGATGCCTCCGATACGTTTCCATTGACACTTGCATAGTGCATGACCCTGCCACCTTATGAGGGTTATGCGGGTGGGTGTAGATAGGATGCTAGTAGATGCTACGCAAGTGGGATCGGGACTATGCATAGTGATGGAACGAGAGTAATGATTTCAAGGACTTTCGAAAACCCCATCGGGCGCCACTAATGCCCGAGGGAGATATTGATGAGATGGGCGACCACTTGAGAAAGAAGTGGTGTGTCGGAACAAGTGAGTATGTGCTTTTGAAAATAGAGAATTCTAAGGTCTGCTGACCATCCAACCTTACATGCGCAACCACGATACCCCTTATGGGATGGGGCTTTGTTGATTAATATGGTTGGTACTAGCAAGGAGCCCACATTACTAGTGGCAAGAGTGAAGTGGTCACTCTTGAGACGGGGTCGTCCTAGAGAGGAAGGTCATGCACTGTCCTTACAGGCACTAGGCACACCGTTGCGTGCCCTCATGGATGATACGAGTGATGTATATCATGAGGGATGGCAGAAACAAGTGGACTCTTTGTTTAGTATCACCATGGGAAAGGCATTGTTCGGGTGCTTACCTCGGGTATGTTATATACTGCGAGTTGTGGATGACACGGAAGTTCCCCGAGTCTTGTGGGTAAAGTGTGCAACCTCTACAGAGTGTAAAACTATTCGAATAGCCGCGTCCGCGGTCATGGACAGTTGGAGGTCCTTCTTAGACTACATCCGGATGTTTTCATAAACCTTGGTGTGAGTATGGGTATGGTGGTGATAATAGGTCACATGAGCTAAGTCCGATGACTTAGCATGAGGATTGAACTAAGTCCGATGACTTAGTGTGAAGAGTGAACATGAGATGTTCAACCAATACTTATGATGATACTGGTAATTTGTTCACATGGATACCTGCTAGTTGTTGATGCATGCTGACTAGTTACTTGATCATGTCATTGCATACAAAATTAACTTTCCGCAAATTTACCTACTTAGTGCTATATCATTTATCATTGTTACCTTGTTCCACAACTTGGGTTGCTTGCGAGTACATTCAAAGTACTCATTGGCTTGCCAATGGTTATTTAATTGGCCAGGCATGGAAGAACAGGAGTATGCTGAAGAGTTCGTTGGAGACGAACATGCGAACTAGGACGCTTCCCAGTCAGAATGCATGTAGGTTAAGGCAGATTGCATGGGTTCACGCTATCGGCCAGGATTTCCGCTACTTGTTCTATTTTAAGTGTTTGGCCATGTGGCCCTACCTATGTAGGACTAAGACCTTCGTGGTCATTATTTGTGTAAGGCGTTAAGTCTGGATGTAAGACTCTTGTTATTCAACTTTTGTGTGTTCAGTGAGCATTGATCTCTGGGATCACTATACAAGTGCATTCGGTGATCACGACTTATGAGTCGGGGTCCCCACACAAATTCATCATCAAGAAGATACTTCGAGCTTTGGATGATCGATATGACACCGTTTGCACATTGATCTAGATGATGCCCAACTACATAGATCTCAAGCCAACGGAAGTGATTGGAAGAATTGTTGCTCATGAGACGACACTCAATGACAAGGAAGAGCTTCACCACAAGTCTAGAGGTGCTTAAAAGCCACAAGTGAGCTCCCGCTACCTCAAGCGACAACCTTGTCACAAATGAAGAGATAAGCCTCATGGTCAAGAAATTCAACAAGTTCTACAAGAATAGAAGCAAAGATCGAAGCTCCAACTCACGATATGAAGAGAAGCGTTTGTCAAGTCATGACCAAAACTGCTACAATTGTGGGAAGACCGGACACTACTCCAATGAGTGCACGGCTCCTTACAAAGGAAAAGAAGAGTCAACAAGAAAATGAAGCTCAAGAGACGAGTCACCTCGAAGAGAGAGAAGGAGTAGAGATGATTGTTATGAATGAAGACCCTCAAGGAGAAGTAGGGACTCGGAGAAGAAGGACAAGTACACAAAGAGCTACTCAAGAAGGAAACATCAAGCTCATATTGGTGAATGGGTTTCCGGCTCCGAATCTGACAACCACTCCGAGAGAAGCTATCACTCCAACTCCGACTATAGTCAAGATGAAGGTGTTGCCGGACTTGCACTAGGGACAACCGACTCCTCCAACATATTTAATTCACCAAATGAAGGGAGTGGACGTTACTTCATGGCTAAAGGCCCCAAGGTTTCACACCCCAAGTGTCTTGATTTCAATAGTGATGAAGATGACTTGTTAATTGAAGATCACTTGCTATTTGACAAATCTAGTAATGTTAGTCAAAATGAACTTGCTAGTACTCACTCTAGTGTAGACAAGTCATGTGATGATGATAAGTTGGAAATAGAACAACTAACTCAAGAACTAAAATCTCTTAAGTTAGCTCACGAGTCAACTCTAGAAGATCATAGAGAGCTTGTAAGGACACATGAGAAGCTATGCTTCGAGAAGCTCAACTTAGAGTAAGAGCATGAGTTCCTTAAAGCTATCAATGACGATCTTCGAAAGAAGACTTCCTCTTATCTAGCCAAGCGACTTCTCTTATCTACATTCATGCCACTAGTTAAGACTAAGCAAGCTAGTAACAAAGGAAAGAAATGTTCTTCAACAAGTAGCAATAAAATCATAAATCCTATGATATTGCTTCTAGTAGCTCTCTTGATCCCACTAACTCTTCACTTAACCAAGTCACACTTGAGCAAGGAAATGAACTCTTGATAGGGATTATAGAGAAAGATATTTATAAGAGTCTTGAAGGTTGCAAACAATTTGAGGAGATTGTAAGCAAGCACGGTGGATACCGGAAGAATCATGGTGTTGGCTACTTCAACGCTAATGGAGTTGAATGGGAAGAAGGTCAATACCCCAATCCCAAGTTTGTTCCTAAAAAGGAGAAGTATGAAAATACTCTCCCCAAGGGAATAAAAGCTCAAGATGACCTTCCACCACAAGACCCCAAGCTCAAGGACAAGAACAAGCTTCAAGAGGACATCAACTCATATGAAGATGAATCCCAAGCTTTCATGAAGTAGGTTCCCAAGGCTACTACAATATCAACTTCTACAAGTGCTACTTCAACTCCAAGGATCCCCATCAACTTGATGTGGGTCCCCAAGAAGAAGAACTGGAGAAGTTCTTGAGGGGTGACTCCGCCAATCAAATTCACTCACATTCATTATTGGCAAGAACTATTTGCTATCAACATCAACCTTATGCAATAGTTCAAGGAGTCACACATTCCCTCAAAGGTAAGCAAGGGACAAGGTAATCAACAAATCAATGGACATAATCACATATGCTTTGCACTCAATGTCCATAGATATCCTTGTATTTGTCTATTGTGTGTTGGGACTAACCCATGTAGGTGAGAAGAGTAAGGAAACAACAAGGATGCTCCCAACTCTTGGTGATATTCATCAACCTTGAGCATCCACCACTACCTCACCAACATGAAGGCTTCATCGACAAAACCCAAGGTTAGTTTGTCCCTCCTATGGGGGGATGTCACATCAAGGGAGAGCTTTACTCTAAGACTTGAGTCAAAGCATCCCTTAGTATGTGACAACATTAAATGCTTTATGTGAAAGTGGTAACCCCACTTGTGCTTAAACGATGAGTATGACCTATGATCAAGTATTCTTACTTGGCTCTTAAGTCAATATACTCATATATAGATGACTCCGTCATCGCCAAAGTGCTTGTTAATTGCTATTGTATTTGTGCATGTTTGCCATGATTTCATTTGACATCTTATTGTATGAACATGTTGGTCTACATTTATCTACTCATACGAGGATATCCAATTGTTGCTATTTGGCTTTTGATTTTACTCTTGCCAACTGGATATACAAGAATGCCTAGTGTCAGTGTCAAAGCCAGCGGATCTCGGGTAGGGGGTCCCGAACTGTGGGACTAGGTTTGACGGTAATAGGAGACAAAGGGGACATGAGTTTACCTAGGTTCGGGCCCTCCTATGGAGGTAATACCCTACGTCCTACTTGGTTGTATTGATGGTGTAAGGGGTTACAGAGTTGATCTACCTCGAGATCGTATAGCTAACCATAGATGAGTTGTTTTATATCTATACCCTAAAACCCTTCGGCTTATATAGATGCCGAGGATGCCTAGGGTTTGCACATGGTCGGTTACATGCCAAAGATATAAACATGCCTAACTATTAAATCAGACATGGAGCGCAAGTCGTGTTTCTTGAAGCTTCCATCCTGGAGACTAGGCCTTCAAATCTTTCGGTGTTCGGTAAGTAGCCCTCATAGTCCGGCCCATAACAATAGGTCGGCTGTCCAAGGACCCCTAATCCAGGACTCCCTTAGTAGCCCCCGAACTTGCCTCCAATGCCAAGGGTCTTTAGCTCCACCTGCTTCGCGAATAGAGTCTTCGGCTTGCGAGGTGTGTTCCTTCCTGCTGAACCATAGTTCAGCCTCCGATGACAAGTAGTCTCCCGCATAGTGGCATGTCCGGATACTGTAAATTGATTGGCTTTGAAGCCCAAACGTTAGGGGATAAACAACGGCCCTCTGAAGACCTTTCTGACGAAAAGCTATGGCCCACCACGACCACTAGGCCAGTTGCATAGACTCGATTCGTGGTTCGAGGCTGTTTTAATCATCACGATCTATCAATATATCAATCGTGTCCTGTTTTATATGGGATATACTTAATCACACGCATGCAACGGCTCACGCGTCTCGGGAAGTGGAGGGATTCACGGTGCAACGAGGGGAGTCCACATCGATAGGCCTCATAAAAAGAGAAGGAAAACACCAAAGGCTCTTTTTACGCTCTCCATTCGACTTATCCACCTCCCATTCCTTTGCGCCTCCGAAGCACAGATCTAGGTCTCTCCGCCCCCACCTTCGAGCACAGCAATGGCAGGCTCCAACGGCCAGTGGAAAGCTTCCACGGTCACTAACCAGGACATACTCGACCTCAAGAGGGCCGGCTACCTCCCCTCCAACATCCCTCACCGCGCAGCAGAGGAGGGCCAAGTGAACCCACCCCCAAGCCAGGTGAGAGGGTGGTGTTCATACCCCACTTCATCAGGGGGTTGAGAATTCCACTACCCCTTCGTCAGGGGGTTGATGTTCTTCTACGGCCTCAACTTCCATGACCTCCCGCCGAACTCCATCATGCATAACTCGGTGTTCATCCTCGTCTGCGAGGCCTTCCTGCGCATCGAGCCGCACATCGGGCTCTGGCTGTAGGTCTACAACATCAAGCCCAAGTGGGTCGATGGCAAGCACGCAGACTGTGGCAGGGTAGTCATTGGCAAGCTCGCCCGCGTCGGGTGGCCGTCGGGCACCTTCATCGACACTATCAAGGGATGGCAAAAGGAGTGGTTCTATGTCACCGAACCACAAGAAGAGGGCTTGCTCCCTGCAGCCGCATTCAGATCCTGTCCCCCCACCAGACTAGCTTCATGGCCCAAAATGGCCTTGTCTAGGGATCAAGCAAGGAGGTGACTGATCTGCAGAAGCGCATCCGCTCCTTGGTCAAGGAGGGCATCAAGCTAGCCGATGTGGTCCAGGTGATGCTCCGAACACGCATCCTCCCCTGCCAGCATCGGTACACCCCCGTGTGGGCTCGAGAACTCGAAGCCGAGCCCACAGTCCGAAAACTCTTCCGCACTACGCGGGAGAAGTTGTGGAAGGCGCTCTTCAAATCAATGAAGAGCTGGCCATCCAAGGAGGAGGACAAGGGTATGCACGCTGCCAAGCCCGATTCCGAGGTATGATATTCCCCAGCTTGGCCAACTTTATTACACAGAGAATTCCTATAACCTCTTATCTGATCTGTTCTGGTAGAGATGCCTAAAGAAAGCCATCAACATCAATAGTCCGGCGCCTCAGCCCGAAGATGACAGGACCGGGCTGTTAGCCAAGATGCTTGTGGTGAAGCCTTACGAGGCTCCCACGAAGAAAGAGAAGAAGAAGAAACCAGGCCAGGCTAGCCCTCGCATCAGGGACCAGCCTGATGCCTCATCCGAAGATATCCCCGACTCCTCGAATCACGAGGAGGCCAAAGAGGAGGAGGAAGAAGAGGAGGAGGAGGCCGAGTTCGAGAGCAAGAGGGGAGGCAATACCACCCCCCCACCCCCCGTGCCAAGAAGAGAGCAGCATCTTCGGACGCCCTAGGGCAAGTCGCTTTCCTAACCCGAAGAGGGTGCTGCAGACGTGGGTGGTTCTATCTGACGACAGCTCGGACTCGAGCTTCGCGTCCGAAGACCCCGAGGAGGTTCCACGAAGGAGCCTAAGGGTCAAGCCCCCCACCCCCACCACCACCACCACCACCCAAAAAGGTTAGGATCCGAAGACCCTCCTATTCGTTATGAGTAGATTTATAGTTTTCTAACACGCAGGTTATTGGCCTTGCAGCCCCCCACGCATCATCCCCACTGAGGTGATATCGGACGGGCAGACCCCGCCGGCCAAACTGGCGGAAAGCGGGGACGCCTCGCACCCCACCACTCTAGGCGCCATGAAGGACGTCGTGGAGGTATCGTCCCAGCCTACACCAATGGAGGCGGACACAGGGGGCAAGGGAGATCGTATTGTGGCCAAGGCTAATGCTTCAGCCACTGAAGACCGGGGGGCACCACCCCGTCCGAACACCGAGGAGGCTGGACAAGCGGACGCTCAGTCCCCTCCGAGAACATCTCCGGAGCGCACTATGCTGTTGGGGAACGTTGCATGGGAAACAAAAAATTTCCTATGCACACACAAGATCTATCCATGGTGATGAGCATCTATGAGAGGGAGAGTGGGTCTACATACCCTTGTAGATTGCTAAGCGGGAAGCATTAAGAAATGCGGTTGGTGTAGTCGAACGTCTTCGCAATCCAAATCACCGAGCATCCCGCGATCCAATCATGATCCATCTCGCGAACTCATCATGATCTGTCCCGCGAACTCATCACGATCCATCCCGCGAACTCATCACGATCCGTCTCGCGACCTTGATCATGGTCCTTCCAATCTAGTGCCGAACGGACGGCACCTCCGCGTTCAGCACACGTACAGCTCAATGACGATCTCCGCCTTCTTGATCTAGCAAGAGGGAGCGGAGAGGTAGTAGAGTTCTCCAGCAGCGTGACGGCACTCTGGCGATGGTGGTGGAGCTATTCCAGCAAGGCTTCGCCTAAGCACTTCAGAAATCCGATCTAGAGGAGAAACTACGCACTAGAGGAACGGGTAACACGTGGCTGAAAATCTAGTGCCAAAAACCCTAAAACCTCTAGTGTATATAGGAGGAAGAGAAGAGGAGGCTTGTCCCTCAAGGGGACAGCCCTTGGTTCAGCCGAATCAAGGAGGAGAGGAGGACTCCTCCTCCAATCCTAGTAGGACTAGGATTCCTCCCTATTTTGCCTTTTTCCACCTTTTTCTCTTTGGGTTTTCTCTACCAGCCGCATGGGCCTTGTGTGGGACTTCCGACATCCCACTAAGGGCTGGTATGCACTCTCCCACAGCCCATGTAGCCTTTTGGGTCCAAATACCCCTCCCGATGGTCTTCCGGTACACTACCAGCACTCCCGGTACACTACCGATGAGCCCGAAACTTTTCCGGCGACCAAAATAGGACTTCCTATATATAAATCTTTACCTCCGGACCATTCTGGAGCTCCTTGTGACATCCGGGATCTCATCCGGGACTTTGAACATCCTTCGGTCACCACCATACATAACTCTATACTACCAAAACGTCACTGAACCTTAAGTGTGCACACCCTGCGGGTTCGAGAACTATGTATACATGATCGAGACACCTCTACGGTCAATAACCAATAGCGGGACCTGGATGGCCATATTGGTTCCTACATATTCTATGAAGATCTTTATCGGTCGAACCTCTATGTCAAGGATTCAGTTAATCCTGTATGATGTTCCCTTTGTTCTTTGGTATGTTACTTGCCCGAGATTCGATCGTCGGTATCTCCATACCTAGTTCAACCTCGTTACCAGAAAGTCTATTTACTCATTCCATAATACAAGATCCCGTGACTAACACTTAGTCACATTGCTTGCAAGGCTTATTGTGATGTTGTATTACCGAGTGGGCCCTGAGATACCTCTTCGTCACACGGAGTAAAAAAACCCAGTCTTGATTCATGCCAACCCAATAGACACCCTCGGAGATACCTGTAGAGCACCTTTATAGTCACCCATTTATGTTGCGACGTTTGATACACACAAGGTACTCCTCCGGTGTCAGTGAGTTGCATGATCTCATGGTCATAGGAACAAATACTTGACATGCAAAAAACAGTAGCAATAAACTGACACGATCATATGCTACGTTTGTAGTTTGGGTCTTGTCCATCACATCATTCTCCTAATGATGCGATCCCGTTATCAAATGACATCTCATGTCCATGACTAGGAAACCATAGCCATCTTTGATCAACGAGCTAGTCTATTAGAGGCATACTAGGGACATGGTGTTGTCTATGTATCCACACATGTATCTGAGTTTCCGATCAACACAATTATAGCATGGATAATAAACGATTATCATGAACAAGGAAATATGATAATAACCAATTTATTATTGCCTCTAGGGCATATTTCCAACAGTCTCCCACTTCCACTAGAGTCAATAATCTAGTTCACATCACCATGTGATTCGCATTGTTATGAATCTAACACCCAATGAGTTCTGGGGCTCTATCATGTTTTGCATGTGAGAGAGGTCTTATAGTCAATGGGTCTACGACATTCGGATCCGAGTGTACTGCGCAAATCTCTATGTAAAACTATAAACATTGCTACCACACTCCACTTGGTACTATTCCAAATGGCAGCACAACTGTACATATCCAGATTGCTACTAAGAGTCATCCGGATTAGTGTTAAATCTTGCATCGACATAACTCTTTACGACGAACCCTTTATCACCTCCATAATCGACAAACATTTCCTTAATATTTTAGTCACTAAGGATAATATTGACCACTATCCAGTGATCCACTCCTGGATCACTCTTGTACCCCTTGATGGACTCATGGCAAGGCACACACAGGTGCGGTACACAACATGGCATATTATACAAATCCTATGGCTAAGGCATAGGGGACGACGTTCATCCTTTCTCTTTCTTCTGCCGTTATCGAGCTTTGAGTCTCACTCAACTTCACACCTTAAAAATCAGGCGAGAACTCTTTCTCTGACTGATCCACTTTGAACTCTTTCAATATCTTGTCAAGGTATGCACTCATTAAAAGTCTCATCAAGCATCTTGATCTATCTCTATAGATCTTGATGCTCAACAATTAGGTAGCTTTATCCAGGTCTTCCTTTGAAAAACTCTTTTCAAACAACTGTTTATGCTTTCTAGAAATCCTACATCATTTCCGATCAACAATATGTCATCCACATATACTTATCAGAAATTCTATAGTGCTCCCACTCACTTTATTGTAAATACAAGTTTCTCGTAAACTTTGTATAGACTCAAAAACTTTGATCACCTCATCAAAGTGTATATTCCAACTCCTAGATGCTTGCTTCCGTTCATAGAAGGATCACTAAAGCTCGCACACCTTTTAGCATCCTTAGGACTGACAAAACCTTCTGGTTGTATCACATACAACTTTCCTCAAGTAAGCCGTTAAGGAAACGATGTTTTGACATCCATCTGCTAGATTTCATAATTGAAAAATGCAGCAACTGTTAACATAATTCCAACAGACTTTAGCATCGCTACGAGTGAGAAAGTCTCATCACAGTCAACTCCATGAACTTGTCGTAAACTTCTTTGCAACAAATCGAGCTTTACAAATGGTGACATTTACCATGAGCATTTGTCTTAATTTTAAACATCCATTTGTACTCAACGACCTGTCGTCCAACGAGCAAGTCTACCAAAGTCTATAATTGGTTTTCATACATGGATCCTTTCTCGAATTTCATGGCCTCTAACCATTTGCCGGAATCCGGGCCCATCATCGCTTCTCCAGAGCTCGTAGGTTCATCGTTGTCCAACAACATGACCTCCAAGACAGGGTTGTCGTACCACTCAGGAGCGGTACACATCCTTGTCGACCTACGAGGTTCGATAGTAACTTGATCTGAAGCTTCATGATCATCATCATTAACTTCCTCTTCAACTAACGTAGGCTTCACAGAAACATCTTCCTACGCTTCGCTACTCTCTAGTTGAACAAAGGTTCAACAACCTCATCAAGTTCTATCTTCCTCCCACGCAATTCTTTCGAGAGAAACTCTTTCTCGAGAAAGGACCCAGTTTTAACAACAAACACTTTATGCTTGGATTTGAGATACAAGGTTTACCCAACTGTTCTTAGGGTATTCTATGAAGATGCATTTGTCCACTTTGGGTTCGAGCTCATTAGGTGAAAACCTTTTTCACATAAGTGTTGCAGCCTCAAACATTAAGAAATGACAGCTTAGGTTTCTATCAAACCATATGGTGTCATCTCAACAGATTTAGATGGTGCCCTATTTAAAGTGAATGTAGTTGTCTCTAATGGATAACCACAAAATTATAGTAACAAAACGATAAGAGACATCATAGCACGCACCATATCCAATAGAGCACCACTATGACGTTCGGACACACCATCACACTATGGTGTTCCAGGTGGCGTGAGTTGTGAAACAACTTTCACATTGTCTAAAGTTGTATGCCAAACTCGTAACTCAGATATTCACCTCCACAATCATATCGTGGACATTTTTATCTTCTTGTCACGATGATCTTAAACTTCACTCTGAATTTGCTTGAACCTTTCAAACGATTTAGACTTGTGTTTCATTAAGTAAATATACACTATATCTACTCAAATCATCAGTGAAGGTAAGAAAATAACGATATCCACCGCACGCTACAAGACTCATTGGATTGCATACATCAACATGTATCATTTCCAATAAATCACTTGCCCGCTCCATCCATCTGGAAAACGGGGTCCTTAGTCATCTAGCCCAAGAGGCATGGTTCGCATGTCTCAACCGATTCGAAATCGAATGAGTCCAAAGATCCATAAGCATGGAGTTTCTTCATGCACTTTATACCAATATGACATTTAGAGGCAGTGCCACAAGTATGTGGTACTATACTTATTAACTTTGTATCTTTTGGCATCAATGTTATGAACATGTGTATTACTACGATCAAGATTCAACAAACCATTCTCACTGGGTGCATGACCATTGAAGGTATCATTCATGTAAACAGAATAACCATTATTCTTTAACTTAAATGAATAATCGTGTTGCAATAAACATGATCTAATCACGTTCATGCTTAACGCAAAACACCAAATAACATTTATTTAGGTTCGTCACTAATCTCGAAGGTAGATAGAGCATGCGATGTTGATCACATCAACCTTGGAAACATTTCCAACACACATCGTCACCTCACCCTTAGCTAGTTCTCCATTTATTCTGTAGCTTTTATTTCGAGTTACTAACATTTAGCAACAGAACCAGTATCCAATACCTAGGTGCTACTAGGAGTACTCGCAAGGTACCCATCATTAACACGTATATCAAATATACTTATGTCGATGTTGCCAGCCTTCTTATCTACCAAGTATCTAGGGTTGTTCCGCTTCAGCGACCGCTCTCCTCATAATCGAAGCACTTAGTCTCGGGTTTGGGTTCAACTTTGTGTTGCTTCACTGGATCAGCAACTGACTTGATATCCATGAAGTTTCCCTCCTTGCTCTTGCCCTTCTCGAAACTAGTGGTTTGACTAACCATCAACACTTGACGCTCCTTCTTGATTTCTACCTTCGCGGTGTCAAACATCGCGAACAGCTCACGGATCATTATTTCTATCCCTGGCATTTTATAGTTCATCACCAAGTTCTAGTAGCTTAGTGACAGTGACTTGGAGAACTATATCAATCACTATCTTACCTAGAATATCAACTCCCACTCGATTCAAGCGATTGTAGCACCCAGACAATCTGAGCACATGCTCAACGATTGAGCTATTCTCTTTCATCTTGTAGGCAAAGAATCTTGTTGGGGATCTCATATCTCGCAAAACGGACACGAGCCTGAGATCCTAATTTCAGCTCTTAGAACATCTGATATGTTCCGTGACGTTTAAAACGTTTCAGAGCCTCAATTCTAAGCCGTAATGCATGATGCACTAAACTATCAAGTAGTCATCAGAACGTGCCTGTCAGATGTTCACAACATCTACACACGATGCTAGAGGGGTTGGCGCACCGAGCGGTGCATTAAGGACATAAGCCTTCTGTGCAGCAATGAGGATAATCCTCAGATCACGGACCCAGTCCGCAATATTAAGTATATTTAAGTGAGGGATCACCTTATAATGCTATCGTCGTCCTAAGCAAAACAAGGTGCATAAACGGATTAAAATCACATGCAAATCATAAGTGACATGATATGGCCATGAACTTCTGCTTTTGATCTGCATCTTGAAAGCACCGGCATGATCTCCATTGTCACTGGCATGACACCATGATCTCCATCATCTTGATCCCCATCAACGTGTCGCCATCGGGGTTGTCACCCCCATCATTCTTGTACTACTATTGCTACTGTTTAGCGATAAAGTAAAGCATTACATAGTGCTTAATGATTGAAAAGCAGGTCATACAATAATTAAAGACAACCCTATGGCTCCTGTCGGTTGCCGTACTCATAGACATGCAAGTCGTGATATTCTATACAACACATGATCATCTCATACATCACATATATCACATCATGTAATTAGCCATATCACATCACAACATACCCTACAAAAACAAGTTAGACGTCCTCTAATTGTTGTTGCATGTTTTACGTGGCTGCTACGGGTATCTAGCAAGAACAATTCTCACCTACGCATAAACCACAACGGTGATACATAAGTTGTTTTTCAACCTTCTCAAGGACCGCCTTTGTCGAATCCGATCCAACTAAAGTAGGGGAATATGCCACCCGCCAGCCATCTTTTGCAACAAGTTGCAGTTGAGGGAACCGGTCTCTCGTAACCATATGAGTAATGTTGGTCCATCCCGCTTCATCCCACAATACCGCTGAACCAAAACACGACCAAGGGAGGAAGCAATCTAAGCATCAACGCCCACAAACTCTTTGTGTTCTACTTGAGATCTCATCTACACATAGACCTAGCTCATGATGCCACTGTTGGGGAACGTTGCATGGGAAACAAAAAAATCCTACACACACGCAAGATCTATCCATGGTGATGAGCATCTATGAGAGGGAGAGTGGATCTACATACCCTTGTAGATCGCTAAGCGGGAAGCGTTAAGAAACACGGTTGGTGTAGTCGAACATCTTCGCGATCCAAATTGCCGAGCGTCCCCTCATCACGATCCGTCCCGCGATCCAATCACGATCCGTCCTGCAAAATCATCACGATCCGTCCCGCGAAATCATCATGATCCGTCTCGCGAACTCATCACGATCCGTCTCGCGATCTTGATCACGGTCCTTCCGATCTAGCGCCGAGCGGACGGCACCTCCGCATTCAGCACACGTATAGCTCGATGACGATCTCTGCCTTCTTGATCTACCAAGAGGTAGCGGAGAGGTAGAAGAGTTCTCCGGCAGCGTGATGGCGCTCCGGCGATGGTGGTGGAGCTATTCTGGCAGGGCTTCGCCTAAGCACTGCAGAAATCCGATCTAGAGGAGAAACTATGCACTAGAGGAACGGGTAACACGTGGCTGAAAATCTAGCGCCAAAAACCCTAAAACATCTAGTATATATAGGAGGAAGAGAGGAGGAGGCTTGGCCCTCAAGGGGCCAGCCGTTGGTTCAGCCGAATCAAGGAGGAGAGGAGGACTCCTCCTCCAATCCTAGTAGGACTGGGATTCCACCCTATTTTGCCTTTTTCCACCTTTTTCTCTTTGGGTTTTCTCTCCCAGCCACATGGGACTTGTGTGGGACTTCCACCAGCTCACTAAGGGCTATTATTTACTCTCCCATAGCCCAAGTAGCCTCTTGGGTCGAAATACCCCTCCCGATGGTCTCCCGGTACACTACCGGCACTCCCGGTACACTACCAATGAGCCCGAAACTTTTCTGGCGACCAAAATAGGACTTCCTATATATCAATCTTTACCTCTGGACCATTCCAGAGCTCCTCGTGATGTCGGGGATCTCATCCTGGACTCCAAACAACCTTCGGTCACCACCATACATAACTCTATACTACCGAAACGTCACCGAACCTTAAGTGTGCAGACCCTACGGGTTCGAGAACTATGTAGACATGACCGAGACACCTCTACGGTCAATAGCCAATAGCGGGACCTGGATGCCCATATTGGTTCCTACATATTCTACGAAGATCTTTCTCGGTCGAACCTCTATGTCAAGGATTCAGTTAATCATGTATGATGTTCCCTTTGTTCTTCGGTATGTTACTTGCCCGAGATTCGATCGTCGATATCTCCATACCTAGTTCAACCTCATTACCAGCAAGTCTCTTTACTCATTCTGTAATACAAGATCCCATGACTAACACTTAGTCACATTGCTTGCAAGGCTTATTGTGATCTTGTATTACCGAGTGGGCCTTGAGGTACCTCTCCGTCACACGGAGTAACAAATCCCAGTCTTGATCCGTGCCAACCCAACAGACACCCTCGGAGATACCTATAGAGCACCTTTATAGTCACCCAGTTACGTTGCAACGTTTTATACACACAAGGTACTCCTCCGATGTCAGTGAGTTGCATGATCTCATGGTCATAGGAACAAATACTTGACATGCAAAAAACAGTAGCAATAAACTGACACGATCATATGCTACATTTGTAGTTTAGGTCTTGTCCATCACATCATTCTCCTAATGACGTGATCCCGTTATCAAATGGCATCTCATGTCCATGACTAGGAAACCATAGCCATCTTTGATCAACGAGCTAGTCTATTAGAGGCATACAAGGGACATGGTGTTGTCTATGTATCCACACATGTATCTGAGTTTCCGATCAACACAATTATAGCATGGATAATAAATGATTATCATGAACAAGGAAATATGATAATAACCAATTTATTATTGCCTCTAGGGCATATTTCCAACATATTCCTCCGTAGGCATCGGTCCAATCCCCGGTGGGTTATCGGGAAATCCGATCATCTTTGCCACCACCAACCAACAGGTGGTCGGCCATGGAGGAGGCTCTATCGAGCGCCTCCATCCCTGAGGATCACCACACCCTTATGGGTGCGGTAGTACAAAGCATCCAGTCCGTTGACAACGGACTGAAGGAGGCCTTCAAAGGTCTCCTTGCGGGCCTTCAAGTAAGTCACCCGATATTTACAAAGATTTTTATTTATTCGCATTGTATACATGGCAGCCCCTGAGCCCGAGGTGAGGTGAAAAGCTCACATAGGGGTCACATCTGAATCCGATACCACCTTGGAAGCACTTTAAGTGTCCAGCATGTTAGAATAACCTAATATATGATCGGATTGTTTACAATTCGGGAATTGCGAGCTCATGTAATGTATTAATTGTAGTGTGTAATGCAGGCTTCGTCATCGGCGGCAACCATAAATGGCGCCGAGCTAGAGGAGCTAAATCGGAAGCTGAAGCGCTCCAAAGACGAAGCGGAGGCCCTTAGCCGAAGGCTCGACGAGGCTCAAGGTATGTCGTAACAGAACCCGAATACCTTAGTCTGAGTTTTATAGTCTGAATACCATCAATGTTGATTCTTTATCTTTGTGTATTGTATGTGCAGCCTCGGCAAAGAAGGTGGGAGGCTCAAGGCCGAGCTCCAAGGACGAGACGGCCGCCGAGAGGGCGGTTGCTAAGGAAATGGCTACCTTCCTTTTTGCCATGCGGGCCACTAGTGGCAAGCATGAAGCTCGTGTGGCAGAGGTCCAACAGGAGCTCAAGGATGCCAGCGAGAGATGCGAGGCCTTGGAGTAGAGGAATAAAGCGAGCTCGGCCGAACAATCCACCATGAAAGCCGACCTCCAGAAGGAGCGGATGGAAAGACAGTTCTACGAGGAGCAAGTGCGCCAGGCCAAGGAAATAGCCGATGGTAAGCCATACTCATTAAAGTGCGTAATCGGGGATAGCAGATTCGAGTTTCTTACCCGGGTGTGGCAATCCTCAGGCGCGTCCGCCGATCTCCAAAAGAGCGTGGCGGACGCCAATCAGTTGTTTGCCTCGCGGGGAGAGGAATATGAAGCTCGGATGTTCTGGGCACAGTTTGGAGCCCCTGAGCGTCCTCCTCTTCTGGTGGAGTAGCTGAAACAGCTAATGGAGCTGCACCAGATGGCGGAGCCGGCCATGAAGGACCTCTGCATCCGCTTATGGCCTGGTGAGCTGCTACCAGGCAGCTACTTTGGCCTGGTGCAGAGACTGATCGTTGCCACGCCCCGCCTCAACACCGTGAAGCGCTCCTCCTACATCGAAGGAGTCCGAATGGCCCTTGCAAAAGCCAAAGTGCACTGGCCGGGGCTAAATACGATGAAGGTTGCCACCGACCCGCCGCCACCTGGGAAAGAGCACTAACGCCCCGAGCTATACTTCGATGGAGTGATGGAGAGTTCTCGGGTGATAGCGTCGTAGTGTTCGGGTGAAAAATTATTTGAATGAGCTTGTAACGTGTCTGAAGACTTGTGATAACTTTTAATGATATTAGTATCTGCTCTTATATGGTTTTGCATTCCTTTATAACTCCCATGTGGTTGTTTAATACTGAAAGATGCGAGTCGTCGGCTTCGGCCCCCATGTAGATACTACATGGGGTGTCTATGCGAGTGCACTGTGTCCCTTAGCCGTATTATCAGAACCTAAAGGCGGTGTAGTGCGGCAGACTAGGCAATCAGACTATAGTGCTTTATTTCTTTCACTTAACCAAAGGGGCGCGAAAAGGACTACTGGAAGTGTACGATTAGCCACCAGAGTGTTTGTGATGTTTGGACGAACCGTGGCCGAAGCCAACATCATAATGTTTGCACAAAGGGCAAGTTCCTTGTATAACACGGAATAACCGCTTACGAGGACTGAAGTGTAATACTTCTAGCTTGGGGTTCACAGATCGGATCGCGCATACTATGATAGTCCGTTTTCGGCTTTCTCCCCTAAGGTGCTTGACCAGATTATCCGAAAACACAATCGCAGGGGTGCTCCCTTTAACCTTTTAGCCGAACGAGCAGAACATAAAGGGGCAAGCACAGGAGTCGGGCAACCCAACTTAATGACCAAAGACATAGTTCGGAACCGATGCATATAAAGCGAACGCCAAGACGCCGAAGACATGATAGTTAAGGCGATTGGTGTTTGAAATCGAGCCCCCAGTCTATTAGCCGGTTACCGCACGTCATACCGAACAGGTTCACGATAAGAGGGAGAAAGGAGAAAATGTATGCGCCAAAAAATAGGACAGACGATGCGTACTTGCACCACGCAATTTTGCATTTTCTCAACAACCCTTATAACCCAGATTGCCGAAGCAACTGTTTACATGTATGCGAAAGAAAATAAGAGATAAAATCATATAGGAGCTATTGTACTAGGGGTCTTCAATTGCTGACCTGGCGTCCTCGATATGCCCCCTTGCTAGTTGAATCCTGGTCTTGGGTGCACCTTGATGGATGTCAGTGTTTGGTGGGCGGATTTTTCTAACAAAATATTGAGAGGCCACCGATATTATAGGTGAGCTTTACGCCATAGGCAGGCTCTTTTAGGAGCTCCCGCATTTTGTCCGAAGACGTATTGATAGTAGTGGGTCGAGCCAACCAAACACTCATTTTTATTTCCCCATCACTTCCCATGGAATCTTAAGTGCGAAGTTGTGCCTCCTTGGCACATACTTTGCTGGTCTTGAAGTTGTGCGGTGGGGGCGAGTCCTTATAGATGGGAAGAGGAAGGATCTGAGTTTTTGGTCTGAAGCCGAACTCGCTTCCCAGCGTTATGTGCCTTTATGGCGGATGTCGGAACGTGTCGATCTTCTTTGTAATTGAATTCGGCCGCCAGCGAAAACGCATGTTCCTCAGTTCTAACGGAGCTCTTTGTATTGCTGTTGACAGTAATGACCCCCTTGGGGCCCGGCATTTTGAGCTTGAGGTATGCGTAGTGTGGAACCGCGTTGAAACGAGCGAACGATGTCTGCCCAAGCAGCGCGTGATAACCGCTGTGGAAGGGCACAATGTCAAAGATCAAATATTTGTTGTGAAAGTTGTCGGGTGAGCGAAACACAACTTTCATAGTTACAGAGCCCGTGCATCGGGCCTCAACACCTGGTATCACTCCTTTGAAGGTAGTGCTACTGGTTTTAATCCTTGACTTATCTATGCCCATCTTTTTCAGTGTCTGAGTAAATTAGGTTGAGTCTACTTCCTCCGTCCATTAGGACTTTTTTGAGGTGATACCCATCTATAATGGGGTCTAGAACGAGGGCCGTCAAACCCCCGTGATGGATACTAGTCGGATGATCACGCCGATCAAAGGTGATCGGGTATGCCGACCATGGGTTGTACTTCGGGGCTACGGGTTCCACCGTGTAGACTTCCCGGAGGGCGCGCTTCCTCTCCGTCGGTATGTGAGTGGCATATATCATGTTCACCGTTTTCACTTCAAGATAGAATTTCTTCTGTCTGACACCAATTGGACCCTGAGGCTCATCTTCGTCCTTGCTGCGAGAGCTTTTGCCTTGGTCTTCAGGTGGTATCTTGTCGGCCTGCTTAGACACCCAACAGTTGCGGTGTGTGTGTGGTTGGCGGGCTTTTCTGAAGTCCCATGGATTTGGCAAGGCCTTTCCATGATTTTCTCGAGCTAAGTGGGTCCTTCACGATTGCCTTTAGGGGGCTTCTTCCGCTGCCCAGGTCGGGAGTTGCGGAATCCAGCATTAACAGTTGTGTCATCGGCATCACTATTATTGTGCTGGTGCTTATTCTTATTGCACTTTGACTTTGAGTTGCCATCCCGGGCCTCGGGTGCCACGGGATCTTTAGAATTGTGGCTGCGTCTTGCCAGCCAGTTATCTTCACCCATGTAAAAGCGGGTCATGAGGGAGTTAAGGGCAGACATAGTCCAAGGCTTGTCCTGGCCTAGCTGGCGGGCTAGCCATTCGTCCTGAATATTGTGCCGGAAGGAGGCTATGGCCTCAGCATCCACACAGTCGACGATTTGGTTCTTCTTAGTCAGGAACCGATTCCAGAACTATCGAGCGGACTCGTCGGGCTTTCGGACGATGTTGCTGAGGTCAGAAGAGTCCTACGGCCGGACATAGGTCCCCTAGAAGTTAGAGCGGAACGCATCTTCTAGGTCTTCCCAGGATCCAATGGACTTTTCGGGGAGGATGTTTAACCAGTGCCGAGCTGGCCCCTTAAGCTTAAGAGGTAGATATTTGATGGCATGGAGATCATATCCTCGTGCCATGTGGATATGGAGAAGGAAGTCCTCAATCCATACAGTTGGGTCAGTGGTCCCGTCGTATTGTTCTATATTCACGGGTTTAAACCCTTCAGGGAACTGGTGCCGCATTACCTCATTTGTGAAGCACAGTGGGTAAGTGGCGCCTCTGAGTCGTGCTATGTTGCACCTATATTCGGCATCTGTATGGGGCCGGTTGCGTTCCCGGACTCTTCTATTTTGGTCGAACCATTGTCTGTATCTGCGGCGTCTATCGGGCGAGTACTCTTTGGATCCATAGATGGATCTAGTGCGGCCTACTCTATGATCCAGGTCATCTCGAAGGTCGAACCTGTCATTGGGCTCTAACAGCTCATTACCCCGTCTTCGGGGCATTGCCGGTATATAACCGGCGGCGTCAGCCGTCCTGTCCGACCACGAGGGGGGCGGTCCGACTTGTCGTATGAAGTACGGTCTGGAGATGGAGTATCAATAAGTTCATCATCGAATTGCGGCAGCAACCTTCTCCAAGGGTAGCTTTTGGGTTGGTTTGACACACCAGTGACATATACTTCCTCGGCTGAGAGGAGTTTCGTACATCGATCGTTGAGGTCGGCCTGTTTGGCTTTGAGTTGCCGTTCCTTAGCCTTTAGGCTGCGAGCCATTGCTATGAGTCGTTGTCTGATTTCTTCCTGATCTTCGAGGTTATCAAGGATGTACAAGTCATCGGCTTCCGGTATAAATTCCTCCTCGACGAGGGGAAGGTACTCATCTCTTTCAGGGTCGTTGACGTTATCGGGGTTGTTTTGGTCCTCAGGCCCCTTTGGACCCTCGAACGGGTGCTCGGCGATATCGGAATTGTTATGATCGGCGGGGCCTTTACCATCCCTGTTGCTGATAATAGCTCTTCTTCCCTTTTTTGCTTTTGGACCGCTTATGCGATTTCCAGCGCCTTGATGGCGCATCACCCGATTTGTTGCCGTCGTTGTGAGGCGTGTTGTCGCCATTGGTGGTAGGAGTATCCACCATGTAGACGTCGTATGTAGAAGTGGTGGTCCAACTCCCGGTGTTAACGGGGCTGGGAGCACGGTCCTCTTCATCCATGTATTCTGCCTCCTCGAAGGCATAGTCCAACACGTCGGTTAAATCTTCGACGGTGGCTATCAAGTGGGAGGTGGGTGGGTTGAAAAATCCGTCCCTGCCTGCACTGTAACCTAACAAAGCATAGATCAGGGCTGGATCGTTAGTGATCTTCATCGAGGAGAATCGCTCTAGGGCCTCACCAACCGCTGAGGGCCCAATCAGGTCCTGTTGTTCGGAATTCGTGGGGTTTACCTTCATGACGTCCAGACATGGGGAGTGCTCGAAAGGAATATGTGTCTAGTCATCTGGCTTAACGGTCGGACCAGGATAAGAGATCGGTTCGTCGCCATGGGTGACCTCATTGACATGTCCGAAGAAGGGGCTCGAGGTTAAGGCCTCAGAGTCCTCGGAGGCTAGAGGCAAAGCTGCGAGCCCGATTAATGTCAAGTCACCCCGAGAGTCGACGAAGAACTCTAGGTTTCCAAATCTGACCTATCGATCAGGGGCGAAGTTCTCCATGGGGCCTAGATGGCCAGCGCAATCAGCGTGCAGCACAACGCTGCCGAAGGCGAAGATCTGTCCGGGGACGAAGACATCCATGTTGCAGACCTCTTCGTTGATGACAAGGCGAGGCATCGATTCCATCTCGCTCACAGAGGAACTCTCAGTGAAAGCACCAATGTTGGTGTCAAAACCGGCACATCTCGGGTAGGGGGTCCCAAGCTGTGAGACTAGGATCGACAGTAATAGGAGACAAAGGAGACACGAGTTTACCCAGGTCCGGGCCCTCCTATGGAGGTAATACCCTACGTCCTGCTTGGTTGTATTTATGGTGTAAGGGGTTACAGAGTTGATCTACCTCAAGATCGTATAGCTAACCATAGATGAGTTGTTCTATATCTATACCCTAAAACCATCTGGCTTATATAGATGTCGAGGATGCCTACGGTGTACACATGGTCGGTTACATGCCGAAGAGATAAACATGCCTAACTATTACATCAGACGTGGAGAGCGAGCCATGCTTCCCGAAGCTTCCATCCTGGAGACTGGGCCTTCAAATCTTTCGGTGTTCGGTAAGTAGTCCTCCTGATCCGGCCCATAACAATAGGTCGGTTATCCAAGGACCCCCTAATCCAGGACTCCCTCACCTAGGACCACTCCTTCAGCTATCTATTATTTCTTACCAATTACTCTATTCATGCTGCATCACAAAATTTGAACAAGTACCTTTGGATCTCTCTGTGTCAGGAGCACTTGGAGTTCTGTATCGTCAAGGACTGACCATTAAAACCTCCCAAGTGCATCTCGGTGGAACCAAACCACAATTCTCCGTCTCACCGAATGCCTACGGTTGATCTGGTTTTCCAATCTCGATACTACCAATTTCATATTATCGGTTACACCGAGTTTCCATGTCAGCTGATAGTTGTGAAACTGAGTGACACCGAAAATATCAAATTAGTGTCACCGACAGCGATGGGTATATATTTGGTGGACCCCGACACTTTGAATTTCATTCGTCAAACGTCGTGCCTCCACAACCCTAGCTGTCGCCCGAAGACCCCGGTCATCGCCTTGTCTTCCCCGAGCGCCTCCGCCATTGGGAATCGCCGACATCGATGTTTTCTTCACCAATGTCGCCGCCATAGCAGATCCATCGCCGCATTAGGGTATGGATTCGGGCCCCTCACGTGCTCCTCTATCCAATTCTTGCACATTAGAGCTTATTTCCCATTTATCTGCAGTTTGAAAGCTTTCCATTCCCAAGAAATTCACGTAGAGTAGTGAATGAATGATTTTTAGGGTTTTGTCGTCCACCAACTGAATCTCGGTAGTGCCGATGCAAAGAAATCGGTGTCACCGATTTGCCTTTCTGCCACACTGAGAACACCTCGGTGGAACCGACTTCTCATTTTCGGTGCAACCGAAAATGGTGTCAAGTTCCTGGAAAGGTAGGTGTCTATCTCGGTGTGACCGAAATGTTTGCCTCGGTTGTACCGAAATACACTTGACAGAATGCAAAACTTGGAAAAAAAATTGTTCAAACTTTCAAAAACATCAGCATTTTGTGATGATTTATCCTATTCTACTCTTCTATACTCTATTCACAGGGTCGGCATGCCAGGCTCAGACAGTCAGAATTTGCCAGAGCAAAATGTTGAGATGAGTTCAGGAAAGAGTCATGAGTCCAGCTGTTCCATAGACCCAGGCACTCCTAGTTCTCATGGGTTGCCTAAGGCTGCCACTAGGACAAGGAAGAGACTCAATTCTGAGGAAGAGGATTCTGATTTTGTCCCAGATGAAGTTCTTGCCAAGAAGCAAGAGAAGGCTGCAAGGAAGGATGCCAATCAGGCCATCTCATCTAGGAAGGTGGTCAACAAAATTTATACATCTGCTGAGACCTTCCAAGCACATGAGAGTACTAGGGCAACCATGTCAGTTGAGATTCCAAGGAAATCATTGCTTAAGAAGGTAGGAGATAAGAAGACAGCCAGGAAGAGGATCATTCATGTGATGGGCAAGCCTACCTCAATGTATGAGGATCCAGAGGAGGTTGCTGCTAGTGGTGGTGCTGGTGCAGAGGAAGAGGGGGAACCTGCTGCTCAGGCCCCTCCTAAGAAGAAGGCCAAGAAACTTTTGGCTAATGTTATGCCCAAGTCAGGCACCTCCAAGAGCACCAAGGCTGCATCCAAGAAAGCTGCTAGACAGAAGTCCAAGAGGACTACTAGACATATCCCTACTGATGAGAAGAACAAGAAGTCCACTTTAAGAGAAGCAGATGATGATGATGATGATGCTATGACTGTTCTGATGAAGCTCAGACCTCACCTTCCTATACATGATGCCAGCCATCCTACAACTAAGGATATGAAGAAGAGGAAAGATTCAGGCTTGAGAGCATGGAGAGCAATTGATCCATATGCCCAAAGGAGGAAAACTGCTGTTGGCTACAGATTTTACACCAAACAGAACCAAGACTTTTATGAGACAGTTTTGCTTGACAAGAGTCCAGCTGTGAGTGACATGAGATATGTGGACTGAAAGTACATCAAAGATAACGAAGATTACTTTCCATGTGTCCAAGACAATTTCCACTGCATTGGCACTGATAAATTTGTTGGAAAGGAGTTCATAGCTTGGAATGATGAGATGATCATGCAGCTATATTCCACTGCTCATTTTTACGGAGATGGCGGAATTGTTTGGATGATTGAAGGAGCAAGATATGAATCTACTATTGATGAATGGTCTACCATCTTAGGAGTCCCAAAGGTTCAGGATGGAGATTTGGATGTCTACTCGGAATCCAAGGAGAACCACAACTCTATGAAGGATATGTATAATCCTATTCCAGCTGCCAACAGGCAATCTCACAAGCTTGGTTCTATCTACTTTCTCCAGCCAGGCCTCCGTACCATGAACACCATCCTGAGGCATACCTTGATGCCCAAGTCTGGAGATGAGAAGATGATTCGTGGATACTCCATCAACATGCTCATCCATCCTGATCGTCACACCAGGATTCGAGTGATGGATTTGATAGTAGAGGCAGTGAAGAGGGTTGCTGCTGATCAGAAGCGCTCATGCTGCTATGCACCCTACATTCAGATGCTTATCAATTCTAAGCTTGAGAAGCACATCTTTGCTCTGGAAAGACCCCACTTGCCACTTCAGCCGGATTTTGAGGACAACATTGTGGTGATGGACCCAGACCATCCCACATCAGCTGCAGCTCAGGCACAAGCAGAGGCAGAAGCAGAGGCAGATCAAGCCACTAGTGCTCAGCTTCCCAGATCCAAGAATGAGCAAATGGATCTTTTGATCACCACTATCATGGAGATGAAGAAGTACATCAAGACCATCATGGACACTCAGGAGAGCCTTGCAAACATTATTGATGATAGAGTGAAATCTCTAAATCACAAGGTTGACGGGCTGACTAAGACAGTCAATGAGCTCAAGAAGGAGGTTGATGAAGCCCCAATACATCGCACCTCTTCAGAGTTTGAGTCTTCTGATGCTGATGAGGATAGTGCACCTGTCAGGACGACTGCCCAGTTCACGACTAAGGCTAGGACTCCTACAGTACCAGCTCCAGAGGTGAGGCCTTCATCTTCTGCTCCAGCCACAGTATCTTCAGCTCCATCAGCTCCAGTGCCTTGAGTATCTACTCTAGCTCCATCTAGGACTTCAGCAGAAGTCTTCGCCGACGCATCTCTCTCAACTCCGACATCGACGACCGGAGGAGATCAGTCGCAGAACGATTCGCTATATCTCTTTGAACTTTTTGGTAACTTGTTGCCAAAGGGGAGAGGTTGTATATAGATCTTAGGCTTCGAGTGTGAGAGCGTCTGCTTTTATTTGTTGGTTTTACAAACATTTGGTTCTTTTGGTTTGATGTGAGATATTTTTGTTTGAGTGTGTGATCATACGCTTTAATGTGTGTTGCTACTATTTCCTATCATTTGATGGTTATGTGATGATCATTCACTTTGCTTGATGTGTTGTGCTATGTTGTTAACTCTTATTACTCTCGCACGCCACCAAGATGTATGTGACATGGAAGAAGTGCCCCATGTATCTAATCGATTGTGCATTTGCATTCGAACGCAAATTTAAAATAATGCACAAATTTAGGGGGAGCTCTTGATTATCACATACTTCTCGAAACGACGATTATATTCATTGATTATATCATATGTCGAAGCTTTGATCTATATGTTGTCATCAATTACCAAAAAGGGGAGACTTAAAGCACATTTGCTCCCTTGGTGGTTTTGGTAATTAGTAACAACATATATGTCATTGAACTAATGTTTCCACTAAGTATGTTTCAGGAAAAGTTCAATGATGGGTTGGCAAAAGGATTATGGGATACCCCAAGATGCAAGGGAATAGATTGGCAAAGCTTCAAGCAAAGAACTCTACATTTTACTTTGTGAAAAATCACTTTGAGTCCATAGGAAAGCCAATACTATTAAAATGGGTAAGGTTTTGTTGGTGAACAAAATGCTCATATGTGCACAAGTGATAGTCACCACATACACCCACAAGCTCTTCCACAAAAGTCTGTCCAAAGACAAATAGTCAAAATCGGTGCAACCAACATTTTCCACTCGGTGCCATCGATTCCAAACCCTAGACAGACTCGGCCAAACCCTAGCTTTTCGGTGCAACCGATTCTGCATTCTATGCCACCGAGTTAGGCTACTAACTTTTTGTTATGCAAGTTCACAATTTCGGTCCCTCCGAGATTGTTGGATCGGCGTCACGGAGATTAGACATTCTGATCGTTGGACACCGAGATTCCTATATCGGTCTCACCGAGATTCAAAAGTTGCCACCTTTTGGTCACTTCGATACCACCGAGATTAAAACATTAGTGTCACCGAGTTGGTCATTTTGTGTGTAACGGTTGTATTTTTGGAGATGCCTATATATACCCCTCCACCACCACTCACTCGAAAGAGAAGCACTCAGAACAGTTCCCCACTCATACCTACTGATTTTCTGAGAGAGAGCCACCTACTCATGTGTTGAGATCATGTCATTCCATTCCTACCATATGAATCTTGATGTCTAGCCTCCCGAACTTGCTTTCCACCCAATAAATCTCTTCTACCAAGCCAAATCTATGAGAGAGTGATTGTGTGTTGAGGAGTCTATCATCTTGAAGCACAAGAGCAAGGAGTTCATCGACACAATCGAGCCTATTACCTTTTGGAGGGTGGTGCCTCCTAGATTGGTTAGGTCTCGCTTGGGAGCCTCCTACTTCGTGTTGTGAAGTGAACCAAGAAGTTTGTAAGGGCAAGGAGATCGCCTACTTCGTGAAGATCTACCCCGAGTTAGGCTAGTCCTCCATGGACGTAGGCCGTCATGGTATAGTCAAGGTTGCTTCTTCATGGAACCGTCCGTGGGTAGAACCCTCCATGGACTCTCGCAACCGTTACCCTCCGTGGGTTGAAGACTTCATGAACGTGGATGAACGATAGCGCCACCTATCGGAACCAGGGGAAAAATCATCATGTCACCAATTGCATTTGAACTTCCTACCCTCTCTTTACTTACATGCTTGTTTTTAATTTCCGCTGCTATACTCTTAGACATGCATGTGTAGGGTGTACATGACATACTATGAATGCTAAAATCTGCCAAGAATTAAAATAGGTAAAAGTAGCTTTTTATTTGGTCAAGTAGTCTAATCACCCCCCCCCCTCTCTAGCACTACTTCCGATCCTACACTGTCGCCCATAGCCGCCGGTGCGGGCGGCTTGGACGGGGATGAAATGGCTGACGACGCCCAATTGGCCTTCTTGGGTGCCATGGATGTCGACCAAGTTGTTGGTGAAGACACGCAGAGTCGATGGAGATTCGCGCGCCGAATACACGCCCCCTACCTGGCACGCCAAAGATGTCTAGGGATACGACGATCTATGGGACCGGCAAGGCCCCTTTTTGGTTTGGCAGGTAGCCCAGGCGCACAAAGAGCACCAACGGCTGCTGCGTGCACGGTAGTTTAGACAGATTCGGGCCTCTCGTGAGCATAATACCCTATGTCCTGTGTTTTTGGTGGATTGTATGAATGTTCAAGGTTACATGTGCGCTACCCCGGCAAGGATGTACGAGGGAAGCAGCTACGCGTGTAGAATGAACAGAGAGTTGACATTTCCAAAGGTAGCCTTGGGACTCCTTATATAGGATAAGGGGTCACCACAAGGGCTAAAATGGTCTTTACATGGTCGTACACTGCGTACTGTAGTTGCAGGGGCCGCTTGTCAGGATAGGTAGTGGGAAATACCTAACACTGACGGACTAGGATGGGCGCATTGAATGCGTCGTGAGGTGGCGCGCTGGTGACATTCCCCAGTAAGGATTGCCTCTTCTTCTGTGCCGTTTGCCCAGATACCTCTTATTTTTCTGTCACGCCATGAGATGGGTGTCATTAAAGTTGCAATAGGCCTGCCGATGTAGCCACTTGCCCTGGCCAGCTCTGCGTGTCTATCGGCCCGCTCGACACCTCAGCAGATGTAGACAATCGGCCCCTCGAGAGGTGGAGTGGTGGCTTGGAGGGCTGAGATATTGCCGGGCGATGCTTGTGGGTGGGCTATTTCCAACTGGTGAGGTCCTTCCTGTCTGGCTTCGGTTTGCTTGGAGATTGATGTGAGCTCGTCAAGGATTTGCCGACCCAAGGACAGCGGTTACCCGTGCATAAGTCTGGGTGCTAAGATCCAAGTTCTTAGTACACCGACAGTCATGCTACCACTCCCTCCCTAACATGTTTGAACACATGCCTCGCCATACGGAATCAACGGCAGAATTGATGTGGTTTGTAAAGCGGGCCATTCTCAAAGCAATTGACATGGAGCAAGGTGTGACCGCTCTCCCTATCGCAGTTCAATGCCGGATCATGAAGTGTGACTAATCCCCTAAACCGAGGCCACTGCCTTGCAATGTGGTCACTAATGATCAATGCAGCCACCACGATGTCTTCGTTATCCGAGGATGAATTATCTGATGAACAAATGAAATTGTGAAAAAAGTACTCATCTCCACTGTCCATGATACCTTGCGAGAAAAATGTCAAACACCTTGCACTCATGGTGGAGGCGCAGACGGAAAAAGAACCCTGAGCTCCCTAAAACACAACCGACGAGGTTGGCGTTGGTGGTCAGCGGCCTGCGATTATGAAACGCCTGCCGGAAGGTTTTTAGGTTGATGTCCATCGTCGCCTATCGTTGCTTCACTCTGAACCGGAAGGGACACAGACACTGGAAAAAACTCCTCCGAAAAAGCTTGCGTGGCGGCCAGATATGGCATGAGGATAGTCGTGTTGTGGACGGTTGACAAGTTTTAGTGAGGAAGACGACCGGTCGAAATGGGCATGGGCGACAGCGACAGTGAAGGTGGGGCACAGGGAGGGGCAGGAGAAGAGAAAATAGGGTTGTGTCCCTGATGGACGATCCAGGGAGGACAAGGACGTGCGTCCCGTCCGCCCGTGCAAACACTATTTGGCGCTGCAGGCGCCGGTTATAGTGCAATTTTCCTACCAGGGCCTGCAACACACATCACCTCCTGCGTACTGGGCCGGACCATTTGCTTCCCATCCTCTGTTTTCGCTATTTTATAAACTCCAAAAAAATTGCGTGCACAGGGATTCGAACCTGCGACAACTTGATCGCGAGCACTCAGCTCGCACCATGAGGCCACCACCCAAGTGATGTGCACATACCTCATTTTACCTGTTTTTTCGTAATCCAGTTCGTTTTTTCCTTTTCTCATCCTTTTTTGTTTCATTCTAATGCGCATTTTTAAAAAATTGGTGAACCTTTTTTCTTAACATTTTTTTCAAATTCGATGATTTGTATTCAAATTCGGAAAACTTTTTTTCAAAATCATTGAACTTTTCCCAAATTCGATAAACTTTTCCCAAAATCATGAACTTATTAAAAATTAGATGAACTTTTTTTGAAAATCAATGAACTTTTTTTAAAATTGGATGAACTTTTTACAAAATTGATGAACTTTTTTAAAATTGGATGAACTTTTTCCAAAATCGATGAACTTTTTCCTAAATTGATGAACTTTTTTTTTCAAAATCAATAAACTTTTTCAAATCGAATGAACTTTTTCCAAAATCGCTGAACTTTTTTTGAAGATCGATGAACTTTTTCCATTTTTATGATTTTTTTTCTTTTCAATTCGTTAAACTTTTTTTAACCCGTGAACTTTTTATTTGTGAATGATTTTTCTAATACCTGATTTTTCAAAAAACATACGCATATTTCTTTGAACAGTCAACGGTCAACTGGTCAGACCATTTTTTCAAATCAGTGAACTTTTTTAATTCAAATAGTGGAGCTACCATTGTTCTTAAAGAGTGCTCGCTGCAAAAAAAATCACTAGCAACCGAATGGTGTGGTAGCTAGTCTCTTGGAGGATATTAGCGGCCTGAGTTAGATTTAGTTTTTTTGGTTGAATTTCGGGCTACAGTGTTTTCGTAAAGTATCATTCATGGGTCGGCCCACTAAGGCCCTTCTGTGAGCGTCGGTTAGCTTCGGGGTAAGGCGCCGACTAGGACCTCCTGTCCGTCCGCCTATGTCTGGTTCAAGATATTTGTGCTCACTAGCAAAAATGTCCGTGCGTTGCAACGGGAGAAAAAAATAACATGATTTTGTTTGGACTGTATGTGCAAATATAGCATCTAGTGTGTTACAATAAGAGAAAATTGGCGCAAATTTGGTAAGGACAGTAAGTGCACACAACACATCACATGTCATGTGTTGTAATTGAAGAAAAAATTAGCGTAGGTTTAACGAGAATTGTATATGCAAATACAATGGGGAGAAAAAAATGGCACAAATAAGATAAATGCAAGCATATTTGCTTCGGAAGCTTGGGCCTCCTTTAATTATGCACCATAAATGCATGACAACTCGCAATATTGGGATTCATACATGCCCCTAAACCCAATATGCATGATGGTGGGAATGATTGTTGAGAAATGAGATGAGAGAGATTTGTGATTTCCGCCAAATAGTGATTCCAGCCAAATAATATCTGCAAACGGCTAAAAAAATTATGCATTTTACAATTTACCGATTACGTTAAAGACAATAACCTTCAGTACAGATGCATAAAATAAGAATAAGAAAATAACAATATTTAAAATATGGAAACATATTTTCTTTTGCCCATGTAAGATGTTATTCCTCACCTTCATTTCATCATCAAAAGAATTAAAATTTAAGATTTGAGACATCTTTCAATAGGAAAATTGTGTACTATAGTCAAGCGCGGGCTAGGTGGTTGTCTAGAGAGCATATTGCGATACTATAATTAGGTGGGTTCTTCATCACTATGAGGGTTAATTTACTCTCTTCTGTTGAGATATATCAGATTTTCTTTGGTATAAGCTGCGCATGCACAGCAGGCAAACCTGCTTGCACAATGCATCATCCAACGTGAATCAAATCTTGCCCTCCGTTCATGTGTCAAGCATGAATGTATGAGTTTCCGTAGTAGCCTATCTTTGCTTCCTTATCCTTAGTATTTGAACTATTAATTGGCTTCTTTTTTTCTTAGTCAAAAATAGATGGAATATGTTTGTCGTAGGAATAAGCTGACGGACTTGTATAGTATTAGTAAGAGGGTAATCTTGGTTGCCAAGTCTACAATAATTACAAGAAATCCTAAGGATCAATCTAACTAGAAACTATCCTGGCTAATCTATTAATTGTAATTACAAAATTACATGATGATGTATATACATTAATATTCCCCCTCAATCTCAACCGGCCACAAGGTTGAGATTGCGTCATAATTTCTCCAACATGATCTTTGTAGCAGGTTTAGTGAAAGTATCTGTCACTTGATCATCGAAGGACACAAAACGGACATCCAATGCTCCTTGTGCCACCTTTTCTCTCACAAAGTGAAAATCCACCTCAATGTGCTTTGTCCTCGCATGAAACACTGGATTTGCACTCACATAGGTGGCACCCAAATTATCACACCATAAAACTGGTGGTCGTGGTAGGAATGTTGGGGAACGTCGCATGGGAAACAAAAAAATTCCTAGGCACACGCAAACCTATCCATGGTGATGAGCATCTACGAGAGGGAGAGTGGATCTACGTACCCTTGTAGATCGCTAAGCGGGAAGCGTTAAGAAACACGGTTGGTGTAGTCGTACTTCTTCGCAATCCAAATCGCCGAGCGTCCCGCGATCTAATCACGAACCGTCCCGCGAACCAATCATGAACCGTCCCGCGATCTCGTCACGATCCGTCCCGCGATCCGATCACGAACGTCCCGTGGCCTTGATCACGATCCTTCCGATCTAGTACCGAACGGACGGCACCTCCGCGTTCAGCACACGTGCAGCTTGATGACGATCTCCACCATCTTGATCCAGCAAGAGGAGGTGGAGAGGAGAGAGAGTTCACCGGCAGCGCAACGGCGCTCCGGCAATGGTGGTGGAGTGATTCCGGCTGGGCTTCGCCTAAGCACTTCGGAAAACTAATCTAGAGGAGCACCGGTGGAACGGGTAGCACGTGGCCGTAAACTGTGTCTAAACAGCCCCAATCCACCAATATATAAAGGAGGGAGGGAGAGTCAGCCCTTGGCGCAAGGCCAAGGGCCTCTAGGATTCGGCCGGCTAGAGGGGGAGGAATCCTACTCCTCCTCCACTCCTAGTAGGAGTAGGACTCTTCCTTTTTAGCCTTTTTTCCACCTTTTCCTTTAGGACTTTTGCCTCCTGCGCCATGCGCCTTATTGTGGCTGTTTCTCCAGCCCAATAAGGGCTGGTTATCACTCTCCACAGCCCATGGACCCTCTGGGGTCGAAATACCCCTCCCGGAGGTCTCCCGGTACACTACCAGCACTCCCGGTACACTATCGATGAGCCCGAAACTTTTCCGGTGACCAAACTGGGACTTCTTATATATGAATCTTTACCTCCGGACCATTCCGAAGCTCCTCGTGACGTCCGGGATCTCATCTGGGACTCCAAACAAACTTCGGTCACCACCATACATAACTCTACACTACCAAAACGTCACCGAACCTTAAGTGTGCAGACCCTGCGGGTTCGAGAACTATGTAGACAAGACCGAGACACCTCTACGGTCAATAACCAATGGAGGGACCTGGACGTCCACATTGGTTCCTACATATTCTACGAAGATCTTTATCGGTCAAACCTCTATGCCAAGGATTCAGTTAATCCCGTACAACGTTCCCTTTGTTCTTCGGTATGTTACTTGCCCGAGATTCGATCGTCGGTATCTCCATACCTAGTTCAATCTTGTTACCAGCAAGTCTCTTTACTCGTTCCGTAATACAAGATCCCGCAACTAACAATTAGTCACATTGCTTGCAAGGCTCATTGTGATGTTGCATTACCGAGTGGGCCCCGAGATACCTCTCCGTCACATGGAGTAACAAATCCCAGTCTTGATCCATGCCAACTCAACAGACACCATTGGAGATACCTGTAGAGCACCTTTATAGTCACCCAGTTATGTTGCGACGTTTGATACACACAAGGCACTCCTCCGATATCCGTGAGTTGCATGATCTCATGGTCATAGTTACATATACTTAACATGCGGAAAACAGTAGCAATAAACTGACACGATCATATGCTACGTTTGTAGTTTGGGTCTTGTCCATTACATCATTCTCCCAATGATGTGATCCCGTTATCAAATGACATCACATGTCAATGGCTAGGAAACCCTGACCATCTTTGATCAACGAGCTAGTTTACTAGAGGCATCCTAGGGACACAGTGTTGTCTATTTACCCACACATGCAATGTGTTTCCAATCAATGCAATTATAGCATGGATAATAAACGATTATCATGAACAGGGAAATATAATAATAAACACTTTATATATTGCCTCTAGGGCATATTTCCAACAAGGAACACTCCCAGTTCCCTAAGCACAGTCTGTACCCAAGTAACTTCAGCCCTGCCGTTTGCAAGCGCCTTGTACTCTGCCTCGGTGCTGGATCGTGAAACTGTGGGTTGTTCTGGAGCACTCCATGAAATCGGGTTAGGGCCAAGGAAAACCAAAAAAACACCTGTAGATCGTCTGTCATCAACACACCTTGCCCGGTCAGCATCAGTAAATACACTAAGGCAACACACCTTACCTTAGTATGTGCTTGACCGCCTCCCAATGCACATTAGTGGGTTTAGCCAAATATTGGCAGACCTTGTTGACAGCAAACGAAATATCAGGACGAGTAAGAGTAAGATACTGCAATCCTCCAACCATATTGCGATAGCGGAAGGCATCATCATCACTAAGGAGAGTACCAAGATCTGCTTCCAACTTATCGTAGACTGACATGGGAGTAGAGATCTCCTTGCAATTCTCCATACGAGCACGATGAAAAAGATCATCAGCGTACTTCCATTGAGACAACACCATTCCCCCTGAATTGTAGATGGCCTCAATCCCAAGGAAGTACGAAAGACGGCCATTTTCTTTGATAGGAAAAGACCCAACCAAAGCACGAAGCAAACGATCCACCGCACGAGAGCAAGAGCCAGCAATGACAATATCGTGAACATAGACCAACATGTAAATGACCATAGCTCCTTGCCGAAAAATGAAGAGGGAGGTGTCAGCCTTAGATTAATGAAATCCAAGTTGTTGCAGCCGAGCACTGAGACGGGAGTACCAAGCTCGAGGGGACTGTTTGAGTCCGTAAATAGACTTCCCGAAGCTTGCAAACATGATGGGGATATCGAGAATCCTCAAAACATGGGGTTGTTGCATGTACACCTCCTCATCTAGCACACCATGAAAGAACGCATTGCTGACATCAATCTGACCCAAACATCAAACTTATGAAATAGTAAGTGACAGCACAAGACAAACAGTAGCCGATTTAACAACCCGACTAAAATTGGCAACATAATCAACACCATATTGTTGAGTAAATCCACGAGCAACCAGACGAGCTTGGTACTTATCAAGAGAGCCATCACACTGTTCCTTGAGCTTAAAAATTCACTTACAGCTGACGACGTTGCTTCCGGGGGACGAGGCACAAGCGTCCACGTCTCGGTGTGCTGAAGGGCAGAAAACTCCTCTCGCATCGCAGCTGTCCAAGCGGGATCAACAAGAGCTTGTCGGTATGTAGTCGGAACAGAGACAACACTGAAACCTGGCCGATATGGATAGTAGCAGACAGTGCCATCGGTGGGAGCCTTCGGACGGCGAATATTGTTCTGTAATCGTGTGCAAGCATGCTCTGGAGGAGGTGCAGTCGAAGAGGCCGCCGGAGGAGCTGACTGTGTGTCCGTCGAAGAAGCCGGTGGTGCGGCTGCTAAAGAAGCTGTTGAGAATATAGGCAATTTTCCGATCAGATTAATCCACGAAACAATAACTATCATGGCATTGGCATAAGCGCAAACATACTGATACTCAATCATGCAAGCACGTACTATGCTAACAGTAGATGTATCTACGCATAACGCTAGCAGTGCTACAATTAACATAAACAGGAGCGGGTTAAACGTGTTATACCCTCCAATAGGCCAGTTGGCGGTAGCAGCAGAGTTGGCGGCGGCAGCGTCCTCGGCCGCCTTCCTGTCAGCTTCGGCCTTCTCGGCAGCAGAGCGATCGACGGCGATTGTGGACGACATGGTGTAGATGCGGACGTAGACGAGGTAGACGAACGGAAGCGAGCAGTCGCGTAGTCGGTCCCCAAAAACCTAATTTCCCCTCTCCCCGTACAGGACCTGGAGAGGCGTGGTTTCGGAGGCCTGCTCTCCCGTCAGCCGTGTACGCGGTAAACGGGACGGAGTCGCCGATGGCAGCAGCAGCAAAAGGAACGACGTGGGCGGAGCGCGTGGAGGCAGATGCGATCTGTTTTCCGTGGCGGCTAGGGTTGGCCGAGGCCCTGCTTATATAGGCGGCGTCCGGGTGGAGAGACGTGGGCTGGACCCATGTCCGAGTCGGTAGCCCACGATCCAACGTCTCAGATCGTGGCGTTACGTATTCTCCGTTCCCGACCGGCAAAAATAAGCGCGTAGGTGTGAGCTCGGCTCGGCTCATTCCCGCAACCCGCGGCGCGTCGTGACGAGGCGTGGCGAGGCGGGCGGCGGAGGAGGAGTGCGCGAGGGCCTCTTCTCTTCTCATGCTCCAATAGCATGTGGAAGAAAGACCCTTATAAAGAGGTGCAACTCCTTCTCCACTAGCAAGGTGGGACTAAACTTCCCACTCCACTTGTCATGCCACCTACATGGGCCCTTAGAGATTTTTCTGAAATTGTCTTATGGGCCTAAGGCCCATTCTCACATTTCAACAATCCCCCACCAGATCTCAAGGGCCCATTTCGTCCTCTGTTCCAATTACTGTTTTGATATACCAGTATTTCGGTGAAGACCTGTTAAGGTTGAGCTTCACCTAGAACAAGTAGTTACACCCCTTCACAACTGAACAATGGACTATGCCTTGAATTGTCAGTTTGGCGTCAAGAAGTTTCACCACAAGTCCTACTAGTACTAGACTGCCGAAGGCTGACCCCTCGGGTGGAGCATATTAGTCACACTCCTGGCCTATTCATGAGCTTACTAGAGATCACCCCAATCTCATAGACCGTGACCAGCAGTCGGGCTCATATAGGTGTGTTCCTCCAAAGATCGCTCTGTAGGACAGCATCTTGCTTACACATAAGCTTAAGAACACATTAAGACGGTAGTCATCCTACCATACAGTAACCGAGAATATTGCATCTTCAACGGAGTGGGTTAGTAAAGTTACTCTCCTCAGTTCACCACTGGCTTGTTTTCCCAGGTCCTACTTCACGGGATCTCCGATCACATAGGTTGGGTTACTACCATGGCAACTCATGTGGGTCTCATACCCATCTCCCACGACGCATTATCTATCACAACACGTGATAGCCCTTTAGTAAAGGGGTCTGCCAGATTCTTAGCCGTTTGGATGTAATCCAACGCTATCACTCCGGAGTTTCTTAAACGTCTGACAGATTTCAATCTCATTCTTATATGTTTGTTGGACTTCATGTTGTCCTTTGAACTCTTCACTTTGACAATGACTGTCTGGTTATCGCAGTTCATAAGGATAGCCGGAACCGGCTTTTCAACCACTGGCAAGTCCATCAAAAGATCCCGAAGAAATTCTGCTTCGACACCAGAGGTGTCTAATGCTGTTAATTCTGCTTCCATTGTCGATCTCGTTAAGATCGTTTGCTTGCAAGACTTCCAGGAAACAGCACCACCTCCAAGGGTAAACATATACCCAGTAGTAGCCTTCATCTCATCAGCATCAGAGATCCAATTTGCATCACTATACCCTTCAAGTACCGACGGGTATCCGTTATAGTGAAGTCCGTGATTCATGGTACCTTTCAAATAGCGCATAACTCTCTCAACAGCACGCCAATGAACATCACCTGGATTGGCAACAAATCGGCTCAGTTTGCTCACAGCAAACGCGATATCAGGCCTCGTTGCGCTAGCTAGATACATCAGTGAACCAATGATTTGAGAGTATCTCAATTGATCTTTAGCTGTGCCTTTGAATTTTCGAACCAGCACACTAGGATCATATGGTGTTTGAGAAACTTTGCAGTCCGAATATCCAAAACGACTCAAAATCTTCTCAACATAATGGGATTGCAGAAGTGTAATCCCGCCCTTATCATTTCTCAATAGCTTGATGTTCAAGATAACATCAGCCACTCCAAGGTCCTTCATCTCAAAGTTCCGAGACAGAAAAGACTTAACCTCCTCAATCACTTTGAGATTAGTTCCGAATATCAGTATGTCATCAACATACAAGCACAATATAACTCCTTCGCCCCCACCATGGCGATAGTATACACATTTGTCAGCTTCATTAACAACAAAGCCAACAAATGTCAGAGTTGTATTAAACTTCTCATGCCATTTCTTAGGTGCTTGTCTCAGGCCATATAAAGATTTCAGCAACTTACACACCTTTCCTTCCTCACCATCTATCACAAAGCCATCTGGCTGTTGCATATAAATTTCCTCCTCTAGCTCTCCATTAAGGAAAGCCGTCTTGACGTCCATTTGATGGACGAGAAGACCATGCGAGGCCGCCAACGAGAGTAATACTCGAATGGTGGTCAGTCTGGCCACAGGTGAGTAAGTATCGAAGAAATCTTCTTCTTCTTTCTGGGCATACCCCTTGGCCACAAGCCTAGCCTTATACTTTTCAATTGTACCATCGGGCCTAAGCTTTCTTTTGAACACCCACTTACATCCCAATGGTTTGCACCCATAGGGACGTTCAGTTATCTCCCATGTTCCGTTAGCCATGATGGAATCCATCTCACTATGGACCGCTTCTTTCCAGTAGTTAGCATCAAGAGATGCATAGGCTTCTGAAATAGAAGTGGGGTTATCATCCACGAGGTATATAAGGAAGTCATCACCAAAGGTCTTTACAGTCCTTTGTCTCTTGCCCCTACCAAGGGTTTCCTCGTCACCCTCCTCAGGATTTTCATCATGTGTTTGTTCATAATACTCCATAGGTATGGCTGGCTCAGGAGTCTCCTCTGATTCCTGTCTAGAAGTGCTTTGCATATCTTTCATGGGGAATATATCCTCAAAGAGTGTAGCATCCTTAGACTCCATAATTGTACCGACCCTCACGTCAGGTACCTCAGATTTCACTACTAGAAATCTATAGCCAACGCTATTCTTAGTGTAGCCCAAGTTAACGCAGTCCACGGTCTTTGGTCCAAGCTTACGCTTTTTGGGTATCGGCACGTTGACTTTCGCCAAACAGCCCCAAGTACGTAAGTAGGAGAGCGTCGTCCTTCTCTTCGACCATTGCTCATAGGGAGTAACCTCATTATCTTTTGTCGGAACTTTATTCAGGACATGACACGAAGTCAAGATAGCCTCCCCCCACCATGCCTTGGATAAACCCGATGTATCTAACATGGCGTTAACCAAATCAGTTAGAGTACGATTTTTCCGCTCGGCAACCCCGTTTGACTGGGGCGAATAGTGAGGCGTCCTCTCATGAATAATGCCATGTTCCGCACAGAAAGAATCAAACTCATTTGAGAAGTACTCTCCACCACGATCAGACCGGACTCGTTTAATTTTCTTTTCAAGTTGGTTCTCAACTTCTGCCTTATAGATTTTAAAGTAGTGTAGAGCCTCATCTTTAGTATTTAACAGATACACATAGCAATATCTAGTAGAATCATCTATCAATGTCATGAAGTACTTCTTTCCACCTTTAGTCAACACACCATTCATCTCACAGAGATCTGTATGTATGAGTTCTAGGGGCGCCAGGTGTCTCTCCTCAGCAGCCTTGTGGGGCTTGCGAGGTTGCTTTGCTTGCACACACGAATGGCACTTAGAACCTTTGGCTAAAGTGAAACTCGGGATTAAATTCAGTTTTGCTAGTCGTGTCATAACACCGAAACTAATGTGACAAAGACGTGAATGCCAAACTTCAGATTCATTAACATTCGAATGAATATTGTTCACGACTTTATTACAAAAATCTGCAAGGGAAAGGCGGAGCAGACCTCCGCATTCATAACCTTTTCCAACGAAAAGTCCATATTTCGTAACAACTACTTTATTAGACTCGAAAACCAACTTAAACCCTTCTCTACACAGAAGGGAGCCACTAACGAGATTCTTCTTGATGGCGGGGACATGCTGCACGTTCTTCAACTGCACGATCCTTCCCGAAGTAAACTTCAGATCGACCGTGCCAACACCAAGAACGGAAGCACTCGCGCCATTCCCCATCAATACGGACCCTCGGTCTGTGGCCTGATAAGAAGAGAACAATGAGATGTCATCACACACATGAATATTTGCACCTGAGTCTACCCACCATTCGGTGGACTGACAAACTGAAAACACAGTAAACAAATTACCGTACCCAGATGCACCACTTTCATTGTTGCTCACAATCATATTGGCAGACTTATTGTCCTGCACTGGCTTCTTGTATCTGTTTGGGCACTTGTTGGCCCAATGTTCCTCTGAACCACAATTGAAGCAGCCATCATCCTTCTTATTTCTCTTGAAGGTCTTCTTTCCCTTCTTCTTGAAGTCGGTATTCTGTTGGACAGAATTCTTTCCCTTGGGCTTGTGGGAATTGAAGTTCTTCCGTTGTACCATATTGGCAACTGAAGAACCTTCAACCGGTTTTCCATGCGAGTCCTTTGCTCTCGAGTTCTGCTCAACACTCAGATGGCCAATGATATCCTCTACTGAGAATTCACGCCTCTGATGTTTCAGAGTGGTAGCAAAGTTCCTCCAGGAATTAGGGAGCTTAGCAATTATACATCCCGCGACAAACTTGCCCGGTAAATTGCACTTAAGAACCTCTAGTTCCTTAGCAATGCATATTATCTCATGAGCTTGTTCCAACACAGAACGGTTGTCAACCATTTTGTAATCATGGAACTGCTCCATAACATACATCTCGCTCCCAGCATCGGTGGCCCCGAATTTAGATTCGAGCGCCTCCCACAAGTCCTTGGCGACCCCCACATGCAAATATGCATCAACCAGCTTATCTCCGATCACGCTAAGGACTGCTCCAATAAAGTAGACAGTGGCCTCCCTGAACGCCTTCTCCTTTTCAGGAGTGATCGTTCCTGCGGGAGTGACACCGGCTACCCAGAACACGTTCATAGCCGTGAGCCATAAGGTGGTTTTGGTCTGCCAACGCTTAAAGTATGTACCGGTAAACTTGTCCGGTTTCAGTGCAGCAGCAAAACCACTACTCGAAAAATTCCTACACAAATTAGGTTTTTGGATTGTTGAGAATATAGGCAATTTTCCGATCAGATTAATCCACGAAATAATAACTATCATGGCATTGGCATAAGCGCAAACATACTGATACTCAATCATGCAAGCACGTACTATGCTAACAGTAGATGTATCTACGCATAACGCTAGCAGTGCTACAATTAACATAAATAGGAGCGGGTTAAACGTGTTATACCCTCCAATAGGCCAGTTGGCCGTAGCAGCAAAGTTGGCGGCGGCAGCGTCCTCGGCCGCCTTTCTGTCAGCTTCGGCCTTCTCAGCAGCAGCACGATCGACGGCGGTTGTGGACGACATGGTGTAGACGCGGACGTAGACGAGGTAGACGAACGGAAGCGAGCAGTCGCGTAGTCGCTCCCCAAAAACCTAATTTCCCCTCTCCCCGTACAGGACCTGGAGAGGCGTGGTTTCGGAGGCCTGCTCTCCCGTCAGCCGTGTACGCGGTAAACGGGACGGAATCGCCGATGGCAGCAGCAGCAAAAGGAACGACGTGGGCGGAGCGCGTGGAGGCAGATGCTATCTGTTTTCCGTGGCGGCTAGGGTTGGCCGAGGCCCTGCTTATATAGGCGGCGTCCGGGTGGAGAGACGTGGGCTGGACCCATGTCCGAGTCGGTAGCCCACGATCCAACGTCTCAGATCGTGGCGTTACGTATTCTCCGTTCCCGACCGGCAAAAATAAGCGCGTAGGTGTGAGCTCGGCTCATTCCCGCAACCCGCAGAAAGACCCTTATATTGAGGTGCAACTCCTTCTCCACTAGCAAGGTGGGACTAAACTTCCCACTCCACTTGTCATGCCACCTACATGGGCCCTTAGAGATTTTTCTGAAATTGTCTTATGGACCTAAGGCCCATTCTCACATTTCAACATAAGCCGGCGGTGCGGCCGTTGGCGACGACGGAGGAGCATCAGCAGGCGCGGCTGGTGCAGCTGCCCCAGCATCGACGCACACAGAGTCGCTCCCGGGTACGTCGGGCGCTGAAGCGACCCGCTCAGCAGGGACATGCATCGGGGACGCGCTTGTATCCAGCCCACGCCTCGAAGGATCTCCACGAGCGGAAGGTGGACTTTGCGCAATCGGACGCACGGTACAGGCTGGTTGGATGCATGGCGCTGTAGCATGCATGTGAGATGTGCTTCCCGCGTCAACAATAGATGGACGCTGCTCCTCTGGACCTGCATGAAAAGCTTCAGGAAACAAAAAAGACAGAGTGTAATTTCTCACATTAGCATCCTGAACTACTGGCTCAGTTGATGGGAACGACAGAGGAGGGTTTAAGGAAGATAAATCGGGACACACACTATTTGCAAACGAAAAAACTTGTTCATCAAAAACAACATCTCGAGAAATATAGATGCGACCAGTGGAATATCAAAACACTTATAACCTTTATGAAACGGACTATATCCGAGAAAAACACACATCTTGGAACGGAACTCGAGTTTCCGGGAGTTATATTTGCGAAGACTAGGCCAACATGCACATCTAAAGACACGAAGCAAAGCGTAATCCGGAGTGATGTTAAGAAGGCGTGTGAGTGGTGGCATATTTTGAAGGGTCCGGCTAGGCATGCGATTGATCAAATAACATGCGGTGAAAAAAGCTTCATCCCAATAACGCAAAGGAAGATTGGAGTGAGCTAGGAGAGCAAGCCCGATTACAACTAGGTGACGGTGCTTTCGCTCTGCGATACCATTTTGTTGGGATGTGTGTGAAGACGATATGCGATGGAGACATACCAACACGTTGAAAAAAATTATGCAAGCAGTGGTACTCGCCTCCCCAACCAGATTGAACCAAACGAATTTTTGTGTTAAGAAGTCGTTCGACATGAGCCTGAAAATTGTAGAAAACTTATTCGACATCAGATTTATGTTTGAGAAGATAAATCCAGGTAAAACGGCTAAAGTCATCAATGAAGCTAACATAAAATTTAAAACCTACGGATGAGGCGAGTGCAGGCCCCCACACGTCGGTATGAATAAGATGTGAAGAAACATGAGAAGAATTATTGTAAGGTAATTGATGACTTTTAGCGTGTTGACAAGAATCACAAACAAAAGTATCATGACTCGATGAACAAGGGAGTTTATTTGACCGAACGACACACTCAACTACATTATTTGAAGGGTGACCCAAACGATGGTGCCACTCACTCGATGAAGACCTAACTCCGGAAAATGCTCGATGTTTAGATGATGATGATGGCTGACCATACGAGATGGGGTAGAGACCACGTCGACTTCTACCGTGAAGAAGAACCCTCCTCGTGATTTTGTCCTTCACAAAAAAGAAATATTTGTGAAATTACACAAACACTCGATTATTCGAAACAAGACGGTAAACAAAAAGAAGGTGTTTGTGAATTTCAGAAATATGCAACGCGTTATTAAGATGGATGGGATTACGTGAGCCAGATAGTTTAGTATGACCAATATGAGAAATTTTCAAACCTGCCCCGTTTGCAACTTGAACTTGATCCTTCCCACCGTAGCGCTCGTGCATCGTCAAGCGGTCAAGGTCGTTGGTGAGATGGTCGGTGGCACCGGTATCGAGGTACCAGTTGTTGTAGCGGTGACCGTATGTCACCATGTTGCCACTACGATGCTCGTCAGACTAGTACGCGTGATTGTAGCGGTCGCGGCAGTCGATGGCATAGTGCCCCTCTAGGCGGCATAGCTGGCACCGGGGTGGGCGACGATTTCGGCCGCCACCCCTGCCGTTGTGGCGTCCACCGTTCTTTCTGCGGTTGTCGTTGCCGCGATTGCTGCCGTTGCCATAGCCACTAGTAGAAAACAGGGCTTTCGTCACCGCTCGATCTACACATTAGTCCCGGTTGCCTTACGAACCGGGACTAATGTGAGCATTAGTCCCGGTTCGAGCGGCTAGGGCGCCGGTCGGGCATTAGTCCTGGTTCGAGTGGGACCTTTAGTCCCGGTTGGAGACACCAACCAGGACTAAAGGGACCGATACCCTTCAGTCCCGGTTCGTGTCTCCAACCGGGCTTTAGTCCCGGTTGGAGACACGAACCGAAACTAAAGGGGTTAGGGCTTTAGTCCCGGTTCGTATCTCCAACCAGGACTAAAGGCTAGACCTTTAGTCCCGGTTAGAGATACCAACCGGTACTAAAGGGTTTTGAAAGTTTTTTTTCTTTTTTCTATTTGTTTTCTGTTTTTAGTTTCTGTCTTAAATTGCTTATATCTTTTAGAATATTTGATGTTTTTGAGTGATTCTTTTTGCATTAGATTCAAAATTTTGTCTAGTTTGTGTTTGTGCAATTAGTTTTCAAATTTGAATGGTTTAAATTTCAATTTGTTCAAATTTGCTTCAAACCCTAGATTGTGAATAACTTGAGTTTAAAAATAGTTATAAATTTAATTCTTTTTTCTCCTAGGCACATGTTAGATGGTGCATGTTGAACGCACAAAAAGTATGGAGTTGAAATAAGTTTAAAAAATTAAATGCCTTTGTAACATATGATTTTTCATCCAAAACCCTGATACTTCGAAAGGGACTGTCCAGTTTGTACACGAAGTGCATCTAGTTTTTACCGTAACCCTCTCAACTTTTTAGCACATGCTATGTGGGTGAAATAATGATACCGTACCAAGTTTTAACCTTTACAGAGTTCATTTATAGTGCTTTTCAATTTCAGGGTCATTTAGCTTAAAAAAATTAATAAATGCATGAAAAATAGTGAATGAAGTGGGAAATGGCTGAAAATTGATGATGTGGCTTTGAATGATGCATGTTGAACGCAAAAAAACTTTGGAGTTTAAATAATTTTTAAAAAATGAAATGTCTTTGTAACAGATGAGATTTCGTCCAAACCCCTAATACTTCGAAAGGGATTGTCCAGTTTGTACACGAAGTGCATCTAGTTTTTACCGTAAGCCTTTCAACTTTTTAGCACATGTTATGTGGGTGAAATAATGATACCATGCCAAGTTTCAACCTTTTCAGAGTTCATTTGTAGTGCTTTAAAATTTCAGGGTCATTTAGGTCAAAAAAATTAATAAATGCATGGAAAATAGCGAATGAAGTGGGAAATGGTTGAAAATTGATGATGTGGCTTTGAATGGTCCATGTTGAATGCACAAAAACTCTGGAGTTTCAATAAGTTTTAAAAAACGAAATGCCTTCATAAGAGTGAGTTTTCGTCCCAAACCCTGATACTACGAAAGGGATTGTCCACTTTGTACACGAAGTGCATCTAGTTTTTACCGTAAGCCTCTCAACTTTTTAGCACATGCTATGTGGGTGAAATGATGATACCATGCCAAGTTTCAACCTTTTCGGAGTTCATTTGTTGTGATTTTCAATTTCAGGGTCATTTAGCTCAAAAATTAATAAATGTATGAAAAATAGCGAATGAAGTGGGAAAGGTTTGAAAATTGATAATGTGCCTTTAGATGGTGCATGTTGAACGCACAAAAATTCTGGAGTTGAAACAAGATTAAAAAAGTGTTATGAAAAAGTAAAACGGCTATAACTTTTGCATACGATGTCGAAAAAAAGTATTATGAAAAATATATTTTTTTAAATAAATGATGTCATATTTGGATTCCTCACGTTTTTGTGATAATAATGGATATATTGTTTGTTGAATTTCGATTTACAGATTTAAAGATATTAATTATGCCATATTAAATGAATAAATTGCAAAAAATGAATAAAATAATATTATTACTTATATTATTTTCATTGAAATTCAATATTATTATTAATCATTTATTGTTGTTTATTTTAATAATTGTTTGGAATTCAAAAAATTAAATCATGTTACATCAAGACCCAAGGGTTAATAGGATTGATAGCTTACTATTGTCAAGAAAACAACAAGTGCAGACTTGGAAACTAGGGGTGATAGAACTAGAAAGTTAAGCGTGCTTGGGTTGGAGCAGTGAGAGGATGGGTGACCAGGCGGAAAGTTAGACGATTTGGAAAGAGGGGTGATTAGGAATTAAATTGTCAAATAAATCCAGAGCAGTGAGGAGGGGTGATTAGAGATTAAATTGTCAAATAATTCAAAGATTTGAAAATAAAAAAATAAAAATTATATTTTAAAAAATACCTTTAGTACCCGTTGGTAACACCAACCGGGACTAAAGGTCCCGCTCTAGAAAGCTGCCACGCGGAGCCCCTTTAGTCCCGATTCGTAGTCCAGCCGGGACTAAAAGTGAAGGCCTTTAGTCCCGACCCTTTAGTCCCGGCTCTAGAACTGGGACTAAAGGTCCTTACAAACCGGAACAAAAGGTTTGTTTTCTACTAGTGAACGGCCGCCATTGCCACCATTGTGGACGTCGTTCCTATTCCCATGGTTGTTGTTGCTGTTGCGGCTAGATTCACGTGACCCGTTGCCATTGCCATGGCGCATGGCGTTGTTGGCTGATGAAAAGTTGCCGCTATTGGCAGCGTGCCATTCTTGACAGGCTTCAAAACTGAGAAGATAAGAGTAAAACACGGAGATGCTCACTTGACCGGTGAAGACAGAGAGCGCCATCATGAGCGGGTCATAATCTTGTCCCAGCCCCCCGATGATGTGCCCAATGATCTTGTCATCAAACAGTACGTCGCCGACGGTGGCCAGCACGTCCGCATAGCCCGTCATCTTGTGGAAGAACTCTGTCGCGGACATGTCGTTCTTCTTTGTTTGCGACAGCTGCGTGCGAAGTTGACGCACGTTGGCCTAGTTCTGAGCAGCAAACATGGCGTCGAGGGCGGACCATACAGTCGCCGAGGAGGTCGCTCGCGTCATCTGGGCGAGCACTTCCTCCGTCATGGAAGACAGGAGCATGCCGAGCAAGGCCTAGTAAGTGCGCCGCCATGCCTCATACTCGGGGTTGGGCACTGAGTGTGCAGCATCGCCGGTGCCCTGGACGATCGTCTTTGGTGGTGCAAGGACAGACCCATCAAGGTAGCCGAAGAGGCCGGCGCCGGTGAGGTTAGGTATAACCTAGGCTTTCCACAATGGGAAATTGGCGCGGGTGAGCCGGACGGTGATGAGTCTGGCGAGCGATGGCATGGTGATGGTTGGGCTGGATACGATCGCGCCGGCGGTGGTGCCGGTCATGGCGAGAAGATGGGATCGGGCTCTGGTTACCAAGTCGAAATTAGATGGAATATGTTTGTCGTAGGAATAACGTGAAGGACTTGCATAGTATTAGTAAGTGGGAAATCTTAGTTGCCAAGTCCACAATAATGATCCTAAGGATCAATCTAACTAGGAAACTATCCTGGCTAATCTATCTATTAATTGTAATTACAAGATTACATGATGATGTATATACATTAACACCTTTGCCTCTCTTTTCTTATTCCTACATAGCTTCTTAACATCCAGAAAAGCCAAAGACCTATATAAACTGATTGGACGAGGATCTCATGTCGCGCAGCACCCTGCCATTCGGCCACTGGCACATGGGCCCGCGCGGCAACCTGGCCCACATGTTAGTGGCCGAATGGCAGGCTGTCGCATGTCACAAGAGCCGGCTCTAAATTGATTGTATTGCATGTAAGTGGGCGATGTGGGACTATTTATAACCCGATTGACACTTATTTAGTACGTATCATCACTAAGCTCAGTTGGTTGTGTCATCATGTACTCCCTCTATCCCAAAATAAATGTTTTAAACTTAGTGCAACTTTGTACTAGATCTAGTACAAAGTTAAGGACACTTATTTTGAGACGAAGGAAGTATTTAGGTGGAGGGGGCATGTTCAATTCCGCATGCCTGCACATGTTTTTGGCGCCTGCCTCGTCAGGATTGATGGGCCCGATTTGTTGTGCACGGGTTAGAAGTGACAGAAACATTAGCCTTGCTTGTGTTTAGTTTTTTTTTCTTTTCAAAGGACGTTGAGTTTTGTTTTAAGACAGAGATGGAAAGCAAACGTACGAAGTTTTGACTGGACGTACGAAGGAACGGACAAAAATTGGGATGGTAAGAAGCAATAGCCTCTTATTACTGTAACATCCCATATATATATATATTACCGTAACATCCCAAATTTGCATAACCTAGCAAACCGTAACATCCCAAATTTTCAATTTGGAATGTTTTACAATTATAGTTAAGCATCTATGCATTTTGATTGAAATAAATGTGGCAATGGAATTTTTTATTTGTGAAGTTGATTTCATTTCAATTGGCATTTGATTTCTATTTACAAATTCCTGACAGAATACTATGTGAAAAGACTATGAGAGAAGGTAACATGACACCCCTAAAGTCAGAGGAAAATAGTGCCAATTTATTTCAAGTGGGAGTTCACATTGATCATATTTTACCTATGATTTTATTGCATTAGTTCTACCGTCTCCACCCATTGCATGCAAAGTAGGTACTTGAAAACTTGGTTACTTGAGTAGTATCATGTGGTAGGCACCCACAAAACCCTTGTTACTTTGGCCCTGGAAACGTTATTTTTTGTTATGCTTTTAGTAGACGGGGTTTGGTTGAGTGTTATCATGAAAGTTGAGAGAAAATTTAATTATGACCAAGACCTCAGGACTCCAAGATTTTCAAGACTTCTTGATGCAATGCACCTATGGGTGGATGTTGGAAGAACGGCACCCTGGAGGAACCAGTGGTAGCCTAGGTGATGCTGGAGAAGCGCCAGTATTCACGTGGAAAGGTCCACCCAGGCACGAAGAGACAGGTGGATACTTCAAGACCCTAGGCTTACCTGCACAGCCACAAGCCATTATGGGCTCTGGCTGGGTTTGACATCGTGGTGACTCTGGACAGGCGGTGCTACGAGATGTAGAAGAACGGTAGGAATGGATGGGCACCGTCAGTGTCTCAGTGGAACCCTTTTGAAGACCGTGTTTTGATCATCCGGTTCTCAAACACCCTAAAGTGCGAGTAATTCAACGAAGGCGATCAAATCTTGTGGGGAACGTGTTCAACACTCTGCAGAGTACTCATACCTAATCGATTAGCCGTGTCCACGTGTTGGGGAATGTTGCATGGGAAACAAAAAAATTCCTACGCACACGCAAGATCTATCCATGCTTGGGCTTCTTTACAGGAGTAGCAACTGCTTTGCCATCCTTCTTTGTTTTACCCTTCTTGCCCTTGCCCTTGCCATTCTTCTTGAAACTAGTGGTTTTATTGACCATCAACACTTGATGTTCTTTCTGGATTTCAGACTCCGCGACTTTTAGCATCGCAAACAGCTTGGCGACTGACTTGTTCATCCCGTGCATGTTATAGTTCATCACAAAGCTCTTGTAACTAGGTGGCAGTGATTGAAGAACCTGTTAGTGATCACCTCTGGCGGAAGGGCAATTCCCAACTCTGCTAGATGATTCAAATACCCAGACATTCTGAGTATATGCTCACTGATAGACCCGTTCTTCTCCATTTTGCAAGCATAGAACTTATCGGAGGTCTCATACCTCTCGATCCGGGCATTCTTCTGAAAGATAAACTTCAACTCCTGGAACATCTCATATGCTCCATGACGTTCAAAACTTCGTTGAAGTCCCGGTTCTAAGCCATACAATATTGCACACTAAACTATTGAGTAATCTCCAGAACGTGCCTCCCAAGCATTCTTAACGTCTTCAGATGACATGTCTTCTGGTTGGTCACCAAGCGGTTCATCAAGGACATATGATTTCTGGGAAGCCATGAGGATAATCTTCAGATTACGGGCCCAGTCAACAAAGTTACTTCCATCATCTTTCAACTTAGCTTTCTCTAGGAACGCATTAAAATTCAGGGGTGCTACTGCGCGAGCCATTGATCTACAACATAAATATGCAAAGGTTACTTAGACTATTGTTCAACATAATGAGTTTAGTTAATCAAATTACTAAGCTCCCACTCAAATTGACATCCCTCAGGTCATCTGAGTGTCACATGATCCAAATTCACCAACTCAAGTCCGATCATCACGTGAGTTGAGGTGGTTTCAATGGTGAACATCATCATGTTGATCATATCTACTATATGACTCATGTTTGACCTTTCGGTCTCTTGTGTTCCAAGGCCATGTCTGTACATGCTAGGCTCGTTAAATTTGACGAGCCTAGCATGTACAATGGGTGCAAGCCAGTGTTGCACATGCAAAACACTCGGGTTAAACTTGACGAGCCTAGCATGTACAGACATGGCCTCGGAACACAAGAGACCGAAAGGTCGAACATGAGTCATATAGTAGATATGATCAACATGATGATGTTCACCATTGAAACCACCTCAACTCACGTGATGATCGGACTTGAGTTGGTGAATTTGGATCATGTATCACTCAAATAACCGGAGGGATGTCAATTTGAGTGGGAGTTCTTCAGTAATATGATTAATTGAACTCATTATCATGAACATAGTTAGTTGTGTCTTTGCAAATTATGTTGTAGATTACTTGCTCACGCTGTAGCTCCCTTGAATTTTTATATGTTCCTAGAGAAATAGAGTTGAAAGATGATGGTAGCAATATTGCGGACTGGGTCCGTGATCTGAGGATTGTCCTCATTGCTGCATAGAAGGCTTATGTCCTTAATGCACCGCTCGGTGCGCCAACCCCTCTAGCGTTGTCTGTAGATGTTGTGAACATCTGACAGGCACGTTCTGATGAATACTTGATAGTTTAGTGCATCGTGCATTACGGCTAAGAATTGAGGCTCCGAAATGTTTTTAACGTCACGAAACATATGAGATGTTCTAAGAGCTGAAATTAGGATCTCAGGCTCCTGCCCGTGTTGCGAGATATGAGATATCCAACAAGATTCTTTGCTTGCAAGATGAAAGAGAATAGCTCAATCGTTGAGCATGTGCTCAGATTGTCTAGGTGCTACAATTGCTTGAATTGAGTGGGTGCTACAATCGCATGGATAATAAATGATTATCATGAACAAGGAAATATAATAATAAACACTTTATTTATTGCCTCTAGGGTATATTTCCAACAGTCTCCAACTTGCACTAGAGTCAGTAATCTAGCTCACATCACTATGTGATTTACATTGTAATGAATCGAACACCCATGCAGTTCTGGTGTTGATCATGTTTAGCCCTTGGAAGAGGTTTAGTCAATGGGTCTGCAACATTCAGATCCGTGTGCACTTTGCAAATATTTATGTTCTTCTCCTCGATGTAATCGCGGATGGAGTTGAAGCATCACTTTATGTGTTTGGTCCTCTTGTGAAACCTTGGTTCCTTGGCCAGAGCAATGGCACCAGTGTTGTCACAGAACAGGTTCATTGGATTCAGTGCATTGGGCACTACTCCAAGATCTGTCATGAACTAATTCATCCAGACACCTTCCTTCGCTGCCTCCGAGGCTGCGATGTACTCCGCTTCGCACGTAGAATCGGCTACCATGCTTTGCTTGGAACTGCACCAGCTTACCGCTCCCCCGTTGAGAATAAATATGTATCCGGTTTGCGACTTAGAGTCGCCTGGATCAGTGTCAAAGCTTGCATCGACGTAACCCTTTACGACGAGCTCTTGATCACCTTCATAAACGAGAAACATTTCCTTAGTCCTTTTTAGGTACTTAAGGATATTCTTGACCGCTGTCCAGTGCTCCATTCCAGAATCACTTTGAAACATTCCGGGCATACTTATGGCAAGGCTGACATCGGGTCTTGTGCACAGCATTGCATACATGATAGAGCCTATGGCTGAAGCATAGGGGATGACACTCATCTTTTATCTATCTTTTGCAGTCACTAGGCATTGAGTCTTACTCAACTTCACACCTTGTAACACAGGCAAGAACCCCTTCTTGGACTGATCCATTTTGAACTTCTTCAAAACTTCATCAAGGTATGTGCTCTGTGAAAGTGCTATTAAGCGTCTCGATCTATCTCTATAGATCTTAATGCCTAATATGAAAGCAGCTTCTCCTAGGTCCTTCATTGAAAAACTCTTGTTCAAATATTCCTTCACGCTTTCCAGCATTTCTATATTGTTTCCAATCAGCAATATGTCATCCACATATAATACTAGAAACGCTATAGAGCTCCCACTCACTTTCTTGTAAATACAAGCTTCTCCATAAACTTGTATAAACTCAAACGCTTTGATCATTTCATCAAAACGCTTATTCCAACTCCGAGATGCTTGCACCAGTCCATAAATGGATCGCCGGAGTTTGCAAACTTTGTCAGCATTCTCTGGATCGACAAAACCTTCTGGTTGCATCATATACAACTTTTCCTCAAGGAAACCGTTGAGGAACGCTGTTTTGACATCCATCTGCCAAATTTCATAGTCGAAATAAGCAGCTATTGCCAACATGATTCTGACAGACTTAAGCATCGCTACGGGTGAGAAGGTCTCATCGTAGTCAACTCCTTGAACTTGTGAAAAACCCTTTGCCACAAGTCGAGCATTATATACGGTGACATTACTATCCGCGTATGTCTTCTTCTTAAAGATCCATTTGTTCTGAATGGCCTTTCACCCTTCAGGTAATACTTCCAAAGTCCATACTTTGTTTTCATACATGGATCCCATCTCGGATTTCATGGCCTCTAACCATTTCTCGGAATCCGGGGCCATCACTGCTCCTCCATAGCTTGTAGGTTCATTGTTGTCCAACAACATGACCTCCAAGACAGGGTTGTCGTACCACTTAGGAGTAGTACGCGGCCTTGTAGACCTACGAGGTTCAATAGTAGCTTGATCCGAAGCTTCATGATCATCATCATTAACTTCCTATTCTACCGCCATAGTTTCCACAGAAACATCTTTCTGCGCTGCGCTACTTTCTTGTTGAAGTAAAGGTTCAATAACCTCATCAAGCTCTATTTTCCTCCCACTCAATTCTTTCGAGAGAAACTCTTTCTCAAGAAATGTTCCGTTCTTAGAGACAAACACTTTGCCTGCGGATCTGAGATAGAAGGTATACCTAACTGTCTCTTTCGGGTATCCTATGAAGTCGCATTTTTCCGCTTTAGGTTCCAGCTTTTCAGGCTGAAGCTTTTTGACATAAGCATCACATCCCCAAACTTTAAGAAACGACAACTTTGGCCTCTTGCCAAACCACAGTTCATATGGCGTCGTCTCAACGGATTTTGATGGTGCCCTATTTAAAGTGAATCCAGTTGTCTCTAATGCATAACCCCAAAACGATAGTGGCAAATCAGCAAGAGACATCATAGAACGCACCATATCTAATAAGGTTCGATTACGACGTTCGGACACACCATTACGCTGTGGTGTTCCGGGCGGTGTCAACTGTGAAACAATTCCACACTGTCTTAAGTGACTGCCAAACTCATAACTCTGATATTCACCTCCTCGATCAGATCATAGGAACTTAATCTTCTTGTTACGATGATTCTCAACTTCACTCTGAAATTGCTTGAACTTTTCAAACATTTCAGACTTGTGTTTCATTAAGTAAATATACCCATATCTACTTAAGTCAAGAGTGAAGGTGAGAAAATAACGATATCCACCACGCGCTGTAACATTCATTGGACCGCACACATCAGTATGTATGATTTCCAATAAGTCACTCGCTCGTTCCATTGTTCTAGAGAACGACGTTGTAGTCATCTTGCCCATGAGGCATGGTTCACATGTGTCAAGTGATTCAAAATCAAGTGACTCCAAAAGTCCATCAACATGGAGCTTCCTCATGCGTTTTACACCAATATGACCTAAACGGCAGTGCCACAAGAAAGTGGTACTATCATTATCAACTCTACATCTTTTGGCATCAATGTTATGAACATGTGTGTCATCACTATCAAGATTCAATATGAATAAACCCCTAACATTGGGTGCATGACCATAAAAGATATTACTCATATAAATAGAACAACCTTTATTCTCTGATTTAAATGAGTAACCGTCTCGCAATAAAAAAGATCCAGATATAATGTTCATGCTTAACGCAGGCACTAAATAACAATTATTCAGGTTCATCACTAATCCCGATGGTAATTGAAGAGAGAGCGTGTCGACGACGATCACATCGACCTTGGAACCATTTCCCACGCACATCGTCACTTCGTCCTTTGCCAGCCTTCGCTTATTTCGTAGTTCCTGCTTTGAGTTGCAAATGTGAGCAACCGAACCGGTATCAAATACCCAGGCACTACAATGAGAGCTAGTAAGGTACACATCAATAACATGTATATCATATATACCTTGTTTGTCCTTGGCCGCCTTCTTGTCAGCCAGGTACTTGGGGCAGTTCTGCTTCCAGTGACCAGTTCCCTTGCAATGAAAGCACTCAGTTTCTGGCTTGGGTCTATGCTTGGGCTTCTTTACAGGAGTAGCAACTGCTTTGCCATCCTTCTTGGTTTTACCCTTCTTGCCCTTGCCCTTGCCCTTGCCATTTTTCTTGAAACTAGTGGTTTTATTGACCATCAACACTTGATGTTCTTTCTGGATTTCAGACTCAACGACTTTTAGCATCGCAAACAGCTCGGTGACTGACTTGTTCATCCCGTGCATGTTATAGTTCATCACAAAGCTCTTCTAACTAGGTGGCAGTGATTGCAGTACTCTGTCAGTGATTGCCTCTGGCGGAAGGGCAATTCCCAACTCCGCTAGACGAGTTGAATACCCAGACATTCTGAGTATATGTTCACTAATAGACCCGTTCTCCTCCATCTTGCAAGCATAGAACTTCTCGGAGGTTTCATACCTCTCGATACGGGCATTCTTCTGAAAGATAAAATTCAACTCCTGGAACATCTCATATGCACCATGATGTTCAAAACGTCTTTGAAGTCCCGGTTCTAAGCCATACAATATTGCACACTGAACTATCAAGTAATCTCAAGTATGTGCCTCCCAAGCGTTCTTAATGTCTTTGAAGGTCATATCTTCTGGTAGGTCACCAAGCGGTGCATCAAGGACATATGATTTCTGGGAAGCCGTGAGGATAATCCTCAGATTACAAGCCCAGTCAACAAAGTTACTTCCATCATCTTTCAACTTAGCTTTCTCTAGGAACGCATTAAAATTCAGGGGTGCTACTGCGCGAGCCATTGATCTACAACATAAATATGCAAAGTTTACTTAGACTATTGTTCAAGATAATGAGTTTAGTTAATCAAATTACTAAAGCTCCCACTCAAATTGACATCCCTCAGGCCACCTGAGTGTCACATGATCCAAATCCACCAACTCAAGTCCGATCATCATGTGAGTTGAGGTGGCTTCAATGCTGAACATCATTATGTTGATCATATCTACTATATGACTCATGTTCGACCTTTCGGTCTCTTGTGTTCTGAGGCCATGTTTGTACATGCTAGGCTCGTCAAGTTTAACCCGAGTGTTCTGCATGTGCAACACTGGCTTGCACCCGTTGTATGTGAACGTAGAGTCTATCACACCCGATCATCACGTGGTGTCTCGACACGACGAACTTTCGCAACGGTGCACACTCGGGGAGAACACAATTCATCTTGAAATTTAAGTGAGGGATCACCTTATAATGCTACCGTCGTCCTAAGAAAAACAAGGTGCATCAAAGGATTAACATCACATGCAATTCATAAGTGACATGATATGGCCATGAACTTGTGCTTTTGATCTCCATCTAGAAAGCACCGGCATATGATCTCCATCGTCACCGGCATGACACCATGATCTACATCATCTTGATCTCCATCAACATGTCGCCATCGGGGTTGTCGCGCCCAACATGCTTCTACTACTATTGCTACCGTTTAGCGATAAAGTAAAGCATTACATAACACTTAATGATTGACACGCAGGTCATACAATAATTGAAGACAACCCTATGGCTCCTGCCGGTTGCCCTACTCATCGACATGCAAGTCGTGATAATCTATACATCACATGATCATCTCATACATCACATATATCACATCATGTAATTGGCCATATCACATCACAACATACCCTGCAAAAACAAGTTAGACGTCCTCTAATTGTTGTTGCATGTTTTACGTGGCTGCTACGGGTATCTAGCAAGAACAATTCTCATCTACACAAAAACCACAACCGTGATACACTAGTTGCTTTTCAACCTTCTCAAGGACCGCCTTTGTCGAATCTGATCCAACTAAAGTGAGAGAAACTGGGACCCGCAAGCCATCTATGCAACAAGTTGCGGTCGAGGGAACCGGTCTCTCGTAAGCGTACGAGTAATGTTGGTCCGGGCCGCTTCATCTCACAATACCGCTGAACCAAAATCCGACCAAGGGAGGAAGCAATCTAAGCATCAACGCCCACAAACCTTTTGTGTTCTACTCGAGATCTCATCTACACATAGACCTAGCTCTGATACCACTATTAGGGAACATTGCGTGGGAAACAAAAAAAATCCTATGCACATGCAGATCTATCCATGGTGATGAGCATCTACGAGAGGGAGAGTGGATCTACGTACCCTTGTAGATCGCTAAGCGGGAAGCGTTAAGAAACGCGGTTGGTGTGGTCAAACGTCTTCGCGATCCAAATTGCCGTGCGTCCCGCGATGCAATCACGATCCGTCCCGCAATCCAATCATGATCCGTCCCACGAACTTGATCATGATCCGTCCCAGAACTTGATCGCGATCCTTCCGATCTAGCGCCGAACGGACGGCACCTCCGCGTTCAGCACACGTACAACTTGATGACGATCTCCGCCATCTTGATCCAGCAAGAAGAAGTGGAGAGGTAGAAGAGTTCTTTGGCAGCGTGATGGCACTCCGGCGATGGTGGTGGAGCTATTCCGGTAGGGCTTCGCCTAAGCACTGCAGAAAACCGATCTAGAGGAGAAACTATGCACTGGAGGAACGAGCAGCACGTGGCTGAAAATTCTGTGCAAAAACCCTAAAACCTCCAGTATATATAAGAGGAAGAGAGGAGGAGGCTTGGCACAAGGTCCAAGCCTCCAAGGAGTCGGCCGAACCAGGTGGACGAGGTGGACTCCACCTCCAATCCTAGTAGGACTAGGATTCACCCTATTTTTGCCTTTTTCCACGTTTTCTCTTTAGGCCTTTTTCCCCAAACCGCATGGGCCTTGTGTGGGACTTCCACCAGCCCACTAAGGGCTGGTAAACACTCTCCCATAGCACATGGAGCCTCTTGGGTCGAAATACCCCTCCCGATGGTCTCCCGGTACACTACCTGCACTCCCGGTACACTACCGATGAGCCCGAAACTTTTCCGGCGACCAAAACAGGACTTCCTATATATGAATCTTTACCTTCGGACCATTCCAGAGCTCCTCATGACATCCCGGATCTCATCCGGGACTCCTAACAACATTCAATCACCACCATACATAACTCTATACTACCGAAACATCACCAAACCTTAAGTGTGCAGACCCTGCGGGTTCGAGAACTATGTAGACATGACCGAGAAACCTCTACGGCCAATAACCAATAGCGGGACCTAGATGCCCATATTGGTTCCCACATATTCTACGAAGATCTTTATCGGTCAAACCTCTATGTCAAGGATTCAGTTAATCCCGTATGATGTTCCCTTTGTTCTTCGGTATGTTACTTGCCCGAGATTCGATCGTCGGTATCTCCATACCTAGTTGAACCTCGTTATCGGCAAGTCTCTTTACTCGTTGTAACATCCCAATTTTCCAAAATTAGGATGTTAGTAGATCATTCATATGCATCTCATATTTTTTTCCTATGCATTATTTAACTTTTTGAAAAGTCCTTTCATTATGCAACTAAAGGCAAATTATTGGAGTGGAGATAATATGACTTCTCCCCTATCAAATAAAAAGTTCATAATGTCAATAATAATGTTTGGGTTTCATCTGAGTAGTTTTTGGCAATTATATAAAGTGCAAATTATTTTCGAATTCATTTGAAAATGCTCTTTGTGTTCCCTTTTGCTTAGATATTTTATTTACATTGCATTAGGTTTGGCATTAGAGTTAGTATAGTCTAGATTATAAGTATATATTTTTACTGTGTGTTTTGTTTTTTTAATATTTATTTTGGTAGTTTATTTTTAGCCACAAAATTGTTTTCTAGCAGTTTAAAAAAAAACGCACTGTGCAGCTGGGCCGCACAGTGGCCCAACAGGGGCTTCGCACGCGCGCGCTCAAGCAGGCCGCGGCCCAGCCAGCGAAGTGGTACGCAGCTGCAGCCGCTGACCAACGGGGCCCGCACCCGTCTCCCACCTCGAGCCGGACTCAACACGAGCGACACCACCGCGAGGCCGAGGCTGACTCTATCCGGCGCTCCGATCGATCCCGTGCCCCTTTGAACTCCCTGGACGCGAGGAAAGCCCTCGAGGACACCGCACCCTTTCTCCCGATCGCTCCCAACGCCCGCACACGTCCGTAGGAAGATTGGATCTCGCCGGAGTCCTTGTCACCGCCGCCGGCCACAAAGGACCGCCCCTTCGCCGTTTTCTCCACCAGCGTGACCCCCGTAGTACTCCGCATCCATCCCTGACCTCCCCTTCACCAGACGACCGCCGGAGGAGCACCATCGCCGCCGTGACCGCCGCCGTTGACCTTTGTCTATGGTGAGCATGCACGCACGAACAGAGCCCGCCCCGGCCAATCACGTGGCGCCATGTGGCAACCGCTACAGTAACCGCACAAAAAGAGATTGTTTTGGGCAGATTTTAATCAAAGTTTGTTTTAGGCATATCTTTTAATCTATACATCATATTTAGTTAATTCTTTTTCCTATGAACTCGTATTGAGCAGTAGAATATGACAGAACCAAAATTTGTCATGTTTGCAATGTCTAAATTTGAATTTGTTCAAATTCAATTTAAATCTTCCGAAGGCCATATTTTGCAAACCGTTTATTGAAATTTGTTAATTCTTTTTGTGTTATGTTTGCATTGAATTGTAGATGATTTGTACCTGTTGTTATGCTATTGTTTTATGGTTTTACAAATGATTTCTTGTTGTTGTTTTGTTTGGTGATATTTGAATGTGGTGATTGATTTGTGGTGATTGTTTGAAACGTGTAGATTGCTCGGAGTGCGACGCAAACTATTGTCAGGAGTGTGATTTTCTGAACCAGAATCAAGGCAAGTTACATGTTGATCATCCTTTACCTATTGTTTTTCTATGCATGTAGTATATGTCACATTATCAAATTATGCATGTGTAGGAATATTATTGTCTTATGTTGTGCTATCGAGCTTTTCCCTCGTCAATGAAGATCGTGGTAGTTAGTTCTGCTATGCTATGTAGACGGGGTTGGTTCGAGTATTCATTGAGATTATGTGAGGATTGTTAAATAAATTGAGTAGTAACTAGGGATCTAATTCACCCCTGGGCGGAATTGGTATTGCTGGGTGGTTTTAAGAACATCATGGTTTCGACCCTCTGAATGTAAGTGGATTGCCGCCCAGGTTCAAAAAGATCAGACAGACTTAATGACTAGTAGCTTCCATGCACAACCACTAGCTAATATGGGATCTGGTTTAGTTGAGTAGGTTGTGGGAACCTCGCCTGGGCAAAGCTAGCAGATGTAGATATGAGTAGGTGTACCGGCTGCAGTTGGGTGGAGGTGACTGCTTCTGAAAGACTTCGTCTCAATCTTCGGGTTGGGTCTAGTGGGTACAGTGTGCAAAACTCTACAGAGTATTAAAACTAATCATCATTAGCCGTGTCCCCGGTTATGGACAACTTTGAGCAGCTAGGCCATTACAGTTGTTGGATGATCTTGACAGATGTTACCCTTAATAAAACTTGGTGGGAAACTTAATAATGGTTTAGGTTGGAGTTGGAGATGCTAATTCAACCATGTGTATTTAATTGTAGCAAATAAATTAAAATTTAACTATTATGTAGTTGTGAGGATAAAATTTGCTTTCTGCAAAATAACCATCAAGCCTTCCTTTGTTATACTATGCATGTACATGTAGGTCTGCTTTATTATTTCTCCTGTGTAACTTGCCAATACATTAGAAGTATTGACCTATACGGCTGCAACGTCTCATGTTGTAGGATTTCCAAACGAAGAGTAAGGTATCGTTAGGGTTGCGAGTCTGCACTCAGCATCGCCAGTGGGCTATGATGGGACTCATTGCTATTTGCTGCTACTTTTCCGCTGTTTGATTGAATAAAGCTAGCCAAGTGCTATGCAGATTGTTTTACTTTATGAATTCTGGATCATACGATGTAATAAATGATGCACTTGTTGTTCTGGTATTCATCTATACTGTATGTGCTAGCGATTCGATCCAGGGACTAGCACAGTAAGCACAGGGACTCAAATCCTTCGAGGTTTGGTCGTTACAGATGGTATCAGAGCCAGGTTGTTGACTGTAGGTCGTGACCCTAGAAAATGGATCAGAGAAGCCATAGGAGTGAAAATTATTTTATAAACTTTGAACACTTCTTACTTTTTATTAGTCAACCCCTCAAGTATCTTGACCAGTTAAGTAGAAACTAGTGCTGAGACCACCATTTATCTTTGTTTTATATTGCGATGTTACCATGTTAGAGTATCTGTTTATGCCACTTTTGTGGTATGAAGATACTAGATTGCTTGCTTGATTGATTGTTAGTTTGCTTGTTGGGTAAATTAAGATCTTGTCGAAATTATTTGACTATATGTATAATGCTATGTTGTTGATGCTTGTTTGTTTTCTGTTGGTGTTATTCGTTATTGTGTTTTGTTGCCTCATATTTATTGCCTTGATCATATTATGCATATGGGTAGAATATATACATTTCTTTAGACCTATTCTGTCTATTACTCATCTAATGCTTGCCCCCCAGATGCTGTCGAGGCGTGAGACTAGGGGCAGTGGTCCACCAGGAGGCAACAATGAGGATGACATACCGCCATATGTGCAGCAGTTGCTTCAGGGACAAGGCCAGTTGATCCAGTTGCTTGTTCAGAACATGGGAAACAACAACAACCACAACAATCCACCGCCTCCGCCACCTATGGATATGCTTACCAGGTTCTTGAGGTTGAATCCTCCGAGGTTCTCCAGCAGCCCTGAACCTATTGTGGCTGATGATTGGCTCCGTGCAGTCGGTAGGAATCTGCAGACAGTTGGATGCATAGATGCAGAGAGGGTGAGGTTTGCCTCACATCTGTTGGAGGGTCCTGTTGCAGCTTGGTGGGACAACTACTTGGTCACTTACCCCATTGATACTATCACCTGGGCACAGTTTCAGGCAGCTTTCCGCACCGCACATGTGTCAGCTGGTGCTATGAGTCTGAAAAAGAAGGAGTTCCGCAGCTTGCGTCAGGGAGGTCGCACAGTTAATGAATATATGGAGGAATTTAATAAACTTGCACGATATGCTCCTAATGATGTTAATACTGATGCAGCTAGGCAGGAGAAATTCTTGGAGGGCCTGAATGATGATTTGGGTGTTCAGTTGACAGTGGCCACTTTTGGTAATTGCCAGGAGCTTATTGATAAGGCTATTGTGCTTGAGGGAAAGCATCAGGCCATAGAGAACCGCAAGAGGAAGTATAGCAATAGTAACAAGTATAACTCAGGACCACAGCAGAAGCCACGCACTTCATATCATCACCATGAAGGTAATGGGTATCATCACCATGGAGGTAATGGGCATCATCATCATGGAGGTAATGGGCATAATCATAATGGAGGGAATGGCCACAACCATAATGGCCACCATCATCACAATGGGCACAAGAGTGGCAATGGTAATGGCAGCGGTAATGGTAATGGAGGTACTAATAACCAGAACCGTTAGAGTGTGCCTTTGCAGAGGGACATTAGTCAGGTTCAGTGCTTCAAGTGCAGGAAGATGGGCCACTATTCCAATGCTTGTCCAAAGAGCAATAATGGTAATGGGAATTCAGGAGTCAACAAGCCAAACCCCTTCCAGAAGGGTCATGTCAACCATGTTAATGTGGAGGAGGTCTATAATGAGCCTGATGCGGTGATTGGTAAGTTTTTGATCAATTCAATACCTGCACTTGTTCTTTTTTATTACGGTGCATCGCATTCATTCATATCGCGGATATTTGTAGATAGACATAAGTTGCCAACCGTAGTACTTAAGTCACCTATTCTAGTAAGTTCCCCTGGGGCTGAGATGGAAGTAAGTTTGGGATGTTTTCAGATGCCCTTGTCTATTGGGAAGCATGTTTTTCCTACAGATTTGATTATATTGGAGTCACAAGGTCTGGATATTATTTTGGGTATGGATTGGATGATCAAAAATCAGGGTGTTATTGATTCTGCCAGTCGATCTATCTCTCTGGATGCACCAGGAGGGAAGAGGATCAAATATGTATGTAAGTATCAGCATAAGCGGGTGCAAGTGAACTCTCTTAAGGGGGTAGCCTGGAAGAGGTGCCAATTGTGAAGGAATATCCAGATGTGTTTCCAGAAGAGTTGCCAGGTATGCCACCAGATAGAGATATTGAGTTCCTTATTGATTTAATACCAGGCACCGGACCTATTGCTAAGAGACCGTATAGAATGCCTCCTCAAGAGTTGGAGGAATTGAAGAAGCAGTTAAGGGAATTGCAGGCACAAGGATTTATTCGCCCAAGCTCATCACCTTGGGAAGCCCCTGTTTTGTTTGTTGAGAAGAAGGATGGAACTCAGAGGATGTGTGTTGATTATCGTTCTCTGAATGAGGTAACCTTTAAGAATAAGTATCCTTTGCCTATGATAAATGATCTGTTTGACCAGTTGGAGGGAGCTACTGTGTTTTCCAAGATTGATCTTCGTTCTGGTTATCATCAATTAAAGATTCGTGAACAAGATATTCCAAAGACTGCTTTCACTACGAGGTATGGGTTGTATGAGTATATTGTTATGTCATTTGGATTGACTAATGCCCCTGCATACTTCATGAATATGATGAACAAGGTGTTTATGGAGTTCTTGGATAAGTTTGTGGTTGTTTTCATTGATGATATATTGGTGTTTTCCAAGAATAAGGAAGAGCATGAGGAGCATCTGCGTTTGGTATTGGAGAAGTTGAGGGAGCACAAATTGTATGCCAAGTTCAGAAAATGTGAGTTTTGGTTGGATGAGGTAGCATTCCTTGGACATGTTATATCAGGTAATGGAGTTGCAGTTGATCTATCCAAGGTTGCCGCAGTCACAGAGTGGGAGTCACCCACGTCAGTTGGGGAGATTCGTAGCTTTTTGGGCCTTGCAGGTTATTACAGGAGGTTTATTGAAAACTTTTCCAAGATTGCAAAGCCTATGACTGAATTGTTGAAGAAGGGGAAGAAATTTGTTTGGACTGAGGATTGTGAAGCTAGCTTTTAGGAGTTGAAGCAGCGTTTGGTTACAGCACCGGTGTTAATTTTGCCAGACATACATAAAGACTTCCAAGTATATTGTGATGCATCTCGTCAGGGACTTGGGAGTGTTTTGATGCAGGAAGGTAAAGTTGTTTCTTATGCTTCACGCCAGCTTAGGAATCATGAGCATAATTATCCTACCCATGATTTGGAGTTAGCCTCAGTTGTGCATGCATTGAAAACTTGGAGGCATTATCTTGTCGGTAATCATTGTGATATATTTACTGATCATAAGAGCTTGAAGTACATTTTTACTCAAAGGGAGTTGAATCTCAGACAAAGGAGATGGTTGGAGCTTATTAAGGATTATGATTTGAAATTGCAATATCATCCTGGTAAGGCTAATGTTGTTGCTGATGCATTGAGTCGTAGGAGCCATGTTAATGCGGTAAATATTGATGATATGCCACCGGAGTTATGTGAGCAGTTCAGAAGTCTCAGGTTGGAGATGGTTCCTAAGGGCTATTTGGCAACACTTGAGGTAAAGCTTACTTTGCTAGACAGGATCGGAGAAGCACAAAAGGTTGATAAGTATATTGTTGAGATAAAAGAGAATATATTAAGGGGGAAGGCACAATGTTTTCATGAGGATGAACATGGAGCCATATGGTTTGAGAAGCGTATCTGTGTACCTCAAGATACAGAGATCAGGAAGTTAATTCTTCAGGAGGCGCATGATTCACCTTATTCTATCCACCCAGGTAATACTAAGATGTACTTGGATTTGAGGGAGAGATTTTGGTGGCCTAGCCTGAAGAGGGAAATTGCTGAGTATATCGCAATATGTGATGTGTGCCAGAGAGTTAAGGCAGAGCACCAGAAACCAGCAGGTTTGTTACAACCATTGCCTATACCTGATTGGAAGTGGGATCAGATTGGTATGGATTTCATTATAGGGTTACCAAGGACTTGATCAGGTTATGATTCTATTTGGGTAGTTGTTGATCGTTTGACTAAAGTTGCTCACTTCATCCCGGTAAAGACTACCTATACAAGTGCCAAGCTAGCAAAGATTTATATGTCCAGAATTGTTTGTCTGCATGGAGTTCCAAGGAAGGTAGTGTCTGATAGAGGTACTCAGTTCACATCTAAGTTTTGGCGTTAATTGCATGAGTCCTTGGGCACTAGGCTGGAGTTCAGTACATCATTTCATCCCCAGACAGATGGGCAGACAGAGAGGGTGAATCAGATTTTGGAGGATATGTTGAGAGCTTGTGCTTTGGACTATGGGTCCAGTTGGGATGATAATTTACCATATGCAGAGTTCTCATATAATAACAGTTATCAAGCTAGTCTGAAGATGGTACCGTTTGAGTTTTTGTATGGTAGGAAGTGCAGGACACCATTGATGTGGGATGAGGTTGGAGAGTGTCAATTCTTTGGGCCAGACTTGATCAGAGATGCTAAGGAGAAGGTCAAGTTGGTCCGTGACAGACTGAAGATAGCACAGTCCAGACAGAAGAGTTATGCAGATGTGAAGCGTAAGGAGGTGACATATGAGGTACGAGATCATGCCTACCTTAGGGTTTCACCGCTTTGTGGAATTAAGAGGTTTGGAATCAAAGGTAAGTTAGCACCACACTTTGTGGGGCCTTACAAGATCTTGGAGCGCCGAGGAGAGGTAGCTTATCAGCTGGAGTTGCCAGAATCCTTGGCGGGAGTTCATAATGTGTTTCATGTATCCCAGTTGAAGAAGTGCCATGCGGAGATGGCGGATGTTCCTTTGAGAGATACAGTGCCACTTGAGGCAATTCAGTTGGAGACTGACTTGACATATGAGGAGAAGCCCGTTAAGATTCTGGAGACAACAGAGAGAATTACTTGCACGAAGACAATCAGATTATGCAAAGTTCAGTGGAATCATCATGCAGAGGAGGAGGCTACTTGGGAACGAGAGGAAGACCTCGGGCAGGATCACCCACACCTATTTGCTAGCCAACCCAAATCTTGAGGGCGAGATTCATCTTAAGGGGGGTAGGTTTGTAACATCCCAATTTTCCTAAATTAAGATGTTAGTAGATCATTCATATGCATCTCATACTTTTTCTTATGCATTATTTAACTTTCTGAAAATTCCTTTCATTATGCAACTAAAGGCAAATTATTGGAGTGGAGATAATATGACTTCTCCCCTATCAAATAAAAAGTTCATAATGTCAATAATAATGTTTGGGTTTCATCTGAGTTGTTTTTGGCAATTATATAAACTGCAAATTATTTTCGAATTCATTTGAAAATGCTCTTTGTGTTCCCTTTTGCTTAGATATTTTATTTACATTGCATTAGGTTTGGCATTAGAGTTAGTATAGTCTAGATTATAAGTATATATTTTTACTGTGTGTTTTTATTTTTTTTAATATTTATTTTGGTAGTTTATTTTTAGCCACAAAATTGTTTTCTAGCAGTTTCAAAAAAAACGCACTGTGCAGCTGGGCCGCACAGTGGCCCAACAGGGGCTTCGCACGCGCGCGCGCAAGCAGGCCGCGGCCCAGCCAGCGAAGCGGTACGCAGCCGCAGCCGCTAACCAGCGGGGCCTGCACCCGTCTCCCACCTCGAGCCGGACTCAACACGAGCGACGCCACCGCGAGGCCGAGCCTGACTCGATCCGGCGCTCCGATCGATCCCGTGACCCCTTGAACTCCCTGGACCCGAGGAAAGCCCTCGAGGACACCGCACCCTTTCTCCCGATCGCTCCCAATGCCCGCACGCGTCCGTAGGAAGATTGGATCTCGCCGGAGTCCATGTCATCGCCGCCGGCCACAGAGGACCGCCCCTTCGCCGTTTTCTCCACCAGCGTGACCCCCACAGTACTCCGCATCCATCCCTGACCTCCCCTTCACCGGACGACCACCGGAGGAGCACCACCGACGCCGTGACAGCTACCGTTGACCTCTGTCTGTGGTGAGCACGCACGCACGAACAGAGCCTGCCCCGGCCAATCACGTGGCGCCATGTGGCAACCGCTACAGTAACCGCACAAAAAAAAGATTGTTTTGGGCAGATTTTAATCAAAGTTTGTTTTAGGCATATCTTTTAATCTATACATCCTATTTAGTTAATTCTTTTTCCTATGAACTCGTATTGAGCAGTAGAATATGACAGAACCAAACTTTGGCATGTTTGCAATGTCTAAATTTGAATTTGTTCAAATTCAATTTAAATCTTCCGAAGGCCATATTTTGCAAACCGTTTATTGAAATTTGTTAATTCTTTTTGTGTTATGTTTGCATTGAATTGTAGATGATTTGTACCTGTTGTTATGCTACTGTTTTATGGTTTTACAAATGATTTATTGCTGTTGTTTTGTTTGGTGATATTTGAATGTGGTTATTGATTTGTGGTGATTGTTTGAAATGTGTAGATTGCCCAGAGTGCGACGCAAACTATTGTCAGGAGTGTGATTTACTGAACCAGAAGCAAGGCAAGTTACATGTTGGTCATCCTTTACCTATTGTTTTTCTATGCATGTAGTATATGTCAAACTATCAAATTATGCATGTGTAGGAATATTATTGTCTTATGTTGTGCTATCGAGCTTTTCCCTCGTCAATGAAGATCGTGGTAGTTAGTTCTGCTATGCTATGTAGACGGGGTTGGTTCGAGTATTCATTGAGATTATGTGAGGATTGTTAAATAAATTGAGTAGTAACTAGGGATCTAATTCACCCCTGGGCGGAATTGGTATTGCTGGGTGGTTTTAAGAACATCATGGTTTCGACCCTCTGAATGTAAGTGGATTGCCGCCCAGGTTCAAAAAGATCAGACAGACTTAATGACTAGTAGCTTCCATGCACAACCACTAGCTAATATGGGATCTGGCTTAGTTGAGTAGGTTGTGGGAACCTCGCCTGGGCAAAGCTAGCAGATGTAGATATGAGTAGGTGTACCGGCTGCAGTTGGGTGGAGGTGACTGCTTCTAAAAGACTTCGTCTCAATCTTCGGGTTGGGTCTAGTGGGTACAGTGTGCAAAACTCTACAGAGTATTAAAACTAATCATCATTATCCGTGTCCCCGGTTATGGACAACTTTGAGCAGCTAGGCCATTACAGTTGTTGGATGATCTTGACAGATGTTACCCTTAATAAAACTTGGTGGGAAACTTAATAATGGTTTAGGTTGGAGTTGGAGATGCTAATTCAACCATGTGTATTTAATTGTAGCAAATAAATTAAAATTTAACTATTATGTAGTTGTGAGGATAAAATTTGCTTTCTGCAAAATAACCATCAAGCCTTCCTTTGTTATACTATGCATGTACATGTAGGTCTGCTTTATTATTTCTCCTGTGTAACTTGCCAATACATTCGAAGTATTGACCTATACGGCTGCAACGTCTCATGTTGCAGGATTTCCAAATGAAGAGTAAGGTACTGTTAGGGTTGCGAGTCTGCACTCAGCATCGCCAGTGGGCTATGATGGGACTCATTGCTATTTGCTGCTACTTTTCCGCTGTTTGATTGAATAAAGCTAGCCAAGTGCTATGCAGATTGTTTTACTTTATGAATTCTGGATCATACGATGTAATAAATGATGCACTTGTTGTTCTGGTATTCATCTATACTGTGTGTGCTAGCGATTCGATCCAGGGACTAGCATAGTAAGCATAGAGACTCAAATCCTTCGAGGTTTGGTCGTTACACTCGTTCCGTAATACAAGATCCCGCAACTAACACTTAGTCACATTGCTTGCAAGGCTTATTGTGATGTTGTATTACCGAGTGGGCCCTGAGATACCTCTCCGTCACACGGAGTAACAAATTCCAGTCTTGATCCATGCCAACTCAACATACACCCTCGAAGATACCTATAGAGCACCTTTATAGTCACCCAGTTACGTTGCGATGCTTGATATACACACGGCACTCCTTCGGTATCTGTGAGTTGCATGATCTCATGGTCATAGGAACATATACTTGACATGTAGAAAACAGTAGCAATAAACTGACACGATCATATGCTACGTTTGTAGTTTGGGTCTTGTCCATCATATCATTCTCCTAATGATGCGATCCCGTTATCAAATGACATCTCATGTCAATGGCTAGGAAACCTTAACCATCTTTGATCAACGAGCCAGTTCACTAGAGGCATATTAGGGACAAAGTGTTGTCTATTTACCCACACATGTAATGTGTTTCCAATTAATACAATTATAGCATGGATAATAAACGATTATGATGTACAAGGAAATATAATAATAAACACTTTATTTATTGCCTCTAGGGCATATCCAACAGCCCAGAAGTCGGACAAGGAGATAGCTGAGATAAATAAGAGAATGAAGGATGGGAAAGCTAAAGGCTTTCGTGAGGATGAACAAGGAACTCTATGGTTTGAGGACCGTATATATGTGCCCAATGACCCGGAGCTCATGAAGTTGATACTTCAAGAAGCCCATGACTCACCATACTCGATACATCTAGGCAACACCAAGATGTATCTGGACTTGAAGGAAAGTTTCTGGTGGACAGGTATGAAGAAGGATATTGCCGAGCATGTTGCAGTATGTGATGCTTGTCAGCGAGTAAAGGCAGAACATGAGAAACCAGCAGGATTACTCCAACCTTTGCCGATACCCGAGTGTAAATGGGAGAAGCTTGGTATGGACTTCATCACAGGATTACCTAGGACCCGTTCAGGTTATGATTCCATATGGGTAGTGGTCGATCGCTTGACCACGTGGCTCATTTCATTCGAGTGAAGACCACCTATACTAGTGCTATGTTAGCCAAGATATATATGACCAGGATCGTGTGTCTGCATGGAGTTCTGAGGAGTATCGTGTCGGATAGAGGAACACAATTTACCTCAAAGTTTTGGCATCGGTTATATGAAACTTTGGATACGAGGTTGGAGTTCAGTACAACTTTTCATCCGCAGACAGATGGACAGACTGAAAGAGTCAACCAGATTCTAGAGGATATGTTGAGAGCTTGTGCTCTAGACTATGGGTCTAGTTGGGATGACAATTTACCTTACGTAGAGCTCTCGTACAACAACAGTTATCAGACTAGTCTGAAGATGGCTCCTTTCGAAGCTTTATACGGAAGGAGGTGCAGAACACCATTGATGTGGGATGGTGTTGGAGACCGAAAACTTTTTGGTCCCGATCTTATTCGAGATTCTGAAGAAAAGGTCAAGCTGATTCGTGACCGACTCAAGATAGCTCAGTCCAGGCAAAAGAGCTATGCTGATAGCAAATGCAAGGAGGTGACAGACGAAGTGAGAGACCGAGCATACCTCCGTGTGTCCCCACTTCGAGGAATCAAGAGGTTTGGTGTTAAAGGAAAGTTAGCACCCAACATTGTAGTAATAATTTTTGCTTTGCCCCTCTCTTCTTGTAGGAAAAAATTGCTTTACGCTAAACTTAAACTTACAGCCGCACCTGCCATATATGCATGTAGAGTAGATGATTATTTTCACCCTCTCTTTTGTGACTTGCCGTAATATTCAATATGCTGACCTACACGATTGCAACGTATCATGTTGCAGAGTACTTTTCTGACCAGGAGTGAGGCTACGCTCTACGCTCGGTGAGATGCCCTTGGAGTCAGATGGACTCAACTACCTTTGAAGCTTCCACAAGATTTTGGATTAGTTTATCTCATGAGTTGGCCTTCAGCCACTTTATTGTAATATTTATTGTAATAAAGGACTCGATATGAGATTTCAATTAATAAAGCACTGTGATTTTCCCTTTGATATATACATTGATGTATCGCGTGTGTACCAGTATGACCTTGGGATGGTACGGAAACACCGGAGATTCGACCCTATCAGGTCGGGTCGCTATAGATATGGTACTAGAGCACACGCTAACCGTAGGAGGTAACCTCTAGGATTGGAAAGCCTTAGGAAGAAAACCATTTTTCTTATATCCTTCAAATTTCTATATTCTCATCTACTCATTTCTGACTTCTCTCCGATTTTTCCAACATTTCTGGATAGCCACCTTCACCCCAGTTCGGTTCACGGAGTTTTGCCAGCCTCACGCAATAATGCCCTTTCGCAAAGATCTGGCGTAGATCGTCAAGGAAGTAAAGATTGCGCTGCCAATCATCACCGGGATTGCGATCACATCTTTTCCAGCAGATGCTCGCTACGGGATCGAGGTGCACATCCCCAGAAGGACCTTCGGTAATCGCACAAAGCCCATCGACTTCAAGTTCGTGACACCCAGCTGGATTCTCGGGAGGGACATGGCGATTCACCATGCCCTCGGACATATTCAGGAGGAATACAAGGGAGGTCCCATTTCGCCAAGCCTCAGCATGGTCTGTCGTAGAGATGCCAGTGGAAACATCACAAACACCATGACTAAAGACTCCACCCTTTCTTATATCCACACGCTGGAGACACACATCAGAACCCTAGAGCTCCGTGTATGCAAAGACACGAAGACGATTAAGTAGTTGATGAACCGTGAGCTTGACCTCGAAGCTGACATATGAGAAGCCAACTACGAGCATGAGCATGAAGTGAAGGACTTCTTGGAGAGGATCAAGAAGCTAAAGACTAGCATTGCAAATTTGGAGGAGCAATTGGTTATGGGGGAAAATCTCCACCGAGAAGGCCACATGGCTCCCTTGATCAGCAACGAGGATGACTACAAAGAGAGCTCTACCGAAGGACCCACAACCATGTACTTTTGAGGAGAACCTTAGTCATGACCTCCATGTACCTTTTATTTTCGAGTTAAATCGTAGGTCGATGTTTAGTTTTATCAGGAGACTTAATCTCAATGTTTCAATCTTTTGAGTTGAATAAATAAATGAGTGTTTTGGTGTGATATGTTTGTTGCATTGCATATGGGTAGTGAAATTTCTCTTTAGACTCTTGTTCTATTCTAATTCTCATCACTTTGAAAACACCAGATGCCTCCGAGACGTGACCCTGGCTTCAATTTCCCGCTGGAGCTCACACAACTCCTCCAGCAGCAGAATGCCCTGATGTAGGTGTTGATCAAAAACCAGGCCAACAACAACAACCCTCCACCTCAGGCCGACAACCTCACCCATTTTCTGAGGCTGAATCCATCGACCTTCTCCAGCAGCACTAAGCCCATTGTGGAAGATGATTGGCTCCGCAAGATGGAGAGGGAACTCATCACCGCTGGATGCATGGAGGCTGAGAAAGTGCACTTTGCCGCCCATCAACTTGAGGGGCCAGCAGCTTCATGGTGGGAGAACTACACCACCACGTACCCCATTGCTGGTGTAACTTGGGAGCAGTTCAAGCTGGCTTTCGGCACCGCTCATGTCTCACCTGGAGCCATGAGTCTAAAGAAGCGTGAGTTTCGCAACTTGTGCCAGGGGAATCGCTCAGTGGCCCAGTATGTGGATGAATTCAGCATGTTGGCCCGTTATGCACCAGGAGATGTGGCTGATGATGCAGTCAAGCAGGAGAAGTTCCTGGAGGGACTCAAAGATGAGTTGAGCATGCAGCTGATAGTGGCTACATTCAACAACTACCAAGAGCTGGTAGACAAGGCCCTCGTCTTAGAGGGAAAGAAGCGACAAATTGAGAACAGCAAGAGGAAATATGGATAGGGGAAGTAATACTTTGGAGCTCAGCAAAAGCCCCCTACTCCCCGTACTCACGGAATACTAGATCAGGGACCGGTAAGTATGGAGAACACACTCATGTCATGCACAAGCATGGAGGAAATGGGAATAATCATCCCAACAATGGCAACTTCAAGAATGGAAATGGAGGTGGCAATGGTAGCGAGCAACGTCCCGCTCCCGTTAAGAAGGATCTTAGCCATATCACCTGCTTCAAGTGCCAGAAGACTAGGCACTATGCCACTAAATGTCCCCAGAACAAGCAGGGAAATGGAAACGACAGCAACAATGAAAACTCCTCAGCTAAGAAGCCCAATCCTTTTCCCCGTGCTCAGGTGAACCACATTGATGTGGAGGAAGTCTATGATCAGCCCGAGACTGTGGTTGGTAAGTTTTTGTTACATTCACGTCCAGTAATGGTACTTTTGGATTCTGGTGCAACTCATTCATTCATATCAAGGGTAGTTGTGGAAAAGTACGATTTGCCCACTATAACCCTTAGCCAACCCATTAAGGTCAGTTCCCCAGGAGGCACGATGATGGCAAGGATAGGATGCCATGCATTGAACCTCAACATTGGAAACCATGTTTTTCCCACCGACCTCATCGTCTTGGAGTCCCAGGGATTGGATGTCATCTTAGGCATGGATTGGATGACCAAGTATGAAGGAAACCTTGATTGTCCTAGCAAGTCTATTTTGCTCACCACCCTAGAACACAAGAGGGTTAAGTATGTATCCCGACGCACACCAAAGAGTACTCAGGTGAATTCCCTCACAGGAGTTGTTCAGGAGGAATTGCCCGTTGTACAAGAGTTCCCAGATGTATTCCCGGAGGAATTGCCAGGCATGCCACCGGATAGAGAGATTGAGTTCCTGATTGAGTTATTCCCAGGAACAACCCCAATTTCCAAGAGACCCTATTGGATGCCCCCAAATGATTTAGAAGAAATCAAGAAGAAAATTAAGGAGTTATTGGACAAAGGGTATATTCGCCCAAGTCCGTCACCTTGGGGAGCCCCAGTTCTTTTGGTGGAGAAGAAGGATAAAACCTTGAGGATGGTAGTCGATTATCGTGCATTGAATGAGGTGACTATCAAGAACAAGTACCCTCTGCCGATGATTAATGACTTGTTCGATCAGCTAGTGGGAGCCAAAGTGTTCTCCAAGATCGATCTTCGATCAGGGTATCATCAGTTGAAAATTCGTGAATAGGATATACCCAAAACAGCCTTCACCACAAGGTATGGCTTATATGAGTATACAGTCATGTCTTTTGGTTTGACCAATGCTCCTGCCTATTTCATGAGTATGATGAACAAGGTATTTATGGAATATCTAGACATGTTTTTCGTGGTGTTTATCGATGATATATTGATATTCTCCAAGAGCGAGGAAGAACACAAGGAACACTTGCGTTTAGTTCTGGAGAAGCTCGGAGAGCATCAATTATATGCCAAGTTCAGCAAATATGAATTTTGGTTGACGAAAGTCGGATTCCTTGGGCACATCATTTCTGGAGATGGAATAGTAGTAGACCTTGCTAAGGTTGAAGCAGTCACCGAGTGGAACTCACCCACCTTAGTTAAGGAGATCCGCAGTTTTCTCCGACTTGTCGGATATTACCGGAGGTTTATCGAGAATTTCTCAAAGATTGCCAAGCCCATGGCGGAGTTATTGAAGAAAGAGTCTAAGTATATTTGGACCGAGGAATGTGAAGCGAGTTTCCAGGAGTTGAAGAAACGTTTGGTCACAGCCCCAGTCTTGATTTTGCCGAACATTCAGAAGGACTTCCAGGTTTATTGTGACGCTTCAAGTCAAGGACTTGGGGGAGTACTCATGCAGGAGGGAAAAGTTGTAGCCTATGCATCTAGACAGCTACGACCTCATGAGTTGAACTATGCCACCCATGACTTGGAGTTAGCAGCCATAGTGCATGCACTCAAGACCTCGAGACATTTCCTTATCGAAAATAGTTGTGATATTTACACTGATCATAAGAGCCTATGCCACCCATGACTTGGAGTTAGCAGCCATAGTGCATGCACTCAAGACCTCGAGACATTTCCTTATCGGAAATAGTTGTGATATTTACACTGATCATAAGAGCCTGAAGTATATCTTCACGCAAAAGGAGTTGAACCTCAGACAGAGGAGATGGCTAGAGTTAATCAAGGACTATGACATGAGATTACATTATCATCCAGGGAAGGCAAATGTTGTAGAAGATGCCTTGAGTCGGAAGATTATGTGAACACACTCATAGCGGGAGGATTACGCCAGGAGTTAGCTGATGATCACAAAGAGCTCGGGCTAGAGATAGTTCCAAGAGGATATGTTGCCACACTGGAGATCCAGTCCACTTTAACCGAAAGAATTCGTGAAGCCCGTGTTGGGGAACGTTGCATGGGAAACAAAAAATTTCTTACGCACACGCAGATCTATCCATGGTGATGAGCATCTATGAGAGGGAGAGTGGATCTACGTACCCTTGTAGATCGCTAAGCGGGAAGCATTAAGAAACGCGGTTGGTGTAGTCGAACGTCTTCGCGATCCAAATCGCCGTGCGTCCCGCGATCCAATCACGATCCATCCCGTGATCCAATAAGGATGCGTCCCGCAATCCAATCATGATCCGTCCCAAGAACTTGATCACGATCCATCCCACGAACTTGATCACGATCCTTCCGATCTAGCGCCGAACGGACGACACCTCCGCGTTCAGCACACGTACAGCTTGATGACGATCTCCACCATCTTGATCCAGCAAGAAGGAGCGGAGAGGTAGAAGAGTTCTCCGGCAACGTGACGGCGCTCCAGCGATGGTGGTGGAGCTATTCCGGTAGGGCTTCGCCTAAGCACTGCAGAAAACCGATCTAGAGGAGAAACTATGCAGTGGAGGAACGGGCAACACGTGGCTGAAAATTCTGTGCAAAAACCCTAAAACCTCCAGTATATATAAGAGGAAGAGAGGAGGAGGCTTGTCACAAGGGCCAAGCCTCCAAGGAGTCGGCCGAACCAGGTGGAGGAGGTGGACTCCACCTCCAATCCTAGTAGGCCTAGGATTCACTCTATTTTTGCCTTTTTCCACGTTTTCTCTTTAGGCCTTTTTTCCCAACCCGCATGGGCCTTGTGTGGGACTTCCACCAGCACACTAAGGGCTGGTAAAGACTCTCCCACAGCCCATGGAGCCTCTTGGGTCGAAATACCCCTCCCGATGGTCTCCCGGTACACTACTGGCACTCCCGGTACACTACCGATGAGCCCGAAACTTTTTCGGCGACCAAAACAGGACTTCCTATATATGAATCTTTACCTCCGGACCATTCCGAAGCTCCTTGTGATGTCCGGGATCCCATCTGGGACTCCTAAAAACATTCGGTCACCACCATACATAACTCTATACTACCGAAATGTCACCAAACCTTAAGTGTGCAGACCCTGTGGGTTCGAGAACTATGTAGACATGACCGAGACACCTCTATGGTCAATAACCAATAGCGGGACCTGGATGTCCATATTGTTTCCTACATATTCTATGAAGATCTTTATCGGTCAAACCTCTATGTCAAGGATTCAGTTAATCCCGTATGATGTTCCCTTTGTTCTTCGGTATGTTACTTGCCCGAGATTCGATCGTCGGTATCCCCATACCTAGTTCAACCTCGTTATCGGCAAGTCTCTTTACTCGTTCCATAATACAAGATCCCGCAACTAACACTTAGTCACATTGCTTGCAAGGCTTATTGTGATGTTGTATTACCGAGTGGGCCCTGAGATACCTCTCCGTCACACGGAGTAACAAATCCAGTCTTGATCCATGACAACTCAACAGACACCCTCGGAGATACCTGTAGAGCACCTTTATAGTCACCCAGTTACGTTGCGACACTTGATACACACAAGGCACTCCTCCGATATTCGTGAGTTGCATGATCTCATGGTCATAGGAACATATACTTGACATGCAGAAAACAGTAGCAATAAACTGACACGATCATATGCTACGTTTGTAGTTTGGGTCTTGTCCATCACATCATTCTCCTAATGATGTGATCCCGTTATCAAATGACATCTCATGTCAATGGCTAGGAAACCTTGACCATCTTTGATCAACGAGCCAGTTCACTAGAGGCATACTAGGGACAAAGTGTTGTCTATTCATCCACACATGTAATGTGTTTCCAATTAATACAATTATAGCATGGATAATAAACGATTATAATGAACAAGGAAATATAATAATAAACACTTTATTTATTGCCTCTAGGGCATATTTCCAACAGTCTCCCACTTGCACTAGAGTCAATATTCTAGCTCACATCACTATGTGATTTACATTGTAATGAATCGAACACCCAAGCAGTTCTGGTGTTGATCATGTTTATCCCTTGGAAAAGGTTTAGTCAACAGGTCTGCAACATTCAGATCCGTGTGCACTTTGCAAATATTAATGTTCTTCTCCTCGATGTAATCGCGGATGGAGTTGAAGCGTCGCTTTATGTGTCTGGTCCTCTTGTGAAACCTTGGTTCCTTGGCCAGAGCAATGGCACCAGTGTTGTCACAGAACAGGTTCATTGCATTCAGTGCACTGGGCACTACTCCAAGATCTGTCATGGACTGCTTCATCGAGACACCTTCCTTCGCTGCCTCCGAGGCTGCGATGTACTCCCTTCGCACGTAGAATCGGCTACCATGCTTTGCTTGGAACTGCACCAGCTTACCGCTCCCCCATTGAGAATAAATACGTATCCGGTTTGCGACTTAGAGTCGTCTGGATCAGTGTTAAAGCTTGCATCGACGTAACCCTTTACGACGAGCTCTTCATCACCTCCATAAACGAGAAACATTTCCTTAGTCCTTTTCAGGTACTTAAGGATATTCTTGACCATAGTCTAGTGCTCCATTCCAGAATCACTTTGAAACCTTCCGGGCATACTTATGGCAAGGCTGACATCGGGTCTTGTGCACAGCATTGCATACATGATAGAGCCTATGGCTGAAGCATAGGGGATGACACTCATCTTTTCTCTATCTTTTGCAGTCACTAGGCATTGAGTCTTACTCAACTTCACACCTTGTAACACAAGCAAGAACCCCTTCTTGGACTGATCCATTTTGAACTTCTTCAAAACTTTATCAAGGTATGTGCTCTGTGAAAGTGCTATTAAGCGTCTCAATCTATCTCTATAGATCTTAATGCCTAATATGAAAGCAGCTTCTCCTAGGTCCTTCATTGAAAAACTCTTGTTCAAATATTCCTTCACGTTTTCCAGCATTTCTACATTGTTTCCAATCAGCAATATGTCATCCACATATAATACTAGAAATGCTATAGAGCTCCCACTCACTTTCTTGTAAATACAAGCTTCTCCATAAACTTGTATAAACTCAAACGCTTTGATCACCTCATCAAAACGCTTATTCCAACTCCGAGATGCTTGCACTAGTCCATAAATGGATCGCTAGAGTTTGCAAACTTTGTCAGCATTCTCTGGATCGACAAAACCTTCTGGTTGCATCATATACAACTCTTCCTCAAGGAAACTGTTGAGGAACGCTGTTTTGACACCCATCTGCCAAATTTCATAGTCGAAATAAGCAGCTATTGCCAACATGATTCTGACAGACTTAAGCATCTCTACGGGTGAGAAGGTCTCATCGTAGTCAACTCCTTGAACTTGTGAAAAACCCTTTGCCACAAGTTGAGCATTATAGACGGTGACATTACCGTCCGCGTCTGTCTTCTTCTTAAAGATCCATTTGTTCTGAATGGCCTTTCGCCCTTCAAGTAATACTTCCAAAGTCCATACTTTGTTTTCATACAAGGATCCCATCTCGGATTTCATGGCCTCTAACCATTTCTCGGAATCCGGGCCCATCACTGCTCCTACATAGCTCGTAGGTTCATTGTTGTCCAACAACATGACCTCCAAGACAGGGTTGCCGTACCACTCAGGAGTAGTACGCGGCCTTGTCGACCTACGAGGTTCAATAGTAGCTTGATCCGAAGCTTCATGATCATCATCATTAACTTCCTCTTCTACCGTCGTAGTTTCCACAGAAACATCTTTTTGCGCTGCGCCACTTTCTGGTTGAAGTAAAGGTTCAATAACCTCATCAAGATCTATTTTCCTCCCACTCAATTCTTTCGAGAGAAACTCTTTCTCAAGAAATGTTTTGTTCTTAGCGACAAACACTTTGCCTTCGGATCTGAGATAGAAGGTATACCCGACTGTCTCTTTCGGGTATCCTATGAAGACTCATTTTTCCACTTTGGGTTCCAGCTTTTCAGGCTGAAGCTTTTTGACATAAGCATCACATCCCCAAACTTTAAGAAACGACAACTTTGGCCTCTTGCCAAACCACAGTTCATATGGCGTCGTCTCAACGGATTTTGATGGTGCCCTATTTAAAGTGAATGCAGCTGTCTCTAATCCATAACCCCAAAACGATAGTGGCAAATTAGCAAGAGACATCATAGAACGCACCATATCTAATAAGGTTCGATTACGACGTTCGGACACACCATTACGCTATGGTGTTCCGGGCGGTGGCAACTGTGAAACAATTCCACACTGTCTTAAGTGACTGCCAAACTCATAACTCAGATATTCACCTCCTCAATCAGATCGCAGCAACTTAATCTTCTTGTTACGATGATTCTCAACTTCACTCTCAAATTGCTTGAACTTTTCAAACGTGTCAGACTTGTGCTTCATTAAGTAAATATACCCATATCTACTTAAGTCATCGGTGAAGGTGAGAAAATAATGATATCCACCACACGCTGTAACATTCATTGGACCGCACACATCAGTATGTATGATTTCCAATAAGTCACTCGCTCGTTCCATTGTTCCAGAGAACGGCGTTGTAGTCATCTTGCCCATGAGGCATGGTTCACATGTGTCAAGTGATTCAAAATCAAGTGACTCCAAAAGTCCTTCAGCATGGAGCTTCCTCATGCGTTTTACACCAATATGATCTAAACGGCAGTGCCACAAGAAAGTGGTACTATCATTATTAACTCTACATCTTTTGGCCTCAATGTTATGAACATGTGTGTCATCACTATCAAGATTCAATATGAATAAACCCCTAACATTGGGTGCATGACCATAAAAGATATTACTCATATAAATAGAAGAACCTTTATTGTCTGATTTAAATGAGTAACCGTCTCGCAATAAAAAAGATCCAGATATAATGTTCATGCTTAATGCAGGCACTAAATAACAATTATTCAGGTTCATCACTAATCTCGATGGTAATCGAAGAGAGAGCGTGCCGACGGCGATCACATCAACCTTGGAACCATTTCCCACGCGCATCGTCACTTCGTCCTTTGCCAGCCTTCGTTTATTTCGTAGTTCCTGCTTTGAGTTGCAAATGTGAGCAACTGAACCTATATCAAATACCCAGGCACTACAACGAGAGCTAGCAAGGTACACATCAATAACATGTATATCATATATACCTTGTTTGTCGTTGGCCGCCTTCTTGTCAGCCAGGTACTTGGGGCAATTCCGCTTCCAGTGACTAGTTCCCTTGCAATGAAAGCACCCAGTTTCTGGCTTGGGTCCATGCTTGGGCTTCTTTACGGGAGTAGCAACTGATTTGCCATCCTTCTTGGTTTTACCCTTCTTGCCCTTGCCCTTGACCTTACCATTTTTCTTGAAACTAGTGGTTTTATTGACCATCAACACTTGATGTTCTTTCTGGATTTCAGACTCAGCGACTTTTAGCATCGCAAACAGCTCGGCGACTGACTTGTTCATCCCATGCATGTTATAGTTCATCACAAAGCTCTTGTAACTAGGTGGCAGTGATTGAAGAACTCTGTTAGTGATCGCCTCTGGCGGAAGGGCAATTCCCAACTCCGCTAGACGAGTTGAATACCCAGACATTCTGAGTATATGTTCACTAATAGACCCATTCTCCTCCATCTTGCAAGCATAGAACTTATCAGAGGTTTCATACCTCTCGATCCGGGCATTCTTCTGAAAGATAAACTTCAACTCCTGGAACATCTAATATGCTCCATGACGTTCAAAACGTCTTTGAAGTCCCGGTTCTAAGCCATACAATATTGCACACTGAACTATTTAGTAATCTCCAGTACGTGCCTCCCAAGCGTTCTTAACGTCTTCGAAGGTCATATCTTCTGGTTGGTCACCAAGCGGTGCATCAAGGACATATGATTCTGGGAAGCCATGAGGATAATCCTCAGATTACGGGCCCAGTCAACAAAGTTACTTCCATCATCTTTCAACTTAGCATTCTCTAGGAACGCATTAAAATTCAGGGGTGCTACTGCGCGAGCCATTGATCTACAACATAAATATGCAAAGTTTACTTAGACTATTGTTCAAGATAATGAGTTTAGTTAATCAAATTACTAAAGCTCCCACTCAAATTGACATTCCTCAGGCCATCTGAGTGTCACATGATCCAAATCCACCAACTCAAGTCCGATCATCATGTGAGTTGAGGTGGCTTCAATGCTGAACATCATTATGTAGATCATATCTACTATATGACTCATGTTCGACCTTTCGGTCTCTTGTGTTCTGAGGCCATGTTTGTACATGCTAGGCTCGTCAAGTTTAACCCGAGTGTTCTGCATGTGCAACACTGGCTTGCACCCGTTGTATGTGAACGTAGAGTCTATCACACCCGATCATCACGTGGTGTCTCGACACGACGAACTTTCGCAACGGTGCACACTCGGGGAGAACACAATTCATCTTGAAATTTAAGTGAGGGATCACCTTATAATGCTGCCGTCGTCCTAAGAAAAACAAGGTGCATCAAAGGATTAACATCACATGCAATTCATAAGTGACATGATATGGCCATGAACTTGTGCTTTTGATCTCCATCTAGAAAGCACCGGCATATGATCTCCATCGTCACCGGCATGACACCATGATCTACATCATCTTGATCTCCATCAACGTGTCGCCATCGGGGTTGTCGCGCCCAACATGCTTCTACTACTATTGCTACCGTTTAGCGATAAAGTAAAGCATTACATAACACTTAATGATTGACACGCAGGTCATACAATAATTGAAGACAACCCTATGGCTCATGTCGGTTGCCGTACTCATCGACATGCAAGTCGTGATAATCTATACATCACATGATCATCTCATACATCGCATATATCACATCATGTAATTGGCCATATCACATCACAACATACCCTGCAAAAACAAGTTAGACGTCCTCTAATTGTTGTTGCATGTTTTACGTGGCTGCTACGGGTATCTAGCAAGAACAATTCTCATCTACGCAAAAACCACAACGGTGATACACTAGTTGCTTTTCAACCTTCTCAAGGACCGCCTTTGTCGAATCTGATCCAACTAAAGTAAGAGAAACTGGCACCCGCAAGCCGTCTATGCAATAAGTTGCAGTCGAGGGAACCGGTCTCTCGTAAGCATACGAGTAATGTTGGTCCGGGCCGCTTCATCTCACAATACCGCTGAACCAAAATCCGACCAAGGAAGGAAGCAATCTAAGCATCAACCCCCACAAACCTTTTGTGTTCTACTCGAGATCTCATCTACACATAGACCTAGCTCTGATACCACTGTTAGGGAACATTGCATGGGAAACAAAAAAATTCCTATGCACATGCAGATCTATCCATGGTGATGAGCATCTACGAGAGGGAGAGTGGATCTACGTACCCTTGTAGATCGCTAAGCGGGAAGCGTTAAGAAACGCGGTTGGTGTAGTCGAACGTCTTCGTGATCCAAATCGCCGTGCATCCCACGATGCAATCACGATCCGTCCCGCAATCCAATCACGATCCGCCCCACGAACTTGATCATGATCCGTCCCAGAACTTGATCGCGATCCTTCCGATCTAGCGCCGAACGGACGGCACCTCCACGTTCAGCACACGTACAGCTTGATGACGATCTCCGCCGTCTTGATCCAGCAAGAAGCAGCGGAGAGGTAGAAGAGTTCTTCGGCAGCGTGATGGCGCTCCGGAGATGGTGGTGGAGCTATTCCGGCAGGGCTTCGCCTAAGCACTGCAGAAAACCGATCTAGAGGAGAAACTATGCACTGGAGGAACGGGCAGCACGTGGCTGAAAATTTTGTGCAAAAACCCTAAAACCTCCAGTATATATAAGAGTAAGAGAGGAGGAGGCTTAGCACAAGGGCCAAGCCTCCAAGGAGTCGGCCGAACCAGGTGGAGGAGGTGGACTCCACCTCCAATCCTTGTAGGACTAGGATTCATCCTATTTTTGCCTTTTTCCACGTTTTCTCTTTAGGCCTTTTTCCCCAAACTGCATGGGCCTTGTGTGGGACTTCCACCAGCCCACTAAGGGCTGGTAAACACTCTCCCATAGCACATGGAGCCTCTTGGGTCGAAATACCCCTCCCGATGGTCTCCCGGTACACTACCGACACTCCCGGTACACTACCGATGAGCCCGAAACTTTTCCGGCGACCAAAACAGGACTTCCTATATATGAATCTTTACCTCCGGACCATTCCGGAGCTCCTCGTGACATCCTGGATCTCATCCGGTACTCCTAAAAACATTCGGTCACCACCATACATAACTCTATACTACCGAAACGTCACCAAACCTTAAGTGTGCAGACCCTGTGGGTTCGAGAACTATGTAGACATGACCGAGACACCTCTATGGCCAATAACCAATAGCGGGACCTGGAATGCCCATATTGGTTCCCACATATTCTACGAAGATCTTTATTGGTCGAACCTCTATGTCAAGGATTCACTTAATCCCGTATGATGTTCCCTTTGTTCTTCAGTATGTTACTTGCCCGAGATTCGATCGTCGGTATCTCCATACCTAGTTCAACCTCGTTATCGGCAAGTCTCTTTACTCGTTCCGTAGTACAAGATTCCGCAGCAAACACTTAGTCACATTGCTTGCAAGGCTTATTGTGATGTTGTATTACCGAGTGGGCCTTGAGATACCTCTCCGTCACACGGAGTAACAAATTCCAGTCTTGATCCATGCCAACTCAACAGACACCCTCGGAGATACCTGTAGAGCACCTTTATAGTCACCCAGTTACGTTGCAACGCTTGATACACACAAGGCACTCCTCCGGTATCCGTGAGTTGCATGATCTCATGGTCATAGGAACATATACTTGACATGCAGAAACAGTAGCAATAAACTGACACGATCATATGCTACGTTTGTAGTTTGGGTCTTGTCCATCACATCATTCTCCTAATGATGTGATCCTGTTATCAAATGACATCTCATGTCAATGGCTAGGAAACCTTGACCATCTTTGATCAACGAGCCAGTTCACTAGAGGCATACTAGGGACAAAGTGTTGTCTATTTACCCACACATGTAATGTGTTTACAATTAATACAATTATAGTATGGATAATAAACGATTATCATGAACAAGGAAATATAATAATAAACACTTTATTTATTGCCTCTAGGGCATATTTCCAACAGCCCAGAAGTCAGACAAGGATATAGCTGAGATAAATAAGAGAATGAAGGATGGGAAAGCTAAAGGCTTTCGTGAGGATGAACAAGGAACTCTATGGTTTGAGGACCGTATATATGTGCCCAATGACCCGGAGCTCATGAAGTTGATACTTCAAGAAGTCCATGACTCACCGTACTCGATACATCCAGGCAACACCAAGATGTATCTGGACTTGAAGGAAAGTTTCTGGTGGACAGGTATGAAGAAGGATATTGCCGAGCATGTTGCAGTATGTGATGTTTGTCAATGAGTAAAGGTAGAACATGAGAAACCAGCAGGGTTACTCCAACCTTTGCCGATACCCGAGTGTAAATGGGAGAAGCTTGGTATGGACTTCATCACAGGATTACCTAGGACCCGTTCAGGTTATGATTCCATATGGGTAGTGGTCGATCGCTTGACCAAGGTGGCTCATTTCATTCGAGTGAAGACCACCTATACCAGTGCTAAGTTAGCCAAGATATATATGACTAGGATCGTGTGTCTGCATGGAGTTCCGAGGAGTATCGTGTCGGATAGAGGAACACAATTTACCTCAAATTTTTGGCATCGGTTACATGAAACTTTGGATACGAGGTTGGAGTTCAGTACAACTTTTCATCCGTAGACAGATGGACAGACTGAGAGAGTCAACCAGATTCTAGAGGATATGTTGAGAGCTTGTGCTCTAGACTATGGGTCTAGTTGGGATGACAATTTACCTTACGTAGAGTTCTCGTAGAACAACAGTTATTAGACTAGTCTGAAGATGGCTCCTTTCGAAGCTTTATACGGAAGGAGGTGCAGAACACCATTGATGTGGGATGGTGTTGGAGACCGAAAACTTTTTGGTCCCGATCTTATCCAAGATTCTGAAGAAAAGGTCAAGCTGATTTGTGACCGACTCAAGATAGCTCAGTCCAGGCAAAAGAGCTATGCTGATAGCAAATGCAAGGAGGTGACATACGAAGTGAGAGACCGAGCATACCTCCGTGTGTCCCCACTTCGAGGAATCAAGAGGTTTGGTGTTAAAGGAAAGTTAGCACCCAAATTCATGGGACCCTACAAAATTCTTGAATGTAGAGGCGAAGTTGCTTATAAGCTGGAATTGCCGGAAGGATTGTCCGGAGTTCACGATGTCTTCCATGTTTCCCAACTGAAGATATGCCATGCTGAGATGGCTGATATTCCTTTGAGAGACACAGTGTCCCTAGAGGCCATACAGCTTGACAGTGACCTGACGTATGAGGAGAAGCCCGCCAGGATCCTCAAGACTGCCAACAGAGTTACCCGCAACAAGATCATCAAGTTCTGCAAGGTTCTATGGAGTCACCACACCGAGGAAGAAGCCACGTGGGAACGAGAAGAAGATCTTCGTCGAGACCACCCGCACCTATTTTCTAGCCAACCTGAATCTCGAGGGCGAGATTCATTTTAAGGTGGGTAGGTTTGTAACATCCCAAACTTTCAATTTGGAATGTTTTACAATTATAGTTAAGCATCTATGCATTTTGATTGAAATAAATGTGGCAATGGAATTTTTTATTTGTGAAGTTGATTTCATTTCAATTGGCATTTGATTTCTATTTACAAATTCCTGACATAATACTTTGTGAAAAGAGTATGAGAGGAGGTAACATGACACCCCTAAAGTCAGAGGAAAATAGTGCCAATTTATTTCAAAGTCAAATTTAGTTTTAGTTGAAATTTTCAAAAATATTTTTTTTATAAAGTTTTTCTTTTGCCTCTAAAAAAATGTTCACGTTATAGGATTTATTTTTCCGATTGTTTTGATATATAATACTTTATATTCATCTTTTGTATTGCTATTGTTTTTCTCCATAAGATTTCTGTAAAAAAATTCGCTAGGCAGGCCAGGCTGGCCCAGCGAGCGCTAACCCTAGCCATCACGCATGCACGGGAACATATCCCATCAATCCAGGCCGCCACCACCTCTCCTATGTATCTCTCTCCTCTCGATCTCTCTCTCGTACCACCTCTCCCTCTCACCTGCCGCTGGGTCCCACCCGATCTCCTTCCTCCTTCCTCACAAAAACGGATTCCTAGATCAGAATGAAACTATGCCACCTCGAGTCCGTGATCTTCGTGATTCGATCTTCGTGGACGACCCCTGCTCCAAGAAGTTGTCCTATAAATACCCAAGGCCGACCTCGACCGACCCCCCCCCAAAACCCCACGCCAAAACCACCTCCACGTCTGGCCATCTTGGTTTAGATCTCGCTGTACCCGAGCCAGTTCACGCATGATTCCGACGCCGTAAGACCATCTCGACCTCTCTCTTTATGACAGTAGGCTCCTCTCTTCATCATCTACCTCGTGGACATGAGCTCATCGTTCATCTCTGCCTACATACGCGACAGCAACCTCGCCCGTCCCGCCGGAGCACGGAGTTCACGGAGACGCTACACTCGACTTCGACATCACCTCGCCTCACCATTAACGAAAACCGAATGCCCTCGACCTCACGCATCTCCTGGACATTGTCGCCATTGACCAAGATCACCAGAGCCGCCGCCCCATCGACCTGCTCTTCTCTGTTCCCCTCGACGACACCTCTGTAAGAACGAGCGATCTCTCTGTTCGCTAGCAGTTTTTTTGTAGATCGGAATGTTAGTTTTTTTTCCGGTTTTGTTCGGTTAGTCCAGTTTAGATCTTACCAACTAGTTAGTTTTTTTAGCCACTAGCGCCGAAACACTTATATAGAAACCGTTCACTTCCTAGACCCGTAACGAATACCTCAGAACCACTCGTAGCGCCCCACGTCTCACTCGGCCACAATATAACGTTTTCAGGAAAATCCCTAAATTAGACACAACTTTTATTTAAAAATTGATTTTTGAGTGTTTCTTCTTGCTACTGATTTCTATATGTTATACCTATCCATAGGACTAATAAATATGATTTTTGTTTTTATAAATTTTCGATCTGGACAGATTTAAGGTCTATTTTAGTTAGGCCATAACTTTTGTTTTATAAAACCTTTTCAATAGATTCTTTTTGCCTAGAAATTTGTAGCAAAATTCCTTTACATTTTTCTATTAAAAGATTAACTTTCTCTCTTTAAAAATAATATTACATGCAGACAACTATTTACAGTCGCTTTACTTTAGAAGAAGCTTTGCAATGGAGTTTTGGATGAATCTTTGTTTTCCTTTGTTTTGTTTTCCTTGGTTGCATTGTTGAATTGTTTTAGTATTATTAGTTTTAATTGCTGTTATTATAAGTTGTGTTATGGTTATGCTTATTGTGTGTATTGTTTGATTCGTTAGATCATCCGGAGTGCGAGGGTTGTTATCCAGAGTCATTCGAGTGCGAAGATCGTCAACAAAGCAAGTTCACATTGATCATATTTTACCTATGATTTTATTGCATTAGTTCTATGATCTTCACCCATTGCATGCAAAGTAGGTACTTGGAAACTTGGTTACTTGAGTAGTATCATGTGGTAGGAACCCATAAAACCCTTGTTACTTTGGCCCGAGAAACGTTTTTTGCTATGCTTTTAGTAGACGGGGTTTGGTTGAGTGTTATCATGAAAGTTGAGAGAAAATTTAATTATGACTAAGACCTCAAGACTCCAAGATTTTCAAGACTTCTTGATGCAATGCACCTATGGGTGGATGTTGGAAGAACGACACCTTGGAACTAGTGGTAGCCTAGGTGATGCTGGAGAAGCACCAATATTCACGCAGAAAGGTCCACCCAGGCACGAAGAGACGGATGGATACTTCAGGACCCGAGGCTTACCTGCACAGCTACAAGCCATTATGGGCTCTGGCTGGGTTTGACATCGTGGTGACTCTGGACGGGCGGTGCTACGAGATGTAGAAGAACGGTAGGAATGGATGGGCACCGACAGTGACTCAGAGGAACCCTTTGGAAGACCCTGTTTTGACCGGTTCTCAAACACCCTGAAGTGCGAGGACTTCAACGGAGGCGATCAAATCTTGTGGGGAACGTGTGCAAAACTCTACAGAGTACTCAAACCTAATCGATTAGCCGTGTCCACGATCATGGACAACTTGAGCCAAAGGAACTGAAACTATTTCGGACTCTCAACACAAATAATTATAATGATGAGGGTATTATTGTTAACTTGGGTATGAGAATTGGTTGGTGAAACCATCTCATTAAACAACCAACATTGTAGTAATAATTTTTGCTTTGCCCTTCTCTTGTTGTAGGGAAAAATTGCTTTACGCTAAACTTAGACTTACAGCCCCACCTGCCATATATGCATGTAGAGTAGATGATTATTTTCACCCTCTCTTTTGTGACTTGCCGACATATTCAATATGCTGACCTACACGGTTGCACCGTATCATGTTGCAGAGTACTTTTCCGACCAGGAGTGAGGATACGCTCTACGCTCGGTGAGATGCCCTTGGAGTCAAATGGACTCAACTACCTTTGAAGCTTCCGCAAGATTTTGTATTAGCTTATATCACGAGTTGCCTTCAGCCACTTTATTGTAATCTTTATTGTAATAAAGGACTCGATATGAGATTTCAATTAATAAAGCACTGTGATTTTCCCTTTGATATATACATTGATGCACCGTGTTTGTACCAGCATGATCTTGGGATGGTACAGAAACACCGGAGATTCGACCGTATCAGGTCGGATCGCTACACAAACATGCCCGTGCGTTGCAACGGGAGAAAACAACCCTCACACGCTAAAGACCTCACCCTCATGCCCCTAACATTATAAACATGACTAATACCTCATCCTCGGGTCCACATCCCCCATTTCGGTATAATACCAGACCCTTGTTTTTGTATGTCCTCTTTCTCATCCTTGTCGCCGATGGTCGCAGTATCAGTTGTCACTAATCAAGGTTGGCCAGGTCCAATAGCTAGATCACCGAGCCTCTTTTGTGTCATCGAAATCAAGAGCGTTGAACAAATATATTTTTATCATCCGGGTAATATAATAAGGAAAACCACCGCACATAATATATGTTTGTATTATCAGGTAAATTGGGTAAGTCGTGTCTTGTTATGTAAATTGAGTAATTTGTGTTAAATAGACCATGAAATCTTTGTTGGACTTATGCATTTTGACATGTGTCGGCCGAGCGAGACGGATGGTACATGCTGAGACGACGAAGAAGAAGATTCCTTCCATATCCATAGTTTAATAAATTGAAAAACAATGTATCTCTGGGCATATATTTCAAAAATGCATCCAGTTCTATTAATATGTATAGATAATAAAATGTTTTACTACAGTCCTTTGAGTTCTCATTTTTTTTATGTTTTGCAAAAATGTTTCCCTTTTCAAATTCAAAGTTCAAAATATATTTGTGTTTTAAAAAAATGTTCGCAAGTTGTTTTACAGTACCTTCTAGTTTTAAAAATTGTTTGTGTTTTAAAATATTCAGGTTTCACAAAAATAAAGAACGAAATATTGTTCTTTTAAGAAATGGTCAAGTTTAAATATTTTATCACAACTTTGCAAAGATATACATTTTCGTTTTTTCCTCGGCACCTGGCGCGACTGATAACGTAATTTAAACTTAAGCGCTGTAAATTAAACACCAAATCTTCTCTAGTCCAATGGTTAGCACTCCGACGGTTCTAACTTGAGCACGCAAGTACGAATCCTTCTCGAACAATTATTTTTCGTTGGAATTTGCAGCGGCGCGAGCCATTGGTAGGTTAATGGACCGGCCCATCATGATTATTTGGCAAAAACGAATCGGGATTTTCTCCAAAAGAAAAAAGGAATCGGAGAAGAGGAACGCCCCAACTTAAAAATGTATGGGTGTAGACGGACGAAACATTATGTAGGCCCCATGATAAACCAAAAAAGTTAAAGAAACAATAATTTCTTTAATATTATTAGGTACTAGTAAAAGGGTCCGTGCATTGCAACGGAACACACAAATGTATAAATGTGCTTTAAGTGACATATGTACGTAGCTTTGCAGTGCCGGGATCGATGGCGATACCAAAGGACCCATGAGTGGTTGCTTGAAAAGAAACTTTGGCTTACGAAGAACCAATTGATGATTGGACGATTAGGATGTGAGTGGTACCCTTGGCTCATCAGATATCAAACTTCAATTTTGATGCTTAGGTATCTCATTGATGTGGATTTTTTTGTAGGGCACGAAGTTGCAACATGCTCATGGTGACAACATCAATATTCAAGCTCCACAACATTGACCTGACGGTCTTCAGTAGATGTTATGTGGGTGTATTTATGTGGTATTGTGAGTATGTGTGTGTCAACATTGTGGTCGATGTTTCATAAAAAATTGCAAGCATAATAATAGGACTTCCTGTGAATTGAAAACTCTCTAGAACAACACATATTAGTTAAATATTATCAAAAATGACAAATGAGAGAGCTACCGCCAGTCTAGGTTTCAGCAAGCCGTAAAGCAGCACATGAGAGACCTAATTTGTTATCAATCCTGAGTCATCATTATTAAGGAGAAATTGCGTATGCTAGCCTTTAAGACGAGCGATGGCACTGGCGTCTTCAACCGACTGTGGTCGTCAGAATCTGAGGTCTGATAAGGGAAGAGCGATACAACCTGTTTCAGAAAACTAATTGATCGTGATAAAAAAGCCATGCCATTAACTAACCCAAGAGACTTGATTGATCAATGGCGATCTCATCTCATCATGGTGCGGGTGTGCCCGCGCATTGCATCGTGCCGCCTGCCCGCGTCCCGCCCAGGCCGGCGGCCATTTGCGCTATGCCCAACTACTTTGGGCAAGTCTCATTATACGGAGCACGTCCTTGGAAACTTCAATTTGGTTTAACATACTACGAGCAACGACTATTGCATGCGCGTGATGGGTGTGTGTACTTATATCCAGCCAACACGTTATGAGACTGAATCCATGAATGCGTTCTGATTCAGCCATACGAGTAGGATCAAATTGATCGGCAACACGTTGGTCAGCTGACATCCAAGTCTCCGCCATCCTCTTGCTCTCCGCTGCCGGCTAGCACGTACTCTCCCATCTCGGTTAGTCCAGCATCGTCGTCAACATGCCCGTCGGCGTCCTCTTTGGCCACTCCGTCCGCGCCCGCAAGAGCAGAGCTTCAGTATCATCTTCTCCGAACGCGGAACCTCACATCCGACCTCCTTTTAATTTTTCATGGGCATCGAGATTGACACGAGCCTGCTCTGCCGCTCCAGCGCTCGCGTAATTGCCATCGGCCTGCCTCGCTCGCCATCACACTGCCATTGTTGCGCATGCTCCAGCCCATTGTCCCCGTCGACCTTCGCACCTCGTCGCTCATCGCCGAGCTCGGCGGCTGCATCATGATCACGACCTCCCTCTCATCTCCTTATGGTTCCTCTATGCCTGCTTCATGGCGTTTCTCGTCATGGAGGGCAGGTCATTGGCTTTCACGGCCAATATCCTCGACGCCAAAGTAACAGGCGATACAGGTAGATATGAGATTGCGAGGCCATGACAGCCTGGGCAAGGAGCTGCGCCCGTCCACTGTCAGTTGCTCCTTAACCATTCTGAGCCTCTCCTCTAAGCCAGCTCTTGCATCTAGTGTCCGGTTGACGTGCAGGCGACGGAGCGGCGCTTTTTGACCAACTTAATTTTTTTTAGATCACACGGGGTGTTCGATAGTTTTATATCGGATCAAAACTGAAACAAAACGAAATGGAGGATAGGCAACATACATAAATCGGATAAGATCGAAACGATAGAGGCAATTTTTTTGGAAGGAAGACATATGAGCCGGTTTTACTTAACGCATCAACTTTCTTTGCACGTAATAAATAAACATAATGTCCTAACGTGTGACGAGTTACTAAAAAAACATAAACGGGACGAAATTAAAAATATCATCTTGCTTTATTAGTAGATAATAATAGATAATAAATATAGATATGGATTAGGTATTGAGTAGAGAGTAGAGATATATAGATTGTACTGTGATCGCCCTATATTAATGGAGTTTTTTTTCCCTTGTTCAAGAAAGGAAGAAACGTCACCGACCTGGCGGGCGATGGACAACAGCCAACGGCCACCGAAACCCATACGTAGAGCTTCAAGATTCGTGCCGCAGTGCTCCCGGTGCCCCCCCCCCTTCCGGACCCGGCACCAACCCCCCGTTCCAAATCCCACCACCCCACCGACGTCGGCTCCTCCTCGGCGGCGAGCCACCAGAACAGGGCGCACCACCACGTCCTTCCCATCTCCACCAGCCCTCGCATGAACCTCGAGCCGACGCCTCCTCCACCCCCTCCCCGCACGCCCACCCGCACATCGGGCTGCAGCTAGGGTTTCATGCGCTCCGCGGCCGCCACAGCCGCCGATGTCGCACCCCGGCAAGTATGTATCCGTTAACCTCAACCGATCGTACGGCCAGCCCGCCCAATTCCAAAGTGGCGGCCGCCCCTCCCGCCCCGCTGCCCCCTCTGCCGCCGGCGGCGGCGGCGGCGGCATGGTGGTGCTTTCCCGTGGTCGCGGCTCCTCCTCCATGGCCAAGCCGCAGCAGCCCAAGCTCTCCGTACCGCCGCCTCTGAACCTCCCCTCGCTCCGCAAGGAGCACGAGCGCTTTGAGGGCGCGACCGCCACTGGGGACGCCTCAGCCCCGCCCCGATCCGGCGGGGCCGTGGCTGGGTGGACTAAGTCTGCTCCGGCATCCGAGAAGCCACTGGGCTCGATACCGGCTCCTAGTGGCGTTGCCAGGCCCCCATCGTATGGATTCCAGGAGAAAGCTGTCGTCTTGCGGGGCGAGGACTTCCCTTCTCTTAAAGCAGCCTTGGCGCCACCACCTGCGCCACCTGTGCAGCATCGCCAGAAAGATGTTGATGGTGCTCAAGCCGCCATGCCGGAGACACAGCCGATGCCCCTGGGCATCCGACCACATGTGATGCCCTCGCGCCGTGCTGAGCCCTTGGCTTCTGGCGGCGTCACAGGTACTGGGCTCCATGGTTCAGTGGAGAAGGCGCAAACTCATGATTTGGGGCCGCTGCCACTGGTGCGGCTAAGGTATGATGCTGATTGGGCTGATGATGAACGTGATACAGGGCTGAGTCTCCCAGATCGTGACAGTAAAGAGAGGGGATTTGGTAGGATTGAGACCACGGTTCCAGGGCGCAACCTTTATGGTGCGACAATGGAGCGCTTAAAAATTGAGTCCTGGGGGAGAGATTCCATTGCTCCCAATAAAGAGGGTGGGCAAGATGGTTTGTGGCGATCTCCTATGCCAAACCACAATGTGGAGAGGACAGATGGTCGTCCTTACAGTGCAGGCAAAGGAAGCGGACAGTTACTTTACCATGAAGGCATTACTAATGGCGCCTCCAAGGATTTGTGCAATACTAGTAAGGAGCCTGCTGTGCGAGCCTATGGACAGATTGGGACTGAACTGCACGGAAGCGCACATATCGGGGAAACTGCAGGTGAATGTTACAATGATAATTCTAATAACTGGTACAGAGGGAAGTCTTTCCAGAATAATCCTGTTTCCAAGGCGATGCCATATCTTGGTAATAGGGGATCTTTAGTTAATGAGCCAGGAACAAAATTTGGCAGGAATAAGTGGCTCACTGGAGTCCCTGTAAGGTCTTTAGTTGAGCATACCGGTTTTGATAGCATTTCTGCCGTTAGTTTCAGTTCAATAAAGAAGAAAAAAGAAATGACCAAACCATCAGATTTCCATGATCCAGTAAGGGAATCATTTGAGGCTGAGCTCGATAGGATCTTAAGGGTACAAGAGCAAGAGAGACAGCGGGTAGTGGAAGAACAGGCCAGAGTCAGAGAAATCGCTCGGAAACAAAATGAGGAGAGGGAGAAGCTGATAAGAGAGGAGGAGGAAAGGCGGCGGTTGGTGAAAGAAGAGGCAAGACAGGCTGTTTGGCAAGCCGAGCAAGAGACGCTGGAAGCTGCCAGAAGAGTTGAGGAGCAGAGAATTGCTAGGGAGGAAGAGAAGACGAGGGTTGCTATGGAGGAGGAGCGGCGTAGAGAAGCCGCACGTCAAAAGCTCCTGGAATTGGAGGCAAGGATTGCTAGACGGCGAGCCGAATCAAACATGAGTGATGTAAATCTTACTTCAGCTGCCAATGATGAACAAAAACTTGGAGCCTTGAAAGACAGAGATGTGTCGCGGTACACTAATGCTGGTGAAAGACATGATATTAGCAGACTGGGTGAGCGCATCAATACCTCCATTTCATCGGTGGCTTCCAGTCTCAACCGGTACAGTGATACAGTTCCAAGGGCGCTCAATACTATGGGAGATGGACACTCAGGCTTGGTTGATAGAGAACACGAGTACCACAGCGCAAGGGCTGCATTTGAAGACCAAAAGCATCTACATTACAGTCCACGGTGTGACACTTTGGGTATTAAGAGGGGAAGTTTCCCTAAAAAGGATTCTTATGGTGGATTTCGGGTATCGTCAGTCGGGTCATCTTCGAGAGACCAAATTAATGATTCACCATGGGCACTGGAAGATTACAGTCAAGGAAGAGTTCCAAGGTGGGGTGCACCAAGGGAGAATAACTGTTTTGACAAGCAGTCTGAATTTGACACTCATTTTTTTAACAGTGATAGGTTTGGAGATGCTGCATGGCTGCCTAGTGGTTCCTACGGAAGCCCCAATGCTCAACAAGGAGAGAGAATGTTCCAGAACTCCGAGGCTAATGATTTCTCGTCTTTTACAAAATCCTGCTACCCTATGAGGCAACCACGTGTACCCCCCCCACCTGTTGTGACCTCAATGCATGGAAGTGCAATTAGTGCTTCATCTTTCACTCATGATGTAATGAGAGAGAGTTCCAGTAGAGATGATGAACAAACTATGCACAGTCAATATGGTAGTGCATACCAAGAGGTATCCCGCCAGCATGGGACACCTGCTGAAGGCATTGTTGTCAACGAGCAGCAAAATGGGGGCAGGGCGAGCCCTGTTTTGGGCTCACAATCTTCTCTTTCTGTTTCAAGCCCTCCTAGGTCACCTCCGCATGTATCACATGACGAGATGGATGTTTCTGGTGATTCGCCTGCACTGCCAACTTCTGCTGATGGTGACCGTACTGTGGTGTCTGATAATGACCAAGTGGCTTCAACTTTAAATGCAGCAAACATAAGCAGAATCGCTACCTCAAGCACGGCTTCTCACATGGAGGAGGATGAATGGCCAAGTGAACACAAGGAATCCAAGCAAAAACAGGATGAGTATGATGAGGAAGGCAATAGCTACCAAGAAGATGAAGTCATTGATGGCGATGGTGATACTCTTGACTTGGCTAATGAGTTCACAGACATGCATCTTGACTTGGATGATGAGTTTGCAGATGAACATAATACAACTGCAGAAATGGAGCCAGTTATACTTGGATTTGATCAGGGTGTACAGGTTGAAATTCCCCTGAATAGTGAGCTTGAATTAACTTCTGTGAAGAGCACTGAACTGGAAGTTGGTGTACACTCGGGCGTCGTGGAGCAAGAGTTGAGATGTGGTTCAGTTGATCCTGATGACCTTGTTACGCTTCAAAACTTAGCTCTTGATCAAACAAATGCCTTGCCCCATGAATCTAATGTTGATCCATACGGTAGCACAGCTGTGTCAAGTTCCAAGTTATCTCAGGCATATTTTGCCCCCCCTATTGATTCATCAACATCAGCAGTAATTGACCAGAATGAAGTTCCTGTTAGTCTGCAGTTCGGTTTGTTTTGTGGGCCATCTTTAATACCAACTCCGGTTCGAGCCATTCAGATTGGCTCCATACAGATGCCGATCCATCTCCGCAATCAGATTAACCCATCCCTGGCTCAACCGCTCCCTTCATCAGCTCCTTTATTCAAGTTTGGTCAGTTGAGGCATGTCTGTCCTGTTGCCCAGAATGTTCGACCACATTCTCAGGCGGTGCCCTCCGTTCAGCCCGCCACACCAACTCCACATATATGGAAACAGAATGGTTCGAGTGGTATACCTAATGAGATGAATCGAAATGCAAACCAGATTACCCCAAGAGAATCAAATTTGCATCAGCGCAATGAATCTGAAATCAACCGGATGACTGATTTAAATGAATTTCACAGCCGATTAGACAGAACTTCAATTGGAGAAAATGCATCTTTCAGAATTTCAAAAGGTGATTCTCAGAGGAATAATGATCTCTCTTCAAAGCGGAATCCCCAATCTTCTTTCAGTAACACAGAATCTTCTCAAGTTGGTTCATATGGGAAAGCCTTGAGTGGCATAAAGGCTCCAGGCGTTGTATCTGGTGGAAGTGGGAGGAGATACGGTTATGCTGTTAAAGAATCTAATACGGGATCAACAGGCTCAGCTGTTGAACCTTTTCATAAAGATTCCAGAGGATTCCAGAGAAGGTCTCGTAGGAACATAAGAAGAACTGAATTTAGAGTGTGGGCAAATGTTGAGAAGAACGAAACCCAAGCTTCTGAGTGCCATGATGAGCAGAATGAGAATCCGGTTCCCAATGGATTGACAAGGGAGATTCCGGTGAGAAATGTGAACAGAAAGGAAGGTACAGATGAAGCAATTGATATTAATGGAGCAGATTCGTCATCTATATCTGCTCATTATTATAGTAAAACAGAGAGAATTGCACAGAAGGCTCCATCTTATGACATGCCTCGTTGTGGTTACAAGAAATCTAGGGCAGGTGGTATCCCTGAGGGAGATGCTAATACCTCGTTACATGCTGGAGTTGTACGCATCGTTAAGCAGCAAGGCATTGAAATGCCTGTTGATGCAGATGGTTTCATTGAAGTCAGGTCCAAGAAGCAGATCATGAGTGTCAGGAGAGAGCAGAGGGAGAAAGAAAATAGATCCAAAATAAGGATGGCAAAGGTGCCAAGTTCTCATCCTTTACATTGGTGCCTTGTATGTTTTTGTCTTCCTAAAATTAATGCTTTCGTGTTTGTTGAACCAGGCTCCCCGCAAGCAGCATCAAATGTCTCTACACAGTTCTAGCAGTTCAAGTATTTGTAAGGGGACAGTTTCTTTGGGTGGAGAACCCGCGAAGAAAGTTTCTTTGGGTTCTTTCCTTGCAGTTGAAGGAAGGGTCCTTGACCATGCCGAACCATCATCTTCATTCATGGGTGATACAGCTTCAGTGACACCCATAGGGCAGCCTCCTTCAGCCAACACAGGACCTCGTACAAACTACCATGCAAAGAAGTATGTAGCACTGTATCTTGGTTATGTTTATGCTATTTAACTAGGATTCTTGTTTGGAACCTTGTTAAAAAATTCTTTTGCAGGCCTATCCGAAGTCAGGCAACCTCCGACTTGATAACTTCTAGTGCCGCAACAAAGCTTGTGGCATGCTTCTCAGAAAGCAATAATAAAACATCGTCCATTGGCACTCCATTTAACATGGGCAACTGGGATAGTTCACAAATGAACCAACAGGTAGATTGCTTTCGCAAGTTTTTTTTGTCCCTATGTGCAGATCATTATTCAAAACAGTATGAAAGTACCTTGGGGGACCTTCATTATGGTGTTTTTGCTAACTTCATCTTCTGTGTGCCAAGTTAATGTGGAATGTCGACAGTCCTGTGCTCCTTATATATTTTGCAGGCAAAAGCATTTATACCCAAACCAGATAGTTTCACAGTTTCCCTTCATAAATGATGGGAAGTGAGCTAGCACTATACAAAAAAATAACCTACATTGCGAAAATTTTGGATCGGGCACTCATCCTAACTTTGTGCTGGGTGGGCCATGCAATACATGTACTTAATATTTGGACATTGATGTTATCTCCGAGATAGAAATCTGATACTTCTCCTTATTATACACTATAAAAATAGAAACTAGGGCCATGGCCGCGTGTCCCAGCTTGAATATTAAGTTGATATTTTGATATATTTTAAAATGAAGTAACTCTGTATGTATATGTACAGTCATGCCTTTAATTGTTCAAAGATATTTTGTTTCCTAAATGGTTTGAATGTCTTCTCTCTTCTAACACTCTGAAAGCAAAAGTAACTTATAATGAACAGTGTGATGTATTGTGTATGACAATTACAGAAACATATGTAATGTATACTTTGTAGTTTAGTTATGGGATGACTTTGTTTAGTAGTACTAAATGATCAGAACTTTCAGTGCCCTAATAGCTAGCAGATTACTCAATCATAGAAATGGTGAATGCATCTTTGTAGAAAGAGTAGCGCGTGAATTTATGTTGGTAGCACAAAAGGAATGGTTATAATCCACTAATACTCTTTTTGCTCACATCAAATCATGATCACTCACATCATAATCACGATCTTCACTGTTTCGCTAACAAACCAGAAAATTATAATTTTGGATGCACCCAAAGATGGAAAATGTGACCAATGCTTTAGACAGCACATGTACTACTAAGCACTTATCCACTCTGATGTGGCAAACTCGTACGTATATCTGGATGTCCATGCTTGTTATTTCCTGGAGCACGCGGCGGTGGTTTGTATGTTCTGATCAACTCAGTCTTTCAGTGCACGAACCAACCAATTGTTTTGAAATGTCTTTTAAGTTCACTGTTTGCACCGCACTCACAAAGCACAAGCGCAATAAATAGGAAATCTTAAACAAGTTTAAAGAAATGAAATCTTAACTAGTTTAATGACTGGAATTTAGCAGTGACATGGTTTAATGAGATTACTGCGTTGGTAGTCAATTTTACAACTCTGAATAATTGTATATATTTTAGTGTTCAAAAAAGTGTTGGAAGTTCGGCCATGCATTCTAGTGTGGCATCTATTTAAGAATGGAGGGGGTATTGATTTTCTCAACAAATATTGTGGTTCTACATGTACTTCTGAGTTTTCAGGCAACAATTGGCACGCTTATCTTTTAAAGATGAGCTGTTTCTAACTCTGGATGTTTTACAATTCTGTGCTTGTATAGCTTCTGACAACTTGTACCCATGCTAGGTAATGCCATTAACTCAAATTCAACTTGAGGAAGCAATGAAACCAGCAAAGTTTGAACAAGCAGGTTCTGGCTTTCATTTGGAGTCCAATAATGCTTTATCTCCTACAGTAACCGCGGACATGGCATACACATCATCTGCTAGCCCTATCAACTCTCTTTTGGCTGGGGAGAAGATTCAGTTTGGTAAGCACGTCATGGTTAGTATTGTACAATTGCTTCCAGCAGCTTCATTGATGATGAAATAATTACAATGCTCAGGGGCAGTTACCTCGCCAACCGTACTGGCTCCAATCACCCGAACAATTTCAAATGGGCTTGGTGCTCCAGGTTCATCTTGGCCTGAAATGAAGATTGACCGAAATTTGCCTGGTGATAACAGTGGTGCTGCTGTTTTATTCGATAAGGAGAAGGCTACTACCAAAGATCAATGTCCAAACTCAGAGGTGGCTGAAGCTCAAGCTGAGGCTGAAGCAGCTGCTTCTGCTGTGGCTGTTGCAGCTATTTGTACTGATGAGGCAGTTGTAACTGCAGCTTCTGCTTCAGACAAAAATAGTTTTAGCAGTAAGGATCTCACTGGGTTAACAGCTGGAGGTATGATCTTCTGGTTGTTGATTATTTGATTTAAAAATTACCTTTTAGATGCACCTGTATTTATAGAGCTTCATAAAACTTAAGCAGGGGCAATAACAGGTCAACCTGGTCAATCATCTAGAGAGGAGCTACTAATGGTTGCTCTTCCAGCAGACCTGTCAGTTGACACTCCGTCAATGTCCCTATGGCCTTCTTTACCAAGCCCACAGGTGTCAGGGCCAACACTTTCTCAGTTCCCGATTGCACAGCCGTCCCACTTCTCTTGCTTCGAGATGAACACAATGTTAGGAGCACATCCTTTTGCATTTGGGCCAAGTGATGAATCAGCCGGCACTTTGGGTCAACAGCCTCAAAGAAGCAATGCTTTGCCTTCTGCACAGTTGGGTGCTTGGCCATCTATGGTGGATTCATTTTATCGCCCCCCTTCTGGATTTGCTGGTCCTTTCATTAGCCCTGGAGGAATCCCAGGCGTGCAAGGTCCTCCACATATGGTGGTCTACAACCACTTTGCCCCACTTGGGCAATTTGGTCAAATGGGGCTTGGTTTTATGGGAGCCACTTATATTCCTGGCGACAAGCAGCCTGATTGGAAGCAGAACCAAGGACCTTCTGTTGGCATCAGCCAGAGTGATCCAAACAACCAAAATGTGCTACCTGGTCAAGTAACCTCACCCAGTTTTCCTACTCAAGTGCCGCATCTACATGCAACTTCTATCATGCCAATCCCATCTCCGCTGACAATGTTTGACATGGCTTCGTTCCAGGTATGCAATAGTTGGTTCAGATAGCATGTTTAGAGAATCGAATTGGTTCATGCTTATGTGTTTGGATATCCATTTCATTATCAGAAGGGTGATTAGTTTGTGCTATAGGATCTCTCCGACTGATGTGCATAACTTAATATGCATGGAACAGTTGGAGGCACTTTGTGGCAGCATTTACTATACTCGCTCCGTTCCAAAATATAAGGTGTATTAGTTTTTTCAGAAGTCAAACATTTGCATATTTGACCAAGTTTTTAGAAAAAGGTATCAGTATCTACAATACCATATTTGTATCATTAGATCCATCAAGAAAAATATTTTCATATTTTAATTATTTTGTATTGTAGATGTTGATATTTTCTTCTATAATCTTGGTCAAACATACATATGTTTGACTGGCACGAAAACTGATGCACCTTATATTCTTGAGTGTAGGTAGTAGCTCAGATTTGTTAGCCTTTTCCAGTATGTGCCCAGGGTGTAGTGTTGACACATTATTATTGACGATGTGCACTGTTTTTTTCTTTTGAAACGGAGGCATAAGATTTGCCTCATCTATTAATTAAGAAGAGGATAGAGTTTGTTACAACTGACCCCCACAAAACAATTGACTCTAGTTTCTTTGCTCCGGCGGTGATCCAAAGGTTGGCCTCACGTGGACATTGTAGCTGTCCTGCTTCTGAAGCATTGCATCTGTTTGTGTTTTTCTCTATGGCAACTTTAATTTATGTTCATACAGTTGCTTGCCATTGCCAATTTTATATAAAATCATTGTATTTTTTAGGAGAGCCCCCTAAGGTATATTTTCTATGATCATTGCATATTGAACTAAATAACCTGGTTACAAACAATTTTCTGTTTTGTTTTATGCCACAACATTTTCTCTGTTTGCATTGTAACGAACTTCGTGACTATTATTCCAGTCATCTGCGAAAATACAGGTGCAACCTTGTTGGCCACGTGTGCCTATGCACTCTGTCCCATTATCAGTGCAGCTGCAACACCATCCAATAGAAAGTACAGCGGCGTCACAGTATGTTGATAATGTGGCAATTGACAAGTCAAGTACAAATGATCGGTTCCAGGAGCCCTCAACATCAGATAGCAACAAGAGTTTCCCAAATACAGCTCTGTCTCAGTCGCAGGATGTTAAACAGCCAGCCTCAAGCAGTTCAGATGCTCGAACTGTTGAGCCTTCATTTGTCTGGACAGGTGTGATCGGCAATGAAGTCCCAAATAGCAACCCCATGCCTGGTCAAGTTGCCAAGATTCCCTCCAAGCCACACCAGTCTTCATTACCATCGGATCAACAGTTCAAACATCCAGTTAATAATAATCAGGATCGTCCGGCCAGGGTTACCCAAAGGACTGGTACTGTGAATGAATGGCAACGTCGGTCAGGATATCCGGGGAGAAGCTCTGGTTCCGACAAGAAATATGGTACTGGTAGGATGAAGCAGATATATGTCGCCAAATCGTCATCAACAAGTAGCCATGCCCCATCAGGCTAAGAGCAGATATTCTTCCGGCTCATTTTTCTGTGCCCGTTATTTATTGTTGCTTTATTTTTGTGCATGGAGCAGTATGCCCCCTCTTTGAAGCAATATGGCGTCATGCCTGGATAAATTTTGCAGCTCACCAAAGCTGAGGTTGTGCATGTCGACAGTGTTGTATCTGAATTGTTAGGGCATCCACAATGTGAGCTTTTGCTGCCTCTAAGGGCATGTACAATTTTGCTGTCTCTAAGGGCACGTACAATGGTTGATAAGATAGTCTTATCTTGATAAATTTTGCATGTAATTTATAGAGATGACAAAAGAAAAAGTCTACAATGGGTCATCTCTTAGCCTTATCTTCAATAAATAGCTATTAAAAAACATGGCGAGACATTGTGCTAAGAGATCATCTCTTGTCGTCTCTTAAATAAGAAAAGGCAAAGTCTTTTTCTATGAGTTCTCTCTTTTTCATCTCAGCATTTATCCTATGTGGCAGTTTTAAGATAGCATCATTGTACATGTCCTAAAGCTGCCTTTATGCACTGCATTCTCAGTCTAGAGCATCTTCAGCTGCCCCCTAAGGGCATTTTTATTGCCTACGGGCAAAAATCGACCCAGTCGTGTCCAGGAGCCCATTTTTTGCCGGTTCGGGCCGAATTTTGTGTCGGTGCACCCAGTCCGAACCTGACGAGCTGGGGCGCCTGGGCGCGTTGGACGAAACGTTTTTGGCGCGGAAAAGGGTGGGTCTGCCGAGTCAGCGACCATGCGTCGTCGTCGTCCTCATCTTCTCGGTTTTCCGTGGGGAATCAATGCAAGGTTGTCGCCGGTCAGCCTTCCATTGATGCGGCGGGTGTTATTCAAGAAAGTAGATTGCCAAGTGTTTCATCAAGATAATCATAAAATGGTCTTTACCCGTTTCCGTAGAGGTGATCTATACATTGTTGATTTCACTAAGAGATATGAACCTCGTACTTGTCTTATTGCAAAATCTTCTAAAGGGTGGCTTTGGCATAGAAGACTAGGACATGTTGGCATGCATAATTTAGACAAGCTTATTAAAGGTGATCATATACTTGGTGTTAAATATGTTATCTTTGACAAAGATAGACTTTGTAGTGCTTGTCAAGCTGGAAAGAAAGTAGGTGGAAGTCATCCCGTTAAGAATATCATGACTACTAGAAGACCACTCGAGTTACTACAGATGGATCTTTTTGGTCCTAATGCTTACAAGAGTCTCGGTGGAAATTCCTATGGTCTAGTTATAGTTGATGATTTTTCTAGATTTTTGTGGGTATTCTTTCTTGATGATAAGTCGTAGGTTCAAAAGATCTTCAAGAACTTCGCTCGCAAAGCGCAAAATCAGTTTGAAGTGAAGATCAAGAAGGTTCGGAGCGACAACGGATCAGAGTTCAAGAACACCCATGTGGATACCTTTCTTGATGAAGAAGGTGTCTCACATGAGTTCTCGGCTACGTACACACCTCAACAAAATGGAGTTGTTGAGAGGAAGAACCGGACGCTCATTGAGATGGCAAGAACGATGCTTGACTAATACAAGACGCCAAGACACTTTTGGGAAGAAGCCGTCGAAACAACATGTCATGCCACAAACCGACTTTACTTGCACAAGCTTCTCCGTAAAATAGCATACGAGCTACTCACCAGTAACAAACCCTAAGTCGGATACTTTCGAGTATTTGGCTCCAAATGCTACATTCTCGATAAGCATCGTCGTACTAAATTTGCACCTAAATCTCATGAAGGATTCCTACTTGGTTACGGATCGAACTCTCACACTTACCGTGTCTACAACAACTTCACTCGAAAAGTTGAAGAGACGGTAGATGTGAAGTTTGATGAATCTAATGGTTCGCAAGTTGAACAATTGCCAAATGATGTAGGTGATAAGGACCCTTCGCAAGCTATTTTAGATCTACCCATCGGCAAGATTCGTCCCATGGAGGTGAAGTAAAGTACTTTATCAACTCAAGTGGAAGCCCCTACTTCATGTCAAGGTGAACCTCAACACGTCATGGAGGCATCCACAAGTGGTACACGACGAGATGATGAAGAGGAGGAAGTGCATCATGAAGATCCACCACAATCACCTTCACCACCACCTCAAGGGAATGACACCTTCAACAACAACGAAGAATTAAGGAGATGATGATTAAGAAGAAGAAGCTCCACCATCCAACAATCGGAAGCTGACCCGAGTTCGAGCACAAGTGACCAAGAGCCATCCCCTAAACCAAATATTTGGTGATACACAAACAGGGAGAATCACTCGCTCTAAAACCCGTCTAACTAACTTTTGTGAGAATTATTGTTTTATATCTAGCATTGAGCCTTTGAAGGTACAACAAGCTCTTGAAGACGTGGATTGGGTGAACGCTATGCATGAAGAGCTTCCCAACTTCGAAAGGAATGAAGTGTGGACACTCGTGGAGAAGCCCGAAGATGAGTACAACATCATCGGAACCAAATGGGTGTTTCAAAACAAACAAGACAAAGACGGTCAAGTCATGCGCAACAAGGCTCATCTCGTAGCCCTAGGATATACGCAAGTCGAAGGTATGGACTACGGTGAGACTTATGCCCTCGTCGCTAGACTTGAAGCTATTCGTATTCTTCTTGCGTATGCTAATCACCATGATATCACACTTTATCAAATGGATATCAAAAGTGCATTTTTAAATGGTGAAATTGAATAAGAGGTTTATGTTAAGCAACCACCTGGTTTTGTGAATCCTAAGAAACCTAATCATGTTTACAAGCTTCGTAAAGCTCTTTATGGTCTTAAGCAAGCCACTCGTGCTTGGTATAAATGTTTAATGAAGTTTCTCATTGAAAAAGGTTTTGAAATTGGTAAAATTGATGCAACCTTGTTCACTAAGAGAGTTAATGGTGAATTATTCATGTGCCAAATCTATGTAGATGATATTATCTTTGGTTCCACTAACCCTCCATTTAGTGAAAGATTTGGAAGTTGATGTCCGAGAAGTATGAGATGTCTATGATGTGTGAGCTAAAATTCTTTCTTGGTTTGCAAATCAAGCAATCAATAGAAGAAACTTTCATCTTTCAAACTAAGTATACCAAAGACTTGATCAAGAAGTTCAACATGCAAGAGTGCAAAGGTATGAAAACTCCCATGCCCACTAATGGACATGTTGATTTTACCAGGGAGGATGAACCGGTTGATCAAAAGGTTTATCGATCTATGATTGGTTCATTGCTATATCTATGTGCATCTCGTCCCAATATTATGCTTAGTATTTGCATGTGGGCTAGATATCAAGCTGCACCTAAAGAGTGTCATCTTTTGGCTGTGAAACGTATTGTGAGATACTTGATACAAACAACAAACTTTGCCATTTGGTATCCCAAGGGATCTTCTTTTAATCTTGTTGGCTATTCCGATTCAGACTATGCTGGTGATAAGGTTGATAGAAAGTCCACCTTGGGTACTTGTCAATTTTTGGGTAGATCTCTTGTGTCTTGGTCCTCCAAGAAACAAAACTCACTATCTCTATCTACTATCGAAGCTGAGTATATTGCTGGTCCATCTTGTTGTGCACAATTACTATGGATGACACAAACGCTTAAGGATTATGGAATTTATGTTAAAAATGTTCCATTACTTTGTGACAATGAAAGTGCTATTAAAATTGGTCATAATCCTATGCAACATTCTCGAACTAAGCATATTCAAGTTCGACATCATTTCATTCGTGATCTTGTTGCCAAAGGAGATATTAATCTTAAGCATGTTCGCATAACAAGCAATTAGCCGATATCTTTACCAAGCCACTTGATGAGAAAACATTTTGTCACTTGAGGAGTGAGTTGAACATCATTGATGCTTCAAACTTTAGCTAGACTCACTCGGTTGCAAGCAAGGGCATGCGCTTTCTTGTTATTTCCATGTTCTCGTAACTCGTTATCATATACCATGGAATTCTATGCTCCCTTGTATTGCATCTAACCTTTTGTAGGTACTTGTAAGAACCTCATTCCACAAGATTGCCATCAACTCCAATCATAAGCAATCTTGTCATTGCCAAGTATCCACAACCCCTCTTGATGATGGAAGGAAGAAGACAACAAAAACATATACTCGATCTTAGTTGCAAAATCTTAAGTGGTATCATATCAATTGGATATATCCACTGTTCTTCCTTGCATGACTAACCTTTGTAGGTGACTAGTGTACCAGAACGAGAAGGATTGCTCCCAATTCAAGATGATCTTCATCAACCTCGAGCATCCTCAACAAGTTCACCTATGAGCAATGTCATCAACATCACTCAAAGGTACGTACTCATATCTTTGAAAAGGCTTTACACCAAGTCATGGGCTAAAGCAACTCAAGTGATATGAAGACATTAAAATGCTTAGTCCAAAAATGGTAACCCCATTTTGAGCTTAACGTAGAGTATGACCTATGATTAAGTATTCTTGCTTGGCTCCTAAGTCAATATACTTTAATATAGGTGACGTAGTCACCGCCCATCATCTAGTTAAGAATCTTGTGTGGTTTGCTCTCTATTTGCATGATCTCTCGTAACCACTCAAATCTTATGTAATTGATGTCCTTTGTAAAAATTTCGCATTCCCTTTTTTAAACTATTTCTTTTGTCTCTGTGAAAACAGAAACGTGGTCTCTCATTCGGAGGCACCGATGTAAATAACTCGGTTCTACCGAAATTGCTGACGAGCTGCACTACACAATCTTGGTACCATCGATTTATTTACCCCGGAGTCACCAATTTTCCTTCTTTTCTAAATCTGTGTTTCTTTAATATTTTTTTGGTATCTACTCTTGTGATGTTCTTGTTCCTTCGATGACCCCTTTATTATTAAAAAAAGGGGAGAGAGAATAACAAGCTAGTCTTAGGGGGAGAAATTCTTTATTCAAGGATCCCTAGCTCCAAGGAGAAGAAAACTAAAATTTGCCAAAGGGAGAGAAGTTACATTCAATGATTCCCTCAGTTGTTTTCTATGAACCCTACTTTCAATGACCCTTGTTCTCGAAGATCCCTTCCTTGTCAATGATCCATGTAACTACTCCTACATTTAACCTTTTTTGTAATTTATTCCAAAGGGGGAGAATATCAAAGCTTCATGCTCAAGGGAGTGTTACATGCTTATGCAAAGGGGAAGATATGATTTAGGGGGAGAGGAAAATATCGAAAGTTTACACATATACAAGTTGAGAACGATTTAGGGGGAGAAAAATATATTTTGGAGAAAAATTTGCAGACTATTTTATCTTATTTGACTGTTCACTTTAGACCTTTTCTCACCCTATCCAATCCCAATATCTACATGCTGAGATTCAGGGGGAGAGGATGAAATACCACTTTCATATCTAAGGGGAGAAAAGCTATAAAAGATTAATGCTAAAGGAGGAGACATATCAATCTTAAGGATTATCATATTTTATATGTTCTCCATATCTTGGTATCCTTTGAGTTCTATTTCTTTTGATTAGTAGAATACCCTTGTGTTCCCTAACATTGTTTTCTCCAGTGTGTCTCTACTACTAGAATGCTCAAGAAATCAAGGTAAGTATATGCATCATATCTTTGATCAATATGATCTCTTGCTTCTTACACATATTATTTGCAAGAGTGAAGTCTTGAACGAGGATATACATTCCATTCATATATATTGATGCATATAGCCAAGATACATACGACTTCCTATATCCCTTCATCTATATGTGTGTCCATGCATTCCAAAACAACTATCCTTTAAAGGACTGCACACATTTAGGGGGAGTAAATCTCAGGCACGTGTTTCTCAAAGTCTTCATTACATCCATGCATATCTCTATTTGAAGCATTGATTGTATGTTGTCATCAATTACCAAAAAGGGGGAGATTAAAAGCAAAACATGCTCCCTTGGTGGTTTTGTTAATTCATGACAACATACACTGTCTTTTGGACTAACACCTCTATCTAGTGTATTTCGGATAATAGTCCGTGGAGAGTTGGGTTGGCAAAAGAATTGTGGAATTACCCCAAGATGCAAGGAAATAGGTTGGCCAAGCTTCAAGCAAGAGGACTCTACATTTTACATTTGTGAGAAATCACTTTGAGTCCATAGGAAAGCCAATACTATTAAAAGGGGGTAAGGTTTTGTTGGTGAACAAAATGCTCATACGTGCATAAGTGATAGTCACCAAAAACATCCACAAGCTCTCCCACCAAAGTCTGTCTATAACCAAACATTCAAAATCGATGCAACAAACATTCCTATCCCGGTGCCACCGATTCTAGAACCTAGATAGACTCAGCCAAACCCTAGCCACTTCGGTGCAACCGATGCCATACCGGTGCCACTGAGTTTAGGTTGCCAACTTTCTGTTATGCATATTCACATTTTCGGTACCACCGAGATTGTTGGGTCGGTGTCATTGAGATTGGAAATCTGACTTCTAGTCACCTTACCGGTGCAACCGATTTTCATATATCGGTCTCACTAAGATTCAAAAGTTGCCACCTTTTGGTCACTTCGATACCATCGATATTCAAAAGTTGCCACCTTTTGGTTACTTTGGTACCACCAAGATTAACACATCGGTGTCATCGAGTTGGTCATTTTGTGTGTAACGGTTGGATTTTTGGGGATGCCTATATATACCCCTCCACCACCATCAACTCGAAAGAGAGGCACAGAGAATTATTCCATACCTATCCTATCAGATTTTCTGAGAGAGAACCAGCTACCCTTGTGTTGAGATCAAGATCTTCCACTCCAACCATGTGGATCTTGATTTCTAGCCTCCCCAAGTTGCTTTCTACCAATCCCATCTATTCCACCAAGCCAAATCTGTGAGAGAGTGATTGTGTGTTGAGGAGTCTATCATTTTGAAGCACCAGAGCAAGGAGTTCATCGTCATTACCGAGCCTATTACCTTTTGGAGGGTGGTGCCTCCTATATTGGTTATGTGTCTCTTGGGAGCCTCCTACATCGTGTTGTGGAGTGAACCAAGAAGTTTGTAAGGGCAAGGAGATCGCCTACTTCGTGAAGATCTAGCCATAGTGAGGCTAGTCCTTCGTGGACGGAAGCCATATGGAATAGTCAAGGTTGCTACTTCGTGGACCCTTATGGGTGGAGCCCTCCGTGGACTCTCGTGACCATTAACCTCTGTGGGTTGAAGACTCCATAAACGTGGACGTACGATAGCACCACCTATCGCAACCACGGGAAAAATCTTTGTGTCTCCTATTGCGTCTGATCTTCCTATCTCATCTCTTTACTTCATGTGCAATGTCTTTACTTTCCGCTGCCATATTTGTAGACATGCATGTGTAGGGCCATTAGAATTGCTAGACTTGCTAAAACTGTTAAACTGCCAGCCAATCAACTTGGGAAAAGGTTAGGTTTTAAATTTTTGCTAATAGTCTATTCACCCCCTCTAGACACTCTTCTAGTGATCCTATAGAGGTACTGCTAGAGCTTGGTGGGATGGATTCAAGGTCATGCAAGGCGACCGTGTGATCACCTGGGCTGACTTCAAGGAAGGATTCTGCACCACCCACATTCCTTCTGGGATCATGGCTATCAAGAAGAGAGAATTCCGAGCATTGAAGAAAGAAAGTGACTCTGTCAAGGAGTACATGCAGAAGTTGAACCTACTCTCAAGGTATGCACCTGAAGATGTCAACACTCAGGGCGCTAAGATGGAACGCTTCATGGAAGGACTCCAGTAAGCCCCGCAGTATCAACTCATCGTCTATGACTGTCGGACCTTCTTCGATCTGGTGAACATGGACCTCATGCTTGAAGACAAGCATCATGCCATGGACGACATTCACAAGCGGAAGATGATCAACAAGGGTAGTTCCAGCAACCAGAAGCCTCGCCCGTGGAAGCCAGCCCCAACCAAGCCACTTATCAGCCTCAGCAGTGTAGACCTCCTGCACCTCGTCCGAGCTACTAGCCTCAGCAGTGTGCCAATCCTAGGACAGCTAATGACCCACAAGTGTAGGGGGTCAATCGTAGTCCTTTCTATAAGTAAGAGTGTCGAACCCAACGAGGTGCAGATGGAAATGACAAGTGGTTTTCATAAAGGTAATTTCTGCAAGCACTGAAATTGTAGGTAATAGGTAGTTCGATAGCAAGATAATTGGTAATGAACAAGTGACAGTAATGGTAGATAAAGTGCAGAAAGGTAGCCAATACTTTTGTGGCAAAGGACTAGCCAAAACCATCTCTTACAGTAAGCAAAGTGTTCTTGAGGGTACACTGGAATTTCATCTAGTCACTTTCGTAATGTTGGTTTTATTTGTGTTCACTACTTTGATAATTTGATATGTGGGTGCACCGGTGCTTGGGTGTTGTTCTTAGTTGAACAACCTCCCACTTATGATTAACCCCACGCAAGCATCAGCAACTATGAGAAACGAATTAAGATAACATCTAACCATAGCATTAACCATGTGGATCCCAATCAGCCCCTTATGAAGTAGCGCATAAACTAGGGTTTAAGCTTGTGTCACTCTAGCAACCCAGCGTCTAATAACTACTCCACAATGCACTCCCTTAGTCCCAAGTATGTTGAAGTGTCATGTAGTGGACGTTCACATGACACCACTAAGGGAATCACAACATACATATAATCAAAATATCGAACACATTCAGTCAAAAAAAATGTTGAACACATATCAAATTCACATGATTACTTGCAACATGACTTCTCCCGTGACCTCAAGAATAAAGGTAACTACTCACAAATAATATGCATGCTCAAGATCAGAGGGGTGTTGAATAGCATAATGGATCTGAACATATAATCTTCCACCAAATAAACCATATAGTAATCAACCACACAAGGCAATCAACACTATAAGTCACCCACAATACCAATCTGAGGTTCCGGTAAAAAGATTGAACACAAGAGATGAACTAGGGTTTTAGAGGAGATGGTGTTGTTGAATATGTTGATGAATAATGGCCTCCCGAAGATGAGATTGTTCTTGGTGTTGACGATGGCTTCGATTTCCCCCTTCGGGAGGCATGTCCCCCCCGTGGAATCGCTCTGTCGGAGGGCAAAAGTGCTCCTGCCCAAGTTCCGCCTCGAGACGGTGGTGTTCCGTCTCTAAAGTCCTCTGTTGATTTTTTTCTAGGTCAAAATACATTTTATATCAGAAGATGGGCTCCAGAGGTGGGCCGTGCTGAGCACCACCCACCAGGGCGCGCTTGGGGGGGGGGGCTGGCGCACCGTGGTGTCTTGTGCTCACCAGGTGTAACACCCAAGATGCGATCCTATCCTTATTTTGGCACGAGGGCCTCGACAGGGATAGAAGCGCATCTCATCGTTTCGCAAGAATGGATACCATTACAAGTACATGTATAGAAGAGATGAGTATATGAAATTGGCTTACACTCGCCACAAGCTACATCAAGATCACAATAATACAACAACAAATTCAAAAATCATGCAAAAGAGCAGGGTCCGACTATGAATGAAACCAAACAATAAAATGACATCCATCCTTCCTATCCTAGGCTGCGGCCTGGAACCCATCCTAGATTGATGATGAAGAAGAACTCTAAATTAAAACAAGCATCATGCTCACATCTAAGCATCGCATTACCTGTACCTACAACTGTTGTTGTAGTAATCTGTGAGCCACAGGTACTTAGCAATCTCATTTCCAAGGGTATCAAGGCTATTAAAGCTTAATGGGTGAGGTTGCATTAAGTGGTGAGGTTGCAGCAAGCGACTAAGCATTTATTTGACTGGCTAACTTATGAATACAGAAAGTAAAGTGGGTGGTCTACGCATAATGGACGTGAACTAGTAATGATCACCAAGTTATACTGAACACCTACTTACGTCAAACATAACCCCATCGTGTTCTCTCTCAGATAAGGACCCACGAGAAGAGATAGTCACGGTTGCGCACACGGTTGGTGTATTTTATTTGAGTTTACTTCAATTTTACTATGACCGGGTGTTAAACAAAGTTGCCAAGTTGCCACATAACCGCGGACACGGCTTTCCGAAAGATTTAACCCTGCAGGGGTGCTCCAACTAGTCCATCACAAAATAACCACACGCCATGTTGGAATTCCTCAACCGCGGAATCACCCATTGTATTTTCGGAATCCCATTGGAAAATCTCAACTTCGAGATAGCCCGAAGTGTCGTCAAAATCCCACGCGCAAGACATTCGACAAAGGTAAAATAAATCCAGCAAGGCCGCCCGACGTGCCGACCCGACCATCCCGATAGGATCCGCGTATCTCGTTCTCAGGCCACGGTAGATGAGATTTTGTATGGTGGACTAATAGAAATCCCCCGAGTTGCCCCAGGGTGACCCCGTGCAGTGCTCAGTTTTGGACCAACACCAGCAGCACTAGCCCCCTTGTATTATGTTAAATTAATCCACGAGGGGGCGACCCTCTATGCTTTAATAAGGTGATCAATATTATTATGTTGGGCAAATGTAGTACCAAAGTTGGGCCTTGCCAGTCAAGTTTTATCCTAAGATGAAAATCAAGGGGGTCCCCATAACAACCCCGAGCATGTTAGGAGTGCTCAATTATGGCACATAACACCGGTTCACAAGTAACTAGGGCAGCAAGAGTGGAACAAAACACCGAGTAAATGGCCAATCCTTCCACCCTTTACCAAGTATATATGTGCATTAAATTAACTAATAATATCGCGATAACAAAATAATGTCCATGTTGACACATGGAAGCAGTAGCACCTGCAGCTAGAAACGCTATAAGAAGGGCTGAGCATGCTATAACATAGCCAAACAAAGGTTTGCTGGAAAGGTGGAGGGTTAGAGGTTTTTCATGGCAATGTTAGGAGGCTTGAAAAACAAGTGGCATGTAGTGAGACATCACGATAAAAACGGGACAACTAGCATAGAAATGATAGTAGTGGTATCCAGGGAAATGTGTCATCTTGCCTGAGATCCCGCTTGGAAGAAGAACGAGTCCGTGAAGAAGACGATCCGTGAGGTAGACGAACAAATCCTCACACTCCGAAAGCTTTCGGAAAACTATCGAGAAGAAGCAATCCGAAACAAACAATCAACACACAATAACACCACAACATGTGCATGACATGATGCACAATCAATATGATGCAAGTTATGTATGACATGACAAAGCACAACAATCAACATCTACACATTAAGTGAAGCTCAATATGCAACGAGTTGCATATCGAGGAAACTCCACATTCAAATATTTAGTTCCCTCTCGTTTAGGTACACGACAATATTAAATGTTGTTAAACATGGCAAGAGGTGAAGCATAAGTAAACTATCTATCTAGGCTTCTTAAATGAGGTCGAAAACGACTTATAGTATTTCCGAAATGACCTCATATGTTAATTTCGAATTGGTTCAGATCTAATCTAACCATATTTTATATTTTTTAACAAACATAATAAAGGGTGCCATGCGATTCTACATGTCGTTCTAGTAGCTTTACATATATGGAACATTTCAAACGGAGCTATGGTCTAAAAGTTACGACACACACAAAATGAACATGACATGAATGCAAAATGCATGAAAATGACAACCACAACACTTCAAAACATGGATTCAACATGATATTATGATACTACATGAAATTTTAATCAATTTTCATATATGGCATGCCCAAAACGGAGCTACGGTTCAATCACGACAACCAACTCAAGTTTTTATGAAACCTGCCCAAAACAGCAACATCTCATTTTGCATGCATGAAAACCACAAGCTACAAGATCCTAAAATGCACAAACTAAGCATGGCTAAGTAGCATATAACACACAATTCATTTCATCTTCACCTAACATACTCCAAAGAGTCATGGATCACACGGTAGGAAGCTCACAACATGGCTAACTGAAAACAGTTTCAGACTTAGTGAAAATAGCTGTTTTTGATAGTGCAATTATTATCATGAAGGCATATTGACAGCAGTAAAACTATATGCTACAGGTCATATTATGGCATGAAACTTAACAGCATGCTAGAGGACATAAAAAACTACAAATAACACCATTGCACCAACCCCAAATGGGTTCTAGATCACGAGCAAAACAAATGGCAAGACAGCTACAAAATATTACAGATTCGAGACTTAGAAATATTTTGGACCCTCAAAACAATAGTATTTTTATAGCATGTTGGCAACAAGAAAATAACACCTAAACATGCATTATCATGGAAAACAAAATGATCAGGGTCTAGTGCACATGTCAAAGGGCATATCTCATGTTGGCAACTATTCCAAAATATGCATGGAATAAATCACACGAAATAAACAAAAGGACATCATGGCAAAAATGACATGCCTACAAACTTACTAAAATGAAAAACTAAATGCACAAATAAATTCTATGTATTTTTCTACCACAAAATCATATATATTATGCATATTTTCATGTAGGAAAAATGTCAGAATTAATTACGCAAGTTTATGGCATAAACCTATTAGCAAGTCATTTATGAAAATTAAATGCAAACATCATGCCAACATTTTTACCATGCATGAAAATGTGATATTATGAATCTACATAAAATTCTACACATTTTTCATGTATAAAGTTTTTGCATATGATGCACGGATAATTAATTAATAACATTTTGAAATAGGGCATATTTCTGAAATACACCGAATAATAACTAAAATTACACGAGCTGAAAAACAATTAATATGGGTCGAATCCATTAGGCACAGGATAGCTATAGCGCGCATGGGCGGGGATTAGAGCCAAAGTGCTCACCGTAGTGGGCCAAAAGCCCAAACAGAGGAGGCAGGCTGAGGCAAGCTAGCAGGCTGTGGGGAGCACCCGGCCCACACGAGGCGCCGGCTGGGGCTTCGTCCTCCTCCCGATCCCGATCGGGACCAAGGGAGGCATCGGCGGTGGCGGGCCTTGGAGCTTCGTTGAAGGCTGAGGGCGAGGGTTTCGATGGGATCGGGTGGCGCTGCGGCGCGAGGGCTGTCGGCGGCGGACTTGGTAAGGCGGCCATGGAGCTCCTGCTCGAGGCGGCTGGTCAGTGGCGGGATCCAACCAACGGGATGGTTGGGAGGAGCGGTGGGGGACCCCCGGCGTTCGGCACATGGCGGCGGCGAGGGATCCAGCGAGTGGAGGCCATCGGGCGGCTCTGGAGGTAGGGGCGAGCTCGAGCACCTACGGGGTCGACGGCGGCGGCTCGGGCCCGTCAGGCCCTGGATGGGTTTCATGGGCCCGGCGCGGTGGAGGCTGTGGGAGGGAGAAGGAGAGGAGGCTAGGGTTAGGGGTGGCGCGGATTTCAAGGCAGGGTAGGATCGGGGTGTTTATATAGGAAATGGGGGGCTAGGTTAGGGATTTTTGCACTGATTTCGACCATCGGATCTCGATCGGGCGGCTCCGATCGCGAGAGAGGCTAGGTGGGCTGCAATGGGTTGTGTAGAGGGATTTTTGCCCACTTTTAAAAACAATATTTTATCGATGCCTCAAGCGCGTGCATGTGTGTGGTTGGTCTCGAAACGGTCGACGACGCGAATAGAGAGAACCGACAACTACGAACGGATGCAAGTTTTCAAAAACGAGTGATGATGCTATGCAGATGATGCGAATGATGCAATGATGAATGCGACAACCAGCGAATCGCACGACAACCATGGAATTAAAGGGGAATCTTCTGGAGCGTTGGTCCCGGGATGTTACAACTCTCCTTCACTACACGAGGATCTCGTCCCAAGATCTAAGAATGAGAAGGGGAAGAGAAAGAGCAAGAGGTAAACTTAGTTGCTTCTCTGACAAACGAGTGAAACCAATGATCATTGAAGGTTTCAACGAGATGTAGGATGACAAAAGGAACAAGGAAGAATTCACAAGAAATTTGGGCAACACTTCAGTAGAAAAGAGAGGCAAAAATTGATATGCTGGAAAGAAATAGAAAGAGAGTCACCAAATTTGGGTTGGATTGGAATCAAAACTTCATAAGATGGAAGGATCATGAAAATATTTCACAACACTCTGGTTAAATGGACAAGCAAGGGAAGAACATGATCTTAATCAAACTAGATGTGAGTTGAAAAGAGAAACACCACAATGTATCTGGAATAAAAGAATAGAAGTTAGATCTTTGGAGAGAAGAGAATTGAGAAGAAAATGCCAATTACTACCACGATTGAATTTGAAAAGCATCCTTAGAAAGAAGAGATTGAACGGAGTGGATGGAGAATCAACAACAAAAAGAATATCTTGTTATGGGCTTATGAAAAACATCTCAAAATTATGAGGTGACAACCTGCCACAACAGAAACAACTGATTGCTTAAGAGCAACAAGATATGCAAAACTTTTTTCACCAAGAGGTGGAGGAGACACTTGAATCATTTATAACACCATGATAGTAGCAATCCTTAAGAAATGCCTTAAGTGAAATCCCATCCAAGATAACTCCGAGAAGACATGATGGGTTTACTTATCTCATACTCGACAATTTCCCTTCGAGACTCCTCATAATCAAGAATTTAATAACACCATCTCAAAAGACAATGGAGAAGGAATTTAACTTAGAAATCCAAGATAAAGAACACTTGAGCACCTCCAACAAGAATCTTGAAGAACACTTTGAGAAGAATTACATCCTTAACAAACCACCATAAAGGACCTCTTGAAGAATACATGAATGAAAGGATGATAGAAAAGAACTGAAGGTTGCAAAAGAACAAGATTGATGCCTTGCCATGATTTAGATGAAGCTTCGCGATGAGCTATTTGAGAAAATTTGGAACTCCGAAAAGAAAAAGATGGACCACTAGAATAGATAATTTGATATTAGGAACAACCTCTGGAGGAATAATTGAAATCACTTTCTTGAAACAAGAATAAGAATTATGTTATGCTTATCCCTCATCAAGTTAAATTGATGACTAGCAACGGATTTCGCACACGACTTATTCTTCTTGCACAGAATTGAAGAGAGAGAGATTGCAAACTTGAAGAAGTCTTGAACGAGAACACCAGTAAGATTTCACAAATGAATGAGGATACTACGATTGAACGAAGATACATGGGAACAAAGAGATCATGACCAACTAATGAAAACTTCACAAGGCACTGGAATAATTGAGATACGAATGAAGGGAAACCAATTGAGAAGAATTTGAGAACGAAAGCTGAAAGCTCTGAACAACTCTGAGGATGATGGCCTTCGGAGGATCGAGGAATGAAAACAACTCTGAATGCGCCGGATAGATATGGGTGGAATTTCTCATGATCGGAAACAATTCAAGAGGATAGCATCAAGCTGAGATGACAAATCTTCAAGAGAATGGAGCAAGATTTAAGAGAAACTCTTGTTCGGTCTTCAATGCTGAGAATGATGACGAGAAACAACACCATGAATTACTGAGATACTCCGGAATAATGAATAAAGAACGGTTGAGAGAACAATGCAAATGATTTATAAGCGATCTTCGAGAAGGCATATGACTAATGAAATGCATTCTTACGTCATATTAGAAGAGAACTTTGGAACATCTCCGGAAAAGATTAGATGGGCCAAGTAAGATCCTGGGGAAAACACCTGTGGGTTATGGGCCCACTGAAAAGAAACCACCATTGAAATGATTGCTTGAAGAGATACGACACCAGTACAATTAGAACTTGATGAGGTGAGACCCTTGAAATAATTTGAAAGGATTATTGAATGAAGACACAAAACTTCTGAGACATCTTCAGCACTCTAGATATAATAGAGAGAGACAAAAAACAATAGATACTTGGATAGAATTACTGACATGGGGAAGCATTTAGCAATTGAAAAGGATATGAAGAACACCAAGATCTTGAATTGAATGCGCTGGCAAGGAAAACAAGAATAAAGAAATGATGAATTCGAATCACTTGAGGATCTTCACAATGAATCACTGGATACTATACAAAAGAAAAGATAGGAGAAGCATCGATGAAAAGAAAGGCATTTGGATGAGAATTTAATGATTGAAGAAAAAGGGTGGGAGAGTGAGGAAAAATAAAGACAATTTAGGATGGATGAAAAGAATTTCGGAAAGAAACATGCGGATTGATCTTGCAAATACTAGAGAGGATTGAATATTTTGGAGAGGAGCGCATCGGTTGAAAAGAATTGATATTATAATCTTATTGAGCACAAGAATTAGCAATCCCACAGAAATATGAGAACACTACTTTGGAAAGATATGAGATCACCACTTGACATCGAAGCAACTCGAATACCATATTAAAAAACAAACTAGGGATGAGGCTTACAAAACAAGCCAGAACAAATACATGCCCACTATGCACTTGTTGGAAAGATAATCCTAGATACCTACTTGAATTCCCACCTAAGAACTCCCAAAACTTTCTGGTTATGCAATCTGGTGTTGGGGATACAGGGAGGCAAAATATCTCACACAACTAATCAACCCTACACTCCAACTTTATCCGTCTGTCAACACATAACCAGACGCTTCGGAACTCCATCTATCTCGGACCCTCGAAAACACAATGATACCAAACATGGCAGTACCCCGGACACCTCCCCAGTACTGGGTGACTCCAGCCTTATCTCGCCACGAAAAGTATTGAAGTAACTTCGAACATCCTCCGTCCTGAGATAGTAAGGAAACTGAATGATAACAAGGTGCAAAAATCCCTTGTAGCTCTACTCCTCGATAACAGGAGGCACCAAGTACAGAAATCCGTCACATCGACATCATATAGATTCCAAAATATCCGCATGATCCTAATTTTTTTTGATCTAGAATAGGAGTAGAATAAAATTCCTAAGTCGAATACCTCACCAGAGTATAGAAGATGAGTAAAAGAAACCTACTCTCCGATATATAACTAGATTCCAAAATAGTTTTTTCTAGACTCGACTAGGCCAAGTTCGATCAATCAAGGGGGCTCCTAGGGCGGTACATGCTCTGATACCAACTTGTAATGCCCAAGATGCGATCCTATCCGTATTTTGGCACAAGGGCCTCGATAGGGATAGAAGGGCATCTTGTTGTTTCGCAAGAATGGATATCATTAGAAATACATGTATAGAAGAGATGAGTATATGGAATTGGCTTACACTCGCCACAAGCTACATCAAGATCACATCAATACAACAACAAATTCAAACATCATACAAAAGAGCAGGGTCCGACTACGGACGAAACCAAACGATAAAATGACATCCATCCTTGCTATCCCAGGCTGCCGCCTGGAACCCATCCTAGATTGATGATGACGAGGAAGAACTCCAAATTAAAACAAGCATCGCGCTCATGTCAAAGCATCGCATTACCTATACCTACAACTATTGTTGTAGTAATCTATGAGCCACAGGGACTTAGCAATCTCATTTCCAAGGGTATCAAGACTGTTAAAGCTTAATGTGTGAGGTATGGTTAAGTTGTGAGGCTGTAGCAAGAGACTAAGCATTTATTTGAGTGGATAACTTACGAATATAGAAAGTAAAGTGGGTGGTCTACGCATAACGCACGTAAACTAGTAATGATCACTAAGTGATTCTTAACACCTACTTACGTCAAACATAACTCCATCATGTTCTCCCTCGAATAAGGACTCACGAGAAGAGACAGTCACGGTTACGCACACGGTTGGTGTATTTTATTTGAGTTTACGTCAAGTTTACTATGACCGGGTGTTAAACAAAGTTTCCAAGTTGCAACATAACTGCGGGCATGGCTTTCCGAAAGATTTAACCATACAGGGGTGCTCCAACTAGTCCATCACAAATTAACCACACACAACATTGGAATTCGTCAACAGCGGAATCACCCGTAGTATTTGCAGAATCCTGATGGAAAATCTAAACTTCGAGATAGCCCGAAGTGTCGTCAAAATCCCACGCACAAGACGTCCGACAAAGGTAAAACAAGTCCAGCAAGGCCACCCGATGTGCCGAGAATCCCCATAGGAGCCGCGTATCTCGTTCTCAGGCCACGGTAGATGAGCTTTTGTATGGTGGACTAATAGAAATCCCCCGAGTTGTCCCGGGATAGCCCTACATAGTGCTCTGTTTTGGACCAGCACCAGCAACACTGTCCCCCTTGTATTATGTTAAATTAATCCATGAGGGGGCGACCCTCGATGATTTAATTAGGTGATCAGTATTATTATGTTGGGCAAATGTAATACCAAAGTTGAGCTTTGCCAGTCAAGTTTTATCCTAAGATGAAAATCAAGGGGGTCCCCATAACAACCTGTAGCATGTTAGGAGCGCTCAATTATGGAACATAACACCGGTTCACAAGTAACTAGGGCGGCAAGAGTAGAACAAAACACCGAGCAAATGGACAAGCCTTCCACCCTTTACCAAGTATATATGTGCATTAAATTAAATATAGATAATATTGTGATAAAAAAGAATGTCCATGTTGACACATGAAAGCAACAGGACCTGCAGCTATAAGAAGCGCTAAGCATGCTGTAACATAACCAAACAAAGGTTTGCTAGGAGGGTGGAGGGTTAGAGGATTTTCATGGCAATGTTGGGAGGCTTGACAAACAAGTGGTAGGTAGTGATACATCATGATAAAAACGGGACAACTAGCATAGCAATGACAGTAGTGGTATCCAGGGAAATGTGTCATCTTGCCTGAGATCCCACTTGGAAGAAGAACGAGTCTGTGAACAAGACGATATGTGAAGTAGACGAACGAATCCTCACACTCCGAACGCTTTCGGAACTCTATCAAGAAGAAGCAATCCGAAACAAACAATTAACACACAATAACCCCACAACATGTGCATGACATGATGCACAATCAGTATGATGCAAGTTATGTATGACATAACAAAGCACAACAATCAACCTCTACACATTAAGTGAAGCTCAATATGCAACGAGTTGCATATCTACGAAACTCCACATTCAAATATTTAGTTCACTCTCGTTTAGGTACATGACAATATTAAATGTTGTTAAACATGGCAAGAGGTGAAGCATAAGTAAACTATCTATCTAGGCATCTTAAATGAGGTCGGAAACGACTTATAGTATTTCCGAAATGATCTCATATAATAATTTCGAAATTGGTTCCGATCTGATCTAACCATATTTTATATTTGTTAAACAAGAGAATAAAGGGTGCCTTGAAATTCTACCTGTCGTTCTAGTCGATTTACATATATGGAACATCTCAAACGGAGCTATGGTCTAAAAATTATGACACACACAAAATGAACATGACATTAATGCAAAATGAATTAAAATGACAACCACGTCACATCAAAACATGGATGCAAGTTTCATATATGGCATGCCATGTTATGGCACTACATGAAGTTCTAATCAAGTTTCATATATGGCATGCCCAAAACGGAGCTACGGTTCAATCACGACAACCAACTCAAGTTTTTATGAAACCTGCCCAAAGAGGCATGGATGACATGGTAGGAAGCTCACAACATGGCTAATTGAAAACAGTTTCAGACTTAGTGAAAATAGCGTTTTTTGACAGTGCTGTTATTATCACGAAGGCATATTGACAGCAGTAAAACTATATGCTACAGGTCATATTATGGTATGAAACTTAACAACATGCTAGAGGACACAATAAACTACAAATAACTCTATTGCACCAACTCCAAATGGGTTCTAGATCACTTGCAAAACACATGGCAAGACAGCTACAAAATATTGCAGATTCCAGACTTAGAAATATTTTGGACCCTCAAAACAGGAGTATTTTTATAGCATGTTGGCAACAAGAAAATTGCACCTAAACCTGGATTATCATGGAAAACAAAATGACCAGGGTCTAGTGCACATGTTGAAGGTCATATCTCATGTTGGCAACTCTTCCAAAATATGCATGGAATAAATCACACGAAATAAACAAAAGGGCATCATGGCAAAAATGACATGCACACAAACTTACTAAAATGACAAACTAAATGCACAGATAAATTCTACGAATTTTTCTACCCCATAATCAAATATATTATGCATATTTTCATGTAGAAAAAATGTCACAAATAATGACGCAAGTTTATGGCATAAACCTATTAGCAAGTCATTTATGAAAATTAAATGCAAACATCATGCCAATATTTTTACCATGCATGAAAATGCGATATTATGAATGTACATAAAATTCTACACATTTTCCATGTAGAAAGTTTTTGCATATGATGCACAGATAATTAATTAATAACATTTTGAAATAGGGCATATTTCTGAAATACACCGAATAATAACTAAAATCACACGAGCTGAAAAAAAACAATATGGGTCGAATCTATTAGGCACAGGATAGCTATAGCGCTCATGGGCGGGTATTAGAGCCAAAGTGCTCACCATAGTGGGCCAAAAGCCCAGGTAGAGGAGGTAGGCCGAGGCAAGCTACCGGGCCATGGGTAGCACCCGGCCCACGTGAGGCGTCGTCTGGGACTTTGTCCTCCTCCCGATCCCGATCGGTACCGAGGGAGGTAGCAGCGGCGGAGGTGTGACGGGGTGCTCGGGCGGCTCTGGAGGTAGGGGCGAGCTTGGGTGCCTACGGGCTCGGTGGCAGGGGCTCAGGCCCGGGCGGGCCCTGGATGGGCTTCGTGGGCCCAGTGCGATGGAGGCTATGGGAGGGAGACAAGGAGGAGGCTAGGGTTAGGGGTGGCATGGATTTCAAGGCAGGGTAGGCTAGGGGTGTTAAAATAGGAAATGGGGGCTAGGTTAGGGATTTTTGCACCGATTTCGACCGTCGGATCTCGATTGGGCGGCTCTGGTCGCGGGAGAGGCTAGGTGGGCTCCAATGGGCTGTAGAGGGGCTTGGTGAGGATGAGAGGGAATGGATGGTGGCCCGTGACAAAGGTTTTTAAACACCAAAATATCCGACGAATAAACCGATGACTGCACTGCTACGACTGACCGTTGGGGTATCAAACGACCTATGACTACAACGACATTTGGCAAGCGGTCTACCGACAATAAAACCAGACCGCATGCCAAGTTTTGACCCAATCCGAGAATATTTTCTGCATGCTTTTAAAAACAATATTTTATCGATGCCTTGGGCGCGTGCATGTGTGTGGTTGGTCTCGAAACGATCAACGACACGAACAGAGAGAACCAGCAAGTACGAGCGGATGCTAGTTTTGAAAAACGAGTGATGATGCTATGCAAATGATGCGAATGATGCGATGATGAATGCGACAACCAACAAATCGCACGACAACAATGGAATTAAAGGGGAAACTTCTGGAGTGTCGATCTAGGCTGTTACACTAGGGTGGCCCCCTCCGGTAGTTATTTGCTCCAATATTTATTATATATTCGATAAAAAAATCCACGTGAAGTTTCAGCTCATTTGAAGATGTGCAGAATAGGTATCTCTAACATGCTTTTTTTAGGTCCAGATTTCCAGCTACCTGTATTCTCCCTCTTTGTGCAAACCTTGCAAATTATGAGAGATAAGGCATTAGAAATACTCCATGAAGCATTATGATTCATAAATACATTGTAAATAAAAGTATTAAATCATGATTCAAAATGGACATATCAACTCCCCCATGCTTAAACGTCGCTTGTCCTCAATCAAAAGCCGATATTGACAAACATGTCCACATGGTTTGAGAGAGAGGTGTCGATAAAACCAAAATACAGACATAGTAGCATCATGCTTATTATTATAAGAACAACAAACATTATCATAGAACTTTTTCATGTAACTTTTATTTCATAATCACATTATATAACTTCTTATGAACAAGTAACAATTCATCACAACATAGATGTATAAAGCATAAACCTTATTGGAAACCAACAAACTATGTTCTCAATCAACTTTGCAACTACAATTCATCATATTTTCAGGAAGGGTCTCGTGTCGGAGCATTTGGCAGGTCCACATACTCAACCATCATTTAGTCTTCTATAATTGCTAACACTCACAACATACCCATGGGCAAAAAGTTTCAACCGGACACATAGAAAGATAGGGGCTTATAGTTTTGCCTCCCAACATATTCACCTAAAGGGTGATGTCAACAATAATTCTTCATGCTTACTCATATCCAACTGGACATATATGCCCAGATCTTTGCTCACCACATGATGCTTGTAAAAGAAGAAGAATAAAAATAATATAGAAGAATACTTTGACTCTTGCCTGAAAGTAAATACATAAATGTAAAAGATAGGCCCTTCGCAAAGGGAAGCAGAGGTTGTCATGCGCTTTTTAATTTGCATGTCAAATCCCTTAGTGCAAAAGAACGTCACTTTATTATGCAATCCATCGATTTTATTACTTTGCCATCACAAGTTCATGCAATGCTCAATTTTCTCTTACTCCAATTGATTCAACACTTCTAGAAGCAATTTTTATTGCCTTAGTGCACCGATGACAACTTACGAAGGATCTTATTCAATCCATAGGTAGGTATGGTGGACTCTCAAACATGAGTTTGAGTTTTGGGTTTTTGATGCACAAGTAGTGTCGTGGGAACGAGCCTCACAGTAGATGGTAGGGGTATGAAGGAAGAGGGCAGAGTCCTAGCTATGACGAGGGTGTACACACGGATGTATGAGTTCAGGCCCCTCTCGTGGAGGTAACAGCCCTACGTCTCAGTGCTTGGGAGCTTTATGTCGTGTGGAATGTTGAGATTACAATGGTTACAAACCCTTGTGCAGGAGGGGAGGGGCGGCTTATATAGAGTTCGCTGCCCCTCATAATTATCCCGCATCTAAGGGCCTGGTCGTGGGGTTTAAAGTCTGTCGTTACAGGTAACGTACGTAATAAAAGCTACTAATGACCATTGAAACATCGTCTACCCGTTGGGTTTTTGATGATGGCTCCTGGTCTTCTAGCGTCGAGTGAAAGCGAGGTCTTCTGAGTGACACGCGACTGCCAAATAAGAGCGGGAGTCTCCGAGTGGATTACTATCGAGTGACTTTGAACGTCTCCAGGGATCCACTTGGAAGTTCATGCTTGATCATCAACTCCTCCCATGTGGTGTCCTTAGGTAGGGTATGTGGGCCTTGCCTAGGACCCTACCCTAGGTACATATCCTCGTCATTAGCCCCCGAATGGATCAGGGTTTGAGTGGTGGTGGGAGGTATCAACATAGACCTTGAGTTAGCGCATCAAATCCTCCGAATGATATTTGGGATTTCCATGGAACTTGCGTTGATTGAACTCTGAGCATTAGTGTCCATTCAGGATCGACACGCAAAATCTTCTGAATGATATTCGGGGCTTCAACGAAACTTGCGTCGATTGAATTCTTCTCCGGTCGCCCGAGTCCATTCAGACTTAAACGTACCCGAGTGGATGTTTAGCATTTGTTTTGCTCCGAGTGAATTGACAATATCTTGGGAGGCGACGGGTCGGTCTAACAGACCCGGATTTTCTGGGATACAAAAATTGGGAAGTGCACGCGCGATGATGACGCCACGATCAGGGCAAGTGGAGGCACGACGCCTCGATTTTCGTGCCGATCATATCGCCATGTACCGGGCGCCATCAGCAATTGGCGTGCGCGGTAACCTCGCGGGTCCATTGGTTAGTGAGACACTCGGCAGTGTATAAAGATTTCCACGCTACGGTTCGCGCAGTACTTTCGCTAGTTCTTTCTCTTTTCCTCCGGCTCCTTTGCTCCTAGCACCCCACTTCGATCCTCCTCGACGAGAGTCTCCACGTCGACGATGAAGAACACGACGGAGAAGCTGGAGCGGGCAAAGAAGGGGGCGATGAAGCTCAAGGGCAAGAAGCCCTCAACCGCTCGGTTCACCGCGCCGACAGGTTGGATGCAGGGGGATTTTCTCCCCTCTGTAGTCACTCGTGAGGACATGGAGGGCCTCGTCTCCGACGGGCTCATGGCGGATGTCCCTTGGAGGTTTCCGGGGAAGGAGTGCGAGGCGGAGCCACGCGACGGGGAGCGGATTCTTCTTCTGTCCCATGTCGAAAGAGGTTTTTCCATGCCTCCCCACCCATTCTTTAGGGGATTTCTGAACTTTTTCGGTGCTCAATTGCACCACCTCTCACCAAATACCATCGCCTATCTGTCCGCATTCATCACTTTATGTGAGTGCTTCCTGGGTTGCTCTCCCCATTGGGGGTTATTCAAGCACCTCTTCATGGTCAGATCCTAGACCATGAAGAAAGCCCTCCCCGCCGATGGGAAGAGTCACGTGCTCCAGCTGTGTGGAGGTTTAGGGGTTCAGAAAAGAGCCCGTAGTCCTTCCTTGCCATGACTTTTCCCGAGTCCATCAGAGGCTGGCAGTCGACTTGGTTCTACTTCAAAGATGTAGCATCACCGAATATGTTGACTGGACTTCCCCCCTTTACACTCGACCGCCCCGCTGTTCCCAAATCTCTGAGGGTGACCGAAGAGGAGCATGTCCAAGTGGGTGTCTTAGTTGAAGCGGTGGTGCAACTGATCCGGGTGGAGTGAAAAGAATGGATTTGCTGGAGACATTCCTCGGTCGACGCATTCAGCCGCTCCAAGCCAGAGACCACACCATGTGGCACTACGCGGGCCCAGAGGACATGACCAGGACACATCCAGAGGAGGTTCCACAGAAAACTGTCGAGCAGTGGCTTCGTAGCATCACTAGAGCTTGCAACAATCCTCTAGGAGCCAAGAGGGTCCGACCTTACTCGCCCGAAAACCCGCCAAAGAATCTAGTGAGTTGTGTGGTGTCGACTGATGTTGTACTGTCGAGTGATACTTTGACTTATAAACTGACTTACTCCCTTGAATCATGCAGGAGTGGACGAACATGCACTCGTTCGTTCCCAACGGGAACCATGTGGAAGACGGTGTGGTGAGCGAGGGCGGTAGCGTGGATGGCGGCGGTCTTTCCGACATCGAGGACGAATACGAAGACTCCAGCGAAGAGGAAGAGGTCGAGTTGCCTCCCCGGTGCGAAGGTCGCACCAAGGCCCGCCAGGATCCGGCAACTGTTGAGGACAGGACTCCGGGCCCTAGTGAGAAGAACCCGAAACGGAGCCGCCCTTCGACCGTTGATTCAAGTGAAAGACTGGCCAAGCAACCCAAGCAAGCCGTCACCAAGCCTTGCAAAGCTCTGCCTCGCATGAGGGTGGTCGTACTTGTCGTCTCCACGTAAGTGTTTATTTCCGATTTTTTTTGTTCACTGAAGTCTGGAGTTATATCTGACCAAATGACACTCAATCCGTCAGAGCTACTACATCTATGACCTTGCCTCATTGGGATGGAGGGGAAGCAATGGATGTTAACACTGCTGATTTTGCCACTTCTCATAGAGGTAAGAAACTTGTTGGTTCGTCCAGATGGGACTCAACACATGTAGATGTTAACACTGTCGGTTGTCATTGCAGAGGTCATTCAGGTGGAGGACGACGAGGAGCAACTGGACACTTCGCGCGCTCGTACCCGGAGGGCATCATCGGCGCAAGCGCTTCAGCGCTCGACTGTAGAGTCTTCCCAGGGGAGAGGTGGCTCGACACAACCCAGGGCTAAACCCGCAGCACTCTGTCGCATGCTCCTCCAGCCATCTCGATCGTTGTGACATCGACTCAAGCTGGACCCCCTCAGACTACTCCAGCTGCCCCAGCGATCACGCCGACCCCACCTGTGACGGCCTTCTCTCCGCATCGCACCCCGGAAGATTAGACCGGAGATGTGAAGGAAGCCATCATTCAGGCAGAGCAGCTCATGCTGGGAACCAAGGAGGCGTTCGAGGCCAGCAAACTGGCTTTTGATGTCAGTGTAGCCCTCCGTACCAATGTCCGAGTAAGTTCGATTTGAAGTCCGTTGTCGATTGAATTCCTGTCTTCTCTTGGCTGCTATACACCTAGTGGGTGGTTGCTATAGAATGTTTGAACTTTCTCCACTCGAATAGACCGGATCGTAGTCGAGTAGGACTCGGATTGATAGTACGCGTGGTACTAGGGTCACTCGACATGTCGAGTGTATTTTCTGACGAGTTGCTATTTTTTCTGACGAGTTACTCGACGGATCGAGAATTAACCGTCTCAGTGGGGGCGCTCTTAGCGCAACCACTGGGTGTAGTCCCCGAGACCGTTGTCGAGTGCTTGCATCGGCAGGGGTCTTAGAGTCTATTGTATACAGGATACACTTCGCCTTGAATCACACCACTCCGTAGCTTGTAGGTTTCATGGATATTATTGGCAAACAATGATATGATGCTGCATAAGGATAGACTGCACTTCATAGAGTAGGGAGGCGCGTCACTCCACGGGTCGAGGGTCGTGACAGGGCTGACCTTGTCGAATGTTTGAATAACCAGTGGGGGCACGCTAAGTGCACCCACTGGTGTAGTCCCCGAGGCTATTGTTCATCGCAGATGATAAATAGTAAGCTTGAAAACTTGTCGTACGCGTGGTACTAGGGTCACTCTACATGTCAAGAGTTTTTTCTGACGAGTTACTCGACGGATCGAGAGTTAACCGTCTTAGTGGGGGCGCTCATAGCGCACCCATAGGGTGTAGTCTCGAGACCACTGTCGAGTGCTTGGATCGGCAGGGGTCTTAATAGAGGCAACTTTTGAATTTCTTAATGGCATGCAGAGCGCCAGAGCCACTCGACATGTCGAGTGGACTTTTTGCTTGAATTCTTCTAAGATGGTCATTCACCGGCGTTCGATACCCAGTCGACTATCCCAAGCATCACTCGTCGATTGAATTCCTGTCTTGTGTTGATTCCAAAGGGCTTGTGAGCTTGGGGCGGAGTACAAGGACGTGGAGGATGAAAGGAACCGGTTGTAGGTGGATCTGGCGGTCGCCAACAATGCTCTGGAGTGAGTGCGTTCTGAGATGAAGACTTTGGGAGGTAATTACTGCTGATTTTCTGCATTCTCCTCTTCACTCTTCATCTTTTGAACCGAGTGCTCTCACTTGAACAGACGTACGCAATGAAAACCGTCGACTCCGAGCGTGACTCAACAATGTTATTTCTTTAGATTCCATGAAGAAGGCGCTGGAGGAGAAGGACAAGGCACTTGCTGACGCACAACGAGTGGCCAAGGAGAAGACTGAAGCTGCGGAACGAAAGCTGGCGGCTGCCAAGGAGATGGAGGATGAGAACACCAAGCTGAAGCAGGAGCGTGCGGACCTTGTCAAGAAGGCCGAGCAACTAACCAAGAGGGGTAATGGCCTGGAGAAGCATCTGGGCAAATTCTTGAGGAAGATGTATCTTCTGCTCGACGGTGAGTATTTCTTGTCGATTGACATTTGCAAAAAATTTGAGGGTCGCAGTTCACCGATTCTCTTCCTATTTCCCCTTCTTCAATAGAATTCTGCCAGGACTTTGAAAAGGAAACAAAAGAGATTGAGCCCATGCTTGACCCTACCAAGTCGCCGGTTGCTGACGCGGTGGTGATGAACATGCTGCGGCTCAACTTTTGGCTCCTGGGTGCCCAGGCCTACATCACTCGACTAAAATCTGCCATGGAAAGAATCGATAAGGAGCTATGGCCTGAGGGCACTCTTCAGCTCGACCTCAACTCCATGATGGCTCACCTGAATGAACTTCCTAGTCGAGTGCAAGCTTGGAAAATAATCTGCCGCTCGCTGCGGGGCCGACGTGGCGTTGTCACTCGTCAGGGTCCACTATAGGGACGTGAGGGAGGAGAAGCTGAAGGAGCTCCAGGTGGTAAACATGAAGAAACTCTAGTTCGAGGACTTCATGGAAACCTTCATCGAGGCAGCTACCAGAATCGATGACGGCATCGACCTGGACACTTTTGTCGACCCCGCTAGTCCGTCCCCTGCTTAAAAAACTTGGGTCTGTCGAAAAAACAGTAAATTTGCCTTGGTATGCCGAGTGGAACTGTATCCCCTAAAACTTCATTTAGGCCTTAGGCTTGAGCACATTTGCTTCTGCACAAGACGTTTATCCGCGGTTTTACCTGTTGGATTTTACTCGTGCTTTGGCTTTCAATAATTTGTTCGACTGATTTTGTTTTCAACTTAGGCGAAATGCTTTCACAGCTAAGCCTGTGAGTGTGAGGATTACTCATCGCTCGGAGTATTATTGATCTTAGGCGAATGTCGATTCGCAGCTAAGTTGTCAAGTGAATGGATTACTATCCACCCGACGAGGTTTTTAACTTAGAAGAAACGTGTTTCGCAGGTAAGTCCCCGAGCGTGAGGATTGCTCATCACCCGAAGTATTTTTGAACTTAGGCGAATGTCGATTCATAGCTAAGTTGTCGAGTGAATGGATTAATATCCACTCGACGAAGTTTTTAACTTAGGCGAAACATGTTTCACAGATGAGCCCCCGAGTGTGAGGATTGCTCATCACTCAAAGTACTTTTGAACTTAGGCGAATGTCGATTCGTAGCTAAGTTGTCAAGTGAATGGATTGCTATCCACTCGATGAGGTTTTTAACTTAGGCAAAACGTGTTTCGCAGCTAAGCCCCCGAGTGTGAGGATTTCTCATCACTCGGAGTATTTTTGAACTTAGGCGAATGTCGATTCATAGCTAAGTTGTCGAGTGAATGGATGACTATCCACTCGACGAGGTTTTTAACTTAGGCGAAACGTGTTTCGCAGCTAAGCCCCCAAGTGTGAGGATTTCTCATCACTCAGAGTATTTTTGAACTTAGGCGAATGTGATTCACAGCTAAGTTGTCGAGTGAATGGATTACTATCCACTCGACGAGGTTTTTTAACTTAGGCGAAATGTGTTTTGCGGCTAAGCCCCCGAGCATGAGGATTGCTCATCACTCGGAGTATTTTTGAACTTAGGCGAATGTCGATTCGCAGCTAAGTTGTCGAGTGAATGGATTACTATCCACTCGACGAGGTTTTTAACTTAGGCAAAGCGTGTTTCGCAGCTAAGCCCCCGAGTGTGAGGATTGCTCATCACTCGAAGTTTTTTTGAACTTAGGCGAATGTCCATTCACAGCTAAGTTGTCAAGAAAATGGACTACTATCCACTCGACGAGGTTTTTAACTTAGGCGAAATGTGTTTCACAGCTAAGCCCCCGAGTGTGAGGATTGCTCATCACTCGGAGTATTTTTGAACTTAGGCGAATGTCGATTCACAGCTAAGTTGTCGAGTGAATGGATTACTATCCACACGACGATGTTTTTAACTTAGGCAAAATGTGTTTCGCAGCTAAGCCCCCGAGTGTGAGGATTGCTCATCACTCAGAGTATTTTTTTTGAACCTAAGCAAAGACGGATTCGCAAATAGGCCATCAAGTGAATGGAGTGCTATCCACCCGATAGGGTTTTAAACTTAGGCGAAACATGTTTCGCAGCTAAGCCCCCGAGTGTGAGGATTGCTCATCAGTCGGAGTATCCCCAAGAATGTAATTGCACGGTTGGAATTGAAGAAGTATATATCGTAGAAACGTGAATTGCATTGATGAATTATTCTTATTACATCAGAAAACTCTTGTCTCAAGTGTAAAAACGCCGGAGCAGATCTGCATTCCAGGCTCGTGGCTCATCTATCTGTTTCATGAGATTATACAGGTGATAGGCTCCATTGTTTAGAACCTTAGTGACGACAAAAGGGCCTTCCCATGCAGGAGCAAGCTTGTGAGGTCGTTGTTGATTCACCCGGAGCACCAAATCTCCCTCATGGAACGCTCGACTCTTGACATTCCTTGCATGGAAGCGTCGCAGGTCTTGCTGATAGGCAGTGGTCCGGATCAGAGCCATCTCTCGCTCCTCCTCCAGAAGATCTACCCCATCCTATCTTGCCTGTTCAACTTTAGTCTCATAATATAGCTCCACTCGAGGAGAATTGTGGGCCAAGTCACTTGGCAACATGGCTTCAGCACCATAGACAAGGGAGAAAGGAGTTCGTCCAGTCGACCGATTAGGCGTTGTCCTCAATCCCCACAAAACAGACGGCAGCTCAGTTACCCACGCACCGGCGGCATGATCCAAATCGCGCATGGGATGAGGCTTCAGACCTTGCAGAATGAGACCATTAGCCCGCTCAACTTGCCCATTAGTTTGAGGATGTGCAACAGAAGCATAATCCACTCGGGTGCCTTGGGAGTTACAGAATCTCCTGAATTCTTCTGAGTCAAAATTAGTGCCGTTATCCATGATGATGCTGTGCAGAATGCCGTATCGGATAATGATCTCCCTCATGAATGTGACCGCCGTACGAGAGTTCAGCTTCTTGATGGGCTTGGCTTCAAACCACTTGGTGAATTTGTCGACTGCTACCAACAGGTGGGTGAATCCTCCTTTTCCGGGTCAAAAGGGACCAACCATGTCGAGTCCCCAAACCGCAAACGGCCAGCCGAGAGGAATTGTCTTCAAAGCAGACGCCGGCTTGTGCGACAGATTCGCATAGAACTGGCAGCCCTCATAGTGATCAACGATGTCCTTAGCCATCTCATTAGCTGATGGCCAGTAAAAACCAGCTCAGTATGCTTTAGTGATGATCGCCCTCAAAGACGCATGGTGGCCGCAAGTTCCCGTGTGAATTTCGTCTAGAATCATCCGACCTTCCTCGGGGGAAATCCAGCGCTGGGTGACACCAGTCACACTCTCTCTAAATAGCTGATCTCCCGTCACAGTGAAAGCCTTGGACCTGTGCACAATCTATCGAGCCTCTGCTTCATCTTCAGGGAGCTCTTGTCTGAGGATATAGGCAATGTATGGCACAGTCTAGTCGGGAATGATAACCAGAATCTCCATGACCAGGTCAATCACAGCAGGAACATCGACTTCAGTCGAGTCAGAGGAACTCAAAGCTTGTGGGGGATCTTCGGTGAAGGGATCCTCTTGAACCAAAGGAGTGTGCAAGTACTCTAGAAACACACCGCTGGGGACAGGCCGTCGAGTGGAACCAATCTTGGATAGCTCATCAGCCACTTGATTTTTCAGTCGGGGAACATGATGAAGTTCCGAGCCTTCAAATTTCTTCTCCAACTTCCGGACCGCATTGCAGTATCCAGTCATAGAAGGGTTTCTAACATCCCACTCTTTTATCACTTGATTCACCACCAAATCTGAGTCGCCATAAACCATCAGGCGCTTGACGCCGAGTGAGATAGCCATGTGTAACCCATACAAAAGTGCTTCATACTCTTCCTCATTATTGGAGGAATCAAAGTGAATTTGCAAGACATAGCTGAGCTTGTCACCTTTGGGGGATATCAAGACAGCACCAGCACCGGGCCCATTCAACATTTTGGAGCCGTCGAAGAACATTGTCCAATGTGTCGAGTGAACTTGGATGGGCTATTGTTGTTCAGTCCACTCGGCCATGAAATCTGCCAATGCTTGGGACTTGATTGCTTTCTTGGCCTCGAATCTGATGTCAAAGTGTCGAAGCTCAATTGCACATTTAGCCACTCGACCTGATGCGTCGCAATTATTGAAAATCTCGGACAAAGGAGCATCACTGATGACTGAAATCGAATGATCCTAGAAATAATGTGCCACCTTCTTCGCTGACAGGTAAATACCATACACCAGCTTCTGATAGTGTGGATATCTTTGCTTTGAGGGGGACAATACTTCCGAGAGATAATAAACTGGTCGCTGGACTTTATAGGTTTTACCCTCCTCTTTTCGCTCGACAGTCAGCACTATACTGATGACCTAATTTGTGGTCGCGATGTACAGGAGCAAGTGCTCTTTGTTGGCAGGAGCGGCAAGCACCAGCTGGGTGGAGAGTAGGGCTTTGAGCTCAACAAACGCTGCTTCAGCTTCGGGAGTCCAGTCGAACGTGTCGGACTTCTTCATCAACTGATATAAGGGCAGAGCCTTCTCACCAAGACAAGAAATGAATCGACTCAATGCTGCCAAGCAACCTGTGAGCTTCTGAACGTCGTGCATTCGTACGGGAGTCTTCATACGGGTAATGGCGCTGATATTCTCGGGACTGACATCAATTCCTTTCTCGGAAACGAGAAAACCGAGCAACTTGCCGCCAGGGACACCGAAGGTACATTTGGCCGGATTCAGCTTTATGTTTAATCGCCACAGATTGGCGAATGTTTCAGCCAAGTCAGTCAGCAGGTCGGAACCTTTGCGGGGCTTGACCACTATATCGTCCATGTACGCCTTGACATTCCGAGGGATCTGGTCGAGTAAACATTTCTGGATCATGCGCATAAAAGTAGCGCCGGCATTCTTAAGACCAAAAGGCATGGTGATGTAGCAAAAGCACCCGAATGGGGTGACAAAGGCTATCTTTATTTCGTTTGGGCCATATAGACGGATCTAATGGTACCCAGAATAAGCGTCCAAAAACGATAAACACTCGCACCCCATTGTCAAGTCAACAATTTGATCTATGCGGGGGAGCAGAAAATGGTCTTTTGGGCACACCTTATTGAGATGTTTGAAGTCAATGCACATGCGCAACGACTTATCTTTCTTTGGCACCATCACAACATTCGAGAGCCACTCGGAGTGGTAAATCTCCCGAATGAACTTGGCTTGCAAGATACGGGCCACTTCTTCTCCGATTGCCCTGTGCTTCTCCGCCGCTGATTGACGCAAATGCTCCCTAACGGGCTTGGCTTTCGGATCCACTGGCAGACGATGCTCAGCCAGCTCCCTGGGAATCCCCGGCATGTCAGAAGGCTTCCATGCAAAGATATCACAGTTCTCATGGAGGAACTGGATGAGCTCGGCTTCCTATTTACTGTCGAGTGTTGTTGAGATATTCGTCGGGGCAACAGTTCGATCTGTCGGGTGGATGCGCACCTTCTTCACTTCCCCTGCTGACTGAAATGCCGACTCGGAAGCCAGCTTTTTTGCATGGAGAAAATCAGTAGGGTCAGTGGTTTTCTTGTATTCCTCCAGCTTGACCATGGCCATCTGTTGATCGGCGATCTTGGAGCCTTGCTGGAGACACTCTTCGGCCCGTTGTCGATTGCCAATGACCGTGATCACACCCTTAGGGCCTGGCATTTTCAACTTGAGATACACGTAACATGGTCAGGCCATGAAACATGCATAAGCAGGTCGACCTAAAATGGCATGGTAAGCACTCTCGAAATCCACAACTTCAAATGTTAACTTTTCTTTTTGGAATTTTTTGTCATTCGCGAATGTCACATCCAATGCTATTTGGCCGAGTGACTTGGCCTTCTTTCCTGGGATGACCCCGTGAAACTGCATGCAACTCTCGCTGAGACGGGACATCGGAATGCCGATCCCTTTCAGGGTATCCGCATAAAGAATGTTCAGGACGCTACCACCGTCCATGAGGACCTTTCTGAGTTGAGTCCCTTGCATCACCAGATCAACTACCAGAGCCTGCCGACCGAGAGTGGCCACACGAGCAGGATGGTCTGTCTGGTCGAATGTGATAGCATATTGGGACCATTTGAGGTAGGTGGGGGTGTCTGGCAGAGCCATGTTCATTTGTCTATTGATGACTTTCAGATGACTCTTGCTCTCGACATCAGCAAAGATCACCAGTGTTGTAGTGACATCTGGGAATGTTTCCTTTTCCTCGTCTTCATCTCCCTTTTTAGGCGATTTCTCACTCGACTGGTCTCCATTGAATTGCTGGATAAGGGTTCGACACTGTCGAGTGGTGTGCTTGGGCAAAATCAGGTTGCCTTCTGCGTCTTTCCTCGTGTGAATCACACATGGCTGATCCATGATATCAGTTCCTGATTGACCTTTCCCCTTCTTGGGGGCATACTGAGCCTTGGCTTTGCCCCTTGTTCTTCGACTGAGTCACCAGTGCCGCTGCCTCTGCTGGAGCCGGGTCTTCAGCCTCCCGCTTCTGTTTCCGATTGTTGCCACCGCCAGACTTGTTGGCGATAGATCTTCCTTTGCTGCTATGGAGGCAGTCTTCTTCCTCACCATTGGCGTACCGGGTGGCAATTTCCATCATCTTGCCGAGTGAAATATCACCAGTACGCCCGAACTTCAGGTACACCTGCCTGTATCTCACACTGGCCTTGAAAGCACAAACAGCCTGGTGTTCCGACACATTCTCCACCGTATGATGCAGGGTGGACCATCGCTGAATATAATCCCTTAAGGTTTCATTGGGCTTCTGGACGTAGTGCTGTAAGTCGAGCAGACCCGTCGGGCGCTTGCATGTGCCCTCAAAGGTCCAGATAAACACTCGGGCAAGATCTTCCCGACAATGTATGCTGGAAGGAGCCAAACGATTCAACCAAGCTCGAGCTGAACCGTCCAACATGAGGGGAAGGTGCTTCATTGCAACATTGTCATTTCCGCCGCCAATCCGCACAGCCACTCGGTAATCATCTAACCAAGTCTCTGGCTTTGTTTCACTAGAAAACTTTCTGATCCCCGCCGCCATTCTGAAGTTGGGGGGAATCTCTGCAGAACGTATAGCTCTGCTAAAACACTCGGGACCAGACACCATGGCTGAGCTTCCACTTGGAACATCTCTGTCGAGTCCTTCTTTGTAGGCTCTGCTCTTGTCAATCCGCTTCTGAACAAGATAGGCGTGGGCGTCAAAGTCCGTGTCCCACTCATCACCAAAGGAGCGCCTGTCGTCCTGCCACCGGGGCGCGTATGGACCACTCCGCGAAGGAGTGGGCACTCGATGGTGGTCTTCACGGTGATGCTGATCTCTGTCTTGCCCTTCACAAAAACCGCCGCCTCGACAAAACAATGGCGATCCAGGGCTGTGTGTCGACTGAACGGTCTCTGCCTTGGGTGAATTGTTGTATATCCTGTTACGGGACTGAGAAACTGCTAAATTCTGACGCTGTGCTGCATCCAACAGCGCTCTAATCTGCAACAGCCCTCTACCAGCCTCTGACCGGGACGGCTGAATGGAATCCGCTATCCTAGCAGCAGCAACAACATTTAGCACAGGAGTTCGGTTTACCTCAACGTTGTCGTCAGATCCAGTCGGAAACAATGGTCGATGACATCGACTAGGGCGTGGTGGGCGTTGGCGAGCGCGCTCGTCAATCTCTGCCTGGAGCTCTTCCAGATGAACGCGCGCGGCCTCCAAATCTTGGTCCTCTACATTCGCGCCGACGATGGGAGTATGAAGAACCTCCTCGTCGTGGCGCGACTGCTCTTTCGACGGACCTCCAGCCTCGCGCTTGCCACGGCCGAAGCCAAGCGGTGAACTTTGATGAGAGCCCGCCATCAAGACCTCTGCTGCAGGATCGCAGCTTTTGCACTCGGAAGGCACGTCGGACGGATTGGAATCCGACTCGAACGCGCCATGAAGGGACTCGGCAGGCTCGAGCGCTGCAATCTGCGGAGAAGTTTGGCACGCCGCTGCGTGTTCAACCCAACGCTGAAGTCGTGGGCGGCCGGACCGCTCGCGACTGCAAACAGCGAGAGGGGCCGACGGGTAAGGAGTCGACGACTGATGTAGCAACACGCCACAGGGACTCGCACAGAAGTGCATGGTCCCGTGGCCCGGGAGCGCCTCGACATCGAGAGGAGCCTCCTGGAGCCATGCCGTGTCACAACCCTAGTATTTGTTGCAATTAATTTTATTAGATGCATTAGTGAGCATCCATGCATCATGTTAAATGCAAATGAATTTGAAATGAGGAATGAATCAAACCTCAAAGAGATTTTTTCAAAAAAGAGCAATATAGAAATGACCTCAAATAAGTCCAAGAAAATGTTCCTGGTATCCTAAGAAAATATTGGCATGCGTTAAAAATCCAAACCAATATTTTAGGGATCACAGAAATATTTATATTGGGCATTTGAGTTAAACCACCAATTATTTGAATTGGATTTATATTATATTTATATAAAATATAAGTCCAATGAATCTGAAACTTTATGTGTGGCATTGGTTAATTCCACTTGGTCCACATAATTAATTTCAGTTTTTTTATGAAATGGTATGGTATTTTTCTCCAAACCAAAACATATTGAATTAATAGGAAATATAAAAAAAATTGAAAAGAGAGCGAGAGTTACCTGACTTACCTGGCAGCCCACTAGAGCCGGCCCAGCCTAGCTCTTCCCCTGTCGTCTTCCACCTCTGGCCAGTAGGCAGAGCGTGTGGATGCCGTGCGTGTGCATGTGCCATGGCCACCTCCTGCTTGCAGATAGGCCCTCCAGGCGAGGGGATAAGCCCCGAGAGACGTCCAGATCGAGCCCCCCTCCATTTCTCCTCCCTCCCTCGCCCTCTCGCTCACCCTCGCCATGGTCATCTGCCCTGACGCCGGTCTTCAATTCGCGCCATCTCGTGCCTGCCTCGTCAGCAGCTCCAGAAGCCTCGCGGTGAGACACGGATGCGCCTCCCCTCTCCCCATGGTCCCTCCCATCCTCCAGCTGCTGCCCCATCGTGAGCCCGATCCCCTCGCTGCCGGCGATGGCACAGTCGTGGATAGAGCCTCCACGGCTCGCGCCCGAGCATCTCTATGAGCTCCTGGAGCTTCTGTGAAGCCGCCTAGCCGCTCGCCTTGCTCGCTCGTGCCCCTCAATCCTGCAGTCGTGCAAGCCCGAGCCCCCGCTGCCGCTCCCCTCATCGCCGGCGTTGACTCTAGCGTCCCCGCGTCTTCCCGTTGCCTCAGATCGATGCGTGCGAACCCCAGCTGCCCGTAGGTGCCTTCCACCGCCCAAATGGTCATCAGAGGAGGATTTCCGGCGACCCCCGCCGTCTCGGCTCGTCGCCGGCGGCCTCCCTCCAACGAAGCCGACATAGCATCGTCATTAACCGCTAATGACACCCCTAATTAAAACCCTGACCCATTAACACTGGACCCCACCGCACTAATTAACCCTCTGTTTTAATTAATTTAATTCGGGTTAGCCTCTAAGTCAATGACAGGCAGGTCCCACATGACAGATTTGACCTAGACCTGGTCCTGTTGACCTGTTGACGTCATGATGACGCAGTAATTAACTTTTATGATAAAAATAATTCAGAAATTCCAGAAATTATTATAAACTTCTAAAAATCATAGAAAATAATCTGTAAGTCAGATGAAAATAATTTATATATGAAAAATGATCAGAAAAATCCAATGAATCTGTTTATGCCATGGTCATGCATGTTTGAACAAGTTAACATAACCAAGTAGGACATTTCATGAATAGGATAATTTAATAAATAGTGTTGAAGTTGGAATTTAGTATATATTTGAATTCCATTTGACTTAATATGACTACCTATAGCACTAGGTCAATTCAGTGCCTTAACATGCCATTTCGTGCCTCATGTTTGTTGCATCACATTGAATGTGTTCACTTCTCTGTTTGCCGGTGTTGTTCCTTCTCGGTAGACGGTGGTTCTGATGATGTAACCATTGACGCTAATGAAGAGAAGTTTTATCTTCACGAGTGTTAGGCAAGCAAACCCCCCTGAGCATACTGATATGAACCCACTCTCTTGCTCCTCCTCTCTTTTATTGCATTAGGACAATCACAATTCATCTGTTACATGTTCTCAGTAGTTGAACCCATTCCTTTGCATGACCTGTCCTTGCCATAGTAAATAGTTAAAACCACTTAGCATGAGTAGCAACTGCTTGAGCCTTGTTGTGCTTACTCATCCATGTTTGCTTACTGTGCCTGCTATGCTTAGAGTCATGTCATGTTGGGTTTGATCCATCTGGGTGATGAATCAGAATGGCAATGATCATGTCCTACTGTGTGGGAGCTAAGTGTGTGAACACGATTTGGTAAAGGTGGCGATGAGAGGTCATGTACGATTACATGGAGGGTTGTCTCATTGGGAACGTCCTTAAGAACTGAGTTCTGTGTATGTTATCCAACACAAGATACTACTGCACATTAGGATACTTAATTGACCCTCTCGTCCCATTAATTGCCTAGACCTCTGTCCAGGAGTTGCAACTAGTTTCTGGTGTTTGTAGGATAAGTGGTGGGAGCGTGTGTGAAGAAGTATACCCCTGTAGGGTTAAATAAACTATTCGAATAGACGCGTCCTCGAATATGGACTACTTGGAGAACTTATGTGATTCATAGAGAAGTGAAATGGATACTTCTAAAATACACAAGATAAGCGTGAGTGCTATGGATGGCCTTCTCATAGGGAGACGAGAGTGGATCCATAGTAGTGTATTGATTGGAGAATATGTGGACTCGTGTGCGTTATTCCACCTAAATGATACTACTTGTATTCATAGTATAAGTTAGCCAAGAGTCAAAGCTGGCTTGCTGCAATAAACTCCACAACCCCCTTCATTGATACTGATGCATATGTAGATAGTTCTGATGTAAGTCTTGCTGAGTACCCTTGTACTGACGTTTGCTTAATTTATGTTTTTGCAGAGGAGACGTCAGTCTCATTAGTGATATTTATGACGTGAAGTTCGATGTTGACCGGATTAGCTTGGAATCCCAGACAGAGGTCTAGATCCTTTGGTAGGGTTGTTGTAGCTTTTCAGGCTCCTCTAGCCACTTTTGTAGATGTCTGTACCCAGACATGTTTAACTTCCACTTGCTTGTTTGAATGCTCTGAATGTTGGGTCTTGTGACCCCTGTTGGTAACATCTTATTGTATTGGCTCTTCCGAGCCTTCTAAATAAAAGTTGTAATGTTGTATGGTTATGTTGTGATGCCATAGTTGTATCTATGCAGATCGGGCATGTCATGTGTACGTGTGACGTGCAACGGTATGTATGGGATTCGACACCTAGTTGTGTGCCTTTAGTAGTACTCTTTACGGGGAACTGCCTCTTTGTGCTTCCACCGAGCCTTGGTAGCTTGCTACTGCTCCGGACACATTGATTGACCAACATGTATCCTTCTTTGCTGCTGTGTCTGTCCCTTCGGGGAAATGTCTCAGTGTAATGGAGTCCCTGTAGCCTGCTACGACTCGTCTACGTGTAGTAAGGACATTTATGTCCCACGTCATAATGGAGTCCTTGTAGCTTGCTATGACTCGTCTACACACGCTAGAGATCGACACCTGCATTGCTAGGTTACGTATGCCTATCCCTGCACGGATGTGCCATTTGGGTTCTACGACTAGTCATGTCGGCCCGGGTTCTTTGACATTTGAATGCTAGCGACACATTCACATACGTGAATCAGAAGACGCAAACGGTCCCGGCCCAGGTAAGGTGGCAGCCATGGAGATAACCGTGCGTGAGATCGCAAAGTGATGTGATGTGTTACAGGCTGGATTCTTATGGCTTAGGTTCGGGGTCCCGACATGACGAATCATCGGTGATGAAGGTGAGCGCTCCGAAACGGATCTCGTGGCCCAGAGCCAAAACACCGCCGGAAGACAGGCCGAAGGATGAAAATTGCAACCTCGCCTGAAGTCGCTTAGATGCCTGCCCCACGGTGGGCACCAACTATCGTGAGAACGAGCCTGATAGTAGATGGTAGGGGTACGAATGGAGAGGGTAGAGTCCTAGATACGGCGAGGGTGTACACATGGATGTATGAGTTCAGGCCCCTCTCGTGGAGGTAACAACCCTACGTCTCAGTGCTCAGGAGCTTTATGTCGTATGGAATGTTGAGATTACAATGGTTGCGAACCCTTGTGCAGGAGGGGAGGGCGACTTATATAGAGTTCGCTGTCCCTCATAATTATCCCACATCTATGGGCCTGGTCGTGGGGTTTAAAGTCTGCCGTTACAGGTAACGTACGTAATAAAAGCTACTAATGACCATTGAACCAGCGTCTGCCTGTTGGGCTCTTGATGATGGCTCCTGGTCTTCTAGCGTTGAGTGAAAACGAGGTCTTCCGAGTGACACGTGACTGCCGAGTGAGAGCGGGAGTCTCCGAGTGGATTACTGTTGAGTGATTTTGAACGTATCCAGGAATCCACTCGGAAGTTCATGCTTGATCTTCAAGTCCTCCCATGTGGTGTCCTTAGATAGGGTATGTGGGCCTTGCCTAGGACCCTACCCTAGGTACATATCCTCATCAAGTAGTATCTCTAGTTAGTGCGCAATTTTTGGCTAGCAAAGATATTAAGCAAGCACAACATGTTGAAGGAACTATGACAATATATCTTCTACGTGAATCTGAACAAATATAAATCATTACCTTGTCTTCATTGTACAACGTCAACAATTTTGGCATATAATATTTAATGGGGGCTCACAATCATAAAAGATGTCCAAGATAGTGTATTTGCATGTGAATCTTCTCTTCCCTAATTAATTATTTCATGAATTGCATCATTGACTAATGCTATGTTTGTCAATCCCCAATAAATTTTACCACTTCTAATTTTCCTTGCGATTTCAATAATCACCATAAGATTAGCATATGACCTTTTTCATGTATTCTCTTTTATTATGATTGCAACAAGAAAGTAAAGAGTCAAAAGCTCAAACTAAACTTTATTATATAACTCTCACTCGATTACATAGATAGATAGATCATGAAACTAGCACTCGAAAATAGATCATACTAAACTTTTATTCAACTAAATCATGAAAATGCTAAGGATCGTAATAAAAAGCAAAGGTGAAAAGTTATTGTGATACAATACTAGGGCATCTCCCCCAAGCTTGGCTCAAGCCAAGGGGAGTGCCCATACCCGTGTACTCAAGTCTCCTTTGGGGGTGATGATGATGAAAGAGGTTGTGATGAAGAAGTAGTAGGTTTCTTATCCAGCTTCTAGGGCAAAGGTTTAGTATCAAAAGTTGATACACGAGTCGCCTGAGTCCTGCAATTGGCAACTAAACTCATACCTTTAAATCTTGCTTCATATTCAAAAACTTGATTTTGAAGATCATAAATTTGACTTTGCAGAAAGTTGATTTGTTCGTTGAAGGTGAAGATGATGTGTTCATGGACTGGTCATCCACCATGTGGTCATGGGTGAATTCCGTGGTCATGGAGTGACTACCACTAAGTCCATGCTCCACCATCCCTTTGCACTTCAAGATGTCTTGTTCCACTGCTTCAAGCCTATCTTCGATGCTTCCTATCTTCTTAGGCCCTTGAACATCACGGATGTGGAGCACCCCCTCACGCATCTCAATGGGTTGAGGGTGCTTCATCACCTCCGGCAAGTACAGATTGATAACGTTCTCAAAGAACTTGTCCTTGGGGGAACTTGGTGGAGCCATGGAGATGAGATATGACAAGAAAACAACACGAAACAAGAGCAGAAAATATTGTTGTGATGCGATGGTCAAAACAATCAAATATATATAGAAAGAACTTTTATTCTTGGAAAGCAAGCAAACGGAAGGAAAACGGTGTCGGGAAGGTTCTCGAGGTGGGCACAACCCACCAGGACGCACCCTGGTGTATCGTGCTCACATCGGTTGCTTTCTTGTTTATTTCTTATTTTCCAATTTTTCTAATATTCCAAAACTAACAAAAAATATTTCTATGGATTTTTCGGACTCCGTTTACTTACCGTATCACGTACCTCTTCTTTTTTACGATTCTAGAGTGCTCTGAAAGATTTCTCTTATGTGTTCCTCCGGTGTCATGGTTTGGATAACACTGCTTTCAACATTAAAAGGTGTACCTGAGATATAATGTTTAATTCATTGTCCATTCACCACCTTCAGGTTGGTACCTTCGGCATTATTAATCTTAATAGCTCTAGATCGATAAACCTCTTTGATAACATAGGGTCCTTCCAATTTGGAGATAAGTTTTCATGCAAAAATTCTGAAATGAGAATTGTCCAAAAGAACATATTCTTCATCTTTGAATTTGCTCTTTTGGATCCTTTCGTCATTCCATCTGTTAACTTTTTCTTTAAATAGCTTGACATTTTCATAAGCTTGGGTTCTCCATTCATCTAGTGAGCTAATATCAAATAACATCTTTTCACAGGTTAGTTTGATGTCATAGTTGAGTTATTTAATTTCCCAAAATGCTTTGTGTTCTAACTCTAGAGGAAAATGACATGCTTTCCCATATACCATTTTGTATGGAGAGATACAGATAGGATTTTTACAAGCTATTCTATGGGCCCAAAGTGCATCATCTAGTTTGTTAGACCAATTCTTTCGGGGCCTATTGATAGTTTTTTGTAATATCAATTTTATTTCTCTAATGCTAAGTTCAAATTGACCACTAGATTGACGATGATAGGGTGATGCAATTCTATTGTTAACATCATATTTATCAAGCATTTTACGGAAATCACCATGAATAAAATGTGAACCACCATCAGCCATTAAGTATCTAGGGACTCCAAACCTCAGGAAGCTAACTTCTTTAAGCATTTTAATGGAGGTGTTATGATCAACACTACTAGTTGGAATAGCTTCTACCCACTTAGTGACATAATCAACAACAACCAAAATATGAGTATACTGATTAGAGGAAGGAAAAGGTCCCATATAATCAAAAGCCCAAACATCAAATGGCTCAACAACAAGTGAATAATTCATAGGCATTTCCCGATGCTTACCGATATTACCAATTCTTTGACATTCATCACAAGACAATACAAACATACGATCATTCTTGAAGAGAGTAGGCGAATAAAAACCAGATTTCAATACCTTATGAGCAGTTCTATCTCCCGCGTGATGTCCTCCACAAGCTTCGGAATGACATTTCTGTAGGATTTGTTCCTGTTGATGCTCAGGTACACAACGTATAATAATACCATCTAATCCTTCTTTACAAAGATGTGGGTCATTCCAAAAGTAATGTCTTAAATCATAGAAGATTTTTTATTTTGTTGGTATGTGAGACTAGGTGGTATATATTTAGCAACAATGTAGTTAGCATGATCAGCATACCAAGGAGTGTTTTGATAAACATTTATTGCAGCTAACTTTTCATCAGGAATACTATCATCAATAGGTAGTGGGTCATCAATAATATTTTCTATCCTACACAAGTTATTAGCCACGGGGTTCTCAGCTCCTTTCCTACCAGTAATATGAAAATCCAATTCTTGAAGCAAGAGAACCGACCTAATGAGTCTAGGTTTAGCATTTTATTTTCCATAAGATATTTAATAATAACATGATTTGTGTGAACAATAAATTTGGAATCAATAATGTAAGATCTAAATTTATCACAAGCAAACCCAACTGCTAAAAATTCTTTTTTAGTAGTAGCAGAATTTCTTTGGACACTGTCTAGAGTTTTGCTAGCATAATCGATAACATTTAATTTCTTATCAACTTTTTGTCCTAGAACAGCACCAACAACATAATCACTAGCATCACACACAATTTCTGAAGGCAAGTTCCAATTAGGTGGTTGAACAATAGGTGTAGTGGTTAAGGCTTTCTTAAGTGTTTCAGAGGCTTCTACACAATCATCATAAAAAACGAAGGGAATATCATTTTGCAAAAGATTAGTAAGAGGCCTAGAAATTTTGGAGAAGTCTTTAATAAACCTCCTATAGAAACTAGCATGGCCAAGGAAACATCGAATACCTTTGTTATCTTTAGGGCATGGCATTTTCGCGATTGCATCAACTTTAGCTTGATCCACCTTAATACCTCGTTCAGAAATTTTATACCACAAGAAAATACCATCATTACCATAAAGTGGCACTTCTCCCAATTCAAGCGAGATTAGTTTGTTCATATCTCTACAAAACTCGATAAAGGTTTCTTAAGGAATCATCAAAATAAGTTTCATAAACGGAAAAATCGTCCATGAAAACCTCCACAATCTTTTCACAAAAATCAGAGAATATAGAAGTCATGCATCTTTGAAAGGTAGCAGGTGCATTGCGTAAACCAAAAGGCATACGTATGTAAGCATAGGTTCCAAAAGGACAAGTAAAGTTGGTTTTCCCTTGATCAGATTGTGACACGGGTATTTGAGAGGAACCAAAATATCCATCCAAGAAATAAAAGTGTGTTTGCTTAGATAATCTTTCTAACATTTGATTAATGAAAGACAGAGGGTAATGATCTTTTCTAGTAGCCTTATTTAGTTTTCTAAAATCAACTACCATTCTATAGCAGTAACAATTCTTTGTGGGATAAGTTCATTTTCATCATTAGGAACAACAGTAATACCTCCCTTTTTATAGACACAATGAACGGGACTTACCAATCTACTATTAGCTATGAGATTGATTATACCTACTTCCAGAAGCTTTAATATGTCAGTTCTTACCACTTCTTTCATCTTAGGATTCAATCGTCGTTGGTGATCAACAACGAGTTTAGCGTCAGGTTCCATATTAATCTTGTGCTAACATAGAGTGGGACTAATGCCCTTAAGATCATCAAGCGTATATCCAATAGCATCCTGGTGCTTCCTTAGAATTTTTCATATTCTTCTTCATGTTCTAAAAGGTTAGCACTAATAATAACATGATATATCTTTTTCTCATGAGGATAAGCATACTTCAAAGTGCCAAGAAATTGTTTTAATTCCAACACAGGATCACCTTTATATGGAGGAGGACCTCCTAGAGTTTAAATAGGCAAATTGTGTTTTAGTATAGGTTGTTGTTCAAAGAAAATTTTATCTATTGCATTCGTTTCGCGCAAGTGCATATCATATTCATGGTCTAGAAAATGTTGTTCTAGTGGATCAGTAGGAGGAACAGAAATAGAAGCAAGACCAACTATTTCATCCGTACTAGATAATTCTTTATTACGAGGTTGTCTACTAAACTTGGAAAAATTAAACTCATGAGACACATGAGCAAACTCAACACTGAAGGTTTCTTTTTGACAATCTACCTTATCATTAACAGTGTTCAAGAAAGGTCTACCAAAGATAATGGGACAAAAGTCATCTTGTGGGGAACCAAGGACTTGAAAATCAGTGGGATATTTTATTTTCCCACACAAGACTTCAACATATCTAACAATCCCAAGTGGTGTGATGGTGTATGTATTAGCAGGTTTAATAGTAACATCAATACCTTCTATTTCAGTAGGTGATATTTCATTCATAATTTCATGGTATAAAGTAAAATAAATAGAACTCATGCTAGCACCCAAATCGCATAAGCCATGATAGCAATGATATCCTATTTTAACTGAGAAAACATGCATGCCAACTACGGGCCTATGTTTACCTTTTTCATCAGGTTTAGCAATTCTAGCAGCTTCATCAAAGAAGTAGATAACATGCCCATAAATTTTTTTGTACCAAGGGATCTTTAACCATAGCAACACTAGGTTGCAATTTAATTTGTTCAGAGGGCTTAGGTGCTTTAATATTACTCTTGTGAACCACAGTTGATACCTTAGCATGTTCCTTTATCCTAACAGGGAAAGGTGGTTTTTCAATATAAGTAGTAGGCACAAGTGGATCAAAATTGTAAATGATAGTCTCTTCTTTAGATATGACCGGTTCTTTGATTTCTTATTTAATAGGGTGATCATATATAAACCACTTCTCCTTAGGGAGATCAACATGAGTAGCAAATGGTTCACAAAAAAGAGGCTACTATCTAAGAGTCAAGTCCATATTTAGTGCTAAACTTTTGAAAAGCATCGGTATTCATAAAAGATTTTACACAATCAAACTCAAGCTTAATACCTGACCCATTACCTTTGTCGAGTTCCTGATCTGCAGAGTTGCATTTAATTCTTTCTAATAGATCCCATTTCAATTCTATAGTCTTCTTCATAAAAGAACCAGTACAAGAAGTATCGAGCATGGATCGATCATTATGAGAAAGCCGAGCATAATTTTTTTGAATAATAATTTATCTCGAGAGATCATGATTGGGGATTGAATATAATATTGACTTCCCCAAGCTAGAGCAATGATTTATCCTTCACGAGGCCAGAAATTATATATATAATTCCGATCATGATGAACTAGATGCATAGGATAAAACTTTTGGTGGAATTCCAATTTCAACTCGATTCCAATTCCATTGTCCAATATCATCACATAGCCTATTCCATGTCAATGCTTTTCCCTTAAAATATAAAGGGAATACCTTCTTCTTAAATTCATCTTTGGATATACCTTAAAGCTTAAACAATCCACAAACTTTAGGCACATGTATTAGGTGCATATCGGGATGTTCAGTTCCGTCTCCTCCATAAGGATTAGCTAGCAGTTGTTATATCATACCCGAATGAATTTCATAAACAATGTTTTCAGTAGGTCCAGTAGCTTGACGATTAACTAATTGTGGTTCCGGTTGAGGTGAACATACCCTGAACAAACCCCTCAAAGGATTGTTCTCCATAATGACAAGTGACAACAAATTTCAGCACGTAATATGTCAGGGATATTATCCCGCGGTATAACCCGGCCTGAAGCATGACTCGGTCGGGACTTGGCAACTCTCTAGTGACCCGTCCAAGATTGGCGGTCCATAGTGTTGGAAATATGCCCTAGAGGCAATAATAAATTAGTTATTATCATATTTCCTTGTTCATCATAATCGTTTATTACCCATGCTAGAATTGTATTGATCGGAAACTCATATACATGTGTGGATACATAGACAACACCATGTCCCTAGTATGCCTCTAATAAACTAGCTCATTGATCAAAGATGGTTAGGGTTTCCTAGCCATGGACATAAGATGTCATTTGCTAATGGGATCACATCATTAGGAGAATAATGTGATGGACAAGACCCAAATTATAACGTAGCATATGATCGTGTCAGTTTATTGCTACTGTTTTCTGCTTGTCAAGTATCTGTTCCTATGGCCATGAGAGCATGCAACTCACTGACACCGGAGGAGTACCTTGTGTGTATCAAACGTCGCAATGTAACTGGGTGGCTATAAAGTTGCTCTACAGGTATCTCCGAGGGTGTCTGTTGGGTTGGCATGGATCAACACAGGGATTTGTTACTCCGTGTGACGGAGAGGTATCTCAGGGCCCACTCGGTAATACAACATCACTATAAGCCTTGCAAGCAAAGTGACCAAAGATTTAGCCATGGGATCTTGTATTATAGAACGATTAAAGAGACTTGCCTTTAACGAGATTGAACTAGGTATGGAGATACCAACGATCAAATCTCGAGCAAGTAACACACCGAAGAACAAAGGGAACAACAAACGGGATTAACTGAATCCTTGACATAGAGGATCAACTGATAAAGATCTTCGCATAATATGTAGGAATAAATATGGGCATCAAGGTCTTGCTATTGGTTATTGACCATAGAGGCGTCTCGGTCATGTCTACATAGTTCTCGAACCCACAGGGTCTGCACACTTAAGGTTAGGTGACGTTTCGGTAGTATAGAGTTATGTATGGTGGTGAACGAAGGTTGTTCGGAGTCCCGGATGAGATCTTGGATATCACGAGGAGCTCCGGAATGGTCCGGATGTAAAGATTGATATATTGGAAGTCCTATTTTGGTCACCGGAAAAGTTTCGGGCTCATCCGTAGTGTACTGGGAGTGCCGGGAGGGTGTCGGGGGACCATTGGGAGGGGTGTCTCGACCCAAAGGACCTGATGGGCTGTCGGAGGAGTCAAACCAGACCCTGGTGGGCTGGTCTAAGCCCCCACTAAGGCCCATGCGGCTAGGGGTGGGAAAAACCCAAAAGGTGGAGAGGTGGAAAGAGTTTTCAAGTGGAAAGGAGGAATCCTACTCCTAATTGGATTGGAGTAGGACTCCTCCAACTCCAATTTTGACCAAACCTTGAGGGTTTGAGGCTGCCTCCTCCCCTCCCTCCCTGCTATATATACTAGAGGATTTAGAGGGGAAAGCCAACCCTAATTTCCACGTGCTGCCCTCTTCTTCCTCTAGATCTTTTTCTCCTCTAGATTAGTTCTGCGGTGCTTAGGCGAAGCCCTGCAGGATTAGTTCTCCACCACCGCCACCATGTCGTCGTATTACCGTAGAACTCATCTACCTCTCCGCTCCCTCTTGCTATATCAAGAAGGTGGAGATCTTCATCGAGTTGTACGTGTGCTGAACGCGAAGGTGCCGTCCGTTTGGCGCTAGATCAGAAGGACCGTGATCAAGATCGCGAGACAATTCGTGATTGGATCACGGGACGGATCGTGATGAGGTCGCGAGATGGATCGTGATGAGGTCGCGGGACGGATCGTGATGAGGTCATGGGACAGATCATGATTGGATCGCGGGACGGATCATGACGGGATCGAGGAACGCATGGCAATTTGGATCGCGAAGACGTTCGAGTACATCAACCGTGTTTCTTAACGCTTCCTGCTTTGCGATCTACAAGGGTATGTATATCCACTTTCCCTCTCGTAGATTCTCATCACCATGGATAGATCTTGCATGTGCATAGGAAAGTTTTTGTTTCCCTTGCAATGTTCCCCAACAGTGGCATCATGCGCTAGGTCTATGTGTAGATGAGATCTCTAGTAGAACACAAAGAGTTTGTGGGCGTTGATGCTTAGATTATTTCCTCCCTTGGTCGTGTTTTGGTTCAGCGGTATTGCGGGGTGAAGCGTCCCATACCAACCTTACTTGTACGCTTACGAGAGACCGGTTCCATCGACTGACGTGTAACTTCATTGCACAAAGATGGCTGGCGGGTGTCTGTTTCTCCTACTTTAGTTGGATCGGATTCGACAAAGGCGGTCCTTGAGAAGGTTGAAAAGCAACTTATGTATCACCGTTGTGGTTTTGCGTAGGTGAGAATTGTTCTTGCTAGATACCCGTAGCAACCACATAAATCTTGCAACAACAATTAGAGGACGTCTAACTTGTTTTTGCAGGGTATGTTGTGATGTGATATGGCCAATTAGATGATGAGATATATGTGATGTATGAGTTGATCATGTGTTGTATAGAATATCACAACTTGCATGTCATTGAGTACAGTAACCGGCAGGATCCATAGGGTTGTCTTTAATTATTGTATGAACTTTGTGTCAATCATTAAGCGCTATGTAATGCTTTACTTTATTGCTAAACGGTAGCAATAGTAGTATGATCATGGTGGGCGCGACAATCCTGATGGTGACACAATGATGGAGATCATGATGATGGAGATCATGGTGTTATGCCAGTGACAATGGAGATCATGTCGGTGCTTTCAAGATGGAGATCAAAAGCACAAGTTCATGGCCATATCATGTCACTTATGATTTGCATGTGATGTTAATCCTTTTATGCACCTTGTTTTTCTTAGGATGACGGTAGCATTATAAGGTGATCCCTCACTTAAATTTCAAGGTAAAATTGTGTTCTCCTCGAGTTTGCACCGTTGCGGAAGTTTGTCGTGTCGAGACACCACGTGATGATCGGGTGTGATAGACTCTACATTCACATATAACGGGTGCAAGCCAGTGTTGCACATGCAGAACTCTCGGGTTAAACTTTACGAGCCTAGCATGTACATACATGGCCTCGGAACATAAGAGACCGAAAGGTCGAACATGAGTCATATAGTAGATATGACCAACATGATGATGTTCACCATTGAAACCACCTCAACTCACATGATGATCGGACTTGAGTTGGTGAATTTGGATCATGTATCACTCAGATGACCTAAGGGATGTCAATTTGAGTGGGAGTTCTTAAGTAATATGATTAATTCAACTCATTATCATGAACATAGTCAGTAGTGTCTTTGCAAATTATGTTGTAGATTACGAGCTCACGTTGTAGCTCCCTTGGAATTTTTATATGTTCCTAGAGAAATAGAGTTGAAAGATGATGGTAGCAATATTGCGGACTGGGTCCGTGATCTGAGGATTGTCATCATTGCTGCACAGAAGGCTTATGTCCTTAATGCACCGCTCGGTACACCACCCCCTTTAGCGTCGTGTGTAGATGTTGTGAACATTTTTCAGGCACGTTCCGATGACTACTTGATAGTTTAGTGCATCATGCATTACGGCTTAGAATTGAGGCTCCAAAACATTTTGAACATCACGGAACATATGAGATGTTCTAAGAGCTGAAATTGGGATCTCAGGCTCGTGCCCGTTTTGTGAGATATGAGATCTCCAACAAGATTCTTTGCCTGGAAGATGAAGGAGAATAGCTCAATCATTGAGCATGTGCTCAGATTGTCTGGGTGCTACAATCGCTCGAATCGAGTGGGAGTTGATCTTCCAGATAAGATAGTGATTGATATAGTTCTCTGAGTCATTATCACTAAGCTACTAGAACTTCTTGATGAACTACAATTATGCCAGTGATGGAAATGATGATCCCTGAGTTGTTCGCGATGTTTGACACCGTGAAGGTAGTAGTCAAGAAGGAGCATCAAGTGTTGATGGTTAGTAAAACCACTAGTTTCGAGAAGGGCAAAGGCAAGGAAGGAAACTTCATGGATGGAAAGTCAGTTGCTGATCCAGTGAAGCAACCCAAAGTTGAACCCAAACCCGAGACTAAGTGCTTCTATTATGAGGAGAGCGGTCGCTGAAGCGAAACAACCCTAGATACTTGGTAGATAACAAGGCTGGCAACACCGACAGAAGTATATTTGATATACGTGTTATTGATGTGTACCTTGCTAGTACTCCTAATAGCACCTGGGTATTGGATACAAGTTCAGTTGCTAAATGTTAGTAACTCGAAGTAAAAGCTACGGAATAAACGGAGACTAGCTAAGTGTGAGGTGATAATGTGTGTTGGAAATGTTTCCAAGGTTGATGTGATCAACATCGCATGCTCTCTCTACGTTCCGGATTAGTGACAAACCTAAATAAATGTTATTTGGTGTTTGCATTAAACATGAACACGATTAGATCGTGTTTATTGCAACACGGTTATTCATTTAAGTTAGAGAATAATGTTTATTCTATTTACATGAATAATACCTTCAATGGTCATGCACCCTGTGAGAATGGTTTGTTGAATCTTGATCGTAGTAATACACATGTTCATAACATTTATGCCAAAAGATACACAGTTAATAATGATAGTACCACATACTTGTGACACAGCCGTTAAATGTCATATTGGTATAAATCGCATGAAGAAACTCCATGCTGATGGATCTTTGGACTCATTCGATTTCGAATCGGTTGACACATGCGAACCATGCCTCTTGGGCAAGATGACTAAGGACCCCGTTTTCTGGTTTGATGGAGCGGGCAAGTGATTTATTGGAAATGATACATGTTGATGTATGCAATCCAATGAGTCTTCTAGCGTGCGGTGAATATCGTTATTTTCTTACCTTGACTGATGATTTGAGTAGGTCTAATGTATATTTACTTAATGAAATACATGTGTGAATCGTTTGAAAAGTTCAAGCAAATTCATAGTAAAGTTTAAGATCATCATGACAAGAAGATAAAAAGTTTTGCAATATGATCGTGGAGGTGAATATCTGAGTTACGAGTTTGGCATACAACTTTAGATAATGTGAAAGTTGTTTCACAACTCACGCCACCTTGATCACCATAGTGTGATGGTGTGTTCGAACATCATAGTCGTGCTCTATTGGATATGGTGCATACTATGATGTATCTTATCGTTTTACCACTATCATTTTGGGGTTATGCATTAGAGACAACTACATTCACTTTAAATAGGGCACCATCTAAATCCGTTGAGATGACATCATATGGTTTGGCAGAAACCTAAGTTGTCATTTCTTAGAGTTTGGGAATGAGACACTTATGTCTGATAAGCTCGAACCCAAAGCCGAAAATGCATCTTCATAGAATACCCTAAGAATAGTTGGGTATAGCTTCTATCTCAGATCCGAGTACAAAGTGATTGTTGCTAAAACTGGGTCCTTTCTTGAGAAAGATTTTCTCTTGAAAGAATTGAGTGGGTGGAAGATAGAACTTGATGAGGTTGTTGAACCTTTGTTCAACCAGGGAGTAGCGAAGAGCAGAAATATGTTTATGTGGAGCCTACGTCAGTTGAAGAGGAATTTAATGATGATGATCATGAAGCTTCGGATCAAGTTACTATCAAACCTCATAGGTCGACAAGGACGCGTACTGCTCCTGAGTGGTACGACAACCCTGTCTTGGAGGTCATGTTGTTGGACAAAGATGAACCTGCAAGCTATGGAGAAGCGATGATGGGCCCAAATTCCGACAAATGGTTAGAGGCCATGAAATCCAAGAAAGGATCCATGTATGAAAACCAAGTATGGACTTTGGTAGACTTTCTTGTTGGACGGTAGGTCGTTGAATACAAATGGACCTTTAAGATGAAGACAAACGCTAATGGTGAATGTCACCATTTATAAAGCTCGACTTGTCGCAAAGAAGTTTCTGCCAAGTTCAAGGAGTTGACTACGATGAGACTTTCTCACTCGTAGCGATGCTAAAGTCTGTTGGAATTATGTTAGTAGTTGCTGCGTTTTTCAATGATGAAATCTGGCAGATGGATGTCAAAACATCATTTCCTTCCTTGAGGAAAGGTTGTATGAGATAAAACCAGAAGGTTTTGTTAGTCCTAAGGATGCTTAAAGGTGTGCAAGCTTCAGTGATCCTTCTATGGACTGAAGCAAGCATCTTGGAGTTGGAATATACACTTTGATGAGGTGATCAAAGTTTTTCGAGTCTATACAAAGTTTATGAGAAACTTGTATTTACAATAAAGTGAGTGGGAGCACTATAGAGTTTCTGATAAGCATATGTGGATAACATATTGTTGATCGGAAATGATGTAGAATTTCTGGAAAGCATAAAGGGTTGTTTGAAAAGAGTTTTTTAAAGGAAGACATGGATAAAGCGACTTAATTGTTGGGCATCGAGATCTATAGAGATAGATCAAGACGTTTGATAAGACTTTCAATGAGTACATACCTTGACAAGATTTTGTAAGAGTTCAAAATGGATCAGTTAAAGAAAGAGTTCTTGCCTGATTTTTAAGTTGTGAAGTTGAGTGAGACTCAAAGCTCAACCACGACAAAAGAAAGAGAAAGGACGAATGTCGTCCCCTATGTCTTAGCCATAGGCTCTATATAATATGCCATGCTGTGTGCCTTGCCATGAGTCTGTCAAGGGGTACAAGAGTGATCCAGGAGTGGATCACTGGACAGCGGTCAAGATTATACTTAGTAACTAACGGACTAAGGAAATGTTTCTCGATTATGGAGTTGATTAAGAGTTCATTCTAAAGAGTTACGTCGATGCAAGCTTTAACACTGATCCGGATGGCACTTAGTAGCAATCCGGATATGTATAGTGGAGCAGCCATTTGGAATAGTTCCAAGTGAAGTGTGGTAGAAGTATTTACAATATGACATAGAGATTTGCAAAGTACACATGGATCTGAATGTTGCAGACCCATTGACTAAAAGACCTCTCTCACATGCAAAGCATGATCGAGCCCCAAAACTTACTGGGTGTTAGATTCATAACAATGTGAATCACATGGTGATGTGAACTAGATTATTGACTCTAGTGCAAGTGGGAGACTGTTGGAAATATGCCCTAGAGGCAATAATAAATTAGTTATTATCATATTTCCTTATTCATGATAATCGTTTATTATCCATGCTAGAATTGAATTGATCAGAAACTCAGATACATGTGTGGATACATAGACAACACCATGTCCCTAGCATGCCTCTAATAGATTCGCTCGTTGATCAAAGATGGTTACGGTTTCCTAGCCATGGACATAAGATGTCATTTGATAACGGGATCACATCATTAGGAGAATGATGTGATGGAGAAGACCCAAATTATAAACATAGCATATGCTCGTCTCAGTTTATTGCTATTGTTTTCTGCATGTCAAGTATCTGTTACTATGACCATGAGATCATGCAACTCACTGACACCGGAGGAGTACCTTGTGTGTATCAAACATCGCAACATAACTGGGTGACTATAAAGGTTCTCTACAGGTATCTCCGAGGGTGTCTGTTGGGTTGGCATGGATCAAGACAGGGATTTGTTACTCTGTGTGACGGAGAGGTATCTCAGGGCCCACTCGGTAATACAACATCACTATAAGCCTTGCAAGTAATGTGACTAAAGAGTTAGCCACGGGATCTTGTATTATGGAACGAGTAAAGAGACTTGCGTGTAACGAGATTGAACTAGGTATGGAGATACCGATGATCAAATCTCGAGCAAGTAATATACTGAAGAACAAGGGGAACAACAAAAAGGATTAACTGAATCCTTGACATAGAGGTTCAACCGATAAAGATCTTCATAAAATATGTAGGAATCAATATGGGCATCCAGGTCCCACTATTGGTTATTGACCGTAGAGGTGTCTCGGTCATGTCTACATAGTTCTCGAACCCGCAGGGTCTGCACACTTAAGGTTCGGTGACATTTTGGTAGTATAGAGTAATGTATGGTGGTGACCGAAGGTTGTTCGGAGTCCCGGATGAGATCCCGGATGTCACGAGGAGCTCCGGAATGGTCCGGAGGTAAATATTAATATATATGAAGTCCTATTTTGGTCACCGGAAAAGTTTTGGGCTCATCGGTAGTGTACAGGGAGTGCCGAGAGGGTGCCGGGGGACCATCGGGAGGGGTGTCTCGACCCAAAGGACCGCATGGGCTATGGGGGGAGTCAAACCAGACCCTGGTGGGCTGGTCTAAGCCCCCACTAAGGCCCATGCGGCTAGGGGTGCAAAAAACTCAAAAGGTGGAGAGGTGGAAAGAGTTTTCAAGTGGAAAGGAGGAATCCTACTCCTGATAGGATTGGAGTAGGACTCCTCCACCTCCAATTTCGACCAAACCTTGAGGGTTTGAGGATGCCTCCTACCCTCCCTCCCTCCTATATATACTAGAGGATTTGGAGGGGAAAGCCAACCCTAATCGCCACGTGCTGCCCTCTTCTTCCTCTAGATCTATTTCTCCTCTAGATTAGTTCTGCGGTGCTTAGGCGAAGCCATACAAGATTAGTTCACCACCACCACCATGCCGTTGTGCTTCCGGAGAACTCATCTACCTCTCCGCTCCCTCTTGCTGGATTAATAATGCGGAGATCGTCATCGAGCTGTACGTGTGCTGAACGCGGAGGTGCCATCCGTTCGGCGCTAGATCGGAAGAACCATGATCAAGATCGCGAGACGATTCATGATTGGATCGCAGGACGGATCGTGATGAGATCGCAGGACGGATCGTGATGGGATTGAGGGACGCTCGGCGATTTGGATCACGAAGACATTCAACTACATCAACCGCATTTCTTAACACTTCCCGCTTTGCGATCTACAATGGTATGTAGATCCACTCTCCCTCTCGTAGATGCTCATCAACATGGATAGATCTTGCGTGTGCATAGGAACTTTTTTGTTTCCCATGCAATGTTCCCCAACACATAGGTGACCTGATAGGTGGGTCAGACAAATGACAAGACCCAACGACCCAGAAAGCGGCTCTTGGGAGGCTGACTCATGTTATGGTAGGATGGATCACAGAGTAGGCCCAAGGAAAGGAAATACTCCCTCACGAAGGAAACAAGACCCGGATTAGGATTCAAGAGAGACTAGTCCTAATCCTACTCTTAGTAGGACTCTACATGTAAACCTACCCCTTCAACCTATATAAGGAGGGGTAAGGCGCCCCAAAAAGGACAAGTTCAAGTCATCAGAGATAGAGAGATTAGAAACCCTCGATACTAGAGGTAGCGATTCTACACCATTGTAATTGAAATCATCCCCATCATCAATACACACAAAGCAGGACGTAGGATTTTACCTCCATCGGAATGGCCGAACCTGGGTAAACCCGCGTCTCTCTACTTCCGACCAACCCCTCTCAAGCCGCCACCTAGTTGCGATTGCCTCACACCTAATTTCTCTCATGAGGACATATTGCCATGAAAAAATCATGACAGTTGGCGCCCACCGTGGGGTCAACACATGATGGTGTTTTGTTTGTGAAGGAATCTTTTCAGGGATCGAGAAGTTCGCGATGTGTCGAAAGAAGTAGAGCCGGCGTAGAAGGATCATGCCATCGATGAATAGTCAGAAAAACATATACGAGATTTGATTTGGACGAGATAGGGTTTTACATCCGTAAGGTGCCACAAATCACCGAGGTTAAGACCATTCATAAATTTTCGCTGCAAATTCTACATGTACGGCGGCCGTGTTCAACGTTTAGTGCATAGAATCAAATCCCGAGGCTACAAGAGGAAGCTCAGTCTGCCAAATTGCCGTGCTTTGTGCTAATTGCGTTCTACATAGTACAAGTCCCGATAGGATAATCTGATATTGTTCCCTCAAATCAAACTAAAAGCAATACCAATAGCGGCCATTATCAAGTCTGCATACAGGCAAGAGTACTTTTTGGTGTCACGTCATGCAATCATATCAAGCCATTGGAGTATTGGTTTGTACTAACCGCGTTCGATTTAGGAAAGAGAAGGAAACTTATAGGTGGAGCAGGCATCTATTGAAAGGAGGACCCGCCGCAATCATGGAAAGAATGGCCACGGTCGTATAAAAGTCTGTTCAATTGACCATAGTGCTACTATTTGATAAAAACAGTAATCAAGATTCGATCCACCATGTCATTGTTGAGTGCAAAGATGGTGCTGGAGATATCCTTGAGTCCAGCCAGCACAAGCTCCTCGGCCACAATGTCTACATCAGCTCACATGCCTCTGTCGGCGTCTTCGACTGGAACATCCGCTACTACCCCAGCGGGTGCCTGAAGCCCAAATATGTGTCCATCTTCAGGCAGTTCGGCCTGCCTACTCCACTCCGCCATTAGCTCTGTCCCCAGGGACACCTTCCACCTCTCCTACCAAATCGCACGCTGCTGCGTCTCCCTGCCTTACCTCGGCCGGCTTAGCCACCGTATCGGCTCCGCCTGCCTTGTACCACAGACCCATCACCGGGGCCTCTCCTCGCCCGCTACGCCGTGGCTAGCTCCGCTTCACCCATTCGGCAATAGGGTGCTATTGTGAACGTCACTACTGCCTGACCACCGACCGCCCACTGGCTCAGCCTGCTGGCCCCAGCCTTGCCTACTCACCAAGCCGGTTCGCTGCAGCTCTGCTTCACCCTCGCGCGCGTGCACCCCCTTCCTGGCTATGCTTCGCCTCCACGCACCACTGCCTTGAGTCACCAACGTGCCCACACCTCTCCTTACCTCGCCTGTGTGAGCGGGCCTCAATTCGCTACGATCGCCTCCGTCATGCATCGTGTGCCGTCATGAGCCGCTGCCATCGCCGGCCACAAACGCCTCGCCCCGCTCCAGTCCACGAATGTCGCGCCCCGTCGCTGGGCAGCAACCACCTCTCTTCTCCATGAGTCGCCTCCACACCCGGTGGCTCCAGTCGCTTGCGACCGCGCCTCGACTCCTCGCCATCGCCTCGCCTCACCTCGCCACTCTATACTCGTCGCGAGTCTCCTTCGCACTCTCCTCGTTGCGAGTTGCCTCAGTCTTGAGTCGCCCCCGTCGCCGTGGTCTCACCCCACAATGCTCATCTCCATGCATCACTTCTCCGGGCACCTTCGCCGTCCGCTGTTGTCTTGCTGTGCTGGCTCCACCGCTGCCGGCGGCTCTAGCTCACCTCGCCTCTGCCCGCTAGCTTTGGTCCACCGCCGTCTGCAACCTGATGCGTTCCATCTCTGACCGCGGCCGGATGTGCCCGCACCTACCGGGTTCTCCCTACCGGGCTGGCTCTGCTTCCATGGCCCCACTCCCACCGTGGCTCCTACCTCCCTCTCGCCCCCGCTTCTTCCGCCCGCCGGGACGACACGCCCCTGCCGGGGCAGCTTTATCCCACTTGTACGGGCAAGGGAGATAAATACAATGAGAAGGGGGAGTTGACCAAGTGGGATAAAAGAGGGATGTGGGTACTAAAAAAAGAGGGAGCGAGTTGAGGACCAATTGGCAAGGTGAAAAGAAAAAATGTAGAGAGGGGGTGTATGTTATCATCAACCCCATGACGGATGAATTTTGACAAAACATACCTGGGTAATTATTCATTTCCTATGTGGCACGATACAACAGAGATGGAGTCACACCAACGTCAGTCTAGACCGGTGTTCGTCTGTGTCGCACTGCACCGGTTTCCAACATCGCGGCCAACTCTCATGTCTGTGCGACCAAGACATCTTACAACGCAGCGACCGGCTCTCGCGTGTTGTAGATATGCCCTAGAGGCAATCATGTATGAAGATATTTCCTATGTCTTTATGAATGAATATAGTCATTGGACATTATCATTGATGTGTATTAACAAGTGCTTGACTGGTTTGTGAGACTACGCATTGTATGATAACTGTCCTAAATGGTCCCTAGTCGAAAGGGTTGTGTGGACGCACAACTAATCAGACTAGCATATGACACGGTGGATGGTTTGGTCTCGCTAACCATGTAGCATTGGATGCTAGCCAGATAATATGGACTTAGAAAGGTCTAGTCGGATTTGACTTAGTCGAATCGGAGTCAAGATAAGGTCTGAGTTAGACAGGCCCAACTATGAGACGCAGCAATAGGTCATCTGTGAGTCTCTAGTACAACATATGTTCTATGTCCTAAGACCCGAGCTGGCGCATGTACTCGGGATGGTGACAGACTTGCTTTGGGCCGACCAAACGCTACTCTATGACTAGGTAGTTACAAAGGTAGGTTTCGGGCTTGTCCAGACCCATGCTGCGAGACATGGTCGAGCAAGATCGGATTTGCCCCTCCGATCAGGAGAGATATACTCTGGGCCCCTCGAGTGATCCGACCTAGATAAGCATGGCCATGCGATGAGGATTATGAGATAATTCGAATGTTGGTCGGATTCACCGCAACGAGAAAGAGGTCGTGCTGCAATAAGGATGACCATGTCGCCTTGTGCACGACAACATATATCATGTGGAAAAGGGAATAGAAATGTGAAGTACAAGTTTGCCTAACCAACATATATCATTATAGGATCTGGATTCAGATAGGATGCATATTAGATATGTGGAGGGCGTGGATGAGATCCGTCGTCGTTCATGAGATTGGCTATGTGCACGGTCGATGAGATCAACTGCACATCGGGATAGAGTGAGGCTATGTTTTTTGTCAATCGGAATCGATGAGGTCATGACACAACCTACCCCTACCAGTCGGTTTCCGCCCTCGGGGTTAACTGTGAATCGTAAGTCCGAATCGGGCTCGCGATGATCGATTAGATCGGTCAGATCAGAAAATTCAGCATGATGGGAATACAAATTTGATCTGTTATTCCCCAAAATGTCGGGCACTACTCACACCCGCGAGGGCACTGTCCCTTTGAACCCCGCCCGCTAATCGGCTACCGGGACCGCCGTATGCGTAGCGCCTTGTATTTCGTACACGATCACACAAACCGGTAGAATGTGATTCTATCATAAGTTTGTTTTGCAGGTTTGATGTGAATAGTATGGCTCATATGTATGTGATGCATGTGTGTAACTTAACATGACCTGCGTGTCAAGATTGTCAGTCGGTAGGAACCAAAGCATTGTCATTATATTGTATAACAACATGCGTGTCGACTTGTGATTCTCTGTAAATTCATTACTAGTTGTAGTTGGAGGACAGAGATCAAGTTTGAGGATTTGGCATCCTGGCGTGACGGACAAGACGGAGTTCAGCCTTGGCCATCGGAGTAGGAGCCAGCCATGGAAGGACACCCATGGAGGAGCCATACTATTTCACATATTTATGTTTATATGTGATGGATATTGCTTCTTATTTCTATGCATGTTAGTTTAGTAGAAAGATCCCTCATTAATATCAAGCATATTGCCATTCCAGATGTTGCACCTTCGAACGTCAAGTATGTTTGGTAGTGGGCTCATAAAATTGAGGTGCTACTATTTGTCCTTGAACTAGAGGGTTTTGTCGCACACGGACATGCACTGCATTAGGTTAACTTGACTAGGCTATCAAAACGGTTTTGGGCCTTGTGTAAAAGATGGTTGGGAGCCAGGGTATAAGATACCTACCCAACCGATAGGAGTCGTATAGAGATACGATTAGCAAGATGTTGCTTACCGAATAGGCAAGTTGGCTAGCAGTGATGCTAAAGCTCACTAGTCGCTCGCGCTAGACAGGTCTTGAATCACTAAGAGTTTGCGGAGGGATGTTGACTTCAGTGGGAGTAGTTCTATTTAAGGCTTGAATTACTCTACATAAACACATTGCTTAGTGATTGGATATTTTCTATTGTAGATCACTGGCACCACCTGTTCAACCCAACTTTGCATTGAAATCAATTCTAGAAAAGGATAAATTGAATGGAACATACTTTACCACCTGTTATAGAAATTGAGAATTGTTCTCAAGCACAATAAAAAGGAACATGTCCTAGAGGATTCACTTCCAGAGGAACCTGCCCAGAATGCTAATGACACAACCAAGAATGCCCACCAGAATCTCGTTGATGAATCAAACGAGATCAGCTGCCTCATCCTGGCTTGTATGGAGCCCGATTTGCAATAGCATTTCGAAAACATCCAGACTTCCGATATGATCGAGAGTTTGAAGAGCATGTTTCAGGTGTAGGCTAGGACCGAGAGGTTCAACGTCTAGAAATCCTTGATGGATTGTAAGCTGAAAGAGGGTGATCCACTGAGCCCGCACGTTATCAAGATGATCGGGCACGTGCATGCTTTGGATCGGTTAGGCTTCCCACTTGGGGACGAGCTACCCACGGATGCAATCTTGGGTTCTCTTCCACCTAGCTAGGGGACATTCGTCTCAAACTATCATATGCACGGCTTGGATAAGAATCTCACTGAATTGCATGGGATGCTCAAATTGGCAGAGCAAGATATTAAGAAATTCACACATCAAGTGTTGATGGTGCAGAACTCGGCTAAGTTCAAGAAGAGTTGGTCCAAGAAAAAGGGTAAGGAAAAGGGCACGAATAGGGTTGTCTCCGCTACTGAGCCAAAGTCTGGACCAAACTCAAAGACCATTTGCTTTCACTGCAAGGAAGCTGGTCACTAGAAGAGGAACTGTAGCAAGTGGCTTGCTGAGCACGGCAAGAAGGCCGGAGATGCTTCTACATGCAAAGGTACACTTGTTACATATATTATAGACATTTACCTTGCTCACATACCTAGTAGCTCTTGGGTATTTGATACCGGATTGGTTGTGCATATTTGCAACTTGATCCAGGGGCTGGTAAGAACTAGGCGTGTGGCACAAGGGGAGATTGACATCAGGGTCGGCAACAAAGCAAAAGTTGCTGCGTTGGAGGTCGGCATGATGCAGCTCAAGCTTCCTTCTAGATTTATTTTGGAATTTAATAATTGTTATTACATTCCCACAATTAGTCGGCACATTATTTCTGCCTCATGCTTGATGAGTCAAGGTTATGAATTAAATATAAATGACAATGGTTGTTCATTTAATTAGAATGGAATGTTACATGGCTATGCACCCATAGTACATGCGCTCTTTATTTTAAATCTAGAAACGGAACCAGTCTATAATGTGAATGTCAAGAGGCATAAGCCAAATGAGATAAATCCGACATACTTCTGGCATTGCCGTCTTGGACACATTAGTTTGAAACGCATGAAGAATGTCCATGATGATGGACTCCTAACTTCGTACGAGTTCGGGTCATTCAAGACATGTGAATAATGCTTGCTAGGCATGATGACTAAGTCTCCTTTTGCAAAGAGTTACGAGAGGGCATCCGAGTTGTTGGAGCTTATACACAGTGATGTGTGTGGTCCAATGAGCACAACGGCCAGAGGTGGCTATCAGTACTTTGTGACTTTTACCGACAATTTGAGTACATATGGATATATCTATTTGATGAGGCACACGTCGGAAACTTTTGAACAGTTCAAAGAGATTCAAAACAAGGTTGAAAATCAGCTTGCTAAGACGATAAAACTTCTACGATCAGATCGTGGAGGTGAGTACATGAGCCAGGAGTTTGATAATCATCTAAAAAGCCAAAGCATAGTACCTCAACTCACACCCCCGGGTATGCTGCAGAGAAACGGTGTCTCAAAACGGAGAAATCAAACCTTGTGGGACATAGTCCAGTCGATGATGAGCAAATCGGATTTACTCTTGTCATTCTAGGGATACACTCTAGAAACTGTAGCTTTCACACTTAATAGGGTACCATCAAAATCCGTAGACAAGACACCACATGAGATGTGGACTGGGAAGAGTCCTAGTTTGTCTTTTCTAAAGATTTGGGGTTGTGAAGCATTTGTCAAGCGACTCATGTCAGACAAGCTTACACCCAAGTTGGATAAATGCATATTCGTGGGATATCCAAGGGAAACCTTGGGATATAACTTCTACAACCGAGAAGAGAACAAAGTGTTTGTTGCTTGGAACGGGGTTTTCCTAGAGAAAGAGTTTCTCAGTCGGGAGGCCAGTGGGAAACAGTGTGACTCGAAGAAATTCGAGAGCCACTCGGGGACAACTCGGTTGGTGATGAGGTCACACCGGACTCGGTCAGAGAACCCGTAGTGGAGTCGGCACCAGAACCATGGAGGTCGGAAAGATTGCATAGAGTGCGCGACATTTTGTTGCTAGAAAGCGACGAGCTGGCCACGTATACGAAAGCGATGGTGAGCCAAGATTCTGAGGCATGGGTAGAGGCCATGAGATCCAAGTTAAAGTCCATGGATGACAATCAAGTCTGGGACTTGGTTGATCTGCCACCTGGCGTAGTTGCCATTAGTTGCAAATGGGTCTTTAAGAAGAAAACCGATGTGGATGGAGATGTTCAGATCCACAAAGCTCGGCTTGTTGCTAAAGGTTATGGACAAGTTCAAGGAATTGACTATGACGAGACCTACTTGCCGGTAGCAATGCTAAAGTTGGTGAGGATCATACTAGCTATAGCTGCTTATTTTGATTATGAGATATGGTAGTTGGATGTCAAAATGGCATTACTTCATGGAAAATAAAAATAGGATGTATACATGATACAACCCGAAGGTTTTGTCGATCCAACTAATGCTGGTATAATATGCAAGCTCAAGAGATACACTTATGGATTGAAGCAAGCAGCTCGGAGTTGGAACATTCGTTTTGATGAAGTCATCGTTGACCTTGGTTTCATAAAGAATGAAGAGGACTATTGTTTGTACAAGAAGTCTAGTGGGAGCTCGGTAGTATTCTTGATCTTATATGTGGATGACATAATGCTGATCAGAAATGATGTTTCAATGCTGAACTTGGTCAAGGAATCATTGAACGGCAAGTTCTCGATGAAAGACCTCGAAGAGGCAGTGTACATTTTAGGCATCAAGATCTATAGACAAATTGTTGAAGAGGTTGTTAGGCTTAAGCCAGAGCATGTACATAGACAAATTGTTGAAGAGGTTCAACATGATCGAGGCCATGAAAGGGTTCTTGGCCGTCTCACATGGTATAAGGCTAAGCAAGACTCAGAGTCCTATGACTTCTGATGAGCGAAACCATATGAGTAGGATTACATATGCCTCTGAAATTGGATCCATCATGTATGCCATGTTATGTACACGGCCTGATGTTGCCTATGCAATAATCTTAACAAGCAGATACCAGGCCGACCCAGGTGAGAGTCACTGGGCGGCGGTGAAAACTATCTTGAAGTACCTGAAAAGGACTAAAACGATGTTCCTAGTTTATGGAGGTGAGGAGGAGCTCTGCGTAAATGTTACGCTGATGCTAGTTTGCAAACCGACAGGGATGATTGTCGATCCCAAACTAGATTCGTCTATGTCATGAATGGAGGAGCAGTGAGATGGACGAGTTCCAAGCAAGATACGGTGGCCGACTCCACAACAGAGGCCAAATACATTGCGGCTTGTGAAGCCGCAAAGGAAAGTGTTTGGATTTGGAATTTCTGGAAGATGTTGGTGTGTTCCCAGGCTGGTCAAAACCATTGGACCTTTATTGCGATAATTCAGGTGCCATCGCACAGGCCAAGGAGCTGAGACAACACCACAAGACCAGGAACATAGACCAGAAATATCACTTGATACGACAGCTCGTAGAGAAAGGTGATACCAATTTATGCAAGATTCATATGGATGCAAATGTTTTAGATCCGTTGACTAAGCCACTTCCACAACCCAAGCATGAGGGGCACGTTAGAGCTATGGGAATTCGACATCTATTTGATTGACTAAAGTGCAAGTGGGAGATTGTTGGACATATGCCCTAGAGGCAATCATGTACGATGATATTTCCTATGTGTTTATGAATAAAGATAGTCCTTGGACATTATCAGTGATGTGTATTAACAAGTACGTGACTTGTTTTTGAGACTATGCATTGTATGATAACTGTCCTAAATGGTCCCTAGTCAAAAGGGTTGTGTGGACGCACAACTAATCAGACTAGCATATGACACGGTGGATGGTTCAGGCTCACTGACCATGTAGCATTGGATGCTAGTCGAATAATATGGACTCAGAAAGGTCTAATCAGATTCGACGTAGTCGGATCCGGGTTGAGATAAGGTCTGAGTTAGAAGATACAACTATGAGACACACCGATAGGTCATCTATGAGTCGCTAGTACAACATACGTTCTATGTCCTAAAACCTGAGCTGGCGCATGTACTCAGGATGGTGACAAACTTGCTTTGGATAGACCAAACTCTACTCCATGACTAGGTAGTTACAAACATAGGTTTCGGGCTTGTCCAGACCCATTCGGTGAGACATGGTCGAGCAAGATGGGATTTGCCCCTCCGATCAGGAGAGATATACTCTGGGCCCCTCGGGTGATCCGACCTAGATAAGCATTGCCATGCGATGAGGATTATGAGGTAATCCGAATGTTGGTCGGATTCATCGGGATGAGAAAGAGGTTGTGCTGCAACAAGAATGGCCATGTCTCCTTGTGCACGACAACATATATCGTGTGGCAAAGAGAAAGAAATGTGAAGTACAGGTTCGCCTAACCAGCTTCATCAAACACTTGGAGTCGGCACACCTTGCTAGAGGCCGCTACCGAGTGGTCGAGCCAGATGTGATTTGACTCGCGACCAAGTGAACGAGAACCTAAGGGGTCGCGCGCCTAAGGGAAGGAACACATGGGCTTTAGGATCTATGCGAGGCCCAAGAGTTGAGCCTACGCCGGATGCCTATATATAGTGGAGGTATGGCACACCCATCCGGTTGATTGCTTCGGTGCCGTCATTAGGGCTTTGCATGTGTTGCAAATAGCCACCTGCACTCACCACCGCCGACTGTGTGATCGGACCTAGCAGTCCGCCGCACGGTGTTTCTCCTGCATGCATGGATATCGTTAGAGGCGGTGCACCTGTGCCACTCCAACAAAACTCTATGTGGGATCTGGCGACGGGCAGTTCGAGGAAGATCGGATCGGCTGTTCATGGGAGATCGGACAAGGAGGAGATGGACCACATGAATGCGCTTCCCCGACTCTACTTCCACAGCACGACACTGCGCGTCTAGTGGTAACGATGTGTGATCCATCTCCGTAGCATGTTCTTGGTTGTTTTGCACATAGGAAATTTTTGATTTGATTGCGATGCACCTACGGTAGAAGCCAACATCACGTTCATGCCAAGTCCCCGAACAACTCTCACATTAAACTCATCACACCGGTGTCGTGGCCGCCCGTACGAGCCGCCCAGTGGACACGCGTGAGCCGCCGCCCTTGCGGACCGATCTACATCGATACACTCGGGTTGCGCATGCTCGCTCAAGACGGTCGATAGATGCATGTGAGCCACCATCCCCGCGGTCCAATCTACATCAACACGTGGCCGACTCATTCATCCGTGCGCGCGGCCGAGTCGCCCGTCCATGCCGCGTCCGACTCTCCCATCCTTTGATGTCTACTATGCAACCTTATTTTTGTAGACTCGTGTTGGGCCTCCAAGCATAGAGTTTTGTAGGACAGTAGCAAATTTCGCTCAAATGGATGACCTAAGGTTTATCAATCCATGAGAGGTGTAGTATGAAGATGGTCTCTCTCAAACAACCCTGCAATCAAATACAAGAAATCTCTTGTGTCCCCAACACACCCAATACAATGGCAAATTGTATAGGTGCACTAGTTCGGCAAAGAGATGGTGATACAAGTGCAATATGGATGGTAGATATAGGTTTTCATAATCTGAAAATATAAAAACGGCATGGTAACTAATGATAAAAGTCAGCACAAATGGTATTGCAAAGCTTAGAAACAAGGCCTATGATTCATACTTTCAGTAGTGCAATTTCTCTCAACAATACTGACATAGTTGAATCATATGTAAAAACCTCACGTGCCACAAAGAGTTCACTCCAAAGTCACAAATAGCGAAGAACTAACGAAAAAATTATTGTAGGGTACGAAACCACCTCAAAGTTATCTTTTTTGATCAATCTTATGAGCTATCCCTATAAGTGTCATGAACAACCCTAGAGTTCGTACTAAAATAACACCTTAAGATACACATCAACGAAAACCCTAATGTCACCTAGATACTCCAATGTCACCATGAGTACCCATGGGTTGATTATATGATATGCATGAGACATTTCAGATTCATCATTTTCAATCTAACACAAAGAACTTCAAAGAGTGCCTCAAAGTTTCTACCGGAGAGTCAAGACGGAAACGTGTGCCAACCCCTATGCATAGATTCCCAAGGTCACGAAACCCGTAAGTTTATCACCAAAACATACATCAAGTGGATCAATAGAACATCCCATTGTCACCACGGATATCCCATCGCAAGACATACATCAAGTGTTCTCAAATCCTTAAAGACTCAATCCGATAAGAAAACTTCAAAAGGAAAACTCAATTCATCACAACAACATAGAGAGAGGAAAACTCCATATGATTCATCTATATAAATAAAGCTTGTAGTACATGAAGATCATGCCCTCTAAGGAACAGGAGAGACAGAGAGATCCAACACATAGCTACTAGTACATACCCTCAGCCCTGAGGGTGAACTACTCCCTCCTCATCATGGAGACCACCGGGATGATGAAGATGGCCTCCGGTGATAGTTTCCCCCTCCGTCAGGGTGCTGGAACGGGCTCCCAATTGGTTTCTCGTGGCTACAGAGGCTTGCGACAGCGGAACTCCCAGTCTAGGTTTCTTTCTTGGGTTTTTGGTATTTATAGGAATTTTTGGCGTTGGTCTCACGTCAAGGGGGGTGCTCGAGGAGTCCACAAGACATAGGGGCGCGACCTAGGGGGGTGGCCAGCAGGCCTGTGGCCTCCTCGTCCACATCCTGGCCCAGGTCTTGTGCTTCGGGGGTCTCTTTTGGTCCATAAAAAATCACCGTCCATTTTCAACCCATTCCAAGAAATTTTATTTCTGCACAAAAAAAACACCATAGTAGTTCTGCTGAAAACAACGTCAGTCTGGGTTAGTTCTAATAAAATCATACCAAAATCATATAGAATTATTTTTAACATGTCATGAATACTTCATAAATTATAGATACGTTGGAGACGTATCAGCAAACCCAAGCTTAATTCCTGCTCGTCCTTGGGTAGGTGAATGATTAAAGAAATAATTTATGAAGTGTGAGTGCTAGCATAGTGCATAAATTTGATCAATGATACTTCCAAACACTTTTTCTAGCATCATTATATATCATAAATAGTAGTTCATCTCATAAAACTTCTCATGATGAAGTAACAATCTATTCAAATGTCAAAGTATAGACCATAAAGTTTCTTGAAAACTAACAAACTATGCTTTCAGTCACCAAACAAGTGAAATTCATCTTATTTTCAGGAAGGGTCAATGTAAGAGCTTTGTTTTAGCAAATTTCACATACTCAACTATCATATAGTCTTCCATGATTTCTAACTCTCAAAGCATATTTTTGGAGAAAATGGCATTCATCGAACACAGAGAAACATAGGGGCTTAAAGTTTCACCTCCCAACTTATTTATGATATAGCTAATTGTCAACAATAATAATTCATGATCAAATAGATTTGAATGTGCATATATGCTTGGATATTTCCCCACCACATGATGCTTTCCAAGAGAAAAAAGCAAAATATAGGAAGTGGTGAAGATCACCATGACTCTTGTATAAAGGTAAGTACTAGAAAGTAAAAGATAGGCCCTTCACAGAGGGACGCATTGATTTGCAGAGGTACCATAGCTCGAGCTTTTAAAACAAGGATGAATAGTAATTTTGAGTGGTATGCTTTCATTGTCAACATAACAACCGAGAGATCTTGATATCTTCCATGCTATATACATTATAGGTGGTTACCAAACAGAATGTTAAAGTTTTTACTCCCCCTCCACGAGACAATCACACTCGAGCTAAATCCACGGGTACCGTCCATACAAACAACAATCCTAGGGGAGTTTTGTTTGATTATATTTTGATTTGATTTTTGAGGATGGAACTGGGCATCCTGAATACCAACCACTTTCTCGTTAATGATATTGAATCAACACATATCGTGAGAATAACCCACATAACATGGAAGATACTGACAACCCCTAGTCACTATACGAGCGATTCAGGCATAAAACATAATATTATTTGAAGCTTTAGAGTTTATCACATGCAAATTTACTTGGAAGGGCATGTAAATACCACATATAGGTAGGTATGGTGGACTCATATGGAACGACTTTGGGTTTAAGGGTGTTTGGATGCATGTCGGTGTCAAAATCTGCGGATCTCGAGTAGGGGGTCTCGAGCTATGAGACTAGAATCAATGGTAACAGGTGACGAAGGAGATGATGTTTACCCAGATTCGGGCCCTCCTATGGAGGTAATACCCTACGTCCTGCTTGATTGTATTGATGATATGTGGGTTATAGAGTTGATCTACCTCAAGATCAAATATCTAAACCCTAGACGCGTTGTCTTCTATCTACAACCTAAAAACCTCCGGCTTATATAGATGCCGAGGGTATCTAGGGTTTACACATGGTCGGTTACATGTCGAAGGAAAAAACATTCCTATCTACTATCGACAACTTGGAGGACACGCCACGTCTCCTTGAAGCTTCCACCCTAGCGACAGGGCCTTCGCTCATCCAATGCTCATCCAGCGACCCACATTGTCCGGACCATGAGAAACAGGTCGGCTACCCGACGACCCCTTACACCTGGACTCCCTCAGTATCCCCCATACTAGCCTCCAACGCCGAGGTATATCCGAACAATCTTTGTGCATCGAGGTGTTCAGCTTGCGAGGTGAGTCCCTCTACTCCTTCTTGTTCGGCAACCGACCAGTCATTAGTGAAATCCCAAGCGTCACGAGCTCCCCGGGTCCATTATAATAACCGTCAGTGTTTCTAGATTTTCGCACATCATGGGGGGACGAGCGGTTCAGTGATTTTTTTTATAAAAATCTTGTGCCACCAGCTCTTCCTCGTGCCCTTACGGCTCCTGTCCCGGGGATTGGACCACTTGCACCGTATCGCTCCTCCGACTGCGTAATCTGGAGACCCAGGGGTACCCTCCTTCCTCGGATCTAGAAGTGACCCATGCAGGTTTATCTTCTTTCAACAGTGAAGTTTTTGCGGAGAATTTACCCAATCCACAAAGTGGGGAACGCGTATGCTTTGTGCCCTCACTTCTGCGGGGTCTCGGGTTTCCCATTCACCCATTCTTGAGAGGGCTACTGGAATTTTATGGGATCCAGTTCCACCATCTCACCCCAGGGTCTATCCTGCACATCTCGGGCTTTGTCGCCCTTTGCGAGATGTTCCTAGGCTGCGAGGCACATTTTGAACTGTGGAGGAAGTATTTCTGCCTCGTCCCTCGAACTCAGGACAAGACAATCTTGGAGGTCGGCGGAGCCAAAGTATGTCATATAGCGGGGACGGGGTATCCAATGGGAACACCGAAGGAGTTCAAAGAATGGTCTTCGGAATGGTTTTATATCTAGGATCCCCCTATTCGATCCAGCTCGGAGGGGTCTTCCCGAATACTCCGATGCCCCCTTGAAGAAAAGGTACAACTAGTGGCCAAAGAGTTCGTCCCAAGAGGACAGTGTTGAAGTGCAACGCTTGGTAGCCCATGTGAGGATACTAGCCCACCACAAGTTGACCATGATCGACGTCATGGCCGCCGCATCACCCGGTGTGTGTATCCTATTCAGTAGAGGATACAACCCTTGTGGCGTTACAATGGGACAAGCAACACCACACGGTCCCGAAGACTGGGTCCTCCCGATCAGACAACATTGGCCACCGCATTTGCTGGCCTATACAAAGGGGAGCAAGAAGATTCCATTCAATGATTGACCAAGGAGGGATACTCAAGACACAATCCCATCGAATGGGTAAGCCTTTCACCTATGTGAACACAGTCTGGGTTTCCATTTTGTCACTTTTTTTACCAAAGTCTTCAACTTCATGTGAACAGGACTAGAGAAGCTTCATCGAGACAGTTAACTGTCCGGCTCCTCAGCCCGAAGACTATTCCCGCGATCATGATCCAGGCTTTCATGAGGACCCGGATCTGTCAATTCATCTTGAATACAGGATCTTCTACCAGGAGAGGTTGCCCGCTCCAAGGTGGCTATCATAGCCAATTACCTGGATCGTTCCCTTCCCCTGCAACAAACAAGAAGAAGAAAATATCATCCTATGAAAGGCAATCATCTTCCAACACCCCCGAACACGCCGGCTCCTACTCCCAAGCATTGTCGATCCGCGCGTCATACGTTGGCAATGACAACATTGCACGGATCGGAAAGCAACAGGGATCCGACAAATGAGCCATCTGTGAGGACGAGTCCATCTACTCGCTCAACCCAAAGGTATTTTGTCGGTTGTTTATTTATTTATCACAACTGATACATCCTCAGAGCAGATTTTATATCGAAATTCTTAGGCAAAAAACTCAGCCTTCCTCTGCCGAGGAGGTTGCCAGGGTGTCCGGGGAAGGTCAAAACTCTAGAGCTTCGGCTCATGCTGAACCTGCTACGGAGGTTCCCATGGCCAATCCGGCCCCTGCCGATTCCGGTGACGCTATATCCGTTACCAAATCCGAGGTAGGAAGCGCCATGAATCATCGGTGGCGACGACAGGCCCTGCGTCACCCAGTATTCTCCGAACAGGAGTTTAGTGCTCTACGCACGGTGGACGCACACATCGGTGCTGCCCAAGCTGGGTTCGGAGAGGCCATGAAATTGATATCGTCTAGCCTGTAGGTAAGTAATCGGTTTTGTAAAGTCCGAGTACTCATGTAAACCCAGTAGCCCCCGAACCTTAAATTGGTCGAAACGACCGAATTAAGGGTCCTTGTGTTGTTTTATTACTAATGCAGGCCTCGAAGCAGTAGAGCGAGCAATTGGCCAAGGAACTAGAATACAGTCAAACATAGGTGGATTTTGGGAAGGCCGAATTGGAGCAAGTGAAGAGCTTTACTCAGGAGGCACATGGTAACTATATCTATGCTGCTAATCTTAGTATATTCCCACGCTGATGCAGGCTTACTCTTTAGCAGCTAAATCAATAGGGCAAATGCAAAAAGATTTGGATGCATCTCGAGAATCTCAGCAATACGTTGAGCCCCAGCACGAGGCCGGCTGTTGTGTGTTGAATCGTCTATAGGCGGAGAATAAGCAACATGCCGAAGAAATTGAGAGTTTAAGAACTCAATTGGCCCTGGCTCAGGAAGAGAACTTGAAACTACAGAGCATGTTCAGTAAGTGTGATTCTACCATCGGGAAGTACTTCTTGTAAATGAAGCATAATGGGCATGCCTTTGACTTTGTAGGTCTCCTGTCTGGGTGACCCGAAGAAGAGATCGGGTCCTACCAGGGGAGCCTTCTGAAGGAGCTCTCTGCCCTTCATGAGCGGGCTCGGAAGGCCATGAAAAGCATGGTAAAGGTGTTATGGCATGCCGAGCAGCCTCCGGAGGAGATGACCGAACTAGTCGATCGGTTCATATGAGCCCGAAGTAGGTTCGGGCGATGGAAGACATCGGCTTGTTGGGAGGGAGCACGAGAGGCATGGGCGATGATCCAGACCCGCTATACCGGACTTAATCCCGAGCGTATGGCTTGGGTTGGGCCAGTGGGGTCAGATGGACAAGAAGTGTCGTTCCACCTGGTGTACGAGCAACGGATGCCTGCCGCCCGTCTCTCACAAGAAGACCGCTCCGTAGACACTATAATCGACAATATCGATCAACAACCGATTGTATGATTACATATAAATCTGTGCGAACAATCAAGTAGTTGCTCCATCCGTGATGTAAACTTTGTCTTAATCGGCCATCGGTTTCTATCTCCTGTCCTAAGAGCTCGGGAGTGTTCCTCGTAATTTATCACCCTAGAAGAGCGAATTATGTTTAGGGAACCAGGCAATCCGGCCATTTGGTGCGAGCAGACAAAAAGCACACAGGGAGATATGTTATATTACTGCTTAGCATAAGATACATCTTCCGAACAAAATAGTACCTTGATCGATACCTTTCTTCACAGTTCTACGAAGATCGTAGGTAGAAGGTCGTATACTGCTAGTATGCGGTTAAGGGATTTTGAGAGAAAAGAAGCCTAAGTAATGGTGATAACAACCATAGTCGTATTAATTGTTTCTTCACGGCCGACCAATTGTCTACTTAAGATAGCTAGCTTTTGGCTTCATCTGTCTAAGGTACGTGTCCACAGGACCCGGTCGTAACAATCGTAGAGGTCGTCCCTTTACCGTCTAGCCGAACAATTGGGAACGTAGAGGGTAAGCACAGGAGCGAGGCAACCCAGCTTGGCAAAGTCTTAGTTCAAATTGATGCATATGATATCTTAAACGTGACAAAGGAAACGTGTGTAGGCAATAAGTGTGGGTAAATGCTTATATGGGTAATGGGTATGTCTGCCCATGCACTTGTTGCTGCCACATGGTAGACCTGTTCGAGTTCTTTAAGAGCTCTTTTCCTCCTTTTCCTTCAGGGGAACATTTCGTAGACCGTCAGGACTTCGGCGTTGTATTTGGGTGACGATGTGGAGCGCCTATTTGGCGGTAGCGCCTCAAGAATGGACTCACCACTTTTTGCGACCTACCTGACGACTCAGCAAGCTCTAAGGCTATGAGTCGGGCTTGTGTTCAGCAATGCAGAATGTATAGGGCATGGTTTATCCAATAGTCCGTCAAGGATAGTATTGACCCCTCTAAGGGGGCTGTTTCTCTTTTTGGCAGGTTCGAATCTGTATGGCCGCTTTGGAGGTATCCTCTTTTTCCAATCTCCACTAGGGTGCTCGGTGAAGGTTGGTTCCGAAAATAATAATTCAGCTTGCCAAGCGCTTTCCATGGCACAATATTTTTGTACCAAGTCTGGCAGCTCGGCGAAGTCACGAATGTGTCAGCAAGCCAGGGTGTTAAGAATCCCTTCATCATGGCAATTGCGATTGAAGGTTGCCATTATCTCTTGGTCACTAAGACCTTTTTATCTGCTTCTAGTGAGTAGGAGTCTAGCCCAAAAATGATGAACTGACTCTCCTGGTAATTGTTTAATATTCCGTAAGTCCGAAGACTTGGGCTTTGGTGCGATACTTGGATGACCGGCTTGGGTGGTGGGTGGAATTTTTTTTACTCCACACCATGTTGTGTGTTCGGAATCACAAACTCTGAATTGTGTGATACATCAGGGGCCGGTAGGGGTCTATCTCAGGAGCAAACTCTGGTGTGTGGTTTGTAAGTGAAGTCTCGATGATCGGAGACCGGGGTATAAACCATTTTTAATTCCGGTCATTGGGGGGATGAGCTCCCAGCCGGACACTTGCCGGTAGCAACTAGGTGGGTGACCGTGGGGACGTGAATCTCCCTATTGTCGGGTTTAAACCCAAGCCAGTCATAGACCGGAACATGGTCGTCAGACATACGTATGGTCTCAATCCGATCAAATAGCTCGTTTAAAAATGAGGCGATGGTAAGATGCGTGTCGCTGAAGCAAGTGGAGTTGATATGCGGCATCGCGGTTCCGAAGCCGCACGAAATTGGGTCCAGGTCCCGTTTAGTAGTGATGGATCCGGTTACATCGGCTGGATTGGGCGTTTTACACCGCCCGGGGGTGACGACTTCATTAGAAGCGGGGCCCAATGTCTTCTGCGTCGAGGCGTCGAGACCTACGGGCTCCTTCATAAGAGTTGATGGTTCCATCAAGATAAGTTCTCCCCATGAATCAGCGACGAACTCTAGGGTTCTGAACTTGATTCTTTGATCGGGGGAAAAGTTTCCGATCTGGACAAGGTGGTCGATCGGGTCGGCGTGCAACAAGATGTCCCTGCTTGTGAGAATCTGATCACGGGAAAGAATCCCCTAGCTGCAGATCTCATTGCTTTTGACAAGGCGATCCATCAACTCCTTTGGTGATCACAGCGGAACTCTCAATGAAAGCACCAATGTCGGTGTCAAAACCAGCGGATCTCGGGTAGGGATCCCGAGCTGTGAGACTAGAATCAATGATAACAGGAGAGGAAGGAGACGATGTTTACCCAGGTTTAGGCCCTCCTATGGAGGTAATACCCTACATCCTACTTGATTGTATTGATGATATGTGGGCTATAGAGTTGATCTACCTCGAGATCGAATAGCTAAACCCTAGATGAGTTGTCTTTTGTCTACAACCTAAAACATTCGGGCTTATATAGACACTGGGGGTACCTAGGGTTTACACATGGTCGGTTACACTTCAAAGGAAAAAACATGCCTATCTACTACCGACAACTTGGAGGACACACTATGGTTCCTTGAAGCTTCCACCCTAACGATGGGGCCTTCGCTCATCCAATGCTCATCCAGCGGCCCACACAGTCTGGCCCGTGAGAAACAGGTCGGCTCTGAGGAACCCTTAAACCAGGACTCCCTCAATGCACAAGTAGTATTTCTACTTGGTGCGTAAGTTTTGCCTAGTATGAGGTGGAAGCAAGCACCATATGTTGGAGGATCCATAACAATATAACTTCTATACAAATATACCCAATCATAACTCATTACGTTGTCTTCCTTGTCCAACTTCAACCAACTTTCTCACGTTTGAATATAATTAATGGGTATTCACAATCATAGTAGATGTCCAAGACAGTATATTTATATGTGAAATCTCTCTTCCTTCAATATTCTTTAATGAATTGTTCAAGTGACAAATACGGTGTTTGCTAACTTCCAATAAATTTTACCACCTATACTTCTTATATGTGAAGTCATTACTCTCCATGGGATAAGCTTATAAAACATATATAATATCAGATTTATGATATTCAATTCATTCAACTATTTACTTATAGGATATAAGTGAAGCACGAGAGTAAATGACAAAACTACTCCAAAACATATAAGTGAAGATCAATGAGTAGTCAAACAATTAAGTAGCTATGTGAGGACTTTCTCTCTCTCTCTTAATAAATATTTTCAGATCTGAGTATTTTATTTTAAAAAACAAGCAAAACAAAAATAGCACTCCAAGAATAGGATGCATCGTGTGAATGAATAAAAATTTAGGCTCAACATAGGCTAACCAATAGTTGATGAAGAGAGGTGGGGATGCATAGCATCCCCAAGCTTAGATTCTTGAGATTTCTTGAAATATTTACTTGGGTTGCCTTGGGCATACCCAATCTTGATCTTTTGTATCTTCTTCAATCCTCTCATATCCCGGTTTCACCTATTCTAAAAAACTACATCCACACAAAACTCAAAAAGAACTTGTGAGATAGGTTAGTACACATAAGAACAAATCAACACTTCATGCACTGCCAATACAAGTTGCAAAATAATTTTCAAACATTAGGTACTGTATACTATCATTTCCACAATTTTTATCTACCAATATAGGCTATGGAAACTATGACAACAATCTGTCTAAACAGAACAGTCTGTAGAAATTTATTAAACCAGTGTACTTATGTAACTCAAAAAATTATGAGACTTTAGTACATGCTAAAAAAATTATATTACAACACCGTGTGAAAAATTCATAAACTTTCCACGTTCCGGTAAAATATGAAAATTCAAACACTACAGAAGAAGTTTCTGTTTTTACCCAGCACATATCAAAACATGAAATGCAAGCATCCTAAGGCAATTCTTGGAACTTTTTATTGAAAAACAAGATTATAAATAACACCTAACATAAAACAACAACATAAAATGAATCTCCAATCAAAACTCATAATATGCGGCGAATAAAAATATAGCTCCGAGTGAGATATACCGATAGTGTTGAAGACGAAACAGGGGATGCCTTCCGGGGCATCCCCAAGCTTAGGTGCTTGAGTATTCCTTGGATATTAACTTGGGGGTTCCTTGGGCATCCACAATCTTAGGTTCTTGTCACTCCTTATTCTCCTCATATCGGTGTCTCGCCCAAAACTTGATAGCTTCAATCACGCAAAACTTAACGGAACTTTGTGAGAAGGGTTAGTGTAATAAAGACAGATTATTCGCTTACATACTGTCAAGAAAAGATTCATAATTATTCCCACATGATAGTTAATGTATTCCATCATTCCTAAAATTTATATTACTCAATATAAGCTATAGGAACACTTGAAACAAGCAAACTATGCATGCAAAACAGAATCTGTCAAAAACAGAATAGTCTATAAAGATCTGAATGATCAACAAACTTCCCTGAATCTAAAAATTCTAATAAATTATTACATGTCACAGAATTTGCATAGAAATGTTTTGTAAAAAAATCAGAATTTTTTATTCTCCAATAAAAACAGATAATTCATATACTGGACCTAAAATTTCTGTTTTTGCACAGAATCAAACCAGCAAGTATCCACACTATCCCAAAGGCTTTACTTGGAACTTCATTGAAATAAACGACACAAAACATGATTACTACAGTTTCTTAATCATGTGAACACATAAAAACAGAAGGTAAAAGTGTTGTTTTGTCTCCCAACAAGTGCTTTTCTTTAATGCCTTTTAGGTAGGCATGATGATTTCAATGATGCTCATATAGGAATAATAATTGAAACATGCAAAAGAGCATCCTGAATCTCATGACAAGCACATTTAAGTCTAAATCACTTCCTATGCATATGTATTTTGTGAGAAAAAAATTATGGGAGGAAGAATCAACTAGCCTAGAAAGGCAAAATAAGCATAACTTCAAAACCTTGAACACATACAGAGGAAACTTGATATTATTGCAATTCCTAGAAGCATATGTTCCCCCCTCATAATAATTTTCAGTAGCATCATGAAGGAATTCCAAAATATAACCATCACATAAAGAAGTCTCTTCATGATGCACACACATAGAATTTTTTTTACTCTCCGCATAAGCAAATTTCTTCTCATTCATAGTAGTGCGAGCAAACTTAACAAAATAACTATCATGAGACATTTGATTGACATAAACAAATTGAATACTAAAATCATGATAACAAGTTTCATGGTTGTCATCACTCTTTATATCATACATGTCATCACAATAATCATCATAGATAGGGGCCATGCCATCATCATAATAGTTTTGCTCATCAAAACTTGGGGGACTAAAAATATCATATTCATCAAACATAGCATCCCCAATCTTGTGGCTTTGCATATCATTAGATTCATGAATATTCAGAGAATTCATACTAACAATATTTAAATCATGCTCATCATTCAAGGAATTCTCATTATACATTTTCATAAATTCTTCCTCTACCAATTGAGCACAATTTTCCTTTCCATCATTTTCATGAAAGACATTAAAAAGACGAAACAATTGATGCAACATAAACTCCATTTTTTTGTAGTTTTCTTTTATAAAACCAAACTAGTGAAAAATAAAAAAAATAAAAGATTTGATTGCAAGATCTAAAGATATACCTTCAGGCACTCACCTCCCTGACAACGTCTCCAAAAAAGAGCTTGATATCTACTACGCAACCTTGTTCTTGTAGACTCGTGTTGGGACTCCAAGCGCAAAGTTTTGTAGGACAGTAGCAAATTTCCCTCAAGTGGATCAACTAAGTTTTATCAATCCGTGGGAGGTGTAGGATGAAGATGGTGTCTCTCAAACAACCGTGCAATCAAATACAAGAAATCTCTTGTGTTCCCAACACACCCAATACAATGGCAAATTGTATAGTCGCACTAATTCGGCAAAGAGATGGTGATACAAGTGCAATATGGATGGTATATATAGGTTTTCGTAATCTGAAAATATAAAAACAGCATGGTAACTAATGATAAAAGTGAGCACAAACGGTATTGCAATGCTTAGAAACAAGGCATAGGGTTCGTACTTTCACTAGTGCAATTTCTCTCAGCAATACTGACATAGCTGAATCATATGTAAATACCTCACGTGCGACAAAGAGTTCACTCCAAAGTCATAAATAGCGGAGAACTAACGAAGAAATTGTTGTAGGGTATGAAACCACCTCAAAGCTATCTTTGCCGATCAATCTTATTTGCTATCCCTATAAGTGTCACGAACAACCCTGGAGTTTGTACTAAAATAACACCTTAAGATACACATCAACGAAAACCCTAATGTCACCTAGATACTCCTATGTCACCACGAGTACCCATGGGTTGATTATACGATATGCATGACACATTTTCAGATTCATCATGTTCAATCCAACACAAAGAACTTCAAAGAGTGTCCCAAAGTTTCTACCGAAGAGTCAAGACGAAAACGTGTACCAACCCATATTCATAGATTCCCAAGGTCACGGAACCCGCAAGTTGATCACCAAAACATACATCAAGTGGATCAATAGAACATCCCATTGTCACCACGGATATCCCATCGCAAGACATACATCAAGTGTTCTCAAATCCTTAAAGAATCAATCCGATAAGAAAACTTCAAAGGGAAAACTCAATTCATCACAAGAAGATCGTGCCATCACAAGAAGATTGAGAGGGGAAAACTCCATATGATTCATCTATATCAATATAGCTCGCGGTAAATCAAGATCGTGCCATCTCAAGAACAAAAGAGAGAGAGAGAGATCCAACACATAGCTACTAGTACATACCCTTAGCCCCGAGGGTGAATTACTCCCCTCCTGGTCATGGAGACTGTTGGGATGATGAAGATGGCCTTCGGTGATGGTTTCCCCCTCTGGCAGGGTCCCAGAACGGGAGCCCGATTGGTTTTTCATGGCTACAGGGGCTTCCAGCTTAGGAACTCCCTATGTAGGTTTCTTTCTCGGGGTTTGGGTGTTTATAGGAATTTTTGGCATCGGTCTCACGTCAAGGGGATGCTCGAGGAGTCCACAAGCCACAGGGGCGCGACCTAGGGGGGGTTGTGCCGAGAAGGCTTGTGGCCTCCTTGTCCACTTGCTGGCCCAGATCTTGTGCTTCGGGGGTCTCTTTTGGTCCATACAAAATCACCATAAAATTTCAGCCCATTCCGAGAAGTTTTATTTCTGCACAAAAAACCGACACCATAGTAGTTCTGGTGAAACAACGTCAGTCCGGGTTAGTTCTAATAAAATCATACCGAAATCATACATAATTATTGTAAACATGGCATGAATACTTCATAAATTATAGATACGTTGGAGACATATCATTCGTGCCAGCTTGGAATGTTGTGGTCGACTCTCCCGCACGTGCCATCTTGCAATGTTGCGGTCAACTCTCTCGTCTGTGCCAGCTTCGAACGTCGCGGTCGACCCTCGTATCTACATAAACATATTGGACCCGTGTCCATCCGCACAAGCTGCTTAGTGGGCCGCCCCTGTGGAACAGTCTAGTACAACAACTCTAGAGCAAATAACAATATATTATCAGCTTCTGCTCGCATCAGATGGTTCAATGGACAGGCGCACAAGTCACCGCCACTGTGGTTTGGTTAACTTCAACAACTAGTGGGGTCGACCCATCGGCCAGGTTACTAACAAAACTCATATGGGATCCTTCATAACCTGCCATCTCAACCTTCTATGGGTTCATGTTGCGTTATCAACGCCAAGGACATACGATGAGTGTCGCAAAGATCATCAACTCACCACACGCTTTTGGCTTCAATAAATTTAAGTTATCAGCCGTCAACCATATGCCGGCTTATGCCACGGGCAAGTGTGAAGAATCTCAAGCCAACTCCTCGAGTCGTCTTAAGACTCAAGGGCAACACAAATATGACTCGGCAGATTTGGTCCGTTTCAGCAAATACAATAAATCTAGATCATTATGGGGAAGACAAACCGGTCCCGGGGGCTTCTACCTTATTGGAGAAAGATTTAAAGTCACCCAAGAGGACGAGCCGCCATGATGCGACTGTTCAAACATGGGTGCCCTGCTTTATTGGTGAAAAAATAAAAGTTGCCAAAGAGGACGAGGTGCCATGACGCGCCGCTCAATGATGGGTGCCTGCTATCTCTTGAGAGTGTGTTGGTTTTCCCTTGAAGAGGAAAGGGTAATGCAGCAAAGTAGATAAGTATTTCCCTAAGTTGCTGAGAACCAAGGTATCAATCCAGTAGGAGGAACAAGCAAGTCACCAATGGTTGCACCGACACAAACAATCAAACTCTTGCACCCAACGCTATAAAGGGGTTGTCAATCCCTTCACGATTATTTGCAAGGATTAGATCCGATAGATATAGATGTAAACAAGAATAGAAGTCAAAGGTAAATAAGTTCCAGCAAAGTATTTTTGGTATTTTTGGTTTATAGATCTAAAAGTATATTATGGAAAGTAGACCCCGGGGCCATAGGTTTAACTAGAGGCTTCTCTCTTGAAGGCAAATATCATGGTGGGTAAACAAATTACTGTCAAGCAATTGATAGAAAAGCGAATAATCATGTAGTTATCCAAGGCAATGATCATGCATATGGGATTCACGTCCGTGTCAAGTAGAGATTCCGCATCTACTACTATTACTCCACACATCGACCGACTCCTGCCTGCATCTAGAGTATTAAGTTCATGAAGAACAGAGTAACGCATTAAGAAAAATGTCATGATGTAGAGGGATAAACTCAAGCAATATGATGAAAAACCAATCTTGTTACCCTTGATGGCAACAATACAATACGTGCCTTGCTACCCCTACTATGTCACTGGGTGAGGACACCTCAAGATTGAACCCAAAACCAAGCACTTCTCGCATTCCAAGAATTACCAATCTAGTTGAACAAACCAAACAATTAACTCGAAGAGACTTGCACGGATATGAAATCATGCAAATAAGAATTCAAAGGAGATTCAAATAAGATTCATGGATAATCTGACATAAACTCACAAATTATCGGATCTTGACAAACAAACCACAAAAGAGGATTACATCGGATAGATCTCCATGAAGATCATGAAGAACATGGTATTGAAGATCAAACAGAAAGAAGAATCCATCTAGATACTAGCTATGGACCCGTAGGTATGTGGTGGACTACTCACGCATCACCGGAGGGGCAATGGAGTTGATGTAGATGCCCTCCGTGATAGAAACCCCCTCCGACAGATTACCGAAAAAGGCTCCAAGATTGGATCTCTCGGGAACGGAGGCTTCTGGTGGTGGAAAATTATTTGCGTGTCTCCCTTTGGTGTTGGGGGAATATTTGGGAATTTATTGCCAAGAATTAGGGTTAGAGACCTATCGGGAGGCGACAAGCCTGCTAGGCGCGGCCAAGGGGGCGCACCTTGTAGGCTTATGGCTCCCTAGCACCTCCCCTGTGAAAGGACAACGATGTCACCTAGAGGGGTGTGTGAATAGGCGCTTTAAAATCTTTCACGGATTTAGCTATATTCTTAATGTGGAAATAAACTAAGCGGATACTTTTCAAGCACAAATCCTAAATATACTAGGCTCACTAAGTGCACCAACAACATAGGAAAAACAAGATGAGAACAACGAGGATGTGAGTAAGCACAAGTAAGTTACACAAACTTACTCAATGTATATCACAAGATATGGAAATGAATGTTACAAGCTAGCAATTCACACTAAGCACAAGATATATCAATAGTAGCAAGTATGAATTGCGAACTATAAAGTGTTGGCCTAAATAATCTCTACGATATGGTAACCAACACAATATAATGAGGACAACAATATATATAGTGTGTAGCGACCCGACCTGAAAGGTCAAGTCTCCGGTGTTTCCGTACCATCCCAAGATCATGCTGGTACACACACGGTACATTAATGTATATATCAAAGGGAAATCACACAGCATTATATTAATCGAAATCTCATATCGAGTCCTTTATTACAATAAAAATTACAATAAAGTGGCCAAAGGCCAACTCATGAGAATAACTAAATCTTGCGGAAGCGTCGAAGGTAGATGAGTCCATCTGACTCCAAGGGCATCTCACTGAGCATAGAATTTGTCCTCACTCCTGGTCGGAAAAGTACTCTGCAACATGATACGTTGCAGCCATGTAGGTCAGCATATGGAATACGCCGGCAAAGTCACAAGAGAGGGGTGAAAAGATAATCATCTAGTCTATATGCTTATATGGCAGGTGGGGTGGTAAGTTTTTGCGTAAAGCCAATTTTTCCTACATCAAGAGAGGGCTAAGCAAAAAAAATATTACTAAGTTGGTTGATTAATGAGATGGTTCCACCAACCAATTCTCATTCCCAAATTATTAATACCCACATCCTCATTATTAATTGTGTTGAGAGTTCCGAATGTTTCAGTTCCTTTGGCTCAAGTCGTCCATGACCGTGGACACGACTAATCGATTAGGTTTGAGTACTCTGCAGAGTTTTGCACACGTTCCCCACAAGATTTGGTCGCCTCCGTTTAATTTCTCGCACTTCAGGGTGTTTGAGAAACGGATGACCAAAACATGGTCTTCCAAAGGGTTTCCCTGCGACTTTGACGTTGCCCATCCTTTCCTACCGTTCTTCTACATCTCGTAGCACCGCCTATCCAGGGTCACCACGATATCCAACCAAGCCAGAGCCCATAATGACTTGTGGCTGTGCAGGTAAGCCTTGGGTCTTGAAGCACCCATCCATCTCTTTGTGCCTGGGTGGACCTTTCCGCGTGAATACTGGCCATCTCCAGCATCACCTAGGCAAATCCACTGGTTTCTCCAGGGTGCCGTTCAACCATCATCCACCCAGAGGTATGTTGAAAACTCGGAGTCTTGAAATCTTGATCATTATGTAGGTCTTGAATTTATTAACTCTCTCAACTCTCATGAATCAAACAACCAACCCCGTCTAATAATAGCATAGCAAAAAGTAAAACAACGTTTCCCGGGGCCAATGTGTCAAAGAGTTTGAGGGGGGTACCTACCACATGATACTACTACAATGTAACCAAGTTTCCAACTAACCTATCTTGCATGCAATTGGGGAAGATGGTAGAACTAATGCATATAAAACATGGGTAAACATGATCAAAGTGACTTGCCTGATTGATGATCTTCGTACGTGAGTGACTCTAAGTAACAAGCTTCGCACTCCGGATAATCTAACGAAACAAACAAGCACTCAATAAGCATACAACAGAATATTGTAACCCACAATCATCAATCCAAGAACTAGTAAATAATCAAGACAAAACAATGCACAAATCACAAGTAAGAAAAACAATCAAGGTTTTGTTTACTAGGAGGTGATTGATAAAACACTACTATCATAATTAAACTATTTTGTAATAACAAAACAATTGTTGATAGCAAGGAACAATAAAATATTTTTGTTAATAAACAGAAGAAAATCAATTTAAGTTTGTTGGGAAAGCTTTTGTAAAGTTTGTAATTTTTTTGATAAACACTAAATGGAACAAATATAGTTTTACTAACAAGAGAGCAAAACCAAACTTATTATTTATAGTAAAACATGTTTTAACAGAAAACAATTTACAAATAAACTTGTTTTAGAAAACAAAATTAAATTATATAAAACTTTGTTTCAAAACAAAACCATTACTAACTAGTTGTTTTAATCAAAATAAACCTATTTGAAAAGAAATTTAAAAGTACAGTGTGAAACTACATGAAAAATGTGAGCTAATGCAAAAAGAATCAACTCAAAACATTAAACAGGTTAAAAGATATAAGCAAAACAAAATTTGAATACACTCTGTTAACTAAAACAAAAACAGAAAAAGGGAAAAAATCTACCGGACGGCCAGGGGGCTACGTGGCACTGTCCTATTGGCTAGCTAGTGCGCGCGTTGGATGTTTTCGGGCGGGCGACCGGTCGGAAAAGGAAAATGGTTCGGGGATAAGTGGCTTCTAATCTGGGTCGTTGGTTTTGGATCGGAGGGAGGGGGAGTGTCCGGCGTCTTACTGGAGGGGGTGTGGGAATTCCGGCGATGGAGGCGGCGGCCGGTGGTCGAGGACGTCGCCGGAGGGGTCTTCGGTGGTCGAGGGAGGCTGTGGAGGGGTTCAGACGATGGCAGGCGGGGTCCTGCGTCGAACGGAGGGGTCGGAGAGGGGCGAGGATGACCGAGGCGTTGGCTACGGACGATGGGAGTTCCGGTGGTGGTGCAACTCCGGCGAGGAATTGGCAGCGTCTCGGCAAGGGAGAGAGGGGGCTCGGGGGGGAAATGGATGCGGGGAGTGTCCGGTACTTATAGGGGCGCTGGGGAGTGCGGGGAAGGAGAGAGGAGAGAGATCCGGGAGGGGGAAAAGAAACGGCCGGCGAGGTCGTCGGCGCGTGCGGGGGAGAGGGATGACCGGTCGGTAGAAACGGTCGGTCGGGGTGGGGTCCAGTGTCAGTGAGCGAGAGCACGTTGAATGCGCGTCGGTCGGCCGGTTTTTAATCCATTCGCGAGTAACTGCCCGTGGGCCGGCCCGTTTAATACAGTAACCGTTACCGGTTTTTGTTTAATGTTTTTCTAGAGCGTTTCAAAAACCTTTAAAGCATTCAAACCTTTTATAACTATAGGGGTATTATATATCAAAATTAACAGAATAATAAATTCTATTTAATGAACATTTTTATTCTGTAATTTGAACACTTTGAAAAAAAATAATATTTTCAGAAATTGCCTAATTGTTTTTAAATCCTTTTTGCAAATATTTTCAAAATAACCCCTGGTTATTTTTGTTCAAATAAATCACCAAGTTGACCCTGGTGTGGAGTGTCATGTTACTCCCCTCTTATTTTGAACATTTTACCAAGATTTCAAATAGGTGAAAGCAACAGAGGGAAAGTAGAAAGGACTTTCAGAAATTTAGAAAAGGCATTTCAACAATCACATGTATTCAAGCAATGATGATGATGGATGCATAGCTATATTTCATAACATTCCAAAATGAAATTTTGGGATGTTACAAACCTACCCACCTTAAGATGAATCTCGCCCTCGAGATTCGGGTTGGCTAGAAAATAGGTGCAGGTGGTCTCTACGAAGATCTTCCTCGCGTTCCCAGGTGGCTTCTTCCTTGGTGTGATGGCTCCACAAAACCTTACAGAACTTGATGATCTTGCTGCGGGTAACTCTATTGGCTGTCTCGACGAATCTGACAGGCTTCTCCTCGTAGGTCAGATCATTGTCAAGTTGTATGGCCTCTAGGGGCACTGTATCTCTCAAAGGGATATCAGCCATCTCAGCATGACATTTCTTCAGCTGGGACACGTGGAACACATTATGAACTTCGGATAATCCTTCCGGCAATTCCAGTTTGTATGCAACTTCGCCTCTACGTTCAAGAATTTTGTAGGGGCCTATGAATCTGGGTGCTAATTTTCCTTTAACACCAAACCTCTTGATTCCTCGAAGCGGGGACACACGAAGATAAGCTCGGTCTCCCACTTTATACGTCACTTCTTTGCGTTTGCTGTCAGCATAACTCTTCTGTCGAGATTGAGCTATCTTGAGTCTGTCACGAATCAACTTGACTTTCTCTTCCGAATCTCGGATAAGATCGGGACCAAAAAGTTGTCGGTCTCCAACACCATCCCACGTCAGTGGTGTTCTGCACTTCCTTCCGTATAGAGCTTCGAAAGGGACCATCTTCAGACTGGTCTGATAACTGTTGTTGTACGAAAATTCTGCGTAAGGTAAGTTGTCATCCCAACTAGATCCATAATCTAGCGCACAAGCTCTCAATATGTCTTCCAGAATCTGGTTGACTCTCTCAGTCTGTCCATCGGTCTGTGGATGAAAGGTTGTACTGAACTCTAGCCTCGTACCCAAAGTTTCATGTAACTGATGCCAAAACTTTGAGGTAAATTGTGTTCCTCTATCTGACACGATACTCCTCGGAACTCCATGCAGACATATGATCCTGGTCATATATATCTTGGCTAGCTTAGCACTGGTATAGGTGGTCTTCACTGGAATGAAATGAGCTACCTTGGTCAAGCGATCTACCACTACCCAGATGGAATCATAACCTGAATGGGTCCTGGGTAATCCTGTGATGAAGTCCATACCCAGCTTTTCCCATTTCCACTCGGGTATCGGCAAAGGTTGGAGTAACCCTGCTGGTTTCTGATGTTCCGACTTTACTCGCTGACAAACATCACATATTGCAACGTGTTTCGCAATATCCTTCTTCATACCTGTCCACCAATAACTTTCCTTTAAATCCAGATACATCTTGGTATTGCCTGGGTGTATCGAGTAAGGGGAATCGTGGGCTTCCTGAAGTATCAACTTCCTGAGCTCTGGGTCATTGGGCACATAGATTCGGTTCTCAAACCACAAAGTTCCGTGTTCATCCTCACGAAAACCTTTAGCTTTACCATCTTCCATTCTCTGCTTTATCTCAGCTACCTCCTTGTCCGATTTCTGGGCTTCACGAATTCTTTCGGTCAAGGTGGACTGAATTTCCAGTGTAGCAACATATCCTCTTGGAACTATCTCTAGCTTGAGCTCTCTGAGATCATCGGCTAACTCTTGGGGTAATCCTCCCGCTGTGAGTGTGTTTACATAAGTTTTCCGGCTCAAGGCATCGACTACAACATTAGCCTTACCTGGATGGTAGTGTAATCTCATGTCATAGTCCTTGATTAACTCTAACCATCTCCTCTGTCTGAGGTTCAACTCTTTCTGCGTGAAAATACATTTCAGGCTCTTATGGTCGGTGTAAACATCACAACTATTTCCGATAAGGAAATGTCTCCAGGTCTTGAGTGCGTGCACTACGGCTGCTAGTTCCAAATCATGGGTGGCATAATTCAACTCATGAGGTCGTAGTTGTCTGGATCCATAAGCTACAACCTTTCCATCTTGCATGAGTACTCCTCCAAGTCCTTGACATGAAGCATCACAATAAACCTGGAAGTCCTTCCGAATATTGGGCAAAATCAACACTGGGGCTGTGACCAAACGTTTCTTCAACTCCTAGAAACTGGCTTCACATTCCTCAGTCCAAACATACTTGGATTCTTTCTTCAACAACTCTGTCATAGGCTTGGCTATCTTTGAGAAATTCTCAATGAATCTCCGGTAATATCCGGCAAGTCCAAGGAAACTGCGGATCTCCTTAACTGAGGTGGGTGATTTCCACTCGGTGACGGCTTCAACCTTAGCGGGGTCTACGGCTATTCCTTCTCTGGAAATAACATGTCCAAGGAATCCGACTTCCTTCAGCCAAAATTCACATTTGCTGAACTTGGCATATAACTGATGCTCTCTTAGCTTTTCCAGAACTCAACGCAGATGTTCCTTGTGTTCTTCCTCGTTCTTGGAGAATATCAAAATGTCATCGATGAACACCACGACAAACTTGTCCAAATATTCCATAAACACTTTGTTCATCAAATTCATGAAGTAGGCAGGAGCATTAGTCAAACCAAAGGACATGACAGTATACTCATACAAGCCATACCTTGTGGTGAAAGCTGTTTTGGGTATATCCTGTTCACGAATCTTCAGTTGATGATACCCTGATCGAAGATCGATCTTAGAGAATACTTTGGCGCCTACTAGCTGATCAAACAAGTCATTAATCATCGGCAGAGGGTACTTGTTCTTGATAGTCACCTCGTTCAAGGCACGATAATCGACTACCATTCTCAAGGTTTTATCCTTCTTCTCCACCAAAAGAACTGGGGCTCCCCAAGGTGAAGAACTTGGGCGAATATATCCCTTGTCCAATAACTCCTTAATTTGCTTCTTGATTTCCAACAGATCATTTGCGGGCATCCGATAGGGTCTCTTGGAGATTGGGGCTGTCCCTGGTTGTAACTCTATTAGGAACTCAATCTCCCTATCTGGTGGCATGCCTGGTAATTCTTCCGGGAATACATCGGGAAAGTCTTTTACCACGGGTACTTCCTCCTGAACAACTCCTGTGAGGGCATTTAACCTAGCACTCATACGTGTGCGTCGGGATACATACTTAATCCTCTTGTTCTCCGGGGTGGTGAGTGAAACAGACTTGCTAGGGCAATCAAGATTTCCTTCATACTTGGTCATCCAATCCATGCCTAGGATTACATCCAATCCCTGGGATTCTAAGACGATGAGGTCGGTGGGAAAAACATGGTTTCCTATATTGAGTTTCAAGGCATGGCATCCTATCCCTGCCATCATCATACCTCCTGGGGAACTGACCTTAATGGGCTGTCTAAGGGTTTTGGTGGGCAAACCATACTTATCCACAACTACCCTTGATATGAATGAATGAGTTGCACCGGAATCAAAAAGTACTGTAACTGGACATGAATGCAATAAAAACTTACCAACCACAGTCTCGGGTTGATCATAGACTTCTTCCACGTCGAGATGGTTCACCTGGGCACGAGGAAAAGGGTTTGGCTTCTTGGCTGCGGAGTTGCCGTTTCCATTTCCCTGCTTGCTCTGGGGACACTCAGTAGCATAGTGCCCTGTCTTCTGGCACTTGAAACAGGTGATGTGGCTCAGATCCTTATGAGTAGGAACGTGACGGTGCTGGTTGTTGTTCCCATTCCCATTGTCAGTCTTGAAATTGCCATGGTTGGGACGAGCATTCCCATTTCCTCCATGGTTGTGCACAACATGAGTGTGCCTTCCAAACTTACCGGTCCCTGATCCGGTATTCCCTGAGTACGGGGAGTAGCGGGGCTTATGATGAGCTCCAGAGTTAAACTTCCCTTGAGTGTACTTCCTCTTGCGGTTCTCAATTTGCTGCTGTTTACCCTCCAAGATGAGGGCCTTGTCCACCTGCTCTTGGTAGTTGTTGAAAGTAGCCACTACCAGCTGCATGCTCAACTCGTCATTGAGTCCTTCCAAAAACTTTTCTTGCTTGGCCACATCATCGACCACATCTCCTGGGGCATAACGGGCCAACATGCTGAACTCTTCCACATATTGGGCCACAGAACGATTACCCTGGCGCAAGTTGCGAAACTCGCGCTTCTTCAGACTCATGGCTCCAGCTGAGACATGAGCGGTGCGGAAAGCTTGCTGGAACTGCTCCCAAGTCACATCTGCAATAGGATAAGTGGTGGTGTAGTTCTCCCACCATGAAGCTGCTGGTCCTTCAAGTTGATGTGCGGCAAAACGCACCTTCTCAGCGTCAGTACATCCAACGGTGACGAGTTCTCTCTCCATCTTACGGAGCCAGTCATCTGCTACAATGGGCTCAGTGCTGCTAGAGAAAGTTGGAGGGTTCAACCTCAGGAAACGGGTGAGATTATCAGTCTGGGGTGGATGGTGGTTGTTGTTGTTCTGGTTGTTGGTCTGATTCTGGATCAATAGCTGCATCAGTGCATTCTGCTGCTGAAGGAGTTGCGTGAGTTCCGGCGGGAAAGTGAAGTCGGACTCACGTCGTGGAGGCATCTTATTGTTTCCAGAGGGGTGAGAATTAGAATAGAACAAGGGCCTAAAAGAAGAAATTCACTACCCATATGCAATGCAACAAACATATCACACCAAACACTCATTCATTTATTCAATCAATGTCAAACATTGGGAATACAAATCTCAATCAAACTAAGCATCGACCTACGCTTTTAACGTTGAAAATAAAAGATACATGGAGGCATAACTAAAGTTTTCCTCAGAAGTACATGGTGACTGAGTCTCCTCCAGTGGTGCTCTCCTCATAGTCATCATCGTCACTGATGAAAGGTGCCAACTCTCCTTCAGGATGAAGATTTTCACCCATGTCCAACTGTTCCTCCAGAGTGGCGATGCGAGTGCTCAGATTGTCGATCCTCTCTAAGAAATCCTTCACCTCATATTCATGCTCGTACTCGGCTTCTCGTAAGTCAGCTTCAAGGTCAATCTCACGGTTCATCAGATTCTGGATTGTCTTCGTATCAGTACGAACTCGAAGCTCCAGAGTCCTGATGTGCGTCTCCAGGGTCTGGATATATGATATGGTGCAGTCTCTAGTGGGAGGGGTTATGATGTTGCCATGGGCATCTCTGCGGCAAACCATGCTGAGTCCTCGTGAAATGGTTCCACCTCTGTATTCCTCCTGAATACGTCCAAGGGCACGATGAATGGCCATGTCTCTTCCAAGTATCCAGCTGGGTGCCACGAACTTGAAGTCGATGGGTTTCTTCCGATTCCCAAAGGTTTTCCCTGGGATGTGCACCTCGATCCTGTAGCGTCCATCTTGTGGAAATGACATGATAGGAGTCCCGGTGATGCTCGGCAAAGCAATCCTCACGTCTTTGACGATCCTCATCAGCTCCTTACCAAAAGGCATCATTGCGTCAGGCTGGCAAAACTCCGTGATCAACATTGGGATGAAGGTGGCCATCTATAAATTTTGAAATAATCGGAGAGAAGTCAGAAATGAGTAGATGAGAGTATAAGAATTTTAAAGACAAGGAGAAATAAGTCCTAAGGCTTTCCAATCCTAGAGGTTACGTCCTACGGTCAGCGTGTGCTCTGATACCATTTCTGTAGCGACCCGACCTGAAAGGTCAAGTCTCCGGTGTTTCCGTACCATCCCAAGATCATGCTGGTACACACACGGTACATCAATGTATATATCAAAGGGAAATCACACAGCATTATATTAATCGAAATCTCATATCGAGTCCTTTATTACAATAAAAATTACAATAAAGTGGCTGAAGGCCAACTCATGAGAATAACTAAATCTTGCGGAAGCGTCAAAGGTAGATGAGTCCATCTGACTCCAAGGGCATCTCACTGAGCATAGAACATGTCCTCACTCCTGGTCGGAAAAGTACTCTGCAACATGATACGTTGCAGCCATGTAGGTCAGCATATGGAATATGCCGGCAAAGTCACAAGAGAGGGGTGAAAAGATAATCATCTAGTCTATATGCTTATATGGCAGGTGGGGTGGTAAGTTTTTGCGTAAAGCCAATTTTTCCTACATCAAGAGAGGTCTAAGCAAAAAAAATATTACTAAGTTGGTTGATTAATGAGATGGTTCCACCAACCAATTCTCATTCCCAAATTATTAATACCCACATCCTCATTATTAATTGTGTTGAGAGTTCCGAATGTTTCAGTTCCTTTGGCTCAAGTCGTCCATGACCGTGGACACGGCTAATCGATTAGGTTTGAGTACTCTGCAGAGTTTTGCACACGTTCCCCACAAGATTTGGTCGCCTCCGTTTAATTTCTCGCACTTCAGGGTGTTTGAGAAACGGATGACCAAAACATGGTCTTCCAAAGGGTTTCCCTGCGACTCTGACGGTGCCCATCCTTTCCTACCGTTCTTCTACATCTCGTAGCACCGCCTGTCCAGGGTCACCACGATATCCAACCAAGCCAGAGCCCATAATGACTTGTGGCTGTGCAGGTAAGCCTTGGGTCTTGAAGCACCCATCCATCTCTTTGTGCCTGGGTGGACCTTTCCGCGTGAATACTGGCCATCTCCAGCATCACCTAGGCAAATCCACTAGTTTCTCCAGGGTGTCGTTCAACCATCATCCACCCAGAGGTATGTTGAAAACTCGGAGTCTTGAAATCTTGATCATTATGTAGGTCTTGAATTTATTAACTCTCTCAACTCTCATGAATCACACAACCAACCCCGTCTACTAATAGCATAGCAAAAAGTAAAACAACGTTTCCCGGGGCCAATGTGTCAAAGAGTTTGAGGGGGGTACCTACCACATGATACTACTACAATGTAACCAAGTTTCCAACTAACCTATCTTGCATGCAATTGGGGAAGATGGTAGAACTAATGCATATAAAACATGGGTAAACATGATCAAAGTGACTTGCCTGATTGATGATCTTCGTACGTGAGTGACTCTAAGTAACAAGCTTCGCACTCGGGATAATCTAACGAAACAAACAAGCACTCAATAAGCATACAATAGAATATTGTAACCCACAATCATCAATCCAAGAACTAGTAAATAATCAAGACAAAACAATGCACAAATCACAAGTAAGAAAAACACTCAAGGTTTTGTTTACTAGGAGGTGATTGATAAAACACTACTATCATAATTAAACTATTTTGTAATAACAAAACAATTGTTGACAGCAAGGAACAATAAAATATTTTTGTTAATAAACAGAAGAAAATCAATTTAAGTTTGTTGGGAAAGCTTTTGTAAAGTTTGTAAAATTTTTGATAAACACTAAATGGAACAAATATAGTTTTACTAACAAGAGAGCAAAACCAAACTTATTATTTATAGTAAAACATGTTTTAACAGAAAACAATTTACAAATAAACTTGTTTTAGAAAACAAAATTAAATTATATAAAACTTTGTTTGAAAACAAAACCATTACTAACTAGTTGTTGTAATCAAAATAAACCTATTTGAAAAGAAGTTGTGATTCTTATCTTAACAAGGAAATAAACTAAACAATTTTATATTTTTATTAACAATAAGTAAAACACTAATTGTATAAACAACAGAAGCTACTAAACAAATTGAAATTAAAACTAAGTTAAACTAACTAAAACTAAGTAAATAAAACTATATTATAATACTCGGCAGATTCTGTTTATAGCTAAAACACTAACAATAATCATCCTAAAAATCCTCAAACTAAACATGGTGATAGTCCTAACCAATATCAAACAGTAGCAAAAATATTCATATCAAAATCTATTTTCAAACTCTAGTTATACAGATTTGAAGATTTTGAGCAAATTTGATTCAATTCAAATTTTATAGTTCAAATTTGAAATTTAAAAGTACAGTGTGAAACTACATGAAAAATGTGAGCTAATGCAAAAAGAATCAACTCAAAACATTAAATAGGTTAAAATATATAAGCAAAACAAAATTTGAATACACTCTGTTAACTAAAACAAAAACAGAAAAAGGGAAAAAATCTACCGGACGGCCAGGGGGCTACGTGGCACTGTCCTATTGGCTAGCAAGTGCGCGCGTTGGATGTTTTTGGGCGGGCGACCGGTCGAAAAAGGAAAACGGTTCGGGGATAAGTGGCTTCTAATCTGGGTCGTTGGTTTTGGATCGGAGGGAGGGGGAGTGTCCAGCGTCTTACCGGAGGGGGTGTGGGAATTCCGGCGATGGAGGCGGCGGCCGGTGGTCGAGGACGTCGCCGGAGGGGTCTCCGGTGGTCGAGGGAGGCAGTGGAGGGGTTCAGACGACGGCAGGCGGGGTCCTGCGTCGAACGGAGGGGTCGGAGAGGGGCGAGGATGACCGAGGCGTTGGCTACGGACGATGGGAGTTCCGGTGGTGGTGCAACTCCGGCGAGGAATTGGCAGCGTCTCGGCGAGGGAGAGAGGGGGCTCGGGGGGGGGGGGGGAAATGGATGCGGGGAGTTTCCGGTACTTATAGGGGCGCTGGGGAGTGCGAGGAAGGAGAGAGGAGAGAGATGCGGGAGGGGGAAAAGAAACGGCCGGCGAGGTCGTCGGCACGTGCGGGGGAGAGGGATGACCGGTCGGTAGAAACGGTCGGTCGGGGTGGGGTCCAGTGTCAGTGAGCGAGAGCACGTTGAATGCGCGTCGGTCGGCCGGTTTTTAATCCATTCGCGAGTAACTGCTCGTGGGCCGGCCCGTTTAATACAGTAACCGTTACCGGTTTTTGTTTAATGTTTTTCCAGAGCGTTTCAAAAACCTTTAAAGCATTCAAACCATTTATAACTATAGGGGTATTATATATCAAAATTAACAGAATAATAAATGCTATTTAATGAACATTTTTATTCTGTCATTTGAACACTTTGAAAAAAATAATATTTTCAGAAATTGCCTAATTGTTTTTAAATCCTTTTTGCAAATATTTTCAAAATAACCCCTGGTTATTTTTGTTAAAATAAATCACCAAGTTGACCCTGGTGTGGGGTGTCATGTTACTCCCCTCTTATTTTGAACATTTTACCAAGATTTCAAATAGGTGAAAGCAACATAGGGAAAGTAGAAAGGACTTTCAGAAATTTAGAAAAGGCATTTCAACAATCACATGTATTCAAGCAATGATGATGATGGATGCATAGCTATATTTCATAACATTCCAAAATGAAATTTTGGGATGTTACATAGTGAATGCAGGGTCAAGCGGCCAAAGTAAACAACAAGTAGTGGCTAGGGTTAGAAATAACCGAAGACACTGAGACGAGGATGTATCCCGATGTTCACTTCCTTGGAGGGAGGCTAGTCACCGTTAGAGAGGTGGATGTTACCACGAAGGCACACCAACGCCACGAAGGCTCACCCTATTCTGCCCTTGAGATATCACCACGAAGGTGATTCTCAACCACTAGTGGTAGACCTTGAGGCGACCTCCAAACCTTCACAAAATTTCCGCGGGACAAATCACAAGTTGATTCCTCACCAGAGCACTCCTACCGCCTACAAGTCTCTAACCTCGAAGAGTAACAGGATCAAGGGGGAAGTGCTCAAGACTTTCTCAAATCACGGATTCCTTTGGTCAAGAGAGGGAGAAGGAGTGGATCTATCGATTGATTGGAAAATCTCTCAAGAACTCTCACTAATCTCTCCGAGATCTGATATTTGGTGTAGGAGAAGTGAGAGGGAGCCACTTTGGTGTTCTAGGGTTCTTTTGGATTAAGTGGTCAACCCCTCCACGAAGTGGTGAAGGGGTATATATAGCATGGGTGAAAATATGGTCGTTGTAGTGTAAGTGGCTGTGTCGGGCCGGACATCCGGGCCAAGGGCCGGACATCCGATGGCTCTAAAGTGTGCACACGAACACAGAAAAACATAGTCAAGGTACAGGTCCCGGACATCTGGCCAACTCCCCGTACATGTGGCCAAAGTTGAGGCCTCGGACATCCGGGGGACACAAACATTTCGTTATAGTTTCTAGACATCGGCGGCCCGGATTTTCGGGGAAGATCCCAGATATCCGGGGGACACAAAAGCTGCACGCACCCCAAAAGTAAAACATGCATAACTTTCTCATAAGGACTCCGATTTTGATGATCTTGGGCTCGTTTTGAAGCTAGTGAAAAACTCCAGGTCCTCACCTAGAGAACCACCCAAGATAATACAAAATGGAAGGTGCAAAGTATGCACTTGTTAGATCATATACTTTGGGGAACCTAGTTGGCTATGTATTGCTTCGGTAAATAGGATAGGAGTGGAATTGTTGATAGAAGATGTTGACTTGAGCTAGTACATCACAAACCCCTTTGATCCCCTCTTAATAGTGCGGGATCCCTAAAACTCAAGAATCATAAAAGAGCTACACTACATAGCTATCGAGAATCCATACTTGAGTGTATATGTTTCTTTTGTGCTCATCACCCCATAACACTAACGCCAAAGGAACTAATACCTTTGACTCAAGCCTTTCACTTGAGCTTGATGTTGATGTTTCTTCTTGGCTCAAGTTGAAGGCAAGACATTGGTGAAGTCTTCAAGTAGCTCTTCCATATACAATGTGGGAAGCTTTGCTTTGTATTCATCTTCACTTTGTCCATCATGTGATCATCCACAAGCTTCAAGCATGTGATCCTTCGGGATGGTTATCTTGAACTTGCCCTTGTAAACCATGACCATGAACTCTTGATGTCATCCTCGCATGGACACTTGGAATCTCTCTCTTGATGCGAGCCCATGAGAATAACCTAACCCTCATAAACATAGACAACACATAGCATGGGTTAGTACACAAAGTGCAATTGACAATTTCTTATCATACCACAAGATTCTATGTGATGTGTCGTTTGCACTTGTGTGTTGACCATTTAAAGTTTCATTCTTTGATCTTTATCTTGGTCAACCTTTATCTTTATTCCTTGCTTATTCTTGATGCCTTGAAGGCCATATTGAATTCTTCACTATGCTTCATTTCTTCAAGACATGATTACCCATATCTCAATTATCATATGACCATATAGAGTTTATCCATTAATACCATATTCGTCATAATTTGTTATCCTTCATGCTCCATCATAGTCTCTTGAAAGGCACAACGAATTCTTCACATGAATTACTTGCTTCAAGAAATAATCATCCACGACTCAACATATGAGCACATCATGATCCTATCTTCAAGCCATATGTAGAATCCTTCTCTTTAATTATTCTCTCAAGATCATGATCCATCATGGCTCAACCTTGATGCACAAGTATATGTATATGTCATTCATTCTGAATCCATTCAATCTCCTTATTGCATCAACCATGGAACAAACATCTTTCAATTCATCCATTATTCTTCATGCATTGCAGATGGTACTTTCCTTCAAATGTATAACTTAATGCAAACATTAGTCGATTAGGATTGTCATCAATTACTAAAACCACACATGGGGACTACATGCACTTTCAATCTCCCCCATTTTGGTAGTTGATGACAATCTCAATAAGATGGTTTATATATTGAATTTTAGAACAAGTATGCAATTAATCTGAGGATAAATTGTATACTTGAGGTGGTTTTGACAGCATCAAGTGCCACAAAGATACTTGAAATTATCGAAACCGGTTGCACTAGCATCAAACACTACACAAGCATTTGATGATAGCACACCCACAATATATAGAGCAAACTCCTCCACAATATATGCATGTGTGAATGAACTTTGAATGTCATTGCATATATTGGTTGACACAAACTAGGTGAAGTTTTATCTATATAGTATATACAATACTCATCCATGCAACACACATATATAACAAGGGTAGGTAAGCATGAGTGACAACAAGCAAACTAAGAACACTTATGTTTAAACCCCCTAAACATCTCCCCCATTGGCAACAAATGCCAAAAATGGGAAAAATCTAGAAGCCAATATAGTATGAGCTCCTCCTTAATGTGTGCATGTTACAAAATGTGAGTGAAAATCAAATGCACATATTCAATGATGAAAATTTGAGGAGCTTAGGATCTACAGAATGCAACAAGATACTATGCTAGGAGAATAAGCATTCTACAAGTGAGAATAACATTCAAAAGATCGGAAAAAACATATCTGGACAAGATATAATATTAATACCCAATTTGATCATCATGATAAGTTTGGGTCCAACATATATTCAAAACACATGAGTGCACAAGATTATATGCAAAACATACAAACACTCATTTCTCACCCTCTTACCAAGACCACCATTGAATCAAACAAAGGAAACAAACGAGGTGACCGACAAGGAGTAAATGATATCGAGGTAAGATCTGAACTTTCTTATGTATACATTTTTTTAAGTGGACAATAGTAGTCTATGTATCCACAAATAAACTTGCATACACAAAATAGTCGCAATTGGTAAGAACATGATATGCACAAGTGAATCCATTATTATACAACTATGATCCTAGCATAAGAGCAAGGCACATGGCACAAAGCACATGGCACAAATTGATCCCATTTGCATAACAATGAATTACTAAGTAAGATAGCAAATACCACAAGCAAAGTGTTTTTGCAATTTCATCAAAATTACATATGAGAGAACATTTTAGGAATAGATATGCAATTCAATGAATTGCTTAATTGGCATATTTTGGGATAAGTGAATCATGATTATGATTTTAAGGATCCTCATTATATGCTTCTTCTCAAATGACTCGCAATTGCAATAAAGTGATTTTTGTAAGAACATGCAAGAAGCACAAATTTTAACAAGTAGTAATCATGCCACGATGCAACCTACACAAGGTTGACTCTATTTATGTATATGCACAAAGTAAATACTTGTTACCAAGAAAGCATTGGTATGAATTAGTAGATCAATGAGTCATCCAAGCTTGGCACTAATTCTCTTGTTGTGACACCACCTTCTTCACCAATAAGCCAAGCACACAATGTTTCTCCAATGTACCTAAATCACTTTTAAGTACATTCTGGTCCCCAAACCTATTTGGTCCGAAGTAGTTAGCATAACTACAAAATATAGGGCAAGCACCACTTAAGTATGTGCATATAGATATGAATTTGAATTTCATGCACATCGTAACTATTAAGGATTTGATGGATATACCATATATATATATTGGATCAATTAAAGCAAACAAGACATGAGAATTTACACATAGCAAATATGCATGCACAAGCTTACCAAAATCCAAGGAGATACAAATTGGACAAATGAACACATAACCGTTAATACTTCCAGTAACATCACTAGTCATTCATGTTGTCCGAAATGAATCAAAGTGACAAATCAACATATGATAGCACACAAAGTTCAACATATGAACCGAAGTAAACCAATGAGGATATAAGATATGCATTGCACACATACTCATAGGAATATCTCACTCAAGTAGATATAGGACACTATAAATAATGACATAATAAACTCCCATAACTCCATACAAACGAACAAGATTAACTCGAATGAAATGGTATTTCGAGTTATCAATCGTTGTAGAAACCAAATAAGTACATGATCATCTATACTAACACAAGCATAACATGAGAGTTTAGAAATAAACACAACGCTTGGATCACATATTATTAACATTCCAATTAGATAGATCATCATGCAAAGCAAAAAATTGGAATGACTTTAATCAAACGATTTTCCAAATACGATTTTTAGGATAACCATGGACAAAACCATACAAGAATGCCATACGTAAACAAGGCATTGCATGCCATAGGGATATACGATAATCTCAAATATAAATTCTAAGTGGCATCCCTCAATTGTTCACATTAACAAGGATTGTGATATGCACAAAGCATATCACTCCCCCATAATGTGATAATCCGTGTATTATCCACAAGAGGCAAATGAATCCAACAAAAAATAATCAATGGAAGGGAATTTGAATTTCAAATGAACTTGACATACCAAATAGTAACTAAATAGTCTTGCACAATAAATACTAGGTGATATCCCATATATATACACACATTTAAGCTCTCGAACATCCGGGACAGGTCCCGGACATCCGGGGTCAGACCCAGCCAATTCGAGGCTCTCTGGTAAGAAGGAGGGTCAGAAATCCAGCGGTATTAGCTAGATATCCGGGGCCTGAGAAAAAGTAGAACCCTAACCCGTAGGATGTCTGGTGGAGGTGCCAGATGTCTGGCGCCTGGAGACAGGAATTTTTGCATTCTGGAACCAAGCCATCCCAGAAATCCAGTGATGGGGTCGGATGTCCGAAGGCTGAGACCACTTTTCAGAGAAATATATATAGAGAGAGAGGCCATATCTAAGACTACACCAAGGATATTTATACGTGAGATATAGATGAAGCTGTAACACACATATATATGAATGCACATGACTTATCACTCCCCCATAATGTGATGATCCATTAATATCTCAAAAGAGCCAAATAAGATTCAACTAATGAAGCAATAAAAGCTCGAAACCACACACACAAATATATGAAGTGCATTATGACCTATACATGCTAGATAACTCAAATCAAGCATACTAGGAGGCACAACATATACAAACACATGCTAGGTAAAACCTAAACATGCAAGGGGCTAGTAACTTTCAATGTAAACAATATAAGTACAAGTTACTGCAAAGAGGAGCATTAGACGGATAAATGTGATGATAATCCACTTGACTTGGCTTTCTCAAATGAATGGTGGTTAACTTTTCTTGATGAACTAGCCAAGTCTCCAATGCCCTCCACACACCTATTGATCAAGTTTTAGCTTGATGGTCCCCAACCAAGTTTGGTCCTAAGAAGTTAGTCATAATAGGCTTGGCAACCCAAATGGTCTTTTCTTTAACCAAACCACTTTGGGTGCCCACAAACTTGGCAAACAAATTGCCAAAATTATCCTTTCTAAGTGAATAATGATCATTGACAATGAGAGGCTTAGAGACATTACCGTTGGGACATGATGAAGATATGTGTCCCTTCTCACGACAAATATAGCAACATGTGCTCCCCTTTATCTTCTTCTTTACCTTCTCAACTTGGAGAACATTATCTTGGTTAAGCATGGAAAGATGCCTTTCATTATCTTGAGATTGAACTTGAGGCCACTTCCCTTGATGCTTCACACTTGAAGCCTTCTTCTTCAATGGACAGGATCTCACATGGTGTCCAACATTCTTGCACTTGAAGCAAATAATGTTGGCCGAATTCTTGACTTGATATTGTCCCTTCTTCCTATTCTTGGACTTCTTGTTGGAGATGAAATCAAGTAATATTTTGTCTTGAGGGTCCTTTTGCACACTCAAGTAATTATCGCAACATTTTTCCAAGTCTTTCTTCAAACTAGTGACTTGGGCCTTGAGCTCTTTATTTTCCTCTACAAGGTTAGTATTAACAAGAGAACTAGAAGAAGTAGAAGCTTCATTGTTAGAGCAACAAGGCATGGTGAGCAATTCATCACAAGATGTATCAATATCATGTAGAGAGGAATAGCTAGGACTAGCACATGGCAATAAGGCATTTCGAGTAGAATATGTGCTAATGTCCACATGAGACTCACAAGATTTTTCCTTGGTGACTATAGCCTCATGACCTAACTTTAGCTCATCATGAGAGATTAAAAGATCCTCATGAGTGCCCGAAAGATTTTCATGACTTTCTTCCAATTTCCCATATTTTCTAGTTAGCAAATCAAGTTGACTCCTCAACTCAACATTTTGTTTCAATATCGATGCTTCACACAAGATAGAGTTAGTAGCACAAGCATGATTATCAATATGAGAGGAGCATGTAGAAACTAGAGACTCCATATGATTAGCTTGAAGTTCCTCATGCGACTTAGAGAGTTTGGTGAGCTCTCCTTGGACATTCTTGTAGCCAAGGTCAAGGTGCTCAAAATCCTCTTTAAGTTTACAATGAGTAACTTCAATCTTTCCTTTGAAGACCTCAAGTTACTAAGAGATTGATAATCCTTAGCAAGTTCATTTTCAAGTTGTTCACGTTTTGCTTGCTCATTAAGAAGTAAATCATTACATTTTTCAAAGCAAGCAAGAACATCTTGGAACCTTTTATAAGTAAATCATCATCATCTTTCTCATTACAACTATCATCATTACCACTAAGATAAGATGATACCTTCTCATTACCTCTTGCCAAGAGGTACATGTGAACAAAGGGGGTTGATGATCATTATTTTGGAGAAGAGGGTTCTCCATCAATCAAGTGTGCCTTGTCTTACTTGATTTCCTCTAAATGGTTAGTTATAGAAAAACTAGAGGAAACCAAGGCATTTTGAATATGGCAACACAAATGACCAAGCATATCATCGCAAGAATTTATGAGTGAATCATTAGATGATATGCATGGACTACACAAGAATGTATGACATTTTTAGTGCAAGATATGCTCGTGTCCATGGAACCTATAATACTAGCATTTCTATATGACGGATCATCAATGATGAGCTTGAGACCATCACTCCATGAGATATCTTCACTTACCATGTCATCACCCTGTGACAGAGTGGAAGATGTTGAAGTGTCCAAGCAATCGGAGGTGGAGGCAATGGAGACTTCTTCCATCACTTCCTCCCAAATAGCATTGGCTCCCACAAGGTTGGACCCACCATATGTAACTTCAAGTTTGGTCCAAGCCTCATGAGGCAACAAACAACTCGAGATTGACTTGAACACCTCGGAGGTTATAGCTTGGTGAATGACACTTAAAGCTTCACTATCAAGAGGCATATCCTCAAGTGATGGAGATTGTATATCCTATAGATTTGAATCCCCTACAACAACAATCCGTAAAGCATTTGGACCCATGGCCCGAAAGTGACAAAGCATGTGTAATCTCCACATAATGTAATTTGTGCCATTAAAATAAAATGTCTCATTGTGCACTAGTTCACTAGTCGACATCGTTACTCTCTAGGCGGTGAAACCTAATAAGGAGAGACCTTTATCTGATACCAATTGTAAGGACCACGATGTCTCCTAGAGGGGGGTGAATAGGCACTTTAAAATCTTTTACGGATTTGGGTATATCCTAATGCGGAAATAAACTAAGCGGATACTTTTCAAGCACAAATCCTAAATATACTAGGCTCCCTAAGTGCACCAACAACATAGGAAAAACAAGATGAGAAGCACGAGGATATGAGTAAGCACAAGTAAGTTACACAAACTTACTCAATGTATATCACAAGATATGGAAATGAATGTTACAAGCTAGCAATTCACACTAAGCACAAGATATACCAATAGTAGCAAGTATGAATTGCGAACTATAAAGTGTTGGCCTAAATAATCTCTAAGATATGGTAACCAACACAATATAATGAGGAAAATAATATATATAGTGAATGCAAGGTCAAGCGGCCAAAGTAAACCAGAAGTAGTGTCTAGGGTTAGAAATAATCGAAGACACAGAGACGAGGATGTATCCCGATGTTCACTTCCTTGGAGGGAAGCTAGTCACCATTAGAGAGGTGGATGTTACCATGAAGGCTCACCCTATTCTCCCCTTGAGATATCACCACGAAGTCGATTCTCAACCACTAGTGGTAGACCTTGAGGCGGCGTCCAAACCTTCACAAACTTTCCGGGGGACAAATCACAAGTTGATTCCTCACCGGAGCACTCCTACCGCCTACGAGTCTCCAACCTCGAAGAGTAACAAGATCAAGGGGGAAATGCTCAAGAATTTCTCAAATCAAGAATTCCTTTGGTCAAGAGAGGGAGAGGGAGTGGATCTATCACTTGATTGGAAAATCTCTCAAGAACTCTCACTAATCTCTTCGGGATTTGAGATTTGGTGTAGGATAATTGAGAGGGAGCCACATTGGTGTTCTAGGGTTCTTTTGGATTGAGTGGCCAACCCCTCCACAAAGTGCTGAAGGGGTATATATAGCGTGGGTGAAAATATGGCCGTTGTAGTGTAAGTGGCTGTGTCGGGCCGGACATCCGGGCCAAGGGCCGGACATCCGATGGCTCTAAAGTGTGCACACGAACATAGAAAAAACCAGTCAAGGTATAGGGCCCGGACATCTGGCCAAGTCCCGGGACATTTGGACAAAGTTGAGGCCTCGGACATCCGGACAAGGCCCCGGACATCCGGGGGACACAAACAACATTTTGTTATAGTTTCTGGACATCGGCGGCCCGGATTTCCGGGGAAGATCCCGGATATCCGGGGGACACAAAAACTACAAGCACCCCAAAAGTAAAACATGCATAACTTTATCATAAGGACTCCGATTTTGATGATCTTGGGCTCGTTTTGAAGCTAGTGAAAAACTCCAGGTCCTCACATAGAGAACCACCCAAGATAAGACAAAATGGAAGGTGCAAATTATGCACATGTTATATCATATACTTTGGGGAACATAGTTGGCTATGTATTGCTTCGGTAAATAGGATAGGAGTGGAATTGTGTATAGAAGATGTTGACTTGAGCAAGTACATGACGAACCCCTTTGATACCCTCTTAATAGTGTGGGATCCCTATAACTCAAGAATCATAAAAGAGCTACACTACATAGCTATCGAGAATCCATACTCGAGTGTATATGTTTCTTCGGTGCTCATCACCCCACAACACTAACGCCAAAGGAACTAATACCTTTGTCTCGAGCCTTTCACTTGAGCTTGATGTTGATGTTTATTCTTGGCTCAAGTTGAAGGCAAGACATTGGTGTAGTCTTCAAGTAGCTCTTCCATATACAATGTAGGAAGTTGTGCTTTGTATTAATCTTCACTTTGTCCATCATGTGATCATCCACAAGCTTCAAGCATGTGATCCTTCGGGGTGGTTATCTTGAACTTGCCCTTGTCAACCATGATCATGAACACTTGATGGCATCCTCTCATGGACACTTGGAATCTCTCTCTTGATGCGAGCCCATGAGATTAACCTAACCCTCATAAACATAGACAACACATAGCATCGGTTAGTACACAAAGAGCAATTGACAATTTCTTATCATACCACAAGATCCTATGTGATGTGTCGTTTGCACTTGTGTGTTGACCATTTAAAGTTTGACTCTTTGATCTTTATCTTTGTCAACCTTTATCTTTATTCCTTGCTTATTCTTGATGCCTTGAAGGCCATATTGAATTCTTCACTATGCTTCATTTCTTCAAGACATGATTACCCATATCTCAATTATCATATGACCATATAGAGTTTATCCATTAATACCATATTCGTCATAATTTGTTATCCTTCATGCTCCATCATAGTCTCTTGAAAGGCACAACGAATTCTTCACATGAATTACTTGCTTCAAGACACAATCATCCATGACTCAACATATGAGCACATCATGATCCTATCTTCAAGCCAGATGTAGAATTCTTATCTTTAATCATTCTCTCAAGATCATGATCCATCATGGCTCAACCTTGACACACAACTATATTTATATGGCATTCACTCCGAATCCATTCAATCTCCTTCTTGCATCAACAATGGAACAAACATCTTTGAATTCATCCAATATTCTTCATTCATTGCAAATGGAACTTTCCTTCAAATGCATAACTTAATGCAAACATTAGTCCATTAGGATTGTCATCAATTACCAAAACCACACATGGGTACTACATGCACTTTCACCCTGCCATGCACTCCAAGCTTGATCGATTTGTTTCCTTCCAAAGAAATTCCTTCCGAAGGTTTTATTCCATTTTGACTCCTTTAATATTCCATATCTGCAAAACTCAAAAACAAGGAAAAAACAGAAACTATCACTAGGCTCTAGATTAATAGGTTAGTCCCAAAAATAATATAAAATAGCATATTAATGCATATAAAACATCCAAAATAGATAATATAATAGCATGCCATAGTCAAAAATTATAGAGACGTATCAGCATCCCCAAGCTTAAATCATGCTCGTCCTCGAGTAGGTAAATGATAAAAACAGAATTTTTATGTGGAGTGCTACCTAACATATTTATCCATGTAATATTCTTTATTGTGGCATGAATATTCAGGTCCGTAAGACTCAAAACTAAAGCTTAATATTGATATAAAAACAGTAATGTTTCAAGCATACTAGCAAAGCAATTGGATCTCTTCAAAATATAATGGCAAAAGCAAGTTATCCCTACAATATCATATGGTCTGGCTATGCTCCATCTTCCCCAGACAAAGTATTTATATCATGCACAACCCCGATGAAAAGTCAAGAAATTTTTTTCACACCTTTATTTTCTCAAACTTTTTCAACTCTCATGCAATACATGTGCGTGAGCCATGTATATAGCACTATATGTGGAATAGAATATGGCGGAGGTTGTCAAGGAAAGGGAGAAGATAGTCTCACATCAACTAGGCATATCAATGGGCTATGGAGATGCCCATTAATAGATATCAATGTGAGTGAGTAGGGAATGCGATGCAACAGATGCACTAGATCTATAAGTCTATGAAAGCTCAAATAGAAACTAAGTGGACGTGCATCATGAAGAAAAATTCCACTAGCTATATGAAAGTGACAAAATAGGAGACACTCTATCATGAAGATCATCGTGCTACTTTGAAGCACAAGTGTAAAAAAAGGTAGTAGCAATGTCCCTTCTCTCTTTTCTCTCATTTGTTTTTTGTGGGCATCTAAGGCCTCTTTTATTCATCTTTTTGGGCTTCGCTGCCCTCTTTTTTTCATAAGGTTCGGAATCTCATCCCCACTTGTGAGGGAATCATAGCTTTCATCATCCTTTCCTCACATGGGACATGCTCTATTAATGGTAATCATCACACATTTATTTACTTACAACTCAAAAGAAAATTACAACTCGATACCTATGACAAAATATGACTCTATATGCAATATGGAAGTGATGGTGCAAGTCATAAAAGGGAACAGTGGAAGTTGCATGGCAATATATCTCATAATGGCTATGGAAATTCCATAATAGGTAGGTATGGTGGATGTTTTGAGGAAGGATATATGGTGTCTGTTTTGAGGAAGGTATATGGTGGCTGTTTTGAGGAAGGTGTTTGGTGTACGGACGAAAGTTGCGCGGTACTAGAGAGGCTAGCAAAGGTGGGGGTGAGAGTGCGTATAATCCATGGACTCAACATTAGTCATAGATAACTCAACTACTTATTGCAAAAGTCTATTAGTCATTGAAGCAAAGTATTAAACGCATGCTCCTAGGGGAGAGGTTGCTAGGAGTTAACCACCGCACACTCCCGACCCTCACACAAAGGTCAACAATCTATAAACAAGTCATGCTCTGACTTCGTTACATAACGGTTCACCATACGTGCATGCTATGGGAATCACAAACCTTTACACAAGTATTTTTACCAAATCACAATTACTTCCCAACATGTCTCTTAATATTACCATCATTATATCTCAAAACTTTATGCAAGTAATCAAACTTCTCATAAATACCCAATGCATTTAATATGGAAGTTTTTATTATATCCCTCTTGGATGCCTATCATATTAGGACTAAACTCATAACCTAGACAAATTACCATGATGTTTTAGAAACTCTCAAAAAATATAAGTGAGGTACGAGAGTTCAATTATTTCTATAAAACGCAAACACCACCGTGCTCTAAAAATATAAGTGAAGCACATAGAGCAAAATTTCCCAACTCAAAAGAGATAAGTGAAGTACATAGAGCATTCTAACAAATTCAAGATTCACGTGTTGAAAACTTCACAACACAAAACTTAACAGAAAACTCATGAGATCCGTTAGTATAAGAAAATAAATCACCACTTTAGGTACTGTTGTGAACTCATTATTTATTTATATTCGTGTTATACCTACCGTAATCTAACTTCTACATGGCTCATACCACATGATACAACCCATAAATTCATCAAACTAGGCAAACAACTCAAAGAAAACAGAATCTGTCAAAAATAGAACAATATGTAGCAATCTGAAAACTTCGTATACTTCTGTAACTCAAAAAATTCTGAAGGCTTATGAAAACCTGGGAAATTCATATATCAATCTTGTGTAAAAATTTCTGACTCATTCGACGCTCTGAAAATTTTGAAAATTCCTGGACCGAGCGCAAAAGTTTTTGTTTGTCAGCAAGATCAAATCAACAACTACCATAGATCACCCCAAAGGTTTTACTTGGCTCAAACACTAATTAAAACACAAAAACACAATTACTACAGAAGTAATAATGTGGGAAACACTCAAAAACAGAATAAAAAATAGAACACAAAAATAAAATTGGGTTGCCTCCCAACAAGCGCTATTGTTTAACGCCCCTAGCTAGGCAAAACGCAATAGATCTAGGTATTGTCATATTTGGTATGAAATCCAAAAGTAGCTCTCATAATAGATTCATAAGGTAATCTTATTTTCTTTCTAGGAAGGTGTTCCATGCCTTTCCTTAATGGAAATTGGAATCTAATGTTTGCTTCTTTCATGTCAATAATTGCACCAATCTTTCTAAGGAAAGGTCTACCAAGAATAATAGGACATGTAGGATTGCAATCTATATCAAGAACAATAAAATATACGGGCACATAATTCCTATTTTCAACGATAATAACATCATTCATCCTTCCCATAGGTTTCTTAATACTGGAATCCACAAGATGCAAATTTAGAGAGAAATCATCAAGATCATGGTAACCTAGCACATCACATAAACTTTTCAGAATCATGGAAAGACTAGCACCCAAATCATACAAAGTGTGGCACTCATAATCTTTGATTTTAGTCTTAATAGTAGGTTCCCACTCATCATGAAGAGTTCTAGGGATAGAAACTTCTAACACTACAGGAATCAGGTAATTTGTCGTCTGCCATGGCTGACGGCAAAGGGCAGGAAACAGGATGGCAAAGGCCTTTGCTGTCCGTTAGCACACGGCAAAAATGCCGGCAAAGAAAAACCTGGTAAAGCGGTCCTTTGCCGTCAGCCTCAGGACCATGGACGGCAAAGAATCTTTGTCGTGGGGGAACGGACGGCAAAGAGTTTGGACGGCAGACCCAGGGGCTACGGCCGTCAAGTTTTAATGGCAGTTCTTTGTCGTCCGCTACATTTGTTGTCGGCCTTCCGCCCCCTTTGCCGTCGGTGGGCGGACGGCAAAGGGTAAGGCCCTTTGCCCCTGGGGTCCCCCTTTGCCATCGGCCTTGGGTCCCTACCTTTGTCGTCGGCCTTGCCCACCCCTTTGTCATCTGCCTTGTGCCCTCTTTGCCGTCGATGGGACGACGACAAAGAGTGAGGCCATTTGCCCCTAGGATCCCCCTTCGCCGTCTGCCCAAGGCCCTCCTTTGCCGTCAGCCCATCGACGACAACGAGTAAGGCCATTTTCCTTTATTTAATTTTTTATTAAATCCATTTTCACAGCAATATGACATATATGTATATATATATTTCACAGGAATAAATATGTTGCCATACTGATAACCATATTAAAATAAGTTTCATCCATACATATTATGAAAGTTTCATCTGTACCCAACCATATTACAATAGTTTCATCCATACATACATAGTTTCATATACATATGTAGCAAGTGTCACATTGTTCATCGATACAAAATAAAAAATACAAGTAACCCAAGCACTCCATCAATGCAAACTTCCATGAAGTGAATGTAATCTGCAAAATGGGAAGCTCCAAAATTAGAAGAAGACTATATGAAGAAAAGAAGGTAAAAATAGGTCATTTAGGAACTAACTATGGTTATTATGCCATTTTGAAGCTAAGTAAGCTAATTATATGTCATTTAATAGCTAGCTTTGGTAAAATATGTAATTTTGAAGCTAGCTAAGCTTATTATGCCATTTTGGATCTAACTAAGTGAAGTATAGGTCATTTTTGATAAAATAGGCCATTTTGGAGCTAATTTAGCTTAATACGTCATTTAGGAGGAAACTAAGCTAACTATATGTCATTTTAGAGCTAACTCTGGTAAAAATAGGTCACTTAGGAGCTAACTATGCTTATTATGTCATTTTGGAGCTATGTAAGCTAACTATAGGTCATTCAATAGCTAAGCTAGGAAAAATAGACCATTTTGGAGCTAGGTAAGCTTATCATGTCATTTAGGAGAGAACTAAGCTAATTATAGGACATTTTTGATAAAATAGGCCATTTAGAAGCTAATTCAGCTTACTATGTCATCTAGGAGGAAACTAAGTTAAATATATGTCATTTTAGAGCTAACTTAGGTAAAAATAGGTCACTTAGGAGCTAACTATGCTTATTATGCCATTTTGGAGCTAAGTAAGCTAAGTATAGGTCATTTAATGGCTAACTTTGGTAAAATAGGCCATTTTGGAGGTAGGTAAGCTTATTATGTCATTTTGGAGCTAACTAAGCGAAGTATAGGTCATTTTTGATAAAATGGGCCATTTTGGAGCTAATTTAGCTTACTACGTCATTTAGGAGGAAACTAAGCTAACTATATGTCGTTTTAGAGCTAACATTGGTAAAAATAGGTCACTTAGGAGCTAACAATGCTTATTATGCCATTTTGGAGCTAAGTAAGCTAAGTATAGGTCATTTAATAGCTAAGCTAGGTAAAATAGGCAATTTTGGAGCTAGGTAAACTTATTATGTTATTTAGGAGAGAACTAAGCTAAGTATAGGACATATTTGATAAAATAGGCCATTTAGGAGCTAGTTCAGCTTACTATGCCATTTAGGAGGAAACTAAGCTAAATATATGTCATTTTAGAGCTAACTTAGGTGAAAATAGGTCATGTAGGAGCTACCTATGCTTATTATGCCATTTTCAAGCTAACTAAGCTAATTATAGATCATTTTATAGCTAAGCTAGGTAAAATAGGCCATTTTGGAGCTAGGTATGCTTATTATGTCATTTAGGAGAGAACTAAGCTAAGTATAGGACATATTTGATAAAATAGGCCATTTAGGAGCTAATTCAGCTTACTAATTCATTTAGGAGGAAACTAAGCTAAATATATGTCATTTTAGAGCTAACTCGGGTGAAAATAGGTCATGTAGGAGATATATATGCTTATTATGCCATTTTGAAGCTAACTAAGCTAATTATAGATCATTTTATAGCTAACTTGGGTAACATAGGTCATTTTGGAGCTAACTAAGCTTATTATGCAAGTTTGGAGCTACCTAAGCTTATAATACCATTTAGGAGGAAACTAAGCTAAGTATAGGTCATTCTAGAGGTAACTTGGGTAAAATATGTCATCTTGGAGGTAAGGTAAGGTAAGTAACCATCATTATGACGTTGTTAAGCAAAAACTAGAAAAACATACCATTCTCGTCACCACGAAGGTGAAGCACGGTGGTTCTGGCTTGTTTCACCTAGAGAAGGCTCCCTTGTAGAAGGGTCATGCGATGCATTTCAGGAGATATTCTGCACCAAACATCATTTGCAATGTGTCGTTAGCATGATGACACTCAAAAGATCACTGCATTGAAATGAAACTCATCGTCCCCGCCATGTTAATGACTGGAATCACCGGAGGGACGTGGCCAGTCTTCTCGCACATAGACTGTACACTGGGTTTTAACAAGTCAAACTTTTTATTTATTAATGAAATGAACATTAAAATGCAAAATTTGACAAATATGAAGAAGATTCGTACATGGACCTGTTAGACGCATCGTTCTGTGCCCTCTCTGTCTCCATCAGCGCATCTGTCCTATCCTCCAACTCCTTCATCTCCTTATCCTTCGCCACCAAAAGCGTCTGCGTTGCCTCTCTCTCTTTCAAAATAGCAGCCTGCAAGAAAACTCATTGTTAGCATTGTAATCATATTGGTTCGCACACACAACGAAATGCGGAAAGATAGTTGAGTCCATTAAGCTCACCTAGATGGCGAGCTCGACTGGCCGTGGACGAGGTGTTATCTTAGGACAGGAGCTTGTTTGGCGTGCCTTTATCTGCCGGAGAGTACTAGGACAACGTATAAGGCTGTCTCCAATACGAATCGAGCCATGGGGCCTCCCATTGCCAGCTATCATCACCAGCTCTGGATCAATAGGCCCCTGGCTCGGGTTAAAGTCCTCCCCTTTCCTCCCCTTCCTGTGATCTTTGTACTTCACGAGCTTGTGGTGGGAGTAGATGTTGGTGAAGTTTTCGAGATGATCGAGGTCAAACTCAGAGAATGCCTTGACCTTCTTGTACGAGGCAGTATGGGCCATCACATAGAGGTCGTACATCTCTGGCACCTCCGTCTTATTGTGACGCGCCTAAAAGAGAGAGAGAGGAAAAAGTATTAGTAAAGGGCTAAAGCTAGCATTAAGAATGAATTGCATGAGTCATGAAGCAAACCACATACCCAGTTCTCACTAAACTCATTTAAGTTGACGCTCCCTTGATGGTGTGGCACACCAACCATTTTGCCAAGTCTATCCATGGCATTGTTGTTGCTGGCCTCCCACTTTTCGGAGCACCACTGATCCACCAAGGACTCCCAACAATCCATCTTATCCACACACCATCTCGGGGGCACCTAAGTTAATAAAGAGTAATTTGAGCGCTATGCGTAAGAATCAAATCAAGGAAACTAACTACAAGGCCTTAATAATTTGTAATTACCTTCATGTAATGCTCCTTCTCCATCCTAGACGCGGCACTTCCCTTTCCCTTCCTAATACGCCGCGAGGCGTAGTAGTCTCGAATGGCCTGCACCCAAGCCTCGTGCCACCAGTTTTGAAGTAGGCAGCGGCATTCGGTTTCGACAACCTTTGTCGTGGCCTCCTCGTATCCCTCCTCACACCTGTAGAAGGTCTACAAACAAGAAAACACTGATTAGTACAATAACTAGCTATTATTTATTTTTTAATTGTGTAAAGGAGAAATTAACTATCTAATCACCATGTCGGCCCTCATGTGGCACAAAACACCGTCAATCTCCACCTCCGGCAGGGCCGGGGCACCCAGGTAGTGCTCCGAGGTCATTCCTACCTCTCGACCCCGACCGGGCAACGTAACAAACCCCGGGAAGTTTTGACGACAAAGCACACCAAGGACACTATTGGGCTTGCGGACAACCTTGGCAACAATCCAACTCCTACAGTATGACAAATTAAAGCCAACACATTATATATTTGAGAAAACGTGAAGGCAAAAGGTTAAATAAGAATAAATGAACTTATTTGTCCCCACTTGGCTTAATCGACCACCTCTGCTCGCAGGTCGCCGGCACGAGTGGGAGCCCCGTACTACCACGCTGGTAGATGGTGGCCCCCTCACCCATCTCCTCATCACTATCAACATGGCCACTTGGCTCCGGCTGACCCAGATCAGGCCAGGTATCCCACTGGGTCTCTTGGGATGTACCCTCATCCCTGCGTTGCTCCGGGGTCTCCTGGAACAAAGTCTTTGGGAGATGAGTCTCCTCGACCTAAGGCTCGTCGACCCGAGGCTCGTGAACCGCAGTCCGTGTAGCCTTCACCTCAGACGGGTCCACCCTAGCAGTCTTGTGCTTAGGTGAATCAACTAGGGGTGGCGGCAAGGAAGGCGTGACAGCCACCCTACCTCTCCCACGGCCACGTGTACCTTTAGTAGCTCTCTTCTTCACGGGGGGTCAACCTCCTCTCACGGGGGCCACGGTCGTCGGAGAAGCGGCCACTCCATGCAGAGTAGAGAGCAACGGTCTCCAGAGAGACGGGACAGGAATGGGAGTAACCATCCCACCACCCACCGGCAAAGAAGGAGCCTAACACCTGCCATGACAAATAGTAAATGAAATTAGTACAACATAAATACCAACATGAGTAATAAAATGTATGTAATTTAAGTGTATCATCATCATAAATACCAACATGAGTAATATTTATATATATGTATATAATAATAGTTGAATACCTGACATGAACTAATAATAATCTTGATTGTCTATATATGCTTCGGGATCAATAAATGCATTATGATCATCACTATCACCAATAAATGCAGCATCACCATCACTATGAGGAAGAACATGTGGAAGGACTCCATTATTTAATCGGTCAAGAAGTGACAGGTCATCCACAGCAGTAACCTCTTCTTCTTCCGGCTCTTCCCGTTCCGGCTCCGAGGTTAAGACGGATTCACTGTCGCTCTCTACTTCAATGTTCTGGGGTGAAGTAGAGCGGTTCTTGAAACATTTTTTGGACATACGTGTTTGTTGGAAGAATTCTCCTTCATATGTGTCTAGGTTAATGTGAGGTTTGTAGTCCTATTCATTGATGGTAGGTGGTCTAAAACTTGGCAGCACTTCTTAAACAACATCCCAAGCTTTCAGATTTGGATCAGTTTGGCAGGCCCATGGTAGATAGAAAACTTGTGTCGCCTTTTGAGACGTAATATAGACATCGGGAACATCTAAATGGGTGCTTTGGTTGATTTTGAATAGCCCTATATGTTCATGAGTCCTTCTAGTCTCCTTCGGATGAAACCAATAACATTTGAAGACTACGACGGTCGGTGGGTTTTCACCATAGAATAGAAGTTCATAAATTGCTTCAACTCTTCCATAATACTCGTTACCTCCTTCGCCGATAACAAAGACACAACAATTTGTAGTCTTTACATCAGGCATAGATATCTCTTTGCCAAAGGTACGAAAGTGATACCCGTTGATGTCGTATTTGTCAAATGAACGGACCTTATAGTCAAAGCCATTAGCGACTTGTCTCAACTCGGCGTCCATAGACTCTGCATTAGCCTACAAGTTTAATACGGAATAATAGATGCATTAGCCGCAAATTAAACCAAGATATCAAATGGTCCAGTAATGGTAATTAATTACCCTTTGTTTGAACCAAGAGATGAAACCGGGATAGTCGCATCCATGCTTGCCAGAAGCTCATACTCTTTGATAGGATCCTTTTCGATGACTGCTCCATCCGAGAATTCCGTGACGTATCGACTATATCAAATATACGGGAATAAGAGCAGTTCAAAGGAATTAGAAGTTGTAGCACAATAATTTACCGAGAACTTACTCGATGTACGGCTGCACTTCTGTTAGGTTGTTGAAGATATACAATGAAATGGTCTGCCATTCTTCGACATCCAACGATTTCCCTTTCGACGCATTGGTTGAGGCGAGCTTCCCTTTGAATAGGCTAAGGTTGGATCGACCTTTTTTAGGCTCGCCATCATTGTACTGAGGCTTCAGGTTATGCAAATGATGATTTTTAGCTTCGTAGTGTGCTGTCATGAAGTTTGTCGCCTCCTCGGTAATGAATGCCTCAGCCATCGATGCTTCAACTCTACATTCATTTTTACATTTAGCTCGAAGCATCTTCTGCATCCTCTCCGTTGAGAAGAACCATCGATTTTGAACTGGCCCCCCCAATCTTGCCTCAGTCGGTAGATGCAAAATCAAATGCTGCATTGGATTAAAGAATCCTAGTGGAAAGATCCTTTCTAATTTGTAGATTGACTCCAGCGCCAACTCTTCCATTTCATCTAGCACGCCAGGCGATAGTTCTTTCGCACAAAGAGAACGGAAGAAATAGCTCAGCTCTGCCAATACTAGTCATTCATCCTTAGGGATAAAGCCACGCAACATCACTGGCATTACCCGCTCAAGCCATATGTGCCAATCATGACTCTTGACACCAAATATTTTCAATTTTTCAAGACTCGCTCCCCTCTTTAGATTCGCAGCATACCCATCAGGGAACATCAACCGCATTTTCAACCGTAATAGCATTTCCCTCATAGCTGGCCTTCCAAGATTGAACCATGCCTTTGGCTTCGCTACACTTTGCTTTCCTTTCCGTTGTCGCAAGTTTTGTAACGGTCTATCACATAGAGCCTCCTCGTCGATTCTAGCCTTAGGATTATCCTTTGACTTCCCCTCTATGCCGAACAATGTACCAAAAATGGGATCCGCCATATTCTTTTCAGTGTGCATCAAGTTGATGTGGTGTGGGCAAATGAGGTCTTTGAAGTAAGGCAGATCCCATAAGCATGACTTGTGAGTCCAGGCGCGTTCCGTTTTATACCCTTTCAAATACCCTAGACGCAAATGATCAGGCTCGAGAGCATTTAACTGATCAAGGGTATGTTGGCCTGTCAACGCAGGTGGTGCGGTGTTTTTGACAACTATACCTTCGATGAAATTCTTCTTGTCTTTTCTGAACTTATGGTCAGGATCCAGAAACTATCTATGCATGTCAAAGCAAGAAAACTTGCAACCCACTTGTAGCCAACGGAACTGAAGAGATGCCTTGCATGTGGGGCACAGGAACCTTCATGCACACACCAGCCAACGAATAGTGCATACGCCGGAAAGTCATGCGTCGAGTACATGTACCACACATGCATTTTGAAGTTCTTTTTGGTAGCGGCGTCATATGTATTGATCCCATTATCCCAGGCTTCTTGCATTTTATCCTTAAGCGGTTGCATGTACACATTCATATTCTTCCCCGAATATTTGGGCCCTGGAATTATCAACGTCAGGAAAATGTTCTTTCTTTCCATAATCTCTCCGGGGGGAGATTGAGTGGAATGACAAAGACAGGCCAACAATTGTATTGTGTTGCTGTCGTACCATACACATTGAACCCATCCGTGCTTATGGCAACTCGAGGATGCCTTGGATCTGCTGATTTATCCTTATTTAATGCATCGAAGTGCTTCCACGCAAAAGCATTTGAAGTGTGTACCAACATCTTGTTCCCATCCGCATCTAGTTCGGTTCTTTCGCCCAATTTGTGCCATGTCATCTGTCTGGCTGTCTCTTTGACCATGAAATGACGTTCAAGTCTTGGTATGATTGGCAGATACCGAAGAACATTAATGGGCATTTTGGTCTGAATCTTCTCACCCATACCGTTGTCTACCACAATATACCTGCAAGAATTGCAAATGGGACAATAGTTCAAGGCCGCATACTCAAGGCTAAATAAGGCACATCCATTCTCACAGGCATGTATCTTCTCATAGGGCATCTTAAGTACACGGAGGATTTTGTTTGACTGGTATAGATTTGTAGGTAGTACATGGTCTTTGGGTAGAAAGCGTCCAAATATTGTCATCGTCGCATCGTAGCATTCTCTGCCTAGGTTGAATTGAGCCTTCAGAGCCATTACTTCTATGATGGCATCCAGCTGACAAAGCTTAGTGTGCTCTTGGAGAGGATGTTTTGAAGACTCCAACATTACATAGAAGGCCTTTGCGGATTCCTCCATCTCATCGTCCGAATCCCGAGCATCATCAAAGTCTTGCACCATGTCTTCGATCCCGATACCATGCTCGTCGGTGCAACGACGAACCACCTCATCTCTGGCACGTTGGTCAGACTCACCATGAAAAGTCCACACCGTATAATTAGGCGTAAAACCCCACTTATGCAGGTGTTTACCCATTTCAAACTCTATCTGTCTTTTAATGTTGTCACATTTGGGACATGGGCACCATGTTTTTTCCTGGCCATTTGCAAATGCGGCTCTAAAAAAAACCTCATTTTTGTTAACCATTCATTGGTCATGTCTTTCTGACTAGGGTGACCAATGTACATCCAAGCACGATCACTCATCTTGCCTACCTACTAAATACATAAGAAATATATATATATATATAATTCATCATCTATATTCATCTGGTAATCAAGTTTGTTAGTTTTATTACGTCCATGCAACCTACACGGTAATAGGTAGAGATAGGTCCTAATCCCACCCGAGTATGTGTAGATTGGGTTCGTTTTCCCATGCTCTGCTTCGGATCCGACGTAGAATTTCGGCAGCACCTCCCCGCTGTTCTCCTGATACACGTCTTGGCAATAAGCAGAGAGGATGTGTACCTGGAGAACAACAGGGAGGCACTAACGAAATTCTGCATCAGATCCGGAGCAGTGCATATGGGAAAACGAACCCAATCTACACATACTCAGGCTGTCCATGGATAACATTGGACAATTCGAAAGAATCACGGTCATAAATATGCAAATGCATGCATATTTATAGATGTAACCCTTTCGAACAGGAGACGCATACTGGTCACGCATACTAATGATTGAAGACACCTATAGCTAGCAAGTTTCATCGGCGCGAAGAACGGAACAAAGCAAAAAAATTAAGGGGACCGGGGGAGGAGATGTCATTTGTGCTCACCAACGAACGCAGCAGGGGAGCTAGTCAAACGCACGGGGAGGTCATCGAACAACAGACCTCGCAGCGATAAAGAAACTGCACATTCAAATGAAACTCGATCAACACAAATATGATGGTTTTCATAACAAAATCAAAAAAATATATGACCTAACTCACAATTCACAAATATATGACCCTGTCAGCCTCTGGAAGGCCGAAGAGCACCTTTTTGGGGATCGGGGTGTCGGGGGTGTAATGTCGGGGTCATGGTCTCGGGGGTGTCATGTCGGGGTAGGGGTGCTCTGTCGGGGTCGGGGGTGCCGTGTCGGGGTGTCGGGGTGCCGTGTTGGGGCTCGAGGTGTCTTTTTCTACTTTTCCTACTTCTTTTTTCTATCTTCTACTTCTACCCTCCTCTTCTTCTTCTTCACCCTCCTCCTCTTCTTCTTCTTCTTCTTCTTTTTCTTCTTCTTTTCTCCTAGTTTTTTTCTTTTTTTCTTTCTTGTTTTCTTCTAAGTTTTTACTTTTCTATCTAAGTTTTTCTAATTAACCTAGTAAACTAACTAAAAAATAAACTAACTATCTAATTTAATAGAAAAAATAGAAAATAAACTAACTATCTAATTTGTTCTAAGTGAGGGGGCGGTGGCCGGGCACTCACCGGAGTTGGGTGGGGACGGCCGAGGCGGCGGGGGGAGGGGAGCCGCGGAGATGGGGGAGCTATGAGGAGAAGGCGGCACCGAGAGGCGGCGAGTGGAGCGGGCGGCTCGGGGAGGGGCCGGCGTGGGGGAGCCGCCGAGGGGAGGGGGCGGCACAGGGAGTGGTGCGACGGCGCGGTGGTGAGTGGCGGTGTAGGGAGGGCGGCGGCGCAGTGGTGGGGTTGTGCGGGGAGGGGGCCGGCGATGGGAGGGGCCGGCGATGGAAGGGGCGGCTCAGGGTGAGGGGCAGCACGGGGGAGCCGCCAAGGGAAGGGGGTGGCGCGAGGAGGGAGACGTTCCGATGGTGGGGGTTGGCGCGGTGGTGGGGGTGGTGGGAGGGGGATGGTGGCGGCGGTCGCAAGGGGAGGGAGAGAGTGGAGTGGGGGAGGGAGAGAGTGTGATAGAGAGAGGAGTGGGGGGCGGGGGACGGCTGTTATAGGCACGTCCCCTTTGCCGTCTGCCCCCAGATGGCAAACACACCAACGATGGATGGCAAAGGTCTGGCGGACGGCAAAGAGCACTTTCGTTGGACCTGGCTAGGCCCAAGGTCCAGTGGGACCCACCTTGCCTCTATGCCATCTGCCCTTGGTCTCTATGCCGTTTGCCCTTGGTCTCTTTGCTGTCTGGGCACAGACGGCAAAGAACTGGCAGATGACAAATAGGGACTTTGCCATGCGCCAGTTCTTTGCCATTTGCTTTGCTTCAGCTGACACCAAAGAGCATCTTTGCCATGTGCGAGAAGACGGCAAAGGCCTGGGGGACGGCAAATAACTGGATTCCAGTAGTGTAACTCAAGTTTTTCTTGAGAAGATTTCATCATAGCATCAACTATATGTTTAGTAAAATCCTTATTTTGACTATAAGCATGAGGTGAATTCATCATGGATTGCAACAAGTAAATACAATTAATCAAAGAGCAACTATCATAATTAAAGTCATTGAAATCCAAAAGAGTGGGTTCATTGCTATTTAAAGTTTTGACCTCTTTGATCCCACTTTTATCAATCTTAGCATTAAGATCTATAGAGTCCGAATCATTGGGACTCCTTTTAACTAAAACTGACTTATCTCCAGTCCCATTATTATCAAGATTTATATTGGAAAGAAAGATTCAATAGGAGTCACACCAATCACTTTAAGATCTTCATCATTATTATCGCGAGAAAACACTTTTTCAAGCCATTCACGCTTAGCACGTATTCTAGCGGTTCTTTCCTTACTTTCATCAATAGAAATTCTCATAGCTAATAAAAACTCATTAATATCACGCTTGGGTGGAGTAGATCTAACTTTCAAAGAATTCAATCTCATGAGAAATTCTATCAACGTTCCTAGCCAAATCATCAATCTTGAGCACTTTCTCTTCAATAGAAGCATTAAAAACTTTTCACGAACCAATAAATTCTTTAACTATATTCTCAAGATCAGATGGGATCTTATTATAATTTCCATCGGAATGGTTGTAGGAATTTCCATATTTATTAGAGGAATTACTAGGAAACGACCTAGGGTTGAAATTACATCTATACGCGTTATTACCAAAATTGTTCCTACCAACAAAATTCACATCCATAGATTCATTATTATTTCCAATCAAGAAGACAAAGGCATATCATTGGGATCAATAGGAGCACTCTTACTAGAAACAATTTCATCAATTCATCCATCTTTTCACTCAAACTATTTATTTCTTCAATAGCATGCACTCTTTAACTAGTAGGAGATCTTTAGGTGTGCCATTGAGAGTAGTTTGACATAATATTATCTAGAAGTTTAGTAGCTTCTCCTACGTGATTTCCATAAAAGTACCACCCGCGGCCGAATCTAAAAGATTTCTAGAAGCAAAGTTCAATCCTGCATAATTTTTTTGTATTATCATCCATAAACTCAAACCATGTGCGGGACAATTCCTAATCATTAATTTCATCCTCTCTGAAGATTTTGCAACATGCTCATGATCAAGTTGCTTAAAATTCATTATATCATTCCTAAGGGAGATAATTTTACCAGGCAGAAAGTACTTGGAGATAAAAGCATCTTTACACTTATTCCAAGAATAAATACTATTTTTAGGCAAAGATGAAAACAAAGTTTTAGCACGAAATAGCATGTGCGGGAAAATCTCGTAGTGAGGACGGAAATAGCTTCAATTTCACAATATCATTATCCACATCCTTTTTTTTGCATATCACACAACTCAATGAAATTATTTAGATGGGATGCAGCATCTTCACTAGGAAGGCCAGAAAATTATTCCTTCATAACAAGATTAAGCAAGGGAGCATTGATTTCATAAGATTCCGCACTAGTGGCGGGAGCAATCGAAGTACTAATAAAATCATTATAATTAGTATTGGAAAAATCACACAACTTGGTATTCTCAGACATCGTGACATGGCAAGCAATCAAATACACAAGCAAACAAAAGGCGAACGAACGAAAAGCGAAAAAAAGGCAAATCTTTTTGGTATTTTCTGGAAAAAAATAGAAGTGGGGGAGAGGCAAATGGCAAATAATGTAAATGCAAGTGATGAGTTTGTGATGGGTAATTGGTAGGATTGATGTGTATCCTCCCCAGCAACGGCGCCACAAATCCTTCTTGCTACCTCTTGAGCGTGCGTTGGTTTTCCCTTGAAGAGGAAAGGGTGATGCAGCAAAGTAGATAAGTATTTCCCTCCATTGTTGAGAACCAAGGTATCAATCCAGTAGGAGGAACAAGCAAGTAACCAATGGTTGCACCTACACAAACAATCAAACTTTTGCACCCAACGCTATAAAGGGGTTGTCAATCCCTTCACGATTATTTGCAAGGAATAGATCCGATAGATATAGATGTAAACAAGAACGGAAAGTAAAAGGTAAATTATGGAAAGTAGACCTTGGGGCCATAGGTTCACTAGAGGCTTCTCTCTTGAAGGCAAATATCATGGTGGGTAAACAAATTACTGTCAAGCAATTGATAGAAAAGCTAATAATCATGTAATTATCCAAGGCAATGATCATGCATATAGGCATCACGTTCGTGTCAAGTAGACCGAAACGATTCTGCATCTACTACTATTACTCCACACATCGACCGACTCCTACCTACATCTAGAGTATTAAGTTCATGAAGAACAGAGTAACACATTCAGAAAGATGTTATAATGTAGAGGGATAAACTCAAGCAATATGATGAAAACCCCATCTTGTTACCCTTGATGTCAACAATACAATACGTGCCTCGCTACCCCTACAATGTCACTGGGTGAAGACACCGCAAGACTGAACCCAAAACCAAGCACTTCTCCCATTGCAAGAATCACCAATCTAGTTGGCCAAACCAAACCAATAACTCGAAGAGACTTGCAAGGATATGAAATCATGAGAATAAGAATTAAGAGGAGATTCAAATAAGATTCATGGATAAGCTGAACATAAACTCACAATTCATCTGATCTTGCCAACACACCACAAAAGAGGATTACATCCGATAGATCTCAAGGAAGATCATGAAGAACATGGTATTGAAGATCAAAGAGAGAGAAGAAGCCATCTAGATACTAGCTATGGACCCATAGGTCTGTGGTGGACTACTCATGCATCATCGGAGGGGCAATGGAGTTGGTGTAGATGCCTTCCGTGATCGAAACCCCCTCCGGCAGATTAGCGGAAAAGGCTCCAAGATTGGATCTCTCGGGAATGGAGGCTTCCGGCATCTGAAAAATATTTGCATGGCTCCCTTTGGTGTTGGGGGAATATTTGGGAATTCATAGGCCATGAATTAGGGTTAGGAGACCTGCCGGGAGGCGACAAGCCTGTTAGGCATAGCTAGGGGGCCCGCGCCTAGCAGGCTTGTGGCTCCCTGGCACGTCCCCTGCCATGCAATCCAAGCTTGATCGATTTGTTTCCTTCCAAAGGTTTTATTCCGTTTGGACTACGTTTAATATTCCATATCTGCAAACTCAAAAACAAGGAAAAGATAGCAACTGGCACTAGGTTCTAGATTAATCGGTTAGTCCCAAAAATAATATAAAATAGAATATTAATGCATATAAAACATCCAAAACAGACACTATAATAGCATGCCATCATCAAAAATTATAGATACGTTGGAGACGTATCAGAGCCCTGATTTGTTGGATCATCATAAAGTCACTTGGGGCGCTTCCAACTCAATGAGTTTAGCTTTCATACCCTCTTGACTGGCTTCCACGCCATATATGAGCTAAACCTGCCTGTTTGCAACTTGCTACTCCACCAGGTGACCCGCCGAACTCTTGACAATCAATCTTTCAATAAGACCCTGTACTTGTCAAGGATAAAATTCTTGACAGACAAACTTTCAATAAGACCCTGAACTTGCTAAGGTTAAAACGGCGGTTTATGTCACGAGAGAGTCGGCTTATAGAGAGCTAGGATAAACTCACCTATCCACTATAGTCTATCCGCTAGGTGGCCCATTCGTACTCTTAACAGACAATCTTTTTAAGACCCTGAAATTGTTAAGGTTAAAACAACGGATTTATGTCACGTGAGAGCCAGCCTACGGGATTAAAAGGCTTTCATACCAAAGCTTCTTGCAAGAAAAAACCTTGAGTTTTCCAAAAATAAGAACAAGAGTTGATCTCTTTTGGCCGTGCCTTCAAATACGACTTACAAAATTTGAGATATACATGTATATATTCCTTGTCAGTTGTTTTTATCATATACATACATCATCATGCATTGCATCATGCATCATACAGGCATATCAAGCCGGTCATCAATCTGGTTTACATCATAACCTCTGCAGCAAAAAATAGATCATTCATAATATGGTTGCATCTTCATCATGGTTTATTATAACCAGTATTAAATGATTGGGGTTTTTTCAAGCCAGCTCGGAAGAAATTAGTATTCCTGAAGAGTCGCCCTATCACTTATAATGCAGTGTCATCTAATTGACCGGCTCTTGGATTTTTTTCAAACTTGTGCTCTGTAGTAAACTATAACACTTATGATTTCTCAAACATATATTTGCCGGTTCGCACTGCAACCACGAGCAGGGATTTCATTTAAAGATAGAGGCGTTATTCCAGGATATTCATACTGGGTTACATTACAACCACGGTCAAGGATTCATTGAAATCAGATTAATATCAGTTCAAGAGAACTTCTGAAGTGCATTATGATTGTTTGTAGAGTCCCAAGTCGATGCAAGCATACTGCCCGACACTTGGGGCTACAACATATGATGTTTTTCTTTTGAAAGGAGAAAGTGCATATAAGTCCCGAGTCGCTGCAGGCAAACGACTCGGCACTTGGGGGCTATAGTACTCAACTATTCAAATAGATTATGAGGTCTAAATTGAATACCTGGTAAATCACATACTGATGAGCCGACCCTTAGGGGCTACACATGTGAAATACAAGACACTCAGTCTATATTTGGCGATTCAGATGACAACCCATTTCTCAGCATTCCAAGTACCAGGTTGTTGCAGGCAAGACAACCCGACACTTGGGGGCTACATTTAATATGGATTTAAAAACAGAAGAATATTTTCAAGATGTCAATTGTGAGCGAGACGGATCTCATTTCCTCATTGAGTTGAAGCGTTGAAAGACCAGATCAACATCATGTGGATTTCTTATTCCCAATATTTTCATCAAGACAAAGTATTGGAGGCCGACTCAATGGAATATGGGTGTTTTATTCCCAATATTTTACAAAGTACATGGACCTGCAAGATGATAGTGAAGACGGCTCGTCCATATGAAGAAGAGACCCAAATTTTTGAGGAGCCACTTCACTGAAATAAGCCGGCCAGGGGAGCGAGCCGGTCACATAACATATTTATTATTATTATTTCAGGAGATTACCATGAATAAAGTCATGCTGACCTGGGGGCTAATGTTGGGGTTATTACCCCGTGGTATAACACGGCCTAAAGCATGTCTCGGCCGGGACTTGGTGACTCACTGGTGGCCCGACCGATCTTGGCGGTTCATTGGTGACCTGGCGGGCGGGTCTGACAAACGAAAAGACCCAACGGTCCAGAAGGCGTCTCATGGGAGGGCCGACTCATGTTATGGTGGGCCGGCTCACAGAGAAGGCCCAAGGAAAGGAAATACTCCCTCACAATGGAAACAAGACCCGAATTAGGATTCAAGAGAGACCAGTCCTAATCCTACTCTCGGTAGGACTCTACATCTAAACCTACCCCTTCAACCTATATAAGGAGGGGTCAGGTGCCCCCAGAGGGACAAGTTCAAGTCATTAGAGATAGACATATTAGAAACCCTCGAGACTAGAGGTAGCGATTCCGCACCCTTTTAATCGAGATTAGCCCCATCATCAATACACACAAAGAAGGACATAGGATTTTACCTCCATCGGAGGGGCCGGACCTGGATAAAGTCGCCTCTCTCGATTCCGACCAACCCCTCTCAAGCTGCCACCTAGTTGCGATGGCCTCACACCTAAGTTCTCTCACGAGCACATCTTGCCGTGACAAAACCATGACATAGTATAAGTTTTTCCTTACCGATTTCCACTAATCAATATAGATTTGCTCCCCGGCAATGGCGCCAGAAAAGAGTCTTGATGACCCACAAGTGTAGGGGGTCAATCGTAGTCCTTTCCATAAGTAAGAGTGTCGAACCCAACGAGGAGCAGAAGGAAATGACAAGCGTTTTCAGCAAGCTAATTTCTGCAAGCACTGAAATTGTAGGTAATAGGTAGTTTGATAGCAAGATAATTGCTAACGAACAAGTAACGGTAACAATAGATAAAGTGCAGCAAGGTAGCCCAATCCTTTTGTGGCAAAAGGACAGGCCAAAACTATCTCATATAACAAGCAAAGTGTTCTCGAGGGTACACGAGAATTTCATCGAGTCACTTTTATCATGTTGGTTTGATTTGTGTTCGCTACTTTGATAATTTTATATGTGGGTGGACCGGTGCTTGGGTGTTATTCTTACTTGAACAAACTCCCACTTATAATTAACCCCATCACAAGCATCCACAACTAGGATAAAAGTATTAAGATAACATCTAACCATAGCATTAAACATGTGGATCCAAAACAACCGCTTACAAAGTATCGCATAAACTAGGGTTTAACCTTCTGTCACTCTAGCAACCCATCATATAATAACTACTCCACAATGCATTCCCATGTGGTTAAGTGTCTTGTACTCGATGTTCACATGACACCACTAAGGGAATCACAACATTCATATCATAAAAATATCAAACACATATCAAATTGACATGATTACTTGCAACATCACTTCTCCCGTGACCTCAACAAAAAGGTAACTACCCAAAAATAATATGCATGCTCAAGATCAAAGGGTTATTGAATAGCATAATGGATTTGAACATATAATCTTCCACAAAATAAACCAGATAGTAATCAACTACACAAGGTAAATCAACACTACTAGCCACCCACAGGTACAACAAAGATTGAACACAAGAGATGAACTAGGGTTTGAGAGGAGATGGTGTTGTTCAATATTTTGATGAAGAATGGCCTCCCAAAAATGAGATTGTTGTTGGTGATGATGATGGATTCGATTTCCACCTCCGGGAGGGAAGTTCTGCTAGCGGAATCGCTCCGCCGGAGGGTAAAAGTGCTCCTCCCAAGTTCGTCCTCGAGATAGCGATGTTCCGTCCCAAAAGTCCTCTCTTGATTTTTCTAGGTCAAAACACCTTTTATACCATAAGATGGGCTCCAGAGGTGGGCCGTGCTAAGCACAACCCACCAGGGCATGCTAGGGTGGGCCCCTCCGATAGTTATTTGATCCAATATTTCTTATATATTCGATAAAAAAATCCTCGTGAAGTTTCAGCTCATTTGAAGATGTGCAGAATAGGTATCTCTGATATGCTTTTTTAGGTCTAGATTTCCATGTGCCAGTATTCCCCCTCTTTGTGCAAACCTTGCAAATTATCAGAGAAAAGGCATTAGAAGTACTCCATAAAGCATTATTATTCATAAAAAAATTGTAAATAACAGTAGGAAATCATGATGCAAAATGGACATATCACCAGCCTACAACAACCCCAACAAAAGCGGCGGTAGAATCAGCAACAACATTAACTCTGGTCAAATCACTTGCTTTGGGTGTGGTCAGCCATGACACATCTCTAGGCAGTGGCCCAACAAGAAGCCAGATGCACCGCGCCCCAATGCGCCAAACCATGGTCAAGGTCGTGGAATGTCACCAAGGAATCCACCCCCTCCCCCCGCAACTATCCCAACAATGGCAAGGGTTGTGTAAATCACGTCACAGCAGAGGAAGCCCAGGATGTCATACTGGGTACGTTCCACGTCAACTCAACCCCAGTAACTGCACTGTTTGATCGTGGGGCTTTGCATTCTTTTGTTACCCAAGAGTTTGCCCTGGAGAGGGGTATGAAGCCTACACCCCTGGGTAGTAATATGTTGATACAAACTCCGGGATTAGTTATGAAGTCCAGGATAGGATGTAAATGAGTTGAGATTAACACAACGGGGTAGACTTCCTAGCAGACCTTGTCATCCTAAAGTCGCAAGGCTTGGATGTGATACTAGGCATGGACTGGTTAACCAAGCACCAAGGCTTGTTAGACTATGCCAAGAGGATTGTTACTATTACCAATAGCGAAGGAATTGAAGTCAAGTATGTTCCCAACCCTGTCTCTGCTCAAGCCCCTCAAGTTAACTGTCTGTCGGGAATTGAGTTGGATTAAGTGCTGGTGGTATATGAATACCTAGATGTATTTCCTAATGAACTGCCCAGAATGCCTCCTAACCACAACATTGTGTTCATCATTGAGCTAATGCTCGGAGTAGGACCCATCTATAAGAATCCTTATAGAATGGGAACATAAGAGTTGGCTGAGTTGAAGAAGCAACTGGCAGAGCAGCTCAGAAAAGGACTCATTCGCCCTACTGCCTCTCCTTAGGTATCACCTGTTCTATTTGTGTCAAAGAGGGACAAAACTATCCGTCTCTATGTCGATTACCGTTCTCTCAACGAGGTCATAATAAAGAACAAGTACCCACTCCCCAAGATTGAAGACCTGTTCGATCAACTGAATGGAGCTAAGGTGTTTTCCAAGATCGATCTCAAGTCCGGATACTACCAATTGTACATCAGACCCCAAGACATTTTGAAGACGGCATTTTTAACCTGGTATGGCATGTACGAGTACACAGTCATGTCCATTGGGTTAACCAATGCCCCTGCCTACTTCATGTACCTCATGAACAAAGTCTTCTTGGAGTACTTGGACAAGTTTGTTGTTGTCTTCATTGACGACATACTTGTCTTCTCCAAGTCGGAAGAAGAGCATGAGCAACACTTGAGATTGTTCCTAGAGAAGCTTCGAGAGCACTAGCTTTATGCAAGTTTAGTAAGTGTGAATTTTGACTAGATGAAGTTGGATTCTTGGTCATGTGTTGACTGCAGAAAGGTTGTTAGTGGATCCTACCAAGATCGATGTTGTGACTGGATGGCAATCCCCAATCAATGTGAAGGAAGTCAGAAGCTCCCTCAGACTCGCGGGATATTACCGCAAGTTTATTGAAGGATTCTCGAGCATTACCCGACCCATGACTCAGATTTTGAAGAACGACAAGAAGTTTGAATGGATGCCGAAGTGTGAAGAAAGCTTCCAAGAGCTCAAGAAGAGATTGTCAACAGCCCCCGTTTCGGCAACCCTCGATATTAACAAGGAGTTTGTAATATATTGTGATGCATCAAGAACTGGACTTGGAGGTGTTCTGATGCAAGAAGGCAGAGTCGTAGCATATCTATCTAGACAGCTGCGACCTCACGAGGAGAACTACTCCAGTCACGATCTTGAGTTGACAGTTGTAGTTCATGCCTTGAAGACATGGCAACATTACCTTCTGGGGAAGTGATGTGAGATATACACAAACCACAAGAGTTTCAAGTATATTTTCACTCAAAAGGAATTGAACATGAGACAGCGAAGATGGTTGGAGTTAATCATGGATTGTGACCTTGGTGTTCAATACCACCTTGGAAAGGCTAATGCGGTAGCAGACGCCTTAAGCAGACATGCTTGTTCCTTGAATTCTATGATTAAGGAATGGCTACCCGCCCTATATGAAGAACTTGAAAGCTTTGGCTAGGAACTAGTTGCACCTAGTTTCTTAGCCAACCTCGAAGAAAATCCTACCTTGATGGATGATATTAAGTAAGCTTAGAAGGGACACAAGAGCATTGAAGGCATCAAGAGGAAGATCAATGCAGGCAAGGCCCCATGATTCTTAGTGGTTGAACAAGGAGTTGTATGGTTCGGGAAATGCATTTCGTGCCCAACAAAGTTGGGCTCAAGAATTTGATCTTGCAAGAAGCCCATGACACTCCTTATTCCATCCACACCGGAGGAACCAAGATGTACCAAGAACTCAAAGCAAGATTCTAGTGGGATGGCATGACGAGAGAAATAGGCACTTTTGTTGCTAAGTGTGACATATGCCAGAGAGTCAAAGCTAAGCATCAGTGACCTGCTGGGCTGTTAGAACCTCTCCATATTCTTGAATGGAAATGGGAAAAATTCGGGATGGACTTCATCACAGGATTGGCTAGGTCAAGCAACGGAAATGATTCCAAATGGGTTATTGTCGATCACCTAACCAAGGTGTCCCATTTCTTTCCCTTCAAGACCACCTATGATGCTAGCAAGCTAGCCAGTCTTTACATCGAGCGTTTGTGAACCTCCATAGAGTTCCAAAGGAGATAGTGTTAGACCGAGGTACCCAGTTCACCTCGAGGTTCTGGAAGAGGTTTCAAGAAGAGGTGGGTGTTGGAAATATGCCCTAGAGGCAATAATAAATTAGTTATTATCATATTTCCTTGTTCATGATAATCGTTTATTATCCATGCTATAATTGTATTGATCGGAGACTTAAATGCATGTGTGGATATATAGACAAAACCATGTCCCTAGTATGCCTCTAATGGACTAGCTCATTGATCAAAGGATGGTTAAGGTTTCCTAGCCATGGACATGAGATGTCATTTGATAACGGGATCACATCATTAGGAGAATGATGTGATGGATAAGACCCAAACTACAAACATAGCATATGATCGTGTCAGTTTATTGCTAGTGTTTTCTACATGTCAAGTATATGTTCCTATGACCATGAGATCATGCAACTCATGGATATCGGAGGAGTGCCTTGTGTGTATCAAACGTCGCAACGTAACTGGGTGACTATAAAGGTGCTCTACAGGTATCTCCGATGGTGTCTGTTGAGTTGGCATGGATCGAGACTGGGATTTGTTACTCCGTGTGACGGAGAGGTATCTCAGGGCCCACTCGGTAATACAACATCACAACAAGCCTTGCAAGCAATGTGGCTAAGTGTTAGTCACGCGATCTTGTATTACAGAACGAGTAAAGAGACTTGCCAGTAACGAGGTTGAACTAGGTATGGAGATACCGACGATCGAATCTCGGGCAAGTAACATAGCGAAGAACAAAGGGAACGTTATACGAGATTAACTAAATCCTTGACATAGAGGTTCGACCGATAAAGATCTTCGTAGAATATGTAGGAACCAATGTGGACGTCCAGGTCCCGCCATTGGTTATTGACCATAGAGGTGTCTCGGTCATGTCTACATAGTTCTCGAACCCGCAGGGTCTACACACTTAAGGTTCGGTGACGTTTCGGTAGTGTAGAGTTATGTATGGTGGTGACCGAAGTTTGTTCGGAGTCCCGGATGAGATCCCGGACGTCATGAGGAGCTCCGGAATGGTCCGGAGGTAAAGATTCATATATAGGAAGTCTTTTATCGCTAACAGATACTATGTTTATGAACATAATAAGGAAGAGGTTCTTATTAATTAGGGGGAAGAATACGGGAAGCTGGTCCTATCGAAAGTCGGATTGACTATGGATTCGAGCCATCGCACATGGTTTCATAAAATCTATACGATTTTCCCGATCTAAATCGAGCAGGTTTCCATGAAGAAGATCTTGTTCAGCATGTTCTATTCGATACTGGTAGGAGAAGAACCCGACTCGGTATTCTTAAAAAAAGAGGGGAAGCAGAACCAAGTCGCAAAACCATTAGTTTAAGTTCCCGGCTTTAGTCCTCTGTGAAGTTCAGTCAACCATTTGAGTCAATTTTGAGTAAATAGTAAGACTTCGGATCGCACCATTCATAATGTTGCATCTCAATACTTGGCATCTTTTTCTTTGTGGGATCCTTGGTAGAGCCATTTGGAGTGGAGGGTAATCGGTTTATGACAAAGACTATGCTTTCAAACACGACACCCAGGGGAATGGAGGCTTTGTACATAGTTGCAAGACGTTGCTCTACAATGTTTCGGTGTTGACGCTCTGCAAGGCAAGAACCCACCCCTGGTATCTCCACCTGTGGATTGAGAGTCAAAAAGTGTGAATTTCGTATGTCCCGCTGGCACACGATTTCGATTACTTTTCTTGTTTCCCGTTTCGGAGATCCGATAATGGAATGCTAAATCGATATCTGGGGTCGAGCCAGGGTACTTATCCTCCCGTCTATAAATCAATGACCAATAAAAGACCAAAGCGGTGATAAATCAAGGGGCGGACAGGAGAAGCATCGTAGCTAGGAACAGGTGCTGCACCGTAGCTAGTAGGAAAAAGTACAGCATAGCTACATTCCCCATAGGGTTGGCGCCCCTCTTCTCCAATACAAATTGAATCATTTCAAGGGCTAAGCTATCTTAAAACCTACTATCAATCTGTTTATATAACTCAATATGGTTTCCGGAAAGGTTTCGGGCTCATCGGTAGTGTACCGGGAGTGCCGGTAGTGTACCGGGAGTGCCGGTAGTGTACCGGGAGGCCTCCGGGAGGGGTATTTCGACCCCAAGAGGTCCATGGGCTGTGGGAGAATAATAACCAGCCCTTAGTGGGCTGGGAAAACAGCCACAAAAGCCCATGGCGCAGGAGAGAAAGTCCTAAAGCAAAAAGTGGAAAATCAGCCAATAGGAGGCAATCCTACTCCAACTAGGATTGGAGGTGAAGTAGGATTGCTTCCCACCTCCTATTTCGGCCGACCCAAAGGCCTTGGCTGCCTCTCCTCTCCTCTCCTCCTGTATATACTAGTGGATTGGGTGGTTTTTGGACAGAATTTCCGGCCACGTGCTACCCGTTCCACCGGTGCATAGTTTCTCCTCTAGATCGGTTTTCTGCAGCGCTTAGGCGAAGCCCTGCCGGAATTGCTCCACCACCATCACCGGAGCGCCGTCACGCTGCCGGTGAACTCTCTCTCCTCTCCACCTCCTCTCGCTGGATCGAGACGGTGGAGATCGTCATCAAGCTGCACGTGTGCTGAACGCGGAGGTGTCGTCCGTTCGGCGCTAGATCGGAAGGACCGTGATCGAGATCGCGAGACGGTTCGTGATGTGATCATGGAACGGATCATGATGAGTTCGCAGGACAGATCGTGATCAAGATCATGAGACGGATCGTGATGAGTTCGCGGGACGGATCATGATGTGTTCGCGGGACGGTTCGTGATTGGATCGCGGGACGCTCGGCGATTTGGATCGCGAAGAAGTTCGACTACACCAACCGCATTTCTTAACGCTTCCCGCTTAGCGATCTACAAGGGTACGTAGATCCACTCTCCCTCTCGTAGATGCTCATCACCATGGATAGGTTTGCGTGTGCTTAGGAAAATTTTCGTTTCCCATGCAACGTTCCCCAACAGTGGCATCATGAGCTAGGTTGATGGTTCGATGAGATCTCGAGTAGAACACAAAAGGTTTGTGGGCGTTGATGCTTAGATTGCTTCCTCCCTTGGTCAGATTTTGGTTCAGCGGGATTGTGAGATGAAGCGGCTCGGACCAACATTACTCGTACGCTTACGAGAGACCGGTTCCCTCGACGCAACTTGTTGCTTAGATGGCTTGCGGGTGACAGTTTCTCTCACTTTAGTTGGATCGGATCCGACAAAGGCGGTCCTTGAGAAGGTTGAAAAGCAATCTATGTATCACCGTTGTGGTTTATGCATAGGTGAGAATCGTTCTTGCTAGATACCCGTAGCAGCCACGTAAAACATGCAACAACAATTAGAGGACGTCTAACTTGTTTTTGCAGGCTATGTTGTGATGTGATATGGCCAATTACATGATGAGATATATGTGATGTATGAGATGATCATGTGATGTATAGAATTTCATGACTTGCATGTCGTTGAGTACGGCAACCGGCAGGAGCCATAGGGTTGTCTTTAATTATTGTATGACCTTCGTGTCATTCATTAAGCGCTATGTAATGCTTTACTTTATCGCTAAGCGGTAGCAATAGAAGTAGAAGCAGGGCTGGCACCACAACCCCAATGGCAACACATTGATGGAGATCAAGATGATGGAGATCATGGTGTTGTGCCAGTGACGATGGAGATCATGTCGGTGTTTCGAAGATGGAGATCTTAAACACAAGTTCATGGCCATATCATGTCACTTATGAGTTGCATGAGATGTTAATCCTTTTATGCACCTTGTTTTTCTTAGTACGGTGGTAGCATTATAAGGTGATCCCTCACTTGAATTTCAAGATGAACTGTGTTCTCCCCGAGTGTGCACCGTTGCGAAAGTTCGTCGTGTTGAGACACCACGTGATGATCGGGTGTGATAGACTCTACGTTCACATCCAATGGGTGCAAGCCAGATTTGCACGCGCAGAACACTCGGGTTAAACTTGACGAGCCTAGCATGTACAGACATGGCCTCAGAACACAAGAGACCGAAAGGTCGAGCATGAGTCGTATAGTGGATATGATCAACATAATGATGTTCACCATTGAAGCCACCTTAACTCACGTGATGATCGGACTTGAGTTGGTGAATTTGGATCATGTATCACTCGAATGACCCGAGGGATGTCAATTTGAGTGGGAGTTCTTAAGTAATATGATTAATTGAACTCATTATCATGAACATAGTCAAAGTGTCTTTGCAAATTATGTTGTAGATTACTTGCTTGCGTTGTAGCTCCCTTAAATTTTTATATGTTCCTAGAGAAATAGAGTTGAAAGATGTTGGTAGCAATATTGCGGACTGGGTCCGTGATCTGAGGATTGTCCTCATTGCCGCACAGAAGGCCTATGTCCTTAATGCACCGCTCGGTGCGCCACCCCCTCTAGCGTCGTCTATGGATGTTGTGAACATTTGACAGGCACGTTTCGATGACTACTTGATAGTTTAGTGCGTCATGCATTACGGCTTAGAATTGAGGCTCTGAAACGTTTTGAACGTCACAGAACATATGAGATGTTCTAGGAGCAGAGATTGTGATCTCAGGCTCGTGCCTGTGTTGCGAGATATGAGATCTCCAATAAGATTCTTTGCGTGTAAGATGAAGGAGAATAGCTCAATCGTTGAGCATGTACTCAGATTGTCTGGGTACTACAATCGCTTGAATCAAGTGGGAGTTGATCTTCCAGATAAGATAGTGATTGATATAGTTCTCCAAGTCACTGTCACTAAAGCTACTAGAACTTAGTGATGAACTATAATACACCAGGGATAGAAGTATTGATCCCTGAGCTGTTCACGATGTTTGACACCGCGAAGGTAGAAATCAAGAAGGAGCGTCAAGTGTTGATGGTTAATCAAACCACTAGTTTCGAAAAGGGCAAGAGCAAGAAGGGAAACTTCATGGATAGCAAGTCAGTTGCTGCTCCAGTGAAGCAACCCAAAGTTGAACTCAAACCCGAGACTAAGTGCTTCTGTTATGAGGTGAGCGGTCGCTGAAGCGGAACAACCCTAGATACTTGGTAGATAAGAAGGCTGGCAACATTGATAGAAGTATATTTGATATACGAGTTACTAATGTGTACCTTGCTAGTACTCTTAGTAGCACCTGGGTATTGGATACCATTTCGGTTGCTAAATGTTAGTAACTCGAAATAAAAGCTACAGAATAAACGGAGAACTAGCTAAGGGTGAGGTGACGATGTGTGTTGGAAATGTTTCCAAGGTTGATGTGATCAACATCGCACGCTCTCTTTACCTTCAGGATTAGTGACGAACCTAAATAAATGTTATTTGGTGTTTTGCGTTGAGCATGAACATGATTAGATCATGTTTATTGCAATACGGTTATTCATTTAAGTCAGAGAATAATGGTTATTCTGTTTACATGAATAATACCTTGAATGGTCATGCACCCAGTGAGAATGGTTTGTTGAAATCTTGATCGTAGTAGTACACATGTTCATAACATTGATGTCAAAAGATACAAAGTTAATAATGATAGTACCACATACTTGTGGCACTGCCGCAAAATGTCATATTGGTATAAAGAACATGAAGAAACTCCATGGTGATGGATATTTGGACTCATTCGATTTCGAATCGGTTGAGACATGCGAACCATGCCTCTTGGGCAAGATGACTAAAGGACCCCGTTGGATGGAGCGGGCAAGTGATTCATTGGAAATGATACATGTTGATGTATGCAATCTAGTGAGTCTTGTAGCGTGCAGTGGATATCATTATTTTCTTACCTTCACTGATGATTTGAGTAGATATAGTGTATATTTACTTAATGAAACACAAGTCTGAATCGTTTGAAAGGTTCAAGCAAATTCAGAGTGAAGTTTAAAGATCATCGTGACAAGAAGATAAAAATGACTTGGATATGATCGTGGAGGTGAATATCTGAGTCACGAGTTTGGCATACAACTTAAGACAATGTGAAAGTTGTTTCACAACTAAATGCCACCTGGAACACCATAGTGTGATGGTGTGTCCGAACATCATAGTTATGCTCTATTGGACATGGTGCGTGCTATGATGTCTCTTATCGTTTTACTACTATAATTTTGGGGTTATGCATTAGAGACAACTACATTCACTTTAAATAGGGCACCATCTAAATCCGTTGAGATGACACCATGTGAATTATGGTTTGATAGAAACCTAAGCTGTCATTTCTTAATACTTGGGGCTGTGACACTTGTGTGGAAAATGTTTTCACCTAATGAGGTCGAACCCAAGGCGGACAAATGCATCTTCATAAAATACCCTAAGATCAGTTGGGTGAACCTTCTATCTCAGATCCAAGTGCAAAGTGTTTGTTACTAAAACGGATCCTTTCTCGAGGAAAAGTTTCTCTCGAAAGAATTGAGTGGGCGGAAGATAGAACTTGATGAGGTTGTTAAACCTTTGTTCAACCAGAGAGTAGCGCAGCGCAGGATGTTGTTTCTGTGAAGCCTACGTTAGTTGAAGAGGAAGTTAATGATGATGATCATGAAGCTTCAGGATCAAGTTACTATCGAACTTCGTAGGTTGACAAGGATGTGTACTGCTCCTAAGCGGTACGACAACCCTGTCTTGGAGGTCATGTTGTTGGACAACGATGAACCTACGAGCTATGGAAAAGCGATGATGGGCCCGGATTCCGACAAATGGTTAGAGGCCATGAAATCCGAGATAGGATCCGTGTATGAAAACCAAGTGTAGACTTTGGTAGACTTGCTCGTTGGAAGGCAGGTCGTTGAGTACAAATGGATCTTTAAAATGAAGACAGACACTGATGGTGAATGTCACTATTTGTAAAGCTCGACTTGTTGCAAAGATGTTTGTGACAAGTTCAAGGAGTTGACTACGATGAGACTTTCTCACTCGTAGTGGTGCTAAAGTCTGTTGGAATTATGTTAGCAGTTGCTGTGTTTTCAATTATGAAATCTGGCAGATGGATGTCAAAACATCGTTTCCTTAACATTTTACTTGAGGAAAGGTTGTATGTGATACAACCAGAAGGTTTTGTCAGGCCTAAGGATGCTAAAAGGTGTGCAAGCTTCGGTGATCCTTCCATGGACTGAAGCAAGCATCTCGGAGTTGGAATATACGCTTTGATGAGGTGATCAAAGTTTTGATGTTTATACAAAGTTTACGAGAAACTTGTATTTGCAATAAAGTGAGTGGGAGCACTATAGAATTTCTGATAAGTATATGTGGATGACATATTGTTGATCAGAAATAATGTAGTGTTTCTGGAAAGCATAAAATGGTTATTTGGAAAGTGATTTTCAAAGGAATACCTGGATGAAGCTACCTAATTGTTGAGCATCAAAATCTATGGAGATATATCAAGATGCTCGATGAGACTTTCAATGAGTGCATACCTTGACAAGATTTTGAAAGAGTTCAAAATGGATCAGTGAGAGAAAGAGTTCTCGCCTAATTTGTAAGGTGTGAAAGTTGAGTGAGACTCAAAGCTCGACAACAGCAGAAGAAATAGAAAGGACGAACGTCGTCCCCTATGCCTTAGCCATAGGCTCTATATTATGCCATGCTGTGTACCGCACCTGTGTGTGCCTTGCCATGAGTCCGTCAGGGGGTACAAGAGTGAACCAGGAGTGGATCACTGGACAGCGGTCAAGATTATCCTCAGTAACTAAGAGACTGAGGAGATGTTTCTCGATTATGGAGGTGATAAAGAGTTCGTCGTAAGGAGTTACGTCGATACAAGCTTTAACACTAATCTGGATGACTCGTAGTAGCAATCTGGATACGTATAGTGGAGCAGCCATTTGGAATAGTACCGAGAGGAGTGTGGTAGCAGTGTTTATAGTTTGACATAGGTATTTGCAAAGTGCACATGGATCTGAATGTTACAGACCCATTGAGTATAAGACCTCTCTCACATGCAAAGCATGATCTAGCCCCAGAACTCATTGGGTGTTAGATTCATAACAATGCGAATCACATGGTGATGTGAACTAGATTATTAACTCTAGTGCAAGTGGGAGACTATTGGAAATATGCCCTAGAGGCAATAATAAATTAGTTATTATCATATTTCCTTGTTCATGATAATCGTTTATTATCCATGCTATAATTGTATTGATTGGAGACTTAAATGCATGTGTGGATACATAGACAAAACCATGTCCCTAGTATGCCTCTAATGGACTAGCTCGTTGATCAAAGGATGGTTAAGGTTTCCTAGCCATGGACATGAGATGTCATTTGATAACGGGATCACATCATTAGGAGAATGATGTGATGGATAAGACCCAAACTACAAACATAGCATATGATCGTGTCAGTTTATTGCTACTGTTTTCTGCATGTCAAGTATATGTTCCTATGACCATGAGATCATGCAACTCACGGATATCGGAGGAGTGCCTTGTGTGTATCAAACATCGCAACGTAACTCGGTGACTATAAAGGTGCTCTACAGGTATCTCCGATGGTGTCTGTTGAGTTGGCATGGATCGAGACTGGGATTTGTTACTCCGTGTGACGGAGAAGTATCTCAGGGCCCACTCGGTAATACAACATCACAACAAGCCTTTCAAGCAATGTGGCTAAGTTTTAGTCACGCGATCTTGTATTACGGAACAAGTAAAGAGACTTGCCAGTAACGAGGTTGAACTAGGTATGGAAATACCGACGATCGAATCTCGGGCAAGTAACATACCGAAGAACAAAGGGAACGTTATACGGGATTAACTGAATCCTTGACATAGAGGTTCGACCGATAAAGATCTTAGTAGAATATGTAGGAACCAATGTGGACGTCCAGGTCCCGCCATTGGTTATTGACCGTAGAGGTGTCTCGGTCATGTCTACATAGTTCTCGAACCCGCAGGGTCTGCACACTTAAGGTTCGGTGACGTTTCGGTAGTGTAGAGTTATGTATGGTGGTGACCGAAGTTTGTTCGGAGTCCTGGATGAGATCCCGAACGTCACGAGGAGCTCCGGAATGGTCCGGAGGTAAAGATTCATATATAGGAAGTCCCAGTTTGGTTTCCGGAAAGGTTTCGGGCTCATCGGTAGTGTACCGGGAGTGCCGGTAGTGTACCGGGAGTGCCGGGAGTGTACCGGGAGGCCTCTGGGAGGGGTATTTCGACCCCAAGAGGTCCATGGGCTGTGGGAGAATAATAACCAGCCCTTAGTGGGCTGGGAAAACATCCACAAAGGCCCATGGCGCAGGAGAGAAAGTCCTAAAGCAAAAAGTGGAAAATCAGCCAATAGGAGGCAATCCTACTCCAACTAGGATTGGAGGTGAAGTAGGATTGCTTCCCACCTCCTATTTCGGCCGACCCAAAGGCCTTGGATGCCTCTCCTCTCCTCTCCTCCTATATATACTAGTGGATTGGGTGGTTTTTGGACAGAATTTCCGGCCACGTGCTACCCGTTCCACCGGTGCATAGTTTCTCCTCTAGATCGGTTTTCTGCAGCGCTTAGGCGAAGCCCTGCCGGAATTGCTCCACCACCATCACTGGAGCGCCGTCATGCTGCCGGTGAACTCTCTCTCCTATCCACCTCCTCTCGCTGGATCGAGACGGTGGAGATCGTCATCAAGCTGCACGTGTGCTGAACGCGGAGGTGTCGTCCGTTCGGCGCTAGATCGGAAGGACCGTGATCGAGATCGCGAGACGGTTCGTGATGTGATCACGGAACGAATCGTGATGAGTTCGCGGGACAGATCGTGATCAAGATCGTTAGACGGATCGTGATGAGTTCGCGGGGCGGATCATGATGTGTTCGCGGGACGGTTCATGATTGGATCGCGGGACGCTCGGCGATTTGGATCGCGAAGAAGTTCGACTACACCAACCGCGTTTCTTAAATTTTCCCGCTTAGCGATCTACAAGGGTACATAGATCCACTCTCCCTCTCGTAGATGCTCATCACCATGGATAGGTTTGCGTGTGCGTAGGAAATTTTTTGTTTCCCATGCGACGTTCCCCAACAGTGGGAACCAAGCTTTCCTTCAGCACCGCTTTTCACCCCCAGGCCAGTGGACAAACGGAACGAGTAAATCAGATACTCGAAAACATGCTTCGTGCTTGTGTCTTGGAGTACAGAGCCAAGTGGGAAGATTGCCAACCATTCACCAAGTTCTCCTACAACAAGAGCTATCATTCCGGTCTACAGATGGCACCATTTTAGGTGTTGTACGGACGCAAGTGTCGCACTCCCATCAATTGGCCGGAAAACAGAGAAGGACTAGTCTTTCGACCAGATATCCTCAGCGAAGCAGAAGCACAAATTCGACTTATCTGAGAGTGTCTCGAGACCGCCAAAACAAGACAAAAGAGCTACATCGATTCCCACCGTCGGGAAGTGAACCTCAACATTATAGATCATGTCTATCTCCGAGTCACGCCTCCCAAAGGGACCAAGCGTTTCCACGTCACGGGAAAGCTTGCACCATGATACATCGGCGCCTTCAAGATCACCACAAGACGAGGAGAAGTGGCCTATCAGCTAAAGCTACCTTCCGAGCTATCAAATGTGCACAATGTTTACCACATGTCGCAGCTCTGGAAGTGTCTCGAAGTTCCCAACCGCCCCGACCTCTACAAGGATATTTATCATCAAGCCATCGACCTTCAGCCAGACCTCACTTATGGTGAGCGGCCAATTCGGATTCTGAATGAAGCTGATAGTTGCACCTAAAGCTGCATCATCAAGTACTTCAAGGTCCAATGGAGCAACCACACTAAAGTAGAAGCAACCTGGGAGCGTGAAGACTACTTTAGATCCAAGTTCCATTATCTTCTTAGCGCTTAGCCTAGGAATGTTGGGGACGAGATTCTTGTAATAGGGGTAGGTATGTCACACCCTAAGTTGCACCCCAAAGATACTTGGAAACTAATATATATAAGACTTCCCAAAACCACCGAATATTCATTTTAAACATTATTTTACTATTTTATTTAAAGGATTTTTCTTAAGGCTGGAAATGGTCTTTCATAGGGAAAAATTATTTAAATGCTTTCAAAATATTTGAGAAAATTTAGGGAAACTCAGTGGACATATATTTTCCATATATATGAGTTTCAACACATGGTCATGTTCAAAATATTGGACAAAACACTCCAAAACCCTTTCTACCTAAATCAAACATCTGAAATATTTCTATAAGAAATATTGTCAAATATATCCATGGAAATTCCAGCAAGTCACATATGCCACATCTGATGATCTTGCAAAGTTCCATCCCAATTCAAATTGTTTTGGTTCACTAAGATATTCCAAAACCATTTCTGTCTAGATCCAAATTTGAGAAACTCTACATTGCCAACTGTCTCCTATCGTCCCCAAACTTTGTGGACATGTTCTAATCCCCAAATGATGATGCTATACCAAGTGGTGCAACAATATGAATAGACATGCATGCCTAGATCGACAGAAACCTGATTTTGTTGATTTCTAGGGTTTACAAATTTGCATTATAAATTTTCCTCAAATGAGTTCAAATTTGGTGACCACCCTTATTTATACCTTTTGTTTGATCCTGGTAAATCCAATGGCAAGTAGACTCCATTTGATTGTCCAAAACATCATCAAATATCTTCTGGTAGTTTGTTAAAAGGCATGTTTTGACCACTTTTACTCTTGTTCATCACTTCAAGTTTTTACCACGTCACCTACTAGTGCTCTTCTACCTCTAGTAACTCTAGCATGGGATCAACTCAATTATTCACAGGTGAAAACCTACTTTTACCCCTATGTACAGCAAGGTTTCACCTCTCTCCCCACCTCCTCTCTATTCTATTGAACCACCAGAACATCCTATGCCTCCCCCAACTTGTTTATCTCCCCCTAGACCCCCTGACACTAGTGGCCGCGCCAAAGATACCATAGGCATACCATGGCATGCCAAAACGGTGCTCTAGAGGATGCTACAATGTGTTGCCGCCTTGTAGCCATGGCCCAATCACCTACCCCGACCACATCGGGCCTCCCCATCATGTCCCCCGAGGCTGCCTCTGCGTCCGGGACACGAAAAATGGTTGGTCAGCTCCTCTTCATTCCTCCCTCTCCCTCCTCCCGCACGTGTCGAGCGCCACCCGGCTTGGCCAATGAGCAAGCTCACACGCGCGAGCTCCCCCCTCTCTCTTCTCTCTTGCGGCCTAGACCTGCCCCAGGAGCGCGCTAGGCACCCCCCCTCTAGCCCTCGCGCCCTTTGGCCTTGGCTAGAAACTCGTTTGCGCACGGGTACTTGGTGGACCTTGGGTCCCCTATAAAGATGCCACTCCGAGCCTCTCTCTCCCCTTTGACCACTCTCCTCTCCACCCAATCGTCCCACCGCATCTCCTACTCCATGCCTAGAGCCCCAGTAGTCGGGATCGAGCTTAACGCTGCCGCCTTGGGACATTGTCGTTCTCATGGTAGGGAGCCTCCCCGGCCCTCTTTCTTCTCCCTCGGGTCCTCCCTTGCTCTCTTGATGCGATCCCCTCTCTCTCCCATGCATTCGCAACTAAGGGGTAACGGCGGCAACCTCCTCCCGAAGCACCTCCATTGTGGGACCTCGTCGGCGGCGACTCCCTGTGTTTTGGTGGTCCTCTCCACCTCCCCCGATCGGCGACTTGCTCCTGAACCCATACCCATTGCCAGCTTGCCTCTTCGTGGTCCCAATCGCCGCCGGTGAGCCTCGCCGCCCTCTAGCGAGGGGTTGACGACGAACCCGTCAGGTGGGGTCCATTCGTCAGCCTCTCGCGCCCTCTCGCGTTTCTCTATCTCACTGGACCCCGGGTCCAGGACATGAGGTTTAAACCTGGCATGGTGTGGACGCCCGGCTCGCCTGGGCTAGTTGACCTCTAGGCCGGCCCATCTGCTGGCCGACTCTGTCCCAGGCACTATGGCCCTTTTCCCTTTTTATTTAATTTCGATCTTGCAAAATTCCCATAGAAATAAATATTTGTCCAATTCCAATAATTCCAGCTCGACAAAATTTGTAATATAATGTAGTATTTAATGATGTCACTTATTCAAATTTTGTAAAATGTTTTATGTACTAGTTTTCTTTAAAACCTTCTTTTGAATATTTCAAACCACTGCTAAAATAGTTTTCAACACTTTTTACACTTCAAAACCAGGAAGAAATATTTTTTTAGTATAGTATTTTACAAAATGGTGTGACATTTTAAAAGTGGAATAGTTTCTCTGTTTTTGCTAAGTTCTTATTTTTCTCGTGAAATATTGCGACGACAGATTATGTTGTTGGTGAGGGAGTTCGACCAGAAGATTTTGAAGATCCCAAGGACTTTGTTGAGCTAGGCAAGCAGCCATTTGACCATGTTCAAGAAACCATGTTATTGCATATCACTTCATTTTGTTATGTTAATCATGATGCTATGGTGACCACCTCTATGGGTTGCACATGATACTTTTCCTCGTTGATACTTACATGACATGACTCTAATTTATACTCAGAATTGTGTGGGTGGGAAGTAGACAGGTTGATATGTAGATGCTACGCAAAAAGGAAAGGGGATATGCATGGTGATTGAAAGAAAAGCTTTTTCAAAGACTTCTCGAAAACCCCGTTGGGTGCCACTAAGGCCCGCGGGAGATGATGATGAGCTAGGTATCCACTTGGTAAAGAAGTGGTGTACCGAGGCAAGTGAGTGTGTGTTTTCGAAAATGGATTAGATTTAAGATTTCTCGACCGTTCCCAACCTTCTATGTACAACCACGATACCCCTTGTGGCATGGGTGCTTATTGATTACTTTGGTAGATTCTAGTAGGGAGCCCGCATTACTAGTGGCGGGAGTGATGTGGTCACTCTCAATACGAGGTCGTGCCAGAAAGGACGATCATGGGCTGTTTTCATAGACACCGGGCACACCGTTGGTCCCTGCATGGATGATACTTGTGATGTATCATCGGGCGGGCTATGTGCCAATGAGTGGACCCTTGGTTAGTATCGTCAGGGGAAAAACATTGTTTGGGTACTTACCTCGGGTACGCACAATACCGCTAGTCGTGGCTTGACACGGAAGTTTCCCAAGTCTTGTGGGTAAAGTGTGCAACCTCTACAGAGTGTTAAATTATTCGAATAGCCGTGTCCATGGTCAAGGACAGTTGTGTGGTGCTGCTTAGACTACGTCCAGTATTTGCACAAACTGGGTGTGTGTGTTGGTGACAAAGGAGATACATGATACAAGTCAGATGACTTGGCATGATGATTGAACATGAGATGTTCAACCCATTATTATATTGATATATGTAACTTGTTCACATGGATATCGGCAATCTCATGATGCATGCTTTTACAAGTTATTTGATCATGTCCTTGCACTCAAAACTAGCTTTCTACAAAACTTACCCACTTAGTGCTATATCATGCATTGTTACATCTTGTTCCAAAATATGGGTTGCGTGTGAGTACATTCAAAGTACTCATTGGCTTTTCGCTGGTTATTTAATTGGCTAGGCATGGAAGAGCGGGGATATGGTGAAGATTTCGTTGGTTAAGAACATGGGAACTAGGATGCTTCCCAGTCAAAATGCCTGTAGGGTTAAGGAAGATGGCACAGACCTACACTATCTTTCAAGATTTCTGCTGCAAGTTTATGTTTGTTATTTGGCCTACATGGACCTATCTATGTAAGACTCGACCTTGATGGTCTTTATTTGTGTAAGACACTAAGGATGGATGTAAGACTCTTGTTATTCACCTTCCATGTATTCAGTGAGCATTGATCTCTGGGATCACTGTACACGTGAATTCGGTGATCACGACTTATGAGTCGGGGTCCCCACATGATCATGGATATACTTATATTACTACACTAAACATGTTCATATTAACTTCGGGTCGGCTCGAAGAGCACCCCGAGTGATGATATGTTCAACTTGGGTCGGCTTGGAGAGCACCCGCGAGTGATTCACTGTGGTGGTTGGCTGTTAGCGGTATCACCCATAATGTGGTGGTAGCTCGAGATCTGTCCTGACAGCCCACACGAAACATTCATTATGGCGGAAAGATAGTGCATGCTTAGACCACCTAGGAGAGAGGTGGGACTGGTCCCTAGACGGTGTCTATGGTGATATAATAAGAACATGCTTAACAAGATTTGGGTGTTTGATCTGAGATCACCACAGCCATAAATGCACCAACTACCGTGCGAGATAATGGTTTAGGGGGCCCTCCGCATCGTACATTCTCGTGAAAGCTCTATCAGGCATCATAGTTGAGTGATACATCTCCAACGTGTTTATAATTTTTTATTGTTCCATGCTATTATATTATCATTCTAGTATGCTTTTTGGATGTTTATTCAGCAATTAATATTATTTTTGAGAACTAACCTATTAACCCAGTGCCTAGTGCTAGTTGATATTTTCTTCATGTTTTTGGCCTTTTAGGTTTACAGTACCAAGTGAAGCCCAATTGCCACAAAACTTTAATATGATTTTTTCTGGACCAAAAGAACATGTCGAAGCTTCGGGAGGAGACCAGAGGCTTCACGAGGGAGGCATGAGCCAATCAGGCATGGCTAGGGGGTAGGGCGTGCTTACTTGCCAGGTTCTCCCCTCGGCTGCCTCCGGATGCCCCTATCTGGCCTATAAATTCACATATATTCCAAAAACCCTAGAAATCCTCCCAAAACACTTTTTCCACTACTGCAAGTCTCTGTTCCACCGTGCGCCCATCTGGAGCCTTGTTTTGGTTCCCTGTCGGAGGGGCGATCGATCACGTAGGGCCTCTACATAATCCTTGTTGCTCCCATGGTGATGTGTGAGTAGTTCCCCAGAGACTTATGGGTCCGTAGTTAGTACCTAGATGGTTATATCTCTCTCTCTCTTGATATTCAATATAGTGATCATCGCATCTTTGCTTTAATCCTTTTGTGTGGTGCGTTTGTTGGAATCCGATGAAATATGGGTTTATGATCAGATTATTCATGAAAAATATTTGAGTCTTCTCTGAAATCTATTATGATTCTTATGTGCATGATCATCATAGCTTCGTAAATATCTCCGATCTATTGATTTTCTTTGGCCAACTAGATTGATCTATGCGTTGTAGTGGGTTCAATCTGTCAGGTTTCTATATCCCAATGACAGAAGGGGACAAGATACGTCTTTGTATTGTTGCCATTAAGGAGAAAACAATGGGGTCAGTTCATATTAATTGAATTCTCTTTGTCTAGATCATGTCATTATTCTCCTGGCATTACTCTGTTTTACTTAATACTCTAGATGCATGCTAGATAGTGGTCAATGGGTGGAGTAATAGTAATAGGCGCAGGAACGATTTGTCCTATTTTCTTATGGACGTGATGCCTGTATACACATGATCATTGTCATGAATATCACATAACTATGCACTTTTCTATCAATTGCCCGACAGTAATTTGCTTACCCATCGTATGCTTACTTTCATGAGAGATGCCACTAGGGAAAACTATGGCCCGCGGGTCTATTCACTTCTAAGTTTACAAACGCTACAATTATTTACTTTTTATTTTATTTTGCAATTTACAATTACCTATTAACAACCACACTACTTACGAGCTTGCCAATAACGAGTCCAAGGGGATTGACAACCTCCAACTCGCGTTGGGTGTAAGTGTTTGCTCTTTTCTATGCAGTCGCTAAAGATGGGGGTTGGTTGTTACTCCTCTACTAAGGGACATACTTACCTATATTGTGCTGCATCACCCATTCATCTTCACGGAAAACCAAACGAAGATCACAAGTATCATTAAGCGGCATGGAGACTAGCAGATATCCTCCAATCGAGTGAGGCTGGACCATCCATGTAACGTGCATGAGTGCTTAGGGTGATTGTCCCATGATCCCTTCGCGCTTAGAATGTAGACCAATGTGCTGAACTCTCTGCAAGCCCTAGGTAGGACTACAGCATGTTGATTATGCGAGGCCAGACATTACCCAGAAAAGTGTATACGACCAGAGGTAATCGAGCATATCGAGCTATGTGGTGCACCCCTGTAGGGAAGATAAAACTATTCAAATAGTTGTCTCCATGGTAATAGGATGCTTGGGTATATGAGAGTATCCCAATCTTATACAAGTTGAACCTGATACTTGATGAAATACATTTCATAGTAAATATGGGATGCCCTGGATCTTTTCTCGTAGGGAGACGAAGAAGGATAACATAGTACTATCTTGTTGTTTTAATTACCAGTTGGTATCGTATACGCTCATACTCCTTCCCTTGGTGAAAATTGATCTACTCTCCTCTCATATACTGCTGCAAGACGGTGGCGCTTGTGTGACATAGAAATTCCCCATCTACTTTTGGCTTTCTATAGTTTAGTCCACAGATATTAACCCGTTCCTTTGATACCAATGCATATGTAGGTTATGTCTGATGTAAGACTTGCGAGTACTTTGGATGAGTACTTGCTATTTCTTTGCTTCTCCTTTCCTTCTACCCGGTTGTTGATGCGATTAGATGGTGGAATCGAAGAGCCAGAGGATCCATAGGATGATTACTATGTCGAGACCGAAGTCGAGGAGTACTTCGGAGGTCCCAGGCAGGAGGCTTGCACTTTTTCGATCTAGTGTCGTTGTTTTGATCAACCTTCTTAAGTCACCCTTGTAATTGTCTATATTAAGACCTATCTCTTGATGTAATATCAGGTCTAATGAGCCTGGCTTGAAATATATTGTTTCTTTGTTTAAATTTGAGTTGTAGAGTTGTGTTGTGATATTATACCGTGAGTCAGTGATTTTGATCGTGCATGATGCGTGGGTGTTTAGTGCATAATCAATTTTGGGGGCATCACATAAGGAGCAGCGGAGCTCGGGTGAGCTTAACAGAGAGGGGAGGAGAGCGAGGGAGGACATGCCCAAAAGTGTGGCGGGCTGTGTCGGTGTCAAAACCGGTGGATCTCGCGTAGGGGTCCCGAGTTGTGAGACTAGAATCGATGGTAATAGGAGACGAAGGAGGCTATGTTTACCCAGGTTCGGGCCCTCCTATGGAGATAATACCCTACGTCCTACTTTATTGTATTAATGATATGTGGGTTACAGAGTTGACCTACCTCGAGATCGAATAGCTAAACCCTAGATGAGTTGTTCTCTCTCTACAACCTAATACCCTCCGGCTTATATAGATGCCGAGGGTACCTAGGGTTTACACGTGGTCGGTTACACATAGAAGGGATAACATTCCTATTCTCTACATCAAACATTGAGGACAAGCCACGATGCCCGAAGCTTCCTTCATGGAGATAGAGCCTTCGATCGATCCAATGCACGGCAAGCGGCCCATAGAGTCCGGCCCATAAGAAATAGGTCGGCCTCTCGAGGACCCCTTAATACAGGACTCCCTCAGTAGCCCCCAAACTTGCCTCCAATGCCAAGGGTCTTAGCTTCAGTTGCTTCGTATAATCAGAGTCTTTGGCTTGCGAGGCGAGTTCTTCCCCCTGAGTTTAGTTCGGCCTCTGATGACATGTAGTTTTCCAATTAGAGGCGCGTCTGAACACCATGAATAGCCCGCCCCTGAAAGCCAAACTTCAAGGAGTAAAACAATGTCCCCTGACGACCTTTCTAACGACAAGTGACGACCCACCACGACCGCCAAACCAGTTGCAAAAACCCAATTTGCAGTTCGAGGCCGTTTTCAGCACGATCCATTAATGCACAAATCATGCCCCGTTTTACACGGGATATGTTTAATCATGTGCGGGTAATGGTACACATGTCTCGGGAAGTGGAGGGATTCATGTCGCAGCAAAGGGAGGCAAAACAGTGATAAGCCTCACAAAAGGGAAAGAACCACGCTTCCCATTCGCATCCTAAGCTTCCACAATCTTCTGAGCTTCTAGAGCGCAGATCTAGGTTTCCTACCACACAATACGGGGCAAGCCCGTGTGGGTCGATCTTTCACGATTTGTAGGGGGATTCACGAAGAACAGGAAGAACACGGGGAAGAACGAGAGGAAAACACTAAGGGAAAACATGATTACACATCCACTGGAATCACAGTAGCACACGAGGAACGAGATCGCCAAGTCAAACAACAATACAAGTAATGGTAAGAGATCTCCCACTCTGGAGGAGGGGTCTTGAATCCACGAGGGATCTTCCCTCTAGAGGCGCCTTGGCATCACTTGGTTCTTCTCCATAAGGAGGTCAACTCCTCAAGAGAGGGAAAGTAATGGAGCTAAGCTCTAGGTTAAATATTAGCTAACCCTAACGTGAGGTGGGGGAAGTGTTTATATAGTCTTGGGAAAAGGGGTAAGTTACATGGGCCTCGGGCCTGAGTGCAGCATTCTATGAAGGCCGGAAGTTCCGGGCTTTTCCGAGTGTTGGCACCCGCTTTGGCCGTTCTCTGAAGGAGGGACAGAAGTTCCAGGCCGACCGGAAGTTTCGGGGGCCGGAAGCTCTGGGCAGGTTCCGGTTGGGCTTCGGGCTTTGCCAACAGTTGGCGCGGGCTTCAGTGGCTTGCAGGTAGCGGTCTGGAAGGTCCGGTGGCTGGAAGGTTCGGGCTGGCCGGAAGTTCTGAGCTACCCAGAAGCTTGTCTCTGGTGCTGGCTCCTTCTCCTCCTCGGGCTTGGTATTGGGGATTAATTCTTGGTCCTCTGAGGTCGTCTCCTGCGTACCTAAGGAAACATAGGGTCTCATTGTGAGGTAGCATCCACATTCCTTTGTCATCAAGGTCTTGCTCGAAGAGAAGTTAGTTCACCTTAGCTTCAATGTCGCGTGCGCGCGCTCTTGTCATAGGGCCACTTGGTGGTTGGCTTGATGGTGCCAACTTCATGGGGATGATGGTGGGATGCTCTGCATCATATCCCCCCTTGGGGAAGATCCGACCTCGGATCAAGATCTTCATCACCATCAAATGGGGAGAGGTCCGCGACGTTGAAGGTGTCGCTCCCGTTGTACTTGTCGTGCGGAATGACGATCTTGTAGGCGTTGTTGTTTTAGCGCTGCAACACCTTGAATGGGCCATCGGCACGAGGTAGGAGCTTGGACTTGCGCTCATTGGGAAAACATTCCTTTTGAAGGTGTATCCACACAAGGTCGTCGGGTTTGAACACCATGGGGTCTTTGTTGATATTGCGCTTGGCGGTGATGCGTTCCACTTGGCGCTCGATGATGTTCCTTGTATCTTGATGCATTTTCTTGATGCAGCTTTCCCGCGCACTTCCATCCATTTTGACGTGTTCTTGGAGTGGAAGGGTAAGAATGTCCAAGGGGGACAAAGGGTTGAAGTCGTAGACCACCTCGAAGGGAGACTTGTTGGTGGTGAAGTGTCATGCGCGATTGTAGGCGTACTTGGCGATGGGTAGGCAGTCTTCCCATTCCTTGATGTTCTTCTTGATCAACACGCATAGGAGAGTTCCAAGTGTCTTCCAAAAGTACCTCAAGAACTTGATGTCGCGATCCGAGACAATGGTCTTTGGTACTCCGTGAAGGCGTAAGATGCCCCTACAAAAGAGATTTGCAATAAGTGAAGCACCGTCGCTCTTGTGACAAGGAATGAAGTGAGCCATTTTGGAAAAACGATCCACAACAACAAAGATGGAATCGTGGCCATTTTTTGTTCGTGGCAATCCAAGCACAAAATCCATGCTAATGTCCTCCCAGGGTTGGAATGGAATAGGAAGAGGCATGTAAAGACCGTGGGATTGAGCTTTTGACTTAGCTTTGCGGCATGTAGAGCACCGGTTGGTGAAGCATGCAACATCACGAAGCATCATTGGCCAATAGAATTTGTTGTAGAGGGTGTCATATGTCTTGTCGCGTCCTAAGTGACCCATTAGTCCTCCACCGTGAGCCTCTTGCAAAAGCAACAAACGAAGAGAAGACTTTGGAATGCAAAGTTTGTTGGCACGCATAAGATATTCATCTTTCATTTAGTAGTTCTCCTAACAAGTTTTCACTTTGCAATTGGCATAAGGAATAGCAAAGAAGTCATCATGCTCATACAAGTCTTTGATATGCTCAAAGCCAACACCATTCAATTCAGGTTGAGTAACGAGCATTCATTTGCGGGAAAGAGAATCCGGCACGACATTTTCTTTACCCTTAATGTATTTGATAACATAAGGAAAAGATTCAATAAATTCACTCCATTTAGCATGATGTTTTTTCAACTTAGTTTGACCCTTGATGTACTTTAGAGTTTCATGATCAGTATGAATGACAAATTCATGCGGGCGCAAATAATGTTTCCAAGCTTGTAAGACTCTCACCAAAGCATACAATTCCTTGTCATAGATAGGATAATTGAGTTGAGCGCTGGAAAGTTTCTCACTAAAATACACAATTGGGCACTTTTCTTGCATAAGCACACCTCCTATGCCATTACAACTAGCATCACAATGCACTTCAAAAGTTTTGTCAAAATTAGGCAAGGCAAGCAAAGGTGCATGTGTAAGCAAATTCTTAAGTTCATGGAAAGCGATGTCTTGGGATGGTCCCCAAATAAATGGTGTGTTTTTCTTGCTCAAAGCGTGCAGAGGGGTAACAATAGTGCTAAAATCTTTCACAAAGTGGCGGTAAAAACCCGCTAGACCCAAGAAGCTATGCACTTGTTGCAAATTGGTGGATGTAGAACAATTTTTAGTTGCCTCAATCTTAGACTCATCGACATGGACACCCTTTGAGGAAACCAAAAATCCTAGGAAAACAACTTTTCCCACACGAAAAATGCATTTTTCCATGTTAGCATAAAGTTTTTCTTTCCAACGAGTTTGCAAAATGCTTCTAACATATGTGGTGTGTTGTTCTAGAGATTTGCTAAAAACAAGGATGTCATCAAAGTAGACCACAACACAATGTCCAATATAAGGTCGCAACACATGATGCATCATGCGCATGAACGTACCCGGTGCTTTGGGTACGCCCATGGGCATCATTAGCCATTCATAGAGACCAAATTTGGTTTTGAAAGTGGTTTTCCACTTGTCACCCTCTTGTATGCGAATTTGGTAGTAACCACTTTGCAAGCGTATCTTGGAAAATATAGTGGCACCACTAAGTTCATCTAGCATGTCATCTAAGCGTGGTATAGAGTGACGGTAGCGAATGGTGATAGCATTTATGGGATGGCAATCGGAACACATGCGCATACTACCATCATGTTTAGGCACTAGGATCACGGGGACCGCACACGGACTCAAACTCTTGCGAACATGCCCTTCATCTAGGATTTTTTGGACTTGACTTTGTATCTCCTTTGTTTCGTCATGGTTGACGCGGTAGGGAGCCTTGTTAGGAAGCGGTGTGCCGGGGATGAGGTCGATGCGGTGTTTGATCCCTCGTTTTGGTGGTAGTCCCGGAGGGAGCTCATCGGGAAACACGTCTTGAAATTCCTGCAACAATTGAGATAACACAAGAGGAAGATGTGGTGAAGGGTTAGGCCGGGTAACATCACCCTTGCACACTATCACATAGTTAAGGATGGTCGATGGGCTCTCACTCACATCCTCAAATCTCTTTTGGTGGCAAATAGAACTAGGTCACTCATGTCCCTCATCACGGATTCGCTCAAGTTTGGCTTGTGGCGCTCACTCGCTTTGAGGTGGATCACTCTCTCACTTTTATCTCCACGATGGAATGAAGCTTGCTTGTTGGCGATCACTTGAGTAGGAGACATAGGTCAAAGCACATATTTGGTGCCCTTCATCTTGAAGCTATCGTGATTTGTGCGCCCGTTGTGTACGGCGCCACAGTCGAATTGCCAAGTTCTCCCAAGGAGGAGGTGGCAAACAAACATTGGCACCACATCACACTCCAAGGTGTCTTCGTAAGCACCGATCTTGAAGGAAACTCGCACGGTGTGGTTGAGTTTTATAGTGCCGGAGTCGCTTAGCCATTGGACCTTGTAGGCGCGAGGATGTTTTTTCTTGGTCAAGTGCAACTTGGAGCAAAGTTCTTCACTTGCCAAATTATGGCAACTTCCTCTGTCGATGATGACCTTGATGGATCTCCCTTGGATACCGGCCTTGGTGTGAAAGATGTGGCAACATTGGTCCTCGTCTTGGTGTTTCTTGAAGCATCAAAACCTTTGGGACAACAAGAGCGGGGCTCAGATAATTGTCACAAAATACTTGAGAGTCTTCATTCTCATTGGCTTGCCGGTGCATGGCCACGCGTTCCAAAGCTTCCATCTCATCTTCACTCATGGAGTCATAGGAGCCATCATCTTGGAGTATCATGGTTCGCCTAGTTGGACATTCATGCATCTTGTGGCCGCAGCCTTGGCACGTGAAACACTTGATGGAGGTTGTTTTGACGTCATCCGGTGTTGGTGTAGAGCATGACGCTCTTGTTTTGCTTGTAGAGGCGTTGCGTGATGATGAAGACAACTTGACCTTGAAGCTTGACTTGCTTTTGTCGTTGAGCTTCTTGTAGAAGGAGTCGTAGTTGGAGTAGCTTGTGTAGTCGCACCATAGGTTTTGTAGGAGGTCTTGGATTACTTGTTATCTTCTTGAACTTGTCGTTCTACCTTGGTGGCTTGATGTACTAGTTCGAGCAAGTTGGAGTAGGGTTGGAAATCCGCAATTTTCTTGACTTGGTAATTGAGACCGTTCAAGAATCGTGTCATAGTTTTCTTGTCGTCCTCCTTCACATTTTCTCTTATCATAGCCATCTCCATCTCTTGGTAGTACTGTTCCATGGACTTGGTGCCTTGCTTGAGTAGTTGGAGTTTCTTGAAGAGATCGTGATTGTAGTGAGTTGGGACGAATCGCGCTCTCATGAGTTCTTTCATTTGTTCCCAAGTTGTGATTGGGGGTTCACCTGTTTCTCGTCGTCGCTCAATTACTTGTTCCCACCAAATAAGCACGTAATCTTGGAACTCGAGGGAGGCCATGGCAATCTTCTTGTCTTCTTCATAGTTGTGCAACCAGAATATTTTGTTAACCTTGAGGGCCCAAGAGAGGTAGTCTTCGGGATCGTTGCTTCCGGAGAACTTAGGCATGGTGAACTTGAGCTTGCCAAAGAGATTTTCCTCATTGTTTTTGTGATTGCGATTTCCTTGGCATGGAGGAGCATAGTTGTCTTGGTGACATTGTCCTCGCCTTGGCGCGTGATCACCCATGTGGTCAACGGGATTTGCTTGAGGTTGCACATCTTGTCGAGGAGGGGCGTTGTTGTCATGTTGGTCTTGCGCTTGCCTTGGTGCTAGCTCATCAACGTGTTGCTCCTCTTGCCTTGGGTGTTGTTGGCATCATGGACGCACCCGTTGTTGGCGTTCTTGGTTCTCCTCTTGACGTGGTTCTTCTTCTTGGCTTTCTCGATGTAGTGCTTCTTGTTCCTCATGAGCTAAATAGTTGTGTTCTTGCACGGCATAGGTTGCATCGCTGAGTGCCCATTGTGCCTCACGTGCTTGCTCTTCACGATGCCGGTATTCTTCACGATGGTGACATAGGCGATCTTGCTCGTAGTCATCTTGCTCTTGTTGGCGATGGTGGTGGCGCTCCCGATGACGACCTTGGGGCTCATCGTGTAAAGGGTTGCTTGAATCGTGAGAAAGGCGACGTGCATCATGTTGGTGTGGTCGAGCTTGAGGAGGAGGGCTTTCACCGAAGGAGTCCTCGGAGGAGTGTCGACTTGCGGTGCGTCGGTGAGTTGAGGTAGACATAGATGATGCGCGATTTACCGCCAAAGCGTGGAGCTCATCCATTTGCGTTGCCATGAAGTCCCACGTCCGCTCCTCGGAATCACGTATGTTGGTGGCGTGGTGCTCGATGCGGTCTGTGAGGATGTTGTGTGCTTGGTGCATTCCCTTTTGTGCGGCGGGGAATTTTATTTTGGTGACGTAGGTGTTCGCGTCGTCGTCGTTCTCCTCGAATGTTTTTTTTGACCAACTACTTTAGGGGAGAGCACCCCACAGCCTTTTCTTTTATTGCATATAATAGATTACAAGGCAGAATCTAATCTCTAAAGTTACAGAGTTAGAGCATTAGGAAGACTAACCTAATCTCAAGGAGGTAAAAAGGAAACCCACTTTAGTAGGTCATCCCTATAGCTAGCCTTAATTCTATGAGCTAACAAGGATATATCAGTAACAAAAGCTGCCTTCCATCTCCTGAAGGTGGGTCATTCATTCCTGAAAACCCTATCATTTCTAATGATCCAGATGTTCCAACAGGCAAAGAAGACAACTTCAGTGAAGAAAGGTTGATTAAAAACTCTTTTGGCTGCAATTACAATTTCCCCCCATGGATGCACCCTGCCATTGTATTTGTAGGTAATTCCAAACACTGGTGCTAAAGAAGCAGTTGAAGAAGAGATGCTCCCGGTCATCTTTAACTCTGGCATGACAGAGAACGCAGAAATTGGATTCTCATACTTTCCAGTGTCTGCGCTGAAGCATATCTTGAGTATTCAGTCTGTCCATAACAAGCATCCATGCAAACACCTTGATTTTCATGGTGCAGCAACTTTTCCAGATCCAACTGAGAAGGGGGTTTGAAACAATGGGCTGGTGGGCATGCAAATAGAATTTCTTGGCTGAGTATCCCTTACCGCCAGCTGCCCACAACCAAATATCATTCATGGATTGGTCCCTTGGCAATTGCTGTAGGAGGCCCTAAACGGTCTTCAGTTCCTGGAAAGCTCTTTCAGAGAGTGGCAGATGGAACAACCCAGTCATTTCATTGGCATCAAATGTAGTAAAGACTTCTTCAGTTGTGGAGAAGGTATCAATGGCAAAGGAAAAAAAACCTTTGGAATCTGTGTGCTAGGGGTGTATTTGAACCTCCAACCATCCAGGAATCATACCAAAAGAGGAATGTGTCTCCCTTATTTGGTGTGATAGAGGTGACAGCTCTGTAATTGTCCATCCTCTTACAAATATCCTGCCACCAAAAAGAACCACACAAAGATGTTCCTTGAGGAATTCTGCCATGGTAATATGTATTCCAGATCAGATTGACCCAAGGCACATCAGTCTTGTTAAAAAACTTATCAGCCTGTTTAAGGAGTAAAGCATCATTTTGAACTGATAGATTCAAAATACCAAGGCCTCCTTTCTTTTTAGGTCTGCAAACCAAATTCTAGGCAGCAAGTGCAGGAGCTTGGTCCTGAGCATTTCTTCTCCAAAGACACTGCCTTTGTAATCTCTCCAACTGCTTCATTATTCCTAGGGGGATATCCAGACTGCATTGATAAAATATAGATACTGAGGATAGAGCAGAGTTTAGATATTGAAGTCTTCCCCCTGAGCCAAGAAGGAGGAGATGGCAGAGAGTCTCCTTTCCATATTGTCCACCAATGGCATCAAATCTGCAATCTTTGGCCTAGTGATGCCAACAGGTAGACCTAGATATGTAAAGGGCAAAGTACCAACTTTGCAACCCATAGAGCCAGCTAGCCTCTGCAGGTCATCCTGAGATACATTAACTGGCAACATAACAGATTTATGGTAATTGATATGGAGCCCAGTGGACTGAGAGAACATGAGAAGCATTCCTTTTAATTCCATCAATTGAGACTCCTCAGCAGGCATAATAATAAGTGTGTGATCAGCATACTGAACAATGGGAAAGTCTGTATCATGGCAAAGGATTGGCAGCTTGATTTTTCCAGCCAACAGCAAATCATTAACCAATGTTTGAAGGAAATCTGCTGCAATAGCAAAGAGAAGGGGAGACATAGGATCTCCCTATCTGACACCCTTTTTACATTGAAATTTTCTGCCAGGAACTCCATTGAGCAACACTGAGGATGATCCAGAGGAAAGGAACTGTTGGACCCAAAGAATCCATTTATTATTGAATCTTTTTTCCTGAGTACCTGAAAGATGAATTCATGTTCAATGGAGTCAAAGGCTTTTTCAAAATCAAGCTTGATAATAACAATTGGTCTTCTGGATTGGTGGCACTGCTACAGGTATTCCAAAGTCCAACCAATACAGTCTTGAATTGTCCTTGATTTAATGAATCCATATTGGTTCTTATGAATGCACTTCATAATGTGCAGCTGGAGCCTGCTGGCCGTCATCTTGGAGAGAAACTTCAACCCCATATCATTTAAAGAAATGGGCCTGAAATCCCCAACCTGCTCAGGGGAGCCCTTCTTGGGTACCAAGGTGATGTAAGAAGAATTCATATTTTCAAGTCTAGCGTGTCCAGCATGGAATTCTGTGGCAAGAGTATAGAAGTCCTCACAGATGATATGCCAGCATTTTTTTAAAAACAACCCGTTGAAACCGTCAGGGCCTGGTGCTTTGTCAATGGGCATTTCCTTGACGGTCCTGTCCATTTCCTCCTTAGTGAAAGGCAGTGTCAGATCATCCAACCCATCTACCTTGTGTAACAATGATTGAAGATCAAAAACAAGATTGATTCCATGTGACTGACCCATCTTGGCTTTATAAGTGGACCAGAAGCATCCGGCAATTTGTGCATGATCAAAATTCGTAGTTCCATCATCAAGCTTCAAGGAGGAAATAGAATTTCTCCTGTATCTCTCTATGGCCATAGCATGAAAAAACCTAGTGTTCCCTCCCCTACTTTGACAGACCGAATGGTGGCTCTCTTTTTCCAGTAAAGAAACTGCAAATGAAGTAGGTGTTCCAAATGTAACTTAACAATCACTCTGAAATTAGCTCCAGGCCTAAAGAGTGGTCTGATCTCTTCCAGATTGTCCAGAGACAAAATCACATGATTGCAATTGCCAATCAGATGTTTGATTCTTGAGAGTCTAGTCTGCCATTTCTTAAGTGCCTGCCTCAAAGCCTTAAATTTGTCCATGATGATGGCAGTGATGTGCCCTTTCTTAGAGGGTACTTTCCAAGACTTTTCCACACACTCCAGGAAACCAGAAAGCTCAACCCAGTAATTTTCAAATCTGAAAAGATTGCTTTTGGGAATGGCTGTGTTGATAGACACCACACATGGGACATGATCTGATGCAGTTTTGGCCAAGGGCAACACCTGTGTTAGAGGGTAACAGGAAATCCAATTGGCAGAAGTAAAAAACCAATCCAATTATTCAAGGAGGGGTGAGTCCTGGATGTTTGACCACGTATAGGATCTGCCCTTAAGGGGTAACTCTAATAAACCCAGGTGACCTATGATCTCATTAAAGATGAAAATATCATTTATATCTGCACCAGGCTTGTTCCTATTAGAGGTGGATCGAAGGAAATTGAAATCCCCTAGCAACAACCAATTTTCATCAACAGGTATGATCAGGTTGTATAGCCAACTGACAAAGAGGTCCCTGTCTTTCCCTTGGCATGGTCCATACACATTAACCAAAGTCCATTTCTCATTATTGTGCTTGGAAGTGAAAGTGATGATGAGACCAAATCTCCGAGTGTCTAGGAGCACACCATTTAGAACCGATGAATTCCATAGAACAATCAAACCACCAAAGGCTCCAGAACATGGACTATACACGAAACGATCAAAACGCTTAGGACAAAAACTCCTAATAATGCGGTGATCAATGTGTTGCATTTTGGTTTCCTGTAGGCAAACTACAGCGGCTGAACTTTCATCAATCTTGTTTCTAACAGCCCGTTGGCGCGCATCAGAATTTAATCCCCGAACATTCCAACAGAGTACCCGCCAGCTTCTAGTTGAACGACTATCCATAACAACATAGATTTGTAGCAGCAAAAGCATAGTTGCACAGCGACCGGCGCATACATAGTTCAGGGTAACCGAGTACAGAAAAACCAGTGGAAGTGCAAACATAACAAGTTCTGAGACAGAAATTTAAAGGGGGATTCAGACCCGAAAACAAGTATCCAGAAGGTGTCCTAATCATCATTCTTGCTTGGGGACAGTTTGGCTGGATCTTCCATAAGAAGATCCACAGTCAGCTTCTCCGGAGCAATGCCAAGGCCTTCACCGATAGCTTGTATCACTTTGATGGGCATGGAGGGTGGGAGGTCTTGATGCTGATCACCTTCTCTAGATGGTACTGCCTCTGCATCCGCCTGCTGAAGTAGCCTGGAGCGCGGTTTCCTCTTCTTTGGGAGCGGCACCGGCAGCTCCTGCAGTATAGGCTTAAAGCCATCCCGCTTTGCAGATCCCCTCGTGCACCTACGGACGGCAGAGTCGACAACTGGTGTTGGCTTCTTGCGAGTGCCCTTTTTCCGAGCACACTGAGCTGAGAAGGAGAACTGCTCAGCGGTAGAGTCCACTGAGTTGATTGTAGGAGTGACAGTACCTGCATTATCAGAAAAGAGGGCCCTAGCGACAGGCCGGTTCCCAGCCGAAGTAGGGGACGTAGCCGTATCATCTGGCAGGAGGGTTATGTTGGAGACCCAGTTGACATCATCAAAAGCAATAGACCATGACCGCTTGCATAAAACCAGAGGCAGGGCAGGGAGGATGGAAAGACCCCTGGGAATTTGCGTGGTGGTACAGAAATTCATCAAGGTTTCAAAAGTCCTCTTCCAAGCTAACACTGGTGGTAATGGTGGACCATAAACCACTCATATCATACCAACCATCAGATTCATAGGTTGAATGATGGGTTGCTGGTAAGGTATAATGGCCAGGGGATTGAACTCCGGCGCTTGTGGCTGCACCTCCTGAACTGTAACAAGGTTTTGCTAGGGGTTGATTGGCTGCATCACTTGGATAGACTCTGAAGATTCAGGTTGATCAATAACCATGGATTCTTGATCCTAAGCCGGAGCCTCCTAATGATCCATAGGTGCTTCTTCATGCCAACCCCATCCATCCGCTTCATGCTGATTGTTCTGTTCCTGGTTGTGCTCAGGCATCGGAGGGAGCGGGGCATCATTCCACCCAATTGCTGGATATGGGGGAAGGGCAAACATCAGGTGGTCATTTACTAGGTTCCCCGGCAGAGGATGTGGGTCACCATTGAGGGGCATAGGATCTTCATCCTGGGGCAACTGCTCGGCAAAGTTGGCGCCAAGAATGTATACAGCAGCTGACCAGGAGACCCTTGTCCCACCCCATGTAGCATATTCAAAGAAAGTGACACTGCGGGGCACCAAAGCATCATCAGGGAAAGATGCAAAGACCACTGATCTCATAAGATATGGGTCATCACTGACCCAGTGGTGAAACTCTCCAAAGGTGTTGACAGCTGCTCGGAGGTCTTCCATGTTCCGCAAATCTAGTGGAACTCCTAAAAACATAAGACATCCCTGACGAAAACCCGAAGAAGCACGAAAACCCTCGCCCTCATTATGCTTCATGAAGCGGACAAAAGAATCATTCCCAAGGTCCTGCGGGACCATCTGAACGGCGGCAAATCTCTCGCCAGCATCCCTTAAATCCAAAAGACCCACGCCGGGTTCATCATAGTGTTCCTATCCATGATACTCAAGTAGATATAAGTGGAAGAATGGGAAAACACAATACCAAATACCGTTCTGAAGCTTGAGATGAGGATCAATCACTCAATGTGAAATCATGGAAATAGTGGAATTGGTACCGAGTTTTCCCTCCTCACACCTACAAAGGTAATTCTTATGGAGTAACTTGGTTAGGATGGTGGCACAAAATTTCAAGCAATTCGAGAATATGATGCAATAAAGTTGAGAGAGATCCGCAAGGAAGCAAGTAAGACAATGTGAATCAATAGCAATGGGTGAACTCAAAAACACACACACAAAATAGAAAGTGGGGTTGTGCAACAAAAAGTGAGCTCAAAATGTGGGATCCACTGAAAACGCTCATGTTGCACAACTCTAGAGAGACGATAGCACAATTGCTCAAATGGGCGTGATATGAACTTGTGCACAACCTAAAAGAGACAATAATGCGTTGACTTCCTATTCCTGACTTGCTATGTATGCGGCACGAGTCACTCACTCAAGTGATCCAAAGTGATGAAGTATGATATGCAAATGTTGTGATGATATTGTTCTTTTGACCTTGCTTAAAAGCTTCACTTTTCTTTCCTTTAGCAATGATATTTGGATTGTCACTATGCAGGACATGCACACCAAGATAGCAATTATGTATGCGGGGACTTTGTAACATAAGAGATGATACTAAGATGTATATGCATGCAATTGTAGCTATGCGGAGTATGTATCACTAATGTGCGCAAGTAGCATGGCCCGACAATACTCAATGGCTAGTATCGATAGGCAAGTAACACAAATAGGCTAGGGATAACAATGCAATGGAAAGGGTAGAAGCAAAAGTGTCGTCGCGGTTACCGTCCTTGCTTACGGTAGAGTGTCAACGAAGAGTTGGTTGGCGATGTTTCGGGGCAATGATTAGTGGTGATGTCGATGAATAACCACTCCTAATTAGCCAAAACACCTTAGGAAGTGGCGAGGCTCGCGACTCAAAATCTCAAATGCAAATGTGTTGCGGAAGAAAAGCTGGCAAAAAGGTGCAAGAAATGGTCGGAAACTTTCTGCAAAGGCCGGAAGGTCTGGTATGGCCGCAGGTTCCGGGGTAGCGAGAGTGTCCGGGGGCCGGAAGGTCCAGGTGGGGCCGAAGGTTCCGGGGGTCGGGAAAACTGGGACGAACCCTAATTTCTATATCTTGGACTTGGGCGGAAAATCATGAGGAAAAACCCAAATCTTACGGTGAAAAAGAAAATTTGGTGGGGATTGGCTGGGTGAAAATCTAGATCCACACGTCCACAACGAGATCCACGGATCCAAATCAATAAAATCTCATCAAATCCAAGGAATTCAAGAAATTTTGGGTGGGGCTATTTTTGTGGGGTTTTTCGAAATTAGGTCAAATCAAAGCAAAATTAGGCTAGAAAACGGTGGGGGAGACTCCAAATTCGTGATCAACGTGCCTCATGATACAAATATGATATGGGGCAAGCCCGTGTGGATCGATCTTCCACGATTTGGAGGGGGATTCACGAAGAATGCAAAGAACACGGGGAAGAACGAGAGGAAAACACTAAGGGCAAACACGATTATGCATCCACTAGAATCACAGTAGCACACGAGGAACGAGATCCCCAAGTCAAGCAACGATACAAGTGAAGGGACGATATCTAACACTTCGGAGGAGGGGCCTTGAATCCACAAGGGATCTTCCGTCTAGAGGGACCTTGGCATCACTTGGATCTTCTCCACAAGAAGGTCAACTCCTCAAGAGAAGGCAAGTAATGGAGCTAAGCTCTAGGGCAAATCTTAGCTAACCCTAACGTGAGGTGGGGGAAGTGTTTATATTGTCTTGGGGTAAGGGGCAAGTTACATGGGTCGCGGGTCTATCACACCCAAGATGCGATCCTATCCTTATATTGGCACGAGGGCCTCGACATGGATAGAAGCGCATCTTGTCATGTTGCAAGAATGGATATCATTACAAGTACATGTATAGAAGAGATGAGCATATGGAATTGGCTTACACTCGCCACGGGCTACATCAATATCACATCAATACAACACATATTCAAACATCATACAGAAGAGTAGGGTCCGACTATGGACAAAAACAAACGACCAAATGACATCCATCCTTGCTATCCCAGGCTGCCACCTGGAACCCATCCTAGATCGATGAAGAAGAAGAAGAACTCCAAACAAACAAGCATCGATCTCACGTTCAAGCATCGCATTACCTGTACCTGCAACTGTTGTTGTAGTAATCTGTGAGCCACAAGGACTGAGCAATCTCATTTCCAAGGGTATCAAGACTATTAAAGCATAATGGGTGAGGTATGGTTAGGTGGTGAGGCTGCAGCAAGCGACTAAGCATTTATTTGAGTGGCTAACTTACGAATACAGAAAGTAAAGTATGGTGGTCTACACATAACGGACGTGAACTAGTAATGATCACTAACTGATCCTGAACACCAACTTACGTTAAACATAACCTCGGCGTGTTCTCTCTCGGGGGAGGACTCACGAGAAGAGACAGTCATGGTTACACTCACAGTTGGTGTATTTTATTGGAGTTTTCCACATAACCGTGGGCACGGCTCTCTAAAAGATTTAACCCTGCAGGGGTGCACCAACTCATCCATCACAAATTAACCACATGCCGCGGGAATAACCTCGACCACGAATCTCGTGATCATCCTAGGAAATTCCAAAGGAAATTCAACACCTCGAGATAGCCCAAAGAAGATCAGAATTTCTCACGCAAGACGCTCGAGAAAAGTAAAACAAATCCAGCAAGGCTGCCCGGCGTGTCGACGATCCCGATAGGAGCCGCATATCTCGTTCTCAAGACACGACAGATTGTCCAAACTTCCGGTAGGCCAGTCACAGAGTTGCCCCTGGTAGCCACCATCGGTTGATAGGTTGGACCAACACTCATCAGGAGCACTGGCCCGGGGGTTGATTAATTATCCACATGGTCCGGAAACTCCCTATGCAAGTTTATTAGCTATTAGGCAAATGTAGTACCAATGTTGGGCCTTGCCAGACAAGCTTTATCCTAAAACGAAAATCAAGGGGGTCCCCATAACAAGCCCGAGCATGTTAGGAGCGCTCAATTATGGAACATAACATCGGTTCAAAGGTAACTAGGGCGGCAAGAGTGGAACAAAACACCGAGCAAAAGGCCAAGCCTTCCACCCTTGACCAAGTGTATAAGTGCATTAAATTAAATAGCAATAATATTGTGATAACAAAATAAAGTCCATGTTGTTACATGGAAGCAATTGCACCTGCAGCTATAAACTCTATAAGAAGGGCTGAGCAAGCGGTAACATAGCCAAACAAAGGTTTGTTGGGATGTGGAGGGGTTAGAGGCTTTTGATGGCAATGTTGGGATGCTTGTCAGACAAGTGGTAGGTAACGTGACATAATGATAAAAGCGGGACAACTAGCATAGCAATGATAGTAGTGGTATCCAGGGAAATGTGTCATCTTGCCTAAGATCCCTCTTGGAAGAAGAAAGATTCCATGAAGAAGATGATCCAATGTAGTCGAATGAATCCTCACACTCCGAACGCTTTCAGAACTCTATCGAGAAGAAGAAAACCGGAAACAAAAATCAACACAAGATACACCACAACATATGCATGACATGATGCGCAAACAAATATGATGCATGTCCGGTTTAATATGCAACACCGGGCATGGCATGGCAAGCACAACAAACAACTACTACATATTAAGTGAAGTTCAATATGCAACGAGTTGCATATTGACGAAACTCCACGTTTGAATTATTTAGTTCACTCTCATTAGGTACTCATCAATATTAAATGTTGTTTAACATGGCAAACGGGGAAGCATACATAACTACATCATCTAGGCATTTTAAATGGGACGGAAGCATCATATAGCATTTCCGAAACAACCCCGTATGCATATTAAGATTTTGGTCCAGATCTGTACTAAACATGTTTTTATATTTATTAAACATGGAAATAAAGTGTGGCATGAGATTCTACACGTTTTTCTAGGCAAGTTACATATATAAAACATTTTCAACGAAGCTATGGTTAATTAGTTATGAAATAAATCATTTTACATGGCATTTACACAAATTACATGAAAACAACAAGTTAAACATTTTAAACACATGTGAAAGTTGAATATTGTGAATCTACACAAAATTCTAGTCATTTTTCATACATAAGTTTTTTACATGTATGCACGGTTTTTGAGATATTAAATGCATGAAGATTAGGGGGGTTTCTGCAATTTTATTATTCGTTGGCTAATTGACAAAATCGTTAACAGGAAAAAAGGAAATTGGCCAAATCTGAATCTGGCCCAACAGGACATGGATGTTGGATAGCTAAACGTTGGACGGGGCGGGGTTAGCGGGGGGACGGGGGGCGCTGACCCATGGGCCTCGTGGGACGGTTGCTGGCTGGGCTGGCAAGGCGAGGCGAGCTGGGCCTTGGAAGATCTGGCGAGGAGGGGCCTACCCGGGCGGATCGAGCGCTCGAGCCTGGCGCTCGGTCAACGCACGGGGAGGGGTCCGACACCGACGAGCAATGGCGGCCACCAGCGGTTGACGCGCTCCGGTGATGCAAAAACGGGCGAGGGACAGCGAGGAGCGGCACATCTGGGCATCTCACACCGGATTCGGGCAATGGCGATGGCTGGACAGAGCTCCATGAGCGGCGAAGCATCGAACTGGAGCTTCCTTGCCGGCGGCTGGCGGGCTCGACCTCTGGCGAGGCGGCAGGTCCAGCAAGGGGCTCCAGTGGTGGTCCTGGCGACAGGGCTCGTGCGATGGTCTTCGGCGAGGTCCGGTCGCCGGTGGGCTCGGGAGGAAGTCAGACTATGAAGGCTCGAGGGGCTCCTCCCCTCGCTCCAAATCAGGGGCTGGCTACAGGAGCGGCGCGATGTGGGCCTGGGGCGGCCTCCTGCGGGCTCGGGCGGGCCGCAGCAGAGAGGGGCGGCTGGGGTGACATGGCAGCATGTGGATGGCTGGAACCGGCAACGCAGGTGGTGGGCTAGTGGCTGGCAACACGACAAGTGGCAGGACCGAGCTGGGGAGGCACATAAATTGAGGAGGAGGGAGGCTAGGGGTTAGGGAAGGCTATAGGTGTCCATATGTAGCAGCTTTTAGCTAGGGTTTCGGGTTTTTGCACCGATTTCGACCGCCGGATCTCGATTGGGCAGCTCCGGTCGAGGGGTAGGCTAGGTGGGTTGGTGTTGAGCTGTGAAGATGGGTTTGGGCCAAGATGAGAGGGAAGAGTGAGGCCATGACATGAGGTTTTCAAACACCGAAAAAACGTTCGATAATAAACCGATGACCGCACTGCTACGGTTGACCGTTCGGGTATCAAACGAACTAGGAATGCGACGAAATTTGGCATGTGGCCTACCTACACTATAATAAGACCACACGCCAGGTTTCGACACAATCCGAGAATATTCTGACCACACTTTGAAAACAATATTTTATCGATGCAGCGGGCGCGTGCATGTGTGGTTGGTCTCGAAATGGGCAACGTCAAGAATGGAGAGAACCGGCGACTATGAACGGATGCAAGTTTTTGAAAAACGAGTGACGATGCTATGCAAATGATGCGAATGATCCTATGATGAATGCGACAACCAGATGAAACGCACGACGACAATGGACTAAAAGGGGAATCTTCTGGAGCCTCGGTCCCGGGCTGTTACAACTCTCCTCCACTACACGAGGATCTTGACCCGAGATCTAGAATGAGAAGGGGAAGATAAAGAGCAAGAGGTAAAATTAGTTTCTTCTTTGACCAACGAGTGAAACCAATGAAACATTGAAGGTTTGAAAGAGATGAAGAATGACATGAGAAACAAGCAAGAATTCACAAGAAATTTCGGCAGCACTTCGGTAGGAAAGAGAGACAAAACTTGATAAGAAGGAAAATAACTTGAACATAGAACAGAACACTCCGGTAAAATGAATAAGCAAGAAAGAACATGATCTTTTTGATAAAACAAGATGATGGTTGAAAGAGAGCAACATGACAACGCCTCCGGTAGAAAAGAATAGAAACTAGATCATTGGGAGGAAAAGAATGGGGAAGAAAATGACAACTTCCAGCGCAAATGAATTTGAAAGCATAGGTTGAACGGAGTTGTTGAAAACCAACAACAAAAGAATAAGCTTGATGTGGGCTTATAGACAACATCTCAAAATAATGAGTTGATAACTAGACACTGAGAAAACAATTGATGGATGGAAGCAACAAGAGATGCAAAACTTATTTCACCAAGAAGAGGAGGAGGAACTTGGATCATTTATGACACCATGATAGCTACAATCCTTAGGAAATGCTTTAGGTGAAATCCAACCCAAGATACTCCGAGAAGACAAGATGGGTTCACTTATCTCATTCTTGACAATTTTCCTTCGAGACTCCTCATAATCCAGAATTTAATAACACCATCTCAAAAGACAATGGAGAAGGAATTGAACTTAGACATCCAAGATAAAGAACACTTGAGCACCTCCAACAAGAATCTTGAAGAACAATTCGAGAAGAATTACATCCTTAACAAACCACCATGAAGAAGCATCTTGAAGAACTCCGGAAACAAATGATGATCAAAGAATGAAGGTTGGAAAGAATAAGATGGAAGGCTTGCCATGATTTAGAAGAAGCTTCACGAACAGATACCTGAGAAAGCTTGGAACTCCGGAAAAGAAAAGTTGAAGAACATAGAATCAAGAATTTTATATCATGAACAACTCCAGAAGAAGAAATGAAATCACTTTATGAAACAAGAATAAGAATTATGTTATGCCTATACTTCACCCAGTTAATTGATGACAAGCAACGAATTTAGCACACAACTTATTCTTCTTGAAAAGATTTAAGAGAGATATCACAATCTTCAAGAAGTCTTCAATGAAACACCGGTACAAATTGAAACGAATGAGGATGCCAAGAGTGAATGGAGATGCATGAGAATGAAGAGATCACGATCCACCTAATGGAAAACTTCACAAGGCATCAGAATACTTGAGATACAAATGAAGGGACAAGAATTGAGAAGAATTTGAGAACGAAAGCTGAAAGCTGAGAAAAAAGATATCTTCTGAAATGATGGCCTTTGAAGGATCGAGAACTGACAGCAACTATGAAATGCACCGGAGAGATATGGGAGAAATTCCTCATGAATGGAAACAATTTGAGAGGATAGCACGAAGATGAGACCATGAATTTTCAAGAGAATGAACAAACATTTAAGAACCACTCCTTCGGTCTTCAATGCTGAGAATGATGATGAGAAACAACACCATGAATTACTGAGACACTCGTGAAGAATGAATAAGGAAAGGTTGAGCCAACAATCAAACATTATTTAGAAGCGACCTCCGAGAAGGCATATGACTGATGAAATTCATTCTTACGTCATATTGAAAAGAACTTGAGGGCATCTCCAGAAAGATTAGAAGAGCCAGGTAAGATCCTCGGTAAAACCTGTGGGTTATGGGCCCACTCAAAAGAAACCGCCATTGGAATGATTTCTTAGAAAGAGAGATTGCACCGGTACAAACGAAAAACTCGATGAGGTGAGAACCTCAAAGTAATTGAAATGATATTTGAATGGAAACATGAATCGTTTGAGATGTCTTCAGCCTCCGGGTAGAATATGGAGGGATAAGAAAACAAAGAGAGGCTTGAATAAGAATTTCCAACTTGGAAACCATTGAACGAAAGAGAAACGCTGAGATGAACACCAAAGCTTGAATTGAATCCACCGAGGAAGAATACAAGAACAAAGAATGACGAACTTGAAGCACTTGTGGACTTTCACAATGAATCACCGGATATGAAACGGAAGAGAAGATAGCGGAAGCATCACATGAATAGAAAAAACACTTGGATAAGAATTCAATCATTGAAGAAAAAGTGCGGGAGGGTGGGGAAAAACAAAGAAACTTGGGACACATGAGACAAACACCGGAGAAGAATATGGGGATAGATCTTGCAAAAATTGGAGAGGATTGAATTGCCTTGAAAATAAGCACACCAGATAAAAAGAATTGATATGACAACTCCGGTTGAGCAAAAGAATTAGCAATCCCATAGACATATGAGAACACTTAGGAAAGATATGAAATCACCACTTGACATAGAAGCAACCCGAATTACCATATTCACAACAAAACAAAGGATGAAGCTTATGAAACAAGCCGGAACAAATGCATAACGGAGATTTCGCTCGATAGTTTATTGGTAAGGTTCGCACGGGCTCGATCTTATAGCAGCCATCATGTGCAAGGCAGTGCACACGACATACGATGCATCCCCGAGTCGTAGCAAGCTACAAGGACTCTTTAAGACACAACGAGACTGCTGTAAGAAAGATCGTGAACAAAGGAATCCACTAGATGTCGAACCCCAACCTCACATCATGATCTGTTGAAAGATAGCCTAGGTAACTACTTGAATTCCCACCTAAGAACTTCCGAAACTTTCTTGGTTATGCAATCGGGTGTTGGGGATACAAGGAGGAAAATATCTCACACGACTAACAAGCCCTACACCCCAACTATATCCATCCTTCAACACATAACCAGAGGCTTCCGAAACTCAACTATCTCGGACCCTCGAAAACACAACGATACTAAGAATGGTAGTACATCCGAACTCTCTCCACCACTACTGGGGATGTCGAACTCCTCTCGCCACTACTAGTATTGAAGCAATTTTGAACATCCTCCGTCCTGAGATACTAAGGAAACTGAATGATAACGATGTGTCAAGAATCCCTCGGAGCTCTACTCCTTGATAACAGGAGGCACCAAGTACAGAACTCCATCACATCAGCATCATATAGATTCCAAAATATCCGCGTGATACTAAAAAAATTGAGTGAGAAGAGGGTAGAATCAAAATTCCTAAGTCATAATTCCTCACCAGAGTATAGAAGAGAGGTAAAAAGAATCCTACACTCTGATATAACTAGATTCAAAACAGTTTTTCACTAGACTCTACTCAGCCAAGTTCGATCAATCAAGGGGACTCCTAGGTCGGTACAGGCTCTGATACCAACTTGTCACGCCCAAGATGCGATCCTATCCTTATTTTGGCACGAGGGCCACAACAGGGATAGAAGCGCATCTTGTCGTGTTGCAAGAATGGATATCATTACAAGTACATGTACAAAAGAGATGAGTACATGGAATTGGCTTACACTCGCCACAGGCTACATTAGTATCACATCAATACAACACATATTCAGACATCATACAGAAGAGCAGGGTCTGACTACGGACGAAAACAAATGACAAAATGACATCCATCCTTGCTATCCCAGGCTGCCACCTGGAACCCATCCTAGACCGATGAAGAAGAATAAGAACTCCAAAAAAACAAGCATCGCTCTCACATTCAAGCATCGCATTACCTGTACCTACAACTGTTGTTGTAGTAATTTATGAACCACAGGGACTCAGCAATCTCATTTCCAAGGGTATCAAGACTATTAAAGCTTAGTGGGTGAGGTATGGTTAAGTGGTGCGGCTGCAGCAAGCGACTAAGCATTTATTTGAGTGGGTAGCTTATGAATACAGAAAGTAAAGTATGGTGGTCTATGCATAACGGACGTGAACTAGTAATGGTCACTAACTGATGCTGAACACCTACTTACGTCAAACATAACCCCACTGTGTTCTCTCTCGGGTGAGGACTCACGAGAAGAGACAGTCACGGTTACACACACAGTTGGTCTATTTTATTAGAGTTTACTTCAAGTTTGCTATGACCGGGTGCTAAACAAAATATCCAAGTTTGCCACATAACTGCGGGCACGGCTTTCCAAAAGATTTAACCCTGTAGGGGTGCTCCAACTCATCCATCACAAATTAACCACACGCCACGGGAATAACCTCGACCACGGATCTCGTGATCATCCTAGGAAATTCCAAAGGAAATTTGACACCTCGAGATAGCCCGAAGAACATCGGAATTCCTCACGCAAGACATTCCAGAAAGGTAAAACAAATCCAGCAAGGCAACCCGGCGTGTCGACGATCCCCATAGGAGCCGCGTATCTCATTCCCAAGACACGATGGATTGTCCAAATTTCTGGTAGGCCAGTCACAGAGTTGCCCTTGGTAGCCACCGGCGGTTGACAGGTTGGACCAACACTCATGAGGAGCACTAGCCCGGGGGTTGATTAATTATCCACGGGGTCCGGAAAGTCCCTATGCAAGTTTATTAGTTATTAGGCAAATGTAGTACCGATGTTGGGCCTTGCAAGACAAGCTTTATCCTAAAATGAAAATCAAGGGGGTCCCCATAACAACCCCGAGCATGTTAGGAGCGCTCAATTATGGAACATAACACTAGTTCACAAGTAACTAGGGTGGCAAGAGTGGAACAAAACACCGAGAAAAAGGCCAAGCCTTCCACCCTTTACCAAGTGTATAAGTGCATTAAGTTAAATAGCAATAATATTGTGATAACAAAAGAATGTCCATGTTCTCACGTGGAAGCAATTGCACCTGCAGCTATAAACTCTATAAGAAGGGCTGAGCAAGCGGTAACATAGCCAAACAAAGGTTTGCTGGGATCTAGAGGGGTTAGAGGCTTTACATGGCAATGTTGGGATGCTTGTCAAACAAGTGGTAGGTAACGTGACATAATGATAAAAGCTGGACAACTAGCATAGCAAGGATAGTAGTGGTATCCAGGGAAATGTGTCATCTTGCCTGAGATCCCACTCAGAAGAAGAATGAGTCCATGAAGAAGACGATCTAACATAGTCGAACGAATCCTCACACTCCGAACGTTTCAGAAATCTATCGAGAAGAAGCAAACCGAAAACAACAATCAACACAAGATACACCACAACATATGCATGACATGATGCGCAAACAAATATGATGCATGTCCGGTTTAATATGCAACAAAGGGCATGGCATGGCAAGCACAACAAACAACTACTACATATTAAGTGAAGTTCAATATGCAACGAGTTGCATATTGACGAAACTCCACATTCGAATTATTTAGTTTACTCTCGTTAGGTACTCATCAATATTAAATATTGTTTAACATGGGAAACGGTGAAGCATACATAACTACATCATCTAGGCATTTTAAATGAGGACGGAAGCATCATATAGCGTTTCCAAAACAACCCCATATGCATATTAAGATTTTGGCCTAGATCTATACTAAACATGTTTTCATATTTATTAAACATGGGAATAAAGTGTGGCATGCGATTTTACACATTTTTCAAGGCAAGTTACATATATAAAACATTTTCAACGGAGCTACGGTTTATTAGTTATGAAATAAATCATTTTACATGGCATTTATGCAAATTACATGAAAATAACAAGTTAAACATTTTAAACACATGTGAAAGTTCAATATTGTGAATCTATATGAAATTCTAGTCATTTTTCATATATAAGTTTTTGCATGCGATGCACGGTTTGTAAGATATTAAATGCATGAAGTTTAGGGGGGTTTCTGCAATTTTATTATTCGCTGGCTAATTGACAAAATAGTTAACAGAAAAAAAGGAAACGGGCTGAATCTGAATCTGGCCCAACAGGACATGGGCGCTGGATAGTTGAACGGTGCATGGGGCGGGGGTTAGCGGGGCGATGGGGGCGCTCACCCATGGGCCTCGTGGGCCAGTTGCTGGCTGGGCTGGCAAGACGAGGCGAGCTGGGCCTTGGAAGATCTGGCGAGGAGGGGCCTGCCCAGGTAGATCGAGCGCTCGAGCCTGGAGATAGGTCAACACACTAGGAGGGGTCCGACACCGACGAGCAACGGCGGCCATCGGCAGTTGACGCGCTCCGGCGACGCAGAAACGGGCGAGGGACAGTGGGGAGCGGCAGATCCGGGCATCTCGCACCGAATCCGGGCAACGGCGATGGCTGGACGGAGCTCCATGAGAGGAGGCGCATCGGACTGGAGCTTCCTTGCCAGTGGCTGGCGGGCTCGACCTCCAGCGAGGCGGCAGGTCTGGCGAGGGGCTCCGGCGGTGGTCCTAGCAACGGGGCTGACGCGACAGTCTCCGGCAAGGTCTGGTCGCTGGTGGGCTCAGGAGGAAGTCGGGCTGCGGGAGCTCGAGGGGCTCCACCCCTTGCTCCAAATCGGGGGCTGGCTATGGGAGTGGCGCGATGGGGGCCTGGGGTGGCCTTCGGCGGGCTCGGGCGGGCCGCGGCGGAGAGGGGTGGATGGGGTGACGTGGCAGCGTGTGGATGGGTGGAAGCAGCGGGGCAGGTGGTGGGCTGGTGGCTGGCGGCGCGGCAAGTGGCAAGACCGGGCTGGGGAGGCACAAAAATTGAGGAGGATGGAGGCTAGGGGTTAGGGAAGGCTAGGGGTGTCCATATATAGCAGTTTTTAGCTAGGGTTTGGGGGTTTTGCACCGATTTCGACCGCCGGATCTCGATCAGGCAGCACCGGTCGCGGGGTAGGCTAGGTGGATTAGTGTTGGGCTGTGAAGAGGGGTTTGAGCCAAGATGAGAGGAAAGAGTGAGGCCATGACATGAGGTTTTAAAACACTGAAAAAATGTCCGATAATAAATTGATGACCGCACTGCTATGGTTGACCATTCAGGTATCAAACGAACTCGGAATGCGACGAAATTTGGCAGGCGGACTGCCTACACTATAATAAGACCGCACGCCAGGTTTTGACCCAATCCAAGAAAATTCTGAACGCACTTTGAAAACAATATTTTATCGATGCCACGGGCACATGCATGTGTGGTTGGTCCCGAAACGGGTAACAACAAGAACGTAGAGAACCAACAACTACAAACGGTGCAAGTTTTCAAAAAAAGTGAGTGACGATGCTATGTAGATGATGTGAATGATGCTATGATGAATGCGACAACCAGACAAAACGCACGACGACAATGGATTAAAAGGGGAATCTTCTGGAGCGTCGGTCCTGGGCTGTTACAGGGTCCGAGTGGCAGCGTTCTGTGAAGGCCGGAAGTACCGGGCGAGTTCCGGGCTTTTCCGAGTGTTGGCACCGGCCTTGGTGGTTGTATGAAGGAGGGCCTGAAGTTCTGGGGGCCAGACGCTCTAGGAAGGTTCCGGTCAGGCTCCAGGCTTTGGCGAGAGTTGGCGCAGGCTTCGGTGGCTGGCGGGTGGTGGGCCGAAAGGTCTAGTAGCCGGAAGTTCTGGGCTGGCCGAAAGTTCCGGGCTACACAGAAGCTTGTCTCTGGTGCTGGCTCCTCCTCCTCCTCGTGCTTAGTCCTGGGGATGAATCCTTGGTCTTGTGATGTCATCTCCCGCATACCTAAGGATACAAAAGGTCTCATTGTGAGGTAGCATCCACGTTCCTTTGTCATCAAGGTCTTGCTCGAAGAGGAGGGAGTTCACCTTAGCTTCAATGTCGCGTGCGTGCGCTCTTGTCATAGGGCCACTTGGTGGTTGGCTTGATGGTGCCAACTTCATGGGGGTGATGGTGGGATGCTCCACATCACCACACCTCCTCCGAGCTTATCCATGGCGGGCTCCGGCTCCAACGGCAAGTGGGAGGCTTCCATGGTCATCGACCGAGAAATCGAGACCTCAAGGACGCCGGCTACATCCCCGCTAACTTCGGACACCGCGCGCCAGAGAAGAGCCAGGTGATCCCCACTCCCAATCTAGGCAAAAGGGTGGTCTTTATCACCCACTTCATCTGGGGACTGAGCTTCCCCCTCAACCCCTTCGTCAGGGGGCTCATGTTCTTCTACAGCCTCGACTTCCACGACCTGCCACCGAACTCCTTCATGCACATATGGGCCTTCATCCTCATCTGCGAGGCCTTCTTGCAGGTCGAGCCACACTTCGGACTTTAGCTCAAGGTATTCAACATCAAGCCAAAGTGTGTCACAGGCAAACACGCAGACTACGACGGGGTTGTCATCAGCAAACTCCCCCGCGTCGGATGGCCATCTGACAGCTTCATCGACACCATCCAAATATGGCAGAAACAATGGTTTTACATCACCGGGCCAAGGGAGGAAGGCTGATTTGCTCTGGTGAATTCAGATCTGGTCACCCCACCAGATTGACCTCGTGGCTCCGAAAGGGCCTCGACTGGGGGTCGGACAGGGAGGTGGACAACCTGCAGAAGCACATCACCTTCATGATTACAAATGATATCACGCTAACCAACGTGGTCCAAGTTATGCTCCGGCAGCGCATCCTCCCTTGCCAGCGTCGAGACTCTCCCTTGTGGGCTCGTCGGATCGACGATGAGCCTACTATTCGTCAGCTCTTCCGTACTACTTGGGAGAAGCTATGGAAGGCGCTTTTCAAGGCCGAGAAGGACTGGCCGGCCAAGGAGGAGGATCAGGGTCTACACGTCGATAAGCTTCCTACCCAGGTACAACATAGTTTTGTTTGATCGTCTCTATTTTTCCTAAAGAAAATCTAAACATCCTTCGGATCACTTTTGCAGAAATGGCTGAGCAAGGCCATGGGCATCAAATTCCCGGTGCCTCATCCCGAAGACATCAAGTCCAGGCTGTTGTCGGAGATGCTCATCAAGGCGCCTTACGAGGCGCCTGCAAAGAAGGAGAAGAAGAAGAAACCAGGCCGAGAAGGCCTTCGTATCAGGGACCAGCCAGAGGCTGTGTCCGAGGAAACTCATGCCTCCTCGAATCAAGAGGAGCATGAGGATGAGGACGAGGATGAGGGGGAAGGCGATTCCCCCCTTGCAAGAAAGAGGACTGTATCGTTGGACGCCACGGAGGATGTACCACCTCTTACCCAAAAGAAAGAGCGTCTGCCAGAGATAATTTTGTCCGACGATAGTTCGGACTCGGATACCGAGTCCGATGACTTCGAGAGTGTTCCACGAAGGAACCTAAGGGTCAAGTCGCCAACTCGAAGGTAAGGATCCGAAGACTTCCTCGACTATCAACGATAAGTTTTAAAGGTTATTAACATGTGAGCACTTATTGATTTTGCAGCCCACCGCTCATTCTCCCCACCGACCAAGTTTCGGACGGGGAGACCCCACTTGCCGAGCTAGCGGAGAGTGGGAATGTGTCGCATCCCACTCCTCCGGGCACCGCGAAGGATACCTCGTAGGTGTCGTACCAGCATGCTCCTATGGAGTCAGGCACCAGCGGTGGGGGAGACGATGTCATGGTCGAAGCTAACGCCTCTGCCAACAAAGACCGCGGGGCGAAACCCCGCCCGAATACTGAGGAGACCGGACGAGGGGACGTTCAGTCCCCTCCAAGGACATCTCTGGAGTGACTCCGGAGGCACCGGTTCAATCCCCGGTCGGCGATCGGGTTGTCCGATGACCACCGGCACCACCGACTAATGGGTGGATGGTTATGGGGGAGGCTCTATCGAGTGCCTCCATCTCTAAGGAGCACCGCACCCTTATGGGTGCGGTATTGCAGAGCATTCAGTCCGTCGACAACGGACTTAAGGAGGCCTTCAACGGTCTCCTGACGGGCTTTCATGTGAGCCATGCAATGCTCTATTTGTGAAATATTAATTTCTTTGTGTTATCATTATATACATGGCAACCCCCGAGCCCTAGGTGAGCTTGAAAAAGCTCACCTGGGGGTCAATCATGGATCATTACCTGAACTATATACTGAACTATATGTTCGGAACGATCTAACATCCCTTAAGAGGACCGGACATAGGATCAGATTGACGACAATTCGGAAGTTTTGAACCCATGTAACCTGTTTATGATTTGTTTTTTACAGGCTTCACCATCGGTGGTGGCTATGAATGTCACCGAGCTAGATGAGCTGAATCTGAAGCTCAAAAGCTCCGAAGACGAGCTTGATGCTCTGAAAAAGAGATTTGACAAGGTGCAAGGTAAGCCTAAGTCAATATCCGGAAACTTCCGTCATCGTACTGTCAATGCAGTATTCATATTATTGATGCTTACACAGCCTCAACGAAGGAGATAGAGAAACTCAAGGCTAAGCTGTGGCATGCGAAGGAGGAGGAGACGGTTGAGACGGCGGCGGCCGAACAAGCGGCTACGGTGCTTTCCGCCTTAAGAGCCACGAGCGACAAGCATGAGTCTCGGGTGAAGGAGATCCAGCAGGAGCTCAAAGACGCCGGCCAAAAGTTCAAGGACCTTGAGCAGAAAAGCAAGGAGCACACTGCCAAACTATCCACCCTAAAAACCGATCTCCAAAAGGAGCGGGTGGATAGGCGGTTCTTTGAGGAGCAAGTCAACCAAGCGAAGGTTATCACAGATGGTAAGCCGTATTATTGCAATGGGTATTTGGGGATAGAAAGTTCGAGTTGCTTACCAAGGTGTGGTGTTCCTCAGGCGCCTGCTCTAACCTCCACAAGAGTGCAGCGAACGCGAATCAGTTCTATGCTTCGCGGGCAGAAGGAGATGAAGCTCGTCTATTCTGGGTGCAGTTTGAAGCCCACGAGCGCTCTCCTCTCCTTATTGTGCAGCTAGAGCAACCGATGGAGCTACACCGGATGGCGGAGCCGGCCATGAAGGATCTCTGTATCCGGCAATGGCCCAACGAGCCACTGCCGGCAGCTACTTCGGCCTAGTGTAGAAGCTGATCGATGCCTCGCCCTGGATCGACGCACTAAGGTGCTCCTCCTTGCAAAGACCAAGGTGCAATGGCCGGGGCTTGATCCGATGAAGATAGCCATTGCCCCTCCACGTCCTGGAAAGGAGCATAGGCGCCCCGAGCTATACTTCTCCGGAGTAATGGAGGGTACTCGGGCGATAGAGTCACAGTGTTCGAAAGAGAACATTTATGAGTAGTTCTATTGTAATATGTCCAAAGACATTTTAACGGTTTAAGGTTATAATTTATCATGCTTTCAATGTTTTGTGTTCCTTATAACTCCTGTGTGGCCGTTGAAACTGAAAGCTGCGAGTCATCGGCTTCAGCCTTCATGTAGATACTACATGGGGTGTCTCTACCGATGAACTATAAACCTTAGCCGAGCTATTGGAACCTGAAGGCAGTGGAGTGCGGCGGACAAGGCAATCAGACCATAATGCTTTATTGCTTTCACTTAGCCGTAGGGGCGCAAAAAGGAATGTGGGGGGCTGATGACTAGCCCCCGGTGTTTTGTGATTTTCAGATGAACCACATCTAAGGCCAATATCACATGGTTTGTATGAAGAACAAACCCCTCGTATGACACGGAATATCCTCTGACGAGGATTTGACTATAACACTTTAAGCTCGGATTCACAGACCGGTTCTACTATGATAGTCAGTTTTCGGCTTTCTCCCCTGGGGTGCTTGACCAGGCTAGACGAAAACACAATCGCAGAGGTTCTCCCTTTACCTTTTTAGCCGAACGAGCGGAACATAAAGGGGCATGTACAGGAACCGGGCAACCCAACTATTGACCCAAGACATAGTGGTAACCAATACATATAAAGCAAATTCCAAGACGCCGAATGCATAATCAATTGTGCATAAGGCGATTTTTATTTTTAAACTCGAGCCCCCGGTCTATTAGCCAGTTGCATCGTAATATACCGAAAAGTTTCGCGAGAAGAGGCTGAAAATAAAATATGTGCCAAAAAGGACAACGAGACAAACATGTATAATAATGTTATATCTTTCTCAAGAACTCTTATTGCTCGGATTGCCGAAGCAACTGTTTACAGGTATCTGAAAAAAGAAATTTTACAGGAGTGGTTGTACCAGGGGTCTTCAATTGGTGACCTTACGTTCTTGATGTGCCCTGACGCTTGTCTACTCCTGCGCCTCCTAAGGAGTGGTACACCTCAATGGGTGGTACTATTCGGCGAACAGATCTTGTAAACAAGGTCTTGAGAAGCCGCCAAAGTGTGGATGAGCTTTACGCCTTTGGCAGGCCCTTTGATGGTACCTGCATTGTGTCCGAAGACATTTTGATGGTAGTAGTTCGGTCCAGCCCAACACTTACCCTTTTTCCCCACCGTTGCCCATGGAATTTTAAGTGCAAAGTTGTGCCTCCTTGGCACATACTTTGTTGGTACTAGGGTTGTGCCATGGGGGGGCGAGTCCCTATTTACGGGGAGAGGAGGGTTCTAAGAGCTTGGGCTGAAGCCATGCTCGCTTCCTAACCTTGTGTGCCTTTATGGCAGATGTCGGCGTTTGCCGATCATCATTGTAATGGAATTCGGCCGCGAGGACCAACGCATGTTCCTCAGTTCGGAGAAAGCTCTCTGTGTTGCCGTTGACAATAATGACCCCCTTGGGGCCAGGCATCTTGAGATTGAGGTATGCATAGTGCGGGACGGCGTTAAAGTGAGCGAACACTGTTTGGACGAATAGGGCATGATAGTCACTGCGGAAGGGTACAATGTCGAAGATCAAGTCTTCGCTTCGAATGTTGTCGGGAGAGCCGAACACTACTTCTAGGCTTACGGAGCCCGTGCATTGGGCCTCGACGCGTGGGATCACTCCTTTAAAGGTAGTGTTGCTGGGTTTGGTCCTTGATGGATCTATACCCATGTTTTCGCCGTGTCTGAGTAAATCAGGTTAACGCTAATTCTTTGGTCCATTAAGACTTTTGTGAGGTGATACCCGTCTATAATGGGGTCTTAGACGAGGCCGTCCGAACCCCCATGACAGATACTGGTCGGGTGATCACGTCGATCAAAGGTGATCGGGTACGCCGACCATGGGTTATACTTCGGGGCTACAGGCTCTACGGCGTAGACCTCTCGAAGGACGTGTTTTCTCTCCTTCTTAGGTATATGAGTGGCGTATATCATATTTACTCTTTTCACCTCTGGATGGAACTTTTTTTGTCCGCCACTAATCGTGTTGGAGATATGTCCTAGAGGCAATCATGTATGATGATATCCTATATACTTAAGAAGTTCATCCCCACTATTTGATTTATCTGAACATGCAGCCTATCCACCTCACCACGTGTGCCACATTAGCATTCTTTGATTGACTTACATATGAGACCAATACTATGCCCCTGCCACATGAGGATGAGTTAGTTGCTAAGGAGCCACCACAACCTGGCCACCACCCACGAGCGTCTCTCACCCTGATTCAGCGCTTCGCGAAGTCAACACATCCATCGCTCCTCTCTATAGAAAAACTTCCCCTTTCTACGGTATCCCACGGCAGTGGGCATCCATCTCACTGTGCGGCGCTCCTCCAGCACAACTCGGCCATCCTGCGCTGCTCACTGCCTCTGGAACAACCGCCGGTCCAAAACACCTGCGCCGCTTACCAGGTTTCCCCCTTGTCGGTGTAATGCGTGAGTCGTGAAGCAGGCGTCGGATGCATCTCTGCGTGAGGTGCTCCTCAGGCAAAATCTGCCTATCCTGTAGCGCTCACTACCTCTGCCACAACGGCCGGTCTAGGTCACCTCTGCCCATCGTCACGGGCTCCGGCGACGGCGGCCTCCACCCCAGCCACGCCCTGCAGCAGGACTCTGACAAGTTCATTGACCTCAACCGCATGTGCGTCCAGGGGGCACCACGAGTGGCTGGTACATCGTCGTTCGTTAGTGCTAGATAGATTCCAGCCACCAAGCTCGCGTTGGTTAGTTCATTGATTCCTTGATGATTGACTGGTTTTTTGTTTAGTCAAACTGGTGGATGGCTGTATCTGGGTCTGAGGATGCTGACCCACCCACATCGATCTGTCGCAGTGGTAACCATTTTTGGGGCAAGTTGACCTCATGTGAGTAGGAAAGTCCTGCTCATTTGTGTCCGTGATAGGTTTGTGGCAAGGACAGCTAATTGCTGGGTACGTCGGTAGGCTTTGCACTATGTTCTTCAGAAGTTGTTCAGTTTTCAGTATTACTTTCTTATAAAAAAAGGTCACATTAAGGGTAAACAACTGATTCAAATCATTCTCTCATGTGTTTTGTTCCGGCCGTAACACACGGACTGATCGAGCCAAAAAAGTATCCCACTGCAGCGCTTCCGACACCCATCTCTCCCTCGGTGCGTCCTACATTCTCATCTCCCCCACTTAGCTTTCATTATGGCTTTTAAAAACCACAAACACATACAGAGATGCAAGTATATAGCAACGACAATTATTAATATATTGCAAATCTTTCCGTTTCATCTCCCTCTCGACTTGATCTGATATAGTTTTCCACCACAATTAAATGCCTCAGCTAAAACTGCTTTGCAGGTCCATCGTTTCAGCTTCAGTTCCATTCGTCTATTTAAATCAACCGAGCCAGGAGAACGATAAGACACCAAAGTTGGGGATGCCCTGTACATCACCCCTGGCTGTCAATTTGTAGTTAGAAATGTGTCTATAGTGCGATCATCATGAGATGCGCCCGCATCCTTGAGTCGTTGTCTCTGGTGTGCGCTCTAGAATAGTTGTCCACTTTTAGTTTTCATCCTCCCATGCTTCCTCTTATCCTGAGCACATGGCTTTGAATTTAACTTGAAAGGTGCTCGAAGCTTTGTCGGCAAGGGACCCCACTACTTCGTCGTTTCTATTCACACTGATCTCTGGATTTTCTTATTTACAGAGCACATACAATTATTTTCTTATTGAAACTCCAATCTCTAAATTTAAGTGTTAGATCGGATAAGCATGCAACTTCTGTTTGAAGTAGACCTGTGGATTATTCCATGCAATTTGTTTCTGTACAAAAGATTAGCTATAAACTAAATTGACAATCCCTGCTTCCTTTAATATAATTTCAGTTTCTATGATTTACACGGATGGATAGAGCTGAAAATTCTTCGAGCCATCCTGTTAGTCCTTCAGTCTCAGTTTTTGTTTCTCACAGCTAGGCTGCCTATACAAGTGCAATTATGTTTTTTTTCCACACGCAGGACAGTCTTAACCACACATGCAAGGATCTCATGAACTTCTCTGCCCTGCCTTCTTCCTAAAATTAGTTGTATTGTTGCTGAAATCATGGCTTAGTGATAACTAGGTTGATCAACTTCAGTTGTAGTCCCCCGCAAAAAACTACTTCGACTGTAGTCAAGAACACTCTCAGTTCACGAAATGCATGTTTCTGCATGAATAAAAAATGTCACCTGTGGATAGTTTATACTCTCAATTTAGAAGAGATACTTTTGGAGTATCTACATAAAACTTATTTCCTTTGAATTAATTATTTAGGATAGAATGTATCCAAAAGAGTATTTGCTCCTTTATTACCATTTTTTTTAAACAACAAATTATTACACCAGTGTCAGAAGGCCAGAAGGCACTATACTATCCAACCATGTCCATTTACTACTAGATCCGCTACATGGACGAACGTACATCCGGCCTTGGGTGTACAAATGTACACCCATTAGTTTGTAGACCGTTTTAATACATATGTATGATGCAGATATATAGAACAATATACATCAAGAAAATTAGGAAAGATGAGTAAAATTGTAAATCTTAGGGATTGTGCACACCATTGTTTGGATGTTCGCTCCACCACTGATTCGCTGAAATTCTTATATGTCTGAAAATGTGAAGGTGTATTATTCACATATATTCTAATTTTATTCTTAACGAATTTGTTACAACAAATTCTCGTAGCAACGTACGGGGAGTTATCTAGTTTTCTATGTGTTTATGAATAAAGATAGTCATTGGACATTATTATTGATGTGTATTAACAAGCATGTGACTTGTTTGTGAGACTATCCATTGTATGATGATTGTCCTAAATGGTTCCTAGTTGAAAGGACTGTGTGGATGCGCAGCCAGTTAGACTAGCATATGTCACGGTGAATGGTTCGGTCTCACTGACCATGTAGCATTAGATGCTAGCCAGATAATATGAATTTAGAAAGGTCTGGTCGGATTCGACGTAGTCTGATTCGAGTCGAGATAAGGTCTGAGTTGGACAGACCCAACTATGAGATGTAATGATAGGTCATCTGTGAGTCTCTAGTACAACATATGTTTTATGTCCTAAGACCTGAGCTGGCGCATGTACTCGGGATGGCGACAGACTTGCTTTGGGCCGACCAAATGCTATTTCGTGACTGGGTAGTTACAAAGGTAGGTTTCGGACTTGTCCAGACCCATGCCACGAGATATGGTCGAGCAAGATGAGATTTGTCCCTCCTACCAGGAGAGATATACTCTAGGGCCCCTCGGGTAATCCGACCTGGATAAGCATGGTCATGCAATGAGGATTATGAGCTAATCCGAAGTGTTGGTCGGATTCACCGGAACGAGAAACAGGTTGTGCTGCAACAAGGCGCCTTGTGCATGACAACATATATCGTGTGGCAAAGAGAACAGAAGTGTGAAGTACAGGTTTGCCTAACCAGCTTCATCGGATACTAGGAGTCGGCATGTCTTGCTAGAGGCCGCTACCGACCGGTCGAGTCCGATGTGATCTGACTCGTGACCAAGTGAACGAGAACCTAAAGGGTCGCTCGCTTAAGGGAAGGAACACGTGGGCTTGAGGATCCGTGCGAGGCCCAAGAGTTGAGCCCGCGCCGGATGCCTATATATAGTGGAGGTGCGACACACCCATACGGTTGATCGCTTCGACGCTGTCATTACGGCTTTGCATGAGTTGCAACTAGCCACCTCCACTTGCCACCGCCGACCGTGTGATCGGACCTAGCAGTCCGCCGCACGGGTGTTCCTCCTGCACGCGCGGATACCGTTAGAGGCGGTGCACCTACGTCGCTCCGGCGAACCTGTACATGGGATCCAACGACCGCTGTTCGAGGAAGATCGGACCGGCTGTTCGAGGGATATCGGACGAGAAAGAGACGGACCACACGAATGCGCTGCCCCAACTCTACTTCCGCCAACGACACTATGCGTCTAGTGGTAACAATCTGTGATCCATCTCCATAGCATGTTCTTGGATGTTCTGCGCGTAGGAATATTTTAATTTGCATGCGATGCACCTATGGTAGAACCCAACAAATCGGACCCCGAGGCTCATCCTCATCCTCGCTGCGAGGGCTCTTGCTTTGATCCTCGGGCGTGAGTTTGCTAGCCTGTTTGAATACCCAACAGTTATGGTGTGTGTGGTTGGCGGGCTTCTCTTGAGTGCCATGGATTTGGCAAGGCCATTCCATAATCTTCTCTAGTGGGGTGGGTCCGTCACGATTGCATTTAGGAGGCTTCTTCCGTTGCCCAGGTTGGGAATTACGAAAGCCGGCATTAACAGCTTTGTCATCGACATCACTATTGTAGTGCCAGCACTTGTTCTTGTTGTGCTTTAGTTTCCCGTTGCCGTCCTGAACTTTGGAGGTTACGGGGTCTTTGAGGTTGTGGCTACGTTTTGCTAGCCAGTTATCCTGGCCCGTGCAAAAGCGGGTCATGAGTGATGTAAGGGCGGACATGGTCCGAGGTTTATCTTGACCGAGCTAGTGGGTCAATCATTCATCCCGAATATTATGCCGGAAGAAGGCTATCGCCTCAGCGTCTGAGCAGTCAACAATCTGCTTTTTCTTGGTCAAGAACCGATTCCAGAATTGCCACACAGACTCTCCGGGCTTATGAACGACGTTGCTTAGGTCGGAGGAGTCCGGTGGCCAAACATAGGTGTCCTGGAAGTTAGATCGGAATGCATCCTCTAGATCTTCCCAGCATCCGATGGAGTTTTCGAGGAGGCTGTTTAACCAGTGCCGAGTTGGCCCCTTGAGTTTTAGGGGGAGATATTTGATGGCGTGGAGATCATCTCTTCGCGCCATTTGGATGTGGAGGAGGAAGTCCTCAATCCATACAGTTGGGTCAGTTGTCCCATCATACTACTCTATGTTTACGGGTTTAAACCCCCTCGAGAACTAATGCTGCATCACCTCGTCCGTGAAGCACAGTGGGTGGCGGCGCCTCTGACCCGAGCTATGTCGTGTCGGTATTCGGCGTGTGCTCTAGCCCGGTTTCGTTCCCGGCCTCTGTTGTTGCGGGGTCGAGCCAGGGCCTATACCCATCCCATCTATTGGGTGAGTACCCTCTCGATCCATAGATGGATCTCATACGACCTGTTCTGTAATCTAGGTCATGTCGTAGGTCGAACCTATCATCGGGCTCTAGTGGCTCCTTTTTCCGTCGTCGGGATAGTGCCGGCCTATAACGAGTGTCGTCAGCTGTTCTATCTCATCCTCAAGGAACTCGGTCTGGCTTGTCGTATGGGGTATGTTTGAGAGATAGAGTATTAGTGAGTTCATCGTCGAATTGCAGCAGCAGCCTTCTACGTGGATAGCTCTTAGGTTGGTCTGACAGACCGGTACCGTATCCATCCTCAGTCGAGAGGACTCTCGTCCATTGATCATTGAGGTTATCTTGTTCGGCTTTAAGTTGTCGTTCCTTTGCTTTCAGGCTGCGGGCCGTGGCTATGAGTTGTTGCCTGAACAGTTCCTGACCTTCAAGATTATCAGGGATGTCGAAGTCATCGGATTCCAGGATGTCCTCCTCCTCGACCGGGGGGGGGGGTAGTTGTCGTCCTCGGAATCGTTGAGGTCATCGGGGTTGCGCTGGTCTTCAGGCCTCTCCTGACCCTCTAGCGGGGTTTTGGGGATATTGGGGTCGCTGAGGTCTTCCGGGGTATCTTCGTCCCCGGTGCCGATGATAACTTTCCTCCCATTTTTGCCTTTTGACCATTTATGCGGCTTCCGACACCTTGACGGTGCTTCGCACGACTTGTCGCCGACATTTTTAGGCACGTTCTTGCCATTAGCGGTCGTTGTGTCCACCATGTAGATGTCGTATGTGGAGGTGGCGGCCCTTGGCCAGTGTTAACGGGGGTGGGAGTGCAATCCTCCTCATCCATGTATTCTGCCTCCTCGGAGGCATAGTCCAACATGTCGGTTAAATCTTCGACTGTGGCTACCAAGTGGGTGGTGGGTGGGAGGAAAAATTCGTCCTGACCTACCTTGTAACCGATCTGAGCATGGATAGGGGTTGGATCCTCAGTAATCTTCATCGACGAGATCCGATCTAGGGCCTCATTGAGTGTCGAGAGCTTGATTGGGTCAACCTACCCGGAGCTTTCAGAGTTGACCTCCGTAGTGTCCAGGCGAGTGGAGTTTTTAGCAAGAACAAGTATCCGGTCATCTGGCACTATGGCCGGATTCGGACTAAGAGTCAGGTCATTGTCGGGGTTAATCCCGTGGGCGTGATCGAAAGAGGAATCCGAGGTTAAAGCTTCAGAGTCTTTGGGCATGGCAAGCGAGATTGCAGGCCCGGTTAGTGACAGGTCGCCACGAGAGTCTACGACGAACTCTAGGTTCCCGAATCTGACCTCTTGATCAAGGGCGAAACTCCCGACACGGCCTAGATGGCGGTTGGGTCGGCGTGCAGCACAATGCTGCCGAAGGCAAAGATCTGTCTAGGGACGAAAGTATCCATGTTACGGACCTCTTCGTTGATGACAAGGCGAGCCATCAATTCCTTGGGCGATCACAGCAGAACTCTCAATGAAAGCACTAATGTTGGTGTCAAAACCGCCCGATCTCGGGTAGGGGGTCCCAAGCTGTGAGCCTAGAATCGATGGTAACAGGAGACGAAGGAGACGATATTTACCCAGGTTCGGGACCTCCTATGGAGGTAATACCCTACGTTGTGCTTGATTGTATTGATGATATGTGGGTTACAAAGTTGATCTACCTCGAGATCGAATATCAAAACCCTAGATGATTTATTCTCTCTCTACAACCTAAAACCCTCCATCTTATATAGACGCCAAGGGTACCTAGGGTTTACACATGGTCGGTTACACGTCGAAGGGATAAACATGCCTATTCGCTACATCAAACATGGAGGACAAGCCATGATTCCCGAAGCTTCCTTCCTGGAGACAGGGCCTACGATCGATACAATGCACGGCAAGCGGCCCATACGGTCCGTCCCATAAGAAACAGGTCGGCCTCCCAAGGACCCCTAATTAGGACTCCCTCAGGCTACGCACGTTGTGGTGGCGTCGAGGGCACAATCCCGATGCCCAAGGTTGCCAGGTCCCTTGGAATGGCATGCTCCAAAGTGCGAGCTTTGCATGCCATTGCATTGTTTAAGTGCCATGGGCATGTCCATTAGTGTCTAGGTGGTCCAGGGGTAGTAGAATAAGAGTGGGAATGCCTTGGATGGTCTGGGAGGTTAAAGGGAGAGAAGGAAAATAGTGTTGTCCAGAGAGGAAAAAAATGGGTTTTATCACCCAATCATTCACCAGTGGGATTGGAAATTTTATTGGAGGTAGAGGGTGACCAGGGACAACCCTAATAAAAATTTAGGCTCAAGAAGAATAGTAGAAGGGGTCAAAATAGTAGTTTTTTCAAATTAAGAGAAGGTGTTCGGGATGGATTTGAGCTAGGTAAGACGAGATACTTACCACCAAAATTTATAGGAATGTCATACAAGACCAAATGAGATTGTCGTAAAAATTTCAGATCAAAAGGAGAAACTTCCCAATGCAGTTATCCATACCCTAAAAATTAACAGAAAGAGTTTTCATATGATTTGACTAACCAAAGAAATTAAGGTGGAAATGAAATTTTGCACGATCAACATTTGAGGCAAATGGGACTTGCTATAATTTTTCTTGATTTATTATATAATATTTGTTAAAAATATGTCAAACACTTGATATATTCGGAAAAGGTTTTGTGTGTTTTGTCCAATATCTTAAACGTGACCATGTTGGAAACACATACACATGGAAAATATATCTCCACTGAGTTTCCCTAATTTTTCTCAATTATTTCTGAGATATTAAAATAGTTGTCACCTATAAAAGACCATTTTTGGCCTAAGGAAAATGCATTTAAATAAAATACAAAAATAACTTCTAAAATATTATTTTTGTGATTTTGTGAAGTCCTATAGACATTGGGTTTCAAATATAATTTTTCAAATTTTTTATTTAGCCTAAATTAAGCATTTGTAATTCAAGTCTTAACTCATGTTTTTTTGAAAACCAATATTTAATAAGAAAAATTTGCAAAAATAGTTTTTTATGAAAGTAGTTTTATGACCTATACACATGGCATGGCCATTGCAAATTTTTTTGGATCAAGGGAAGTAGATATGAGAGTAGGAGAATTTCTGTGACTTGAGAGCACATTCAAACGACAAGTAATTGGCATATCAAATCGAACATCCAATCAACACAAAAGTTTTTGGTTGTCCAATTTCTTGAGCTTTATTAATCATAGTGATGTGATACTAAACACTAGCTGTGACAGTCCTACCCCCTTACAAGAATAGTGTCCCCAAGATTACTAAACTAGGCGCTAAAGAGATACAAAAATTCGAATCTGGGGTAGTCTTCACGTTCCTAGGTCGCTTCTGCCTTGATGTGCTTGCTCCACTGGACCTTGAAGTAATTTTTGGTGTGGCTTTGAGTATAATACTCGGCTTCATCTAAGATGCGAATTGTGCTCTTGTGATAAGTTAGGTATGGCTGAAGGTCAATGGCTTGATGATCGATGTCCTTGTAGAGGTTGGGGTCGTTAGGAACTTGGAGATAGTTACAGAGTTGTGACACATGTAAAACAATGTGCATATTAGATAACTCGGGAGGCATCTTTAGTTGGTAGGAAACTTCTCCCTATCAAGCAGTGATCTTGAAGGGACCGATATATCTAGGTGGGAGCTTCCCTTTAACTTCGAAACACTGGATTCCCTTGAGAGGTGTGAATCAAAGATAAACATTATCTTTGACGCACAAGCTCATGTCTCGGCGGTGTGAGTAGGGCTAGCTCTTCTGTCTTGACTTGGAGGTATTCATATGTTCTCTGACCAATTGAACTTGCTCTTCTGCTTCACGGAGGATATATAGTCCAAAGACTAGTCCTTCTCTGGTCTCTGACCAATTGAAAGGGGTGCAACACTTACACCCATACAACATCTCAAATGGTGCCATCTGAAGACTGGATTGGTAACTTTTGTTGACGGAGAACTCGGCGAATGGTAAGAAATCCTCCTATTTTATTCCATATGCAAATACACAAGCTCGGATCATGTCTTCGAGTATCTAGTTCACTCGCTCTATTTGGTCTCCAGACTGGGTGTGAAAAGCGGTGCTGAAGGATAACTTGGATCCCAAGGCTTCTTGAAACTTCCTCCAGAATCTTGAGGTAAATTGGGCACCTCGGTCTGATACAATCTCCTTGCGAACTCCATGGAGTCTCACAATATGGTTGACGTTAAGACTAGCTAGCCTGTTTGCGTTACAGGTTTTCATGATGGGAATAAAGTGGGATACCTTGGTCAAATGATCAGATAACACACATATGGAGTCGTGTCCTTTTCTTGACCTGGGAAATCCACTTATGAAGTCCATCCCTATCTTGTCCCACTTCCATTTAGGTACCTTAACTGGTCGAAGCAATCTAGTGAGTCACTGATGTTCAACTTTTACTCTCTGGCATACTTTGCACTTGGTGACAAAAGTGGCTATCTTCCTTTTCGTTCCATGCCACCAGAATATTTCCTTAAGATCCTGATACATCTTTGTTCCTCCAGGATGGATGGAATACGGAATGTCATGGGCTTCTCACATGATCAATTTCATAAGCTCCTCCATGGTGGGTACGGAAATGCAATTCCCAAACTACGGGGCCTTACCTTCCTGGATTTTCCTCTTGATTACTTCTAAACTTTCATGCCCCTTTTGAGCTTCCTTCATATTATCTGTCAAAGTAGGGTTCACTTCAAGGTTGGTTAGCTATCCATATCTAACTGCTTCCAAGCTGAAGCTTTCCCGCTCTTCATACAAGGTTGGCTTTCTCTATTTAATCATGGCATACACGTGGTCTTCGTAAACCTCCAGTCAGGGAGGGAGGCGAGCTCATAGGCAGTGATCCAATAGTCATTCGATGTGTGGGTGGTACAGGGGGGGGCTCAGCATCGAGCCGCACGTCGGGTGATGGTGGAATTGGTCACTGGGGCAAAGCGATTCGTGTCGACGATTAACCCATATGGTGGAGCTTCGGCCTGAGATCGATCCCACCTCTCCAAGATGAAAACAGAGCAGGGGACCGAGGGAAAATGATCAGAGAGTTTTGGGGGTTTCCCAATAAGAAATGGGCACCGGAGGAGGCATGTACCGTGTGAGCGACGACAAGCTATGGCTGCAGAGATCCAGATCGATTGAGCTTGGGGCTTCCTGGGAATGAGCGGGTGGTGTGGGGGCATGATTGCGAGTGGGAGAGAGCGAGCAATATTGAGAGACTAGCTCCGGGCGTCCTTAAATAGCAAGCGTGAGGCTAACTATGGACGGGGCTCACATCCGTCCACGGGAATGGCTCTGGTGGTGAAGGAGACTAGCTGGGGGAGCTCTATGATGCTCTAGGGTGGTCCAAGGTTCAGTGAAGAGATAGGGGAGAGGGGCGAGGTCGACATGTGTCCCGGGCATGGATAGGGAGTGGCAGAGCTCTGGCCACGCTCGAGCATGCTCAGCAAAGAGGGGAGGAGAGCGAGGGAGGAGGGACCCAATAGTGTGGCATGCCGCGGACATTGAGGCAGCCTCGAGGGACAAAATCCCAATGCCCAAGGTTGTCGAGTGTCTTGGAATGGGCAAGATACAGTGGGGGATTGCACTATAGCATGCTACAAAGTGCGAGCTTTGCATGCCATCGCATTGTTTAAGTCCCATCACTGGTGCAACGACATGCTATAAAGACGGTTTTTAACCCCTTTCTAGGATGTAGTTGTAAACTATCACCTTGCATGTGTGGGCGATATGGGGGGGGGGGTTCAATCCCACATGACATGGAAAACCCGTCGGCGATGGTGCTCGACGATCACAAACATTTGGCAAAACTAAGTGTATGGGATGTCTGCAGCTGGAATGACATATGACTACACGCATTTATTGATATTTTCAAAACAGCAAAAGAAAACCATCGATATTTTCAAAAGAAGGATCCCAAGATTTATTTAGCCGAACTGGCATATCACACAGCCTAAATGAACCTTGAGACCTAGCAAATTCCTAACCGGTCACCCATCCTTGACAACTCCACCCAAAGCACGCGTAACTTCCGAGTTCCATTCGACGTGCTTACGGGTTGGGAAGCTGCATCTTGCTGGTAAGGGTTGCCTCGTATCATTTGCAAGCGTGCCATGATGGGCACCTCGTGGGACCACTACGTATCGCAGACATTTCTAGTAGCACTAGAAAATGTGTGCGATGGTGGCACGCCGACGCCTGCCGACGCCTACATGGGCTGATGATGACGTCTCACTCATGCTCAATGGCACGATGCCGCTTTTGCCTGCTCTCCACCATGCTCTGTCTCATCCTCCTCGTCCAGGAGGTTGATGGCGGGGTAGGCGCTTTGGCGGGACACTGATTGAGGGAGTGGCGGGAGATCAATTCGAGGAGTGGCGGGAGAAGTGTGTTTGGATAGAACACATTTTAATACAAATTTAATAACTTATGGAAGAACGAAGCTCGAGCTAGCACAACATGTGTGCACACCATGCTTACACACGCACGAGCTCAAGACGGGCATATATAACTGCTTTAAATTATTCATGGTTCGTTTAGCCTTTTGTATACTACACTAATTAAGTTTCTAAACATTTAATGTGCATAATTAAAATTTGAACTAAAAGCACATGCTCCGTGTCACCAAAACGGGTGGAAAAAACATATTTGTGTCCTTGGGTTCCTTGTTTAGGTCCCATACATTGAACATGAATGGATTACAAACATCTCGGAGTCATGACGATGCCACAAACATTGAGAAACTTGGTTTTTTAAATCGCCATAAATCCAAAACTCATCTGAAATTCTTCAAACTTACCCTGGTTTCATGACCCGATACTTATACGACATGGTAATTATTTGTCCAATTTGGGACAAGTCTCGCCAAAACTTCTCTCAAGAAGCATCATGGCTTTGATACGGAACATGTCACCTCTATGGAGGGAACGCCATACAATGTCTCTTCTTGCATTGATATTTTTTCTACATGCAACATAGACTAATGCAAGTACAATGCTAAAATGTGGAATTATTCAGGGCTTTTTGGGCCCTTTATACATTAATTGAGCTTTTCTATCAATTTAATGTACATAATTCAAATTTGAACTGCAAGCACATGCTCCAGGGCACCAAAATGGGTTAGAAAATCATTTATATGTCCTTGTGTCCCTGTTTAGGTCCACGCAATGATTAAAAACATCTCGACATCGTGACTAGGCTGCAAACGTTAAGAAACTTTGCTTTCAAATCCCCATAAATTCGGAACTCATCTGAAATTATTGAAATTGTGGTGTCGACACGACACTTATAGGACATGGTATTTTTTTACCAATATGGGACAAGTTTTGCGACAAACATCTTACAAATTTGAGTTCCCCATGAGAAGCATGGTGGTTTCGATAGGGAGCATGTCACCTTTGTGGTCAAAACAACCTTTGAGTTTTCTAGGCATGAACTTAATGTGAAGAACTCAAGTTTGAATTACAAGTACGGGCTCCAGGTCACCAAAATGGATTAAAAACCATTTTGTGTCCTTGGGTCCTGATACGTCTCCAACGTATCTATAATTTTTGATGATGGCATGCTATTATATTATCTATTTTGGATGTTTTATATGCATTAATATGCTATTTTATATTATTTTTGGGACTAACCTATTAATCTAGACCCTAGTGCTAGTTTCTTTTTTTTCTTGTTTTTGAGTTTTGCAGATATGGAATATTAAACGGAGTCTAAATAGAATTAAACCTTCGGAATGAATTATTTTGGAAGAAACAAATTGATCAAACTTGGAGTGCACGGCAGGGGAGGTGCCATGGAGCCACAAGCCTGCTAGGTACCCCCACGGCCGCGCCTAGTAGACTTGTCGCCTCCCGGGAGGTCTCCTAACCCTAATTCTTGGCCAATAAATTCCCAAATATTCCCCCAACACCAAAGGGATCCAAGCAAATACTTTTCTGCCGCCGGAAGCCTCCGTTCCCGAGAGATCCAATCTTGGAGCCTTTTCTGGTAATCTGCTAGAGGGGGTTTCGATCACGGAGGGCATCTACATCAACTCCATTGCCACTCCGGTGATGCGTGAGTAGTCCACCATAGACCTACGGGTCCATAGCTAGTAGCTAGATGGCTTCTTCTTTCTCTTTGATCTTCAATACCATTTTTTTCATGATCTTCATGGAGATCTATCTGATGTAATCCTCTTTTGTGGTGTGTTTGTCAAGATCCGATGAATTGTGAGTTTATGTTCAGATTATCCATGAATCTTATTTGAATCTCCTCTGAATTCTTATTTGCATGAATTCTTATTTTCATGATTTCATATCCTTGCAAGTCTCTTCGAGTTATTGGTTTGGTTTGGCCAACTAGATTGGTAATTCTTACAATGGGAGAAGTGCTTGGTTTTGGGTTCAATCTTGTGGTATCCTCACCCAGTGACATAGTAGGGGTAGCGAGGCACGATTGTATTGTTGCCATCAAGGGTAACAAGATGGGTTTTTCATCATATTGCTTGAGTTTATCCCTCTACATCATTCATCTTTCTTAATGCGTTACTCCGTTGTTCATGAACTTAGATGCAAGCATGAGTCGCTCGATGTGTGGAGTAATAGTAGTAGATGCAGAATTGTTTCGGTCTACTTGACACGGTTGTCATGCCTATATGCATGATCATTGCCTTGGATAACTACATGATTATTCGCTTTTCTATCAATTGCTTGACAGTAATTTGTTTACCCACCATGATATTTGCCTACAAGAGAAAAGCCTCTAGTGAAACCTATGGCCCCCGGGTCTACTTTCCATAATATACTTTCAGATCTATAAACCAAAAATACCAAAAATACTTTGCTGCAATTTATTTACCTTTTACTTTACGTTCTTGTTTACATCTATATCTATTGGATCTAACCCTTGCAAATAATCATGAAGGGATTGACAACCCATTTATAGCGTTGGGTGCAAGAGTTTGATTGTTTGTGTAGGTGCAACCATTGGTTACTTGCTTGTTCCTCCTACTAGATTGATACCTTGGTTCTCAAAAACTGAGGGAAATACTTATCTACTTCGCTGCATCACCCTTTCCTCTTCAAGGGAAAACCAACGCACGCTCAAAAGTTAGCAAGAAGGATTTTTGACGCAGTTGCCGGGGAGGATACACATCAAGCCCACCAAGTACCCATCACAAACTCATTTCTTTCATTTAAATTATTATTCATTTGCCTCTAGTTTTCCTCTCGCCCACTTCTAAAATGATTTTCAGAAAATACCAAAAAGATCTGCCTTTTTATTCGCCCTTCTTCATTCGCCTTTCCGTTGCTATGTTTGCTTGTGTTGCCATGTGCCTTCAATTTGCTTGCATCTTCGCTTGCTAAAAATCTATTGATATGGATCCTCATCCACTTGCTAAGATTTTCAAAAGACCAAATTATGAAGAACCAATTGCTACCGAGTTGAGTGCACTTGATTATCTCTATGAAGTTTTGTTTGAAAATCATGAATCTAGAAATTTTGATGAAGTATTGAAAGAAGAAATTTATAAGGAGATTCATGATAGTTCCTTGAATGAAAAGCATGATTTGCATGTTGTTAGTATGAACTGTCTGTATCCATGATGCTAATGATATGCAAAACCACAAGCTTAGGGATGCTATGCTTGATGAAGACGATATTTTTTTTGTTCCCCAAGTTTTGGTGATGACACGTATGCAATAATTGATCATGAAAAGAATCCTTTATGTGATAGTTATATTGTGAGATTCCTTCATGATGCTACTGAACATTATTATGAGGGATGAGGGAGTCCTAGATTAGGGGGGTCCTCGGATAGCCGACCTATTGTTCATGGGCCGGACTTTATGGGCCGCAAGGCGGACATCGGATGATCGAAGACCACCTGCATGAGATGGAAGCTTCGAGGAGTCGTGACGTATTCTCCAATTTATTAGCTGTAGTTAGGCATGTTATCTCTTCGGCATGTAACCGACCATGTGTAAGCCTAGGACACCCTCGACATCTATATAAGCCGAAGGGTTTTAGGGTATTGGGAGAGAACAACTCGTCTAGGGTTAGCTATACGATCTCAAGGTAGATCAACTCTGTAACCACTTACGCCATCAATACAATCAAGCGGGACGTAGGGTATTACCTCCATAGGATGGCCCGAACCTGGGTAAACTCGTGTCCCCTTTGTCTCCTGTTACCGTTGATCCTAGTCTCATAGTTCGGGACCCCCTACCCGAGATCCGCCGATTTTGACACCGACATTGGTGCTTTCATTGAGACTTCCTCTGTGAGCGCCGAAGGAATCAATGGCTCACCTCATCGCAAGTAGTGATATCTGTATCGAGGGGACCCTCGCCCCCGATCATAGTTTCATCGGCAGCGACATCTTGTCGCATGCTGGCTCGGTCGGACGTCATGGCCAGATCGGAAGATTCCCCCCCAATCAGAGTATCAAGTTAGGAACCCTAGAGTTCATGGCTGATTCACGGGGAACACTCGTTCCAATGGAACCCGCAACCTTTGAAGAAAAACCTGTAAGTACAGATGCCTTGACGTCCAGGACATCAGGTCCCACGGTGGAACGGAACACAGATCTGCTTCGGCGTAACTCTGGAACCGTCACACCACTTGACAAATCCACTCATATCAGCTACACGCATCCTTCCATCGCCTCTTTCTTAAACGAGTTGTTCGATTGGATCAAAGCTATGCTATCTAGGATGACTAGGTTCCGATCTATGATCGGCTCGGTATCAAACCCGATGACAGGGAGATTCATGTCCCTCTGGGCACCCACCTTGTCGCTATCATCGAGTGTCCTACTGCGGATTCTGCCCGACAGTCGGAATTGAAAACCGTCTATACTTCGGTCCTCGATCTCCAAGACCCCGTCGGTGAATCGGAGGCGGGGAATCTCTCTAAAGCCAGACTGTTACTGGTCCAGGATCCGTCGCATGATTTGGAAACTACAATTCCAAACACTCGTTGCGACAGGGAACCGAATTTTGTCCCGCCCATCGCCCAAGATGATCATCCAAGTACCGCGCCTAGGCCCATGTCTTCGGACTTTTGGTATATCAAGAAATTACAAGGAGAATCACTCCACCACTTTTGGGCAAGACTCCTACTCCCTAGGAGCAGAGTAAAAGGTCTTAGTGACCAAGATGTAGTGGCAATTTTCATTCGCAATTGCCATGATGAAGGGATTCTCAATGCCCTAGCCCGCCGATGCATAAGCGACTTTTCGGAGTAATCCGAATTGGTATAGAAGTACTGTGCCATGGAGAGTGTCTGGCAATCCGAGCAATTGTTCTCGGAACCGATTTTCTCGGAACACCCTATAGGAGCTCAGAAAAAGAGGATACCTCCAAATCGGTCGACCAAGTATGAACCTGTCGAAAAAAGAAACAAGTCCCTTTCTAGGACCGGTACCGTCCTCGACGAACTTTTGGATAAACCTTGCCCCATTCATTCCGTGTTGTTAAACATGAACCCAACACATAGCCTTCGAGCTTGCTGGTTTGTCAGGCAAGTCGCAAAAAGTGGCGAGGCCATCCTCGACACACCTTCGTCGAACAGGTGCTCTCCTTCGCCACCCGGATTTAATGCCGAAGTCCTGACGGTCTATGAGATCTTCCCCTCGAGGAGAAGGCGTAAAAGAGCTCTTAGGGAGCACAAGAAAGTCTACCACGTGGCAGCTACTAGCCCATGGGCAGACGTACCGATTACGTTTGGGGACACTGACCAGCCGCCCATCCTTCCCGGTCATTCACCGTTCGCTCTAGTCTTGAATCCCATCATTGATGGATACAGGCTAAATAAAGTGCTAATGGACGACGGAAGTGGTCTTACCCTCATATACGAGACCACTTTGGAAAAAATGCAGTTCGACCGATCCCACATCGAACATAGCAACACAGCCTTCCGAGGAATTATCCCAGGGAAAGAGGCACGTTGTTCTGGATGTATCATCCTGGACATTGTGTTCGGTACGCCTGAAAACTACCAATCCGAAGAACTTCTCTTCCACATCATCCCCTTCCCAAGTGGCTATCACGCCCTGTTGGGACGCGATGCCTTCACAAAGTTCCAGGCTATACCCCATTATGGGTACATGAAACTCAAAATGCCAGGACCAAATGGAGTGATCACGATGGCCAGTGATCTGAATATAGCCCTTCGGGCCAAAAACAAAACAGTAACGCTCGCCCTCGAGGAATTAGCAAAAACTTTTGCCACCGAAGAGTTGACTGCTCTATGGTCGACAATTAATAGGGACGATGTGATCCTTAGCGAAAGGCCCAAGTCCACGTCCTTTAAACCCGCAGAGGAAATCGTCAAATTTCAGGTGCATCCCATGGACCCCAATAAAATAGCGTCCATCGGAGCCCAGCTCGATCCCCTTATGGACGAATCATTGCGGAATTTCCTCCACGAAAACTGGGAGATTTTCGCTTGGCATCCTTCCGATATGCCTGGAATCCCACGTCGGCTCGCCGAACATAGCTTAAACATTATTCCAGGCTTTAAGCCCGTGAAACAGACCCTACACCGCTTCTCCGAGCCCAAACGACAAGCCATGGGTGAAGAATTAGCCAAATTGCTCAAGGCCGGGTTTATTTGGGATATTAAACACCCCAAGTGGCTAGCAAACCTGGTGATGGTACCTAAGAAAGGCAAGTCCTAGCTGCCGTGTGTTGATTTCAAAGACCTCAACAAAGCATGCCCCAAGGACCCTTTCCCCTTACTACGAATCGACCAGATCGTTGATGCCACAGCCGGACACGATTTATTGTGCTTGCTCGATGCTTACTCCGGATAACATCAAATTAAAATGAAGGAATCCAATCAAGCGGCTACTGCATTCATCACCCCCTACAGGCCATTTTGCTTCAACATGATGCCCTTCGGGCTAAAAAACGTCTGGGCCACATACCAGCGCATGATCCAAACTTGCCTCGAGACACAGGTCAGAAAGACTGTCGAGGCATACGTGGATGATGTGGTAATCAAAAGCAAACACCTTGACCAATTGATCGACGACTTGCTTCAAACTTTCGCAAATCTACGCGAATATGATATACGGCTCAATCCGGGAAAATGTGTATTCGGAGTTCCCTCTGGTAAGCTGCTTGGATTCATCATCTCCCATAGAAGAATAGAGGCAAATCCAGCTAAAATCTGTGCTCTATCAGAACTTGCAATCCGCACAGAGCTGAAGCATGTCCAGAGACTAGCCGGGTGCGTAGAGTCGTTAAGACGCTTTATCTCCCGCCTTAGAGAAAAGGCTTTGCCTCTCTATAAGCTGCTGAAACGGACCAACAATTTCAAATGGACCAATGAAGCAGCGGTTGCGTTAGAAGAAATCAAAGCACTACTGGCAACCAACCCCATACTCACGGCACCAGGCGCTGATGAGCCTATGTTGTTATACATATCGTCCACCAACAAAGTCATCAGTGTGGTGCTCGTCATTGAACGAGATGAGGAGGGACATAAATTCCGTACTCAGAAACCGGTATATTACGTGTCAGAGGTGCTAACGCAGTGCAAGTCCAGATACTCACATTATCAAAAAATAGCCTATACAGTATTCATGGCATCGAGGAAACTCAAACACTACTTCCAGGAGTGTGCAGTAACGGTGACATCGAAAGTCCCCCTGAATGATATAATCAACAACAAGGATGCCACCGGTCGCATAGCCAAATGGGGCATTGAGCTCCTTCCCTTTGAAATAACCTACAAGCCACACCGCGCCATTAAACCTCACGTACTGACAGACTTCCTGGCTGAAAGGACAGAGGCCAAGGTCCCCAAGGAGTATAGTGCATCCTAACATTGGAGAATGTACTTTGATGGATCCAAGACCTGGGCCGGTCTGGGGGCTGGAGTTATCCTTACATCCCCCACAGGCGACAACGTGAGATGCATGTTGCAAATCATGTATTCTGACTCCAACAATGCCGCTGAATATGAAGCTGTTCTTCATGGACTTCGAATGGCGGTGTCAATGGGCATACGATGGCTAGAGGTACGGGGAGACTCAAACCTGGCCATATCCCAATTAACAACGAGTTCGATGCCAAAAACCCGAAGATGGCGGCATATAGAAACGTCATCCTCAAGATATCTGCTTGGTTCGAGGGGTTGGAATTCCACCACTTTGGTCGAGACAACAACCAAGCCGCCGATATACTGGCCCGTATGGGAGCCAAACGCTATCCCGTCCCGAGAAACACCTTCCTAGAGCAACTCTTCAAGCCCTCCGTAGTGTGGCAGGACGGCGATAATGGTGCCAATTTGAATACGGCGGACAAAGTTGTTCCCCCTTTAAACGAGCTAGATGATGGCATTATCGGCAGCTCAACAATGAATGAGATGCCCTCGGATCATGAGATAATGGCAGTAATTGCGCCATGGATAGGGCCCTTCCTCGCTTACCTTCTTCACAAGGAACTCCCCGACCATCAAACTGAGGCGCGGCGCATAGTTCGGCGATCCAAGGCATACAAAGTACACGAGGGTGAGTTATACAAGAAAAGCACCACTTGAGTATTACAAAGGTGTATATCCGAAGAAGAACGACGGGAGCTCCTTGCCGAAATGCATGCTGGCATGGGCGGGCATCACGCCGCGGCAAGATCCCTTGTCTGCAAGGCCTTCCAAGCCGGTTTCTTTTGGCCTACATCTCGGACGGATGCCCAGTCACTTGTTCAACATTGCGTTGGGTGTCAAATCTTCGCAAATCAAAGTCACATGCCCCTAACAGCTCTTCGAACTATTTTGATCACCTGCCTTTTGCGGCTAGGGGATGGACATGGTCGGACCCCTTAAAGGGGGAACCAATAAAAATAAATGCCTACTGGTCATGGTTGACAAGTTCACCAAATGGATAGAAGCAAAGTCTGTTAACTCGGCTAAATCCGGACCAGTGATTGACTTTATATCTAGCGTAGTACACCGTTATGATGTCCCGCATAGTATACTAACGGATAATGGATCCAGCTTCACGGCCCAAGAGGTCAAGGACTGGTGCACAAAAATGGGCATAAAGCTTGATTATGCATCGGTCTATCATCCACAGACCAATGGACAGGTCGAGCGAGCAAACGGTGTCATTATGAGCGGCATCAAGCCATGTTTGGTCTGATCTCTTCACGAGTCTGACTATCATTGGGTGGAGGAACTCGACTCCATTCTATGGGGCCTGCGTACCACCCCGAATAGATCAATGGGTTACACACCCTTTTTTATGGTCTATGGGGCAGAGGCAGTTCTCTCCTGCGATATTATCCACAACGCACCAAGAGTGCGCATGTACGAGGAAAAGGAGGCCGAGTTGGATCGGTAGGACGACTTAGATGCCTTGGAGGGGGAGCAGGACATAGCTCTGGCTCAATCCACTCTTTATCAGCAAAAAGCTTGGCGGTACCAAAGTAGGGAGGTCAGGGCAAAATCATACAACGTAGGAGAACTCGTCCTACGACTCCCGGAGAAACAGAAACACAAACTCAACCCCAAATGGGAGGGTACTTTCATCATCGACGAAGTGCTCGCGGGAGGGGCCTATCATTTGCGGAGTCCATCCGATAACCGCCTTGAACCAAACCCATGGAACACAGCTCGTCTTTGGCGCTTCTACGGATAAACCGGTGTCGTCTAAACTCCCCTACATTTTTTTCCTTTTCGTTATTTTTTTGCCTTTTTTGCCTTTTCCCTTCCCACTTTGTTGTTCGATAGGGACAATTTCTTCTCTTACCCTATGTGCGGCTGAACCAACCTTGTACTACAGATAATCAACATACACCATAAAGTGTTAAATCTGAACTACAGCACGTGAGGGCTTATTTTAATAGCCAAAATTTTATTTGCTCATACTTACAGGGCATGCATGTTTCTTTTGTCATGATCTAGCCATCATATGCATCAATTCGAACTAAGACTTTGCCAAGCTGGGTTGCCTTGCTCCTATGGCTACTCTCTACATTCCCGATTGTTCGGCTAGAGAGTAAAGGGAGCACCTCTGTGATTGTTACGACCGGGTCATCCAGACACGTACCTCAGACGGGTGAAGCCGAAAGCTAGATACCTTACATAGACAATTGGCCGGCTATGACGGAAACACTTTATACGTCTCTGGTTCCTATTACCGTTGTTTGGGTATTTTCTTCCCAAAGAACAATTAGCTGCATACTGCAAGTATGCAGATTTTTATCTACGCTCTTCGTAGAACCCCGAAGAAAGGTATCGATAAAGGTACTATTTTCATCAGAAGATGTTTCTTACGCTACGTCATAATATAACATATCTTTCTATGTGCTTTCTGTTTGTTCGGATCACATGGTCGGATTGCCTGGTTCCCTGAATACAATTTGCTCTTTTGCAAGGGAATAATAAGGAGGAACACTCCTAAGCACTTCGCACGGGAGGGAGAAGCCGATGGCCGGTTAAGACAAAATTTACAACACGGATTGTTTATACACATGTACATATAAATTACATGTGCGTTTGCTGATTGAGATCATCAATTATTGTATTGAGGGGGCAGTCTGCTTGCGACAGATGGGTGGCTGGCATCACCTGGTCATATACCAAATGGAGTGGCAGTTCTTTTCCAACCGACCCCCAGGACCAACTTGCGCCATATGCTCGGGGTTAAGTCCGGTGAAACGGGTCTTGACCATTGCCCACGCCTCCCATGCTCCCTCGCGGGAGGCCGAAGTCTTCCACAGTTCAAACCTATCCCGAGCCCTCCTAAATCGTTCTACAAGTGCGGCTAGCCTTTTAGGTGGCTGTTCGGTGGGCCATGGTGCCTTCACCATCCCTTTCATCGCATTTTGCGCGCATTTATGGAGAGAGGTTAGCTCCTTCAGAAGGTCCCATTGGTACGATTTGATCTCCTCTTCAGGATGCCTGGATAGGAGACCTGCACATAAGATAACAACGCCGTTACTATCATTCCCTACATTGAAAATATTTACGGATAGCAGAATCTTACTTACCGAATACGCCCCTCTGAAGCTTTCGATTCTCTTCTTGATCTTGGGCCAATTGATTCTTTAAACTCTTTATTACTTCGGCCTATTTTTGTATAACAAGGCAGGCATCCTGATGCTGGGACTCCGCATACCTCTGAGAATCCCGGGCTTCTTCCAGTTGCCTTTCCATGTGTCCTATTGATTCGGCTGCTAGACGAAATCCATATATCAGGCATGATTATATAAAAAGATTAGGAGTAAATGCATACTCATCATGGGCCTCTCACGTGAAGCTCTTCACTTGTGCTAGTTCGGCCTTCACGGATTGTACTTCCGTGCGGCTCTCCTCGAGTTCCTTGGCCAATTGCTCGGACTGTTGCTTTGAGGCCTGCGTCAGAAGTCAAACAGTGCGGAGATCCTTAATTCGTTTGTTCTAAAACAACTTAAGCCTCGGGGATACTAGGCTTACACAAGTATTCGAATTCTATAAAATCCGATCACTTACCTGAATGTTGGTTGTTAACACCTTCATAGCTTCGCCGAATCCAGCTCGGGCGGCCTCAAGGTGTGCATCCGCCGAGCATAGGGCGCCGAACTCCTGGTCGTAGAAAATTGGATGCCGCATGGCCTCCCATCGGTGTTGATGATGCATGGCACTCTCCACCTCCGGTTTGGTGACGGATACTCCTTCACCAGATTCAGCGGGCACCGGATTGGCCATGGGAGCTTCTGTAGCAGAAGCCGCATGGGTCATGGCCGGGGAGCTTCGGGCGTCTCCTGACACCCGGGGTAGCCCCTTCGGTAGGAGAAAATTGGGTGTTTCGCCTAGGTATTTCAATAAAACAAGCTGCTATGAGACTTTGCTGACTACAACGATAAAGCGGATATCCCAACAATGTACCTTCGGGATGAGCGGACAGGTGGATTCGTCCCCATGCCCGGCTCCTTCGCAGGGTCCCGATTGGCATCTGATTCGCCCGCAGCTTCGGCTGTCGGCGCATGGCGTGGATTGGCGGCGCTTGGGGGTCGGGACCGGCACATCTGGAGCGCTCTTGGTAGCGGGCCTCTTGCAGGAGGAGCTTTTCTTCTTGCCCGCGGTAGGAATGGAGAAGGACTCGTCGTAATCAATTATGACAGCCATCGGGGTCTGGACGATGTTCTCCTAGAAATAGAATCTGTTTTTGAAGTCAAGGAGAAGATCGGGGTCCTTGTTGAAGCCCGAATTGTTGTCGCGTGAATGGTTCTCGGGCTAAGAAGCCGGATAGTTGACTGTCTCGATGAAACTCCTCCATTCCTGTTCACGCCAAGACCCTCGGTCAAATAGAGTGTGGAATGAAACCTTGAACTATTTCATGATTGAAAAAGAAAGTCTAAAATGTTTGATGGGATTGTGGGCCGAATACCCTTCCTTGGTTGACCGTCGAATGATGTCTTCTTGCTCTCCTTTGTATAGGTCGGCAAGTGCGGTGGCCAACGCTGTCAGATTGGCGGGACCTAGTTTTTGGGAGCGCGTGGCATTGCTTGTCCTGTTATACCGCCATAAGGGGTGTACCATCTGTTGGAGGGGCTGCACACACCGGGAGATAGCGGCGGCCATGAAATCAATCATGGTTAGTCGATGGTGGACAAGCATCCGCACCTATGTAGCCAGGCATCACACTTCAGCGCTTTCCTTCTGGGATGAGCTCTTGGGTCGCCAGTTATACCTCTTCTTCAGGAGGAGGTCGGAGTATTCGGGAAGACATGTCTAAGTTGGTTCGAACAAGGGGACATCTCCAATATAGAACCACTCCGAGGTCCATTCTTCAGATTTCCTCGGTGTGCCTGCCGGATACCTCGTCCCTGCTATGAGGCATACTTCGGCCCCACCGACCTCTATGATTATCTTGTCCTGGGTTCGGGGGACGAGGCAGAAGTATTTCCTCCACAAATCAAAATGTGCTTCGCACCCTAAGAACATCTCGCAGAGGGCGACAAAGCCCGATATGTGTAAAACTGACCCTGGAGTGCGATGGTGGAGTTAGATCCCGTAGAACTCCAGTAACCCCCTCCGGACAGATGGATTGGAAACCCAAGGCCCCGGAGGAGGAAGGGGACGAAGCACACGTACTCCCCCTTGTTTGGATTAGGGAAGCGCTCGTCGAAAACCTCGTCACCATAAGAGAGTAGACCTGCACGGGTTGCTGCTAGATCTGATGATGGATGATATCCTTGGGTCTCTAGATTACGGGGCCATAGGAGTGTGACGGAACAACTAGTCCAGTCTCCTCGGCGCTGGCTATAGGGACATGTGGGGGAGGTGGGAGCGTTAGCCATGTTTTGCATGGAGCTTCCACTAGGAGTTTATTTCAACGAGAGGGAAGAAGAGGATGTGGTTTGACCACGATTTTGTTTGGTTAAATGGGTTGGTGCCTCCGTTGCGGAGGGGTAAGATTGTAAAAATCGCTGGCCACTCGCCTCCCCACGACGCGTGAAAGTCGAGGAACTTGCACATTTATTATAATAAACCTGCACCCATGAAGCCTGGGATCTTACCGAAGATTGGTCAGTTGTCGAATGAAGAAGGATGAGGGACTCGCCTTGCAAGCCGAAGACAACGACATAAGGAGATTGACTGAATATATATCAACATTGAAGGCCAGTCTGGGGCTACTGAGGGAGTCCTGGATTAGGGGGGTCCTCGGATAGCCGACCTATTGTTCATGGGTTGAACAGTATGGGCCGCAAGGCGGGCATCGGATGATCGAAGACCACCTGCGCCAGATGGAAGCTTCGAGGAGTCGTGACGTATTCTCCAATTTATTAGCTGTAGTTAGGCATGTTATCTCTTCGGCATGTAACCGACCATGTGTAAGCCTAGGACACCCTCGACATCTATATAAGCCGGAGGGTTTTTGGGTATAGGGAGAGAACAACTTGTCTAGGGTTAGCTATACGATCTCGAGGTCGATCAACTCTGTAACCCCTTATACCATCAATACAATCAAGCAGGACGTAGGGTATTACCTCCATAGGAGGGCCCGAACCTGGGTAAACTCGTGCCCCCTTTGTCTCCTGTTACTATAGATCCTAGTCTCGTAGTTTGGGATTCCCTGCCCGAGATCCACCGGTTTTGACACCGACAAGGGAGGACATATGCTTGTAGGAATTGCAATAATATCAACTTTCCTCTCTATGTGTTCATAGTTTTGAAGTTATGCTTGTTTTGCCTTCCTATGCTAAGTGATTCTTGTTCCCATAAATTGTTTGCTCAAAAAATCCCTATGTATAGGAAGTGGGTTAGACTTAAAAGTGATTTTCATGAGATTCATGATGCTTTCTCGCATATTTCAATTACTACTTTTTTTGTGAGCATCATTGAAATCATTATGCCTAGCTAGGGGCGTTAAACAATAGCGCTTGTTGGGAGGCAACCCAATTTTATTTTTTTGTTCTGTTTTTGTTTCTGTTTTTGAGTGTTTACCACATTATTAATTCTGTAGTAATTGTGTTTGGTGTTTTAATTAGTGTTTGAGCCAAGTAAAACTTTTGGGGTGATCTATGGTAGTTGTTGATTTGATGTTGCTGAAAAACAGAAACTTTTGTGCTCAGTCCAGGAATTTTCTAAATTTTTCAGAGTGCCGAATGAGTCTGAAATTTTTACACAAGATTGATATATAAATTTCCCAGGATTTCCTACGTTTTCAGAATTGTTTGAGTTACAGAAGTATATGAAGTTTTCAGATTGCTACAGACTGTTCTGTTTTTGACAGATTCTGTCTTCTTTGAGTTGTTTGCATATTTTGATGAATCTTTGGGTTGTATCATGTGGTATGAACCATGGAGAAGTTAGATTATAGTAGTTATAACAGCAATATAAATAAAGAATGAGTTCACAACAGTACCTAAAGTGGTGATTTATTTTCTTATACTAACGGACTCACGAGTTTTTTTTGCTAAGTTTTGTGTTGTGAAGTTTTCAAGTTTTGGGTAAAGATTTGATGGACTATGGAATAAGGAGTGGCAAGATCCTAAGATTGGGGATTCCCAAGGCACACCAAGTCATATTAAAGGATGCCAAAGAGCCTAAGCTTGGGGATGCCCCGGAAGGCATCCCCTCTTTCGTCTTCAATCCATCGGTAAATTTACTTGAGGCTATATTTTTATTCACCACGTGATATGTGTTTTGCTTGGAGCGTCTTGTATGATATGAGTCTTTGCTTGTTCGTTTGCCACAATCGTCCTTGCTGCACACATATTTTGAGATAGACATGCTGAATCTTTAATTTGTTAGAATGCTCTATATACTTCACTTATATCTTTTGAGTTGGGCAATTTTGCTCTATGTGCTTCACTTATATTTTTTAGAGCACGGTGGTGTTTGCGTTTTGTAGAAATAATTGAACTCTCGTACCTCGCTTATATTATTTTAAGAGTTTCTAAAACAGCATGGTAATCGGTGTAGGTTATGAATTTAGTCCTAATATGATAGGCATCCAAGAGGGATATAATAAAAACTTCCATATTAAGTGCATTGGGTATTTATGAGAAGTTTGATTCCTTGCATAAAGTTTTGAGATATAAAGATGGTAATATTAAGAGACATCTTAGGAAGTAATTTTGATTTGGTAAAAATACTTGTGTAAAGGTTTGTGATTCCTGTAGCATGCACGTATGGTGAACCGTTATGTAAGGAAGTCGGAGCATGACTTGTTTATAGATTGTCGACATTTGTGTGAGTGTCGGGAGCGCGCGATGGTTAACTCCTACCAACCTATCCCCTAGGAGCATGCATTAATACTTTTCTTCAATGACTAATAGACTTTTGCAATAAGTATGTGAGTTCTTTATGACTAATGTTGAGTCCATGGATTATACACACTCTCACCCTTCCACCTTTGCTAGCCTCTCTAGTACCGTGCAACTTTCGTCGGTACAACAAACACCTTCCTCAAAACAGCCACCATATACCTTCCTCAAAACAGCCACCATATACCTTCCTCAAAACAGCCACCATATATACTTCCTCAAAATAGCCACCATACCTACCTATTATGGCATTTCCATAGCCATTCCAAGATATATTGCCATGCAACTTCCACAGTTTCCTTTTATGACTTGCACCATCACTTCCATATTGCATATAGAGTCATATATTATCATAGGTATCGAGGTGTAATTTTATTTTGAGTTGTAAGTAAATAAAAGTGTGATGATTATCATTAATAGATCATGTCCCATATGAGGAAAGGATGATGGAATCTATGATTCCCTCACAAGTGGGGATGAGATTCCGGACTTTATGAAAAGAAGAGGCCAGCGAAGCCCAAATAAAAAATATGAATAAAAGAGGCCTTAGATGCCCACCAAAAAAAGAAAAAAATGAGAGAAAAGAGAGAAGGGACATTTCTACTACCTTTTTCCATACGTGTGCTTCAAAGTAGCACCATGATCTTGATGATAGAGAGTCTACTATTTTGTCACTTTCTTATAGCTAGTGGAATTTTTTTCATCATGCATGTCCACTTAGTTTATTTTTGAGCTTTCACACACTTATAGCTCTAGTGCATCCGTTGCATGGCAAACCCTACTCACTCACAATGATATCTATGAATGGGCATCTCCATAGCCCGTTGATACGCCTAGTTGATGTGAGACTATCTTCTCCCTTTCTTGGACAACATCCACCATATTCTATTCCACCTATAGTGCTATATCCATGGCTCACTCTCATGTATTGTGTGAGAGTTGAAAAGCTTGAGAAAATAAAGGTGTGAAAACAATTGCTTGACTTTTCATCGGGGGTGTGCATGATATAAATACTTTGTGTGGGGAACATGGAGCATAGCGAGACCATATGATATTGTAGGGATAACTTTCTTTTGCCATTATATTTGGAAGAGATACAATTGCTTTGCTAGTACGCTTGAAACGTTACTGTTTTTATATCAATATTAAGCTTTTGTTTGGAGTCTTATTGATCTGAATATTCATGCCATAATAAAGAATATTACATGGATCAATATGTTAGATAGCACTCCACATCAAAAATTCTATTTTTATCATTTACCTACCCGAGGACGAGCAGGAATTAAGCTTGGGGATGTTGATACGTCTTCAACGTATCTATAGTTTTTGATGATGGCATGCTATTATATTATCTGTTTTGGGTGTTTTATATGCATTAATATGCTATTTTATATTATTTTTGGGACTAACCTATTAACCTATTAATCGAATATGCAGATATGGAATATTAAACGAAGTCCAAACAGAATAAAACCTTCGAAAGGAATTTTTTGGAAGGAAACAAATCGATCAAGCTTGGAGTGCACGGCGTGTGGGCCCCCTAGCCGCGCCTAGCAGGCTTGTTGCCTCCCGACAGGTCTCCTAACCCTACTTCTTTGCCTATAAATTCCCAAATATTCCCCCAACACCAAAGGGAGCCACGCAAATACTTTTCCTCTGTCGGAAGCCTCCGTTCCCAAGAGATCCAGTCTTGGAGCCTTTTCCGATAATCTGTCGGAGGTGGATTCGATCACGGAGGGCATCTACATCAACTCCATTGCCCCTCCGATGATGCATGAGTAGTCCACCACAGACCTATTGGTCCATAGCTAGTAGATATATGGCTTCTTCTCTCTCTTTGATCTTCAATACCATGTTCTTCATGATCTTCATGGAGATCTATCCGATGTTATCCTCTTTTGTCGTGTGTTTGTCAAGATCCGATGAATTGCGAGTTTATGTTCAGATTATCCATGAACCTTATTTGAATCTCCTCTGAATTCTTCATATCCTTGCAAGTCTCTTCGAGTTATTGGTTTGGTTTGTCCAACTAGATTGGTAATTCTTACAATGGGAGAAGTGCTTGGTTTTGGGTTCAATTTTGTGGTATCCTCACCCAGTGACATAGTAGGGGTAGCATGGCATGTATTGTATTTTTGCCATGAAGGGTAACAAGATGAGGTTTTCATCATATTGTTTGGGTTTATCCCTCTACATCATGTCATCTTTCTTAATGCGTTACTTTGTTCTTCATGAACTTAATACTCTAGATGTAGGCAGGAGTCAGTCGATGTGTGGAGTAATAGTAATAGATGCAGAATCATTTCGGTCTACTTAACACAGGCGTGTTGCCTATATGCATGAAATTGCATTGGATAACTACATGATTATTTGCTTTTCTATGAATTGCTTGACAGTAATTTGTTTACCCATCATGATATTTGCCTTCAAGAGAGAAGCCTGTAGTGAAACCTATAGCCCCGGGGTCTACTTTCCATAATATACTTTTAGATCTATAAACCAAAAATACCAAAAATACTTTCCTGCAATTTATTTACCTTTTACTTTCTGTTCTTGTCTACATCTATATCTATCAGATCTAATCCTTGCAAATAATCGTCAAGGGATTGACATCCCCTTTATAGCGTTGGGTGCAAGAGTTTGATTGTTTGTGTAGGTGCAACCATTGGTGACTTACTTGTTCCTCCTACTAGATTGATACCTCGGTTCTCAACAACTGAGGGAAATACTTATCTACTTCGCTGCATCACCCTTTCCTCTTCAAGGGAATACCAACACACGCCCAAGAGGTAGCAGGTCCATGTTTAGATCCCATGCATTGATGGTCAGTGAATTGCAAACATCTTGGCGTCGTGACTAGGCAGCAAACAATGAGAATATTGGTTTCAAAATCCAAGAGAACCCAAAGCTCGCCAGGAATTCATGAAACTTATACAGTGTCATCCCACGACACATATATGCTGTGCAAGTTTTTGACGAATTTGGGACAAATATTGGGACATGCATCTTACAAGGCAAAGCTTATTCATGAAGCATTGTGATTTCGATAGGGAACATGTCATCTTTGGTGGCAAAACTGTATTCAATATGTCGTCTAGTGCAACAATTCGGCCCTTTTTATACATTAATTGAGTTTTCTATGGGTTTAATATGTGTAGTTCAAATTTTGAACTAGAATCTCATGCTCTGACCCCATGATTTTAATAGGGAACATGTCACCTTTGGTGGAGAAACTACATTCAATGTGTCCTCTAGTGCACCAATTCGGCCCTTTTTATACATTAATTTGGTTTTTAGGGCCATTTCTATACAAATGTGAATGAATTAGAAACATTTAGCCATTATTACTCGGCTGCAATCACTAATAATATTGGTTTTTTGAATTCATGTAAATACAAAACTCGTATGATAACCATTTGGTGCCACACGTCCAATTTTGTTACTTAATATGGGGGTGCCGTGCGTGGAGCTAGTTGATGACAGGATGCATGCGATATTTCCGCTACGTAGGCTCAACGACATGCATGCGATTTGTTTGCCCTGTAGGTTCGACAAGATGCATGAGAGCTGTCCATCGTGCTTGCTCGAAGGGACGCATGAGAGCAGTCTATTGCACATGCTCATCAGGAAGCAATACTTTGACCTCCTACCCCCTTGCCTTGCTCCCAACTTCTAAATTAATGGTGTCCAACCCGCTATTTATCGTGTGGTTAATGTGCCCAGACGGAGGGACTAGTTTTCTTGTGATCCCATTGCCCCTCTCAACGTCACCAATGTTTTGTTCAGGGCTCGCCGAGAACTTGATGTTTCGTCTGTTTTCGACTCGTGTATGTGTAAAAACGAACGAAATAAGCTAACAACCAATTCGCACCTACAAAGTATAATAATTCTCTTACATATCCATGATAGTAAAAAATGACACATGCGGCGACTCCCCAAAGACACAAGGGAAAAAGAAGATGGAAGAGGTTGAAGAAGGAAGACAAAGAAAATGATCTGGCCCACTGCTATCTAATTCTTCATGGATTGCTGGGCGCGGAGTTCCTCAATCTCCTTCTTCATCGCCTCCATGACATACATATCCTCTCGCCTCTCATCGCCATCTTCCGCATTGCGACCATGGCGCTAGATTTTTGCTCGAGAATGTCAATGGTCTGCATCGCATATGCGTGAAGTTCCTTGACACGCTCCACGGATTCCTTCACCAGCCCCTCGCGCTCGATGTAGAGCTTCGCCAAGTCTTCCAAAAGTTCATCGGCGAGTTTTTTTAGCCTCCCCTCCGAGCCACTTTTATTCTCGATCAGTTTCTTCGAGGCGTCGTTCTCCTCTGTAGCTTGTCCACAAGTCCGGTCCCTGTCAACCGAGGCGTCGCTCTTCTCTAGTAGCTTCACCAAGTCATTGATCAGCGCGTCCTTCCGATCGAGCTCAGCGCGCAATTCATCACTGGAAGAGGAATCCAAGATTGCCAACTCATCAAGTTTGCCTCCAAGGCGAACGCACTTGAGATTTTGAGAGTCGTCGCCTCTCCACGAAAGATCATGTGTCCGTGGCACCACCGGACATCTCTGTTGCGGCCAAAGCGATGTGGCTGGATCTCTCTGGCGCTACCGTGGTGTGGCCGCAGGACCTCTCGGTTACTTCCCTAGCCTTGGTCTTTCTTCACTGGTTAATATCTCAACCCAGAACCCCTCTCCTGGCGGGGACAGACGAAATGAATGATTATGTAGAGGTATACAAATAGGGGTATTTGTTTCCCGCTGACTTGTGCACGGATGACAAAGCGTCCAATGCGACAACCTGAGCCTTTCGGGAAAAGACATCGAGCCAAACCCGACGAACAATCAAGACTACAGTGCCACAAGCTCGACGTGGCATACCAAACTCGGAGTATAGTGTGCCAGGCACGTCCCCGACGCTTGTCGGGGACCAGGACGCGCGCCCCTTCATGAAGACCCAGCAAGCCATCCCCCGGCAGGCGCGAGCTGATTAGCCACCGCTCCACCGCATCGCGAGGCCAGTCACTTGTCGATGCGGTGTCGAGCCCCCAGGTGGATAAGAAGCTCTCACTAAGCACGTGACGACATGCTGGAGATAAATTACGCCTCCTTGACACCTGTCCAGAGACGTGTCAAGCTGTAGTGCGATAGTTAGCTAGAGCGGTGGTATAAGCTTATCGAGCATGCGCCCCCACATGCCACCTAGACTAGAAATGATGATATTTTGTCCCTAATGCCAAAGTTAGGTATGATAAGCTCTGCTAGCTATCTAATCACTAGACAATGTCTATTTTGCCACTATGGTTTCCCCTTGTGCTATAAAAGGAGGCCCAAAGCAGCCTAGTTAAGGATACATACTTCCAAACACTTGTACACACGTAGTAACTTCCTCGAAGGCAACCCTTGTCGGGCTGGAGTGTTGCACGTTCTCCGTGTTCCTCTGATCAATCCACCCACAATGCAGGAGTAGGGTTTTATGCTTCACAGCGGCCCGAACCTGGGTAAATTGCCACACCGTCTCGCTGTCTCTGCTCTTTGTGCTTGCTTCCATGCCCCTTCCGAACCACAAAGGGGCCGATGGCCCCATAGGTGATCCAGTGCATGATGCCTCGACATCTTTGGCGCGCCATGTAGAGGGAGCTGCGTTGGTGCAAACCTGAGATTGTGGGTGGCGTATTGGTTGATGCCAACATCCCAAGTGCTGAAGGGGAAGAACAACAATGTCCCCTCCGAACTTCATCCTCTTCGAATTCTGTCGCATATCGAGACAATGGAGGCATCGATAGGCACAGATGGGGAGCATCAATGCCACGGTCGATACGTTCGTCGCGGAGGGAGCGGCCGCAACATAATCCATGACTAAGGAAGAAGCGAACCAAGTAACGGCATCCTCCCCATCGCGGTCGTTGAGCCCGCTTAATCCCAAGATGGTGCGGCTCGGCCTGAAGAACGCAGGAACGAGGTATCCAATTCCACTCCTCTTTTCCTTTCTTCCCCCGCTTGTGAGCAGTTCAGCATAATGGTGGTATCGTTGGTGTTGATGAGCTCATGTAAATCTCAGTCCTGAATTCACCTTTCAAAAAGGGAAATTCCCGATCCAAATGCTGGAGTGAATCCATTAGTAGATGATCCCGTCAAGCGAACCACGACAAGGTCTCGTTCACCAATGCCTCTGTCGTGTTGGTCGTTACAAGGCCGTCGGGTGCAAAGGAAAGGAATAGGGGTAGAGGAAGCTGGACCAGTTACGATGTCCCATCATTAGTAATTATTTATAAATGTTTACATTGACTCGGCAGATCCGTGTCAAAGATTATGCTCGTGAGTAATGAGTTCCCATGTTTTTCCATTTATCCCTCTCCATTTTCTATCTTTCTCTCAGGATGAAGGCGAATGCACATGCATGTGTTCGCCAGGAATCCCGACGGAGAGAAGCAGTCACGTATGGAGGGAGGGACGATAAACTTGAATAAATACCCACCAAGATGAAAGGAAGAATCTATGGCGAAAGCTAAGTTGACATGATTATCAACTTGCATTAGAATATACATTCGTGTAAGTCCCCTAGTTACCAGGGTTTTGTGTGGTGAATCTTGCACATGATGGAACCTTATCGGTTTTCATCAGAAAAGAAGGTATCTCTGTCATCTTCATCCATCTTCAGTCCCTCGACCAAGTGATCGAAGAAGAGTGGCATATTGACGCTTGGGACTTCATGTTGGTTAACGGAGAAGGCCCGACTCTTCATGTTCGTGCTTGAGATCTGTGTAGTAAGGCGCTCAACAATGTCGGTCAAGTTCTTAATCCAAAGGTCATGCTGTTCAACTTGGTTCTTCAACTTATCCTCGACCTCTTCCCGGAGGGACTGTGCATTGGCCAAGTCTGTTTGCAGCAGTTTATCACGAGCACCGGCAGATTCGATGTCCTTCTCTAAAGAAACAAGCTTGGACTTAAAATCGGAGATGGCACCATTGGCCACCTCGAGGTCTTGGTCCTTGGAGGAAAGCTGTGATTGCACTGTTTCCAAAGTGGTTTGCACTTTCTGCGCTTCCTCCTTGATGGCTTCGATCTCCTTGTGACTCTTGCCATGGTCCTCCGTTAGTTTACCAAGTTGAGTGTAAAGAGTGGTCTTGGCGGCAACACTAGCGGCAAGGTCATCTGAAACTTTCTTCAGCTGAGTAGTGGACGCCATAGATAGGGTGTCGAGGGCAGCTTTATGGCCATCCTCCAGCTCTTTGGTACGCTGCAGAACGCGGGCCTCCAGTTCCTTATCTTTGCCATGGTGGGAAGCATTGAGAGCCTCCTCCCTGGAGGAGATTTCTGCCTCTCTCGCGTCCAGAAGCGCTTTGCGCTCTGCCAGACGGCTCTCCTTGGCTGAGACCTCTGCATGGGCGGTGGCCAGCATTTCGTACTACCCCTTGTGGAAACGGATCTGCTAGTTATACCAGTCTTGCAATTCTTTCCGTTTGTCCCTCAGCTATTGATCCACGAGTCCAGCCAACTCGCCCTGCTCCTTGACAGCCCGCCACTTGAGATTATACCTGTTCTTGACGTCCTTGATTCCAATCACCACGGTTTCCAAGGACGCCAAGTCCTAGGCACCGTCAACAGAATCATCAGCTTCCTCAACTCTTTGAAGCAGCAGTGCGAGTACGTGTTTGATCCCTTCATTAATATCTGCGTGTGCTGAAAGAGATGGACCGGCAGTCATTGGGCACAGGCGAGTGGTAACCAATGCAAGTAGATTCAAGGGGGACTGCAGCAACGACGCCAGGGGATAGCTTGGAAGAAGGGGTCCCATGAATTGGAGATGTTTTTTTCCTCGATGGGTACATCCGGGCTTACTACATTGCCGGAGCTCGGTATCACCCTCTCCATGGGTTACTAGAGTTCCCCGACAACCAACTCGTAACCCTCCGTGGAAGCAATCTTCGTGGCCTCCTTGGCAGCGTCCTTCCCGATATTGGTAACCTCTTAAAGTAGCTCAATTTCTTAGGGATGCGTAGCTGCGGACCAAGAAAACATATAGAATGATGAGATTCTAAAATCAATGAATCATGCAAGGAAGAAAAATGGAAATAAGGGCAAATGGGATACCCGGTGGATATTGCTGCGGAAGAGCATCCCCTTCCCCGACAACGTTTGTTGCTGGCACGCAGTCTGTTACTACCTTGTCGGTGACGTCCTTCACACGGGCAAGCTCTTTAGTTGAGGCCCTTGCTAGAGATTCCTTTCCACAAGGGACGGTCAATGAGAGACCTTGGAGAGGAGGATCCTCCTGGGAAACCCATCCTTGATAGCTCTCTCTCGTCTCATTGGAGGGTGTAAGGGGACATTCATCCTCGTCCCTGCTGATGGATGAAGCTTGTGTTTGGGTTTCACGGTGAGGACTGGGCCGGGGGCTGCACACGAGGTTCTCCTCTACGTCCCTCGCTATGCTCGCTCCCGCCGCGAACTCGTACCCTGCCAAGGACTTGGTCCGCTTGGCCCGGTGCACTCAAGGCTCCTCATACTCATCCCAATCAGAAGCAATCATTCAAGCTCAGTTAAGGAAATCAAGGACAAGCTTTGACTAAGATTTAAGTTCAAAAAACTTACTCCGAAGCCATAACCATGGAACCCAATTAGTACGACACAGGTGGTGGAGTTAATCTGCCCCTCTTTAGAGTTGAAGGAGAGGAGCTTGGCGGAGGAACTGAAACATCCAACAAGGGAGACTTTGGCGGAGAGCTTGGGCTTGACGGGGGGCTAGGGTCCACCCCTAGGGCCTTCCGTTGCTTGACGGGCAAAGCCAGGCTTTGGGGGATGCAAATGGATTGTCGGCATGCTGTTGCGCATCCGCCTCCCTTGGAGGCCCTTTTCTTCACCTTTGGTAGACCTTGCGGGGGTGCGGGAATTGCTGTTTCCTGGCTGGCATAGTGATGGAGACGTTGCCCTGGCTCCGGAGCCTGAGGGCCTACCTCGGGCCCCTCTTCCTCCACCTCTGGCTCTCTCGCCTCATCTGTTGCTGCGTCTCCTTGGGTTTTTGTCGCCGTGGTTTGGGATCCCCCAACCCGGGCAGACTCAACCCCGATAGCACCCTCCTGAGCGGGTCCTTTGCTCTCCTCCCTGGAAGAGTCATCACCCTCAAGCTCATTGTCACCCGTTCCTCTGGAAGTCATTCCCGTGGCAACTTTGGACGATTTGTCCTCCACGATCTGGTCAGCAATGAAGGCCCTTTCCGTGTCCCTGGTCAGTGGAAACATATTGCCCTCTGCTCGGACAAACTTTTCCTCCAGGCCGGAGCTCCACGCCGTCTCAGCTTCCAGAGTGGGCAATGGCCAATCAGGTTTGACTCTGGAGGCGTCGCAATCAGGCATCCACTGTAGGATCTGGTCCCGAGCAGAATTGAGGTGCGGTGGGACATTTTTGTCGGCAAGTGGAACTGGTTAAACTTACCAAACACTTGATCTCACAGCCAGTTGTGGCCATTGAAAGCACATTTGCCCCCTTGGTGGTTTTGGTAATTCATAACAACATATAAGTCATTGAACTAAAGTTTTCATCAAGTATGTTTCAGGAAAGTTCAATGATGGGTTGGCAAAGAGATTGCGGAACACCCCAAGATGCAAGAAAATAGGTTGCCAAAGCTTCAAGCAAGAGGACTCTACATTTTATATTTGTGAGAAATCACACTGAGTCCATAGGAAAGCCAATATTATTAAAAGGGGGTAAAGTTATGTTGGTGAACAATATGCTCATACATGCACAAGTGATAGTCACCAAAGACACCCACAAACTCTCCCACCAAAGTCTGTCCTAAGACGAACACTCAAAATTGGTGCAACCAACATTTCCATCCCCGTGCCACCGATTCCATACCCTAGACAGACTCAGCCAAACCCTAACCCTTCGATATAGCCCATACTACTTTTGGTGCCACCGAGTTGGGCTGCCAACTTTCTATTATGCAAGTTCACAGTTTCGGTCCCTTCGAGATTGTTGAATCGGCGTCACTGGGAATTGGCATTCTGAGCGTTGGTCACCTTATCGGTGCAACCAAGATTCCTATATTGGTCCCTCCGAGATTCAAAAGTTGCCACCTTTTGGTCACTTCGGTACCACCGAGATAAACACATCGGTGTCATCGAGTTGGTCATTTTGTGTGTAACGTTCGATTTTTGGGGATGTCTATATATACCCCTTCACCCACCTACTAAAGAGAGAAGCACTCAGAACCGTTCCATCCCTATCCTATCAGTTTTCTTAGAGAGAACCACCTACCCTTGTGTTGAGGTCAAGATCTTCCACTACAATCATATGGATCTTGATTTCTAGCCTCCCAAGTTGCTTTCCACCAATCCCATCTATTATACCAAGCCATATATGTGAGAGAGTGATTGTGTGTTAAGGAGTCTATCATCTTGAAGCACAAGAGCAAGGAGTTCATCGACATTACCGAGCCTATTACCTTTTGGAGGGTGGTGCCTCCTAGATTGGTTAGGTGTTGCTTGGGAGCCTCCTACTTCGTGTTGTGGAGTGAACCAAGAAGTTCTTAAGGGCAAGGAGATTGCCTACTTCATGAAGATCTACCCCGAGTAAGGCTAGTCCTCTGTGGACGTAGGACGTCATGGTATAGTCAAGGTTGCTTCTTCGTAGAACCCTTCGTGGGTAGATCCCGCCGTGGACTCTCGGGACCATTACCCTCCGTGGGTTGAAGACTCCATGAACGTGGATGTATGATAGCACCACGTATCGGAACCATGGGAAAATCATCGTGTCACCAATTGTGTTTGCTTTCCTTACCCTCTCTTTACTTACATGTGCAATGTATTTACTTTCCGCTGCTATACTCTTAGACATGCATGTGTAGGGTGTACTTGACATACTATGAATGCTAAAATTTGCCAATAATTAAAATTTGGAAAAAGTAGATTTTATTTGGTCAAGTAGTCTAATCACCCACCCTCTATACCTACTTTCGACCCTACAAGTGGTATAAAAGCCTTGGTCTACATTGCATTGGTTTCACAACCTAGGAGAAGTATGGCATCTAGTGAGGGATATTGTCACCATAGAGGTACATACTTTGATGGCACAAAGTTTGCTAGTTGGAAGCACAAAATGAAAATGCATTTGCTTGGTCATAATCCTGCCGTTTGGGCTGTTGTTTGTGTTGGCTTGCAAGGTGAATTCTTTGCGGAAGGAAAGGAACCCAATCATGAAGCGACTGCGGATGAATTGAAGATGTTGCAACTCAATGCTCAAGCATGTGACATTCTCTTCAACTGCCTATGCCCCGAAGAATTCAACAAAATCAACCGTCTTGAACACGCAAAAGAGATTTGGGATACCTTGGTTGATATGCACGAAGGAACTGAGTCCGTGAGAGAATCCAAGTTATATGTTCTTTAAGGACAACTTGACAAGTTCAAGATGAAGGATGGTGAAGGAGTCGCTGAGATGTACTCTAGGCTAGCTCTCATCACCAATGAGATTGCCGGCTTAGGAAGCGATGAAATGACAGACAAATTCATCATCAAGAAGATACTTTGAGCTTTGGATGATCGATATGACACCATTTTCACATTAATCCAAATGATGCCCAACTACAAAGATCTCAAACCAACGGAAGTGATTGGTAGAATTGTTGCTCATGAGATGACACTCAAAGACAAGGAAGAGCTTCACCACAAATCTAGCGGTGCTTATAAAGCCACAAGTGATGCTCTCGCTACCTCAAGCGACAACCTTGTCCCAAATGAAGAGATAAGCCTCATGGTCAAGAAATTCAACAAGTTCTACAAGAATAGAAGCAAAGATCGAAGCTCCAACTCAAGACATAAAGAGAAGCGTTCATCAAGTCGTGACCGAAACTACTACAATTGTGGGAAGCCTGGACACTAATCAAATAAGTGCACAACTCCTTACAAACGAAGAGAAGAGTCACCAAGAAGACGAAGCTCAAGAGACGCGTCACCTCGAAGTGAGGGAAGGAGTAGAGATGACCGTTATGCACGAGGACCCTCAAGGAGAAGTAGGGACTCGGAGAAGAAAGACGAGTACACCAAGAGCTACTCAAGAAGGAAACATCAAGCTCATGTTGGTGAATGGGTTTCCGACTCCGACTCCGACAACTACTCTGAGAGAAGCTATCACTCCAACTCCAACTATAGTCAAGATCAAGGTGTTGCCAGAATTGCTCTAGTGACTACCAACTCCTATTATCTATTTGATTCACCAAATGAAGGGAGTGGAATTTGCTATTTGACACCCCGAGTATCTTGATTTCAATAGTGATGAATATGACTTGTTAATTGAAGATGAGTTGCTATTTGACAAAAGTAGTAATGATAGTCAAAATGAACTTGCTAGTACTCACTCTAGTATTGATAAGTCGTGTGATGATGATAAGTTGGAAATAGAACGACTATCTCAAGAACTAAAAACTCTTAAGTTAGCTCATGAGTCAACTCTAGAAGATCATAGAGAGCTTGTAAGGACAGATGAGAAGCTACACTTCGAGAAGCTCAATTTAGAGCAAGAGCATGAGTTCCTTAAAGCTATCAATGACAATCTTCGAAAGAAGACTTCCTATTATCTAGCCAAACTACTTCTCTTATCTACATTCATGCCTCAAGTTAAGTCTAAGCAAGCTAGTAACAAAGGAAAGAAAGGTTCTTCAACTAGTAGCAATAAAAATGATAAATCAAATGATATTTCTTCTAGTTGTTCTCTTGATCCCACTAACTCTTCTCTTAGCCAAGTTACACTTGAGAAAGCAAATGAACTCTTGAAAGGGATTATAGACAAATGTATCTACAAGAGTCTTGAAGGGTGCAAACAATTTGAGGAGATTGTATGCAAGCATGGAGGATACTGGAAGAATCGTGGTGTTGGCTACTTCAACGCTAATGGAGTTGAATGGGAAGAAGGTCAATACCCCAATCCCAAGTTTGTTCCTCGGAAGGAGAAGTATGAAAATAGTCATCCCAAGGGAACAAAAGCTCAGGATGGTCTTCGACCACAAGACACCATGATCAAGGACAAGAACAAGCTTCAAGAGGACTTTAACTCATTTGAAGATGAATCCCAAGCGTTGGTGAAGTGGGTTCCCAAGGATACTACAAGATCAACTTCTACAAGTGCTACTTCAACACCAAGTATGCCCATCAACTTGATGTGGGTCCCCAAGAAGAAGAACTAGAGAGTTCTTGAGGGGTGACTCCGCCAATGAAATTCACTCATATTCATTATTGGCAAGGACTATTTGCAATCAACATCAACTCTATTCAATAGTTCAAGGAGTCACACATTCCCTCAAAGCTAAGCAAGGGACAAGGTAATCAACAAATGAATGGACATCATCACATATGCATTGCACTCCATGTCCATAGATATCCTTGTATTTGTCTCTTGTGTGTTGGGACTAACCCATGTAGGTGAGAAGAGTAATGAAACAACAAGGATGCTCCCAACTCTTGGTGATCTTCATCAACCTTGAGCATCCATCACTACCTCACCAACATGAAGTCTTCGTCGACAAAAATCAAGGTTAGTTTATCCCTCTTATGGGGGGATGTCACATCAAGGGGGAGATTTACTCTAAGACTTGAGTTAAAGCATCTCAAAAGAATGTGACAACATTAAATGCTTTATGTGAAAGTGGTAACCCCACTTGTGCTTAAACGATGAGTATGACCTATGATCAAGTATTCTTACTTGGCTCCTAAGTCAATATACTCATATATAGATGACTCCATCATCACGAAAGTGATTGTTAGATGCTATTGTATTTGTGCATGTTTGCCATGATTTCATTTGACATCTTATTGTGTGAGCATGTTGGTCTGCATTTATTTACTCATTCGAGGATATCCAATTGTTGATATTTGGCTTTTCATATTTACTTGCCAATTGGATATACAAGAATGCCTAGGACCACTTCCTTAGCTATCCATGCTTTCTCACCTCATACTCTATTCATGCGACATCACAAAATTTGAACAAGTGCTTTTCGATCCCTCTGTGTGTGGAGCACTCGGAGTTCAGTATTGACAAGGACTAACCATTAAAACCTCCCAAGTGCATCTCGGTGAAACCAACACTAAAATCTTGATCACACTGAATGCCTAGGGTTGATCTGGATTTCTTGCCTCGGTACTACCGATTCCATATTCTCGGTTACACCAAGTTTCCCTGTCAGCTCACAGTTGAGAAACTCGGTGACACCAAACATATAGGATCGATGTCACCGATAGTAAAGGGTATATATTCGGTGGTCCCGATGGTTCAAAAATTCACTCTTCAAACCATCGCGCCCCAAGCCCTAAGCTGACGCAGAAGGATCCCTGGTCGTCGCCCTTGTCTTCCTGCACTTCCCTGTCGCTGGGAATCACAACCGTCGATGGAATCTTTGCCCCCATCGCCGCTGTAGTGGATCCGTCACCAAGATAGGGTACGGATTCGGCCCCCTCTTGCACTCCAACCTCCGAATATTCCGCATTAAGGTTTCACCATTATCTTTCCACAGATTGAGATTGTTCTATCCACAAGATTAACTCTATAGTCTAGCAAATCGGAAAATTTTAGGTTTAGTTGTTCGTGAAATTGCATCTCGGTGAGACCGAGTCAGAAAAATCGGTTCCATCGATTGCTTTTTGTGCTACTGAGGACAGAACTCGGTGAGACTGAGTGACAGTTTTTCGGTCTGACCAAAACTGTTGCCAAGTTTCTGTTAAGGGTTTTGTGAGTCTTGGCACCACCGAAAGGTTTGACTCGGTGAAACCGAAATCCAATTTTGCAGTGAACTACATCTATAATTTTTCTGTTCAAACATTCAAAAACTAACTGAATATTTTGTGATGACTCAACCTATTCCACTCTTCTATACTCTATTCATAGGGTCAGCATGTCAGAGTTAGACAGTCAGAATTTGCCAGAGCAGGGAGTTGACATGAGTTCAGGCACTAGCCTTGAGCCTAGTTCTTTCTCAGATCCAGGCACCCCCAGCTCCCATGGGTTGCCCAAGGCTACTACTAGGGCTAGGAAGAAGCTGAATTTAGATGAGGAAGATTCAGACTTTGTGCCAGAGGAGGCTCTTGCCAAGAAGCAAGAGAAAGCTGCCAAGAAGTTAGCAAATAAGGCCACCTCATCCAGGAGGGTGGTCAGAAAAATTTATGCACCTGCTGAAACTATCAAAGGACATGAGAGTGCTAGGGCAACAGTGAACATTGATCCCCCAAAGAAGTCTATGCATAAGAAGGCAGGGGAGAAGAGAGCCAGAAATAGGATAATCCATGTGACTGGCAGGCTTACATCTATGTTTAAATATCCAGAGGAGGCTACTACTGCTGAAGAGGAGGATGAGCCAGCTGCAAAGGCTCCTCCCAAGAAGAAGGCCAAGAACCTTCTAGATGATGCTATGCCCAAGTCTGGTACATCCCAGAGCACAAAATCCCATAAGGCTGATGTTGAAAATCCTAAGAGGACATCTAGGTAGATTCCAGCTTCTAAAAAGAACAAGGGAACTGCTTCCAAAGTTGAGCATGATGATTTACAACCTTGATGAAACTTAGACCGCACCTTCCAGTGCATAATACCAGCTATCCACTTGCTGAAGAAATGAAGAAGAGGAAAGACTCAGGTTTGTGGGCATGGAGAGCTATAGATCCATATGCCCAAAGGAAGAACACAACTGTGGACTATAGATTCTATACCAAAGAGCAACATGATTTCTATGAGACTGTGCTATTTGACAAGAGTCCAGTTGTGAGTGACATGAGGTATGTTGACTAGAAATTCATTAAGGAGAATGAGGACTATTTTCCAAGTGTCCAAGACAATTTCCACTGCATTGGTTTGGATGAGTTTGTTGGCAGAGAATTTATTGCATGGAATAATGAAATGATCATGCAATTCTACTCCACTGCACATTTCTATGGAGATGGTAGAATCGTATGGATGACAGAAGGAGCAAGATATGAGTCCACAATTGATGAATGGGCTGCACTTTTAGGAGTCTCAGAGGTTTAGGATGGAGACTTTGATGTCTACACGGAATCCAAGGCAAGTCACAATGCCATGAAGGATATGTATACTCTCATCCCTGCAGACAAAGTGCAATCTCACAAGCTTGGATCCATCTACTATCTTCAAGATGGCCTCCGCACCATGAACACCATTCTGAGGCATACCTTGATGCCCAAGTTAGGGGATGACAAGATGATCCAAGGCTACTCCCTCAACATATTGATCCACCTTGATAGACACACCAAGATCAGAGTCATGGACTTGATTGTTGAGACAGACAAGAGGGTTGCTGCTGATCAGAAGTGCTCTTGCTGCTATGCACCCTATATCCAGATGCTTATCAACTCTCAGATTGAGAAGCACATATTTGCTCTTGACATTCCCCATTTGCCCCTACAGCCAGAGCTTGAGGATAATGTTGTGGTTATAGACCCAGATCATCCCACATCTGCTACAGCTCAGGCAAAGGCAACTCGAGCCACTAGTGCTCAAGTCCCTAGATCTAGAAATGAGCAAATGGATCTGTTGATTTCATCAGTTTAGGGCATGCGGAAGGACATTAAGGGGATTCTAGACAACCAGAACAGTCTTGTGAGGATCTTTGAAACTAGGATCAAGACCCTAAATGATAAGGTGGACAGGCTGACAAAGACAGTCACAAAGTTCTAGAAGGAACTTGACTCAGTGCCACTTCCTCACACTACTTCTTTAGATGATGATGAGGATGGATCACCTCTCAGGACAGGCACATAGGCCAGATCAGCCATTGTGCCAGCTCTAGACTTGAGGCCCTCTTCATCAGCCCCTGCTGCTGTCACCTCAGCTCCTGCTCCATCAGCTCCAGTTCCTCCAGCTGCCACTCCAACTCCATCCATGACATCTGTAGAGATCTTTGCCAACGATGTTCTCTTGATTCCTTCATCAACAACCGGAGGAGATCAGCCCAAGAACGCTTAGACATATGCCTTTGAACTTTTTGGTAACTTGTTGCCAAAGGGGGAGTAGTGTATATAGATCTTTAGGCTTCGAGTGAGAGAGCATTTTGGTGTTTATTGATTTTCAAAAAAAATTCTTTTGTTTGCTTGTGATGCACTTTTTGTGTGATGCTACTACTTCCTATCATCTTAATGCTTTATGAGATGATCCTTCTACATTGCTTGATTGTGTTGTGCTATGATGTTCACTCTAATTCTTCTCGCACACCACCAAGATGTATGTGACATGGAAGAAGCGCCCCATGTACCTAATCGATTATGCATTCACATTCAAACGGAAATCCAAAAGAATGCACAAATTTAGGGGAAGCTCTTGCTTATCACATACTTCTCAAGCGACGATTATAGTCATTGATTATATCATATGTCGAAGCTTTGATCTATATGTTGTCATCAATTACCAAAAAAGGGGAGATTGAAAGCAAATTTGCTCCCTTGGTGGTTTTGGTAATTCATAACAACATATAAGTCATTGAACTAATGTTTTCATCAAGTATATTTAAGGAAAGTTCAATGGTGAGTTGGCAAAGAGATTGTGGAACACCCCAAGATGCAAGGAAATAGGTTGGCAAAGCTTCAAGCAAGAGAACTCTACATTTTATATTTGTGACAAATCACATTGAGTCCATAGGAAAGCCAATACTATTAAAAGGGGGTAAATTTTGTTGGTGAGCAGTATGCTCATACGTGCACAAGTGATAATTACCAAAGACACCCACAAACTCGCCCACCAAAGTCTGTCCTAAGCCAGACACTCAAAATCGGTGCAACCAACATTTCCATCCCTGTGCCACTGATTGCATATCCTAGACAGACTCATCCAAACCCTAACCCTTCGGTATAGCCGATAATGCTTTCGGTGCCACTGAGTTGGCATGCCAACTTTCTATTATGCAAGTTCACAGTTTCGGTCCCTCCGAGATTGTTGATTCGGCTTCACCGAGAATGGGCATTCTGACCGTTGGTCACCTTATCGGTGCACCCGAAATTCCTATATCGGTCCCTCCGAGATTCAAAAGTTGCCACCTTTTGGTCACTTTGGTACCACCGAGATTAACACATCGGTGTCACAGAGTTGGTCATTTTGTGTGTAACGGTTGGATTTTTTGGGATGCCTATATATTACCCCTTCACCACCATCTAATCGTGAGAGAAGCACTCAAAACCATTCCATACCTATCCTATCAGTTTTCCGAGAGAGAACCACCTACCTTGTGTTGAGGTCAAGATCTTCCACTCCAACCATATGTATATTGATTTCTACCTCCCCAAGTTTCTTTCCACCAATCCCATCTCTTCTACCAAGCCATATATGTGAGAGAGTGATTGTGTGTTGAGGAGTCTATCATCTTGAAGCACAAGAGCAAGGAGTTCATCGACATTACCGAGCCTATTACCTTTTGGAGGGTGGTGCCTCCTAGATTGGTTAGGTGTCGCTTGGGAGCCTCCTACTTCGTGTTGTGGAGTGAACCAAGAAGTTTTTAAGGGCAAGGATATTGCCTACTTCGTGGAGATCTACCCATAGTGAGGCTAGTCCTTCGTGGACGGAAGCCGTTGTGGAATAGGCAAGGTTGCTTCTTCGTGGAACCCTCCATGGGTATAGCCCTCCATGGATTCTCACGACCGTTACCCTCCGTGGGTTGAAGAATCCATGAACGTGGATGTAAGATAGCACCACCTATCGGAACCACGAGAAAAATCATCATGTCACCAATTGTGTTTGCTTTCCTTACCCTCTCTTCACTTACATGTGCAATGTCTTTACTTTCCGTTGCTATACTCTTAGACATGCAAGTGTAGGGTGTGCTTGACATACTATGAATGCTAAAATCTTCCAAGAATTAAAATTGGGAAAAAGTAGATTTTATTTGGTCAAGTAGTCTAATCAGCCCCCCCTCTAGACCAACTTTTGATCCTACAGCCATAGATGGTCAAGTTGTTGTCAGGGCCTTGATACAGTCCCATCCAATGAGCATGGCCATTGTATTCCCATGCGAACTTGTCCCTCTTCTGCAAGGAAGTGATGCGGTGCCGGAGGAAGTCGGAGCCAATGTTTTCAATGGTCAGCCCAGCAGCTTTGAAGCGGATGATCCTATTCAACATCGGGCAGAGTTTGTCATTGGTAAGTCCTGGTTTGCTCCAGTGATTGCCGTGCAAGACGCATTCTGCCCGCATGGAACATAAATCAGGGGCTCTGTCATCTTTGATCCAGCACCAGTGGCCCCTCCATTCTTCCCACTTTCGGCGCTGTCGGAAAGGGAGGTATCCCAGTCCTCTTTCTTGCCCCACAGAATACATCTTATGTTCCCAAAACGATGGGATTTGTCCTCAATTAGGGAGACGAAGAAATGCCTGAACAAATCCATGTTGGGGACAACTCCGACAAAGTTCTCACGTAGATGGGCAAAGATTGCCATGATGTCATCGCATTGGGTGTGAAGTCTAGGAGGTGGAACACATATACTGCCATCATGGCACAGAATAAATCAGAGAGCGGAGGAGAATGGTCGCAGAAGAAGTAGGCGTATAAAAAGCAATATGACTCGGAGGGCATCTTATCCTTGGGGCTATCTCGCAGAACCTAGGGTGCTTTGTTCCCCTTTGTGTTTCTCCCCCACATATAGGCGTACTTGTTGATCCGAGTATTGGCATCCATAGTCGACGAGGATATGACCAAGTCTATCCGCCGCCACTTCTCCAGCTCTTTTGCCCTTTTCTTCCTCTCCTCAACCGCCGGTTCCGTAGATGCGGCCGCGTGTTTCCCCTTGACAACAACAGTCTTCTTCCCCATGTTTTGGGCTCTCAAGGAGGAAGGATGATCCATGAGATTCTTGGCAAAATTGAGGCGGCGGCGGGAGCGGTTCTTTGTGGCTTGAGGAAGAAGATGAAGGACGGAGAAACCAATGCGAGAAGTGCCCTTGTGCGCCTTCCCCTTTTATTTGGATGACCCACACGGGGGCTAGCTCTTCGCCATTTCCTCGGGGAAACTGCCATTTCTTTACTGGTGGTTTTGTTCTTCTTCAATGGCTACTATTCCACGACCCCACGGCCGGCGATAATTACGCGGAGTGGATATGGGACAGAAGCGCAACATTCCTTCAACGCGCGTTCATGCTCTGTTTTGGTGCCTAACCTGACGTGCCAAGCGACACGTACAACTCAGGCCCGGGGGCTTCTGTCGGGGTATACAAGCAGGGGTATTTGTATTCCCCTGACTTGTACACAGAAGACAAAGCCTCCAGTGCGGCAACATGAGCGTGCCAGGAAAAGACATCGAACCAAACCCGAAGAACGATCAAGACTAGAGTCCAACAAGCTTTACGCGGCAGCCCAAGCCCGGACTACAGCATGCCAAGCGTGTCCCCGACGCTTGTTGTGGACCAGGACATGTGCCCCTTCATGAAGACCCGGCAAGCCATCCTTCGGCTGGCGCAAGCTGATCAGCCACCGCTCTACCGCATTGTGAGGCCAGTCACTTGTCGATGTGGTGTCGAGCCCCCATGTGTCTAAGAAGCTCTCGCTAAGCACGTGGCGACACGTTGGAGATAAATTAAGCCTCCTTAACACCCGTCCAGAGACGTGTCAAGATGTAGTGCGATACTTAGCTAGAGCGGTGGTATAAGCTTGCCGAGAATGCGCCCCCACACGCCACCTAGACTAGGATGATGATATTTTGTCCCTAATGCCATAGTTAGGTTTGATAAGCTCTGCTAGCTATCTAATCATCAGACAATGTCTGTTTTGCCACTGTGGTTGCCCCTTGTGCTATAAAAGGAGCCCCAAGGCAGCCTAATTAAGGATTAAGATTTTCGAACACTTGTACACGCGTAGTAACTCCCCCGACGGCAACCCTTGTCAGGATGGAGTGTTGCACGTTCTTCGTGTTCCTATGATCAATCCACACACAAAGTAGGAGTAGGGTTTTACGCTTCACACCGGCCCGAACCTAGGTAAATCGCCATGCTGTCTCATTGTCTTTGCTGTTTGTACTTGTGTGCACACCACTGCCGAACCACAAAGGGGCCGATGGCCCCATAGGTGATCAAGTGCATCTTGCCCCGCCAGACTAACAAAGAAAGGCATGTTTTTTGTGTGGCGGGGGTGAGGAATGTGCGGTAATTTTTGAGTAGGTGTTTTTATAGCCTACCACAGTAAATAACTGCTAAGTGGGAACACGTTTAGGTTTGGTAGGTGTGAACTGATTTGTAAAAAAATAGCGCGTGGTAAGTTGGAATGTGACAGGAAACAAGCTCAATATTTATTAATGGTTTTAGTTCCCAAGCACAGAACACATTATGGTTTTCTAAAAACCGTGTGAGATGGCGTACGTGGTCATGCGTTCTCGGATGTGTGTACGTGTGTGCCCACTATTATTGCGGGGTTGGGGCCAAGACCAATGATGGTGTCATGGCGGCCAAGATGGTTGCCGCTATGGTGGCGGCCTGGGCGGGAGCCCGTGGGTGGAGGCCGCCGGCAGCAGCTGTCTTCGGGCAGCCATGGCGAAGTGTAGTGTGTAACACGCTTTTGTGCATGGTAGTGCGCGGGTACGGGCTCGTTGGAGGTGCTGTGGACGTCGCCAAGGGCAAGTTCACCGCCAAGGACGCCGCCGTTGTGATGGTCGTCCTTGGCGGGAAGGCGGTCGATGTCGCTGTCGTCACCCTCAATGCAGCACCCCAAGTTTAATTCTAAGCACTTATAAGTTTAATTATAAGAACTTATAAGTTGATCGAAACAAGTTGTGTCATACATGATAACTACATATTCTTTACAATTATGCTATAAGTTTAATTATAAGCACTTATGCTACACCAAACTACATAAGAGCAAAATAACTCCAATTGTAAGCACTTTTTCTACAACATGTACTAAGATTCAACTAGCAAAATACCCAATACCCCAATTAATTCAAGCTTTCTAGTTTTATATACAACATGTACTAAGATTCAAATATAGCAAAATACCCAATAACCCAATTCTAGCATTCTAGTTTTATATACAACATGTACTAAGATTGAAATACACGGATGGAGAGAAGGGTCTGCAGGCATTGTGTCTTCGGGCACGGCGTCGAGTGGGGCGGCTTTGAGTGCGGCGTCGAGCGGGGCGGCGTTGGGTGTGGTCTCTTCGCACGGCGTCGGGCGGGGCTACGATGAGCAGCGGCAGACGAGGTGGCTGCATGCAGCGTCGGGGGTGGCGGCGGGGATCGAGCGGATGAGGAAGGAGTTGGGGGCTCGAGAGAGTGGGGAGTAGGCCCGACGCGGGGTAGGGATTAGATAGATTAGTGCTGATGTGGGCCTAATGGGCCTAAATTGCAACGCCGGGGCTAATGTGCTATGCCGGCACTAATAGAATAGCTATAGCATTTAAGTTTAGCCAACGCCAACACTATTTGAAAATATTAGTGCTGGCATTGGTGTGAAAGGGCGCGCCAGGAACAAGAGTTGTGGCTAGCCATTTCTGCACTAGTGAGGACACTATAAATAGGGACTAGCCTCCACCGTAGAGAGACACGAGTTCATCCCCACCAAGAGCCCTCACGAGGTCTCTCAACCGCTGTTCATCCTCAACCTCCTCATGAGGCCAATCCACCAAAAGCAGGATTAGGGTTTTACACCGCAAGGTGGCCCGAACCTGCGTAAATCTCTGTGTCCATCTTCTTCCCTGTTTGCACGCACTCGACGAGGCTTGGCTGTAGGGTGATGGTCTTGAGACTTTTAGCTGGTAGGATCTTCGCACATGCCCCAGAGTTCGAACCATATTAGGTCCGCGGAGCCCCTATTCTGACAGATCCGAGGCTACTCAGTTAACATGCTGCACCACATTGACACCCACACTAGATTCAGGGTGATCGATCTTATTGTTGAGACAATGAAGAGGATAGTTGCAGAGCATCATGTGGATATGCATGACCATTCAGGTGCTTATCAACTCTAAGTTAGAGAAGAATGTATATGCACTTGATCGCCCACATTTGACACTCCAGTCAGAGTTTTAGGATAATGTTGTGGTGATGGATCCAAGGCATCCCACTTCATCTACTGCATAGGCAAAGGATGAGGCAGCCAGGGCCGCTAGTGCTTAGGTGCCATGGACCAAGAGTTAGCAGATGGATCATCTTATCAGCACCATTCAGGGCATGCAGAAGGACATCAAGACCATCCAGCTAAATCAGGAGAGTCTTGTGAGGATTGTGGAGGACAGATTTTCCACAATGAACAACAAAGTGGATGAGCTGACGAAAATTGTGAATCAGCTCAAGGCGAAAGTGGATGTAGTGCCTAGCCCTCATTCCACTAACAATGATGATGATGATATTAGTCCACCTCTCAGGACTAGCACCCAGTTCAAGACTCAGGCCATAACTCCTACAGTGCCATCTCCAGAGACGAGGCCTTGTTCATCAGCACCTGCCGTAGCTCCATCATCTCCTTCAACTCCATCAGCTTCGGTGTCTACACCACCACCTCAAAGGATTTTAGCTGAAGCCTTCGCGGATGTTGTTCTCTCAACTCCATCGACTGCCATAGGAGGAGCTCGTCCCCAGAGAGACTAGTAGAACTATAAATTTGAACATTTTGGTAATTGTTGCCAAAGGGGGAGAGGTTATAGATCATAGGGCTTCGAGAGAGAGAGAGAGAGCATTGCATTTTGATCCCTCTCTATTTTTCAAAAAAAATTGGTTTTATCATTTGGTAGCAAACTTTTGTTGGTGTTTGATCATATACTCTAGTGTGATGCTACTATTGCTTATATTTGAGATGTTTATATGATGATCATTCACTTAATGTTTGGTGTGATATGCTTATGCAATTCACTCATATTAATTTTTGCGCACCGCCAAGTTGTATGTGACATGCAAGAGTGACCCATGATCCTAATCGGTTGTGCATTTGCATTCAAACGAAAATTTAAAATAATGCACAAATTGAGGGGGAGCTCTTGCTTATCACATGCCTCTCAAAGCGACAATGCTATTTATTGATTATATCTCTATCGAAGTTTGGTCTATATGTTGTCATCAATTACCAAAAAGTGGGAGATTTTAAGCACAACTTCTCCCTAGGTGGTTTTGGTAATTAATAACAACATATAATTCATTGAACTAATGTCTCCACTACGTATATTTCAGGAAAAAGTTCAATGTTATAATTGGCGAAGGATTGTGTGGAGACCCCAAGATGCAAGCATAGGATTGGCCAAGCTACAAGCATGAAGACTCGACATTTTACTTTGTGAGAGATCACTTTGAGTCCATACGAAAGCCAATACTATCAAAAGGGGGTGAGGTATTAATGGTGAATGAAATGCTCAAAATGATCAAGTGCTAGTCACCAAAAACACCCACAAGCTCTCCCAATAATATTTTGTCCTAAAACCTACCACTCAAAATGAGTGCCACCAACATTTCCATATCGGCTACATCGAGTGAAAACCCTAGACAGAAACTCTAGCTAAAATCCACTTCTGGCTACTACCAACTTCCACTTTGGTGCAACCGAGTTTGAGTGACCAACTTCTGATTGCCTATTTCACAAGAATAGGAATTTCTGAGAATTGTGAATCTGTCTCACCGAGTTGTGTAACTGCCCTCGGCCACTCATATCGGTACCACCGAGAATTATATACCGGTCTCACCGAGATGCCAAAGTTGCCACATTTTGCACTAGTCGGTGCAACCGAGTTTTCACTTTGGTTTCACCAAGTTGGGCAATAATGTTGTAGCGGTTGAATTTTTGTAGATTCCTATATATACCCCTCCACCGTATCCTACTCACAAGAGAAGCACTTAGAATAGACGCACACTTCCCAAATCCAAAGTTCTGAGAGAGAACCACCTACCCTTGTGATGAGGTCAAGATCATCAACTCCAACCATATGGATCTTGATTTCTAGCCTCCCCGAGTTGCTTTCCACCCAATCAATATCTTCTACCCCGAGATTGAGAGGGTGATTGAGTGTTGAGGAGACTATCATTTGAAATGCAAGAGCAAGGATTTCATCGTTACTATCGAGCCTCCTAGATTTTGGAGGGTGGTGCCTCCTAGATTGGTTAGGTGTCGCTAGGGAGCCTCCTACTTCGTGTTGTGGAGTTGAACCAAGAAGTTTGTAAGGGCAAGGAGATCGCCTACTTCGTGAAGATCTACCCCGAGTTAGGCTAGTCCTATGTGGACGTAGGGTATCATGGTATAGACAAGGTTGCTTATTCGTGGAACCCCTTGTTGGTGGATCCCTCCATGGACTCTTGCGACCATTACCCTTCGTGGGTTGAAGTCTCCATAAACGTGGATGTACGATAGCACCACCTATTAGAACCATGGAAAATATCTTCGTCTCTACAATTGCGTTTGATCTTCCTTCCCTTATCCTCTTACATATGTTTGTCTTTACCTTCCACTGCAATACTCGTAGACATGCATGTGTACAGTGTACTTTATATGCTAGGATTGCTAAAATCTGACAACCAATTAACTTGGGAAAAGTTTAGGTGTTATTTGGTCATGTAGTCTAATCATCCCCCCCTGTAGACCTAGTTTCAATCCCTACATCAGGGCCCAAAAGTATATTTAGCCGAGTACAAGAAGCTGTCAACCATTGATGTGGCCTCCAAGAAAGATTTGTATGCAGGTTGCAAAAGGAATCATTCCAAGTTGAGTCTCACACTAGAGTTTCTCAGATTTAAAGCGGAAAGCGGTCTATCAAACAAGGGCTTCACATAGTGTTGAGTATTTTCAAAGACATTCTTCCAGAAGATAATGTGCTCCCCAAAAGCACAAACGAATTAAAAAAAGTTTTTTGTCCATTGGAACCTGAAGTCCAGAAGATACACGCTTCTGTGAATGATTGTATGTTGTACCGCGATGACGACAATGATTTGCATTCATGTCGCATATTGATACGTCTCCAATGTATCTACTTTTACTAACACTTTTCCTCTTGTTTTGGACTCTAATTTGCATGATTTGAATGGAACTAACCCGGACTGACGCTGTTTTCAGCAGAACTACCATGGTGTTGTTTTTTGTGCGGAAATAAAAGTTCTCGGAATGGAACAAAACTTTTTGGAGAATTTTTGGAACATATGAGGAATGTTGGAGCCATAAGCCACTAGAGAGGGGGCCCAAGGTGGCCACCCTCCACCAGGGCACGCCAGACCCCCTGGCATGGCCTGGTGGAGCATGCCCACCTCATGGGTCCTCCGACCCTAATTCCAGCGCTGTAAAATCTTGAATTTCCTGAAAAAAATCAGAGAGAAAGTTTCATCGCGTTTCACGATATGGAGCCGCTGACACCTCATGTTCGTCATCAGGAGGCCAGATCTGCAGCCCGTTTGGGGCACCAGAGAGGGGAACCTTCGGTCTTCGTCATCATCAACTCTTCTCCATCACCAATTCCATGAAGCTCCCCACCGGGAGTGGGTAATTCCTTCGTAGGCTTGCTGGTCGGGGAGGAGTTGGATGAGATTCATCATGTAATCTAGTTAGTTTTGTTAGGTCTTTATCCCTAGTATCCACTATGTTCTAAGATTGATGTTGCTATGACTTTGCCATGCTTAATTCTTGTCACTAGGGCCCGAGTGCCATGATTTCAGATCTGAACCATTTACGTTTTCATCATTATATCTATGTTCTTGATCCGATATTGCCTAGTCATATGCACATATTACGTCTTATGATCCATCAACCCCATAGGAACAATATTTGGGATACTTCATGGTGATGGCCGTAGTTTGAGTTCATGTATTCACTATGTGTTAATGCTTTGTTCCGGTTCTCTATTAAAAGGAGGCCTTAATATCCCTTAGTTTCCTTGTGGACCCGCTGCCATAGGATAGTAGGATAAAAGATGTCATGCAAATTCTTTTCCATAAGCACGTATTACTATATCCGAAATACAAGCCTACATTACATTGATGAACTGGAGCTAGTTTGGTGTCGCCCTAGGTTATAATTGTTATATGATCAATATCATCCAATCAACACACCGATCCAGTGCCTACAAGCTTTCCACTTATTGTTCTTGCTACGTTACTACTACTGCTGTTACTATTGCACTTGCTACAAAACTATTACGGCTACTGTTACCGCTACTATCAAACTATCATTATACTGTGCTAATAATCAACTTGCTGCAGCTATCTATCTCCAGGTGTGGTTGAATTGACAACTCAACTTCTAATACTCTCCAATATTCTTTGGCTCCCCTTGTGTTGAATCTATAAATTTGGGTTGAATACTCTACCATCGAAAACTATTGCGATCACCTATACTTGTGGGTTATCAAGACCTTTTTCTAGCGCCGTTGCCGAGGAGCATAGCTATATTTGTTGAGTCACTTGGGATTTATATCAATCAATCAGTATCAAGAATCTGAAGGACACTAAAACCAAGATTTTTTTCCTCTACTACGAGGGGAGGTAAGCAACTGCCATTTAGCTCTGCAATTAATTCACGTTCCGTTATGAGTAAGTTTGCACCACCACCACATGCTATTAATCCTGATATTGATGATGCTACTTCTCCTATGAACAATTCTTATGATTATACTAGTATCATGCTTGATGATACTGTGACATTAGGTGAATTTCTTGATGAACAAATTGCTAGAGCTCAAGAGAATGAAATTGTTGAAACTGATGAAACTGATGAAACTGGTGATTATGAAACACCTATTTGGCCTAGCTCTCCAAGATTTGAAATGCCTAAGATACCTAAAGGTTATGCTTTGGATGGAGAAATAGCTAGAGAGTTTCTTGCTTGTAAGAATATAAATGGTCTTAAGAAACTACTATGCAAGTATAAAGAAAAGACTTTGAATGCTAAAATGAAATGTTGTTCTAAGTTTTCTACTTCACCTATCTTTGTTACCGATAAGGATTATGAATTCTCTATCGACCCAGAGTTAATTACTTTTGTTGAATCTGATCCTTTTCATGCCTATGAAACTAAAACTATGGTACACACATTACTAAGTTGAATGATATAGCCACCCCATTTGCTCATGATGAGAAGATTCGCTACTATTATATTCTTAAATTATTTTTGTTCTCATTAAAGGGTGATGCTAAGAGATGGTACAATACTCTTACTAATGGTTGTGTGCGTAGCCCCCAGGATATGATTTACTACTTCTCTGAAAAATATTTTCTTGTTCATAAGAAACAAACTGCCTTACAGGAAATATTTAACTTTGTGCAAATTGAACAAGAGAGTCTCCCACAAGCTTGGGGGAGGCTTCTCCAATTGCTTAATGCTTTTCCTGATCATCCACTTAAGAAAAATGAAATACTTGATATCTTCTATAATGTACTAACTGATGCTTCTAGGGACTTCCTACATGGTTGTGTTTTCAAGGACCGAACTATTGAACAACCTGAGGAACTATTGAGTAATATATTGAAGAACTATGATGATTGGATTCTACCTGAACCACCAATTGAACCCACTCCGAAGAAGAGGGGTATCTTATTTCTCAGTCCTGAAGATATGCAAGAGCCAAACAAATGTATGAAGTAAAAATGTATTAAGGCTGAGGACGTTAAGAATTTACCACCTATTGAAGAAATATATAGGCTTAACACACCACTACCTCCATAGGTGGTAGAGGTAAATTCTTTATTAAAGTTTGATGAAGGTGATATCCCTTACAATAAACATCCTAGTCTATGATTATATGAGTTTGATAACTACATCATGAAACAAGAGCACTTCAATGCAAATGTTCTAAAACACTTGAAATATAATCCTGGTATGATTGCTTGCTTAAGTAACTTGTTCTTTAGAATTAGTAATGATGTTAGAGGTGTAGGAAAACATACCTCTATGGTTCAAACTCAGTTAGAACAAGTTGCTAAATCTCAAAAAGAATTGCTTGATGAAATGAATAATAATATGAATGATCATGCTATTAGAGTACTAACTAGAGGAGGTAGAATGACCCAAGAACCTATGTACCATGGGGGTCATTCTACAAGAATTGAACAAGATTCTCAAGGAATTAATGCTGATACACCTAGTCATTCTAAGAAGAAAAATAAAAATAAAAATGATAGGACTTTGCATGCTTCTAGTGGACCTGAGATAGAAAAACCTTCTGATGTAATGAAGTTTCTATTTCTGATGTTGAAACTCAATCTCGTAATGAGCATCCACCTAGTGATAATGATAATGATAGTGATGTTCATGAAGACACTCAACCTAGTAATGATAAAGAACCAGATAATGATGTAGAAATAGAACTTGTTGTTGATCTTGATAACCCACAACCTAAAAATAAACGATATGATAAAAAAGACTTTGTGGCTAGAAAACATGGTAAAGAAAGGGAACCATGGGTTTAGAGATTTGGAACCATGGTAACAAATCAAGGAAAGGTTTAAAGATTTTGCAAATGATCCTAGAAATATATGGCTAGCGGAGTGTACCGGCGGACTGAATCAATTTGGCAATATGAGCACCCAACACAACACTTGGACGGTGCTTTTGTGCATATATAACATTCCTCCTTGGTTGTGTATGAAAAAAAACATCATGATGTCGATGATTATCCAAGGCCCGAAGCAACCTAGAAATGATATGGACATTTACTTTCAGCTACTGGTACAAGAACTGCTGGCATTTTGGGAGCCTGGTGCACAATGTTATGATGCTTACGCAAAGGAGTTTTTCTATCTACATCTGTTGTTGCTGCACACCATTCAAGATATGTCAGCATTAGTGTGATAGCCTGGCATATTAGGGATGATAGACAACTCATATCAATAAGGAATTCCTTCTTTTTCGGGAGCCCATTCAAACAGAACTCCTACGTTACGCGTGCTTGGCTTGGAGTAGTTCTAGGATGGGTGACCGACCGGGAAGTTGGTCCGGGTGCGCATGAGTGAGGACAAAGTGCGCAGAAAAGACTAGTATTGATCTGTGAGGCCATTCTAGATCCCGCCTGGAGTAACGACTACCGGCGGGTGTGTCCGGGGCATTACAAGTTGGTATCAGAGCCGACCCTTGCGGTTACACGGATGTTTGCCGACAGGTGCGCTATCATGTTGTTCACGAAGTTGGTGACCGTCGTGGCACGCACAATGAAACATGTATCGAACTGGAAGCACAAACGTTTGTGCCAAGAGGGAACATTCCTGTGGCCCGACGAGGACGTCGGTTCGTCTGAGTGGTGGTGTATGTGATAGCCTGGCATATTAGGGATGATAGACTACTCATATCAACAAGGAATTCCTTATTTTCTGGGAGCCCATTCGAACAAAACTCCCAGGTTAAGCGTGATTGTCTTGGAGTAGTTCTAGGATGGGTGACTAACCGGAAAATTGGTCCCCGGTGCACATGAGTGAGGACAAAGTGCGCAGAAAATACTAGTATTGATCTGTGAGGCCAGTCTAGATCACACTTCGAGGCAAAAAACAAAGGGACCAGTAGGATGTGTCACATGCATGGATAGGACAATGAGTAGATTTCTTCTCAACTCGTGCAAAATCGTGTATATGTGTCATCGTAGGTATTTAAGGAGGGATCACCCTTACTGAAAAATGATAGCTGAATTTCATGGTACAGTGGAGAAAGCAACGAGCACAAGACCCTATGATAGGAAAGTAGTCCACAACATGGTTAAAAAAATTAAAGTTGTGCTTGACAAGGGATACGGTTTGACATCAAAACAAACATCCAAGGACCAAGTTCTTAAGAAGAAATTAGTGTTCTGGGAATTACCTTACTGGGAGTTCCTAAGTGTACATCACTACATTGATGACATGCATGTAGAGAAGAACGTCTATGAAAGAATCCTTGGTATGTTGCCCAATATTAAAGGCGAAAGAAAGGATGGTGATGGTGCGTGACTTGATATGCTCGGTGATCAATTAGAATGCATGAATAACGCAGAAGATGGTGACAAATTGCTCCACCTACACCAGACTTACAATATCACTTTAGCTGGAGTAAAAGAGTTCTTTGAGTTCTTCTTCTCAACTAAGACACCCTCTTCCTACTCCGCAAACATCAGACGTCTCATGGATGACAGCTTGGATAAAAATAAGTTGTCTCACATGTAGTCACATGATTGCAACATAATGTTAGCACAAATCCTCCCGGACGCCATAAGGAATATGATGGACATAGACATAAGAAACACACTGACTGATCTCTTTGATTTCTTCAAAAACTATGGCAAAAGGTGGTAGATATTGAAGAGTTGGATCATATGCAAGCTGATATGCAAGAATATTGTCAAACTTAGAGATGTTCTTCCAACCGTCATTCTTTGATGTCATGGTCCAAATCACTGTGCACCTTGTCGATGAGATAAAGTATTTTGGTCTTGTGTTTCTTTGCAACATGTATCCCTTAGAGTGGTACATGTGAATATTGAAGCGCTATTGTCAGAACCGATGCCATCCAGAGGCAAGCATCCTACAAGGTTGTACCACGGAGGAGGTGGTTGAGTTTTGCACTGAATACATGAAACTTAGACCTATGAGGAGGTGCCCCTCTCTTGCCATGAAGGAAGGCTGGCTGGTAAGCTGGTTCTTGCTGGCATGCAGATCTATGCACCTGGATAATTGGTCGATAAAACCCATTTGATAGTACTGCTTAATAGGCCGATACTGGACGCTTATGTTTGCAGAACACGTGATGGAGATATGATGAAGCAACTTACCCAATGTGCTTTCACCAGTTGCCAGGACAAATGCACACAATAACGACTATGTAAGATAGCTGAAGGATCGTTTGGCACACGGATCCAATCATGACCTTGCAACGTGGTTGGCACAAAAGACATCAACCACTATTATGAAGTACCAACAACACGACATAAATGGCAACACGTTCTACACTGAGGAACGTGATGGTAAGACCTCGTATCAGAACAGCTCTGTTCGATTAGAATTCATAGTTGTAGAAGAATATGGTAAACAACTATACTATGGAACCATCAAAGAGATTTGGGAGCTTAACTATGTGTGAATGAAGGTGGCATTATTCAAGTGCACAAGGGTCCTTCTTGATAGCATAAAGGTTGATGCTTACAGGAAGACATATGTTGACCGCAAAAATATGGTATCACAAGGACCCATTTATTCTTGCAAACGATGTTGCCAAGATTTTCTATATGCTAGATCTCTTGCATAAGAACTCCCATTTGGTGATGTATGGGAAGAGGAGGATACTAGGCATCGAGAATGTTGGTGATGAGGAGGACTACAACCAATTTGATGAGTTGCCACTTGAGGGGCCACGCGACAAAACAGAGGAGAAGTGTAAAATCATCAAAAAAACTAAGTTCATTAGGGGTCAACCTAATGATAGGATCACCCCATGTACATGGGAATTAAGTCAAAAATTAATCATTATGTCTATTGTACGGAATTGTTGCATGTGTTGAATCTTGAGCAATGTGTACTGAGTTCATTCTATTAGAAGTTCTGCATGTACTGTATAACGAGATATGCACGTTCTTCTATTGATCTAAATTAATAGTTTGTCAACCCTAGCAGTGAATTTGAATTATATATGATCATATACTCTATAGATAGAACACTCAACTAATCTCACTCTGGTATGTAGGAACTGAGCATGTGCAATTTGGTTTATCAATCGCACACGGTTCATTCCCTAAAGTCGTGTGCTTCTCAAACCGTGGCTGATGACCCCTAGTGCATGCAACATTAGTTGTGTGTTATGATTGGCAAAACCCCAAGCCACACAGATCGTACGTCTGCATCGTAGGATGCACCTTGATCGAATGGCAGTTATTATCCCTCTCAGCAAGACATGTAGTTGAAGTTGGGATTTGATTTATATGCATTAAATGCCCCGTAAATGCTAAATATGGATTAAATATAGCAAATGAGCCGAGAAATGCGCCAGAAAATCAAACCTGGTGTATAATGATGATTTCCTTTCATGGAAACAAATGGAGGAGAGGTGATGAAGACATTGTTAATTGGAGTTTGATTTGCCACTTCTCCCTTGTTATGCCCAAGATGCGATCCTATCCTTATTTTGGCATGGGGGCCTCGACAGGGATAGAAGTGCATCTCGTCATGTTGCAAGAATGGATATCATTGCAAGTACATGTACAGAAGAGATGAGTATATGGAATTGGCTTACACTCGCCACAAGCTACATCAAGATCACATCAATACAACAACATATTCAAACATCATACATAAGAGCAGGGTCCGACTACAGACGAAACCAAAAGATAAAATGACATCCATCCTTGCTATCCCAGGCTGCCACCTAGAACCCATCCTAGATTGATGAAGAAGAAGAAGAACTCAAAATCAAACAAACATCACGCTCACGTCAAATCATCTTATTACATGTACCTACAACTATTGTTGTAGTAATCTGTGAGCCACAGGGACTCGTCAATCTCATTTCCAAGGGTATCAAGACTATTAAAGCTTAATGAGTGAGGTATAGTTAAGTGGTGAGGCAGCAACAAGCGACTAAGCATTTATTTGGGTGGATAACTTACGAATACAGAAAGTAAAGTATGGTGGTCTACGCATAACAAACGTGAACTAGTAATGATCACTAAGTGATCCTAAACACCAACTTATGTCAAACATAACCCCACCGTGTTCTCTCTTGGATAAGGACTCACGAGAAGAGACAGTCACGGTTACGCACACAATTGGTGTATTTTATGAGAGTTTACTTCAAGTTTCCTATGACCGGGTGTTAAACAAAATTTCCAAGTTGCCACATAACCGCGGGCATGGCTTTCCAAAAGATTTAACCCTGCAGGGGTGCTCCAATCCGTCCATCACAAATTAACCACACACAGCAGGAATAACCTCGACCATGAATCTCATGATCTTCCTAGACAATTCCACTGGAAACCCTCAACCTCGAGATAGCCCCAAAGTATCGGAATTCCATTCACAAGATATTTGAGAAAGGTAAAACAAATCCAGAAAGGCCGCTCGGCGTGTCGACGATCCTGATAGGAGCCATGTATCTCGTTCTCAGGACAAGACGGATTGTCCAAACTTCCGGTATGCCAATCGCAGAGTTGCCCCTGGTAGCCATCGGCGGTTGCCGGGTTGGACTAACACTCATGAGGAGCATTGGCCCGGGGGTTGATTAAAGATCCTCGGGTGCCGGTGGGTCCCTATGCAATTTATTAGTTATTAGGCAAATGTAGTACTAATGTTGGGCCTTGCCAGATAAGTTTTATCCTAAAACGAAAATCAAGAGAGTCCCCATAACAACCCCGAGCATGTTAAGAGCGCTCAATATAGAACATAACACCGGTACACAAGTAACTAGGGGCGTCAAAAGTGGAACAAAACAACGAGCAAAAGGCCAAGCCTTCCACCTTTTACCAAGTATATAAGTGCATTAAATTAAATAGCAATAATATTGTGATATGACAAAATATCCATGTTGTCACATGGATGCAATTACACCTACAACTAGAAACGCTATAAGAAGGGTTGAGCAAGCGGTAACATAGCTAAACAAAGGTTTGCTGGAAAGGTGGCGGATTAGAGGCTTTTCACGGAAATGTTGGGAGGCTTGTCAAACAAGTGGTAGGTAGCGTGACATACTTATAAAAGCGGGACAACTAGCATAACAATGATAGTAGTGGTATCCAGGGAAATGTTTCATCTTGCTTGAGATCCCGCTTGGAAGAAGAACGAGTCCATGAGGAAGACGGGCCAACGTAGTCAAACGAATCCTCACACTCCGAATGCTTTCGGGACTCTATCGAGAAGGAACAATCCAAAAACAACAATGAACACATGATAAACACCACAACATATGCTTGACATGATGCGCAACAAAATATGATGCATGTTCGGTTTATTATGCAACGTATGGCATGGCATGGCAAGAACAACAACCAACTATTACACGTTAAGTGAAGTTCAATATGTAACAAAGAGTTGCATATTGACAAAACACCACGTTCAAATTATTTAGTTCACTCCCGTTTAGGTACTCATCAATATTAAATGTTGTTAGACATGGCAAGATGTGAAGCACAAACAACTACATCACCTAGGCACTTTAAATGAGGCCGGAAGCAACGAATAACAATTCCGGATCGACCTCATATGCATATTTTAAGTTTGATCCAGATCTGAACTAGCCATATTTTAAAATTTTCAAACAGCAAAATAAATGTCACCATGTGATTCTAGAAATTTTTCTAGCCAAGTTACATATGTAAAACATTTACAACGGAGCTACGGTTAATTAGTTATGATATAAATCATGTTAGCATGGCATTTATGCAAATTGCATGAAAACAACAAGTTAAACATTTTAAACATATGTGAGAGTTGGATATTGTGAATCTACCCAAAATTCTAGTCATTTTTTCATATATAAAGTTTTTACATATGATGCACGGTTAAAAAGTTATTACTGCATGAAGAACGGGGGGTCTGCATCCTGTCAAATCCAAAAAATAGCTAAAATCGCAACGCGGGAAAAAAAGCACATGGGCCGAATCTGCTATTGCTAGGCTACACAGGCGTGTGCAATATAGAAAATCTCACTCACGGCGGGGTTTAGCATGGGGTGGATGAAAGTGCATTATATCGGCTAGAGGGGGGTGAATAGGCGACTTTTACAAATTCATCATTTGAGGAATTTCAACTTTGAGGAATTTGAAACGTGATGAATAACTAGCAACGGAATAAGTACTCAAGTGCATGAGGAACATAGTGACAGCATAGTCTTCATGATGAAATGAAACATGCACAAATAGAGAGTAGCGTGATACAGGATAAGCAGTGATGAACAAGGTAACTTGAAGAATTTGAGGTGAGGAATTTGTGAAAGTCTTCAGTCAAATTCTTCAAACTGTAACAATCAATTTCATCAACAGATATATGAGGAATAGAGGGGTTGAGGAAATAGAACCAGATAGCTTGATGAAGACAATGGTTTGATGACCCAGTTCCAACTGCTGTGACAGTCGTACGTCTGGTTTGGAGCGGCCTGGTATTTAAACCAGAGGACACACAGTCCCAGGACACACATTCCTTACCGTATTCTCCTTGAGCTAAGGTCACACAGTCCTCGCTCAACACTCATGGTAAGTCTTCAGGGTATACTTCCAAAACCCTCACAAACTAGTCACCCAGCGATCCACAATTTACTACCGGATGCTCTAGATCAAGGTCACTTCATGGTCCCCAATTGATTGCAGGAGCACTAGACCATGACGCCTAACTTTCTGGAGGATACACAGTCCTCAAAGGTAAAAAGTGTCGGTTCCACACAGGAATTTATTCAGTGATGCTCAATCACTATGGGTTTTATGGTTTGGTTGTGGGTTTTTCCTCACTGATGATTTTCTCTCAAAGTTCTCAGAGGATGGGTTGCTCTCAAATGACAGTGTCAGTTCTCTCTCAGAGCAGCCAACCAGCTAGTGGTTGTGGGGGTCGGCTATTTATAGCCAGGGTGCAACCTGACATGATAAGACATAAATGCCCCCAATGATATGACCGTTATGTGGATAAGAACGATTAGGGACAGCTGGCGCTAAACACAGCAACGGTCGGAATTTCGAACTATGAAAGTCCTCAGCTTATCATGATCCTCACTTGTAGGCAATTCGCACTGGCAAAATCCTAACTCCTCAGTCAGATGAATTTCCTCAAAGACCAGAAGACCTTCGTCTCTGTCACTGAAAAACTTGTCTGAACCATAAGAGATTTCCAAAGGCTTCACTCAAAGAATTGTATGGGTTGAGGATTTTGGAGTTGAGAATTAGTTGGAAATTTTCCTTAGTATTACCTCGGCCCCCTTTAACAGTACGGTGTTTCCTATGACTCAAATAAAGGAAATGAAACTACGAAAAAAAAGTCTTCACGCTTCATATTCCTCATTCATAACTTCATGGTCACACCAACTTCTTCACTTTCAAAGTCTTCACAAAGTCTTTACCAAAGTCTTCAGAAAGTCTTCAGCAAAGTCTTCACTTGAAGACATACATATTTAGGGGTCAATAATCTCCGAATATATCAAACTCCTCATTGACTTATAGAGCATGTGTACACTCACAAACTCATTAGTGCCTTAACCTATAAGTCTTCAATACACCAAAATCACTAAGGGGAACTAGATGCACTAACAATCTCCCCCTTTTTGGTGATTGATGACAAATAGGTTAAGTTTTCAACGGGGATAAACATATGAAGTGAAAGTACAAATTTTGAGGAATTTGATTGCAAGATATAGAAAAACTCCCACTGAAGATGTGCATATTTGAGGAATTTGCTTTGGACTGCAAATGCACATGGCAGGTTCAAAACATGGATAACTCCCCCTATATCTTGTAATTCATACACGCATTTGAATGTATGAAATGAAGAATTTGAAATGCATGAGAAAAATGGTGTCTGACGAAATTCAGCATGCATGCATTAAGGTATTTGAGGAAATAAACATGCGAGGAATTAGTTCAAAAGTGTCAGACCACCATCGGACCTAAGTTTACAACTCAATAACCAAAAACTTCAGAAGAGCGAGAGTTGTAACTTAAAGAAAAATAGCTCATATATATGTAGACCCGCTTGAAGACTAACTCAAATTTTTCTCCCCCTTTGTCATCGAGGACCAAAAGGGAAGAAAAAGTGATGACTAACGCCCCATGAGGAATTTCATCTTGTTGGTGAAGAAGGAGCGCCAGCGTTGTCGGGGTCGATTGTTGATGCAGGGCCAGCAGCGGTATCGTCAATGTCTTCATCTTCATCGCGCTTGCGACATGAAGAATATGAACTGGTGACCATCAGAGGAACTTGGACTTTCTTGAACTTCTTTTGAGGACAGCGAGCGAAGTTAGGATATTCTTCAAAGTTCAGCTCATCCAATTCTTCAGAAGACATGATGTGATTTAGCATAGCCCAAGAGCGCTTGAGGTTTTCATGAGCATAATAGTGGTTTCTCTTGACAGTGTTCTGCGTCACAGTCATATTCTGCACAATATACCCAAGTTGACGCTTTACCCACTTATGATTGCGATCGACCTTCTGATGAAGACTTATAAGAAGTTCGCGGTCAGTCATCAATTGAGGGGCACACTCTTTGGGAGCTGAGGCCTTTGCATCAGAGTCTTGTGTGGCAGTGTCATCATTTGTGGAGAAGGAAGCGGCCTTGCGAAACTTTCCATCCAGGGGACATGTTCCTTCATCAATAACAAACTTGCCTTTTCGTTCAACTGATGAAATTGTACTCTTGATGACTTCAATGGGTGGCAGGAAACTGAAGTGATTCTGGAAATCAGCTTTGTAGTGCACTGAGGACTTATCCCTGATGAATTTCATAATCCAGGGTGCATATGGCTTCTGCTCAAATGGAGCGACAACAGCACTAGCCAAAGTCCTCATGAAGAAATCATGCAAGTTAATGGGAATACCATGGATGACATTGAAGAGCATATTCTTCATGATTCCTTCAACTTCTTCTTCTTCAGAGTTGTGACCCTTCGGAGGACATAATGTGTTTGTCAATATGCGATAGACTGTGCGAGGCACATAGAGAAGATCCTTCACTAAGAAGACTTGGCGTTGAGGCTTTCCAGATGGCAATGTCTTCATCAACACATTCATTAGTTGATTGGGTAGAGGAGGTTCATCAAACAACTTGCCAGCTTCTTCTGAGGGAATTTCGACTAGGACACACTGAAGCAATTTAGAGGCTTGAGCAGTGAACTATGTTGTGCCAGTCATCCAGTCCAATATCCAAGAGTTGATGTCTGATGAATCTCCGCTGATATGCACCGTGGCATAGATTTGAAGAATGATTTCCTCATTCCAATTGCAGATGTCAACACAAAATGGAAGGAGTCCAGCATCATATAGAACTTGAAGCACATGAGTAAATGATGGAAGACTTTCCATGTCAGCATGAGGAATCTGATGGTGCTCGAAGACTTTCTTCTTCTCATAGAGTACTGAAGCATAGTAATTCAGTTGAGTTGCAGTCCAGAACCTATTTTGACCAGCCCTTGCAAAGTCATAGGGGTTACTTCCAGAGAAGAATGAGTGTTCACTGAAGAAATTCCTCTTGAGGAATTTGGGACGAACAGTGCCTTTGAAAGGCAGTCTTGGCTTGGGTTGAAGATTTGTTTGTGTACGCTCCTTATCTCCGTTGGCATGGAAGGAATAGCAGATTGAGTGATTTGTAGAGCTGGTTCCTCAGCAGTGGCCGGAGCATCAATTTCCTCAGCTGTTGCAGCTAGAATTTCTTCAGGGTCTGGAAGGTACAGGTGTTCAGAGTCTTTAGGTATTTCTTCAGTCTGTGCAGGTGACTGAGGAATCATCTTCAGAGGTGTTGCCATTGGTGAATTGAGATGTGCAGATTCCCAATATTCATCATTGATGATAGGAGTGTCACCAATGTCAACTTCTTCATCAATTTCTTCAGTGCCAGCAGTTAGCAGAAGCTGGGGCGATGATACCTTGGGAGTTGATGCAGTGTCATCAATGACAATTTCCTCATCAAGAGGCTCTGAGGAAGCAGTCGAATTCTCTTCTTCGTGAGGAATGTCATATGCTTCCCCAATTGGCACAATAGCATAGGCTAGTGCAGAGGAAATTGGAGTTGCATCAAGTGGTGTTGCTGAGGAACTTGTCAAAGTTTTCAACTTCTTCAACACGGGGGCTTCAGAAGTTGATGCTTTTCTTTTGAGGGGATTTTCCTCAGCAGGAGTAGTTTCTTCAAGAACAACTGATGCAGCCGCCCTGGGTGGTTCAGTTTCTTCAGGCACAGCGGATTCTTCAACTGGCCTATCAGATTCTTCAGGCACAACATTGGGGGTTGTCCTGACATGTTCTTCAATGGTATGAGTTTCCTCTGCAGCACTGGCAGTTGCTTCTGGTGCAAAAGCACTTTCTTCAGCAGTTTCTTCAAGCTGAGCATTTTCATCAGCAGCCTGAGGAATTTCATATTCAGCCTGAGCAATTTCTTCAGACTGAGTCTTTTGTGGTTGCGATCGAGCTGCAACCCTGGTGTTGTGATCCTTTACAGCTGCTTGAGCAGCCTTGATGAGTCTGACCTTGGTGCCCTTCCATTCAGCATCATATTTCTGTTGATCGAGAGAGAGTGCGAATCTCGGACTGAACTGTGACGAGTTGATTTGGGGTCAAATTCATCACATTTTCGCGCAGAAACTTTTCTTTGCGAGTCTTGTTTCTCTTAGCTCTCTGAGCTTGCTCTCTCTTCCATTGTTCTTCAGAGATGAAGTGGGTGAGGACATGATCCACTTTAGGAGGCAGATTTAGTGAGGAAAGTGGAGTGCTTGGGTACTCATGCCATATATCAATGAAGTTGAGGATCATCTTGGGATCCAGCATGAGAGGAACAGAGCTACCCTTTGCTTTAGCAGCCCTGTGCTGACTCTGTCTGATGATTTCTACCAATTCCTCATCATCAGCTTCATCATCATCACTATGATTGTCCTCAGAACGCGAGGGGACTGTAACCAGAGCCTTGCTGGTGTGATGACTTGGTCTTTGACCATGTCCAGCTGTCTTCTTCAGTTTAAGCGCAGAGGGACTGGTTGAAGACTTTGCAGTAGTGGAGGGGCTTGTAGTGAGCTTCGGAACTATCGTGAAACCCTCAGTCCTTTTGCATGTTGCTAGATGCACTAGGGTTGAGGACTTTTTGGCTATTGCAAATCACTGAGCAGCAACAGTTCTAGGTGCTGAAGGTTTTCTGGGCCGAGGCCTTTGACCTTGAGGAATTTGCACTGAGGATTTTGAAGAGCCAATTTTCATAGCAGATTTCTTTACCATCTTCTTTGGAGCACTAGTAGAAGCTCCGACAGAGGCGGCAGCAGCAGAATCCTCGTTGAATTTCTTCACTGCCTCTTTGGCTTGCCTCGCAAACTTGGCTTGTTGCTTCTCCCACATGTCAGGAAAGTCCTCGCCAGTTTTGAGGCTAGTAGGATCAGCAATTTTCTTAGGAGCAAGAGGAGGCTTGCTGCAAGGTGGTTTCAGAGCGAATTTCATCATGTATTTTGGAGTTACATAACGATATTGTCTCCATTCTTTGGCCCATCTCCTCTCAATATTTTGTAGACGAATCTTCCTCTGCTTGGTCATCTCCTTTCCATGAGTTTCTTCGTCAGGTGTGCAATATTCATCATACAGATCCTCAGGGATCTCAAATGCAGTGTGCACATCTGGCTTTTCCCCTCCTTTCTAAGGTTTCTTTCCATCAGACATTTTCTTCACTTGAGGAATATGAACTCTTGAAGATTCTGAAGAGGTACACAGTTTTTCTTCAAGTAGCGCTGCAAATGAGTTAAGTTGATGAGAACCTAGTGATTCATCAGCAGACATGTTGTACCTGTGAACAGAGTATAGGTGCGAAGAATTTGAAGAGGTCATATGCGTGCTCAGAAATTTTAAAAGAGATAGGTGTGAGGAATTTGACCATGGTTGTCTTGAGGAATTTCACTAAGTGTTCTTAGCTTTAGGTTCCAGAGTTGTGCAAATTTGAGAATTCGCACAATTGTGGAATCTTGAAGAAAGTCATTGCTTAGGGAAAATCATCAAGTATCAAGTATGAGGAGATGTAAGGTGCTTGTGTATTTGATTTATAACGTATAAACACCTATTGAGGAATAGTAGTTGTAGTTGAGGATCAAACAGGGGCAGTAAAAATAAATTTTCATTACCCTAGTGAAGAACACGACGAACACAGAGATGAAATGAGGAAGTTCGTCCATTCAGATCTCCCATGCCCTAGCTTGGCAGAAGGAGACAACTATAGCGGCGGCAGGATGAAGATTTCTGCGGCCGATGCGAGTACGGCGACAACGAGGTTGAGGCAGTGAAGCTCTTCCTCACCGGCGATGATGACTTTAGCGGCGGCACTAGGTTGGAGCTCGGGAGAGAGATGAGATGCGGAGTAACCGAGCAAAGTTGATGGGAAGGGGGCATTTATAGAGGAAGTGAAAACTGATCCTCCCGAAGATTTTGGACATGATTGCCCCTGACCCTTGCTCTCCATGCGACATGTGTCACCCACGATCTGGGTAGTGAAGATTGTGGAGGATCGTGGGTTATCCAGGCGCAGGAATCGGAACAGTTTGAGCAGGAACCGCCGAAAATTTTGGTAGTGAAGATTTCAAAGTTTTCGTTCGCAAATTCTTTAGTTATCAAGGACACAGTGAAGACTTTGAACAAGTTTCAAAGTAGAACGCATATGAGGAATTTGTGAACAGACTAGGTTGAGTTTAGCATAGACGGGGAAAGGGTCCGACCATATTCACTTAGATGAAAATCAACTTGAAGAATTAGCAATACGTGAATGTTGTTGAGGACATTGAAAAACTCAAATATATATATATATATATATATATATATATAGTCAATGAAGAATATGAGTCTCAAAAGTTTTGAAGAATTTGAAAAGTTGATGAATTTGAAAGCTTGAGGAATTTGCAAATTTGAGGAATTTGCAAATTTGAGGAATTTGCAAATTTGAGGAATTTGATAATTTGAAGAATTTGCAACAGTGCTCAATTTAGAAGAACTTCAACTTTTGGTTGGTGGCGTAACCCACCGTATAAGAATGATGATTTCAGACACCGGTTACAATTATCGTAGAGTTCTGAGAATTAAATTCTTCGTTAATTTCTTCACAGTTGGAGATTTATTCTTCATTGATTGAAGAAAAACATTACTTCGTGTGTTGCACATCTAAGTCATCAATTTTGCATACGTGTTAGGATGTGTGTTCTTCATCAAAGAACATTAGAAGATTCTAAGATATTTAGCTCACACCGCAACTTGCAAAACCTCTTTTCATCCAAGGGCTTTGTGAAGATAACGGTCAGTTGTTCTTTAGTAGGAATGTGATTGATGGAGATGTCGCCCTTGAGTATATGATCTCGAAGAAAGTGATGACGAATCTGGATGTGCTTGGTCTTGCAGTGCTGAACAGGGTTGTACGCAATCTTGATGGCACTCTCGTTGTCGCAAGAAAGAGGCACATTCTTCAGCTTGATGTCGTAGTCCTTGAGGGTTTGCTTCATCCATAGTAACTGAGCACAACACGAGCCAACAGCAATGTACTCAGCTTCTGTAGTAGAGAGTGAAACGCAGTTCTGCTTCTTCGAGGACCAACAGACTAAGGATTGTCCGAGGAAATGACATGTGCCTGAGGTTGACTTGCGATCCACATGATCTCCAGCATAGTCAGCATCAGAGTATCCGACGAGGTGAAGATTTGAGCCCTTGGGATACCACAATCCAAGTGTTGGTGTGTGAGCTAAGTATCGAAGAATATGTTTCACAGCCTTATGGTGTGATTCCTTCGGTGTTGCTTGGAATCGAGAACACATGCAGACACTTAGCATTATATCAGGCCTACATACACATAGGTACAATAAGGAGCCAATCATGGAGCGGTATACCTTCTGATCGAAATCTTTACCATTTTCATCAGTGCAGAGATGGCCTTTTGAAGGCATTGGAGTTTTGACGCCTTTGCAATCTTGCATGTCGAATTTCCTCACAACATCTTTGAGGTATTTCTCTTGTGAGATGAAGATGCCATTGTCTTGCTGACGAATTTGAAGACCTAAGAAGAATTTCAACTCTCCCATCATAGACATGTGATATTATTCACTCATCATATAGGCAAATTCATCACTGTAACGTTTGTCAATACATCCAAAGATAATATCATCAACATATATTTGGCATATGAATAGTTCATTGTCATAGGATTTCATGAAAAGAGTAGGGTCGAGTGAACCGGGTTTGAAGCCTTTCTTTATGAGGAATTCCTTCAGAGTGTCGTACCACGCCCGAGGGGCCTGCTTGAGGCCATAGAGGGCCTTGTTTAGTCTGAAGACTTTGTCAGGATGCTTAGGATCTTCAAAACCTGGGGGTTGAGCAACATATACTTCTTCCTAAAGCTTACCATTGAGGAATTCACTTTTCACATCCATTTGATATAAGATGATATTATGATGGTTAGCGTAAGCCAGTAATATGCGAATAGCTTCAAGTCTAGCAATAGGTGCAAAAGTTTCATCAAAGTCAATTCCCTCAACCTGTGTATAGCCTTGAGCTACAAGTCGAGCCTTATTCCTCACCACAAGACCATTTTCATCTTGCTTGTTGCGGTAGATCCACTTGGTACCTATGATGTTATACTTGCGAGGATCTGGCCGCTTGACAAGGTCCCACACGTTATTGAGCTTGAACTGATGCAATTCCTCTTGCATAGCTTGAATCCACTCGGGCTCCTTGAATGCTTCATCAACTTAGGTGGGCTCTAAGATAGAGACAAAGGCAAAGTGCCCACAAAAGTTATTTAGATGTGAAGCTTTTGAGCGTGTGAGAGGACCTGGTGCATTGATGCCATCGATGATTTTGTCAATCTGCACTTCATTTGCTACTCTTGGATGAGCAGGTTGACGAGGCTGAGAAGTTTCATCAGCACCATTTTCTTTAGGTATATCAGCATGAGAGTCTTCATTTTTTGGAATGATTTCCTCAGTGGGTATGACATCTTCAGTTGCCTTCAGCTCGATGGATTCCTCAGGAGATTGTTCATCTAACACAGAAGGCATGTGCTCTCTTTGCGAGCCATTAGTTTCATCGAACCGCACATCTATAGTTTCCACCACCTTGTGATGGTATGTGTTGAAGACTTTGTAGGTGTGCGAGTCCTTTCCATAACCAAGCATAAAACCTTCATGTGCTTTCGGTGCAAACTTAGAACTATGGTGAGGATCTCTGATCCAGCATTTTGCATCGAAGACTTTGAGATAACTAACATTGGGTTTCTTGCCTGTTATGAGCTCATATGAAGTCTTCTTGAGGAATTTGTGAAGATATACCCTATTGATGATGTGGCATGTAGCATCAATTGCTTCAGGCCAGAAGCGATGAGGGGTTTTGTATTCGTCAAGCATGGTTCAAGCCATCTCAACAAGAGTCCTGTTCTTGCGCTCCATGATGCCATTCTGCTGAGGAGTGTAAGGAGCAGATAACTCATGAGTAATACCAAGTTCATCAAGATATTCATCAAGGTTAGTGTTCTTGAATTCAGTCCCATTATCACTCCTGATATGCTTGATCTTGACGCCAAAGTTGGTGGAGGCCCTTGAAGCAAATCGTCTGAAGACATCCTGTACTTCATTTTTGTACAAAATGATATGCACCCATGTGTAACGAGAGTAATCATCAACAATGAAAAATCCATACAAACTTGAAGAATTTGTTAGTACGGAGTAGTGAGTGGGACCAAAGAGATCCATATGAAGCAATTCAAAAGGTCACGTAGTGGTCATGATTGTCTTCGAGGGATGCTTGGATCTGGTCATCTTCCCAGATTCTCATGCACCACAAAGGTGGTCCTTGAGGAATTTGACACCCTCGATGCCAATGATGTGCTTTTTCTTCACGAGTGTGTGTAGATTCTTGATACCAGCATGTCCAAGTCGTCGATGCCACAGCCAGCCTTCTAAAGCTTTTGCAAGTAAGCAAGTGGCAGGTTGAGGACCTATAGAGAAATCAACAATATACACGTCTCCTCTCCTAAAGCCTTCGAAGACTTTGGAATTGTTAGATTCCATGATGACAACACAACGATATTTTCCAAATATGACAACCATATCAAGATCACAAAGCATTGAGACAGACATAAGGTTGAACCCGAGGGATTCAACAAGCATCACCTTGTCCATGGTTCGGTCCTTTGAGATAGCAACCTTAGCAAGTCCCAATACCTTGCTTTTTCCTTTGTCTGCATAGGTGATATGCTTCAGATGAGATGGAGTGAGTGGCAAATTCATCAGTAGATTCTTGTCACCCATCATGTGGTTTGTGCATCCACTATCGAGAACCCACTCAGTAGCTTTTAGAGTATCATCCTGCAGATGAATTAGTACAACTTACGAACTCATATGCTTCAGAGTGAAGAATATGATATCAATTTCATCAGACATAATTTCATCACACAAGATAGTAAGCAAGTAGAGTGAGGACGTGAGAAATGAAGAATTCATTTCATCATGGTTAACTTGCGTCCTTTCAAGCATTTCCTCAGGTCTCCAGCAAATTCATCAGATGTTCAAGTTCATCTGGAGACCTAACCCTGCATAAGATGTCAGTTTGTTTTCTTCACCACCCACATCTGGAGAGGTGGAAAAGAATTCATCATTCTGTGAGCATCATGTGAGAAGGGATGCATTGAAGCAAGTGCGCTTTGTTTCACAAGGCGAGGGTTAGAGTATTCAAATGAATAAGCAGAGAAATTCTTCGAGGACTTATGAACATAATGGTTTGAAGAATAATGCACATATTCATAACTCTTAGGTTTTCCCTGTGAAACAGAGGCATTAGCACGAGAATGATGATTTTGACCGTTTGAGGAATTTGGTCCAAGTGAGGACTTTGGTCCATATGAGGAATTTGATATGGGGTTCCGATTCTTCATGAGTGGTGTCGTGAGGACATTCACTTGAAGATTTTGTAGGTAGCTCTTGGGAACCCGGATTTTCTTCATAGGAGAACTGTTCCTGGAGTTAGTTCCAACATATCTAGCAAATACTTCACTTGACTGATTTTTCAAGAATCTGTAATTGGAGTCAAGTGACTCAACAGAGGAATATGAAGTTTCACAAGTAAAGCCAGATAAAGTGGATGGATCCACAGGAGATCCTTTTGCAGCAACCCATGAGGTTTTGGGGTACTGCTCAGGTGTCCAGTAGGATCCATCAGCGTTGAGTTTCCTCACAAAGGCAATACCCTCTTTCCTAGGGTTCCTATTCAGAATCTGCTTCTTGAGGACATCACAAAGGGTTTGATGCCCTTTGAGAATTTTGTATATGCCTGTCACATACAATTCCTTCAACCCTGCATTGTCATCAGTGATACTAGTGGTATCCTCAGATGAGGAATTTAAGACCACGGGAATAGTTGAAGAAATTGCAGCAATAGAAGCATTTGAACATTCAGGTGAAGAATTAGCAGTTTCACGTTCGATGCATTTCAAACAAGGTGGAACAAATTCTTCCTGAGCGGTACTGATCTGTTGAGCCAGTAAGGAATCGTTTTCCCTTTGGAGATCCTCATTTGACACCCTCAGCTTTTCAAGATCTTGCTTTCTTTGAAGAAATTCATATGAAAGCTTCTCATGATCGGCTAAGAGGTCGTTATGATGACTCTGAAGGTTATCATACTTTGTCTGAAGACTTTTAAGATCAACGGACAGAGTTTGAGTCCGATCCACTTCACGGTTTAACAGATCATCGCTTTTGTCTAGCATTTTCTGAAGCTTTTCAAGTGCACTTTGTTGCTTAGTGGAAATTTTAACAATTTGAGCATAGCTAGGTTTCACATATTCATCAAATTCACCTTCACTTGATTCAGATGAGGAATGATGTTTGTGTACCTTTGAGCCTTTTGCCATAAAGCAATAAGTGGGAGCATAATCATCATTGCTGACGTCAGAGTCGTTGGAGTGGTCATATTCTTCATTGTTGAAGATGGACTTGCTGACGAACGCAGTAGCGAGAGCAAGGCTAGCCACACCAGATTCTGATTCCTCCTTAGATTCTTCCTCTTCTTCATATTCTTCCTCAGAATCCATTTCTCTGCCGATGAATGCTCGAGCCTTTTTGGAACCATTCTTCTTGTGCTTTGAGGACTTTGAAGATGAGGACTTTGTAGATGAGGATTTAGAAGATTTCTTCTTTTTCTTTGAGTCATCAGAACTGTCATCCTTGTATTTCTTCTTCTTCTTTGAGTCTTTTTCCCAGAGAGGACAATCAGAGATAAAATGGCCAGGCTTCTTGCAATGATGACATGTTCTCCTTTTGTAATCTTCTAAGGAATCTGATTTCCTCAAGCCACTTTTTGATGACTTTCCAAATCCACCTCGTCTTGAGAACTTCTGGAATTTCCTCACAAGCATAGCTAGTTCCTGACTTAGTTCTTCAAGATCACCAAGGCTGCTGTCAGAATCTTCTTCTTCAGATGAGGAAATTGCTTTTGCCTTCAGAGCACGAGATCTTCCATAGCTTGGCCCATAGAGGTCTCTCTTTTCAGCTTGTTGGAATTCATGAGTATTGAGTATCTCAAGAATATCAGCAGGATCAAGAGCTTTATAATCTCCACGTTCTTGAATCATCAAAACGAGAGTATCAAATGAGGAATCGAGAGATCGTAGCAGTTTCTTCACCACTTCATGGTCAGTGATATCAGTGGCACCCAGTGCTTGAAGTTCATTGGATATATCAGTGAGGCGATCAAATGTTTGCTGAACATTTTCATTGTCAAGTCTCTTGAAGCGGTTGAAGAGATTGCGAAGAACATCAACATGAGAGTCACGTTGAGTGGAAACACCTTCGTTGACTTTGGACACCCTATCCCAAATAAGCTTAGCAGATTCCAAAGCACTCACTCTGCCATACGGACCTTTGCTCAGATGACCACAGATGATATTCTTCGCTTGAGAATCGAGTTGCTTGAATCTCTTCACATCAGCAGCAGTAACAGTGGGAGCGATAGAGGGCACACCATTTTTTCCACAACGTACCAGAGATCGTTGTCAATAGCTTCAAGGTGCATACGCATCTTGTTCTTCCAGTAGGGGAAGTCTGTCCCATCGAAAGTAGGACATCCCGCAGAAACCTTGATCATACCTGCAGTCGACATGACTAGAACTCCAGGTGGTTAAACCAAAATCACACAGAGCGAGGGAGTACCGGCTCTGATACCAATTGAAAGTGCGTTATATCGGCTAGAGGGGGGTGAATAGGCGATTTTTACAAATTCATCATTTGAGGAATTTCAACTTTGAGGAATTTGAAATGTGATGAATAACTAGCAGCGGAATAAGTACTCAAGTGCATGAGGAACATAGTGACAGCATAGTCTTCATGATGAAATGAAACATGCACAAATAGAGAGTAGCGTGTTACAGGATAAGCAGTGATGAACAAGGTAACTTGAAGAATTTGAGGTGAGGAATTTGTGAAAGTCTTTAGTCAAATTCTTCAAACTGTAACAATCAATTTCATCAACAGATATATGAGGAATAGAGGGGTTGAGGAAATAGAACCAGATAGCTTGATGAAGACAATGGTTTGATGACCCAGTTCCAACTACTGTGACAGTCGTACGTCTGGTTTGGAGCGGCCTGGTATTTAAACCAAAGGACACACAGTCCCAGGACACACAGTCCTTACCGTATTCTCATTGAGCTAAGGTCACACAGTCCTCGCCCAACACTCGTGGTAAGTCTTCAGGGTAGACACCAAAACCCTCACAAACTGGTCACCCGGCGATCCACAATTTACTGCTGGATGCTCTAGACCAAGGTCACTTCGTGGTCCCCAATTGACTGCAGGAGCACTAGACCATGACGCCTAACCGTCTGGAGGATACACAGTCCTCAAAGGTAACAAGCGTTGGTTCCACAAAGGAATTTCTTCAGTGATGCTCCATCACTATGGGTTTTATGGTTTGGTTGTGGGTTTTTCCTCACTGATGATTTTCTCTCAAAGTCCTCAGAGGATGGGTTGCTCTCAAATGACAAGTGTCAGTTCTCTCTCGGAGCAGCCAACCAGCTAGTGGTTGTGGGGGTCGGCTATTTATAGCCAGGGTGCAACCTGACATGATAAGACATAAATGCCCCCAATGATATGACCGTTATGTGGATAAGAATGATTGGGGACAGCTGGCGCTAAGCACAGCAACGGTCGGAATTTCGAACTATGAAAATCCTTAGCTTATCATGATCCTCACTTGTAGGCAATTCGCACTGGCGAAATCCTAACTCCTCAGTCAGATCAATTTCCTCAGAGACCATGTAACATCCCAAAAATTCATTTTGGAATGTTATGAAATATAGCTATGCATCATCATCAATTTGTTTGAATGTAATGAATTTGTTGAAGTGCTTCTTTTGATTTTCTAAAAGGCCATTTCAATTTTCCCATATATTTGTTTCACCTATTTGAACACCTTTGGAAATGTTCAAAGAAAGAGAGAAGAAACATGACACTCCACACCAGGGGCATGTTGGTGAAATTTTGAGCAATAAACCCAGGGGGTTATTTGAAAGCTTATCTCAAAAGGATTTAAAATCAATTAAGCATTTTTCTGAAAATAAATTTTAAAAAAATATTCAATATGACAGAGGAAAAATGTTCATTAAATAGCATTAATTCTCCTGATCACTTTGATATATATATTTCCTATGTTTGGAAATGTTATGAATGCATTAAAAGAGTTTTTACTGCGTTGGAAATAGAAAAGGAAACGTTTTAAATAGAAACTACCCCGGGTCGGCTACCGACGCGCTATCCACGCCCCCACCCTCACTGATGCGCGGGGCCCACCATCCGACCGTGGCGTGAGCGCGGTCATCCCCTTCCCCATGCCCGACCGCCGTCGCCGGAGATCCCTCTCCGCGGATCTCGCCCCTCGTGCTCTCCCCGACCACCGCACCGCCCCTATATAAAGCCCCGCCTCTCCTCTCTTCGTTCCACACCCGAAACCCCCTCTTCCCTCGCCAGAGTGCTGCCCCAGACCTCACCGGAGTTCGGCACCCAACTGGATATCCCTGAGCTCGTGCCCGTCGCCACACTCACCCCTAGCCCCCTCTGACGCCACCAATCGCCGTCGGAGACTCGCCACCGCCGTTTGAAGCCTTCGGTCGCCGCCCCCGACCACCGCATCGTCGTCCCCGAGCATCTCCGACCATCGGCCGCCGTTCACCTCGCCGGAGACCCCGACCCCCTCTCTGTAAGCCTCCACCTCCACCCGTAGCCGTCGGATCCGTAGTCAACGCGTGAGATTAGATCTGTTTAATAAACGAACTGGTACGCGTTAGTTGTCGGTCGTCCGCTCGTTAACTCTCTCGTCCAATCACAGCATGCCACGTAGACCCTGTCCGGTCGATAGGAAGTTTTCCTTTTTCTTTTTTGTTTTAGAAAATAGAATGTATTCTGTTTTGTTTTTATCATATCTTTTAAAATATTTGGTGTTTTTATTTGATTCTTTTTGCATTAGTTCACTAATTTGATGTAGTTTGTGACTGTATGCTTAGATTCCAAATTTGAACTCTAAATTTTGAATCTAATCAAATTTGTTTAAATTACTAAAATCTGTACAACTAGAGTTTAAAAATATATTTTTGAGTGAATCTTTTTGCCACTGTTTGGTATTAGTTAGACCTATCATTCTACATAGTTTGAGATTTTTTAGGATGAATTTGGTTACTATTTTTAACAAAAATAAAATCTGTTTAGTTCTTAATAGATTTTAATTAAATTGATTTTTATTTAATTTGAACCTGAATTAGTTTAACCTTTGTTTTTAGATTTCATCAGGTTTTGTTGATTCGACATTAGGTGTATTATTTTCTGTAAATAAAAATGTTTTTTCAAATTGTTTTGTGCTCTAGTTTGAATAGGTACATCTTGTTTTCACCATGTATATTGTTTAGGAAAAAAATTGTAGTAACTCTTTTTCACAATATTTTTTTATGCAATACTTTCTGTTTTCAAATAAAATTTTGTATTTTACTTTTCTGTTATCTAAATGCCTAGTTGTTCCAAACAAATTTTTGACTTGTTATGTTCTAGTAGAGATTTTTGACACCAAAATTTTATAGTCTTATACTTTAAGTGATTCTTCTTTTGTTTGTGCTTCTGTTTGTTGAAGCATTTGTTTACCTTGCTATTGAATGAATTGCATTGTGTTTATGCTGATGGTGTGCTCTTGTTTGATTCGTTAGATCATTCGGAGTGCGAAGCTTGTTATCTAGAGTCACTTGATTACGAAGAACGTCAGCAAGGCAAGTCACTTTGACCATGTATACCTATGTTTTATTCCATTAGTTCTTCCATCTCCCCAATTGCATGCAAAGTAGGTAAATTGGAAACTTGGTTACTTGTTGTACTATCATGTGGTAGGTACCCCTCAACCCTTTGACACATTGGCCCCGGGAAACGTTGATTTACATTTTTGCTATGCTATTAGTAGACGTGGTTGGTTGTGTGATACATGAGAGTTGTGAGTTAATAATTTCAAGACATACATGATGATCAAGTCTTCAAGACTCCGAGTTTTCAACGTACCTCTGGGTGGATGATGGTTGAATGGCGCCCTGGAGAAACAAGTGGTTAGCCTAGATGATGCTGGAGAAGTGCCAGTATTCATGCGGAAAGGTCCACCCAGGCACAAAGAGATGGATGGATGCTTCAAGACCCAAGGCTTACCTGCACAGCCACAAGCCATTATTGGCTCTGGCTTGGTTGGATATCGTGGTGACCCTGGACAGGCGGTGCTACGAGATGTAGAAGAACGGTAGGAAAGGATGGGCACCGACAAAGTCTCGGGGAAACCCTTTAAAAGACCATGTTTTGGTCATCCGTTTCTCAAACACCATGAAGTGCGAGAAATCCAACGGAGGCAATGAAATCTTGTGGGGAACGTGTGCAAAACTCTATAGAGTACCCAAACCTAATCGATTAGCCGTGTCCACGGTCATGGACAGTTTGAGCCAAAGGAACTAAAACTATCTGGAACTCTCAACGCAATAAATTACATTGATGTGGGTATTTTAATGTCAACTTGGGTATGAGAATTGGTTGGTGGAACCATCTCATTAATCAACCAACATTGTCATAATTAAGCTGTTGCCCTCTCTTGTTGTAGGAAAAAAATTGGCTTTATGCAAAAACTTACTACCCCACCTGCCAAATATGCATATAGAATAGATCATTACTTTACACCCCCTCTTTTGTGACATTGCCGGCATATTCAATATGCTGACCTATACGGCTGCAACGTATCATGTTGCAGAGTACTTTTCCGACCAGGAGTGAGGATACGCTCTACGCTCGATGAGATGCCCTTGGAGTCAGATGGACTCAACTACCTATGGAGCTTCCGCGAGATTTTGGTTTAGTTTATCTCATGAGTTGGCCTTCAGCCACTTTATTGTAATCCTTATTGTAACAAAGGACTCGATATGAGATTTCGATTAATTAATGCTGTGTGATTTCCCTTTGATATATACATTGATGTACCGTGTGTGTACCAGCATGATCTTGGGATGGTACAGAAACACCGGAGATTCGACCTTTCAGGTCGGGTCGCTACAGAAATGGTATCAGAGCACACGCTGACTGTTGGACATAACCTCTAGGATTAGAAAAGCCTTAGGATTTAATTCTCTTTTGTCTTTAAAATTCTTATACTCTCATCTACTCATTTCTGACATCCCTCCAATTTATTTCAAAATTTACAGATGGCCACCTTCATCCGAATTTTGATCAAGGAGTTTTGTCAGCCTGACGCGACAATGCCCTTTGGCAAGGAGCTGATGAGGATCATCAGGGATGTTAGGATTGGTTTGCCGAGCATCACCGGGACTCCTATCATGTCTTTCCCACAAGACGGACACTACAGGATCGAGGTGCACAACCCCGGGAAGACCTTTGGAAATCGTAAGGAACCCATCGACTTCAAGTTTGTGGCACCCAGCTGGATACTTGGGAGAGACATGGCAATTCATCGTGCCCTTGGACGTATTCAGGAGGAATACAGAGGTGGAACCATTTCACCAGGACTCAGCGTGGTTTGTCGCAGGGATGCCAATGGAAATATCATAACCACTCCCACTGAAGACACCACCATTTCCTATATCCAGACTTTGGAGACGCACATCAGGACCTTGGAGCTTCGGGTACGTGCCAACACGAAGACAATCAAGAGGCTGATGAACCATGAGGTTGACCTCGAAGCTGACCTACGGGAAGCCAAGTACGAGCATGAGTATGAAGTGAAGGATTTCTGAGAGAGGATCAATAAGCTGAAGGAACAGATGGACATGGGTGAAAATCTTCATCCAGAAGGAGACATGGCTCCCTTGATCAGCAACGATGATGACTATGAGAGCACCACCGGAGGAGGCCACTTCACCATGTACTTTTGAGGAGAACTTTAGTTATGCCCCCATGTATCTTGATTTTCGTCGTTAAAGCGTAGGTCGATGCTCAGTTCGATTTGGAGATTTGTATCTCGATGTTTGAAACTTGAGTTGAATAAATGAATGAGTGTTTGGTGTGATATGTTGTTGCATTGCATATGGGTAGTGAATTTCCTTTTAGGTCATTGTTCTATTCTAATTCTCACCCCTCTGAAAACAGCAAGATGCCTCCGCGACGTGAGCCTGACTTCACTTTCCCACCAGAACTCACACAACTTCTCTAGCAGCAGAACACCCTGATGCAACTGTTGATTCAGAACCAGACCAACAACCAAAACAACCACCCTCCACCTCAAGGTGACAACCTCACCCGTTTTCTGAGACTGAATCCCCCAACTTTCTCCAGCAGCACTGAGCCCATTGTGGCAGATGATTGGCTCCGAAGGATGGAGAGGGAACTCACCACCGTAGGATGCACTGAGGCTGAAAAAGTGCACTTTGCCGCCCATCAACTGGAGGGACCAGCAGCTTCATGGTGGGAGAACTACACCACATACCCCATTGCTAGTGTGACTTGGGAGCAGTTCAAGCTAGCTTTCCACACTGCTCATGTCTCAGCTGAAGCCATGAGTCTGAAGAAGCATGAGTTTCGCAACTTACACCAGGGGAAACGTTTCGTGGTGGACGATTTCAGCACGTTCGCTCGTTATGCACCAGGAGATGTGGCCGATGATGCAGCCAAACAGGAGAAGTTCTTGGAAGGACTCAACGATGAGTTGAGCGTGCAGCTAATGGTGGCTACTTTCAGCAATTACCAGGAGATGGTAGACAAGGCCCTCATCTTGGAGGGGAAATAGCAACAAATCGAGAACCACAAGAGGAAGTATGCATAGGGGAAGTCTACCTCTGGAGCTCATCAGAAGCCCCTCTACTCCCCGTACTCAGGAAATACCGGATCAGGGACCGGTAAGTATGGAGGACACACTCATCCCATGCACAACCATGGAGGCCATAACCATGGAGGTAATGGGAATAATCGTCCCAACAATGGCAGCTTCAAGAATGGTAATGGAAGTGGGAATGGCAATCAACACCGTTCCACTCCAGCTCCGAAGGATCTGAACCATATCACCTGTTTCAAGTGTCAGAAGACAGGGCACTATGCCACTAAATGCCCTCATAACAAGCAAGGAAATGGAAACGACAACAACAATGGCAACTCCGTAGCTAAGAAGCCAAATCCTTTTCCTCGTGCTCAGGTGAACCACCTTGATGTGGAAGAAGTCTATGATCAGCCCGAGACTGTGGTTGGTAAGTTTTTATTGCATTCACGTCCAGTTATGGTACTTTTTGATTCTGGTGCAACTCATTCATTCATATCAAGGGTAGTTGTGGAAAAGTATGGTTTACCCACCAGAACCCTTAGTTAGCCCATTAAGGTCAATTCCCCAGGAGGTATGATGATGGCAGGGATAGGATGCCACGCCTTGAAACTCCACATAGGAAACCATGTTTTTCCTACCGACCTCATCGTCTTAGAATCCCACGGATTGGATGTAATCCTAGGCATGGATTGGATGACCAAGTATGAAGGAAACCTTGATTGCCCCAGCAAGTCTATTTCACTCACCACTCCGGAGAACAAGAGGATTAAGTATGTATCCCGACGCACACAGATGAGTGCTCGATTAAACTCCCTCACAGGAGTTGTTCAGGAGGAAGTGCCAGTTGTACAAGACTTTCTAGATGTATTCCCGGAGGAATTACCAGGCATGCCACCAGATAGGGAGATTGAGTTTCTAATAGAGCTACTACCAGGAACAGCCCCAATTTCCAAGAGACCCTATCAGATGCCCGCAAATGATTTAGTAGAAATCAAGAAGCAGATTAAGGAGCTATTGGATAAGGGGTATATTCGCCCAAGTTCATCACCTTGGGGAGCCCCAGTTCTTTTGGTGGAGAAGAAAGATAAAACCTTGAGGATGGTGGTCGATTATCGTGCATTGAACGAGGTGACTATCAAGAATAAGTACCCTCTGAAGATGATTAATGACCTGTTTGACCAGCTAGTAGGCGCCAAAGTATTCTCCAAGATCGATCTTCGATCAGGGTATCACCAACTAAAGATTCGTGAACAGGATATACCCAAAACAGCCTTCACCACAAGGTATGGTTTATATGAGTATACAGTCATGTCCTTTGGTTTGACTAATGCTCCTGCCTACTTCATGAATATGATGAACAAAGTGTTTATGGAATATTTGGACAAGTTTGTCATGGTGTTCATCGATGACATTTTCATATTCTCCAAGAGCAAGGAAGAACACAAGGAACACTTGCGTTTAGTTCTGGAGAAGCTTAGAGAGCATCAGTCATATGCCAAGTTCAGTAAATGTGAATTTTGGCTGACGAAAGTCGGATTCCTTGGACACATTATTTCCGGAGAAGGAATAGCAATAGACCCCACTAAGGTTGAAGCAGTCACTGAGTGGAAGTCACCCACCTCAGTTAAGGAGATCCGCAGTTTTCTCGGACTTGCCGAATATTACCGGAGATTCATTGAGAATTTCTCAAAGATTGCCAAGCCCATGACAGAGCTGTTGAAGAAAGAGTCTAAGTATATCTGGACTGAGGAATGTGAGGCCAGTTTCCAGGAGTAGAAGAAACATTTGGTCACAGCCCCAGTGTTGATACTACCAAACATCTGGAAAGACTTCCAGGTTTATTGTGACGCATCACGTCAAGGACTTGGAGGAGTACTCATGTAGGAGGGAAAAGTTGTAGCTTATGCATCCAGACAGCTATGACCCCATGAGTTGAATTATGCCACCCATGATTTGGAACTAGAAGCTGTAGTGCACGCACTCAAGACCTGGAGACATTTCCTTATCGGAAATAGTTGTGATGTGTACACTGATCATAAGAGCCTGAAGTATATCTTCACGCAGAAGGAGTTGAACCTCCGACAGAGGAGATGGTTAGAGTTAATCAAGGACTATGACATGAGATTACATTACCATCCAGGAAAGGCAAATGTTGTGGCAGATGCTTTGAGTCGGAAGAGTTATGTGAACACACTCATAGCCGGAGGATTACCCCAGGAGTTAACCAATGATCTTAGAGAGCTTCGGTTAGAGATAGTTCCACAAGGATATGTTGCCACACTAGAGATTCAGTCCACCTTGATCGAAAGAATTCATGAAGCCCAGAAATCGGACAAGGAGATAGCTGAGATAAAGCAGACAATGAAGGAAGGAAAGGCTAAAGACTTTCGTGAAGATGAACATGGTACTCTATGGTTTGAGAACCGAATCTATGTGCCCAATGACCCAGAGCTCAGGAAGTTGATACTTCAAGAAGCCCACGATTCACCATACTCGATACACCCAGGCAACACCAAGATGTACCTGGATTTGAAGGAAAGTTACTGGTGGACATGTATGAAGAAATATATTGCCGAACCTGTTGCGGTATGTGATGTTTGTCAGCGAGTAAAGGCGGAACATCAGAAACCAGCAGGGTTACTCCAACCTTTGCCGATACCCGAGTGGAAATGGGATAAGCTTGGTATGGATTTCATCACAGGACTACCTAGGACCCGTTCAGGATATGATTCCATCTGGGTAGTGGTCGATCGCTTGACCAAGGTAGCTCATTTCATTCCAGTGAAGACCACCTATACCAGTGCTAAGTTAGCCAAGATATATTTGACCAGGATCATATGTCTGCATGGAGTTCTGAGGAGTATCGTGTCAGATAGAGGAACACAATTTACCTCAAAGTTTTGGCATCAGCTACATGAAACTTTGGGTACAAGACTGGAGTTCAGTACAACTTTTCATCCGTAGACCGATGGACAGACTGAGAGAGTCAACCAGATTCTGGAGGACATGTTGAGAGCTTGTGCGCTAGACTATGGGTCCAGTTGGGATGACAACTTACCTTACGCAGAGTTCTCGTACAACAACAGTTATCAGACCAGTCTGAAGATGGCCCCTTTTGAAGCTTTATATGGAAGGAGGTGCAGAACCCCATTGATGTGGGATGGTGTCGGAGACCGAAAACTCTTTGGCCCCGATCTTAGCCGAGATTCTGAAGAAAAGGTCAAACTGATTCGAGACCGACTCAAGATAGCCCAATCCAGGCAGAAGAGTTATGCTGATAACAAACGCAAGGAGGTGACATATGAAGTAGGAGATCGAGCATATCTTCGTGTGTCCCCACTTCGAGGAATCAAGAGGTTTGGTGTTAAAGGAAAGTTAGCACCCAGATTCATAACCCCTTACAAAATTCTGGAAACGTAGAGGTGAAGTAGCATACAAGCTGGAATTGCCGGAAGGACTGTCCGGAGTTCATGATGTTTTCCATGTTTCCCAGATGAAGAAATGCCATGCTGAGATGGCTGATATTCCTTTGAGAGACACAGTGCCCCTAGAGGCCATACAACTTGACAGTGACCTGACCTATGAGGAGAAGCCTATCAGAATCCTCGAGACTATCAACAGAGTTACCCGAAGCAAGACCATCAAGTTTTGTAAGGTTCTGTGGAGTCACCACACCGAGGAAGAAGCCACCTGGGAACGCGAAGAAGATCTTCGTAGAGACCATCGGCACCTATTTTCTAGCCAACCCGAATCTCGAGGGCGAGATTCATCTTAAGGTGGGTAGGTTTGTAACATCCCAAAATTTCATTTTGGAATGTTATGAAATATAGCTATGCATCATCATCATTTTGTTTGAATGTAATGAATTTGTTGAAGTGCTTCTTTTGATTTTCTAAAAGGCCATTTCAATTTTCCCATGTATTTGTTTCACCTATTTGAAATTCTTTGGAAATGTTCAAAGAAAGAGAGGAGTAACATGACACTCCACACCAGGGGCATCTTGGTGAAATATTTGAGCAATAAAACCAGGGGGTTATTTGAAAGTTTATCTCAAAAGGATTTAAAATAAATTAGGCATTTTTCTGGAAAAAAAAATTAAAAAATATTCAATATGATAGAGAAAAAATGTTCATTAAATAGCATTAATTCTCCTGATGATTTTGATATATATATTTCCTATGTTTGGAAAGGTTTTGAATGCATTAAAAGAGTTTTTACTGCGCTAGAAATAGAAAAGGAAACGTTTTAAATAGAAACGGGCCGGCCCACAGTCTTTAATTCCTGAAACTACTCCGGGTCGGCCACCGACGCGCTAACAACGCCCCCACCCTCACTGATGCGTGGGACCCACTGTCCGACCGCGGCGTCAGCGCGGTCATCCCCTTCCCCACGCCCGACCGCCGTCGCTGGAGATCCCTCTCTGCGGATCTCGCCCCTCGTGCTCTCCCCGACTACCGCACCGCCCCTATATAAAGCCCCACCTATCCTCTCTTCGTTCCACACCCAAAACCCCCTCTAACCTCGCTGGAGCGCTGCCCCAGACCTCACCGGAGTTCGGCACCCAACTGGACGTCCCCGAGCTCGTGCCCGTCGCCACACTCACCCCCAGCCACCTCCGATGCCACCAATCGATGCCGTAGACTCGCCGCCGCCGTTTGAAGCCTTTGAACGCTGCCCCTGAACACCGCACCGTCGTCCCCGAGCATTTCCGACCACCGGCCGCCGTTAACCTCGCCGGAGACCCTGACCCCCTCTCTGTAAGCCTCCACCTCCACCCGTAGCCGTTGGATCCGTAGTCAACGCGCGAGATTAGATCTGTTTAATAAACGAACCGGTATACGTTAGTTGTCGGTCGTTCGCTCATTAACTCTCATGCGCACGCCCTCGCGGCCAATCACAGCATGCCACGTAGACCCTGTCCGATCGATAGGAAGTTTTCCTTTTTCTTTTCTGTTTTAGAAAACAGAACGTATTGTGTTTTTGTTTTTATCATATCTTTTAAAATATTTGGTGTTTTTATTTGATTCTTTTTGCATTAGTTCAGAAATTTGATGTATATTGTGTCTGTATGCTTAGATTTCAAATTTGAAATTGAAATTTTGAATCTAATCAAATTTGTTTAAATTACTAAACTCTGTACAACTAGAGTTTAAAAATATATTTTTGAGTGAATCTTTTTGCCACTGTTTGGTATTAGTTAGTCCTATCATTATGCATAGTTTGAGAATTTTTAGGATGAATTTGGTTACTATTTTTTACAAAAACAAAATCTGTTTAGTTCTTAATAGATTTTAATTAAATTGATTTTATTTAATTTGGACCTGAATTAGTTTAACCTTTGTTTTTAGATTTCATTAGGTTCTGTTGATTCAACATTAGGTGTATTATTTTCTGTAAATAAAAATGTTTTTTCAAATTGTTTTGTGCTCTAGTTTGAATAGGTACATCTTGTTTTCACCATTTATATTGTTTAGAAAAAAGTTTTGTAGTAACTGTTTTTGCACAATATTTTTTTATGAAATACTTTCTGTTTTCAAATAAAATTTTGTATTTTACTTTCCTGTTATCTAAATGCCTAGTTGTTCCTAACAAATTTTTGACTTGTTATGTTCTTGTAGAGATTTTTGACACCAAAGTTTTATAGTCTTATACTTTAAGTGATTCTTCTTTTGTTTGTGCTTTTGTTTGTTGAAGCATTTGTTTACCTTGCTGTTGAATGAATTGCATTGTGTTTATGCTGATGGTGTGCTCTTGTTTGATTCATTAGATCATTCGGAGTGCGAAGCTTGTTATCTAGAGTCACTTGATTACGAAGATCGTCAGCAAGGCAAGTCACTTTGACCATGTATACCTATGTTTTATTGCATTAGTTCAACCATCTCCCCAATTGCATGCAAAGTAGGTAAATTGGAAACTTGGTTACTTGTTGTAGTATCATGTGGTAGGTACCCCTCAACCCTTTGACACATTGGCCCCGAGAAACGTTGATTTACATTTTTGCTATGATATTAGTAGACGGGGTTGGTTGTGTGATTCATGAGAGTTGTGAGTTAATAATTTCAAGACCTAAATGATGATCAAGTCTTCAAGACTCCGAGTTTTCAACATACCTCTAGGTGGATGATGGTTGAACGGCGCCCTGGAGAAACCAGTGGTTAGCCTAGATGATGCTGGAGAAGTGCCAGTATTCATGCGGAAAGGTCCACCCAGGCACAAAGAGATGGATGGATGCTTCAAGACCCAAGGCTTACCTGCACAGCCACAAGCTATTATGGGCTCTGGCTTGGTTGGATATCGTGGTGACCATGGACAGGCGGTGCTACGAGATGTAGAAGAACGGTAGGAAAGGATGGGCACCGACAGAGTCTCGGGTAAACCCATTAAAAGACCATGTTTTGGTCATCCGTTTCTCAAACACCATGAAGTGCGAGAAATCCAACGGAGGCGATCAAATCTTGTGGGGAACGTGTGCAAAACTCTGCAGAGTACCCAAACCTAATCGATTAGCCGTGTCCATAGGCATGGACAGTTTGAGCCAAAGGAACTGAAACTATCTGGAACTCTCAACGCAATATATTACATTGATGTGGGTATTTATTGTCAACTTGGGTATGAGAATTGGTTGGTGGAACCATCTCATTAATCAACCAACATTGTAGTAATTATGATTTTGCCCTCTCTTGTTGTAGGAAAAAATTGGCTTTATGCAAAAACTTACTACCCCACCTGCCAAATATGCATATAGAATAGATGATTACTTTACACCCCCTCTTTTGTGACATTGCCGGCATATTCAATATGCTGACCTATACGGCTGCAACGTATCATGTTGCGGAGTACTTTTGCGACCAGGAGTGAGGATACGCTCTACTCTCGGTGAGATACCCTTGGAGTCAGATGGACTCAACTACCTATGGAGCTTCCGCGAGATTTTGGTTTAGTTTATCTCATGAGTTGGCCTTCAGTCACTTTATTGTAATCCTTATTGTAATAAAGGACTTGATATGAGATTTTTATTAATTAATGTTGTGTGATTTCCCTTTGATATATACATTGATGTACCGTGTGTGTACCAGCATGATCTTGGGATGGTACAGAAACACCGGAGATTCGACCTTTCAGGTCGGGTCGCTACAGACCAGAAGACCTTCGTCTCTGTCACTGAAAAACATGTCTGAACCATAAGAGATTTCCAAAGGCTTCACTCGAAGAATTGTATGGGTTGAGGATTTTGGAGTTGAGCATCAGTTGGAAATTTTCCTTAGTATTCCCTTGGCCCCCTTTAATAGTACGGTGTTTCCTATGACTCAAATAAACGAAATGAAAATACAAAAACAAAAGTCTTCACGCATCATATTCCTCATTCATATCTTCAAGGTCACACCAGTTTCTTCATTTTCAAAGTCTTCACAAAGTCTTCACCAAAGTCTTCAGCAAAGTCTTCACTTGAAGACATACATTTTTAGGGGTCGATAATCTCCGAATATATCAAACTCCTCATCAACTTATAGATCCTATGTACACTCACAAACTCATTAGTCCCTTAACCTATAAGTCTTCAATACACCAAAATCACTAAGGGGCACTAGATGCACTAATAGTGGAGGTCACCTTGCTCGGCCTGGCCAAGGTGGTGTAGCGGGCGAGGTGTTGGCGCCCTGGTTGGGCCTTGGGCCATGATGCGGCTGCGGCTGGAGAGGCCCAACCGGGCGACGACGGCCTGGGCCTTCCGAGCGAGCGAGGAGGCAGGTCGATGGGGCGTTTGTCCTCCTCGTGTGCAATGCACGAACGGGAGGCAGGGCAGCTGCGGCTTGGATCTAGCACGACGGTGGGAATGCCGGGCTGTGGAGGGGCAACCCGATCTCGATGCGCACTTCCTAGATCCATCCGTTTTCGGCGGCGGTTGGCGGCGGGAGGCTTGAGGCAACGACGACAAACTCCAAGGCAGGGTGCAGGCGGCCATGGCCATTATAGAGGGAGAGAGAAGTTAGAGGGAGAGGAGAGAGCATGGGGAAGGCGCGACTGTGGGGGCTCGCCTGGTGGAGGTCAGACGGTTACTAGCGGCCAGCAGGGGCGGTCGGGGCACGAGGCTATGGGCTCAGGCACCATGGGAGTTGGGTGAGGCGCTCTGGCGTGAGGAGCTCGGGGGCGAGCACGTCCCGCGGGCGGAGACGGATTCGCCCAGATGGGCCTGGCGGGCTCGGATCTGGGCTCGGGCGGGCTTCGGTGGGGAGGAGGGAGCTGTGGGTGACGTGGCGCGATGTGGGTGGCTGGAGGCGCGGCTGGCAGCGGCGCTGGATAGCTACCTGCTCACCAAGTGGCGGCAGTTGGTCGGCCAGGGACGGAATTTGAGGAGGAGGAAGCCTAGAGGTTAGGAACTGCTAGGGGTTTCCATTTATGGCAGTTTTAGCTAGGGTTTGGGAGTTTGGGGGCGTTCGGAGCCCTCCGATCGCGATCTGATGGTTCTGATCAAAGGGGTAGGCTAGGTGGGCTAGTGGGCTGTGGAGAGTGCCTTGGGCTGAGAAGAGAGGGAGGTTTGCATCCCGTGGCATGAGGTTTTATAAACCGAAAACGTCCAACAAATAAACCGTTGACCGCACTGCTAAAGTCATCCGTTGAGGTACCAGACGACCTCCAATTGCGACAAAATTTGGCAGGCGGTCTATCGACAACAAAACAAGACCGCACTCCCAGTTTTGACCCAATCCGAGAAAGTTTTATATGCACTAAAAACACAATATTTTTATCGATGTCACGGCGCGTGCGTGTGTGGTTGGTCTCGAAATGGTCAGCGGCACAAACGGAGAGAACCGGCAACTACGAACTGATGCAAGTTTTCGGAAACGAGTGACGATGCTCTATAGATGATGCGAATGATGCAATGATGAACGCAACAACCAAACGAATCACATGACGAGAATGGAAATAAAAGGGGAATCTTCTCGAACGTCGGCCTCGGGGCCCAACCAGGGCGCCAAGACCTAGGCCTCCCGAGCGAGCAAGCGGGAAGGTCGGCGGGGTGTTCGTCCTCCTTGTGTGCGACGCACAAACGGGAGGCAGGGCGGCGGCGGCTTGGATCCAGCACGACGGTGGGAAGGCCGGACTGCGGAGGGGCGACCGGATCTAGATGCGCGCTTCCTGGATCCATCCGTTTCCAGCGGCGGTTAGCGGCGGGAGGCTTGAGGCAACGACAACGAACTCCAAGGCAGGGTGTGGGCTGCCATGGCCATTTCAGAGGGATAGAGAAGTTAAAGGGAGAGGAAAGAGCATGGGGAAGGTGCGGTTGTGGGGGCCTGCCTGGTGGAGGTCCGACTATCGTCGGCGGCCACCAGGGGCGGCCGAGACATGAGGCTGCGGGCGCGGGCACCATGAGAGTTGGGCGAGGCGCTCAGGCGTGAGGAGCTCGGGCACGAGCACCTCCCACGGGCTGAGAAGGATTCGCCCAGATGGGCCTGGCAGGCTCAGATCCGGGCTCGAGCAGGCTTCAGTGGGGAGGAGGGAGCTGTGGGTGACATGGCGTGATGTGGGTGGCTGGAGGCGCGGCATGCGGTGGCGCTGGGTTGCTGTCTTCCCACAAAGTGGTGGCGGCTGGTTGACCGGGGACGAAAATTGAAGAGGAGGAAGGCTAGATGTTAGGTAAGGCTAGCGGTGTCCATTTATAGCAGTTTTAGCTAGGGTTTGGGGGGTTTGGGGGCGCTCGGAGCCCTCCGATTGCAATCTGACGGTTCCGGTCAGAGGGGTAGGCTAGGTGGACTAGTGGGCTGTGGAGAGTGCCTTGAGCTCAGAATAGAGGGAGGTTTGCAGCCCATGCAACGAGGTTTTATAAACCGAAAATGTCCAACAAATAAACCGATGACCGCATTGCTAAAGTCGTCCGTTGAGGTATTAGACGACCTCCGATTGCGACGAAACTTGGCAGGCGGTCTATCCATAATAAAACTAGACCGCACTCCCAGTTTCGACCCAATCCGAGAAAGTTTATATGCACTTAAAACATAATATTTTTATCGATGCCGCGGCGTGTGCGTGTGAAGTTGGTCTCGAAATGGTGAGCGACACGAACAGAGAGAACCGGCAACTACGAATAGATGCAAGTTTTCGAAAACGAGTGACGATGCTATGCAAATGATGTGAATGATGCAACGATGAATGCAACAACCAAACGAATCACACGACGAGAATGGAAATAAAGGGGGAATCTTCTGGAACGTCAGTCCTGGGCTGTTACTACTCTCCTCCACTACATGAGGATCTCGTCCCAAGATCTAGAATGAGAAGGGGAAGAGAAAGAGCAAGAGGTAAAACTCAGTTGCTTCTTTGACAAACGATTGAAACCAATGAAACATGAAGGTTGGAAAGAGATGAAGAACGACATGAGGACCAAGCAAGAATTCAAAAGAAATTTCAGCAGCACTTCGGTAGGGTAGAGAGGAAAATTTTGATATGATGGAAAGAAATTGAAAGAGAGGCACCAAACTTCGATTGGATTAGAATCAAAACTTCATAAGATGGAAGGATCATGAAAAGATTTCATAGCACTCCGGTTAATGGACAATCAAGGGAAGAGCATGATCTTGAAAAGCAAGATTATAGATTGAAGAGAGCAACATCACAAGGTCTCCGTAACAAGAGAATATAAAATAGATTGATGGAAGGAAAAGAATGGAGAATAAAATAACAACTTCTACCACCATTGAACTTGAGAAGCATAGGTGAACAGAGTTGATGGAGAATCAACAACGAAAAGAATAGCTTGTTATGGGATTATGGAAAACATCTCAAAATTATGAGGTGATAACCTGCCACAACAGAAACAATTGATTGCTTTAGAGAAACAAGATATGCAAAACTTCTTTCACCAATAAGGGGAGGAGAAAACATGGATCATTTATGACACCATGATAGCAACAATCCTTAGGAAATGCTTTAGGTGAAATCCAACCCAAGATAACTCCGAGAAAACAAGATGGGTTTACTTATCTTATTCTTGACAATTTTGTTTCGAGACTCCTCATGATCAAGAATTTAATAACACCATCGCAAAAGACAATGGAGAAGGAATTGAACTTAGAATCAAAGATAAAGAACACTTCATCACCGCCAACAAGAATCATGAAGAGCACCTCGACAAGAATTACAACCTTAACAACCCACCATGAAGAACCTTCGGGAAGAACTCCAAAATGAAAGGATGATAGAAAAAATAATTGAAGGACACAAAAAGACAAGATTGGAGCCTTGCTAAGATATAGATGAAGCTTCGAAAAGAGATATTTGAGAAACTTGGAACTTCGAAAAAGAAAAGATAAGAACACTTGAGATCTATAATTTGATATAATGAACACTCTAGAAGAAGGATTGAAATCACCTTCATGAAAAGAATAAGAAGTATGTTATGCCTATCCTTCATCAAGTTAAATTGATGAAAATCAACGGATTTCGCACACCACTTATTCTTCTTTCAAAAAATTTGAAGAGAAAGAGAGAGATAGATCACAAACTTGAAGAAGTCTTGCACAAGAACACCGGTAATAATTAGACACTAAAGAGGATAATACAAATGAATGATATAGAATGAGAATGAAGAGAGCATGATCCACCTAATAGAAAATTTGAACAAAGCATCGGAATACTTGAGATACAAACGAAGGAACAACAATTGAGAAAAATTTGAGAATGAAAGCTGAACGCTGAGAACGAAGAAGTCTTCTTAAATGATGGCCTTCGGAGGATCGAGAAATAAAAACAATTCTGAAATGCTCTGGATAGATAAGGATGGAAGTACTCATGACCAAAACAATTTGAGAGGAAAGCATCAAGATGAGATGGCAAATCTTCAAGAGAATGGACCAAGATTAAGCGAAACTCTCCTCCGGTCTCAATACTGAGAATAACGACGAGAAGCAACACCATGAATTATGGAGACACTCTAGAATAATGAATAAAGAAGGTCGAGCCAACAATGAAAATGATTTAGAAGCGATCTTCGAGAAGGCATATGACTGATGAAATTCATTCTTACGTCATATTAAAGAACTTGATGGCATCTATGGAAAGATTAGAAGAGCTAGGTATATCTTGGGGAAACCTGTGGGTTATGGGCCCACTCAAAGAAACGCCATTTAGATAATTGCTTAGAAAGAGAGATTGCACAGTTACAAATGAAAACTTGATGAGGTGAGAACCTCGAAATAATTTAAGAGAATATGAATGGAAATGAAAGTCTTATGAGATATCTTCAGCACTCCAGATAGAATAGAGAGAGACGAAAAACAAGAGATACTTGGACAGAATTTCCGACATGGGGAAGCAATTAGCGATTGAAAAGGATATGAAGAACACTGATATCTTGAATTAAATGTGTCGGGAAGGAAAACAAGAATAAATAAATGACGAATTCGAATCACTTGAGGATCTTCACAATGAATCACCAGATACGAAACAAAAGAAAAGATAGCGGAAGCATCGATGAAAAGAAAGGCATTTTGATGAGGATTTAATCATTGAAGAAAAAGGGCGGGAGGGTGGGGGAAAAACAAAGACAACTTAGGACGGATGAAAAGAACTCCGGAAATAAAAATGGGGATTGATCTTGCAAATATTGGAGATGATTGAATATCTTGACGAGGAACACACCGATTGAAAAGAATTTCATGACAACTCCAGTTGAACAAAAGGATTAGCATTCCCATAAAATATGAGAACACTACTTAGAAAAGTTATCAAACCACCACTTAACATCGAACCAACTCGAATTACCATATTCAAAAACAGACAAAGGATGAGGCTTACGAAACAAGCCAGAACAAATACATACCCATTATGCACTTGTTGGAAAGATAATCCTAGGTACCTACTGGAATTCCCGCCTAAGAACTCCTGAAATCTTCTGGTTATGCAAACTATTGTAGGGGATACAGGGAGGCAAAATATCTCACACAACTAACAAGCCCTACACTCCAATTGTATCCATCCGTTAACACATAACCAGAGGATTCGAAACTCCATCTATCTCGGACCCTCAAAAACACAACGACACCAAACATGGAAGTACCCCGGATGCCTCCCCAGTACTGGGTGACTCCGACCTTATCTCTCCACGAGAAGTATTGAAGCAAGTTCGAACATCCTCCGTCCTGAGATACTAAGGAAACTGAACGATAACGATGTGTCAAGAATCCCCTGGAGCTCTACTCCTCGGTAACAGGAGGCACCAAGTATAGAACTCCGTCACATCGGCATCATATAGATTCCAAAATATCTGCGTGATCCTAAAAAATATTTGAGCGGGAAGAGGGTTGAATCAAAATTCCTAAGTCGTAATTCCTCACCAGAGTATAGAAGAGAAGTAAAAAGAATCCTACTCTCTGATACAACTAGACTCAAAATAGTTTTTCACTAGACTCAACTCGGCCAAGGTTCGATCAATCAAGGGGGCTCCTAGGTAGGTATAGGCTCTGATACCAACTTGTCATGCCCAAGATGCAATCCTATCCTTATTTTGGCATGGGAGCCTCAACAGAGATAGAATCTCATCTCGCCGTGTTGCAAGAATGGATATCAATGCAAGTACATGTACAGAAGAGATGAGTATATGGAATTGGCTTACACTCGCCACAAGATACATCAAGATCAGATCAATAAAACAACATATTCAAGCATCATACATAATAGTAGGGTACAACTACGGACGAAACCAAATGATAAAATGACATCCATCCTTGCTATCCCAGGCTGCCGCCTGGAACCCATCCTAGATTGATGAAGAAGAAGAAGAAGTCAAAATCAAACTAACATCACGCTCACGTCAAATCATCACATTACCTGTACCTACAAAAAAAATTGTAGTAATCTGTGAGCCACAAGGACTCAGCAATCTCATTTCCAAGGGTATCAATACTATTAAAGCTTAATGGGTGAGGTATGGTTAAGTGGTGAGGCTGCAGCAAGCGACTAAGCATTTATTTCAGTGGCTAACTTACAAATACAAAAAGTAAAGTATGGTGGTCTATGCATAATGGACTTGAACTAGTAACGATCACTAAGTGATCCTGAACACCTACTTACGTCAAACATAACCCCACCATGTTCTCTCTCGAATAAGGACTCACGAGAAGAGACAGTCACGGTTACGCACATAGTTGGTGTATTTTATTAGAGTTTAGTTCAAGTTTGCTATGACTAGGTGTTAAACAAAGTTTCCAAGTTGCCACATAACCGCGGGCATGGCTTTCCGAAAGATTTACCCTACAGGGGTGCTCCAACTCGTCCATCACAAATTAACCACACGTAGCGGGGATAACCTCGACCACGAATCTCATGATCTTCCTAGGCAATTCCACTGGAAACCCTCAACCTCGAGATAGCCCCAAAGTATCAGAATTCCATGCACAAGACATTCGAGAAAGGTAAAAGAAATCCATCAAGGCCACCCGGCATGTCGACGATCCCGATAGGAGCCGCATATCTCATTCTCAGGACACGGCGGATTGTCCAAACTTCCGTAGGCCAATCGCAGAGTTGCCCCTGGTAGCCACCGGTGGTTGACGGAATGGACCAACACTCATGAGGATCACTGGCCCGGGGGGTTGATTAAAGAACCGCGGGTGTCGGCGGGTCCCTATGCAATTTATTAGTCATTAGACAAATGTAGTACCAATGTTGGGCCTTGCCAGATAAGTTTTATCCTAAAACGAAAATTAAGGGGGTCCCCATAACAAACCCGAGCATGTTAGGAGGGCTCAATATGGAACATAAGACCGGTACACAAGTAACTAGGGGCGGAAAAAGTGGAACGAAACACTGAGTAAAAGGCCAAGCCTTCCACCTTTTACCAAGTATATAAGTGCATAAAGTTAAATAGCAATAATATTGTGATATGAAAAAATATCCGTGTTGTCACATGGAAGCAATTGCACTTGCATCTAGAAACTCTATAAGAAGGGCTGAGCAAGCGGTAACATAGCCAAACAAAGGTTTGTTGGGAAGGTGGTGGGTTAGAGGCTTTTCATGGCAATGTTGGGAGGCTTGTCAAACAAGTGGTAGGTAGCCTGACATAACGATAAAAGAGAGACAACTAGCATAGCAATGATAGTAGTGGTATCTAGGGAAATGTGTCATCTTTCTTGTGATCCCGCTTGGAAGAAGAACGAGTCCATGAAGAAGACGGGCCAACGTAGTCGAACGAATCCTCACACTCCGAACGCTTTCGGAACTCTATCGAGAAGGAACAATCTGAAAACAACAATCAACACATGATAAACACCACAACATATGCATGACATGATGCGCAACCAAATATGATGCTTGTCTGGTTTAATATGCAACGTATGGCATGGCAAGAACAACAACCAACTATTACACGTTAAGTGAAGTTCAATATGCAACAACGAGTTGCATATTGATGGAACTCCACGTTCAAATTATTTAGTTCACTCCTGTTTAGGTACTCATCAATATTTGATGTTGTTGGACATGGAAATAGGTGAAGGCTCAAACAACTACATCACCTAGGCACTTTCAATGAGGCCGAAAGCAACGAATAACAATTCCTGATCGACCTCATATGCATATTTTAAGTTTCGTCCAGATCTGAACTAGCCATATTCTAGTGTTGTCAAACAGCAAAATTAATGTCACCATGTGATTCTACACATTTTTTCTAGCCAAGTTACATATGTAAAACATTTATAACGGAGCTACGGTTAATTAGTTATGATATAAATCATGTTAGCATGGAATTTACGCAAATTGCATGAAAACAGAAAGTTACACATTTTAAACATATGTGAGAGTTGGATATTGTGAATCTACCCAAAATTCTAGTCATTTTTCATATATCTTTTTTTACATACGATGCATGGTTAAGAAGTTATTAATGCGTGAAGAATGGGGGGGTCTGCATCCTGTCAAATCCAGACAATAGCTAAAATCACAATGCGGGAAAAATGAACATGGGCTTGATCTGTTGTTGCTAAACTACACAGGCGTGTGCAAGATAGAAAATCTCGCTCACGGCGGGGTTTAGCACGGGGTGGATCTCACCTTGCTGGGCCTGGCCCAGGTGGTGTAGCGGGTGAGGTCTTGGCGCCCTGGTTGGGCCTTGGGCCATGACGCGGCTATGGCTAGAGAGGCCCAACCGGGCGATGGTGGCCTGGGCCTCCCAAGCGAGCGAGCGGGCAGGTCGACGGGGCGTTCGTCCTCCTCGTGTGCGATGCACGAATGGGAGGCAGGGTGGCGGCGGCTTGGATTGAGCATGGTGGTGGGAAGGCCGGACTGTGGAGGGGTGACCGGATCTGGATGCGCGCTTCCTGGATCCATCCGTTTCCGGCGGCGGGAGGCTTGAGGCAACGACGACAAAATCCAAGGCAGGGTGCGGGCTGCCATGGCCATTGCAGATGGATAGAGAAGTTAGAGGGAGATGAGAGAGCATGGGGAAGGCGTGGCTGTGGGGGCTTGCCTGGTGGAGGTCCGACGTTCGCCTGCGGCCAGCAGGGGCGGCCGGGGCGCGAGGCTGTGGGCTCAGGCACCATGGGAGTTGGGCGAGGCGCTCACGCACGAGGATCTTGGGGACGAGCACATCCCGCGGGCGGAGACAGATTTGCCTAGATGGGCCTGGTGGGCTTCGATGGGGAGGAGGGTGTTGTGGGTGACGTGGCGCGATGTGGGTGGCTGGAGGCGTGGCTGGCGGCGGCGGTGGGTGGGTGGCTGCCTGCCAAGTGGTGGTGGTTGGTCGGCCAGGGACGGAAATTGAGGAGGAGGAAGGCTAGAGGTTAGGGAAGGCTAGGGTGTCCATTTATAGCAGTTTGAGCTACGGTTTGGGGGGTTGGGGGTGTTCTGAGCCCTCCGATCGTGATTTGACGGTTCTGATCAGAGGGGTAGGCTAGGTGGGCTAGCGGGCTGTGGAGAGTTCCTTGGGCTGAGAAGAGAGGGAGTTTTGCGGCCCGTGGCACGAGGTTTTATAAACCGAAAATGTCCGACAAATAAACCGATGACTGCACTGCTAAAGTCGTCCGTTGAGGTGCCAGACGACCTCCGATTGCGACGAAATTTGGCAGGCGGTCTATCCACAATAAAACACGACTGCACTCCCAGTTTCGACCCAATCCGAGAAAGTTTTATATGCACTTACAACACAATATTTTTATCGATGTCGTGGCGCGTGCGTGTGTGGTTGGTCTCGAAATGGTCAGCGACATGAACGGAGAGAACCGGCAACTACGAACGGATGCAAGTTTTCGAAAACGAGTGATGATGCTATGCAAATGATGCGAATGATGCAATGATGAATGTGACAACCAAACGAATCGCATGACGAGAATGGAAATAAAAGGGGAGGCTTCTGGAACGTCGGTCTCGGGCTGTTCCATCCCTTTGGAACTATGATCCTTCTAGTGAGATGCTATGGTTTCCAAGGAGCGATCATCATAACTTGTACCAAATTTTACCAAAAAATTTCCATATGTTCTCTAGATTTTTTCCATGGTGACACGTCGATTTCCGTGATTTTCTGAGTCCATATGCATTTCCTGTAATGAAATTACCGACATGCCTTGTGAAGGTGTACGCATCTCCCATCTGAAATGTTTGAAAATTCTTCTCATTCCTTGGACAATAACGGAAATCACGCAAAGCGACACACAAATGATTTGTAACAGCTTCTTTGCCAGCATCCACCCATAGTTCATGTTGGATTTTATTTATATGCAATAATGAATGGTAAATGCAAAAAATAACTTAGATATAGCAAATCAGCCCTGAAATCCACTAGAAGATCAATAATAGGAGTACAGTGATGTTTGCATACCATGGTAAAAATCAAGGTGAAACGATGAAATCGACATCGATTGGAGTCAGAAATGCCAACACTACTTTTGAAAACTACGATCCTTCTTCTGAGATGCCTCGGTTTCCAATGGGGCAGTCATCACAACTTCTGCGAGACATTACCAACTTTTTCCATGGGGTATTCACATCATACCATGGTGACACACCCGTTTTCGTGATTTTCGTAGTACATCTGCATTTCCTCCAATTAAATTACTAACAAGCCTTGCATTTGTGAAAAAACATCTTGAAATTAGCAAACAAGTCATTAAATGCGATCGAAAATCAATACAGGGGTTAAAAGGTGATTGTGTGTCGATGAAAATAATTCAAGGTGAAACGATGAAGTTGCATATTCATTTGAAATGAAAATATGATTATTGTACATAAACAACTAGCAGACGATTCATCCATTAAAGTCGTGTGCTTCCCAAACCGTGGTGGATGACACCTAATGCACGCAAATTGATTCATGCATTCTGATTCGCCAAAACCCAAACCACACGGATCTTATGTCTGCATCATAGGATGCACCTAGATCAAACGACAGTCCTTATCCCTCTTGTCAACACACGTTGATGCAGTTGGGATTTGATTTGTATCCACTAAATGCCCCATAAATTCTAAAATGACTTACATATAGCAAAGCCCAGAAATGCGCCAAAAAATAAAACCTGGTGTATAATGATGATTGCTTAACGTGGAAAACATTGAGGAGAGGCGATGAAGACACCATCGATTGGAGTTCTATTTTCCACTTCTCCCTTTGGAACTATAATCCTTCTACTGAGACGCTATGGTTTCCCAGGAGCGATCATCGTAACTTGTGCCAAATTTTACCAAAATAATTCCACTAGTTCTCTAGATTACGCTAAGGTGACACACCGATTTTCGTGATTTTCCAAGTCCATATGCATTTCCTGTAATTAGATTACCAACATGCCTTGTATAGGTGGACGCATCTCCGAACCGAAATGTTTGAAAATTCTTCTCATTCCTTGGACAATGACGAAAATCATGCAAAGCGACACACAAATGATTTGTAAGAGCTTCTTTACTAGCATCCACCCATAGTTCATGTTGGGATTTCATTTATATGCACTAAATGCATGGTAAATGTAAAAAATGCCTTAGATATAGCAAATGAGCCCTGAAATCCACTCGAAGATCAATAATAGGAGTACAATGATGTTTGCATACCATGGGAAAAATTGAGGCGAAATGATGAATTCGACATCGATTGGAGTCCGAAATGCCAACAATACTATTGGAAACTACGATACTTCTTCAGTGATGCCTTGGTTTCCAAAGGGGCGGTATCCACAACTTCCACCAGACATTACCATTTTTTCACGGGGTATTCACATCATACCATGGTGACACATCCGTTTTCGTGATTCTCATAGTACATATGCATTTCCTCCAATTAAATTACTAACAAGCCTTACGTTGGTGAAAAATGTGTTATAATTAGGAAACGAGACATGAAATGCGACTGAAAATCAATGAATGGGTTAAAACGTGATTGCATACCGATGAAGATAATTCAAGGCGAAATGATGAAGTCACATATTCATTTTAAATGAAAATATGATTATTGTCCATAAACAAATAGCAGATGATTCATCCATTAAAGTTGCGTGCTTCCCAAACTGTGGCCCATGACACCTAATGCGTGCAAAGTGAGTCGTGCATTCTGATTCACCAAAACTGAAACCACACGGATTGTAAATCTGCACCATAGGATGCACCCAGATTGGACGGGGGTCCTTATCCCTCTCGTCAACACACGTAGTTGCAATTGGGATTTGATTTGTATGCACTAAATGCCCCATAAATTCTAAAATTACTTACATATAGAAAAAAGGCAAGAAATGTGCCAGAAAATCAAACCTGGCGTATAATGATGATTTCCTACCATGCAAAAAACTGGAGGAGAGGCTATGAAGAAACCGTCAATTGGAGTTTGATTTGCCACTTCTCACTTTGGAAATCTGATACTTCTACTGAGGAGCTATAGTTTCCAAGGAGTGATCATTGTAACTTGTGCCAAAGTTTACCAAAATAATTGGTTCTCTAGATTACGTCAACGTGACACACCGATTTTCGTGATTTTCTGAGTCCATCTGCATTTCCTGTAATTAAATTACCGACGTGCCATGTGTAGGTGCACGCATCTCCCATCAGAAATGTTTGAAAATTCTTCTCATTCCTTGGAAAATGACGAAAATAATGCAAAGGAAACACAAATGATTTGTACGAGCTTCTATGCAAGCATCCATCCATAGTTCATGTTGGGATTTTATTAATATGCACTAAATGTACGGTAAACTCAAAAAAATGCCTTATATATAGCAAACTGATGAGGACATCCGTACTAATTTACACCCACATCCCCACCGGCTACACATATTGGACCAGTTACTAGAGCCCGTGCACACCAACTAAATTATGAGGTACTTTCGTTCCTTGGAAATCCTTCTTACATTCATGAACATATGATGCTGCCAAAATCAGATAATTTTGTTTTACTTATGAATGAAGGACCGAGCATGGACAAGAAGGATGTCCATTCAAGCGGGATCAAACATGGAGAAGGTGCACACGCAGGAAAGAACAATGGATTTTACACTGGTGATTTTCGCACTTTCAAGCCACCATAAGGAGAGCATGAAGACTTGGACGAAATATACAAGATGACACTTCATAAATCTCGTCCATAGGCTATTATAGGTGCTGCGTCACCTTATTTTTGGGCCTGACCCATGTAATTTCAAAATAGAACTTTATAGGCTGTTTTTAGAGTCTGTGTGTGTGGGGAAACAGAGTTAGGGTCGGGTTCGCACCCCTCCTTCAAGGGGTCACGAAATTCCTCCTCTATTCCCCCATATATACAACCCTTAGGGTGCCGTTTAGACTTGGGTCTGTTTAGATTACAAGTTTTCCATAGCTGCAACTTTGGGTTCGTCGTTTGAGTTCCAAGACTAGACAAAGGCGTCACAGAACCCCACTTTCATCAATAAAGCTTTCCTCTTATATTCGCAATATCCAGACTGCAATCTTAGTTTCTTTCGTGTTCTTTGTTTGCGTACAAGAAATAGACCCTCATGGTCAGGTTAATCGTGCTCTGGCATGGTCAATAACCTCTCGGAGTTGTTTTAGCGATTGCTAAGGTGTGACGTCCTGGCACGTTCGTACTCGGATTGTCAAAGTTGACTCTACCCAAAGAGATAGACACGTCTCATTGAAAGATGGGGACAAATTCACCTCTATCAAACGAGCCTTGAAATCCACCAAAAGATCAATAATAGGAGTACAAATCGAGGCGAAACGATGGAGTCGACACCGATTGGAGTCCGAAATACCAACTCTACTTCTGGAAACTATGATCCTTCTTGTGCGGTGCCTTGGTTTCCAAAGCGGCGGTCATCACAACTTTTGCCACACATTACCAATTTTTTTACACGCGGTACTCACGTCATGCCACAGTGACACACCCATTTTCATGATTTTCATAGTACATCTGCATTTCCTCCAATTAAATTACTAACAAGCCTTATGTTGGTGAAAAAATCTTAAAATTAGCAAACGAGTCATGAAATGCGACCCAAAATCAATACAGGGGTTAAAAGGTGATTGTGTGCCGATGAAAATAATTCGACACGAAATGAGGAAGTCACATATTCATTTGAAATAAAAATTTGATTATTGTGCATAAACAAACAGCAGACAATTCATTCAGTAAAGTCGTGTACTTCCCAAACTGTGGTCGATGACACCTAATGCGCGCAAAGTGAGTCGTGCATTCTGATTGGCCAAAACCCAAACCACACAGATCGTACGTCTGCACCTGGATAACACACATGGTTGCAGTGAGGATTTGATTTATATGCACTAAATGTCCCATAAATGATAAAATGACTTAAATATAACAAACGAGCCTAGAAATGTGCCCGAAATTCAAACCTGACGTATAATGATGATTGCCTGCAGTGGCAAAAAACTAGAGGAGAGGCGATGGAGGCGCCATCGAATGGAGTATGATTTTCCACTTCTCCCTTTTCAACTATAATCCTTCTACTGACATGCTATGGTTTCCAAGGAGCGATCATGGTAACTTGTGCCAAAGTTTACCAAAAAAATTCCACGGTGTCTCAAGATGACACCACGTTGACACACTGATTTCCATGATTTTCTGAGTCCATCTGCATTTCCTGTAATTAAATTACCAACATGCCTTATGTAGGTGGACGCATCTCGGAGCCACAAAGTTTGAAAATTCTTCTTATTCCTTGGGAAACAAATGAAAACGCACAAAGTGGCACAGAAATGAATTTTAATGCCTTGTTTGCCAGCATCCATGTGTAGTTGCAGTTCCGATTTGATTTATATGCACTAAAAGTCTGGTAAATGGAAAAAAGGCTGGAAAATATCAAACGGTACATGAGATGCGGCACAAATCAATACTAGGGTACAATGACAGCTATGTAGCATGGGAAAAATTTCCAGAAAAAACGATGAGGTCATGTCTACATTTCAAAGTTGTCATGTTTTCATTTCAAGCAAATTTATGTTGTTTGTGCACATGGGTTACTAAATGATTTGCAGTGGCCTTTCCGTAGGGCGCAAGGCACTCTTTTTTCATCCTTTTAACTGAAGCCTCCAACATGCCCCCCTCCACCCGTGCCCTATCCCATTTCTCTCAATAATCTGCATATTGTACCCAAACTCCATCGTCGACAGCTCCCTCTCATCCCCCACATCTACACCACAACCCTTGCGGTGCCGTTGTGCTCAACCCGGACATGTACCCGCTTCCCGATGTCAACCCTACCCTTCACCATCGTACTAAAAATGCATTTACCCATGCCTCGCCGTCTTCATTTCGTCATCGACCGCCCTCAAGCATATCGATCATGTACCCTCGACTCTCCTGTCGGGTTTGCAAAAAAAACATGTCAGTTGCTGCCCCCCATCACGGTGAGGTATATTATCCCACAATCCCTTTTCCTGTTTGGTTTGGTTTGTCAATGGAGAGCGTATTTATGTTTATCATCTACCTTCTAACTACATATATGTTTTATTTGTTTCAATTAGTTATTGTCGAGTTACATATCATGTGTGCATGAGTCACGAAATCTGAACAGATTAGTTGTACATTTCCAAATTATCACATGCCATGTTTAGACTGTCTGCTGCCAACGTTACCTTTAATTTATGCCTATCCACCTTTTCTGAATCGCATGTGTCCTAAGTAGATGACGATTAGAAGCGACAACAGTCATACTTCTACTGATGTATCTTCATATGAGTCTAAAGCCAACATGTTTGCAACAGATGGTCATGGATCAAGAAATGAGGAACGGGATAGAGCTGCCACAATCACCCTTCCTGTCAGGAGTCAGAAGAATGCTCCAAGAAAGCCCACACACCATCCTAAAGGTGTATACTAAGTAACTGACATTGATTTGAAGTCTTGGTCTCCAACTAAACCAGATAAAGCATGCACGAGGTTCACGAGTGTGTGTGCATTTTTTGGCAGGGCAAGGCTCGACATTAATCTGCTGGGGTTTCGGAAGGATGATACGGAAACACGACATAGGATAGTCTGGGAGATCATGTAGCACTTCAACGTTCTTGGGGAGTGCAGAGAGCAGGGGAACATACAACACTTGAGTCAAGGCAAGGACCCAATCCCCTCATACCCCCCCAAATTACAAAGGAAGACTGGACAGAATTCAAAAGAGTCAGGGCCAGTGAAGAGTTTTTTAAGAAGAGTGACATGCAATCGGAATTTCAGAAGAAGAACACACACACACACATCGTATGGGTGTGGCGGGATACTGCGACATGAAACCGATATGGGATCAGGAGGACAAAGAAGTAGTAGTTGTGGGTGGCGAACCGGCCTTTAGTGAAATTAGGGGCAATCGCGCTAGGAACTACTTGTGGGCATGTGCAAACAGGCATGAAGAGTGTTCTTATTACTTTGAAAACTCACTCGACGAACAACTATATAATGTGATGCTAGAGGCTTCCAAAAACCCTAGAAGGGTATATAGGAACTCAAGGCCATGTGCCATTCTGTCCGAGGCTCTCACTACCAAAGAGCCCCCTGGCTGTGCAAGGGGTATTGGAGTCAATGTCCCAAGAGGTCTTTCTCACTAAGCAAAGGAGAGAGGCTCGGCATGAAAAAGCTAGGAGTGAAAGTAAGCGAAATCAGTTGTACGAAATGTTTAAGAGGTACATGTATCCTGAAATTCGAAAGGAAGTTGATAACTCATTTATAGAGAAGAAGACACTAACACTAAGAGATAGTCAGGAGACGCATGGGGATGTGGGCATGGATGATGGCACTTTTTGTATGGAAACAATGCACAAGAGTAGTTGTGCATCAGCTGACCCTGGTGACACTGAGGCTGCATATGGACATGATGGTGCTATATCTGATCTATATGGACAGGGGGAGAGTGAAGGTTGTGCTTACACAATATGAAGGTATTTAATATGTGCAACAGTGTGGGTTTACAACCCTGACTCTGACGGGGGTCTTTTGTTAGACAATGTGCCATTGAAGTCGGGTTGTGTGAAGTGCTACGTGACTAAAATAAAGCCTGAATTTGGTAATTTTCTCGGAAGAATGTCCTAGGGGGGCCCGATGAGAAGAGGACCTTGTAAGAAACATGCTTAAATCATATCTAGTGGCCAAAGAAAGAAATAGACTTCCTGGATGAGATCCCTCCACCCCCCCCCCCCCAAAAAGCAACCAATGTCACCCTCGAACCGATGACTCTCTTCTCGGCACAACAGATCTTGTGTGACTCCCCCAGTGAACATACTAGACGTAATCCGATGCCCAGGGCATCAACCTATGATCAGCCCATCCAACTTCCTACCTTACACGCCAGGTCATCATTTGTCATGAGCAGCCTGTGGCAAGGCCTACAACTGTTGAAGACGCATCATTGGTTCAGATGGCGGACACTGAAGAAGAAAGTGCAGAGACATCGGCACTACATGCTCAATAGACAAACTCGGTGGTACTGCCTGCTAAGCAGTTTGAAAGTCTGGAACCGGCTGCTAAGCAGTCCGAAAGTAAGGAACCACTTGCTCATCAATCCATTGGATCGCAACCGTCTAATAAGCAAACGATGTGTCAGCACTGCCTACTCAACAAACCAACATATTGTCACAGCCGCATCAACACACCGACATGTTGGCACCAACTGCTCAGAAGCCCGACATAGCTTCAATGGTTGGTCAGATGTACGTCGCCTCTGCTACTACAACTCAGCAGTCTGTCATGGCAGCACCATCTATTCAGCAGTCCATCATACCTTCACCAACTTCCCAGTAGCACGACGCTCAAGTAATCGGATGTCAAACAAGAAGTGCTTCGGCTAACAAGAGGAAAGCGGGAACAGTTGCACACGGGAAGATGGGGCTCCCAAAACCGAGGAGGGATGGGGCCAATAGCCTCCAACAACAAAGACTCATTACCCGTAATCAAATTAACAACATGTTTTTCGAAGGGATGGGTAATCCCGCTTCTAACGCCATGCCCAATTATGAAGTTGAAAAGCTACTTTCTAGTAAGAAAGCATACCCATTTGAAGCACGCAAGTACAAGCATGGCCAGCCATTTCTTGTTGGCAAATACTTTGAGGAGTGCAGTTCGAGTTGTCGCATGTTACATAAATATTACATGGACAGAGTGTGAGAAGGAGAACATCATGACATTCTGGAAGTGTAATACAATAGTAGGCATTTCTCTCACCTTGCAGGTACCATCAGTATGGAATTCGAGGACTTTCGTATATTCTTCAACTTCGATGAGCTTGCTACCACTCTTGTGAAATTCTTGATGTTGTAAGTACTTCACAAACTTTGATCAACTTCTCCATACAAGGTTGTAAATGAAAAAAAAGATAAGATAACTGTATTATATTCCTATCAAGGGATTGACGGTATAGATATCATTAAGGGTGCATGCGTTTTTCATAGATCCTGATTTAGCAAACGACATTTGGTTAGGTAATAATGATACACGCAAGGCTTCCATTGAACATGTATATCTTGTGGAAGTTACAGGTAGGACAATTCTTCATGTGGCCATATCACGAATGGCAATTTAAATATACAACCACGCATACATCGATCGTCTTTCAGTTTTTGACATAATTCGTAAGTTCAAGCTTTTCTTAAATTGTAGCCATCATTGGATCTTTGTTGTCATTGATCCAAAACACAACATGGTTTACTAGCTGGATTCTCCTAGAGAGTCAAATAAGCCTCGGGATCTCAATAATCTTTCGGATTTCATGGATAGGTATTGAATTCTTTGACGTTAATATGTTGTGTTCATATCTGGTTCGAGAATTGAGTATGTGAACATTCATCTTTATTTGCAGTGTATTGTCAAAGAACATAACTTTAGGAGGGATACAGTTCGACCGCCAACTACCTCTGCAGCATGTGATTGTTCCTCTGGTAAGACAACGAAATCCGTTATTTGCACAAAATGCTAGTCAAATGTTCAAGTTTCTAAGTAAACCTCTTTCTATTTCTCTCTAAAGAAAAAAGAAACAACATACACCAGTTAGGTTGTTCCTCATAGAGCAAATACCTAACTAACATTGTATAAAAAAATTCAGTGTCCTCAACAACAAGAAGGGATCATGTTGCGCACACATGATGAACCTATGCAGACATGTTGAATGTGGTATCGATGCTAACAAAATAGGCCAATAAGTTTGTTTCTTAATTAATATCTTCTACTCGACGCATATGTCACATTTTGATCTTAAAATCATGCAGTTGATCTTGAGTCCAATGACCTTTGAACCTCTCGCCGCAAATGAATTGTTGTCTATTAGGAAATTTATGAGCACCTTATTTGTGAAACACTATATCAAGCCCAGTCCAGACGTTGCATGGATGCATTGTTTTTCATGTAATCATATCTTGTATTTCATACACTATGATTATGTATTGCATATGTTAGTCATACATCTATGGAATTGAGCTAGCATTTGTTCAATTGCATATTGTGGAAAATTTTGATGAATGTTCTTCCTATGGACACTATTTGTTCGATTGCATATTGTGGCGAATTTCCTAGTCGTAGGGTGATTCAAATGCATTATTTTACAATAACCTGGTCATTTTAGCGCACACGATTCAAGAAACTGATCGTGTGCGAATGGAAACCACACGCAACTCATAGCGCAATCGCATGTGATCTAAAGCAAAATCATACGATATATAAACTGAAACATTGGTGACACATAAGAAATCATAGACGATTTGCAGCACTTCTATGTGTGCCTAGGAGCTCCTCAATCATTTGTTATAGCACCTTATCTCACACATGAGCCAACGGGAAACCGTGCCCAGTGCAAATACGATCCCACGCGTAAATTGTTTGGGAAACGTGTACGATGATATCATGCATGGCAGACGCTTGCCAGAGAAAACTCATGTGTGATGATGTAGGTATCACACACAGTTTCTACGATGGCCCATGTGGATTAGGTAATGTTTCGCAAACGTAAAAGTTCAAACACCATTTGTTTTCCATGAGAAATTAGACGCATTTGACGCATGATAGACATGTGTGATTGATCCCCAATCTCACACGTATGCCCAAAATATAGTGTCTGTGTATGTTCCTACATCACACACGATTATATTTGGCACCATCGCCGACAGTTTTTCCCTGTTGTTTGGGATGGACCCCCCTATTGCCCACACAAGCAAGGCGATGGTTTAAACATTCGTCGCGGAAAGGGGTTAAAAAATATTTTATAGCACGTCATTGCACCAATGTACATTGTTGATTGTCCTTGGTGGGAAATATAAGCTAAGAAGGCATCAAGGCAAGAAAAGCAAGGATGACAATTTTGATACGAATGAGAAATCAAATAAGTTCTCATCAAAGTCTTCATCATACAAGAAGAAAAACTAATGCAAAGCTCATGCCTACTTGGGAAATGAAATGGATTCTCGAGAATCTGGATCTGAGGAAGCTTCTAAAGAAGAACAAAATTATGGAGACGAATTAGACTCCAGGATAGTTGGCATCACATGTGTAACTGTTCTTTTCATTCGATCCATGTTTATCAATGTAGAGACTAAAGAAAATGAATATTAAGACATTTCGCCTACATTTTACTTGATGACTAAAACCGCTGAGGTATCATCAAAAGGCCCTTCGTGTGATTCAAGTGATGGTGATGATTTCTCTAACGAATTGGATGAACTGGAACCAAGCTATTCTAAACTTGCCTAAATTGTCACTAAGTAAAAAATATACATGGAAAAATTACAACGGACTATTGGTAAGCAAGAAGATTTGTTGATTAGGGAAATAAAAAAGAACCAGACTTTGAGTAATGAATATGAACTTCTTTGATTAAAGTTTGATGAACTCTCTATCTTTCGTGATGCTCTTTCAATTGATCACGAGAAACTTACTTTTGAATTCCTCAAAAGGAAGCAAGATATCAAGAAATTTAAAGTGTCGCATGATGATTTAAGGATGTAGAATGATTCCTTGCTTTCTCGGCAAATCAATGTTGCTTGTTAAATATTTGTTCCGACTTGCTTAAAAGTGCATTGAACAAGATTGTACTAATTCGTCACCTGAAAGTTCAAATGCTTCTAAAAAGGCTATCTCTAGGTCTTCAACTATAAATATGGGTAATAACCCCTCTAACGAGGAAACCATATATATTATTCTAACTCGGTGGTACCGAAACCCACTTAGCTAAAATTCAGAACTAAGAATTTGAGAAAAAATTCGGTATTTTGGGATGCTCAATCTCTCTGCTCTTCTATGCTCTATTCACAGGGTTAGCATGTCAGGATCAGATGACAGTCAGAACAACTTCAGAGACAGGAATGTGAAGATGAGTTAATGCACAAGTTATGAGGGTAGTTCATCATCCTATGATGATAAACCTAGCTCACCTAATTTTCCCAAGGCATCCACCAGTGCAAGAAACAAGTTGAATTCTGATGAGGAGGATTCTGATTTTGTGCCACAGGAAGATGTTGCCAAGAGGCAGAAAGAGAAGGCTACCGAGAGCACAGCAATTGATGCTACTTCTCCAAGAGACCTGTCAAGAAGGTCTATGCAAGTGTTGATGCTATGAGGGCACCTGAGAGTGCCAGTGCCAACACCTTAGTTTTTGTGACTGTTAGGAGCTCCATGCCTAAGGAGGCAGGAGATAAGAAGAGAGGAAGGAAGAGGATTGTCAAGGTCATTGGCAGACCTACATCCATGTACGAGGATCCGCGTGCAGCTGAAGAGGTGGAAGTGGAGGAAGAGCCAACTGCCCAGGCTCCTCCTACCAAGAAGAAGAAGCTTCTTGTAGATGCTATGTCTAGTCAGGTTCCATCAAAAACCAAGAAATTTGTAACCAAGAAGTCAACTGCTCCAAAGTCCAAGAAGACCACTAGAGACATCCCTCTAGCTGCCAAGAACATGACATCAACCTCGAGAGATGCTGAGGAGGACTTTTCAGTGTTGAGGAAGCTTAGGCCCCACCTGTCAGAGCATAATGATGCTCATCCTTTAGCTAAGGACATGAAGAAGAGGAAGGACTCGGGGCTGAGATTGTGGACAGCAAATGACCCCTATGCCTCCTGGAAAAGGACTAATGTGGATGCCAGATTTCACACCAAGGAACAACATGTCTTCCATGAGACTATCCTTTTGGACAAGAGCCCAGCAGTCAGTGACATGAGATATGTTGTTTGGGCCTTCATCAAGGAAAATTAAGATTATTTTCCAAGTGTGAAAGACAACTTCCAGTGCATTGACATTGCAAACTTTGTTGGAAGGGAGTTCACTGCCTAGAATGATGAGATGATAATGTAGTTCTACTCCACTGCTCAGTTTTATCCAGATGGCAGGATAGTGTGGATGACTGAGGGTACAAGGTACCAATCTTCTATTGAAGAGTGGGCTACCATGTTAGGAGCTCCACCAGTTGAGGAAGGTGATTTGGATGTTTACACTGAAGCCAATATGAATCATAACTCTATGGCAAGGATGTACACGAAGATTCCTGCTAATTATGTGCATTCGCATAAGTTTGGTTCAGTTTACTAGCTGCAAGCAGGCTTGCCTACAACCAACACCATTCTGAGATACACAGTGATTCCCAAGTCAGGAGATGACAAGATGATCTGAGGCTACTCAATGAACATGTTGTACCACATTGACACCCACACCAGATTCAGGGTGTTCGATCTTATTGTTGATACATTGAAGAGGATAGCTACAGACCAGAAGAGATCATGTGGATATGCACCATACATTCAGATGTTTATCAACTCTAACTTAGGGAAGAATATATACGCACTTGATCGCCCACATTTGCCACTCTAGCCAGAGTTTGAGGATAATGTCGTGGTGATGGATCCAAGTCATCCCACTTCATCTACTGCATAGGCAGAGGCTGACGCAGCCAGAGCTGCTAGTGCTTAGGTGCTAAGGACCAAGAGTTAGTGATACATATCCGTAGTATCTATAATTTTTGATTGTTTCGTAACAGTATTATACAAATTTAACATAGTTTTGGCAAATATTTATATGATTCATTAGACTAACCTATTGATCAAGTGCTTAGTGCCAGTTCCTGTTTTGTGTGTTTTTTGTTTCACGGAATATCCATACCAAACGAAGTCCAAACGCGATAAAAATATGGAGAATTTTCTGGAATATTTGAGAATTTTGGAAAGTGGACTCAACAAAAAAGGAGGCCTACAGGCCCAAGCGCGGGGTGGTGATTGGTGCTCACCTCGTATGTTGGTTGGAGCTCTCCTTCAGCCGAAAGAAAGTTAATTTTTGGATAAAAATCCCCTCAAAATTTTAGCCTAATCGGAGTTACAAATCTTGGGGAATATAAGAAACGGTTTTCGGCCAGAAAATAGGAACATGAAACAGAGGAGAGCAGAGAGGGAGATCCAATCTCGGAGGGGCTCCTGCCCCTCCGCCTCCATGGAGGCCGTGGACCAGAGGGGGGACTCTTCTTCCATCTAGGGGAATGCCAAGGAAGAAGAATAAGGAGGGGGTCTCTCCCCCCTCTCCCGGTGGCGCCGAAACGCCGATGGGCAATCTTCATGATTGCGAACTACATAAACAATCTTGCCGCCGTCAACACCAACTCTCTCCCCCTCTATGCAGCGGTGTAACACCTCTCTTCTCTGTTGTAATCTCTACTCAAACATGATGCTCAACTCCATATATTATTTCCCAATGGTATTTGTCTATGCTATGATGTTTGAGTAGATCTCTTTTGTCTAACAGATTAATTGTGGTATGATGTTATGGAAGTGAGTTGTATGTTAATATGGTGAGTTCTATGGTGCCCTCCATGTCGCGCAAACGTGAGGGATCCCCTCTGTAGGCTTTTGCAATATGTTCATGATTTTGCTATGGTGGGTTGCTTGAGTGACAGAAGCATAAACCTGAGTAGGTGGGTTGTTGTGTATGGGAGTAAAGAGGACTTGATACTTAAGGATGTGGTTGGGTTTTACCTTAATGATATTTTGTGGTTGCGGATGCTTGCTAGAGTTTCAATCATAAGTGCATATGATCCAAGCACGGAAAGTGTGTTAGCATATGCCTCTCCCTCAATGCATATAACAAGTATCTGGCATATCATATTCAATTGCATATGGACAACCTTTCTCTTGCGTTACACAAAAAGCTTGCTACCAAACTATTTACTTTTATTGTTATCTTATTAAAACAGCACCTAACTTTTATTTCCACGTTCTTTATTATCTTGCAAGGTACTTCTAGTTTTATTCTCGCAAAGTAATTTCATACTTGTTCTAGGTAAAGCAAGCATTAGCGTGTGTAGAGTTGTATAAGTGGTCGATAGAACTTGAGGGAATATTTGTTCTACCATTAGCACCTCTTTGGGTTCGACACTCTTACTTATCGAAAAAGGCTACAAACGATCTCCTACACTTGTGAGTCATCAAGAAATTTTTCTGGCACTGTTGGCGGGGAGTAATAGCACAGGGTGAATATTCTCATGTGTGCTAGTTTGATTTATCACTAAGTAATTTTTATTTTCTGTTATTAGTTGTTTTGTATCTTTAGATATGGGTAGAAAACGCAAAATACCAAAAAAATAGATGTACTTGTTGCTCCAAAAGTTGAGGAACCACTAGTGTTCCATACTACTGAAGAATATTACTTGGACCATCTTCGATCCCTTTGTGCTCGTGTTGAAAACCCAACTAGCATAATTTAGGGTACTGATTAAATGAGCATGCTCATTATGTGCGACACCGCATATCTCGAAAAGGGAAACTCTTGTAGCATCAAATTAATACTTTGTGTTGTTGTGCTTGGAATTTATGTGAATTACATGATTTTACTTGTTGTTCTGAGGAAACTAAAAAACACCTTCCCTACCAATGTGTGTTTAATGATAATGAAATACTTTCCTCTTATGCCAAGGAAGCCCATTGTTATTATGATGTTGAACAAATTGAAGAATTTGTTGCTTTTAAAGGTGCTTATGATATTGCTTCTTTGCTTGAAAAGTATGATGCTACTCTTTACGAATCTGAAATTTTTTCCATACTTGAATATTGCTATGAAAACTATACTTTTGATGCTTATGTTAAAGAATTTATTGAAAGAATGACGACGGACTTGGAAGAAACTAATATTTTGCAGGAATCTATGGAAGAGGAAGTTATTGAAATTGTGAGCTCATTAGATGAAAAAGATGAGGAGGAGAGCGAAGAACAAAAGGAGGAAGAGCGGATTGATCACCCGTGCCCACCTTCTAATGAGAGTAACTCTTCAACTCATACATTGTTTTATTACCCTTCGCACATACGAAGGATGAATGCTATGATGATTGCCATGATCCTTTAAATTCTTTTAAAAAGTCCCTTTTTTATGAACTTGATGCTTGATATGCTTCTGGACATGATGCCAATATGAATTATGCTTATGGATATGAAATTGCTATAGTTCCTTATGTTAAGCATGAAATTGTTGCTACTGCACCCACTCATGATAGTCCTATTATCTTTTTGAATTCTCCCAAGTACACTATATCAAAGAAGTTTGCTCTTATTAAGGATTATATTGATGGGTTGCGTTTTGCTATTACACATGATGATTTTCATGAATATAGTATGCATGTGCTTGCTGCTACTACTTGCAATTATTATGAGAGAGGAACCAAATCTTCACTTTTCTATGTTTCCAATACGATAAAATTGCAAGAAACTACTTATGCTACGTATTGGCCTTTACTTGATGTGCATGAATTGTTCTTGTATGACATGCTAATGCATAGGAAGAGAGTTAGACTTCGTTGTTGCATGGTATATATCAATTTTTTCTCACTACTTAATTATAAATCATTGTTAATTAAAATTGACTTTTATATACCTTGGGATCTGGGTGGATCCGTTACTTGAGCACTTTATGTGTAGCTTAATGTCTTTAAAGAAAGCGCTGTCAGGGAGACAACCCAAAAGTTTTAAAGAATCATTTTATTCTGTTGTGTGCTTTTATAAAGTTTAAAAACAAAAAATATAGAGTGGAACCTAAAACTTCACAAAAGAAAAGGTGAAACTAAGAGAGATGATGAGCATCATTGAAGTGGGGGACGTCCTTGAACTTTTGTTCATGCCCATGGAAACTTTGTGAGTCTCGAATCACGAAAACTTCTCCAACAGAATTAATTATCCCCTTGTAAAAATCCATTGTATTATATTGTGCCAATATTTGCCTTTAGGCTAATAAGATTGCTTGTTGGTATGTGTGGTGTAAAAACAGAAACTTTGGCTGCAGTGTGTGAATTTTCATTTTTTTACTGGAACATTAAAGTTTCTAAAAAATTTACACAGTTTCTACACAAAAAAATTTATTTATTAGTAATTTTTCAGAATTTTTGGACTTACATAAGTATGGTCAAAGTTCAGATTACTACAGACCATCCTGTTCAAGACAGATTCTCTTTTTGATGCATTATTTTGCTTGTTTTGATGAAACTATCAATTTTATCGGTGGTGTAAGCCATAGAAAAGTTATAGTATAGCAGGGATAATGCAAATATAAAATATGAATGAGTTTGAAATGGTACGTAAAATAAAAATTTGCTTTATTATACTAACGGATCTCACCAGTCTTCTGTTAAGTTTTGTGTGGATGAGGTGTTCAAACATCGAGGAGATGTCGATATGAGGAGAAGGAGGAGAGGCAAGAGTTCAAGCTTGGGGATTCCCAAGGCACCCCAAGTAAATATCCAAGGATATTCAAGCATATAATCTTGGGGATGCCCGGAAGGCATCCAATCTTTCTTCAACAAGTATCGGTATGTTTTTGTTTTCATTTGATCCGTGTGATATGTGTAAATCTTGGAGCGTCTTTTGTGTCTAGTTTTCACTTTTCTTTTATGAACCATGCTAGTACGAGATAGTCCAAGGTTGATTTATAGAATGCTCATTGCACTTCACTTATGTATTTCGAGTATGGCTTTATAGAATGCTTCATGTGCTTCACTTATATCATTTGAAGTTTGGATTGCCGTTTCTCTTGACATAGAAAGCTGTTATTCGTAGAATGCTTTTTTGCTTCACTTATATTTATTAGAGCATGTCTTTTGTGGAAATAATTAAACTCTCTTTATTCACTTATATCTATTTAGAGAGTCAATGGGAATTGGTCATTCACATGCTTAGTCATAAAATCCTACATAAAACTTAGCGATCATTGAATATGATATGTTTGATTCCTTGCAATAGTTTTGCGATATAGAGATGATAATATGTGGGAGGTACTAGTGGATGATCTTGTTTAGTAATATATTGGTGTTGAGGTTTGTGATTCCCAAAGCAAGCACGTATAGTCTCCCATTATGCTAGGAAGTTGGAGCACAATTTATCCTTGATTGTCTATCTTTGTGTGAAGGTAGGGGGGCGCGATGGTTAACTCCTAGCAACCTCCTCCCTAGGGGCATGCGTAGTAATACTTTGCTTCGAGGGCTAATAAACTTTTGCAATAAGTATGTGAATTCTTTATGACTAATGTGAGTCCATGGATTATGGATTATACGCACTCTTACCTTTACGCAATTTCCTAGCCTCTATAGTAGCGTGCATTGCCCTTTCTCACCTTGAGAGTCGGTGCAAACTTCGTCGGTGCATCCAAACCCCGTGATATGATACGCTCTATCACACATAAGCCTTAATATATCTTCCCCAAAACAGACACCATACCCACCTATTATGGCATTTCCATATCCATTCCGAGATATATTGTCATGCAACTTCCACCGCTTCCGTTTTGATGACTTGAGCATTCATTGTCATATTGCTTTACATGATCGTAAGATAGTTAGCATGATGTTTCCATGGCTTGTCCATTTTTTATATCATTGCTATGCTAGATCATTGCACATCATTCATATAGAGTCATATTTTGTTCTGGGTATCGAGTTGTAATATTGAGTTATAAGTAAATAGAAGTGTGATGATCATCATTATTCATTATTAAGGCATGTCCTAGTGAGGAAAGGATGATGGAAACTATGATTCCCCCACAAGTCGAGATAAGGCTCCGGACAAAGAAAAAAAGGAAGAAAAAGAAGAAAAAGAAAAAAAAGAAAAGGGGAAAATAAAAAAAGTAAGACAAAAAAAGAGTGACAAAGAGAGAAGGGGCATGCTAGTTACACACTTGTGTTTCAAAATGGCACCATGTTTTCATATAGAGAGTCTCCTATGTTGTCACTTTCATATACTAGTGGGATTTTTTCATTATAGAGTTAGATGCACACCCACTTAGTTTTCATATTGAGCTTTCATACACTTATAGCTTTTAGTGCATCCGTTGCATGGCAATCCCTACTCCTCGCATTGATATCTATTGATGGGCATATCCATAGCCCGTCTATACGCTAAGTTGATGCGAGACTTTCTTCTTCACTTTTAACCCTTTGAAACCTACCACCATATTCTATTCCACCCATGGTGCTATATCCATGGCTTGCGCTCATGTATTGTGTGAGAGTTGAAAATGCTGAAGCGCGTTAAAAGGTATGAACCAATTGCTTGGCTGACACCGGGGTAGTACATGATTTCTACTTTGTGTTAAGAATACCGAGCATGACAAGGTTATATGATTTTGTAGGGATAGCGTTCTTTAGCCTTGATATTTTTAAAGACATGATTGTTTGTTGAGATGCCTGAGTATTGATGTCTTTATGTCAAATGATAGACTATTGCTTTGAATCACTCATGTCTTAATATTCATGCAATGAATAGATATATGATCAATATTATGCTAGGTAGCATTCCACATCAAACATTATCTTTTTTATCATTTACCTAATCGAGGACGAGCAGGAATTAACCTTGGGGATGCTGATACGTCTCCGTCGTATCTACAATTTTTTATTGTTTTGTGACAATATTATACAACATTCACATACTTTTGGCAACAATTTATATGATTTATTGGACTAACCTATTGATCCAGTGCCCATTGCCAGTTCCTGTTTTGTGTGTGTTTTTTTGTTTCGCGGAATATCCATATCAAATGAAGTCCAAACGCAATAAAAAATTTACGGAGATTTTTTTGGAATATTTCTGAATTTTCGAAAGTGAAATCAATGAAAAAGGAGGCCCATAGACACCAGGGCACGACCCAGGGCCCAAATATCGGGTGGTGGGTGGTGCTCACCTAGTATGTCGGTTATAGGTCTCCTTCAGCCACAAGAAAGCTAATTTCTGGATAAAAATCCCGTTAAAATTTCAGCCCGATGGGAGTTATGGATCTTCGGTAATATAAGAAAGGGTTTTGGGCCAGAAAACAGGAACGCGAAACAGAAGAGAGCAGAGAGGGAGATCCAATCTCGGAGGGGATTCCGCCCCTCCGTCGCCATGGCGGCCATGTACCAGAGGGGGAACTCTCCTATCATCTAGGAGGGAGGCCAAGGAAGAAGAAGGAGGGGGCTCTCTCCCCGTCTCTCCCGGTGGTGCTGGAACTCCGCCGAGGCAATCATCGTGATGGTGATCTACATCAACAATCTTGCCGCCGTCAACACCAACTCTTTCCCATCTATGCAGCAGAGTAACACCTCTCTTCCCCGCTGTAATCTGTACTTGAACATGATCCTCAACTCCATATACTATTTCCCGATGATATTTGGCTATCCTATGATGTTTGAGTAGATCTGTTTTGTCCAACGGGTTAATTGAGGTATGATGTTATGGATGTGAGTTGTATGTTGACATGGTGATGTTCTATGTGCCCTCCGCGTCGCTCAAACATGAGGGATCCCCTCTATAGGGTGTTGCAATATGTTCATGATTTGCCTATGGTGGGTTGCTTGAGTGACAGAAGCATAAACCTGAGTAGGTGGGTTGTTGCGTATGGGAGTAAAGAGGACTTCATACTTAAGGGTATGGCTGGGTTTTACCTTAATGATCTTTAGTAGTTGTGGATTATTGCTAGAGTTCCAATCATAAGTGCATATGATCCATGTATGGTAAGTTTGTTAACATACGCCTCTCCTTCATTGCATATAACAACTATCTAACGTATCATGTTCAATTGCCTATGGACAATCTTTCTCTTGCGTTACACAAAAAGCTTGCTAGCAAACTATTTTATTTTATTTTTATTTTATTAAAACAACACCTAACATTTATTTCCACGTTCTTTATTATCTTGCAAAGTACTTCTAGTTTTATTCCCGCAAAGTAGTTTCATACTTGTTCTAGGTAAAGCAAACATTAGCATGCGTAGAGTTGCATCGGTGATCGATAGAACTTGAGGGAATATTTTTTTCTACCTTTAGCTCCTTGTTGGGTACGACACTCTTACTTATTGAAAAGGTCTACAAATGATCCTTACACTTGTGGGTTATCAGTTAGAAGACGGATCTTCTTATCAGCACCATTCAGGGCATACAGAAGGATAACAAAGACCATACAGCTCAATCAGGAGAGTCTTGTCAGGATTGTGGAGGACATGTTTTCCACACTTAACAAAGAAGTGGATGAGCTGACGACAACTGTGAATGATCTCAAGAATTAAATTGATGCAGTTCCTAGCCCTCATTCCACTGGCGATGATGACGATGTTAGTCCACCTCTCAGAACCAGCACCCAGTTCAAGACTCGGGCCAAAACTCCTACAGTGCCAGCTTCAGAGATGAGGCCTTCTTCATCAGCACCTGCCACAGCTCCATCAACTCCTTCTGCTCCATCAGCTTCAGTGTATACACCACCACCTCAGAGGACTTCAGCTTAAGCCTTCATGGATGATGTTCTCTTGACTCCATCGACTGCCACATGAGGAGATCGTGCCCAGAGCGACTAGTAGTTCTATAAATTTGAACTTTTTGGTAACTTATTGCCAAATGGGGAGAGGTTATAGATCATAGGGCTTCGAGAGAGAGAGAGCGTTGCACTTTGATCCCTCTCTGCTTTCCAAAAACTTTTGGTTTTATCATTTGGTTGCAAACTTTTGTCGGTGTTTGATCATATACTCTAGTGTGATGCTACTATTGCTTATCTTTGAGATGTTTGTATGATGATCATTCACTTAATGTTTGGTGTGATGTGCTTATGCAATTCACTCATATTAATTTTTGTGCACCACCAACTTGAATGTGACATGGAAGAGTGACCCATGATCATCATCGATTGTGCATTTGCGTTCAAATGCTAATTTAAAATAATGCACAAATTTAGGGGGAGCTCTTGCTTATCACATACTTCTCAAAGACACGATGTTATTCATTGATTATATCTCTATCGAAGCGTTGATCTATATGTTGTCATCAATTACGAAAAAGGGGGGAGATTGAAAGCACAACTTCTCCCTAGGTGGTTTTGGTAATTAATAACAACATATATTTCATTGGACTAATGTTTCCACTAAGTATATTTCAGGAAAAAATTCAATGTTATAATTGGCAAAGGATTGTGAGGAGGCCCCAAGATGCAAGCATAGGATTGGCCAAGCTACAAGCAAGAAGACTCTACATTTTACTTTGTGAGAAATCACTTTGAGTCCATAGGAAAGCCAATACTATCAAAATTGGGTGAGGTATTAATGGTGAATAAAATGCTCAAAATGATCAAGTGTTAGTCGCCAAAAACACCCACAAGCTCTCCCACAAATATTTTGTCCAAGAACCTACCCCTCAAAATTGGTGCCACCAACATTTCCATATCAGCTACACCGATCCAAAACCCTAGACAAAAAAACCTAGCCAAAACCAACTTCTCGGTACTACCAACTTCCACTTCGCTGCAACCAAGTTTCAGTGACCAACTTCCTGTTTCCTGTTTCACAAGAATCAGAATTTCCGAGATTTGTGAATCAGTCTCACCAAGTTGTGTAACTGCCCTCAGCCACTCACATAGGTACCATCGAGAATTATATATCGGTCTCACCGAAATGACAAAGTTGCCACATTTTGCACTAGTCGGTGCAACCAAGTTTTCACTTTGGTTTCATCGAGTTGGGCAATAATGTTGTAATGGTTCGATATTTGGAGATGCCTATATATACCCCTCCACCACAGCCTACTCGCAAGAGAAGCACTCGGAACAAACCCACACTTCCCATATCCAAATTTCTGAGAGACAACCACTTACCCTTGTGTTGAGGTCAAGATCATCCACTCCAACTATATGGATCTTGATTTCTAGCTTCCCCAAGTTTCTTTCCACCCAATCAATCTCTTCTACCCAAGCCAAATCTATGAGAGAGTGATTGAGTGTTGAGGAGACTATCATTTGAAATACAAGAGCAAGTAGTTCATTATTACTATCGAGCCTCTTACCTTTTAGAGGGTGGTTCCTCCTAGATTGGTCAGATGTCGCTTGGGAGCCTCCTACTTCATGTTCTGGAGTTGAACCAAGAAGTTTGTAAGGTCAAGGAGATCACCTACTTCATGAAGATCTACCCCGAGTTAGGCTAGTCCTCCATGGACGTAGGCTATCATGGTATAGACAAAGTTGCTTCTTCGTGGAACCCTTCGTGGGTGGATCCCTCCATGGACTCTCGCGACTGTTACCCTTCGTGGGTTGAAGTATCATAAGCATGGATGTACGATAGCGCCACCTATCGGAACCATGGGAAAAATCTTGTCTACAATTTCGTTTGATCTTCCTTCCCTTATCCTCTTACATATGCTTGTCTTTACTTTCCGCTGCAATACTCGTAGACATGCATGTGTAGGGTGTACTTGATATGCTAGAATTGCTAAAATCTGCCAACCAATTAACTTGGGAAAAGGTTAGGTTTAATTGGGCAAGTAGTCTAATCACCCCCCCCCCTCTAGACCTACTTTTGATCCCTACACCAGGGCCCGGAAGTATATTTACCCGAGTATAAGAAGTCGCCAACCATTGATGCGGCCTCCAAGAAAGATTTGTATGCAGGTTGCAAAAATAAATATTCCAAGTTAAGTGTCACACTCGCACTTCTGGGATTTAAAGTAGAAAGCGGTCTATCAAACAAGGGCTTCACGGAGTTGTTGAGTCTTTACAAAGACATTCTTCCATAAGATAATGTGCTCCCCAAAAGCACAAACGAAGCGAAGAAAGTGGTTTTTCCATTGGAACCTGAAGTCCAGAAGATACACACTTGTGTGAATGATTGTATGTTGTATCGCGGGGATGACAAAGATTTACGTTCATGTCGCATATGCAAGAATGCACAATATAAGGGCATGAGAGCAAAGGACAAGTACAAAGTGGATGAAAAGATCAAGACGTGAATCCCATTCAAGGTGGTTTGGTACTTGCATATAATTTCAAGGTTGAAGTGTTTCTTTGCAAACCCTAGAGAGGCAAAGAGGTTGCGGTGGCATCGTGATGAGCGAACTGCGGATAAATATATGAGGCACCCGAAAGATGGGGCTCAATGGTAACAAATAAAGGAAAGGTTTAAATATTTTGCAAAGGATCCTAGAAATATATGGCTAGGGGAGTGTACTGACGAATTTAATCCATTTGGCAATATGAGCACCGAACACAACACTTGGCTAGTGCTTCTGTGCATATATAACCTTCCTCCTTGGTTGTGGATGAAAAAATTACATCTTGATGTCGATGATTATCCAAGGCCCGAAGCAACCTGGAAATGATACCGACATTTACTGTCAGCTACTGGTACAAGAATTGCTGACATTGTGGGAGCCTGGTGTGCAATGTTATGATGCTGACACAAAGGAGTTTTTCTGGCTACATGTGTTGTTGTTGCACACCATTCAAGATATGTTAGCGTTAGGCAACACTTTGGGGAAAAAACAAAGGTACCAGTAGGATGTGTCACATGCATGGATAGGATAACGAGTAGATTTCTTTCCAACTCGCGCAAAACCGTGTATATGTGTCATCATAGGTTCTTAAGGAAAGATCACCCCTACCGAAAATGACATATGAATTTGATGGTAAGGCAGAGAAAGCAATGGGCACAAGACCCTATGATGGGAAAGTAGTCCACGACATGGTTAAAAAAATTAATGTTGTGCTTGGTAACGGATCCGATTCGACATAAAAAAACACCCAAGGACCAAATGTTTAAGAAGAAATCATTGTTCTAGAATTACCTTATTGGGAGTTCCTAAGTGTACGTCACTAGATTGATGTCATGCACATAGATAAGAACGTCTGTGAAAGCATCCTCGGTGCTCTGCTCAAAATTAAAGGCAACAGAAACGATGGCGATGGTGCACAACTCGACATGCATGGTGATCAATCAGAACGCATGAATGACACAGAAGATGATACCAAATTGCTCCACCTACACCAGACTTACAATCTCACTGCAACAGGAGAAAAAGAGTTCTTTGAGTTTTTGTTGTCAATTAAGACACCCTCTTCCTACTTCGCAAACATTAGAAGTCTCATGGATGACAGCTTGGCTAAAAAGAAGTTGTCTCACATGAAGTCACGTGATTGCCACATAATGTTGACACAAATCCTCCCGGTCACCATAAGGAATATGATGGACACGGACATAAGAAACATGTCGTGGATTTGTCACGGCAGATGTCTGGGTGAACGGACTTAGGTTCGGGGAGAAACACAACTATGTGGCGGCTTGAAGGGGTTGATCTGAATCGAGAGACGCGGAGTTTTACCCAAGTTCGGCCCCTCCTATGGAGGTAAAAGCCTACGTCATGCTTGTCTGGTATTGATGATGAAGGAGATCTCTTGGTTACAAGGGTGTTGTTTTGCTACCTCTCATCGCGAGAGTCTCTAATATCTTGTCTATCTAAGACCTGTCTATTGAGACGTCTAAAAACTTGACCCTCTCGGGGTGACCCGCCCCTCCTTATATAATCTGAAGGGGCGGCTTACATGTAGAGTCTAAGTCGGATTAAGGCTTCCTATTGTGACTTCCCATCGTGGGCTTCTCTTCATGGGCTTGTGATTCACCGGGCGGGTTATGCCGGACGGCTTACGCCGGGCGGCTTACAACCGGAGACTCATCTTTAGGGAGTCATCCAGGGACTCACAACCGGAGAGTCATCCGGGGACTCACCGGAGAGTCATCCGAGGACTCACAACTGGAGAGTCATCTGGGGACTCACAACCGGAGAGTCATCCAAGGACTCACAACTGGAGAGTCATCCGGGGACTCATCGGAGAGTCATCCGGGGACTCACAACCAGAGAGTCATCTAGGGACTCACAACCGGAGAGTCATCTAGGGACTCACCGGAGGGTCATCCGGGGACTCACAACCGGAGAGTCATCCGATGACTCATAACCAGAGAGTCATCTTCAAGTCGGGTCATAGCTATCCCCGGGTTATAACTGTCTCCCGGGTCATACCGCGGGGTATATCCCTGACATTATCCCCCAGGTTAGCCTGAATTTATTCATGGTAACCTCCTGAAATGAGAATAGTAAATATGTTAAGTGGTCGGCTTGCCCTTTGGCCTGCTTATGAAGTGGCTCCTCAGAAATCCGAGTCTTTTCTGCATATGAATGAGTTGTCTTGAAAATTGTCTTGCTTGTAAGTGTCCTTTGAAAAATATTGAGAATAGAACACCCATATGCCATTGAGTCGGCTTCCAATACTGTTGGCGGGTCATCTCCGCCGGGTCATAATCATTGATGATGTCGGGTCATTATCGTTGGTGACGCCGGGTCAAATACTAGAATCCAGTTGACTTGATAAAAATATTGGGATCAAAAATCCATCTGATGTTAAACCGGAGTTCCATTGTTGTAAAGCAGGGCGGCTTATATAAAATCTGGCGGGTTATGATCTTTTGATAACGCCGGGTCAAATAACTGAACTCCATAATTAACATCTTGAAAATTCTCCTCAAAGTTTTTGATATGTCCATATTATCTGTAGCCCCCAAGATCCGAGATTATCCATGATAACTTGGTGCTTTGCAATAATATTTTGGACTGTGTAGCCCCCAAGTGCCGGGTTGTCCTGCCTGCAGCAACCTCGGACTTATAACTGTCTTATACCTTATGAAACTTCAGCAGGTGTAGCCCCCAAGGGTTGGCTCATTAGTATGTGATGGGCCGGGTCTTCAATTTTGAACCATATAATTTTTTGAACAGTTGAATACTGTAACCCCCAAGTGCCGGGTCGCACACCTGCGGCGACTTGGGACTTTAGAAAATTTGATCTGAGCGGTGTAGCCCCCAAGTGTCGGGTCAGTAAGAATTACTGGGTTGGGACTTAGAAAAATGCAGAAAGGCCGGCTCATCTTCTTGAGACAATATGGTCTCGCTGACGATATAATGATTTGAAAACCGGCTTGCATTAGCCCCCAAGTATCGTGGTGCGTGCTTGCAGCAACATGGGACTTGCATACTTGATATAAAATGTACTTGAATAATGTAGCCCCCAAGTGTCGGGTTGTCTGCCTGCGGCGACTCGGGACTACGCAAGAATAATATGACTCACCACAATTTGTTGAATGAATCCTTGGACGTGGTTGTAATATAACCCGGAATGAATATCCCGAAAGAATACCTTTATCCTTGACATGAAATCCCTGCTCGTGATTGCGGTGCAACCCGATAAATATATGTCCATAAGTGTTGTAGATTACTACAGAGCACAATTGAAGAAATCCAAGAATCGGTAAATTAGATGACACAGCATTATATCTGATAGGGCGGCTCTTGAAATATAATGAATTCTCCGAGTTGGCTTCAAAACCCCAATCATTTAGTACTGGTTATGACAAACCATGATGAAGATCAAGCCAGATTGGCTATTAAAGATCCATTTGCTCTTGCAGAAGTTTTTCATCATACTTAACAGCGACTCATCTTAAGATATAAGACCTGCAAAAACAAGACAGAATATATTCTGCATTGTTGTAAGGGTGACTTAAAAAAGCCCATCCTGGAGATGTTATATCTTTCCTGATTTGTTTTTTTGAAACTTTTTGAACAACTCATGTGCCGGTTCTTCTGGGTGGACTCGCCACTTAAAAATCCTTAGCAGTACAGGGTCTCTATCGAGATTGGCCGTCAATTTCTTTGAACCGGCTCAGGGTCTCTAAGCGAGATTAACTGAAAGGAAGTGTGACGTCCCAGGAGAGACACGACAGGGCATGAGTACCCTGATAGCCCAAAAACTGCCTCTCATGTGACATAAATCCGTTGTTTTAACCTTAAATAGTATAGGGTCCTCAAGGATTAACTATCTAAGAGTAAGAACGGGCCACATAGTGGAGAGTCGGCAGTAGATGGGAGAGTTTATCCTTGCTTTCCGTAAGTCGGCCCTCACGTGACAAGATCTGTCGTTTTAACCTTAACCAATACAGGGTCTCTATGGAGATTGGTTGTCAATTTGTTTGAACTAGCTCAGGGTCTCTAGGCGAGATTAACTGGTAAGAGTTTGGGGGTCACCTAGCAAAGTAGCATCAGCTTACAGGCAGGTTTAACCCTGTTTGGCTTAAGAGCCGATCAAGAGGGTGTGTAAGCTACACCCGGTGGGTGGGAAGCCCCCAAGTGACCTTTGTTGATGGAATCAACGGTTTGGCTTAAGAGCCGACCGATAGGGTTTGATAAGCTACACCTGGTGGGTGGGAAGCCCCCTGGACGATCATGTTGACGGAGTCAACTATTTGGCTTGAGAGCCGACCGATAGGGTTTGACAAGCTACACCCGGTGGGTGGGAAGCCCCCTGGAGGATCATGTTAACGGAGTCAACTATTTGGCTTGAGAGCCGACCGATAGGGTTTGATAAGCTACACCCGGTGGGTGGGAAGCACCCTGAACGATCATGTTGATGGAGTCAACTATTTGGCTTGAGAGCCGACCGATAGGGTGTGATAAGCTACACCCAGTGGGTGGGAAGCCCCCTGGATGATCATGTTGACGGAGTCAACTATTTGGCTTGAGAGCCGACCGATAGGGTGTGATAAGCTACACCCGGTGGGTGGGAAGCCCCCTGGACGATCATGTTGACGGAGTAAACTATTTGGCTTGAGAGCCAACCGATAGGGTGTGATAAGCTACACCCGGTGGGTGGGAAGCCCCCTGGACAATCATGTTGACGAAGTCAACTATTTGGCTTGAGAGCCGACCGATAGGGTGTGATAAGCTACACCCGGTGGGTGGGAAGCCCCCTGGACGATCATGTTGACGGAGTCAACTATTTGGCTTGAGAGCCGACCGATAGGGTGTGATAAGCTACACCCGGTGGGTGGGAAGCCCCCTGGACGATCATGTCGATGATATCTACTTGTGCACCATCTTGTAAGTCGCCATCTTGTAAACCGCCATCTTCTATGAAGAAACAGCAGAAGCTCCAAGTGACTTTATGATGATCCAATAAATCCGGGCACCCATGTTTGAATGGTGCATCACGGCGGTTCGTCCTCTTGGGAAACTTTGAATCTTCTGTCAATAATGTAATAGCCCCCAGGATTGGGTTTTCTCTTGCAAAGACCCAGGGTTCTCGTTGAAAATGACCAAATGAGTCTCGCCATGTCTATAGCCCCCGAGTCTTAAGTTGACTCGAAGAGGCGGCTTGAGAATCTCCACTGAAAGTTGAGGTTGGCCGTGGCGGGTTATAGATGATCCCGTATGATTTGTTTCAATAATCCGATTGATGGTTCATCCCAACTGGTTGTTGAAGTGAACCAAACTATAATGGCGGCGACTTGTGCGCCTGTCTGTTAGGCGGTTCGTATCGACGAGTACTGCACTAATATGTTGATGTGGATCAAACTATGGGTGGCATCTTGCGCGCGTCCGTTGGGCGGCTCGTACATGCGAGCACCGCACCGATATGTTGATGTAGATAAAACTGCAGGGTGGCGATTCAGAACCGTCCATTGGGTGGCTTGTACTAGTGTATGCAGCCACTGGTGTGTTGATGATCTTTGCGACACTTATTGTATATCCTTGGTATTTATAACACGATGTGAACCCGCGGAAGGTTGATTTTGACCAAGATGTTGTAAACGCGGACGGGAGAGTCAGCTGTGGGCATTGTAGGCCGGTGCGAACGGGTGACTCGGCCGCGGGTATTGTAAACCGGCACAGACGGGTGACTCAGCCACGAGCATTGTGAGCCGGTGCAGACAGGAGAGTCGTCTACAGCGTGTTGACGCTGGATCGGACCATGGGTGACTTCCGTGCATCCGTTGGACAACTCATACAGGCGGATGCTGTCGTGAGCTTTGTATCCACGGTATGATTGTCACCTTGGCAGTCCTGCATTAGAATACATTGCACACGAGAGTAATTGTTCTCGAAAGGATAAAAATGCATCAATAAAAATTAACTAAACGGACTTCACCTCATTTGTTCAGACGACAGATGGTCGTAGCATCCGTAAATTTTCTTGTAGTACTGTTATTGAATTCTTTTTTATCCTTACATGTATACAAAGGATATCTTTGTTCACCCTTGCCTGTAGGACCCTGCCAGATGCTGCATCGATCCTTCTTTTTTTCAACTGGCTCCCACCTCTCTTCTTTATCCTTCAACCGGCCGTGTCTGCAAAAAAGAGCCGACGAGACCAGCAAATAACCAGGCCACGGGAGTGGAGGTGTAGAGGAGCAGCAAGTAGGCACGCGAGGCGAGCTGTGGGGGTAGAGCTGGCGCAGTGGGGAGAAGCCTCGAAGAAGGGAGGCTCGCAGGTGCGGCGCGATGGCTGAATGGTGGTTCGCAGCGGCGAGCGTGGAGGCAGTAGAGGCATGGCGGCGGCTCAGCTGCACTGGCTGGCGACAGAGGCAGCTCGGAGGAACGATGTGGCGAGCGGTCTGGCTCAATGGAGGCAGCTTCTGCAGAGAGCCAGCCGCAGCGGCGCACCGGCCAGGCACGGCGCGGTGAAAGCGGCTTGTGCGGAGAGCCGACCACGGCGGCACACCGGCCAGGCACGGCGCGGTGGAGGAGGCTTGTGTAGAGAGCCGGCCGCGGCGGCGCACCGACCAGGCAAGGTGCGATGGAGGCGGCTTGTGCGAAGAGCCGGCCACGGCAGCTTGTGCGGAGAGCCGGCCACGATGGCGCACCGGCCAGGCAAGGCGCGGTGGAGGCGGCTTGTGCGGAGAGCCGGACGCCCGAACACGGCGGAGGTAGGGTAAGGCATGAGCGCACGAAGCGAGGTGGAGTCGTGGGGGTGGAACCGGCGCAGGTGGGCGAGCACAGAGGCTGAGGCGTGTGTTGGCCGTTTCATCTATAGCATAAGCGAACGAGATGGTGAGAGCCGGCAGAGGCGATGCAAGTCCGCGGCGATTGACTCGGATGCGCAGAGGTGCAGTGGGGGCGATGCGAGACCACGACGGCACGGACGCGGGTGGGGTGCTGGTGCACGGCTCGCAGCCAAAGGTGATAGCTGGTGGCAGAGCCAGCGCGTAGGCCGAGTGGAGCCAAAGCCGCCATGGTGCAGTGGACGTGACAAAGATCCAGCTTGGGGCGAGGTGAAGCGGGCGGCTTGACACTGCTAGCGTCGGGTGAAGTGAGGCCGGGCCGAGGCGGAGCTGGGGCGACTCAGACGCTCGGTGGCAGCGTGAACCCGGCTCAGAGCAAGGCCATGTGGAGAGAGGCCTCGATGGATGCATGCATGACTTATCCTTTGCTCCCCTTTTTCGTCTTTCGGTTGTCCTCAGGCGCAATGGCGGGCGATGGTCCAAGGGCATGGCCAATGCATAGCCTCAGGGTGATGCCTTGTACGTCATGTAGGACAGATGCCAGGAAAAGTAGGTTCGGATGAGGAAGCGGGATCCTTTGCAGGATGCGGGTGCTTGGAGAGAAAATGTGTGGTCCAGTGTAAAAAGCTTGAAAAGTTAGAGTGAAAAGTAGAGGTGCATGTGTACTAGAACATTTATTTTTTATTCTTTGATGATGCCCACTAATGGTAGCTTACATTGGAGAGAAAAAATCAATATAAATGCCTCACATTATTTTTTATCATGGGGCATATGTATCCATATGCCACCATTGTACATGCCCTAATTTAGCTAGCTGTTTTTGACGTCAGTGGAAACTACCACAGCATGCACACATGCAGGCCTCCGACACTCATTGTAGTGCCTAGCAGATGGCCTCGACAGGTGACACTTTTTGGCCCGAAGCAACAACAGCTTTAGCAGATCACTTTATGAAGCTGCCTAGGGATTTGATCCTTGCGCAACTCATCATGCGCATGTTGATATAGTTTAATATGACGCAATGTACAGCTGCAGCCGAATTCTTGTTGGTCTCGATGACGCATGACAGCAACAGCAGGACTTGATCTCCTTATTCGGCTTCGATGGATCGTGACGGCCGGCGGCTCACAAAACGTCAAACCCTAATTTTTGTTGGACTAAAAGCTCGTACGGCTACCTCCAAAGTGAATCATAACTCTTCTCATAAAACCATGAATTTTGCCGACTCTGTCCAAGGTTGTCTCATGCCGAATTATCCGTTGTAATTTATGTCGTGTCGGATCTTCTTCACTGATCAATCATGAGCTCTTCTATTACTGAAAGAATTCCCTACAAGAACACAACATCACCGTGCTCACCCCATGGTGGGCGCCAACTATCGTGGATTTGTCACGACAGATGTTCGGGTGAACGGACTTAAGTTCGGGGAGAAACGCAACTATGTGATGGCTTGAAGGGGTTGATCGGAATCGAGAGATGCGGAGTTTTACCCAGGTTCGGTCCCTCCAATGGAGGTAAAAGCCTACGTAGTGCTTGTCTTGTATTGATGATGAAGGAGATCTCTCAGTTATAAGGGTATCGTTTTGCTACCTCTCATCACGAGAGTCTCTAATCTCTTGTCTATCTAAGATGTGTCTATTGAGACGTCTAAAAACTTGACCCTCTCGGGGTGACCCGCCCCTCCTTATATAAGCTGAAGGGGCGGCTTACATGTAGAGTCTAAGTTGGATTAAGACTTCCTATTGTGACTTCCCATCGTGGGCTTCTCTTCATGGGCTTCTGAGTCATCGAGCGGGTTATGCCGGGCGGCTTACAACCGAAGACTCATCTTTAGGGAGTCATCCAGGGACTCACAACCGGAGAGTCATCCGAGGACTCATCGGAGAGTCATCCGGGGACTCACAACCGGAGAGTCATCCGGGGACTCACAACCGGAGAGTCATCCGGGGACTCACAACCGGAGAGTCATCCGGGGACTCACAACCGGAGAGCCATCCAGGGACTCACCGAAGAGTGATCCAGGGACTCACTACCAGAGAGTCATCCGGGGACTCACAGGAGGGTCATCCGGGGACTCACAACCGGAGAGTCATCCGATGACTCATAACCGGAGAGCCATCTTCAAGCCGAGTCATAGCTATCTCCAAGTTATAACTATCTCCCGGGTCATACTGCGGGGGGTATATCCCCGACAAAACACACTAATTGATCTATGTGATTTCTTCAACAAACTAAGGCAGAAGGTGGAAGATATTGAAGAGTTGTTTGATATTGCAAGATTATTGTCAAACTTAGAGATGTTCTTCCTACCATCATTCTTTGATTCCATTCCCCATATCACTGTGCACCTTGTCGATGAGATAAAGTATTTTAGTCCTGTGTTTCTTTGCAACATGTATCCCTTCGAGCGGTACATGGGAATATTGAAGCGCTATTGTTGGAACCGATATCATCCAGAGGCAAGCATCCTACAAGGTTGTACCACGGAGGAGGTGGTCCAGTTTTGCACTGAATACATGAAACTTAGACCTATAGGTGTGCCCCTCTCTCTCTCTACGAGGGAAGGCTAGCTGGTAAGCTGGTCCTTGCTGGCACATGGATTTGTGCACCTAGAGAATTGGCCGATCAAACCCATTTGACAGTACTGCTTAACTGCCCGATACTGGACGCTTATGTTTGCAGAACACGTGATGGAGATACGATGAAGCAACATAACCAATGTGCTTTCACCAGTTGCCGAGACAAATGCACACAATAAGGACTATGTAAGATAGCTGAAGGATCGTTTGGCACGCGGATTCGATCATGACCATGTAACGTGGTTGGCACAAAAGCCAGCAACCACTATTATGAAGTACCAACCGCATGACATAAATGGCAACATGTTCTATAGTCAGGAACATAATGGTAAGACCTCATATCTGAACAGCTCTGTTCGAATAGAATTCCTAGTTGTAGACGAAGATGATAAACAAGTACACTATGGAACCATCAAAGAGATTTGGGAGCTTAACTATGTGTGAATGAAGGTGGCATTATTCAAGTGCAGATGGGTCCCTCTTGATAGCATAAAGTTTGATGCTTACAGGAAGACATATGTTGATCATAGAAATATGGTATCACAAGGACCCATTTATTCTTGCCAACATTGTTGCCCAGATTTTCTATGTGCCAGACCTCTTTCATAAGAACTAAAATGTAGTGATGTATGGGAAGAGGAGGGTACTAGGCATCGAGAATGTTGGTGATGAGGAGGAGTACAATCAATATGATGAGTTTCCACCTGAGGGGCCACGTGACAAAACAGAGGAGAATCGTAAAATCAACAAAAAAACTAAGTTCATTAGGGCTCAACCTAATGATAGCGATCACCTCATGTACATGGGAATTAAGTCAAAAAATAATCATTATGTCTATTGTACTAAATTGTTGCACGTGTTGAATCATGAGCAACGTGTACTGAGTTTGTTCTATTGTAAGTTTCACATGTACTATATTATGAAGTATGCACGGTCTTTTGTTGATCTAGATTAATATCTTGTCAACCCTAGTAGTGAATTTGAACTATTTATGATCATATACCCGATACCAAGAACACTCAACTGATCTCACTCTAGTATGTATGAACTCAGCATGTGCAACTTGATTTATCAATCGCACACGGTCGATTCCCTAAAGCCGTGTGCCTCCCAAACCTTGGCTGATGACCCCTAGTGCACACAACGTTAGTCGTGTGTTATGATTGGCCAAAACCGATTGGCCAAAACCCAAGCCACACGGATCGTATGTCTACATCGTAGAATGGACCCTGATCGAATGGTGGTTCTTATCCCTCTCATCAACACATGTGGTTGAAGTTGGAATTTGATTTATATGCATTAAATGCCCCGTAAATGCTAAAAATGGCTTAAATATAGAAAATGCGCCAAGAAATGCGCCAGAAAATCAAACCTGGGATATAATGTTAAGTGCCTACCATGGAAAAAATGGAGGAGAGCGATGAGGACATCGTTGATTGGAGTTTGATTTGCCACTTCTCCCTTTGGAACTATCATCCTTCTAGTGAGATACTATGGTTTCCAAGGACCGATCATCATAACATGTGCCAAATTTTACCAAAACATTTTCAAAGGTTCTCTAGATTTTTTCATGGTGACACATCGATTTCCGTGATTTTCCAAGTCCATCTTCATTTCCTGTAATGAAATTACCGACATGCCTTGTGTAGGTGGACGCATCTCCCATCCTAAATGTTTGAAAATTCTTCTCAATCCTTGGACGATCACGAAAATCATGTAAAGCGACACACAAATGATTTGTAAGAGCTTATTTGCGAGCCACCGCACATACTTCATATTGGCATTTTATTTATATGCAATAAATGCATGCTAAATGCAAAAAAATTCCTTAGATATAGCAAATGATCCGAGGAATCCAACAGAAGATCAATAATAGGAGTACAATGATGTTTGCATACCATGGGAAAAATCGAGGCGGAATGATGAAGTCAACACCGATTGGAGCCCGAAATGCCAACACTACTTTTGGAAACTATGATCCTTCTTCTAAGATGCCTTCGTTTCCAAAGGGGCGGTCATCACAACTTCTGCCAGACATTATGAATTTTATTCCATGGGGTATTCACATCATGCCATGGTGACACACCCGTTTTCGTGATTTTCGTAGTACATCTGCATTTCCTCCAATTAAATTACTAACAAGCCTTACTTTGGTGTAAAAATGTCTTCAAATTAGCAAACGAGTCATGAAATGCAACCGAAAATCAATACAGGGGTTAAAAGGTGATTGTGTGCCGATAAAAATAATTCGAGGCGAAATGATGAAGTAACATATTCATTGAAAATGAAAATATGATTATGGTGCATAAACAAATAGCAAACGATTCATCCATTAAAGCCGTGTGCTTCCCAAACCGTGGCCAATGACACCTAATGCGTGCAAAGTGAGTCGTGCATTCTTATTTGCCAAAACCCAAACCACACGGATCATACGTCTGCACCATAGGATGCACCCAGATCGAATGACAGTCCTTACCCTCTCGTCAACACACGTAGTTATAGTTGGGATTTGATATGTATGCACTAAATGCCTCAGAAATAATGACTTACACATAGCAAATGAACCCAGAAATGCGCCAAAAAATCAAACCTGGCATATAATAATGATTGCCTACCGTGGAAAAAATGGAGGAGAGGCGATGAAGACATCATCGATTGGAGTTCGATTTGCCACTTATCCCTTTGGAGCTATGATCCTTCGACTAAGATTCTATGGTTTCCAAGGAGCGATCGTCGTAACTTGTGCCAAAATTTACCGAAATAATTCCACCGGTTTTCTAGATTAAGCCAAGGTGACACACCAATTTTCATGATTTTTCGAGTCCATCTGCATTTCCTGTAATTAAATTACCGACATGCCTTGTGTAGGTGGACGCATATCCCATTCGAAATGTTTGAAAATTCTTCTCATTCCTTGGATAATGACGAAAATCATGCAAAGCGACACACAGATGATTTGTAAGAGCTTCTGTGCAAGCATCCACCCATAGTTCATGTTGGGATTTTATTAATACGCACTAAAGGCATGGTAAATGCAAAAAATGCCTTAGATATAGCAAACTGATGAGGATGTCCCTACTAATGTTACACCCACATCCCCACTAGCTACACATATTGGGCCAGTTACTACAGCCCATGCACGCCAACTAAATTATCAGGTACTTTAGTTTCTTGGAAATCCTTCTAATGTTCATGAACATATGATGCTTCCTAAATCAGATACTTTTGTTTTACTTATGAATGAAGGACCGAGCATGGACAAGAAGGATGGCGATTGGAGCGGGATCAAGCATGGAGGAGAAGCGGCACACATAGGAAAGAACAATGGAGTTTCCAGTGGTTATTTTCACACTTTGAAGCCAACATAAGGAGAGCATGAAGGCCTGGACGAAATATACAAGATGCCACTTCATAAATTTCGTCCATAGGCTATTATAGGTGCTGCAACACCTTATTTTTGGGCCAAGCCCACGTAATTTCGAAATGGCACTTTATAGGCCGTTTTTAGAGTCTCTATGTGTGGGGAAACGGTGTTAGGGTCGGTTTCGGACCCCTCCTCCAAGGGTTCATGGAATTCCTCCTCTATTCCACCATATATGCAACCCTTAGGGCGTCGTTTAGACTTAGGTTTTGTTTAGATTACAAGTTTTCCATAGCTGCAAATTTGTGTTCTTCGTTTGTGTTCCACAACCAGACAAAGGCATCACAGAACCCCACTTTCATCAATAAATCTTTCCTCTTATATTCGCAATATCCATGTTGCAATCTTAGTTTCTTGCTTGTTCTTTGTTTGCGTGTAGGAAATAGACCCTCTTGGTCAGGTTGATCGTGCTCCGGCATGGTCAATAAGCTCTCGGAGTTGGTTTATTGATTGCTAAGGCGTGACGTCCTCGCACGTTTGTAGTCAGATCGTGAAAGTCGACTCTAGCCAAAGCGATAGCCACATCTCATCGAAATACAGGGACAACTTCCCCTCTATCAAGTGGTAACAGATTTCCAGGTTGCTCGGTGAGATTCTACAAGTTTTTCATAGTTAGATCACATTTGTTCTTCATACCTATAGTACACGAAAAAGCCACAAAAAATTAGGGTTGCATCTTCATATCTGAACCAATCTAAGCCTTTGCAATTTTCTGTTCGGTGTATTTCTTTGTTGAATTTGCGGTTGCATCGTCATGTCGAGTTGCTGGTCTTAGCATCTAGTCTTTTAGAGTTTCGAGTTCTATTCACAGGTTGTCACGCCACTGCCGCACCATCTCCATCGCATCTGCCATATACCACCACCGCACCATCTACATCGCATCTGCCATATGCCACCATCGCACCATCTTCATCGCATCTGCCATATACCACCACCGCACCATCTTCATCGCATCTGTTGTATACCACCACGGCACCATCTTCGTCATATCTGTCATATATCACCACCCACCATCATCACTTCCAGTGCCATATATCACCACCCCATGTCCGCCTCTAATCTGATTTACTCTATTATTAGGTTTATTTTTGAGTTCTATCTCTTTTCGGTTTCATGTTTCCTTCCATGAGTAGGTCTCGGGAAAAAAAAGAGTCTGCCACAGTTTTCACAACAGTTTTTAGGCCAAACTTTCAGCGGGTGAAATTTGTTTCCCCATCCTGTTTTTAGGCTTTCCGGAGCGTTTTGAGACACTCGCCATCATAGTGATTTTTGTCAAAAATTTTGGTCGGCGCAGCTCCGAATAGCTTTCAAAAAAATATGTTAGTCAATTTTTTTGTGCCTATCATGTTTATATGCCTTCGGAAGAGTTTTGAGACACTCGCCATTATAGTGATTTTTTGAGCAAAAAAAGAGCGCAAAAAAGAGGCACAAAAAAGGGGAAAACGGAGTGTGCTCTTCCCTTGATTATGTGCAGCATCATGATTTTGTTGGTATTCTAGGCCCGCGTCTCTAGCACGGTCTAGCCTAGAACCAAGACAGTACCGTCGTTGAGCGTTTATTCAACTTTGCATCTCTGGATTAATTATTGCTGACCCTTTTGCTGCCATATTACAAACCATCCCAGCTCCACATACATCTACGTCGTGTGTTTGGCACCACCTGGCAATCTCTCTATCCAAGCTTTAAGAGTTTTGACTACAAAGGTTGCAGATCACCACCTGCTGCTGGGTAAGAACTGGTAATAATTTGAGATTTGCTTGACGGACTTGTTACACACCACTACCACCACTTCCTAGTAGTCTCTAGGTTCATATTCTTGTGTGTTACTATTGCTGCTAATCATGACAAGATCACAAGACGACGAGTCAACTGGGATAGCATGACGAACAAGGAGCTCCACTATAAAATTCAGCAAATGATGGGTCAATAGGTGAACGACTTGGTGATGAGCCTTGGAGAGGCTATGGAGAATCTAGATGGTTTGGAGAAGATGGTCAACACCAAGCTTCATGCTAAATTCAATGAGGTGCTTGCACGTGTAAATCCACCAGTTGTACCTGGCGTACCTCCGCAAAAACAACACCAACAACGTCCAAAAATTGCGAGACGAGTTCGACGTGTGCCTATCGACCAAGGCCAAAATTCTGGTGCCATTGCTACTGTTGCAGCTTCAGCAGCTGTTGTTTCTGCTGCTACTATCGTTGAGCAGAATGAGGATTATTATAAGGATTATGATGGTGATTACGATGATGAGGTATAGGTTGCTCCACATCATCCCCAGGGCAACCGTCACCACACGCACCAGGTCATCCACATGGCTACATTCGCAACGGTAGGTCTCCACCACCCCCTCGCATATGGGATCATGACCATCTCCCTAAACTTAAATTGAATATTCCGACATTTGAGAGTAGATATGTTCCTGATATATATCTTACTTGGGGGTTAGAAACATAACAACGTTTTACATGTTTACAATTTCCTGAGGATAGACGTGTTGCTGATGATGTTTGTGCATCCACTAGTATTGCTTTTGTTGGGTGGTCTAAACATTGTAGAATACATCATGATAATATCCCTACTACTTGGGCTGCTTTGAAAACTGATATGCAAAATCGTTGGGTTCCACCATATTATCAACGTGAATTTCTTCAAAATTTGCGACGTTTAAGACAAGGAAATTTTTTTGTAGAGGAATATTATCAGGAATTACAAATTGGCATGATTAGATGTGGTATTGTTGAGGAGAACGAAGCAATGCTTGCATGTTTTATGGGTGGATTAAACAGAGAGATTCAGACTATTCTAGAGTATAAGGAGTATAACACTATCACTTGTTTATTCCATCTTGCTTGCAAAGCTAAACATGAAGTGCAGGATCGACAAGCAATGGCGAGAACTAATTTTTCTGCAGGTCGCACTTCATCATGGACGCCACGGACCTCATCTACTTCCACACGTCCTACTGCAACACCGCCTACTTCAGCTACCAACTCCAACCGAGATACCAGGAATCAGGCACCGCCACCAGCCTCCTGCAAGGGCACGCTTGCGGGGCCTGCATAGAGCGCTTCTTCATCCATGGCATCTACATGGCAAACACATGAGGTTATATGTCGTCGTTGCAAGGGTAGAGGTCACTTTGCTAAGAAAATGCACATCCAAGCGTGTGATTATTGTTACTGAGGATGGTGGATATGTGCCTGCTAGTGATTATGATGAGGAGAATTTGGCTCTTATTGCAAGTGAAGAATAGGGTGCCGAGCATACTGAATAAGAGACACACTACATGGCTGTTGACTACGCGGATAGGTATGAACGCTTAGTTGCTCAACGTGTTCTGAGTGTGCAGGTTACACAGGCTGAGAAAAATCAAAGGTACAACTTGTTCCATACAAAGGCAGTTGTGAAGGAGCGTTTTGTTCGCGTCATCATCGATAGAGGGAGTTACAATAACTTGGCTAGCATGGAGATGGTGGAGAACTTGTCGCTAACCACCAGACGACATCCTCATCCATATTACATCTAGTGGTTCAACATCAGTGGCAAGGTTAAGGTAACACGTATTGTTCATGTACATTTTATCATTGCTACATATTCTAATTATGTTGATTGTGATGTGGTACCATGCAAGCATGTTCAGCTTTACTTGGTAGACCATGGCAATTTGATAAAAATTATGTACACCATGGTAGGACAAATTAGTATACTCTTGCTCATAAGGATCAAAACATAACTTTGCTTCCTATGTCTCCTGAACATATTATGAAAGATGACATTGCTAGAGCTAGTAAAGCAAAATAGGAGCTAAATAAGAGTGAAAATCATATTGTAGCAAAGGAATTTGAGCAACACAATAAGCCAAATAAATCATCATCTATGTGGCATCTGAAATAAAATTGAAGAGTGGATGTTTACTTGCTACTAAATCTAATATTACTAATTTGGATGTTGTTGCATCTATTTGCTATGTTTTTGTATGCAAAGAGGTATTAGTTTCATTCGAGGACATGCCTCCCTCTTTGCCTCTTGTTTTCACTAACATTTTCCAGGATTTCGCTGACGTCTTTCCACAAGACGTGCCACCGGGATTACCATCTAATCGAGGGATTGAGCATTAGATTGGCTTAATTCCCGGTGCATCGCTACCCAACTGTGTGCCATACCATACCAATCCAGAGGAGACGAAGGAGATTATGTGTCAAATACAGGAGTTGCTCGACAAAGGTTATATATGTGAATCCCTTAGTCCTTGTGTTGTTCCTATTATTCTAGTGCCTAAAAAGGATGGTACATCACGTATGTGTGTTGATTGTACATGCATTAAAAATATTACTATTCATTATCGTCATCCTACTCCTAGGATAGATGATATGCTTGATGAATTAAGTGGCTCTATAATTTTTTCCAAAGTTGATTTGCATAGTGGATACCATCAAATTCGTGTGAAATTGGGAGATGAATGGAAAACAACATTTAAAACTAAGTTTGGTTTGTATGAGTGGTTAGTCATGCCTTTTGGGTTAACTAATGCACCTAGTACTTTCATGAGATTAATTAATGAGGTTATACGTGCTTTCATTGGACGATTTGTGGTAGTCTATTTTGATGATATACTGATTTATAGTAGATCTTTGGAGGAACACTTGGAACATTTACGTGTTGTTTTTAATGCTCTACGTGATGCACGTTTGTTTGGTAACCTTGGGAAGTGCACCTTTTGCACTGACGGGGTATCTTTTCTTGTCTATGTTGTTCCTCCACGGGGAATTGAAGTTGATAAAGACAAGATTGAAGCTATTGAGAGTTGGTCGTAGCCCAAAACGGTCACACAAGTGAGGAGTTTTCTTGGCCTTGCTGGTTTCTATAGGCGTTTTGTGAGAGATTTCATCACCATTGTTGCACCTCTAATGAGCTTACAAAGAAGGACGTGCCTTTTTGCTTGGGGTACCGCACAGAAAGAAGCCTTCATGGTATTGAAATATAAGTTAACACTTGCTCCTTTACTCCAGCTTTCTAAATTTAATAAGACTTTCGAGCATGAATCTGATGCTAGTGGAATTGGATTAGGAGGTGTGTTATTACAAGATGGTAAACATGTTGCGTACTTTTCTGAAAAATTGAGTGGGCCTAGTCTGAAATATTCTACTTATGATAAGGAATTATATGCACTTGTTCAGACTTTGGAAACATGGAAACATTATTTATGGACCAAATAATTTGTTATACATTCAGATCATGAATCTTGGAAACATATTAAAAGTCAAGAATAACTGAACCATAGACATGCTAAATGGGTTGAATACATTGAGACTTTCCCTTATGTCATTAAACACAAGAAGGGTAACGAAAATGTTATTGCTAATGCATTGTCTCGTTGTTGCACTATGCTTTCACAACTTGACTTTAAAATATTTTGTTTGGAGACCATCAAAGATCAATATGTGCATAATGTTGAATTTAGAGATGTCTTGCATCATTGTAAAGAAGGGGGGACATGGAACAAGTTCGTCATTAATGATGGATTTGTGTTCCGTGCTAACAAGCTATGCATTCCAACTACCTCAGTTCGTCTTTTGTTGTTGTAGGAGGTGCATGGAGGAGGATTAATGGGACATTTTGGCATGAAGAATACGGAGGACGTACTTGCTACACATTTCTTTTGGCCAAAGATGAGACGGGATGTTGAGCGTTTTGTTGCTCGTTGCACTACATGTCAAAAAGCTAAGTCATGACTCAATCCTCGTGGTTTATATATGCCTTTGCCTGTACCTAGTGTTCCTTGGGAGGATTTATCCATAGACTTTGTTTTAGGTTTACCTCGAACAAAGAAGGGGGAGGATAGCATATTTATTGTCATGGATAGATTTTTAAAAATGGCACACTTTATACCATGTAATAAAAGTGATGGTGTTGCTAATGTTGCTGATTTGTTCTTTCGTGAAATTATTCGCATGCATGGTGTGCCAAATACAATTGTTTTAGATCGTGATGATAAATTTCTTAGCCACTTTTGGAGATGTTTATGGGCTAAATTGGGGACTAAACTGCTTTTTAATACTACATGTCACCCCCAAACTAATGGACAAATTGAAGTAGTCAACAGATCATTGTCTACTATGCTTAGGGTTGTTTTGAAAAATAACTTGAAAATGTGGGAATAATGCTTGCCTCATATTGAATTTTCTTATAATCGTTCATTGCATTCTACTACTAAGATGTGCCCCTTTGAAATTGTGTATCGTTTCATACCTCATGCACCTATTGATTTGTTGTTTCTTACATCTTTGGAGAAGGTTAATTTTGATGCTAAACAACATGTTGAATTGATCTTAAAACTGCATGAGGTAACTAAGGAAAACATTGAGCGCATGAATGCTAAATAAAAACTTGCTGGAGATAAGGGTAGAATTTTTTTTGTCTTTGCACCTGGAGAACGTGTTTGGTTACATTTCCGCAAGGATAGATTTCATGATTTGTGCAAGTCAAAGCTAATGCCACGTGATGATGGTCCTTTTAAGGTGTTAGAGAAAATAAATGATAATGCATATAAACTTGAGCTGCCTGCGGAGTTTGAGGTTAGTCCCACTTTCAACATTGCGGATTTGAAGCCTTATTTGTAGTGAGTAAGATGAGCTTCCGTCGAGGATGACTTCATTTCAAGGGGAGGATGATGAGGACATCCCTACTAACGTTACAACCACATCCCCACCAGCTACACATAATGGACAATTTACTACAGCCCGTGCATGCCAACTAAATTATCATGTACTTTCGTTTCTTGGAAATCCTTCTAATGTTCACGAACATATGATGTTGCCTAAATCAGATACTTTTGTTTTACTTATGAATGAAGAACCCGAGCATGGACAAGAAGGATGGCAATTGGAGCGGGATCAAGCATGGAGGAGAAGGTGCACACGCAGGAAAGAACAATGGAGTTTCTAGTGGTGATTTTTGCACTTTGAAGCCACCATAAGAAGAGCATGAAGGCTTGGATGAAATATACAAGATGCAACTTCATAAATTTCGTCCATAGGCTAATATACGTCATGCGTTGCCTTATTTTTGGGCCAGACCCATTTAATTTCGAAATAGCACTTTATAGGCTGTTTTTAGAGTCCGTGTGTGGGGGGAAACAGAGTTATGGTCAGTTTCGGACCCCTCCTCCAAGGGGTCACGAAATTCCTCCTCTATTCCCCCATATATACAACCCATAGGGCGCCGTTTAGACTTGGATTTTGTTTAGATTATAAGTTTACCATAGCAGCAACTTCACGTTCTTCGTTTGTGTTCCCCGACAAGATAAAGGCGTCACAGAACCCCACTTTCATCAATAAATATTTCCTCTTATATTCGTAATATCCACATTGCAATCTTAGTTTCTTGCTTGTTCTTCGTTTGCGTGCAGGAAACAGACCCATGTGGTTAGGTTATTCATGCTCCTGCGTGGTTAATAACCTCGAGGAGTTGGTTTGGAGATAGCTAAGGCGTGACGTCCTCGCATGCTCGTAGTTGGGTCGTCAAAGTCGACTCTACCCAAAGTGACAGCCACATCTCATCGAAATACGGGGACAACTTCGCCTCAATCATAAACAAGCCTTGAAATCCACTAGATGATCAATAATAGGAGTACAAATCGAGATGGAACGGTGGAGTCGACACCGATTGGAGTCCGAAATACCAACTCTACTTTTGGAAAATATGATCCTTCTTGTGAGATGCCTTGGTTTCCAAAAGGACAGTCATCACAACTTCCGCCAGATATTACCTATTTTTTTACACGGGGTACTCACATCACGCCACTATTGCACGCCCATTTTCGTGATTTTTGTAGTACATGTGCATTTCCTCCAATTAAATTACTAACAAGCCTTATTTTGGTGAAAAATGTCTTAAAATTAGCAAACGAGTCATGAAATGCGAACCAAAATCAATACATGGGTTAAAAGGTGATTGTGTGCCGATGAAAATAATTCGAGGCGAAATGATGAAGTCGCATATTCATTTGAAATGAAAATATGATTATTGTGTGTAAACAAATAGAAAACAATTCATTCATTAAAGTCGTGGCTACCCAAACCATGCCCGATGACACCTAATGCACGCAAAGTGAGTAGGGCATTCTGATTGGCCAAAACCCAAACCACACGGATCGTACGTCTGAACCGTAGGATGCACCCACATCAAACGACAGTCCTTGTCCCTCTCGTTAACACACATAATTGCAGTGTGGATTTGATTTATATGCACTAAAGGTACCATATATGCTAAAAATGACTTAAATATAACAAATGAGCCCATAAATGCACTAGAAATTCAAACATGTCGTATAATGATGATTGGCTATAGTGGGAAGGAACTAGAGGAGAGGCCATGAAGGCACCGTCGATTGGAGTTTGATTTTCCACTTCTCCCTTTGATGCTATGATCCTTCTACTGAGATGTTATGGTTTCCAAGGAGCAATCATGGTAACTTGTGCCAAAGTTTACCAAAAAACTTCCATGGTGTCTCGGGATCACGCCACAATGACACACTAATTTCCATGATTTTCTGAGTCCATCTGCATTTCCTGTAATTAAATTACCAACATGCCTTATGTAGGTGGACGCATCGCACAGCTGAAAAGTTTGAAAATTATTTTTATTCCTTGGACAACGAATGAAAACCCACAAAATGACACAAAAATGATTTTTAATGCCTTCTTTGCCACCATCCACATGTAGTTGCAGTTGGGATTTGATTTATATGCACTAAACATCCGGTAAATGGAAAAAGGGCTAAAAAATATCAAACGATACATGAGATGCGGTACAAAATGAATACTATGGTACAATGATAGCTGCATACTGTGGGAACAATTTCAAGAGAAAACGATGAGGTCACGTCTACATTTCAAAGTTGTCATGTTTTCATTTCAAGCAAATTTATGTTGCTTGTGCCATGGGTTACTATGTGAAACCGTTTGCATAGGCCTTTCCGCGGGGCGAAAGGTGCTCTTTTTTCACCCTTTTCACCGAAGCCTCCAAAATGCCCCCCCACCCGCGCCCTCCCCAGTTTCTGTCAATAGTCCGCATATTCTACCCAAACTCCATCATCGACAGCTCCCTCTCGTCCCCCAGATCCACACCAAAACCGTTTCGGTGCCGTCGTACTCAACCCGGTCGTGTACCAGCTTCTCGGCATCAACCCTACCCTTCACTCTCGTTCCGAAAACGCGGCTGCCCACGCCTCGCCATCTTCGTTTCATCACCGAACGCCCTCGAGCATATCTATCATGTACCCTCGCCTCTCTTGTCGGGTTTGAACAAAAAACATGTTAGTTGCTGCCCTCCATCGCGGTGAGGCCCATTATCCCGCGATCCCTTTTCCTATTTGGTTCAGTTTGTCCCCAAATTGGTTATAAAATAATGGAGAGCGTATGCATGTTTATCATCTACCTTCTAACTACATATAAGGTGTATTTGTTCCAATTAGTTATTGTCGAGTTACATATCATGTGTGCACGAGTCGCAAAAAATGAATAGATTAGTTGTACATTTCCAAGTTGTCACATGCCATGTCTAGACTACTTGCTGCCAAGCGTTACCTTTAATTTATGCTTATCCCCCTTTTATGAATTGCATGTGTCCTTTGTAGATGACGATTAGTAGCGACAACGGTCGGACTTCTGTTGATGTATCTTCATATGAGTCTAAAGCCAACATGTTTGCAACAGATGATCGTGGATCAAGAAATGAGGAAGGGATAGAGCTACCACAATCACCCTTCCTGTCAGGAGTCGAAAGAATGCTCCAAGAAAGCCCACACACCATCCTAAAGGTGTATAGTAACTAGATGACATTGATTTGAAGTCTTGGGCTCTAACTAAACTAGATGAAGCATGCACGAGGTTCAGGAGTGTGTGTGCATTTGTTGGCAGGGCAAGGCTCAACATTAATCTGTCGAGGTTTCAGAGGGCTGATACAAAAACACAACATATGATAGTCCGGGAGATCATGGAGCACTTCAACGTTTCTGGGGAGTGGAGAGAGCAAGTGGAACACTCTGCAGTTGAGTCAAGGCAAGGACCCCAATCCCCTCATACCCCCAAATTACAAAGGAAGACTGTACAGAATTCAAAAGAGTTTGGGCCAGTGAAGAGTTTGTTAAGAAGAGTGCCATGCAATCGAACCTCAGAAGAAGAACACACACACACACCGTATGGGTGTGGCGGGATACTACGACATGAAACCGATATGGGATCGGGAGGGGAAAGAAGTAGTAGTTGTGGGTGGCAAACCAGCCTTTAGTGAAATTAGGGGCATTCGCGCTAGGAACTACTTGCGGGCACATGCAAAGAGGCATGAAGAAGGTTCTTATTACTTTGAAAACTCACTAGACAAACAATTGTATAATGTGATGCTAGAGGCTTCCAAAAACCTTGGAAGGGTATACAAGAAAGGGCCATGTGGTATTCTATCCGAGGCACTGACTACCAAAGAGCCCCCTGGCCGTGCAAGGGGTATTGGGGTCAATGTCCCACACAAGAGGTCTTTCTCACTAAGCAAAGGAGAGAGGCTCAGCATGAACAAAGCTAGGAGTGAAAGTAGGCGAAATCGGTTGAACGAAAGGTTTAAGAGAGACATGTATCTTGAAATTCGAAAGGAGGTTGAGGACTCATTATACAACAGAAGACTCTAAAGCTAAGAGATAGCCAGGAGATGCAAGGGATGTCACTTTTTGTATGGCAACACTACACAAGAGTAGTTGTGCATCAGCTGGCCCCGACGACAATGAGGCTGCAGATGGACATGATGGTACTATATCTGATCTATATGGACAGGGGGAGAGTGAAGGCCTTGCTTACACAATATGAAGGTACTTTAAAATGTGCAACAGTGTGGGTTTACAACCCTGACTCTGACAAGGGACTCTTGTTAGACAATGTTCAATTGAAGCCGAGTTGTGTGAAGTGCTACAGGACTGAAATAAAGCCTAAATTCAGTAATTTTGTCCTAAAGAATGTCCAAGGGGACCCTGATGAGAAGAGGACCTTGGAAGAAACATGCTTAAATCATATTTAGTGGCCACGGAAAGAAATAGACTTCCTGGATGAGATCCCTCCATCCACCCCCAAAGCAACCAATGTCACCCTCGAACCGGTAATCCCTTCTCACCACAACAGATCTTGTGTGACTCCCCCGATGAACATACTAGACGTAATCCGATGCCCGGGGCATCAACCTGTGATCAGCCCACCCGACTTCCTGCCTTACACACCAGGTCATCATCTGTCCTGAGCAGCATATGGCAAGGCCTACAACTTTTGAAGACGCATCATCGGTTCAGATGCCGGAAACTGAAGCAAAAAGTGCAGACACATCGACACTACATGCTCAATAGACAAACCCGGTGGAACTGCCTACTAAGCAGTTTGAAAGTCGGGAACCGCCTGCTAAGCAGTCTGAAAGTAAGAAACCGCCTTCTCATCAATCTAGCGGTTTGCAACACCTAATAAGCATAATGATGTGCGGCACTGCCGACTCAGCAAACCAACGCGTTGTCACAGTCGCATCAACACACCGATATGTTGGCACCAACTTCTCAGAAGCCAAGCGTAGTTTCAATGGCCGGTCAGATGTCCGCCGCCTCTGCTACTACAGCTCAGCAGTCTGTCATAGCAGCACCATCTGCTCATAAGTCCATCATACCTTCACCGGCTTCCCAGTAGCACGACGTTTAAGAAACTGGATGTCAAACCAGATGTGCTTTAGCTAACAAGAGGAAAGCGGGCACGGTTGCACACGGGAAGATGGGCCCCCCAAAAACCAAGGCGGGATGGGGCCAATAGCCTCCTACTACAAAGACTCATTGCCCATAATCAAATTAACAACATGTTTTTCGAAGGGATGGGTAATCCCGCTTCTAACGCCATGCCCAATGGTGAAGTTGAAAAGCTACTTCCTAGTAAGAAAGCATACCCATTTAAAGCACGCAAGTACAAGCATGGCCAACCATTTCTTGTTGGCGAATACTTTGAGGAGTGCAGTTCGAGTTGTCGCAAGTTACATAAATATTGCATGGACAGAATGTGAGAAGGATAAGATCATAACATTCTGGAAGTGCACTACGACAGTAGGCATTTATCTCACCTTGCATGTACCATCAGTATGGAATTCGAGGACTTTCATATCGTCTTCAACTTCGATGAGCTTGCTATCACTCTTGTGAAATGCTTGATGTTGTAAGTACTTCACAAACTCTAATCAACTTCACCATAAAAGGTTGTAAATGGAAAAAAAAGATAATTGTATTGTATTCCTATCACGGGATTGACGATGCAGATATCATTAAGGTGCATGCGTTTTTCATAGATCCTCATTTAGCAAATAACATTCTGTTACGTAATAATGATACACGCAAGGCTTCCATTGAACATGTTGCCAATATCTTGTGGAAGTTACAGGTAGGAGAATTCTTCAGGTGGCCATTTCATGAATGTTAAGTTAAATATACAAGCACACATACATTGATTGTCTTTCAGTTTTCTACATAGTTCGTAAGTTCAAGGTTTTCTTAAACTATAGCCATCACTAGATCTTTGTTGTCATTGTTCCAAAACGCAACACAGTTTACTACCTGGATTCTCCCAGAGATTCAAATAAGCCCCAACATTTGAATAACCTTCAGGGTTTCATGGATAGGTACTGAATTCTTTGATGTTAATATGTTGTGTTCATATCTGGTTTAAGAATTGAGTATGTGAAAATTCATCTTCATTTGTAGTGTATTTTCAAAGAACATAACGTTAGGAGGGATACGGTTCGACCGCCAACTACCTCTGCATCACGTGTTTGTTTCTTCGGTAAGACAACGAAATCTGTTATTTTCAGAAAATGCTAGTCAGATGTTCAAGTTTCTAAGTAAGCCTCTTTCTATTTCTCTCAAAAGAAAAAAAGAAACAACTTACACAAGTTAGTTTGTTCCTAACAGGGAAAATACCTGGCAAATATTGTACAAAACAATTCAGTGTCCTCAACAACAAGAAAGGAACAACATATGTGGATACTGGTAGTTGCGCACACATGATGAACCTATGCAGACATGTTGAATGTGGTATCGATGCTAACAAAATAGAACCAGTAAGTTTGTTTCTTAATTACTATCTTCTACTCCACGCGTATGTCACATTCTGATCTAAAAATCTTGCAGTTGATCTTCGGACTAATGACCTCTAAATCGCTCGCCACAGATGAATTGTTGTTTGTTAGGACATTTATCAACATTTTCTTTGTGAAACACTATATCAAGCCCAGTCCAGACGTCGCATTGTTTTCCATGTAATCATATCTTTTATTTCATAAATTATGATTATATACTGCATATGTCTGTAGTATATCTATGGAATTTAGCTAGCATTTATTCAATTGCATATTGTTGCGAATTTTGACGAATGTTCTTCGTGTGGACACTATTTGTTCAATTGCGTATTGTGGCGAATTATGATAAATGTTCTCATGTGGACACTATTTGTTCAATTGCATATTATGGCGAATTTCCTATTCGTAGGGTGATTCAAATGCATTATTTTAGAATAACCTCGTCATTTTAGCGCACACGATTCAAGCAACTGAGCGTGTGCGATCCAGAATGGAAACCACGTGCAACTCATAGTGCAACCGCCTGTCATCTACAGAAAAAGCACACAAGATATAACCTGAAATGTTGGTGATACATGAGAAATCACAAACGATTTTCAGCACTTCTACGTGCGCGTAGGAGATCATCAATCATTTGTGATAGCACCTTATCTCACACATGAGCCAACAGGAAACCGTGCCCGATACAAAGACGATCCCACACGTAAATTGTTAGGGAAACGTGTATGATGATATCATGCATGCCAGACGCTTGCCAGAGAAAACTCATCTACGGTGGTGCAGGTATCACACATAGTTTCTATAATGGCCCATGTGGATTAGGTAATGTTTCGCAAACGGTAAAAGGTCAAACACCATTTGTTTTCCATGAGCAATTAGACGCATTTGACTCATGATAGACATATGTGATTGATCCTCGATCTCACATGTATGCCAAATATATAGCGTGTGTGATATGTTCCTGCATCGCAGCACACGATTATATTTGGCACCACCGCCGACGATTTTTCTGTGTCGTGTGGGTTGGACCCCCCTATCTCCCACACAAACAAGGCGACGGTTTAAACATTCGTCGTGGAAAGGGGTTAAAAACCGTCCGTATAGCACGTTGCTGCACCAGTGTACATTGCTAATTGTCCTTGGTGGGAAATACAAGCTAAGACGGCATCAAGGCAAGGAAAGGATGGTAGTTTTGATAAGAATAAGAAATCAAAGAAATTATCATCAAAGTCTTTAAAAACCAAGAAGAAAAATTAATGCAAAGCTCGTGCCTACTTGGGAAAGGGAATGGATTCTGAAGAATCTGGATTTGGGAAAGCTTCTAAAAACAAGAAAATTATGGAGACGAATTAGACTCCAGGATAGCTGGCATCGCATGTGTAACTGCTCTTTTTGTTCGATCTATGTTTATCAATGTAGAGACTAAAGAAAATGAATATGATGACTGTTAGCCTGCATTTTACTTGATGACTAAAACCGCCAAGGTATCATCAAAAGGTCCTTCCTATGATTCAAGTGATGGTGATGATTTTTCTAATGAACCGGAACCAAGCTATTCTAAACTTGCCTAAATTGTCACTAAGCAAAAAACAAATTACATGGAAAAATTGCAAAGGACACTTGGTAAGCAAGAAGATCTGTTGATTAGGGAAATCGAAAAGAACCAGACTTTGAATAATAAATATGAACTTCTTTGGTTAAAGTTTGATGAACTATCTAGTTTTCGCGATGCTCTTTCAATTGATCACGACAAACTTACTTTTGAATTTCTCAAAAGGAAGCAAGATATCAAGAAATTTAAAGTGTCTCGTGAATATTTAAGGATGTAGAATGATTCCTTGCTTGCTCGGCAAATCAATGTTGCTCGTTAAGAATTTGCTCCAACTTGCTTCAAAGTGCATTGAATAAGATTCTACTAATTCGTCACCTGAAAGTTCAAATGTTTCTAAAAAGGCTATCTCTAGGTCTTCAACTATAAATATGGGTAATAACCCCTCTAACGAGGAAACCATATATATTTGTTAATGAGAATGCCAGTTTAAGAATTTTCCAAAGACTTGAATGTTCAAAAGTCATAAAGGGCACCAAACCCTTTTTGATATCATCCAGAAGCAGATTTTCAACAAACATAAATTCCAGAAAAGAAGGGGTAGTTGTTCACAATGTTGATGGCTCCTATTGGACACCTGAGCAATATCCCAAAACTCAATGGGTGCTCACTATAGGAAACCTCTCGATCCCTCTCTTTTATCTGGAAATGATTCTAATGATTACTCCACCATGCATGAGTCATTTGACTAACTATAAATTGTTTAAAAGATAATATGGTGAAGTTTTTGCCAAATATATTGGAACTCATTACAGGAATGATCCTCCAGTGAACAAAATATGGTTAAGCAAAGAACTTCTAAACAACACTCAAGTGAATAGTGTTATGACTCCACAACATAGGCACCATCTAAGAAGGAACTCTTCACAGGTCCAAGGACCGAATTCTTCAAATGGTCACAAGCCTGATGATGGCTATGTTGTTGAGTCCTCGCTAGGTTCCAATGCTAAGTCTCATGAATACATGCATTATTTTTTGAACCACTATGTTCACAAATCTTTGAAAAATTTCTCTGTTTTTTCATTTGGTTACTATCACCCATCTGTTAAGCAAAATTCTAATGCTTCACGTGCCAAGTCTTCATATGTTCACCACTCATCAATTTCTTCTACGTCACCCATACTAACGTGGGTGGTTAAGAAGAACTTATTATTCTGTAGAAATATGTCTTCGGAGATGTAGAATGGGTCATAGGCAGTGGGTGCACTAATCATATGACTGGATATAAAAGCATGTTGGTTGATTTTGTGCCAAGTGTTTCTTCACGATACAACTCTATGTTATGCCCATGCACCTCCATCGATCCTATCTATATGTACATATGCTACTTGGTTGTGCTATGTGTTGAAAACGATACAACAAAGTTTTGTGAATGTCATTTACATTTTACTCTCCTATTTTTTAAAAATTAATTGTGGTGGTCAGGTGAACAATTATCTATAATTAGCTACAATATTCTCCTCATCAAATATTACCACTCTTTTAGCTGCTAGGTCTATTTCTTAGTTGAAGATAAAAACCAATTTATCCATGGTTAATCTGGATATTTTGTATACTCATATATTTATGAAAACTCGATCATTACCACAAAATAGTCGGGCGCGGCAACGCACGCCATCATGGTTTAGTGTAGATAAAAAAGGAAATTTCTTGGTCTTGCCCATGCTAAAGATACTTCCTCTTTGACACTTAAAGCTGCAATGGATTACATGCTTATGACGTACAATTTGATTTTTGCAATGGACAGTGGGCAAGGATATAACGGGGCTAGTAACATGAAAGGTAATATTACTGATATGAAGAGATGAATTTCACAAATGATGAATTATGAAGACTTTTATGACAATTAAGCAAGTACACTTCTTGTGTGCGTATGGATAAATGTTGAATTGTTAAGACTTTTATGGCAATTAAGCATACACATTTCTTAGTACAAGGTTTACATGTTTGAAAAATGTATATTAGCTTTCAGTTGTAACGGCAGAGTCAAAAAAGCATGAACAATATTATGAAAAGTCTGTTTTTGCTTCCGAGCTCAAATGCACCTGCCTGAGAAAAAAAATCTTAAAAACTTTTTTTAAAATTCAGAAAAATATGAATTTTTTTGTGAGAAGCATTGACAAAATTTCTAGGCACCTGCAAAATTTCATCATGAAAACACATTTGTGAAAGTCGTAGCTTTGGTTTTTTTTTCTGCGACTTTCACAAATGTGGTTTTATGATGAAATTTTGCAAGTGTCTAGAAATTTTGTCAATGCTTCTACAAAAAAAATCACATTTTTCTGGCGAAAAATAGATGCATCCGAATATTATATCATTTGCAAACTTCTTAAGTCGGTGCTCATTCTTTAGGTAGCGCTACAGTGTTGGAAGGTTTTTTTATCAATGAACTATGTGAAGAACTAAGAAACAAAATGGATGATGAATATTTAAAGAATTGCTTGGTTACATAAAGAATTCTTCAAGCAAATAAAATATGAGTAAGTTTCAATCTCAGAAAAGGGGATCGTAAAGTTATATTGTAATTTTCTTTATTGTTTCATAATATTAATAGTTATACTGTAATTTTCTTTGTTGTTTCGTAATATTAATTGTTACAAATATTGCATATTTTGCTACTATTAGCGATATATGGTCATTGGCTCATTGATGTTGCTATGCCACTGCACATTTGTTGTCCTATTATACTGCATTGCAAATAAAAAATAAAATAGGGGGCGAGTTCCTGCATCCACCATGAAAGGAAGGAGACTTGAGATACACTAGCACTACTGATCGCAGAAAATACAAACATACTAGTAACTCATAAACAGACATAGCTTATTTCGTCTCTAGGTCTTATTTTCAGCAGCTCCGGAAAATAATGCTTCATATGCGTCAACAACATTTCTCCTGCATTAAAGCATCTCTTCAGCCGCAGCTGTCTTAACCCACAAACTAGAAGCATCCATCCAGCTTTTACTGGACCAAAGAATCGTCCACGCCTACACCTATGCTGCCTGATCTTTCAGGCTCATTTCCACCTGCGATGGCTCATCGTTGTCAGAAGAGGATGAAGAGGAGGACGAGGAGTCTGTACGGTGCCCAGAAGGGCCGCGCGGTGGCAACTCTGACCCCTGTTCTTGCTGACTACCTGGACAAAGAAAACACACAAGTCAGAACCCCGCCACAAGTAATCACCATTTTCTGTTCTTTTTTTGGAAACTATCACAGTGAGAATAGATTTGCTCCAGCTCACACACACACTAGTCTCCAATTTGTTCAGGCATGTTCCTCACATAGTATTAACAATCTATAAATTGTTTCAATAATAATGCTAATAATAAGGTGCATGATGGTACCATTTGGCTATGGGACCCAATACAGTTTCCAAGTGAATGCAAGAAATATTGTTTCAACTATACAAGCTAGAGCAGTCGCATTATTAGGCAGGTACTCTTATATACAGACCAATGAGATATTCTCTTTATTTGTTTTCGAACAAGGAAACTATTTCACTGATTGAAATGTCTGACCAGTGTTATTTCTTCCTCTATTTTACCCAAAAAGGCTTTCGCCCCGCTTTATATATAAAGCAATGATCCACAACAAGCCGATACAATCGCACGCCAACACAACACACACCCAAGGCATGATACATCGGTGCTGATCGCAGCAATATCACTTGAAGCACTCAATCGGAAATGTCAACGTGAAGAGATAAAGCCGCATACGACAAACCGTGAGCTTCAAGACGGTGCCTTCAGGAAGGAAATGACAACGGAGCGCCGTCACCGCTGGATCCGAGGATCAGAGTTTCCCTCGGAGACGCACGAACGGGCAGTGAGAGCCGCGATGACTTCGCCGCCGCTGGTCCATCTGAAGATAGAGTAGGTTTTCACCCCGGACACCATTCACCGCCCCCGAACGCCACACCCCGGTTACCACGCCGCCCACACGGCCATGGGCACTGGGGAGCACCAAGTCACGGCCTCCGCACAAGAGCACCACACTAGCACCACCAGAGCCGCCGCCCCGGCATCCCAGACCTTGACACCACCTCACCCGAGACCTGCCGCTACCCCAACCAAAGAAACGGGCGAAAAGGTCCCACCTTTCGCACCCCTGGGAGACCCCCAGCGCCGAGACCAAATAGGCCGGCCAAAACTGGCCTCCATCACTCCGTCCTGCAGCCCAAGGGACGAACCAGGCTCGGTCCTGCAGCCGGGCACGAGACGGGCGCGGACCTGCTGCCGAGCGCGAGACAGACGCGGTCCTGCTGCCGGACACGAGACAAACGATAACCACAGCTGGGATAGGGCCAACCCTTCGTTGAAGGTAGCGCGCGAACGACGAGGAGATGGATCGAAGGTCGATGCAAACCGCCGACGAACGAGCCGACACCGGGACATGCCAGCCGCCGCCGTCGCCGACCTGCCAAGCTGCCGTGGAGCCATCCACAGCCGGAGCAGCCGCCACACCGGGCCACTGCCCACCCCGCGCCGCCCGCCGAGCTCCAAGCGGCAGAGCCGCTAGGCACGCACCTCCCTCGACCAGATCTGGAGAGGTGGGAGCTGGCAGCCGCACCCCGCACAAGCCCGCACGCAACGGACCCCTAGCTCCGCCGCCAGACACCGCCCAGTGCCGCCACCGGCCATCCCCGCCAGAGAAACGCAGCATGCCGCCAACGGCCGCCGCCAGCCCGCCAGATCTGGCCGAGCCCAGATCGAGCCGCCACCTCAGCCCCGGGCGCGAGCCGTCGCCGTGGAGCCCACCGCGCCGCCACCAAGCTCCCACGCCGCCGCCGCCAGAGCCCGCCGCGCCCCCCACTAGCACGATGTGCCGCCGCCGGAGGCCATTGGCCCGTGCCAAACCCCCCACACGCGGGGTGAAGGAGCCCCGCCACCACCGGCGCCGGCGGGCTTTGCCAGCGGTGAGGGAGGGAAGGGAGGGAGGAAGGGGGAGGGCCAAGGCCAGCGGCTGGGTTCCCCCCCCCCCCCCCCCCATCGCCTCGTGGGGAGGGAGGGGGGCTGGGGGAGCTCCTCTTCGCCCTCTTCCTCTATTTTTACTTCAATTAGAGCTGACAAATAGAATCACTGAAGCGATGATTCGTATCTCACCTGAATTTTGGGGAACTTTAGACTTTGACTTTTTCGTGTGCCGCCTTATAAGCTTCTTTGTTTTTGTTATAGTCAACTGCCGAGCAAATGGAGAAAACTCGATATCATTCTCACTCCGTTCACCCTGAAAATCCTGATCACCGTCTCCTTTCATAGTCTTCAAGACAAAATGCATTGCTTTCTTTCGTTGTGAACTGAACAATCCCTTCACAGAGGTGGCAAATCCATCACCAGCACCATCACTTGGTTTTCTAAGGAAAGCTGGTAGTTGATCAGAGTTTCCACCTTCATCACCATCGCTGTCACTCAAATTAAAATCACTGGCAGCAATTAATCCTGCAGTTGGCTCTTTTTGGCTAGTGGATTTAGCTTTAAACTTTTTACCCTGTAAAAAAGAAGCAACGTCTATGTCAAAGGATTACCTTGACAACCTTAAAGATCCATAGAAGCATCACGATGTGCTGTTTAACTACTTAGCATTCAATACGGAATGCCATTCCACCTCAAAAGTTAGAAAGCAAAATGAAAAAAAAGCACCTGCATGCCAGTTACTGACTTCAGTACTCCCCATACAATATGTTTCTTTACTCGTGAAAACAGTCTTGCCCATGTCCCAGTAAAATCTTCACGATGAAAGGTATCCATGAGTAGCCTTACATCACTAACAGCAAATGGCAATCCCTCATACGTGAGAAGCAATTCAACCTAGCATATCATCAAAAGTTTACATTATATGTACTAAAATAGCGAGCATATATTAAAGAAGATGACAATTGTTTCAGCAGGTTGTGTACTATGGTTAGTAGGTTGCATAAATAGAACATCATTTGATGAAGTATACACCAACCAACCTGGCTTATCTTTATATTGCGGAAGTCCATCATCTTCTGAGGTCTAGATTGCTTCACCTCATTAGGTTCATAAGCTACAGATTCAGCCACATTTTCCTCCCATGTTCTGTCAGATGATGACTGGTTACTGGGACTGTTTGTTTCTGCAACCGAAGTGCCCTTCTTAACTCGACGTGTCCCCGCCGTAGTAGAGACTTTGAAAAGTTCCTATATAAGGAAAAGGACAAGCACAAAATGAGCAACAAAGAGAAAGCATAATTACTAAATCACAGCACAAATACCATGAAATGATGTTCTAACCTGCCGCTTTTGTGGGTGCTGCTCATCACCAGGGAAGAAATATCCCCACATCATTCTGTACATTGATTCTGTTAAATAAATTTTCAGCGGATAGATGTCCACCTACATTAACAAGGTAGAAAGGAGAGACTGTCATTCACCAAACTGTTTCTTTGAAGCAAAATTATTCACTATGCTGAAAACAACCTGACAGTAATACTGTTTAATGTTTGTTCATACAGCTTGATCTCTTGTTCATATAAACTACTGAGGTGGGCAAAGCTAGCAGTCAAAAGAAAAATTTGTCACTAAACTTCAGTTCATCAACTTTAAAATCCGCTGAACCTACCAACAAACTCTCAATTACTGAGTTCCCATCAGTCGGAGCTCCTTGCCTAGCATTAACACGAAGCATTGCATTCCTGCATTGAAATTAGTATTGAACCATGGTTGTTCAGAATGGATAATAGATGTTCTTCCAAGCTAAAATGAATCATACAAATGAATCAGGTTTAAGAACAGAAAATGCAGAACAAACTGTAAGAACAAAAGTTCAGATTCAAATATCACACTAGGCATCCATGCCTTTGGTTTAGTTCACTTCTTTGTCTTAATGGAGTCGCAGTTAATCTTGGATGTACTTCCTCTGAGCTCAATTCACACAGAAATGAATAGAGTTGGAACCCATAGTCCATGAACTCTACATGTGTCACTTATTAGTAATGCGCGATGCAGATGCTTGGAGACATGCTTACAAAAAATAAAATGATTAGATTGATTAGACACTACTAGTGCCGGTGCTAGATTTTTAGTGCCGGTGCTTGATTAGACACTACTAGTGTTAAGGTGCGTGAGGGAGATAACTCTCAGACCAGTTCTTGGTGATGTGGCTATGCTTCTCTTCAAGTGCCCATTCAGAAGCTTCTTGCATTGTGCCTTAGTTTTAGATACATCTGTATCTAGACAAATCTAAGACAAGTAATATGGTTTGGAGGGAGTAGTTTTTCAAAGTTACACTGAAATATAGTGTAGCTATCTCCAGCAAGTAAGTTATACAACTATCTAAGCACCAACAAAGAGGTGCTTGCATTGGCGGAGATAACCTCAGACGGATGCTTGGTTATGTAGCTGTTTTCTCTCTCTCTTTAAGTGCCCATGCAGGAACTTATTGCGCTGCACCTTTGTGATGCCCTTACATATTTCACTGTTAGCAGTGCAAAGTTTCTTTGAGATATATTTTGTGTGTGATAGAGTTTCACATAGGCTATATTCCTGTTGTTGGAAAATGCAGATCCCAGACTAGAAGTAATATCTTACAAAATGAAAGAATCTGCAATTAAGTTGGCAAAATGAGAGGCTGAAGAGTCCACACATGACTAAAAGAAATCTCACGTTACTTCACTCTTGCAAAAGAGATATTGTAGTTACTATTGATTAATACTGCAAGGGGAGAAGAAGCCATACTTGCCCCATTCAGACGGTGGATTCCAGGGTGCAACAACAGTATCAGATTTTGCATTAGCAAGACCATTTCTGAGAACAAACAACTTGGTTGTCAACTGAGCAATGCCTATGTCTTTGTAGTCCCGGTCAAAATCATAAATCTACAGATACATACAGAAAAGGTCAGCAAAAGATCTAAATAGGCATGCACATTCTGTTATTCAGAGAAGAAACTAAAGATAATGTTGTATGTGAGCCCATGTTAGTCTGGCCCATAAGGCCCAGGCCAGTTCCAGTGACCTAGAAGAGGAACCAGACTCCTCTCAAAGAAAAAGGAGGGCCAGATTGCCTCAAAAAATAAGAGGAGCCAGATCATGTCCGGTCAGATGCGCCGCTCCACACTAGAAAAGCACAAGGTGCCCTCCCTCCCTCTCTCACGACATGGTATCAGGACCAGGTTTTTTTTTCTCGAGCGAGATTTTCGGAAACCGGTTTTCCCACCACCTGCCGAGAAAGCTTCATACCACCCGAAAATTTCATTTTTTTTAATTTAAACGCCAAGCTAATGTCAAATAAAGCTTGTGTGCCTGTATTAGCAGAACCCATGACTTAGCCTGGTGGTAGGGCTTGTAGCGTCCTAGCGGTAGTGTCCCAGGATCGAATCCTGATTAATGCAACTTTGCTTTTTTATGTGTTACTCCCTCCGTCCGAAAATACTTGTCCTAGAAGTGGATGTATCTAGGCTTATTTTAGTTATAGATACATCCATTTATTCATTTCTAGGACAAGTATTTCCGGACGGAGGGAGTATTATTTATGTTTTCTTAAAAAAATATGAACGAGGTGCGGGAAGGGTGGTTCGAACTCTTGAGCTCCTGAAGAAAAGTGGCCAGGCTGACCACTCAAAAAGGAAAGGTGTTGTGAACATAACCTGTTAAAGTTAATATATTATGAACAAAAATAGTTTGAATTCAAAATTCAGTTGAAAAACTCGGGCGAAATAGAACCAAAATTTCCGGTATTTTCGAACCGGATACTCCGGCCACCACCAGGTCAGGGCACTGGAGACGGTGGTGCCGGCGGTGGGTCCAGCGAGGAGGAGGCAGCGCAACTGGGCGTGGTTGCTGTGCGCGTGCGTGCGGCTGTGTGCCAGCTGCACGGGTGACGGCTGGGTCCGGCAAGTAGGTGGAGCTGGAGGCGGCGTGCTTGGCTGAGGAGAGGAGGAGAAGGAGCTGCTGCTGCTGAGAAGAGGAGGAGGTGATGCGGCTGCTGCGTGCTGTTTGTGATGAGAGGGAAGAACATGCAGTGCTGTGCCGACACTTTTTCCCCTTGATTATTGCGATGTCCCAAGAAGAGGTACACATGTAATCGAGAAGAGAACATGGAAATGAATCTGCTTACAGAGTGGCTGACCAGCGAGGATTTGGGGAGTGTCATAATTGTGGTCAAACAGAGCATATGAACCGTTTCTACATTGGACCGAGAAGAGGCAGGGGCCGAGGGTACTGCGGCAGTAGCAGCCTAGGTGGTCAGAATGGGAGTCGTGGTCACAATGGGAGTGGCAGTTCTTAGAATGCTCTCAAGGCAAATGTGGCTGCTTCAGTTGAAGGGAAGCACCCTTCAGGAGGACAGGAGATTGCTACTAGCTATGCCAATTTTGTCAATACAAATGAAGGTAACATTGAACACGCATCAATAGCAACCCCGATTGGGTCCTTCCCATCCTATGCAATGTCAGACTCTTTGTCATTTTTCCCCCTTGCTGAGTAGCAGAAAAGCTTAGCCATTCATCAGATACATGTCAGAGATCTTTCTCTTGCGTAATAGTAATATCGATTGTTCCCCTATGAGAGCCAAGATAAAATAAACTTGGAATGGGTGCTTGACTCTGGAGCATCACAACATGTTGCTGGAGACTTTAATGAGTTTAAATCATATGTTCCACACACTCTCACACATCAGAAAAACATTCATTCACATAGCAGATGGCACAGCCCAGCCCATCACAAGTGGACAGTCAACTACACACCGAGTATTGAATTATCCTCTGTGTTGCATGTGCCATCTTTTTCCGTGAACTTAGTGCCCTTGAGTGCTTGGTTGACCAAATTGATTGCCGAATAATTCTTGACAAGGTTGTGTTCTTGATCATAAATATGAAGTGTTTCAGTGTTTCAAAGTTTTTTATGCACTTGTTCAAACTTAATTTAATATGAAAATTCAAGAGCTCATATCTGAAATGGCATTGAGTATGTTAACAAGGCCATTGGTGCCTTCATATCGGACAAGGGCACCTTACATTAAACATCTTGTCCGGGCACACCTCTTCAAAATGGGGTGGCAGAGAAGAAAAATCGCCACCTGTTGGAGGTTGGCCCGGGCATTGATGTTCACCATGAATGTGGCCAAGTTCAAATGGAGTGAAGCTATCATGATGGCCACCTTCTTGATCAACCGCATGCCATCCCGGGTGATAGGTATGAAATCACCGTGTGAGTTGATTTTCACCGAAAATAAATCCCATGTTCCTCCCAAGGTGTTCGGTTGTACTTGCTTTGTTCGTGATCACAGGCGATCAGTCAACAAATAGGATCCTCGGGCAGTCAAGTGTGTCTTTATTGGGTATTCTTCACGACAAAAGGGTACAAATGTTGGAGTCTGTTTGTGAGGCGGACATTTGTGAGCATGGATGTTACGTTCCATGAATTGAAGTCCTTTTATGGTGAGAAAACGATGTCTTTTTTGAAGAACTTGACCAATGGCTCCCTACAGAGATTGGTCAAGAGGGGGAGAGTAGTAGCACACAGATGCAAATGCAACAGTTACCAGGAAACATGGGTACTGACACCCCTTCCAGCAGGAAAGAAGGCAACCAGCTACAAGTGGGTATACACTATGAATCAGAATGCGGAAGGGAAGGTTGAAAGATACAAAGAAATGCCTGTGGTGAGGGTTAGAACCAGACATACGACATTGACTACGACGAGACCTTTGCTCCAGTAGTAAAGATGAACACCGTGAGGATTCTGATATCCTGTGCAGCATTTCGGGTGGCCATTACACCAACTTGATGTGAAGAATACCTTCTTGCATAGGGACTTGCTTGCACGAGGAGGTATACATGGTGATTCCACCTGGATTCTCAACTTCTGAGACTGTTGGAAAGGTATGAAGGCTGAAGAAAGCCCTTTACGGACTGAAGCAGTCTCCAAGAGCTTGGTTTGACAAGTTTAGACGGACGGTGTGTGACATGGGGTATGGACAATGCAATGGTGATCATACATTGTTTTATAGACACACTAAAGGGAATATCCATTCTTGCAGTTTATGTTGATATCATTATCACCGGTGATGATGACATAGAGATAGCAAGGTTAAAGGGTTGTCTGAGTACGGCCTTTGAAGAAGTGGCCAGGTCTGGAAAAGGAATAACTTTTTTCTCAAAGAAAGTATACGCATGGCATGCTAGGTTGTCGAGCTGCTTCAACCCCAATTGATCAAAACCATAGTGTCTGCCCGATCAGGTGGATAAAGAAAAATATCATCGATTGGTGGGAAGATTGTTGAACTTGTGTCATGCACGACCAGACATTGCATTTGTAGTTAAGTGTTGTGAGCACATATATGCATGATGCTTAAGCCTAGAAGTGAACACCTTGAGGCAGTAATCTTGAAGGGTTCTCCTAGGAAAGGACTGATATACAAGATCATGGACATCTTGTCGTCGATGGTTACTGTTATGCTGATTCGGATAGCTGCCTAGATGACAGGAGATCAACTTCGTGCCATTGTGTTTTCGTACGAGGAAATCTAGCGTCTTAAAGAAAGCAAGACACAACCAATTGTTTTCAAATCAACCACAGAGGCTGAATACAGGGCCATGTCTCAAGGGTTGAGTGAGTTGTCATGGACAAGGAATCTATTAGAAGAGTTGCAGATATTTAAGACCTGTTGTATGAATGTATGGTGCAACAACAAGTCCATAATTAACATAGCAAACAACTCAGTTCAACATGATAGAACCAAACATGTGGAGATTGATACATTTTATCAAGGAAAAATCGAATGCTGGGATTAGCAAGAGAGAGTATTGTGAGCTCAGGGCAACAGATCGCAGATTGCTTGACTAGATGACTGGCAACCAGAAAACATATTTTACCCACCCACCCACCCTACCTTCGCTCCCGAGTCGCTCCCGCAGGCGCCTCCGGGAGACAACCCTAGCGCCGCCACCTCTTGGTCCTCCCCCCGGCCTTCCTCACCCCGCCGCCGCTGGTGGCCAAAAGGCTGCGGGGCGTAGGTCCCTCCATCTTGCGCGGCTAGGATGGCGCGGGTCGCCACATGGCGGTGCGGTCCGTGGCCGTTCGTGGCGGCGCGACTGTGAGGGGTGGCGGTGTTCGTGCCTGGTCGTGGCGGAGGCACAGCTTGGTGACGGCGGCGGCTGCGTCTGTGGATCTCGGGGTCCTCGGTCCTTCTCCAAGCTCCGTCGACGCGCCGCTGGCTGGCGAGGTGGTGGCTCCGCGTCCCTGTGGTGAGTATGGTTCTGTGGTTCTGTCGCGCGCTGGCTCACGTGGGGTGCTGCGGCCACCCCGTCCCAGCCCAGGGGTGGGCTGGCCAGGACCTGCCAAATCCAGCCCATGTGGTGCTAATCAAAGGTCTAGGGGCAACGACAGTTTGTCGTGGTCAACCGGAGCGGCACGAGAAGCCCCCCCCCCCATCCAGATCCAGGAGGGTCTCGACTGCGGTGGTCAGAGTGGCCTGTTCCACGGCTGATCTGCTCATTTCCACCGGAACGGGGTTGTCTGGGGGCGAAAGGCGGTGCCTTTTCACCTGAGCCTCTAGCAGGTGGTGTCCGACGGCTTGGCCAGGGTTGAAGGCTTCTAGATCAGGGATACCGGGGCAGCGGCCTTGGAAGGTAGACTGCGCGGTCGGCTCTTCGGCGAGCGAAGTTGCGGTGGTGGTGGCATCTCTCTTTGGTTGTGTGGGAAACAAGGAGCGAGGTGGCGGGGAACCTCGCGGTGGCAGTGCTTCAGCAGCGGTGTCTCCCAAATTGTGTTGTGGAGGCTTGTCATTGTGGTGGTGTATTGGTGACCATGGTATCTTCGGGCGGTGCAGAAGAGTCATTGGGCAAAAGCTCCGTGCTTCAACGCTAGCGGCGTCAGGTGACATGTCCTTCTTGGGGGCGCCTTCGTGGTCTCTCTCCATGCACTAGGGCTCCGGGTCGGTCTCGACGACGGCGGCGTGTAGGGTCGTCACCCACTTAGGGGCGTCATCATGGAGCTCGGGTACCCTCTGGTCATGTCTCTTCATCATTGGCGGGCGAGCTCGGATCCTATCTCGAGGCTCCTTAGGCTCTAACTAGGGGTGGCCCCGGCGGCGTCCTATCTTTTACACGTGGCATCGGTGTCATCGCGCCCGATCCTCGTTGTCTGCAGGTAGGATCGGCGCTCCACGAACCGGAGCGAGAGGGCAGGGGGGCATCTCCGGCGACTTCTTGGTGGGTGCGTTGCATTGATGTTTGATGGTTTCGCATGGAGGCGTGGTGTCTCTTGTAGTTAGTAGCCTTGGTGCTTCTTGGTGAGGTGTGGGTGCTCTTATATTCTTGTTTTATCTTTGATCTGCTTTGGAAAGCTTTTCCTCATCACCTTGTATTGGTTCGGCCGTGTTGCTTTATATATAAAGCGAGGCGAAAGCCTTTTTCCGGTAAAAGACTGGGAACCAGAGAATGCAGCTTAGCATCTGACAAGATGAGAATGATAGATATTTATCACCCCTCTTGAGATCCAAGCCAGTTCCAGTGACCTAGCAGAGAAGCCAGACCATGTCCCGTCAGATGCGCCGCTCCACACCAGAAACAACAGTACAAGGTGTTTCTCTCTCTCTCTCTCTCTCTCTCTCTCTCTCTCTCAACAGATAATTGTTCGCCGTCATTTTTTGAAAAGGCACTCCTAGTCTTATGAGCTATTAGAAGTCACAAATTTAAGATTATACTTGGCTGGAGAAAAAAATAAACTTACAATGTCATGTATCTCAGCTTCAGAAAAGGCTTTTCCATCTGCTAACATGCTCCACCCGACCTTGTTTATCCTCAAAGAAACTCTCATGGCACATGAAGGGCTTTTGTTCTTTTCCTTTTCCATCAACCTCAACTGTGCAGCTTTCTGCATAGCACTTCTTAGCATAGAATATGCTTCTTTCCTACCATTTCGTACATTCACAAGTTCTTTCTTCAGACGTTTTACCTGGCAAAAGCCATGATGGTAAACTCAGATTGAAATAGTTTATTCATAAGATTCATGCTAATGAGAGATTAAATATTTGCTTCATTAGTGTGAAGTATGATAAAAGATATTAACTAACCAATGAAGTTTACAAACAAATACAATTTACAGGAAGCAAAATATTATTTATGCCTGTGTGGACAGACAACAACTGTAACTCTCATACATACCAGCATTGACTTTGAACCAGTAACAATTGATGTAGAATCATCGGATTTTGGTGACTGACTCGGATCACCAGATAATTCACTACCGGTAGATAAGATTCTGATATCATCAAACAGTATCTTCCGTTCTCTTTCTTTTACTTCAACATGGATCTTCGCTAATTCGACCTCTTCAACTCCATCTGGTACAACTGCATCAGATTCTTCAGCAATGTCACTATCATCATCATCAAGGGGATAGCACACATTACTCTTCCGAGTTCTGAGAAATGTAGTAGTTTCATTAGTATGAAGAAAATATCACCCAAGAGATATATTGGCCAATCAACTTTACAGATGAATACAGCTAGCAGAAACAAAAATTCTACTCCCTCCGTCCCATAATGTAAGACGTTTTTTAAAACTACACTAGTATCAAAAAACGTCTTACATTATGGGACGGAGGGAGTATTACGAACTAAATTAACTTATTTTGATTTTTAATTTAAGAAATATATTCATGTTTATAAGTTCCACCGGAGTGCCAACTCCGCACTCCAGTCTATCATGTGCAGTTTAAAATGGCTAATAACAGTACACCAAGGAATGTTGAGATTTTTGGGTCACAAAAAAATGAATTTGGAGATAATATTCGTAGAATTTGCACTTGGTAGGTGGCAGGTCGGTAAGTTTTTGCATTAAGTACTAGAAAACAGAAAGGTGGTGTGATGGTGATTGAAGCCTCACCCCTTGATGAGTAAAGTATGGTGGATTCTAGGGATTATCCCAAATCTATACCCTATTAGAGAGCATGAGAATGAATTTAAGAGCATCTCCAGCCGTTTGCCCTCCCAGCGTGCCTGGCGCTAAACATTCCATCCAGCTCAATTTCCCAGTCACACCCCTGAGTTTTGGCCGCACGCACATGCAAATTCAAAGGTTTCTGTTCCCGCTACCAAAAAACGACGCAAGTCGGCGATCATGCCACAATTCGACGTCGGTCATGCCATAGGTCGGCATCCATCATGCCACAGGCCGACGATCGCCACCACAGGTCCGGCGATCAAACATGCCAATAGTCCGGCAAACAAAAAGGCGGGAGACATACACATAGGACTCAAATGGCAAGCTCGTCATCTCCCAGAGCGACGGGAGAGGTCAGCGTAGGCGTCGGCGAGGGTGCGTTCCGCGTCGGAGATGAGGGCGCACTCGGTGCTGGCGTGGGCGATGCGGTCAGCGCCGGCATGAGGTTCAAGATGAGGTTGCGCTCCGCCAAGTACCACACCTTCCCCTGCGGGTCCATGTCCCTCGTGACGCCTCCCATGAGGAACGCCAGATCGGTGTTGCGCTTCTTCGCGGCGACGTTGGTCCTGAGGAGGTTGAGCTTGGCGTCCTGCTCCGTCATCAACGCTGACCATCTCGCCTCCGACTTCTCCTCCCTCATGGCGGAGTGGCTCTTGGCGTCGGCGATGCATTGCTCGATCGACGCCTGCAGTCGTTCGACAGCAAGCGCCGCATCCATGGCCTTCTTTGTCTTCTTGTTGCCATCAGGCCGCCCTTCTGCCGCCCCCGAAACAGGCGCGTATGGGTTGTACACGCCGTCTTTGTTGGCGAGCGCAAGCCGGACCTCAGCCCATTTTACGCACGACTGATCCTGGTGAACAGATGGAGGAACTTGAAGTCGGCGTCGGTTTCGCTGTCCTTGAGAAACAACTTGAACATCCGAACCATCTGCACCAAGAACAAGTGTCGGCGAAGAACACGGCGAAGATCGCGGACATACCTGCCGTTCGACGTTCACGCCGCTCTCAGGGAGAGCTTGGACCTCTTCTTGAATCCCATGCCACTTGTTGCACGCCAGTTGGATGGTCGCCCAATGGTTGGACATGGCCTTGTCGCCGCGCTCCATGTGTATGCCGGCGAACTCGGGGTTGACCAACTTGCGCTCATCAAACGCCGTCTCGGTCCTCCTCCAATACGTGTCGGCTCTCTGATTCGGGACTGTGATCGGGTCCATGCTGACCAGCTTCCATGCTTCGGCGAGGCACTCGTCTTCCTTCGCCGTCCACTTGATGCGGGGCTCGGCCGGCTTTTCATTGGTCGCCCGTATCTTCTTCTTTCTCCCTTTGCCCCTCGCCGACGCCGGCTCCGGCTCCGCCGGTTCTTCCTCCTCCACCTCCTCCTCGGCCTCGTCGGGGTTGACATCGTCCATGTCACCGATGTCCTCCTCCATCTCATGCATACCGAACCCAGGGCACGACGCCGCGGCGGCTAAGCCGTTGTTGATGATCTCCTCCATCTCGATGTCGGTGTTGCTGAATTGTGGCGCTGAACCCGGTGTGGAAGGCAGGGGGCGGGCCGCAGAGCCGTCGCAGATGAGCCCGAGTACGTCGGTGAGCAGCCGTACTGCGCGTTGGGGTGGCCGGCGAAGAACGCGGAAGGCATGCGTGGGAAGATAATGTTGGGGTTGAAGCCGTCGAGGGCGTCGCCGTCAACGTACTCCGACGAGGGCGCGTAGCCCTACGCCGGCGATGGGAAGTTGGCCGACGACGCGACGCTCTACTGGCTGCCCCACGCGCCTTGTGCAAACGGGCCCGCCTGCTGCCCCAGGAAGATCGGCCGCTCGTTCACCATGGCCGAGCGAGACGACGCCTCCTGCTCTGCCGCCGCATCCCTGGCTTTCTTAACAAGAAGCCTATTCCGCCGATCGGTGGTCATCACCGACCGGCGCTCAACGTCGACCTTCCACTGCGCGTTCGTCAACCCCGATGGCCTTGGCTTCGGCGCCCAAGCCTTCCTCACCTTCGGCGTGGCGGGGTCGGTGGCTTGGCGAGGGGTGGCGTACTTCTTCGGCGGCATGCCGGGGGTGAAGATGTAGGGAAATGGAGAGAATGGCAGGGAAACAACGGGGAAATGTGGACGATGGGGAGGGAAAAGTGTTGGTTTTTGATCCCTAGATCAAATCACCCAGGAGAGGTGCAGCAACACACGTACGTGTAAGCTAGCTCAAAGGAGCAACCAAGCTAGTAGCTTAACTGATCTACATGGAATTAATTGCACATTCGTCTAGCTATAGCCTCTCGTACGTGAGTCTACATGGAGCAGCTCTAGCTGGATCGGATCGATCTACTCTCGACGAAAACCTGACAGCGACTTGCATAACTTGCGAGGATAAAACAAATCGATGTGATGGCCATAGGCTCGTGTCGAGCCTGTTACTATTTCTTATTGCTTTTCTGGTGTGTTACAAGGACGGGGTGCTCGTGTATATATACTACCAGACTGGACCTAGACTCAAACCGACTAGGTTTACGTATCCTACATCGATACGCACACACAAGTCGGACACGGGATTAACTCTAACATTCACCCCCTAATCACGATGTCCTTGCTTCCGACCCAGGTCCCAAACACGATTACTGCTTCTCATAACTGTTATCATCGGCATTGCCTTCGCCATTCCTTGCAGCATTTTAGGGACCGCCTTCGCTGTTGTCGGCTCGTCAAATACTTGACGCCAACTCTCCTCGTTGGTCGTATCTTCAATCTTCATCTGCTCTTCGGTGTTTGATTGACTGTACTTTGGATCGTTGAGGGAACATCTTTTGAACTTGACCGGGACCGAACTTCGGTCTAACTTTGCGCTGCAAGCTCTTGGCGCTTGCTTGAGCCCGTAAAGTGCCTTCTTCAGCTTGTAAACTTTCCCTTCTTCGTCTTTCTTCTCGTAGCTGAGGGGTTGTTCCACGTACACTTCTTCTGTGAGATAACCGTTGAGGAAAGCGGATTTAACATCCATATGATGAATCTTCCAATCCTCTTGTGCTGCCTTGTGGCTTGACTTTTCCTTTGCCTTCTTTGGTTTGTCCGCCGTGCGTTGCGTTGCCTGAGCCTTCGTTGTCATCGCGTCTTCCTTTGCTACTTGGGGACTCCCAATCTGCGCGCGAGTACATGAGTTGGTCGCTACCTCCTCCGTTGCCTTTCCGATAGCCACGAGCATTCTCTTCCCATGTCCGTAGGCGTCCGATCGCCTCCGTTATGGTCATGTCGTCGATGTCGTAAAGCTGCTCGAGTGTGCCGATGATGTACGTGAATTTGTCAGTCACTGAACTGAAAAATTTCTCCACAATCTCAGTCTCCTCGAGCTTTGCACCAAGCGCGTGGATCTCTCCCACCAAAGTAGTAAGACGCATGGCATAGCCGTTCACCGATTCAGTTTCCTCCATCTGCAACTTGTGAAATTGACGCTTCAGCACCTGTGCCCGAGCCTTGGTGACGCGATCTTCTCCAATCCTCATCTCCCTTGAGTGCGTTCCACGCCTCTCTTGCCGTCTCGAACTCCGCCAATGTCATCAGCACGGAATCCGGCACGGACTGGGCTATGGCGACCATGGCATCTTCGTCGCACTCCTCGTCGACGTCGTCGTCCGTGATGGCCTCCCACACTCGAAGGTATCGGAGAATAATCTTCATCTTCACCGCCCACACGCCATAGTTGGCGTCGGTGAGCATCGGGTACTGGATGGGGATGTTGCGATGCGCCTGGACGTTGGTGTCGCCCGTTCCGCCACCACTGATCGCTGACTTGCCGCCCTTCTTCACCTTGTCGCCGTTCTGGTTCGCCTTGGAACCACCGTTGTCGGACTTGACCGACTCAACGTCGCTGTCCGTCATCGTAGATCGTAGATCGTCGAGGCTCTGATACCAATTTTTGGTTTTGGATCCCTAGATCAAATCACCCAAGAGAGGTGCCGCAACACAAGTACGTGTAAGCTAGCTCAAAGGAGCAACCAAGCTAGTAGCTTAATTGATCTACAGGGAACTAATTGCACATTCGTCTAGCTGTAGCCTCTCGTACGTGAGTCTGCATGGAGCAGCTCTAGCTGGATCGGATCGATCTACTCTCGACGGAAACCTGACGGCCGACTTGCGTAACTTGCAAGGATAAAACAAATCGGTGTGATGGCCATAGGCTCGTGTCGCGAGCCTGTTACTATTTCTTATTGCATTTCTGGTGTGTTACAAGGATGGGGTGCTTGTGTATATATACTACCCGGCTGGACCTAGACTCAAACCGACTAGGTTTACGTATCCTACATCGATACGCACACACACACAAGTCAGACACGGGATTAACTCTAACAAAAAGGAGGGAAACGTCGTGAAAATCAGCCGGTGTCGCCGACATTTTGGTCCCACACGCCTTTTCGCTTCAGCCGGCGCCCATAGGTGCCCCCCAGCATGCTGTGTTCGGCCTGGGGTCGCCGGCCCAAAAAAAGGGCCCAACCGGCGGGAATCGGTGTCCTGGGGCGACTGGGAAGTTTTTTAGACGCCGGCGATAAAAAATGGGCCTGGGGTCTCTGTTGGGGCTGTGGCTGGAGATGCACTAAACATTGATAAATGTGCAACTTGTTTATATAGATATGTAGAAGGGATTTATAGGCCACATGGGTCAAGGCATCCTACGTTGTATACAGATTAGAGAGTATATATCACACTTGACATTTAACACTGACAAGTGATACTCCATCCATTCGTAAATACACAGACTTCCCAAAAAGCATTCGGTAAAAAATATTGACTACAATTATGTGAGCTATTTTTTAGATTTGTAAGGTCAAAATAGTACCATAAGATTTTTCATAAAGACTTTTTCATAATATACTACGCTACAAAATGTAATGGTCAAAGATACATATTGGAGATCGAGTCAATGTCTAAAACTTCAGTGTTTTACAACCGGAGGGATTATATGAGAAAAGCTCATATAAAACTAAAAAATGTTCATTGTTTGTTCTTACCCATATGAACAAACACCCAATAATCATTATCGGGGTATTTCCTAGTATTTTGTTAAGGAATCTACCACGCTAGATCTTCCCAATCTGTTGTGAAGATACTGATAGCATAATAGTATTCAAATACTAAAATGGAAGTATTAAAAGATAGACAGAATACCTGGGAGCTCTTGCAAAGAGCAGATTAGTCAAAACATCCATCATAACCTGAAATTGACGTGATGTCATACCAGCAGTTATATCTGGAGAGTTAAATGCCAGCTCTTTCAGTGGCTTGACCTGCATCGCCAAAAAATCAGTAAACACATACACTTGCTACCTCCACTGAGGCACTGACTATGCCAAAAGATGCTCCGGAAATGGTGCAAAGCAACATCAAATTATGGCAGAGAATGGACCTTTAGTTCAGGATTTCCTCCCTTGTGTCTTGTGATGCGGAAGTACATTTGGCAAGGCATAAATACCCTCTCAAGTAAAGCACCAGTTCTTTTGACTTCTGTCGATCTGCGATGTATTTTTGGCAGCCACTGAATACCAGCACCGGGATCAACATCAGTTGGAGCAACATGAGCCTGAACATGCTCCAACATTACAGAAACCTCAAAACGCGACCAGGTCATTTCTGGCTTGGTCTCTCCGATGGATACGTTGCTGGCGCCAAGTGCTTTCTCAAACATTTCTTGACCAACTTGTACAACTGACTGAAATGAACGAACCATCACCCGTCCACTACCAGCAGCTAGCAGAAACCTACCCTGATATAGTTGTAACAGATATCTCAATCATTGCAACAATGCTCCTAATTATAATGTATTATCAAAACTCAAATCATTCTTCCATAAACACGTCACTGAGTTAGTAAGGAAATAACAAACAACGAGCTTGAAAGTAAATTTGCTAGCTGTCAAGGAGTGTTCACACGCAATGTATGTACCTGCAACCCATCGTACTGAAATTGTGAAGTTTTGGCACCATTTGGAACGTGGGAATTTCATAGGACATTAATCAAAACATCCATTCTCACTGAGTAGGATTTCTTACAAATTTATCCATATGGGAATCGTATGTTCCAAACGGGGCCTTGAAGTTCGTCGAAATTTATATATTATCCAATTATATGGCAGTAATTTGTGTGTGACATGCAAATATCAAATGTAGTTGCATTTATGTTTTAAAATCAAATACGAATTTCTGGAAACATGAAAATCAACTCAGAGTCACTTGTTATTCAAATTCTCTTATTTAGCAGACTGACAACCACTATCAGCTTAGGTCCACTATTTCTTGTATGGGTAAGATTGGTTATGGCCATTATCTGCCGGTAATGTGCTGAAGATAAAGGTTTGTGCATAGTTTTGATTTTTTGACAAGCCTGTGACTGAAGGAAAAACAATATGATATTTCTTAAAATGCTGAGTGCTTCTTCAAAATATGAACTGCCAAAAAACCAGGGCAGCAGTATACTCACATTTGCTTCTTCTGAATGCAGATTGAACTGAGGTTGGACAATATTAACCATGAAATGTCTCGTGCCTTCATCTTCAGAATCACTACCGTTTGAAGGCTTCGCTGCTACATCACAAGTTACTAGTCAAAGTAAGAAAACTACTAATGCAGCTGCCAAATTTTCCAAATGTTTAGTGCTCTGAGCCATTTTTGAAGATAATAAAACAAAAAAATACCAACTTAGTTCTGGGGTCAGTGCAAACAGCTAGCACGAAAAGGGATTGTGTGATAAGCATACCAGTTTCACTACTCGGTGTTGGCTCTAGCTTGCTGGATCCGATGGAAGAAGCTGGGTCTGAACTCTTGGTTTGTTGGAGAGGATCTGATGACTGTGATGCTGAGGGTGAAGAGTTGGGAGCACCATCATTAGACATATCAGCTTCTTTAATTGCCTGCTTTTTCTCAAGAATCTTTCTTTGGGTGTATTGGCGAGAAGGAGATGGTTTTGGAGGCTGAAATGCTTGGGTTAAACCACCAACCCAAGATAAGATAGCAGCTCTATTTTCTAGACTCCATAGAATTTTTAATCCATGAATGAATACTCGCTGACAATTGTCAGCAACAACAACATTAAACCCCTCCTCATCACTACCTGATTGCTCATGGTCACTTTCATCACCCCCATCAAACTCAGACTTGAATGATGTCACCTCAGATTTTTTCCTGCCATCCTCCTGCCATGCTGATAATCTAGCAGCATCAGCCTTTGGAGTTTGTTTTCGTATTGTGAAATAATCAGAGTACAGAAAAAATCCATCATCCCGGCTTTTCTCAGTCGATCTAGTTTTTGTTTTGCTCTTTTCACAAGCAGGATTATCTGCAACTTTGGTATGCAGACTCTTGCTATCTACCTGGGCATCCTTCGAACTTGTTTGTTCAGGAGTATTATTAATAAACACCTTCAATAAGTGCATGTCTATGCCCATGTAGACAAGATCAAGAGGTTCGCGCTTGCAGTCAAAAGTAAATATCTGCTTACCACGACTGGAAGAAATTTCCAACCTGAGCTTTGTAAAGTGCAGTGTCAAACCTTTAGCAGGATCATCAGCCTGTAGTGGTATATTGCTGATCTGCAATAATGTAGCATCAAAACGAATACACTGTTCGGTCATAACTCTATCAAGTGGAAGATTTCCAGACCGGATAAATCTAGGAACTCCAAACCGTGGAAACCTAGAGAAAAGTCTTAATTTATGGGGAGGAAGAAAAAATAAGTTCCACCACTTTGATAGCCAGACCAAATCATGAGCTCCAACATTCAGAGTCGGAGAATCATTCAAAGATGCTTGGGTTTTTTGTTTACTCTCCATGGGTTCAGCAGTACTAGGTTTAAGTGAAAAGCTCCACTTTAGTGAGAGTGAAGTTGACCGAAATGGATCAAGTACTTTCTCTCGCGGTTTTCCCTCTACAGGTAGAGGGAATATATAGTGATCCATAGGGTTGCCTGAATCACATCCCCACTCTATTGCAATGTCCATGAAAAAGGAGGGTGTTTCAAGGAAAGGTATAGTTGTATGAGGTGGAGGTTCTAGAGTGCACTTCTTCGCGAGACTCTCTAGGCTAGTGATGTACACCTTTAGACACTTTGAAGACAGACTAACATAACCATCCACATATCGTATTTCTATATAGCCAGTTGTGATTAGCAATTGATCTAGCTTCTCATAAGGACTTGTTGCAGCAGGGAGATGCCACATTGTTTCACCAAGACATAAGCTGAATTTACCGTGGATATAGTTCCGCATATCATCCCACCAGGGTAAACTGCGCTCTCTTCTAGGGGGTTCAGGGCGCTCAAAGTACCATCTTTTAGCTAGATTTGCCCTCCGCAATGCACATGTAAAAGCATAGCTTATATCGGCAAAAACTGGCTCATAGCCGACTCCAAAGGAGACCTCCCCTCTTTGAAAAGACAATGGTATGTCAGCATATGTTTTCATTGGTGGGGTATAGCCAGTAGCGGACCGTAGCAGATTTACTCGCCACCATTTCCCAACATAAACATCTTGTCGAACTTGGGGCTGAAAACAAGTCGCCTGCCACCAGAAACAAATTATTATATAATTTGAAGTGATATTTGACCAGGACAATTTTTCAAAAAACGTATGAAGTACTCCCTCCGTAAAGTAGTGATCTAAACGCTCTTATATTTCTTTACGGAAGGAATACATATTTCAGAAATTACTTTTAATTCCCTAGCTATGAACACAATTATGTATTTGAACAAAGAGAGAAATTACAGCTATATGATGTTTGAGTAAGTCTTCCTCTTTTCTACTGCCAAAGGATGAGTTCACAGTTCTAATACTATTCCATAAATGAAAGGAGAGAACAGCATCAAAGGCTAACCTGCTGGGCAAGCACAAGCCGTCCATCACATTTAGCAGAGGTTCCAGAAAAGAGTGGAAATGCGTAATCTCTTATATACGCAGATAATGATTTAGCTTTCAAAATAAAATTGCTCCCATACAACCGGGAAAATGGAATATCATTTTTTGCACAAACAGGATCCACACTTTTAACAAAACTAATCATTCCTTCATCACCCCCATCAATTTTTGATAGGCTCACATCAACATCTTTTGCACAGATTGACATCACTGATGCTCTCTGTTTACTCATCTTAAATCCTGACTGGAAGCCACTTGAACATGAACCTGACCCTTCTGATACTGACAACTTCTGACAAGCCTGGTAATATGATTTAAATGCCTGTATATGGATTTCTTCTCTAAGCTTTTCAAGAGATTGCACGCCAGGCGCATCAACATCAGGGCTGTCATTGCTCTTTTCAGAAACAGAGCCATCCAATTTTGCCTTGGGGGAGTCTTTGTTTTTGGCTGACTCAAGCTGATCGAGCAGATCCAGCCGAACTATGGACTCATTAAATACATTCTTCATTAAACTCATATGCTCATCAAGCCAACCTTGGAGAGGTTCTTCCTCAATTTCTGCTGTGAGGTCACGTACAATTAACCTGACATACCGAAATACCGTGGATTTTGATTTGCCCTTTTTACTGCTGCTGCTGCTAGATTTCTTCTCAGGAAATAATACGGATGTTTTTGCTGCAGAAATAAGTTTAAACGCCCGCAATGTATCTTCCACTGCATCATCAATAGCACGCAGCTGCAACCTAAAAGGCAGGCATATATAAACATCTCGGCACTGAATAACCCAATCACATGTAGCTGCAGACTGAAACTTCTTATCAGGAAGGCTGTCCGAAACAGAAATCGGGATGCGTGAAATCTGCATACGGCTGCTTTTGAAAAGCTGTGCATCACAAAAAGTAACTGCAACCCCTTCAATCAAAACACCAATCTTGGCATTCTCAGAAAAAATAGAGCCGACATGAACCATTGCTTCAACCCCATCAGCAAGGTCACCTGAAATTTTCAATGACTCCACATCAATGGCAATAACTGATTCCCGTTTCTTTTGTGCCTTCTCTTGCTGGCTATTGTCTGTAGGATCTTTTTTTGTCAAAGCATCCATGTGCACTGTTTCATCTTTTACCTCAGTAGCAGAATTCTGGAGTTTCAGCCTGTGCAGAACAGATTTAAGCCGCGTGGCTACTTCAAGTAATTCCAGACAGGGATCTGGCTCATACCTGACTGCTACATCTGTCACGTTGATGAGGGAGCAGACTGCATTGTCATTCTGCCCACCAGAACGCTTGACGAACTTTGCCTTTTGCACATCAAAAAGTGTAACCTCCTCTGCAGGATTATCATCAAACTGATATTCTTTATGTGCTAATCTGGATCTTCCAAGTTCAACCTGCATGGAGTGCTTTTCCTTGTTCAGACTTGCACCAAATCGATTAATCTCAAGAGAAGTGGAGAAGTTAACATGCTTATGATCAGGAAGGCTGGTCGAATTTACATAGGCCATCCTTGGGCCACCGTTAGCATCATCGATTATCATAACACGGCCACCCTGTGAACCAAAATTTACACGCTTTGGATCTGCTACGGTCATATCTTCAAGCCTCATGTCACCAACATACAAAATAGAGCACTGCTCAACACTAATCTTCACTAGCTGTGCTCCTTTAGCATTCTTGGTAGATTTTTGAGAAGTCTCGTGTACAGGTCGTTTCTTAGGTGGGCGAATGCTTTTCAAAAAAACCTTGTAGGATATTGCGGTTGTACAAAGCAACTCAAGGTAATAAAAACAGAAATGCATTCCTATTCCAGATATATTAACAGAGAGAGCAGATTTAGCATGGTCAATGCCGCTATCTTTGCCTGCCTCCTTTTTCTCCAGATCAAGAGTTGAGCGGCTAATGTGCAGTAAGGTGCCCGAAATGCTTTCATTTATCAACTGTTGATGTTTCACAGCAACAAGGAATTTTAATTCTCCAAGCTTTGCATGCAGTTCAGGTCCTTGGTTTACCAACTTACTTGCAGAAAAATGAGTAGACAGCAAGCAACACTGCATAATCCAGAATTTACAGCTAAGGTTAGTAGTTATAAAATGGCAACATACCAATGATGTGATTCATAATTTGGACACGTGAAAGCTTGAAACCTTAATATTTCTGCAGTACCAAGCAGACATGAATATCATAGTTCATTAAATCATGTTGGCATGGTCATGATAAATGGGAATGTGGGCAGATAGCAATTTCTATTATTAAGAAAGTAATAACTTGGAATAGGTAAAGCTTGATATAGCATTGATATGGCTATGACAAGGAATATCGCAGAAATAGATCTAGCATTTGGCCTCCATGAGTGTATGAATAGGTAAAGGATTTGGTTCCATTTAAAATTAGCATAGACTAGGAATGTTCTGGATTAATTTCCCTCGGAAATGCTGAAATACCAATTGATTTTTAAACTTTTCAAAACACACATGATACCTTAAAAAGAAGTTATTATCGAAAGAACAAATGTAAACCCAGAACACATGACAATCAAATGCGTTGATCATGCAAACATATTGCAATGGCTCAGTCATTACAAATGTGGAGCATTTTGAGAACATTCTTCTTATTAATGTAAAAAAGAAGTAAGCAACACATTGAAATAATTCGTGATTGGTGCTGTGTATATCAAGCATCAGTATAGCTTAATGAAGTAGTCATGTTAAAAGACTTGTTCAAAGACTCATGGACATTCAGAGTAGAACAGAGCACATGGTAAGGAACTTACATGGAATAGAGGTATGTCATCAAGACTATAAAGCACAACAGACAACTCTGGTACTGAGAATGTAAGTACCAAAGCCAGTGCTAATTTTTCTTTGGGCACCTTGTCTTGTTGTGGACTTTCATGAACAACAAGGGGCTTCTTTTTAGCTGACTTCATCAAGATCAGTGGCTTAATTCTGCTTATAATAAGATTACATTGGACCCCACTGATCTTGATATTTACTTCTGCTCGAATTGGCACTGTTGACTGAGAGAAGGCAATGCATCAACACATATGCCATGAGAAAGATATTACACAACAAAAAGTATAACAAAAAAGAACAGAGATGTGAACAAAAGACGTCTTCCTGAAAACAAGGACAAGACAGCCTACGATTTGCTCAATCCTGTAAGAACTGACCATATGATCACCCCCTTTGTATGCACATGTGAGGATGCATATGCATGAATGCAAGACATGACAATGTACCTAACATTACCTACACACGGTAGACATACCAAGCTTTTGGGCTCACTCTATTGGACATGAAAACAGCTTTAGCGATGTCCACCTAGGCAAATTACCAAGATTTTCTCTATTCATATATTGGCAATTATGGGTCCGCATAGGCAAGTCCACCTAGGTATTCTAATTAACGATCTCAAAGAAATACCTCAGACAGATATTTGAAAAGAAGTGGATATGGCTGCATTACATCACTAGAAGATACAACTAGTGTAATGGTACTTTTATTACATAGTTAATATAGATGTTACTTTTGTTTGCACAGAGACCTAGTCGAGCCAAAATTATGAACAGAACTGCAAATGTATTGGTTCATAAGTGAAATATTTCCCAAAAAATGCAGCAATTTACAGTAAAGTTCGAGTTGAAGCTGGCAGAAATTTCTTAAGAGAAATCATTAGATTAACAGCAGTACAAATTTACACTGCAAGCAAACTAGACTGACCTGAGTTGGAATATTAGCTGAAACAACAGTTGCAATTTTCACAACCTCTAATACAGATGTAGAACCATCCATCAGAAGCTGAAACAACAAATAATCATCATAACATAATCTTAGTTGAAAAAACTAGATCACTCATAGGAGAACATGGAAACATACATGGATATCTGTCACGTCAGTTTCCAACCAAAGGTGTGTTGCAGCCACCCCTAATTCATTCTGAGGCTGTGACTTCATAAGTCTCACAGAAATGCTACCGATTTCGTTGTTCATCGAGAGGCCATGGTCCTTGGGCAAAAACTTCAGATCTAGCTTGGACATATTGAAGCTAACCTTCCAAAGAACAACTACATTTTAGTGAATTGTAACCAGGCAGCCAACTTACCTTAAAAAAATTGTAAATGTAACAATTGCAAATGGCAAAACAAAGGGCTGTAGAAGTTGCTGAGGTGGTGCCAACAATAAATATTTGAAATTGCACCTGGAGTATACAGTTGTTATGAACTACAGTGCATGTATAAACATGTTATATCATATCAGCTCATGATATTTGTGTTGGACACTTCTTAGAGTACTGGCATGTTTTCAATCAAACAGTCATAGTTAAATGTATTAAGAGGCAGATGATTGTTTTCTCATGCTAAAATATTACAAGTAGAGAACAGTAGTTAGGTAAATGTTAACATAAAAAAACACCTTAGCCTGGTTGTGCATTCATCAGGAATTCGAATTATCTAGCCTACAAAAATATTGGTGTGTTGCGGAGCTAAGTGAATATAACTACGAAATATTATGGTCTCATCCATTTGGTGGACAAAGGTGGCCTATGCGGGTCTTATTTAATAATTTCAAAAGAAGAAGAAGCTAGAAAGCATAGAACTATATATGGAGAAAGACAATTCCCACGTATAACAAAAAATGGTAAACGTCAGTGGTACTACAGGAAATCAATACAACCTTTTCAGGAATCAAATCGATCTTCTTATTCAATGACAAAAGCTTGCTCCCCTCAGATTTGGCAGCTGGTCTATTATCCACAGTAGATTCATCCTTCTGATCAGCAACAGTAGAAGCAGAAGGCTTCTTGGTGAATAGTTTTTCTTCCAGGTTCACAACAATTGGACCAGACATCAGATCCAAATTCTTGACTCTAATTCCTTTATCCCTAAAGAATGTTATAAATAATGTTACAACTGCAAAATACTCAAGTGGATGACATGTATTGAGGCTGAATGGACCAATGTATAGGAGTGCAGGAGATGAGCAATGCAAGCCAACTCAATCTGGTACCGACATCACACTACCACACATATACACTCTTAACATACAATAGTTAAGTTTTTGTTCTTTCACAACAACGAATGATACAACACATGCAGTTTCTGTAATCGAATGGGCTCCCCGAATACGATCAGAATAGCTAAGGTAGCAATTTAAGCTTCACATAGGCATAGAACAATTGTTATATGACCCTGATTGTTAGCCTTGTGATAATTCATATCCTGAACTTCATTGAACAAAAGTAGACTGAAAATGCACATTTCCTTTGAGGCTTATCGATAAGTTCTGGGGGTGCAGGAAGTTACTTATGGATAGGCAAAACCACCTTATCTACCACAGAGTATTAGAGGCAAAAGTTGAATCACAGAAGGTGTTTTCCAAAATTATATCTGTGACTGCTATGGTTCACATGAGTACATTATGGTTATGTTGCGGTAAGAAGCATTGAAAAGGTACGGCAAATAGCAATCAGTTCTGTGCGGAGCCATGCGATGAAAATAGTAATCAGTTAATCGCCAACAGCTACTACTTCTCAATCAAAACATCGGAGATACTACCCATCAATGGCTACTTTCCTACTAAAATGACCATACAGTATCGAGAGTGTTTGCAAAGCATCCCCTTGAGGGGTTACCTCTGATGAAGCTCACACGAGAGTGCTATATCCTCAAGCAAGAAAGAGCTGCAGTCAGAAGTGTCCACAGCTGAAGAGTATTGTCCACTCACCCACCAATCCAATTTGTTAAATGCTGATGAAGTATCATTTTCCGTGCCATCTATCTCTAACGCTTGTACAAATAAAGGTATCAGGTGTATTTGAACATTAAGAACTGGATGCAATGCTCCGGATTTAGATAAATCAATCTTAAAGTCCTTGATGCCAAGAGCAGCTTTTGGAGCCTACGGTAAGAAAATGACATGTTTTCCATCAAAAGTAATATTAAGGATATGTACATATTTGCAAGAAAACAGAAGGTGCTGTGATAAATTCTAAAGTGGTGATGTTATCAGAAAATAGCCAAACTTGAACGAAAAGCATTGCAATCCCCAACTGAAGATTAAAAAAATAACACAAGAAAGGAGAATTGTAAAATATGGTGTTATGGTTGGAACTAACTAGTCCTATTTGGTGCTGCATTAAAAAGATTAGCCTGCAATGCAATGCAGTATTGGACAACATAAAATATTTGACAGAGGAGGGAGGGAGGTACCTTGAGCCTGAGGTCCACTACAGAAAGTGATAAAAGGCTGGCAACATTTTGTATAAGCCTCCATTTTGCTTGGCCTTTGGAATTTCCTTTTGGTTTGGGCGACGAGGCTGAGGTTGGCTTGCGCGAGGCAGCTTTCTTTTTGTTTGCAGATTTGGCGGGTTGCCTGAGCACAATGTGCAATTCAGAAATTCGCAGTTGCAGGACTGGGCCTTGAGTTAGTATGGTGAGTTCGAGCTGGGTGAGTGGCTTGCGCAGGCCGAGTCTGATTTCACCGACAAACAAGGACTGGAGCGGTCCCTGAAAAAAAGGATTGGCACCGGTTGTGATGAACAAGTACGTAATAAAATACAGTGATGATGAGGCTAGGTACTGCTACTACTCCTAGTGTGGTAATAAAACAGGGCAGGGAGATGCATACTTTAGGAGAGTTGATGGTGATGCCCCTGAGATAATTGAAACCATAGGAGCGGCAGCCGATGGAGAGCTTGGCCGTGCGACGGAGCACCCATGCCAGAGCCTTGGCAAACAAGCTGCGTTCGCAACGAACGATTTGTTTGTTTATTCAGATTTAGAGAGAGAAAATCCCAAGAAAAGTGAAGAGCAAGAGAAAAGAAGAGCGCATACAGGAAGGCGACACACGAGGCCGCGGCGGCCAAGGCGGCAATGAGTACGAGCTTGAGGGTGGAGAGTAGGAGGCCGTAGCGAAGGACGAACTCGAGGGCCTCCCAGGCGACGACGAACCCCACCAGCAGCTGCACGAGGCCGAGCATCATCGCCGCCGCGGCTGCTGCTGCTGCATTAACCACCGCCCCGTGGTCGCATCAAACTGAAAATTCTCCGTGGGGTGGAATGGGGTTGGCCGTGCGTATGTGGCGGTGGATTGAATCCGATCGACCGGGGGAAGGAGAAGACGGAGTGGAGGGATCGCAAAGTAAAGTAGTGGTGGAGAGGAGGAGTGGAGAGGAGGTGGTGCGCCATTTCCGGAACAAGCAGAGGGGAGGGAAGAACCGAGGAAGTGCCACCGCACAGCGGTTACGCACGTCTTCTTTCTTCTTGACCAGAAAACACTATCGAGACGGATGTACTCAGGTAAAGCAGTACTCACTTCGTAAACTAATATAAAAATATTTAGATCATTAACTAGTTGTTTGGACAAGGAGATTATACAAAACCGAATTTCACAAAGCACGATTTCAGTTGTAATCACCTAAAACCTTGTTTGGATTATCTAACAAAACCGTGGATAAGGATAAATGAGTTCTACAAAAACCTGAAAATGAATTTATAGAAAAACAACTAGTAGACGTTTTTCAAAAAACGAGTTTATAGAGTGATTGGAGTCGACCATGAACAGGACGTGTCGCATGCAATCTGCCACGAGAACTGCTACGTCCACTTCGAGATAGCCGGACGACGGGGTCAACGCCTTGTCGGACGGCCGCAGACCGCCGCCGGAGAGAAGGTTGATGACCGGCAATGTGCGAGTCCTAACGACGACGACGACGTGGTGGCCTTGCCCTTCTCCGACGAGACCTCCGAGCAACGTGGTAGCGGCCGCTGTGTTTTGGTTCGTCCAGCGCTTGTCTCTCCAGCCAAACTGCACCGTCCACTAAGCCTTGACATGCATCTGAATGGCACCGGTGACCTTGTACGAAGCCTCGACCAGCCAAGCTGCACCGTCACGGACGCAAGGTGGTCTTGTAGCAAGACCCGACGGGCCAAGCTGCACCATGATGTCATGGATAGCCTCGCATCAAGTTGGCATGCAAGCCTTAGCTACGACCAGCACAATACTGGTCATGGCTAGGCGCACCAGGAGCGAGGCGGTGCTTTCCCCACGCACACGGTCAGTTGGAGCTGCAACGGCTGGCCTACGAAGAGCTCGCCGGCGGTAACATGAAAACTGACGAAGCCTCCTGTGTGCCATTGAGCTGTATATAATCACGTTTTCTGTTTTTAACCCATCCAAACAAGGAATTCTATAAACTCATCTTAACCGAAGAACAACCTAAAACTGGTTTTCCTAAAAAACCTCCCAAAACTGGTTTTTCAAAACCTCACATCTAATTCTCTGTATCCAAACAACCACTAAAGTAGTTATCTAAATGCTCTTATATTAGTTTAGAGGGAGTACTTCTTTTAGAGCATCTTCAACAGACGCGCTATCAACCGGCGCGCGGTAAAAGAAGCTATTTTTAGCACGCGTGGATCCGATTTGAAATCTCCAACAGGCGTACAAAAAATGCGCGCTATAATATATGCAGCGCACGGATCAAAAAGGCATCGTGCGTTGCATATTTGGTGCGTCCGGTCGCGCGCGCTGCAAACTCCGGGCCGCTGCAGATGGGGCAGCTGGATTGGGACCGTTGGACAGCTGGATTTTGCAGCCTTGTTGGAGCAAACGTCCTCTGGCGCCCTTAAAACACTATTTTGGTGTTGTATAATTTTTTTAGAGCGCCGCACTAGTGCGTTTCTGTTGGAGATACTCTTAACACGTACAAACGCAAGGGCTGCTACCCCTTCTACTTGCTTGTTTTCCGCGCTTGAGTCGGCTCTGCTCGGCCACCTTACGGTGGTTGCGAAGGACTCGTTTACTGTCTTCAGGCGGAGGTCGCTCCCTTCTAGTTCAGATTAAGGTGACGCGTGCCTAGAAGAGCCTTGATGGGAGGTTGGTTGGGCTCGCTCCCGCTTGCCCGGTGTCTCCAACACGGCACCCCCTAGATTGCTCCCCACCGCGGGCCCATAGGCCGTCGATGGTGGTAACGGAGGTCCGGGGCCGCACCAGCTCTTGCAGTGTTGTCCTGCACGCTCAAAGCGCCTTCCTCGCCCTCGGGTCAAGCAGCCCCACGATGTCTCCTTGATGCGGGCCTTATTGTGGAACATCCGCGGCTTCGGTCAAGATGGCCATTGCCGCCAACATTTTGTATAAGCCTTCATTTTGCTTTAACGATTGCATCCATTTTGTATTAGTCGAGTACATTTTGTATAAGCCGTCATTTTGCTTTAACATTTTGTAGAAAGAAGGTCCACTACATAAAGTGATAAGGCTGGCAACATTTTGTATAAGCCTCCATTTTGCTTTAACGATTGCATCGCTGATTTCGGTCTTCGAGCATTAGATAGGGTTGGGTCCAGGTTTACCTGGACCAACCGCTAGCTAGAACCCACACGCTCCATTTTGGACCACGTCCCCGTGTCACCAGAATGGGAGCTCCGGTGTCCTCTAGCCTCCCTCTAGGCCATCACTCGGATTGGATCTGACCACGCCCCATGTTTCTCTCCTCCGAGAACACTCGTCCTCCGCAGCCCCCCCCCCCCCCCCGCGGTTCCGGTTCGAGACCTTCTGGCTTAACCAGAATGGGTTTCTCGAGGTCGTACGCGACAAACGGATGGAGGCACGTCTCTCTGCCCACCTCGCTTTCTTGACAATCGACTCCTGGCACTTCTATGTGAAACGGTCCCGACAGTTTATGAAAGGTTGGGGTGTGAACCTTGGTCGAAATCTATGAGGGCATAAGAAATCCCTCCTCGACGCTATCCAGCTCATTGACCTCCACGCCGACTCCGCTGGCCTCTCACCTGAGGAGTGGTTGCTCCGGTACGACCTGGAGGACCAGCTCACGATTATCTGTACGGACGAGGAGGCCTATTGGAGGACTCGAGTACCCAAAAATGGGTCCTCCAAGGGGACGCCAATACGGCTTATTTCTAGGCTATTGCCAATGGTCGTAGGCGTCGAAACACCATCCCCTTGCTTTGGGAAGATGAGACCCTCCTCCAGTGACCAGCTGACATCAGGTCCCACGTAGATGGATTTTATAAAGCTCTATTCTCCTCCAACCCTAAGGGAGGATTAGCTTTGGCCCACGATGTCTGTCCCGGGAAATTGCGCGTGTCCGCGTCCGAGAATGCGATACTCATGGCTTCGTTCTTGGAAGAAGAGGTGTGGAGTGCCATCAAAGGCATGAACCCTTCGTCCGCCCCAGGCTCGGATGGCCTCCCTGTGAAGTTCTTCCAGTCCTTTTGGCACGTCATAAAATAGGAGGTGATGGCGCTCTTTGAGGAATTCTATGTGAGGTCCATTGACCTTGTCTGCCTCAACTATGTGATCATCACTCTCATTCCCCAAGGTCCCAAGGGCTTCTGGCATTCGCCAGTTTCGATCGATCACAGTGATTAACGTGGTCGTTCGCATCCTGACGAAGGGGTATGCCAATAGGGTGACCTCGTTTGCGGATCACATCATGCACCCCGACCAGTCTGCCTTCATCCAAGGTCGTTACATCTTGAATGGGGTCCTAGTCTTCCATAAGGTACTACATGAGGTCCGCGTCAAGCACAACAAGGAGGTCTTCCTGAAGCTGGACTTCCATAAGGCTGATGACATGGTTAGTTGGCCCTTCCTTCGGGAAGTCCTACTCAGGAAGGGCTTTGACGATCGTTGGGTTTCCCAGGTCATGCATATGGTCTCCTCGGGCCGGACCGTTGTGAACATCAACGGGGAGAATGGTCCTTACTTCCGCACCTGTTGTGGGGTCCGTCAGGGCGACCCATTCTCCCCTTTTCTGTTTAGTATGGTGGTGGACGCTCTCGCTGCCATCTTAGACAAGGCCAAAGGTGCGGGACACATCCACGATATTGTCTCCCACCTAGTGGGAGGGAATGGTGTTTCCCTCCTTTAATATGCTGAAGACACCATCATCATGGTGGAGGGATTGGATCTCGATATTACGAACCTGAAATTCCACCTACTATGCTTCCAACAATTGTCACGTCTCAAGATTAATTTCGACAAGAGCGAAGTTATGGTGTTGGGTTATTCCCCTACCTCACGGCAGAGCATTGCCGACCGCCTTAATTGCCAGCTGGGGACATTCCCAATGACCTACCTGTGGATCCCCATTAGCCACTCTCGACTGACCGTGGCAGAGCTGCGACCCACAGTGAACAAGCTCCAACACCGAATCAAACCATGGCAGGGTAGATGGCTCTCCAGGGCCGCTAGGACAGTTCTCATCAACTTGTCCCTGTCCAGCCTGCTTATGTTCCTCATGAGCTTCTACAGCTTGCCGGAGATGCTCCACCACGACATCGCTAAGGTCCAATCTAGATTTTTCTGGGCAGACGAGGGAGATAAGCAGAAGTATCATATGATTTGATGGCCCGACATTTGCAGATTGCAGGACCAGGGAGGGCTCAGGATTGATGACCCACAAGTATAGGGGATCAATCCTAGTCCTTTCAATAAGTAAGAGTGTTGAAACCAATGAGGATCATAAGGAAGTGACAAGCGGTTTTCAGCAAGGTATTCTCTCCAAGTGATGTGAGTAACAATAGTAGATAGTTTTGTAGCAACATTATTCGTAACAAGTAACAAGTGATAATAGTAACAAAGGTGAAGCAAGGTAGCCCAATCCTTTTTGTAGCAAAGAACAGGCCTGGAAGTACTCTTATATTAAGCAAATGCTCCTAAGGACACATGAGAATTTCTGTTGAGTCATGTCATCATGTTGAGTTGATTTGCGTTCGCTACTTTGATAATTTAATATGTGGGTGGACCGGTGCTAAGGTGATGTTCTTACTTGAACTAACAGCCTACTTATGATTAACCCCTCTCGCAAGCATCCGAAACTACGAAAGGAGAATTAAGATAAATCTAACCATAGCATGAAATATGTGAATCCAAATCAGCCCCTCATGAAGCAACACATAAACTGGGGTTTAAGCTTATGTCACTCTAGCAACCCATCATCTACTTGTTACTCCACAATGACTTCCCTTAGGCCCATAACATGGTGAAGTGTCATGTACTCGACGTTCACATGACACCACTAAGAGAAGTAACAACATACATATCATCAAAATATCAAACGAATACCAACTTCACAAGATTACTGATAACAAGACTTCTCCCATGTCCTCGGAAACAATAGTAACTACTAACACCTCATCAACATATTGAAGATCAAAGGTATAATAATAATGATTAAGGATCTGAACATAGTGTGTTCCACCAAGTAATCCAACAAGCATCAACTACAAGATGTAATCAACACAACTAGTAACCCACAGGTACCAATCTGAGGTTTTGAGACAAAGATTGAATACAAGAGATGAACTAGGGTTGGAGATGAGATGGTGACGGTGAAGATGTTGATGAAGATTGGTCCTCCCACAAAGGAGGAAGCGTTGGTGATGACGATGGCTTCGATCTCCCCTCCGAGAGAGGAATTTCCCCGGCAGAATCTGACTGCCGGAATGCAAAAGGGCCTCTGCCCAGGTTTCCGCCTCGAGACGGTGGTGCTTATTCTCGAAAGATTGATTATGATTTTTAGGGTAAAACACACCATATAGGAGAAGAGGGGGTCGGGAGGCCTGCAGGGCCCCCCCAAGCCATCAGGGCGCGACCAGGGGGGTGGTCGCGCTCTGTTGGCTTGTGGCCAGCAGGTGGCCCCTCTAGTATATTTTTGGCCCAGTAATTATTAAATATTCCATCAAAATTCTCCATGAAGTTTCAGGTCATTTGGAGTCTGGTGATTTTTCTCCCTTTTTCTTGGATTTCCGGTGCAGAATTCCAGTTTCCAGATATTTTCCTCCTTCTGATGTACCTTGCATATTCAGAGAGAAAGGGCATAAGAATTATATGATAATAGGAAATAATGGACAAGAATGACACAAATATTAACAAGAAACTATGATGCAAAATGGACATATCAACTACCCCAAGCTTAGACCTCGCTTGTCCTGATAGAGGAAAAGGTGTCCCATCTTTCTATGAGATGGTGGCTATCATTTTTTTGGTGGAGTAGACTTTGACGATCCGACTACAAACGTGTGAGGATTTTGCGCCTTAACAATCGCTAAACAAACTCCGAGAGGTTATTGACCATGCCAGAGCATGATCAACCTGACCACGAAGGTCTATTTCCTGCACACAAATGAAGATCAAGCAAGAAACTAAAATTGCAATCTGGATATTGCGAATATAAGAGGAAAGGTTTATTGATGATAGTGGGGTTTTGTGACGTCTTGGTCTGGTCGTGGAACACAAACGAAGGACACAAAGTTGCAACTATGGCGAACTTGTAATCTAAACAAAACCCAAGTGTAAACGACACCCTAAGGTCTGTATATATGGGGTGATAGAGAGGGATTTTCGTGACCCCTTGGAGGAGAGGTCCGAAAACAACCCTAACTCGGTTTCCCCACACATAAGGACTCTAAAACAACCTACAATGTAGTATTTCGAAGTTACATGGGCTTGGCCCAAAAATAAGGTGACACAGCACCAATAATTGCTTATGGACAAAATTTATGAAGTGGCATCTTGTATATTTTGTCCAAGCCTTCATGCTCTCCTTATGGTGGCTTCAAAGTGTGAAAATCACCACTAGAAACTCCATCGTTCTTTCCCGCATGCACACCTTCTTCTCCATGCTTGATCCCTCTCCAATGGTCATCCTTCTTGTCCATGCTACGTCCTTCATTCATAAGTAAAACAAAAGTATCTAATTTATGCAGCAACATATGATCATGAACATTAGAAACATTTCCAAGAAACGGAAGTACCTGGTATTCAATTGGCGTGCGTGAGCTCTAGTGATTGGTCCAGTATGTATAGCACCAGGGGTTGTGGTTGCAACAATGATATTGATGTCCTCATCATCCTCCCCTTATTGAAATGAAGTCATCCTCGACGAAAGCTCATCTTCCTCACCCAAATAAGGCTTCAAACCTGCAATGTTAAAAGTGGGACTAACCCCAAACTCTGCAGGTAGCTTAAGTTTACATGCATTATCATTTATTTTCTCTAACACCTTAAAAGGACCATCAGCATGTGGCATTAGCTTTGACTTGCGCAAATTAGAAAATCTATCCTTACGCAAATGTAACAAAACAAGATCTCCAGGTGCAAAGACAACATGTTTTTTGTCAGCATTCTAGGACTGGGGGTACCCAGACCTGCCTGCCTATGGCCTAGCGCGTGACCCACCACGACAGCTCGGTACGTCCCATCAACAAGCCCTTCAAGTCAAGGCCCTCATGAGAGACCCTTCCTCGCGAGGAGAACAACGCCAAGACCTCTGGAGGAATGTCATTCCCTCGGGCTACCTCCCGAGGAGCGGAGATTCCTATGCTGGTACCTGACCTCGTGAGGCTGGGATGACGTGGGCTCTGATGTCTGAGCCAGGCAGGCGCCAGCGGGCGCAGAGGAGGAAAGTTTCCTCTTTCGTGCTAAGGAGGCAAGGACATATGCAGGTTCCCAAGGAAACCCCCAAAAGGTTTCCCTCCCAGTGCAACAGGGCCAAGGCCACGAGCTCGGTAGGACGGATGTCATCACCGAGCCCACCACTGCATCACACCAGGAAGCTTTGCAGGCGAAGACCAACTTTAGTCAGGATAGGATGTACCTCCTGCCCCCTTCGAATTTGGACATTGTGGGATCCCTTCCCTCCTGTGCGATAAGGGAAGAGGACCATGGACACTATAAATAGGGATGAGCTCCCATCGTAGAAGGCAAGTTGAACACACCAGTTCATCACTGCCTAGAGCCCTCGTGAGGCTGCCCAACCACTATACTAGTTCATCCATAACCTCCTCGAGAGGCCAATCCACCACAAAGCAGGAGTAGGGTTTACACTGCAAGGGCTCGAACCTGGGTAAATCCTCGTGTCCATCTTCTTCCCCGCTCACGCATAGACAAAGCTAGGCCGTAGGGTGACAAGCTTGAGACTTGAGCCGGTTGAGATCTTCGCACATGCCCTAGTGCTCGAACCTCGCTGGGTCTTCGGATCCCCGATTCCGACATTTGGCGCGCCAAGTAGGGGTGTGTCGCAATCTTCTTTCGGTTCCACCCTGTCTCTGCTTCCTCGCTCCCATGGCCGACGCCCGCTGAGTTCGCGCCGAGCGCCAGGCTGCCCGTGTCGCTCGTGGGCTGCGGCGTCCCGCGCCGCTCCATATCTCTGGCAGTCAATGTTGCCACCGACCCGGCTCCTCATGAGCAGCAAGACTCTTCATTGCTGCCCTCCATGCAGCGCGACGACTACACCACCACTCCGTCTCCTGCTCCTGCCACGGCGTCGTCCTCCCACGCCCACCACGGACCGGCGAACGCACCGACTACGCTGCTCATTGCGCGCAAGCTGCTGCATTACCACCCCACCAATGACCACTACGAATACTGGCTTGGCCGCATCGCCGAGCTCGTCGACGCCGCTGGTGAGGCCCCGACGCTCTCTCACTCGCTCCGTCCTCCGCCCTTCTAGGCAGGCGATGTGGCCCACGACGTGCCTCCTCCTCTATCCTTGCAAAGTGCCGACCTCGAGCCCAGGCGTGAAGCGCGCCCCCGTGACCTGCCACGTGCCGTGTCGGTATGCGCACGAGACGAGGCAAGCTGCCAAGTGGGGCCGCAACCGCAAGGTGACGCGCATGTGCTCCACTTGCCGCAACGCCAACATCAAGACCGTACACCGCTGGAGGTTGCGGCGGATGGACACCAAGGTCGGGCTCCTCCCATTCATGTTGTGCCTGAGAGTGAAGCGGCCTACCGTGCCTTCACCTTGGAGTTGCGCCGCATCATCTGGCCCAGCAAGTTCAAGTCGGACCTGCCTCCGCGCTACGACGACACTGTAGGAAATATGCCCTAGAGGCAATAAATAAAGTGTTTATTATTATATTTCCTTGTTCATGATAATCGTTTATTATCCATGCTATAATTGTATTGATTGGAAACACATTACATGTGTGGCTTAATAGACAACACTCTATCCCTAGTATGCCTCTAGTGAACTAGCTCATTGATCAAAGATGGTCAAGATTTCCTAGCCATTGACATGTGATGTCATTTGATAATGGGATCACATCATTAGGAGAATGATGTGATGGACAAGACCCAAACTACAAACGTAGCATATGATCGTGTCAGTTTATTGCTACTGTTTTCTGCATGTCAAGTATATGTTTCTATGACCATGAGATCATGCAACTCACGGACATCGGAGGAGTGCCTTGTGTGTATCAAACGTCACAACGTAACTGGGTGACTATAAAGGTGCTCTACAGGTATCTTCGAGGGTGTCTGTTGAGCTGGCATGGATCAAGACTGGACTTTGTTACTCCGTGTGACGGAGAGGTATCTCAGGGCCCACTCGGTAATACAACATCACAATAAGCCTTGCAAGCAATGTGACTAAGTGTTAGTCACGGGATCTTGTATTACGGAATGAGTAAAGAGACTTGCCGGTAACGAGGTTGAACTAGGTATGGAGATACCGACGATCGAATCTCGGGCAAGTAACATACCGAAGAACAAAGGGAACATCATACGGGATTAACTGAATCCTTGACATAGAGGTTTGACCGATAAAGATCTTCATAGAATATGTAGGAAACAATATGGACATCCAGGTCCCGCTATTGGTTATTGACCATAGAGGTGTCTCGGTCATGTCTACATAGTTCTCGAACCCGCAGGGTCTGCACACTTAAGGTTTTGTGACGTTTTGGTAGTATAGAGTTATGTATGGTGGTGACCGAAGGTTGTTTGGAGTCCCGGATGAGATCCCGGACGTCACGAGGAGCTCCAGAATGGTCCGGAGGTAAAGATTGATATATAGGTAGTCCTATTTTGGTCGCCGGAAAAGTTTCGGGCTCATCGGTAGTGTACCGGGAGTGCCGGTAGTGTACCGGGAGACCATCGGGAGGGGTATTTCGACCCAAGAGGCTCCATGGGCTGTGGGAGAGTGTTTACCAGCCCTTAGTGGGCTGGTGGAAGTCCCACACAAGGCCCATGCGGTTTGGGAAAAAAGGCCCAAAGAGAAAAGGTGGAAAAAGGCAAAAATAGGGTGAATCCTAGTCCTACTAGGATTGGAGGTGGAGTCCACCTCCTCCACCTGGTTCGGCCGACTCCTTGGAGGCTTGGCCCTTGTGCCAAGCCTCCTCCTCTCTTCCTCTTATATATACTAGAGGTTTTAGGGTTTTTGCATAGAATTTTCAGCCACGTGCTGCCCGTTCCTCGAGTGCATAGTTTCTCCTCCAGATCGGATTTCTGCAGTGCTTAGGCAAAGCCCTGCCGGAATTGCTCCACCACCATCGCCGGAGCACCGTCATGCTGCCGGAGAACTCTTCTACCTCTCCGCTCCTTCTTGCTGGATCAAGATGGCGGAGATTGTCATCAAGCTGTACGTGTGCTGAACGCGGAGGTGTCGTCCGTTTGGCGCTAGATCGGAAGGATCGTGATCAAGTCCGTGGGACGGATCGTGATCAAGTTCGTGGGACGGATCGTGATTGGATCGCAGGACAGATAGTGATTGGATCGCAGGACGGATCATGATTGGATCGCGGGACGGATCATGATTGGATCGTGGGACGGATCGTGATTGGATCGCGGGACGTACGGCGATTTGGATCGCGAAGACGTTTGACTACACCAACCGCGTTTCTCAACGCTTCCCACTTAGCGATCTACAAGGATATGTAGATCCACTCTCCCTCTCGTAGATGCTCATCACCATGGATAGATCTGCATGTGCGTAGGAATTTTTTTGTTTCCCATGCAACGTTCCCCAACAGTGGCATCATGAGCTAGGTCTATGTGTAGATGAGATCTCGAGTAGAACACAAAAGGTTTGTGGGCATTGATGCTTAGATTGCTTCCTCCCTTGGCCGGATTTTGGTTCAGCGGTATTGTGAGATGAAGCGGCCCGGACCAACATTACTCGTACGCTTACGAGAGACCGGTTCCCTCGATCGCAACTTGTTGCATAGATGGCTTGCGGGTGCCAGTTTCTCTCACTTTAGTTGGATCGGATTCGACAAAGGTGGTCCTTGAGAAGCTTGAAATGCAACTAGTGTATCACCATTGTGGTTTGTGCGTAGATGAGAATTGTTCTTGCTAGATACCCGTAGAAGCCACATAAAACATGCAACAACAATTAGAGGACGTCTAACTTGTTTTTGCAGGGTATGTTGTGATGTGATATGGCCAATTACATGATGTGATATATGTGATGTATGAGATGATCATGTGATCTATAGATTATCATGACTTGCATGTCGATGAGTACGGCAACCGGCAGGAGCCATAGGGTTGTCTTTAATTATTGTATGACCTGCGTGTCAATCATTAAGCGCTATGTAATGCTTTACTTTATCGCTAAACATTAGCAATAGTAGTAGAAGCATGTTGGGCGCGACAACCCCGATGGCGACACGTTGATGGAGATCAAGATGATGAAGATCATGGTGTCATGCCGGTGACGATGGAGATCATGCCGGTGCTTTCTAGATGGAGATCAAAAGCACAAGTTCATGGCCATATCATGTCACTTATGATTTGCATGTGATGTTAATCCTTTTATGCATCTTGTTTTGCTTAGGATGACGGTAGCATTATAAGGTGATCCCTCACTTAAATTTCAAGATGAATTGTGTTCTCCCAGAGTGTGCACCGTTGCGAAAGTTTGTCGTGTTGAGACACCACGTGATGATCGGGTGTGATAGACTCTACGTTCACATACAATGGGTGCAAGCCATTGTTGCACGTGCGGAACACTCAGGTTAAACTTGACGAGCCTAGCATGTACAGACATGGCCTCGGAACACAAGAGATCGAAAGGTCGAACATGAGTCATATAGTAGATATGATCAACATAATGATGTTCACCATTGAAGCCACCTCAACTCACGTGATGATCGGACTTGAGTTGGTGGATTTGGATCATGTGACACTCAGATGACCTGAGGGATGTCAATTTGAGTGGGAGCTTTAGTAATTTGATTAACTAAACTCATTATCTTGAACAATAGTCTAAGTATACTTTGCATATTTATGTTGTAGATCAATGGCTCGCGCAGTAGCACCCCTGAATTTTAATGCGTTCCTAGAGAAAGCTAAGTTGAAAGATGATGGAAGTAACTTTGTTGACTGGGCCCGTAATCTGAGGATTATCCACACGGCTTCCCAGAAATCATATGTCCTTGATGCACCGCTTGGTGACCAACCAGAAGACATAACCTCTGAAGACGTTAAGAACGCTTGGGAGGCACGTACTGGAGATTACTCAATAGTTCAGTGTGCGATATTGTATGGCTTAGAACTGGGACTTCAAAGACGTTTTGAACGTCATGGAGCATATGAGTTGCTACTCCTGCAAAGAAGCCCAAGCATGGACCCAAGCCAGAAACTGAGTGCTTTCATTGCAAGGGAACTGGTCACTGGAAGTGGAATTGCCCCAAGTACCTGGCTGACAAGAAGGCGGCCAACGACAAACAAGGTATATATGATATACATGTTATTGATGTGTACCTTACTAGCTCTCGTAGTAGTGCGTGGGTATTTGATACCGGTTCGGTTGCTCACATTTGCAACTCAAAGCAGGAACTACTGAATAAACGAAGGCTGGCAAAGGACGAAGTGACGATGCACGTGGGAAATGGTTCCAAGGTTGATGTGATCGCCGTCGGCACGCTCTCTCTTCGATTACCATCGGGATTAGTGATGAACCTGAATAATTGTTATTTAGTGCCTGCGTTAAGCAACATTATATCTGGATCTTTTTTATTGCGAGACGATTACTCATTTAAATCAAAAAATAAAGGTTGTTCTATTTATATGAGTAATATCTTTTATGGTCATGCACCCAATGTGAGGGGTTTATTCATATTGAATCTTGATAGTGATGACACACATGTTCATAACATTGATGCCAAAAGATGTAGAGTTGATAATGATAGTACCACTTTCTTGTGGCACTGCCGTTTAGGTCATATTGGTGTAAAACGCATGAGGAAGCTCCATGCTGATGGAATTTTGGAGTCACTTGATTTTGAATCACTTGACGCATGTGAACCATGCCTCATGGGCAAGATGACTAAAACGCCGTTCTCTGGAACAATGGAACGGGCGAGTGACTTATTGGAAATCATACATACTGATGTGTGCGGTCCAATGAATGTTACAGCGCGTGGTGGGTATCGTTATTTTCTCACCTTCACTGATGACTTAAGTAGATATGGGTATATTTACTTGATGAAACACAAGTCTAAAACGTTCGAAAAGTTAAAGCAATTTTAGAGTGAAGTTGAGAATCATCATAACAAGAAGATTAAATTCCTGCTATCTGACCGAGGAGGTGAATATCTGAGTTATGAGTTTGGCAGTCACTTAAGACAGTGTGGAATTGTTTCACAGTTGACACCGCCCGGGACACCACAGCGTAATGGTGTGTCCGAACGTCATAATCGAACCTTATTAGATATGATGCATTATATGATGTCTCTTGCTAATTTGCCACTATCGTTTTGGGGTTATGCATTAGAGACAGCTGCATTCACTTTAAATAGGGCACCATCGAAATCCGTTGAGACGACGTCATATGAACTGTGGTTTGGCAAGAGGCCAAAGTTGTCGTTTCTTAAAGTTTGGGGATGTGATGCTTATGTCAAAAAGCTTCAGCCTGAAAAGCTGGAACCCAAAGCGGAAAAATGCGTCTTCATAGGATACCCAAAAGAGACAGTCGGGTATACCTTCTATCTCAGATCTGAAGGCAAAGTGTTTGTCGCTAAGAATGGAACATTTCTTGAGAAAGGGTTTCTCTCGAAAGAATTGAGTGGGAGGAAAATAGAGCTTGATGAGGTCATTGAACCTTTACTTCAACCAAAAAGTAGCGCAGCGCACAAAGATGTTTCTGTAGAACCTACGACGGTAGAAGAGGAAGTTAATGATGATGATCATGAAGCTTCGGATCAAGCTACTATTGAACCTCGTAGGTCGACAAGGCCGCGTACTATTCCTGACTGGTACGACAACCCTGTCTTGGAGGTCATGTTGTTGGACAACAATGAACCTATGAGCTATGGAGGAGCAGTGATGGGCCCGGCTTCCGAGAAATGGTGAGAGGTCATGAAATCCGAGATGGGATCCATGTATGAAAACAAAGTATGGACTTTGGAAGTATTACCTGAAGGGCGAAAGGCCATTCAGAACAAATGGATCTTTAAGAAGAAGACAGACGCGGGCGGTAATGTCACCGTCTATAAAGCTCGACTTGTGGCAAAGGGTTTTTCACAAGTTCAAGGAGATGACTACGATGAGACCTTCTCACCCATAGCGATGCTTAAGTCTGTCAGAATCATGTTGGCAATAGCTGCTTATTTCGACTATGAAATTTGGCAGATGGATGTCAAAACAGCGTTCCTCAACGGTTTCCTTGAGGAAGAGTTGTATATGATGCAACCAGAATCATGTTGGCAATAGCTGCTTATTTCAACTATGAAATTTGGCAGATGGATGTCAAAACAGCGTTCCTCAACGGTTTCCTTGAGGAAGAGTTGTATATGATGCAACCAGAAGGTTTTGTTGATCCAGAGAATGCTGACAAAGTTTGCAAACTCCAGCGATCCATTTATGGGCTGGTGCAAGCATCTCGGAGTTGGAATAAGCGTTTTGATGAGGTGATCAAAGCGTTTGAGTTTATACAAGTTTATGGAGAAGCTTGTATTTACAAGAAAGTTGGTGGGAGCTCTATAGCATTTCTAGTATTATATGTGGATGACATATTGCTGATTGGAAACAATATAGAAATGCTGGAAAGCATGAAGGAATATTTGAACTAGAGTTTTTCAATGAAGTACCTAGGAGAAGCTGCTTTCATATTGGGCATTAAGATCTATAGAGATAGATTGAGACGCTTAATAGCAATTTCACAAAGCACATACCTTGATAAAGTTTTGAAGAAGTTCAAAATGGATCAGTCCAAGAAGGGCTTCTTGCCTGTGTTACAAGGTGTGAAGTTGAGTAAGACTCAATGCCCACTGACTGCAGAAGATAGGGAAAAGATGAGTGCCATCCCCTATGCTTCAGCCATAGGCTCTATGATGTATGCAATGTTGTGCACAAGACCTGATGTCAGCCTTGCCATAAGTATGGCCGGAAGGTTTCAAAGTGATCCTGGAATGGAGCACTGGGCAGCGGTCAAGAATATCCTTAAGTACCTGAAAAGGACTAAGGAAATGTTTCTCGTTTATGAAGGTGATGAAGAGCTCGTCGTAAGGGGGTACGTCAATGCAACCTTTGACACTGATCCGGATGACTCTAAGTCGCAAACCGGATACGTATTTATTCTCAACGGGGGAGCGGTAAGCTGGTGCAGTTCCAAGCAAAGCATGGTAGCCGATTCTATGTGCGAAGCGGAGTACATCGCAGCCTCGGAGGCGGCAAAGGAAGGTGTCTGGATGAAGCAGTTCATGACAGATCTTGGAGTAGTGCCCAGTGCACTAAATCCAATGAACATGTTCTGTGACAACACTGGTGCCATTGCTCTGGCCAAGGAACCAAGGTTTCACAAGAGGACCAGACACATAAAGCGACGCTTCAAATCCATCCGCGATTACATCGAGGAGAAGGACATAAATATTTGCAAAGTGCACATGGATTTGAATGTTGCAGACCCGTTGACTAAACCTCTTCCAAGGGCTAAACATGATCAACACCAGAACTGCATGGGTGTTCGATTCATTGCAATGTAAATCACATAGTGATGTGAGCTAGATTGTTGATTCTAGTGCAAGTGGGAGACTATTGGAAATATGCCCTAGAGGCAATAAATAAAGTGTTTATTATTATATTTCCTTGTTCATGATAATCGTTTATTATCCATGCTATAATTGTATTGATTGGAAACACATTACATGTGTGGGTTAATAGACAACACTCTATCCCTAGTATGCCTCTAGTGAACTAGCTCGTTGATCAAAGATGGTCAAGATTTCCTAGCCATTGACATGTGATGTCATTTGATAACGGGATCACATCATTAGGAGAATGATGTGATGGACAAGACCCAAATTACAAACATAGCATATGATTGTGTCAGTTTATTGCTACTGTTTTCTACATGTCAAGTATATGTTTCTATGACCATGAGATCATGCAACTCACGGACATCGGAGGAGTGCCTTGTGTGTATCAAACGTCGCAACGTAACTGGGTGATTATAAAGGTGCTCTACAGGTATCTCCGAGGGTGTCTGTTGAGTTGGCATGGATCAAGACTGGAATTTGTTACTCCGTGTGACTGAGAGGTATCTCAGGGCCCACTCGGTAATACAACATCACAATAAGCCTTGCAAGCAATGTGACTAAGTGTTAGTCACGGGATCTTGTATTACGGAACGAGTAAAGAGACTTGCCGGTAACGAGGTTGAACTAGGTATGGAGATACCGACGATCGAATCTCGCGCAAGTAACATACCGAAGAACAAAGGGAACATCATACGGGATTAACTGAATCCTTGACATAGAGGTTTGACCGATAAAGATCTTCATAGAATATGTAGGAACCAATATGGACATCCAGGTCCCGCTATTGGTTATTGACCGTAGAGGTGTCTCGGTCATGTCTACATAGTTCTCGAACCCGTAGGGTCTACACACTTAAGGTTTGGTGACGTTTCGGTAGTATAGAGTTATGTATGGTGGTGACCGAAGGTTGTTCGGAGTCTCGGATGAGATCCCGGACGTCAGGAGAAGCTCCGGAATGGTCCGGAGGTAAAGATTGATATATAGAAGTCCTATTTTGGTCACCGGAAAAGTTTCGGGCTCATCGGTAGTGTACCGGGAGTGCCGGTAGTGTACCGGGAGACCTTCGGGAGGGGTATTTCGACCCAAGAGGCTCCATGGGCTGTGGGAGAGTGTTTACCAGCCCTTAGTGGGCTGGTGGAAGTCCTACACAAGGCCCATGCGGTTTGGGAAAAAAGGCCCAAAGAGAAAAAGTGGAAAAAGGCAAAAATAGGGTGAATCCTAGTCCTACTAGGATTGGAGGTGGAGTCCACCTCCTCCACCTGGTTCAGCCGACTCCTTGGAGGATTGGCCCTTGTGCCAAGCCTCCTCCTCTCTTCCTCTTATATATACTGGAGGTTTAGGGTTTTTGCACATAATTTTCAGCCACGTGCTGCCCGTTCCTCGAGTGCATTGTTTCTCCTCTAGATCGGATTTCTGCAGTGCTTAGGCGAAGCCCTGCCGGAATTGCTCCACCACCATCGTCGGAGCACCGTCACGCTGTCGGAGAACTCTTATACCTCTCCACTCCTTCTTGCTGGATCAAGACGACGAAGATCGTCATCAAGCTGTACGTGTGCTGAACGCGGAGGTGTCGTCCGTTCGGCGCTAGATCGGAAGGATCGTGATCAAGTCCGTGGGACGGATCGTGATCAAGTTCGTGGGACGGATCGTGATTGGATTGCGGGACGGATCGTGATTGGATCGCGGGATGCACGGTGATTTGGATCGCGAAGATGTTCGACTACACCAACCGCGTTTCTCAACGCTTCCCGCTTAGTGATCTACAAGGGTACGTAGATCCACTCTCCCTCTCGTAGATGCTCATCACCATGGATAGATATGCGTGTGCGTAGGAAATTTTTTGTTTGCCATGCAACGTTCCTCAACAGGCACCGCTGACCCTGCAGAGTTCCTCCAGCTCTACTCACTAAGCATCGAGGCGGCAGGCGGTGGAGACAAAGTCATGGTGAACTGGTTCCTCATGGCTCTGAAAGATGGCGCGCGCTCCTGGCTCATCAACCTCCCGGAAGGATCAATCTCCTCCTGGGATGAACTTCGTGAGTGTTTCATCGCTAACTTCCAAGGCACTCGGGACCTGCGGCGTGTGAAGCTACAGGAGGGAGAGACCCTGCACAAATACATACAACTCTTCATGAGTGTCCGCGTCAAGATTCCGAAAGCGTCGGATGAAGCCATCATCTAGGCGTTCACCGATGGCGTCAGGGACCTCAAGATGAGAGAGGAGTTCGCCATCCATGACGAATTGTGCTCTTCCCTAGAGATGTTCAACCTGGCGAACAAGTGCGCGAAGGCCGAGGTAGGCTGCCTCTCCCTCCGCGAGCTTCAGGAGGCAGACCCTGAAGACAAGAAGGCCAAGTCCAAGAAGGTGAAACGCAAGAGCCCTATCGTGCTGACAGCCGACCTCAAGACAAAGTACGGTCGAGACCAGGAAGAACCCCCAGGAGCAACCATCTATTTTGCGTTTTCCACTACACAAACACACACAACACCGGAGACTACCAGGAGCTCAGGGAGCTCTGAAACGATCGCCTTGGTCACCGCCCCGAGGGTGGCGGCCATGGCTACAGCCGTGGAGGGGGGCCGCAGCGGAGGTCGTCGGGACAACCGCGAATCATGTCAGGACTAGCGCGACCAGCCTCGCCAAGACTGCTGGCGTGACGAGCCTTGCAACGAACCTTAGTGCGATCAGCCTCGGGAGGCCTGTCCTCGGGGCAGGGCTGGCCTTCCTCCGCTATCGCTGCCCCCAAGGAGAAACGACGATAATCAGCAGGACAATGGGGCTGGGGGCTTCTAGGAGCCCCGTGCGATCGCCTGCATCCTGGGCGGTGCTAAGGCCCCAACCTCCAACCGCATCTTCAAGCAGTTCTCCCGTGAGGTGAACGCCGCCCTCCCGAAGCTCGAGGCTATGCGTCCCCTCAAGTGGTCGAAGTGGACCATTACCTTTGATTCCAAGGACCAACTCAAGTGCTCGACCACTGCAAGCGCGCTTCCCTTGCTCTGCACACCCACCATCAGCAATGTCCTTGTCACCAAGACCCTCATCGATGATGGCTCTGGACTCAATGTCCTCTCAGTTGAAACTTTCGAGACGCTCTAGGTGCCCTATGACCATCTCATGCCGACCAAGCCCTTCTCAGGAGTGACTGATGGCTCCACCACACCCCTAGGGCAGGTGCGCCTCCTAGTGACCTTTGGAAAACGTGATAACTACCACACCAAGCTCATGGACTTCGATGTCGCTCACATCAGCCTCTCGTACAACGCCATCCTTGTGTACCCTGCCCTTGCCAAGTTCATGGCGGCAACTCACCATGGCTACAACGTCCGCAAGATGCCAGGGTGCAACAACATCATCACAGTTGCCTGCGACGAGAAGGATGTGGTCTTCTCCCTCGAACGCACCTACCAGGCCTCGGCGGCCGAAAACTCCGACAACAAGGGCGACGTATTGCCTCCCGAGGACACCCGCAAGAAGCAGAAGCAGATCCTTCCAAAGAGCCGCTAGGGGGCTAAGACCTCCACCACTGGCGTCTCGGGCCCCGCGTCCGCTACTGGGGCGCATCTCCCTCTCGCATAGAAAGGCGTGCCCGGCGCCTCCCTCAGGGTTAGCTCGGGGGCTTCCACCTGGAGAGCTACCGACCTGACCAGTGCGACGGGGGAGGTGCTCGGGCACCACTCGGAGGCGTGCTTCGACGCGCGCCCTTGCAAGCAAGAAGCAAGGTGCGAGGTGCCAGGAGCAAGAGAGTTCATCACCAACGCGATCAAGGAGCTTCACGAGGCGTAGGCCATGTGCGGCGAGCACCGCCCTGCGCTACCCAGTGCGGCAGCCGCCCCCGACGGCAGGCTGCGCTTCTACGTCAACATCCCGGGCCTCAACGAGGCCTCATTGCAGGGCCTCTTCTGGCCATCGCGTGTCGGACGCAGTGGGGGCTACCCCCTGCACTACATCTGCATGCCCTTCGGCCTCGTGAACGCGGGCGCTACGTACTAGCACCTCATGCAAACCATCCACGCATCTCATGAGGCCCGACGCCACGAGGTTCTTCAGAAGGTCCCAGACCCTCGCGAGCCCCTCGAGCCTCCGGAGCACTCAAGCTCGTGACGATCCAGCTTTGACAACTACCCCAACGCTTCAGCAGCATCGATGATAGGTGACTTTTGGTTTGTTTAATTGAGGGCGCCCCTCGGGCTGCATCATCCTCAAGCTGTTAGGGCCAGCCCCCGCAGCTCTATCATTTTGCGCATGCGTTAGACTATTTCTACATTAATGAATTTCCTAAGTATTCCAACTGCATCCCCGGTGCTTCGCCACCATGAATGTCGCCGCACCCTTACAACCCCACCCCGACCGCCTCATGATTAAGGGCTCGCACGGCGTTTGTGCTCGGGTCCGTCCCTACAATGTTGATAAATCCAAGCGGTAGAGCTCTGTCTCGCAAGCCGGCCCCGTGTACATCACCTCGCTGAGGCCCTTGGTGCTTGTCCATGCATGAGCTAATCAAGTGTGGGTGAGTCAGGGTGCGCGACCCGGTTCCAATAACCGATGTTCGGCGCTTCGCCATCATGAGAGCCGCGCGCGGTTGTCTTTCCCCGGGTTTGTCTCATGAGAAGACTAGGCATGGCGTTTGTGCTCGGGTCCGTCCCTGCAGCATCGATAAACCCAATGGCTGAGCTCTGTCTAGCGGCCTGGCTCTACACACATCACCTCCTGGGGTTGTTGGTGTTTGGCCTTCTCATGCGATGGCCTCCGAAGGTTCATTCGGCGCAGGTTACTCATGCCCCACAGGTCTTACAAGCGCGCCTCATGCTATAAAAATTCAGGCGCAACCCGCCTTTGAGGTAGGGCCCCGTGAGTCCCGCGCTGGCTCACGGGTGCCCAGATACACCTCCTAAAGTTTAGCCGTGCCAGCCACGCATAAGAACTTATTGGGGTGTACACGCCCAGAGACTCTAACACAGAGCTCCCTTCCCACACCCAAGTGGAAGCCCCATGCTCCGCGCTAGCGGATGACATTGTCGCTCAGCGGCTATGCCCATGCCCAGTGGAAGCCCTATGCTCCGCGCTATGGTATATACAACTGAGGGCGCCCTAGCGGTTACACCAACCTCAGGATGGCCTTCCGACTCTTCGCACGGCCCTGTCACGCAGTGTTCCCCTAGGATGCATGTGCGAGGGGGCTGGACGGGGGTTACGCTCAGGACAGGCCTGGCATGAGCCACCTCACTATCTTTTGGTACCTGGTCTTCTCGCGTCCCTCCCAGGCAAATGCTGGTGAGGAAAGGTACAAACTCACCTCACGAGAGCCGCTCGCATGTCAAGGGGGACCCCTGAGCATCGCGAGTCAGGGGCCTCACTGATCACATAGCTCCTCACGCCTTGGTCTCGTCCTGGCGATCCAGACGCCCCAACGATGGTCGAGGTATGCGCGGGATTGGGCCCAACCGACGCAGAGCACTAAGGTGCTCTAAATCAACCTTGGCATCGCCATGTTTCCTTCGTGAGTGCTGCTCGCGCTTCAAGAGGGGCCCCTGAGCATCGCGACTCAAGGACCTCACTGGTCATGTAGCCCCTTTCCCCTTGGTCTCGTCCTGGTGATCCGGATGCCCCAACGGCGTCCGAGGTATGCACAGGATTGGGACCTGCCAACGCAGAGCACAAAAGCAAGAAGGAAGGAAACAAGGCACGGGAGGAAATCACGAAGTTAAGCAATTATTACCGGTAATGAATGTCTTGCAAATTCAAAGTCTTACGCCTCCGCGAGGCACGGTAAATGTCGCAAGTTAAAACCTAGGCGGATGGGCCATCGTTGCCGACTGTCCTAGCCATGGCAAGCTCTCGTCAACATCGCTGCCGCCATCGTCACCGCCGCTTGCCTCCGCTACTGGGGGCTTGGCGGTGGCGATACTGGTGAACTTCTCCACCAACGCGTCCATCGGACCCTCCATGAACGCTTCCACGGCGTGCGGGACTCAGGAGCAACCGGGACGATCACCGCATCGAAGCTAAAGCCGGGCTTGCGAAGGTAGAGCTGGCTAAAAACGCGCGTCGCTGTCATGGAAAGAAGGTCACAACACTCGTCCTCCAAGATGGTGTCCACACTGATGGAAGCGCCTTCGAGCACGTCAACAAGCTTGAAGGGGAGCCATGCGTAGCTGACTTCGGGAGTCACCAAGGGCTCCCAGAATCCTCCCATAGAGATGGAGTGCAGCGATTCACAAAGCTTGAGTTTGAGGGAGGATAAGGCGTCGCACTCCGTGGCCTTCTTATTCTCGACAACAGCAAGGGCCCTCTCCCTGCCTCCAGCTGGGTCGTCGTCTCAGAGACGCGCCAGGCATGGGACACCTGGGCTTCTTCTACTTCCTCCTTCAGCTTGGCTAGGCTCTTGCTTTCCTTGGCTTGGTCGTCAACCACCCAGGACAGCATGGAGTCGTGATCGACGAGCTTTGCCTCATAGGTCTCGAAGACCTCCTCCTGCTCGTGGAGTCGTTGTGCGTGCGCGGCTTGCTCATCCTGAAAGGCCTTCAGGTTGGCCTCGGCCTCGCTGCAATGCATCCCGGTAGACTCTTCTTCGACTAGTGCCGTGTCTCGGGTTGTCCTGGCTTTGGCGGCCTCCTTCCTCTCTGCGATGGTAGCCTCGGTCCGGCTCCAGGCCGTCTTGGTGGCCACCTCGTCCTGGGCCCACCCAGAAACAAGTCCCAGGCGCTCCTTCGTGAGGTGCCTTTCAGTATCTTGGAGGTAGGCCCAAAGCTGGCCGAGCATGGTGTAGGCCTCATCCTAGGCACCGGACTGGATCAGAGGACCGCAGCGCACGAGCGCGAGAACCTGAAAGCACAATATGCTCCCTTGGTGGTTTTGATAATTCATGACAACATACATTGTCTCTTCGACTAATACTTTCATCTCGTGTATTTCAGATAAAGTCCATAGAGAGAGATGGGTTGGCAAAAAGGAGTGTGGAGAGTATCCCCATGAAGAAGACGGCGAAGGAATAGCATTGGCAAAGCTTCAAGCAATAGGACTCTACATTTTACTTTGTGAGAAATCACTTTGAGTCCATAGGAAATCCAATACTATCAAAAGGGGGTAAGGTATTGTTGGTGAACAAAATGCTCATACGTGCACAAGTGATAGTCACCACATACACCCACAAGCTCTTCTACAAAAGTTTGTCCAAAGCTAAATATCCAAAATCGCTACAACCAACAATTTCCACTCGGTGCCACCGATTCTTAGCCTCAGATAGACTCAGCCAAACCCTAGCCATTCGGTGCAACCAATTCTGCTTCGGTGCCATCGAGTTTGGGTTGCCAACTTTCTGTTATGCAAATTCAAAAAATCGGTCCCACTGAGTTTGTTGAATCGGCGTCACCGAGTTTGGCAATATGACTATTGGTCACCTTATCGGTGCAACTGAGTTTTATGTATCGGTCTCATCGAGATTCAGAAGTTGCTACCTTTGAGGCAACTCGGTACCACCGAGATTAACACATCGGTGTTACAGAGTCTGACTTATTAGGTGTAACGGTTGGATTTTTGGAGATGCTTATATATACCCCTCCACCACCACTCACTCGTAAGAGAAGCACTCAGAACAGATCACCACTTATCCTATCAAATTTTTTGAGAGAGAGCCACCTACTCGTGTGTTGAGATCATGCCATTCCATTCCAACCATATGAATCTTGATCTCTAGCCTCCCCAAGTTGCTTTCCACCCAATCAATCTCTTCCACCAAGCCAAATCCGTGAGAGAGTGATTTTGTGTTGAGGAGTCTATCATCTTGAAGCACAAGAGCAAGGAGTTCATCGACATTATCGAGCCTATTACCTTTTGGAGGGTGGTGCCTCCTAGAATGGTTTGGTGTCTCTTGGGGCCTCCTACTTCGTGTTGTGGAGTGAACCAAGAAGTTTGTAAGGGCAAGGAGATCGCCTACTTCGTGAAGATCTACCCATAGTGAGGCTAGTCCTTCGTGGACGAAGCCGTTATGGGATAGTCAAGGTTGCTACTTCGTGGACCCTTATGGGTGGAGCCCTCCTTGGACTCTCACGACCGTTACCCTCCGTGGGTTGAAGACTCTATAAACATGGACGTACGATAGCACCACCTATCGGAACCACGGGAAAAATCTTCGTGTCCTTCATGTGTTTGATCTTCCTATCTCTACTCCTTACTTCCATGTGTAATGTCTTTACTTTCCGCTGCTATACTTGACGACTTCCATGTGTAGGGTGTTCTAGACTTGCTATATATGCTAAAATCTGCCAACACTTAACTTTGCCCTTATGTAGATTTTAAATTCCTACTAGTAGTCTAATAACCCCCCTCTAGACATACTCTTCTAGTGGTCGCGCAATTGGTATCAGAGCGTTGGTCTCCATTGCTTTGGTTTCATCACCATGGAGGAAGATGGATGTATCTAGTGTGAAGAGTTTGTATTGTAGAGTGCCCATTCTTGATGAAGATTACTATAGTCGATGGAGGAATGCCATGATTGATATATTTGACAAATTCAATTTGAAAAAACATATTGAAAATTCCTATGTGCTCCCCATTCATGAATTGCATCCCACACACGAAGAGAAAATTAACATGCTTGGTAACCTTAGAATGGTCAATCATATTGTTAGAGTCTTACCAAGATTCATGCTTTCTCAATTGAAGAACTTTACATGTGCTTATACTTTGTGGACTGATTTGGAGAAACGATATCCAAATCTTAAATTAAGTAATCTTGATGAAATTCTACATAAAACTGTTACATTTCATAAAATGAAGCCTAGTGATCCAAACTTTGATAAATGCCTATTTGAGCTTCGTGATCTTATGCGTGCTAAAGGAGATGTCACAACTATCAACAACATTATTATTGAACCATTCACATTCGTAAACTTGAACATTGTCATGGTTACGATTCTTACGAGTCTCTTGGTTTCTATGACGAGGAGATTCCACAAAATGATGACAATGAAGAACATGGCTAATATGATGAAGATGAGTTGTTCGATATCGAGCATGAATAGATCATGAAGAATCTAAGTCTAACGGAAAACTTCAAGGATTACATGTCCGGTGCAAAAGAGTGGATTCTCAATAGTGGATGCATGGATCACATGACTGGTGATAAAGACATGTTCCAAGAGATCACGCCTAACCAAGGTCATCGGAGGTACGTGACCTTTGGAGACAACTCTAAGGGTAAGGTACTTGGCCTTGGTAAGGTGGCCATATCTCATGATAGCTCCATTCAAAATGTGACGCTTGTTGAATCCCTTGGCTACAATCTTCTCTCTGTATCTAGACTAGTAGACTTCGGTTTCAATGTTCTATTTACTAAAGTAGATTGCCAAGTGTTTCGATTGATAATCATAAAATTGTCTTTACCGGTATTCGTAGAGGTGATCTATACATTGTCGATTTCACTAAAAAGGCACTACCTCATACTTGTCTCATTGCAAAATCGTCTAAAGGTTGGCTATGGCATAGGAGGCTAGGACATGTAGGCATGTGCAATCTAGATAAGCTTATCAAGGGCGATCACATTCTTGGTGTCAAATATGTTATCTTTGACAAAGATAGACTTTGCAGTGCTTGTCAAGCAGGAAAGCAAGTAGGTGGAAGTCATCCGGTCAAGAACATCATGACCACTAGGAGACCACTCGGGTTACTTCATATGGATCTTTTTGGTTCCAATGCTTACAAGAGACTCGATGGAAACTCTTATGGTCTAGTTATAGTTGATGATTTTTCCAGATTTACGTGGGTATCTTTCTTGATGATAAGTCATAGGTAAAAAAGATCTTCAAGAACTTCGCACGCAAAGTGCAAAATCAGTTTGAAGTGAAGATCAAGAAGGTTTGAAGCGACAACGGATCGGATTTCAAGAACACCCATGTGGATACCTTTCTTGACGAAGAGTGTATTTCACATGAGTTCTCGGCTATGTACACACCTCAACAAAATGGAGTTGTTGAGAGAAAGAACCGAACCCTCATTGAGATGGCAAGTACGATGCTTGAAGAATACAAGACGCCAAGACACTTTTTGGCAAAAGCCATGGAAATAACATGTCATGCAACAAACCGACTCTACTTGCACAAGCTTCGCGCTAAAACGGCATACGAGCTTCTCACCGGTAACAAACCCCAATTTGGATACTTTTGGGTATTCGACTCTAAGTGTTATATTCTTGATAAGCATCGCCGTGTTAAATTTGCTCCCAAATCTCATGAAGGTTTCCTACTTGGTTATGGATCGAACTCTCACACCTACCGTGTCTACAACAACTTCACTCGAAAAGTTGAAGAGATGGTAGATGTGAAGTTTGATGATTCTAATGGTTCGCAAGTCAAACAATTGCCAAATGATGTAGGTGATAAAGATCCTTCGGAAGCTATCCAAGACTTGCCCATCGGCAAGATTCATCCCATGGAGGTGAAGGAAATTACTTCATCAACCCAAGTGGAAGCTCCTACATCGGATCAAGGCTACCGACAAAACGACATGGAAGCATCCCTAAGTGGTACACGACAAGATGAAGAGGAGGAGGAAGTACATCATGATGATCCACCCCAACCTCCATCACCACCACCTCAAGGAGATGAACACTTTGACAACAACGGAGATGAAGGATATGATGATGAAGACGAAGCTCCTCCAACTAACAAGCCAAAGCTACCCCGAGTTCGAGCACAAGTGACCAAGAACCATCCCCTAAACCAAATCTTTGGTGACATACAAACAGGGAGGATCACTCGCTCTAAAACTCGCCTAACTAACTTTTGTGAGCAATGTTCTTTCATCTCTAGCATTGAACCCTTGAAGGTTGAACAAGCTCTTTAAGACGCGGATTGGGTGAATGCTATGCATGAAGAGCTTCAAAACTTTGAAAGGAACAAAGTGTGGACACTCGTGGGGAAGCCCAAGGACGAGCAAAACATCGTCGACACGAAATGGATATTCGGAACAAGCACGATGAAGACGGTCAAGTCGTTCGGAACAAGGATTGCCTCGTAGCCCAAGGATATACGCAATTCAAAGGTATGGACTACGGTGAGACCTACGCCCCTGTTGCTAGACTAGAAGCTATTCGAATTCTTCTTGCTTATGCCAATAACCATGATATCACTCTTTACCAAATGGATATTACAAGTGCACTTTTAAATGGTTAGATTGAAGAGGAGGTCTTTGTTAAGCAACCACCTGGTTTTGTAAATCCTAAGTAACCTGACCACATTTACAAACTTCGCAAAGCTTTATATGGTATTAAGTAAGCTCCTCGTGCTTGGTATAAATGCCTAACAAAGTTTCTTATTTAAAAAGGATTTGAAATTGGTAAAATTGACGCGACCTTATTCACAAAGAGAGTTAATGGTGAATTATTTGTGTGCCAAATTATTGTGGATGATATTATCTTTGGATCTACTAACCCACAATTTAGTGAGAAATTTGGAAGGTCGATGTCACAGAAGTATGAGATGTCTATGATGTGTGAGCTGAAATTCTTCCTTGGTCTACAAATCAAACAAACGAAAGAAGGTACATTCATCTCTCAAACCAAGTACACCATGGACTTGATCAAGAAGTTCAACATGCAGGAGTGCAAAGGTATGAAAACTCCCATGCCCACTAGCAGACACGATGATCTCACTAAGGAGGGTGAACCGGTTGATCAAAAGGTTTATCGATCAATGATTGATTTATTGCTATATCTATGTGCTTCCCATCCTGATATTATGCTTAGTGTTTGCATGTGTGCTAGATATCTGCACCCAAATAATGTCATCTTAAGGCTGTGAAACGCATTGTGAGATACTCGATACATACACCAAACTCTCGCATTTGGTATCCCAAGGGATCTTCTTTTAATCTTGTTTGCTACTCCGACTCACACTATGCTAGTGACAAGGTTGATAGAAAATCCACCTCGGGTACATGTCAATTTCTTGGTAGATCTCTTGTGTCTTGGTCCTCCAAGAAACAAAACTAGGTATCTCTATCTACTGTCGAAGGTGAATATATTGCTGCTGGATCATGTTGTGCACAATTATTATGGATGACACAAACACTTAAAGATTATGGAATCTATGTTAAAAATGTGCCATTACTTTGTGACAATGAAAGTGCTATTAAGATTGGTCATAATCCTGTGCAACATTCTTGAACCAAGCATATTCAAGTTCAACATCATTTCATTCGTGATCATGTTGCCAAAGGAGATATTAATCTTAAGCATGTTCGTACTAACAAGCAATTGACCGACATCTTTACTAAGCCACTTGATGAAAAGGTGTTTTGTCACTTGAGGAGTGAGTTGAATATAATTGATGCTTCAAACTTGAGCTAAGCTCACTTGGATGCATGCAAGGGGATGAGCTTCATTGTCTATTCCATGCTAATATTACCTTGAATATAATATCTTGGAATTCTATGCTCCCTTATCTTGCATCTAACCCTTTTGTAGGTACTTGGAAGAACAACACTCCACAAGATTGCCATCAACTTATACCTTAAGCAATCTTGTCATGACCAAGTATCCACAACCTCGCTTTGATGATGAAAGGAAGAAGACAACAAAACATATCCTTGACATTTATTTCTCAATTGATATCAACTCAAAATTGGTATCATGTCATTTGGATATATCATGTTTTTCCTTGCGTGACTAACCCATGTAGGTGAAAAGTGAATGAAAACAAAAAGGATTGCTCTCAACTCAAGATGATATTCATCAACTTCGAGCATCCTCATCAAGTTCACCTACAAGCTATGTCATCAACACACTCAAAGGTATGTATGTAGGAGATATGCCCTAGAGGCAATAATAAATGTTATTGATTATCTCCCTGTTCATAATTAGGTTTATGTTCCATGCTATAACTACTATGGTTCTCGAGTCTACAATAACCACGAGGCTTGAAGGAAGACTCATATGCACGTGTGGAATAATAAACGGTAAATTGTATTCCTAGTCTGGCCTCTAAGACTGGCTCAAGTATTGCATGATGATCCTGTTTTCCTGATCATGGGCATGGCTATGCCGGCAATTTTGAGGGCACGGTGTTAGAAGAACATTTGTGTTGAATCGACTCAAATTGATGTTATGCTATGAGATACATTTGTCATAAGTTAATGGTTAATAACACAGAGAAGTTAATGTTTGCATAATTCCTTAGACCACGAGAGTATCGAGTTTCTTCATGCTTGCTTCATGAACTTTGGGGTTTGTTAAACGTCATCCGTAAATGGGTGGCTATTACGGCGGCTTACGGGTTCATGGAAAAGTATGTCAAGTAACTTGATAGCTCAAGATTGGGATTTGCTCCTCCGACGATGGAGAGATATCTCTGGGCCCTCTTGGTGTTACGGTATCCATCATCGTCTGGCCAGACACTTTGTGATTTGATCACGGGGATGCCGGAACACGGGAACGAGAAAAGAGAACAATACCGGTAACGAGGTAACTGGCATAGTGGACAAGTTGTTGATCCATGGGGATGCCAACATGTCTCACCTCGGGTATTTGTAACATATCGCGAAGCAATAGGAATAGCACATGACAACTGGAGGTTCACTCGAATATTCATTCGTGTGGCTATAGGGGTCAATACGGGTGTCCACGGCTCCGATGTTGATCATTGATCGGAAGGGGTTCCGGGTCATGTCTATGCTTCACCGAACCTATAGGGTCACACGCTTAAGGGTCATCTATCTGCTGAATACTAGACAGGGAGTCTGAGAGAAAATCACCGAAAAAGTTTCGGACGCCAAAAAAGTTTCGGACAGCGGAAAAGTTCCGCAGAGAGAACACCGAAACAGTTTCGGTAAAACTGAAAAGTTGTTTCAGGGGATACCATTAAGTCAAATTGGTTTCGGCACATGCCTGATAATTCTTGGAGGGTGCCAGAATCATTCTGGAAACTTCCGAGAATTTTCTGGAAGAAAAACGGGAAATGTTCCGGAGCTGCCGGAACCGCTTCAGATGCTTTTCGCAGATGAAAATCACTAATCCGGAATTGTTCCGGATTGCATTGAAAATTATTTTAGTGGGTGCTGGAAATGTTCTAAGCCCACATAAATATTTTCAGTTCGAACGGACGCTGAAAAATGTCGTCGTGAATAGTGAAAGTGCTTTTTGGGAGAAAATATCTCATGAATAGTGGAAACACTATTATGAATAGTGGGAAACACTATTGGGAGAAAATATCTCATGACTAGTGAAAACACTATTACGAAATAGTGGAAAACACTATTGTGAATAGTGGGAAACACTATTTATGAATAGTGGAATCACTATTATGAATAGTGAAAATATCTGAGGGCATTTTGGTATTTTTACCATAGTCTCTCACCCTATAAATAGGGGTGAGGAGGCATCCCAAAGACTCATCCCTTCTCACATACAAGTGCCATGCATGATCTGGCTTCTTCTCTCCCTCCCAGCGAAATAGTTTCGTAGAGCCGAAAGGCTGTCTGGGTTCCGGCAGGAACTAGTTCTGGACGGCGAAGCCCTGCCGGATAGATGACACCATATGTGTGCAACTCTGTAGAGAGATCGTAGTTTTGGTCTTAGTTCGAGAGTGCCTCCCGAAGGGCTGTCCGTGTGACCGTCCGAGTTTTGAAAGTCCTCCTGAAGGGCTGTCCGCGACACCTTCCGGGGGACTGTGTGACCGCCTCCCGGAGGGCTGTCCGAGGGGCAGATGAGGGTATACATCCTCGCGGTTGGGAGGTTGTAAATCCTAGCTGCGGGGATCTTCACCGCCGATCATCATCGACTCTACTTCCGCTGCGCTACGAGTCGGCAACGAAAAAGATCAAACCTTGTATGCAGTCTCCATAGTGGTCCTGGGCTGGTGTGTAGGTCGGAATTTTTCTTGTTTTCTACTGCGTTACCCCAACAATGTACTCATATCCTTGATATAGATTTACTCCAAGTCATGAGATAAAGCAACTCAAGAGATATGAATACATTAAAATGCTTAATCGAATAATGGTAACCCCATTTTGAGCTTAACGATGAGTATGACCTATGATCAAGTATTCTTGCTTGGCTCCTAAGTCAATATACTCTAATCTAGGTGACCTAGTCACTGCCCATCATCTAGTTAAGAATCTTGGTTGGTTCATTCTCTATTTCATATTTCTTGGTACCATTCAAATCTTCTCTAGTTGATGTCTCCCCGTACAAATCTTTTGACACTTTTTTATATTTGTTCAAATAAATTGGCAAAGTTTGTTTCATTTGGGGTCTTCAAGTTCCCGTTTTATGCCTCGAAGCCTCCAATACAAAGGACTCGGTTCTACCAATTCAGTAGATGAGCTGCATAACATTATATCGGTACCACCGACAAATTTGTCTCGGAGCCACCGACAAATTTGTCTTGGAGCCACCGACTTTCTATCATATTTCAGTATGTGTTTGTATCTGTAAATCTTTGTGTTCCTTCTCTGATATTTTCATTTCTTCGATGATCCCTTCTATATATAAAAAAGGGAAAGGGGGAGAAATACATTCAAGGATCCCTAACTCAAAGGAGGAGAAGTTCTACAAATTCTTAGTTTAGCCAAAGGGAGAGAAATTATTTTCAATGATTCCCTCACTTCTCTCATGATTTTCATATTCTATGAATCCTACATTCTATGACCCTTCTTCTCAAGGATCCCTTCTTAATCAATGATCCCTGTATCTGACCCTATATCTGACCTTTTTGGAAATTAATGCCAAAGGGGGAGAAATACCAAAGCTTCAAAGCTAAAGATGGAGATATAATTTAGGGAGAGAGGAGAATATCAAATTTTATACTTATATAAACAAGGGGAGAATACCAAAGTAGGGGGAGAAAAATATGCTTTGGAGAAAGATGTCTTTATTTCATTTGACATGTTTATTTCATTTGACTACTCATGTCAGAATTTTCTCACCCTATCCAATCCCAATATCTACATGCTAAGATTTAGGGGGAGAGGATGTCCTACCATTTTCATATCTAAAGGGGAGAAACTTCTAAATGATCTTGGAGACATATAAATCTTAAGGAATACTACCTTCTATATGTTCTCCATATCTTGGTACTTTTGAGTTCTATTGCTTTTGATTGGTAGAATACTCTTGTGTTTCCTAACATTGTTTTCTCAAGCGTATCTCTACTACTAGAATGTTCAAGAACTCAAGGTAGTATATGCATCATATCTTTGATCAAGATGATCTCTTGCTTCTTGCACATATTGTTTGCAAGAGTGAAGTCTTGAACAAGGATACACCTCATTCATATACGTTTGATGCATATTGCCAAGATACACATGACTTATCATGTCCTTCCTACCATGTGTGTGTCCATGCATTCCAAAGCAACTATCCTTTAAAGGGATTGCAGACATTTAGGGGGAGCAAGTATAAGTCATGTGTCTCTCAAAGTCTTCATTATATACATGCATCTCTTTATTTGAAGCTTTGATTGTATGTTGTCATCAATTACTAAAAAGGAGGAGATTGAAAGCACAATATGCTCCCTTGGTGGTTTTCATAATTCATGGCAACATACATTATCTCTTGGACTAATACTTTCATCTAGTATATTTCAGATAAAGTCCATAGAGAGAGATGGGTTGGCAAAAAGGAGTGTGGAGAGTATCCCCCTGAATAAGAAGGAGAAGGAATAGCATTGGCAAAGCTTCAAGCAAGAGGACTCTACATTTTACTTTCCGAGAAATCATTTTGAGTCCATAGGAAAGCCAATACTATCAGAAGGGGGTAAGGTACCGTTGGTGAACAAAATGTTCATGCGTGCACAAGTGATAGTCACCACATACACCCAGAAGCTCTTCCACAAAAGTCTGTCCAAAGCCAAATATCCGAAATCGGTGCAACCAACACTTTCCACTCGGTGCCATCGATTCTCAGCCTCAGACAAACTCAGCCAAACCCTAGCCATTCGGTGCAACCGATTCTTCTTCGGTGCCACCGAGTTTGGGTTGCCAACTTTCTGTTACGCAAATTCAAAAAATTGGTCCCACCGAGTTTGTTGAATCGGCATCACCGAGTTTGGCAATATGACTATTGGTCACCTTATCGGTGCAACCGAGTTTTATGTATCGGTCTCACCGAGATTCAGAAGTTGCTACCTTTGAGGCAACTCGGTACCACTGAGATTAACACATCGGTGTTACAGAGTCTGACTTATTAGGTGTAACGGTTGGATTTTTGGAGATGCCTATATATACCCCTCCACCACCACTCACTCGTAAGAGAAGCACTCAGAACAGATCACCACTTATCCTATCAAAAAAATTGAGAGAGAGCCACCTACTCATGTGTTGAGATCATGCCATTCCATTCCAACCATATGAATCTTGATCTCTAGCCTCCCCAAGTTGCTTTCCACCCAATCAATCTCTTCCACCAAGCCAAATCCGTGAGAGAGTGATTTTGTGTTGAGGAGTCTATCATCTTGAAGCACAAGAGCAAGGAGTTCATCGACATTATCGAGCCTATTACCTTTTGGAGGGTGGTGCCTCATAGAATGGTTAGGTGTCTCTTGGGGCCTCCTACTTCGTGTTGTGGAGTGAACCAAGAAGTTTGTAAGGGCAAGGAGATCGCCTACTTCGTGAAGATCTACCCATAGTGAGGCTAGTCCTTCGTGGACGGATGCCGTTATGGAATAGTCAAGGTTTCTACTTTGTGGACCCTTATGGGTGGATCCCTTTGTGGACTCTTGCGACCGTTACCCTCCTGGGTTGAAGACTCCATAAATGTGGACGTACGATAGCACCACCTATCAGAACCACGGGAAAAATCTTTGTGTCCTTCATGTGTTTGATCTTCCTATCTCTACTCCTTACTTCCATGTGCAATGTCTTTACTTTACGCTGCTATACTTGATGACTTGCATGTGTAGGGTGTGCTAGACTTGCTATATATGCTAACATCTGCCAACACTTAACTTTGCCCTTGTGTAGATTTCAAATTCCCGCTAGTAGTCTAATCACCCCCTCTAGACATACTCTTCTAGTGATCCCGCAGAACCTGACCAGGAGGCGGCACTAGCGCATCAGCGGGCGCCGTGACCAAGGGTCGGGCGGTGTGGCTAAGTTTGGGCGCCAGGGACTCTGGGTTCTCCTTCAACATGGCCAGCACGGTCGACTCCACAACGAGCTGGCCCGCGAGGGCTGGCTCCTCCTGAGGCTGCATCACTGCGCCCTCAGGAACGGATCCCACCAGAAGGGGGCGGGGAGTCGCCCCCTCCACCGGCGTCGGGGTCGCCATAGCTACGGCAGGGATCGCCGCCTCATGAGCCTCCGCGCCTCGGGCGACCGCCCTCCAAGCGGTGCGCTTCCATCGTGGCCCAAGGCCGATGGCGATCCCAGGATAGGGGGCTCCTTTGGCTCAACGCTTGCCTTCTTCCTCTTCGACACGACCTCGAACCTGGCCGTTGAGAGAAGAAGGGTCGTGAGCACATGCAAAATTCATAGTCAACCAGAGATGAGGAAGGTTACTTACTCCTCGCGTGCGACCCACTTCCTCTTCTTCTCCACCTCAGCGCTGGTCGAAACACCCCTGCTTCCCTTCGGCACAGCCTTGGCAGCTCCGAGGGGGCGACCGGGGTTCTCCTCAACGACCCCGAGTGTGGTGCTGTCACCTAGAGAGGTGTGGAGGTCACCCTAGGGAACCACGGCCGGAGAGGCCACGTTTGCCTCAATGAAGGCCGCCTTGCCTCTCGGCCGCGGCGCAATCTGGGACGAGGACAGCGTCTCGGCCTCCTTGCTGGGGCACGGGGAGTTCTCCGGAGTAGGCACGGCCGCGCGCTTCTTTGGGGTCATCTGGCTGGACGTCCGAGCGGTCTGTGAGGAAGGCCCCAGCCCCTGAGCACCCCGGCGAAGCGCTGGGAGCCAGAGGCCGGGGGCTCGTCGATATCATCGTCGTCATCAGGTCTGCGGAGGAGTACTCTCTGCGACGGAAGGTGTCGGAGTCAAATTCGGCATATCGCGTAGTAGGGGTCCTAAGCTAGGTGTCTTGGAGCGATGGTAGCATGGACACACGATTTTACCCAGGTTCGGGCTCTCTCAAGGAGATAATACCCTACGTCCTGCTTTTGATTGTATTCATATGGGTGATAGTACATAGTACAGGTATCTACCACGAGATGTAATGCGTATGAGATTGTCTATCGACTAGCCTGGCCTCGCTTTATATGATGCACCGTAGGCCTAGGGTTTAGAGGAGTCCTTGTCTTGTTCACCAAGTCTTGTGGAATCTCCCTTGTATGCATCATGGGCCGCCCAAAGTGGCCCATCGGTGAATCATCATGAGGGTCCTCGTCCCGACCCACAGGTCGGGAGACGACGTGGTGAGTACCCCCTAGTCCAGAACACCATCAGTAGCCCCCTGAACCAGTCTTCAAGTTGAGGACGCTCCTCGGTTCTTCTGAATAAATCTTCGTCTTCGATCGTCGGTCTTGAAAACTGCTTCAACAAATCTTCCCATGTCCGATCTTGAGGATCGCCGAGCTGAATCCGAAGTGTTTACATGTCGGGCATCCAAGGAGCCCCTTTAAGTTATCGACCTTTATCAATGCCTTGTAATTTTTTACGCCACACCTAGGGTTTGAAGTCTTTCCTGGGTGGCGGTGTCCTCTTACATTCGAGCTCGAATGCCGAACTACATCCGAGGCATCTTTTCACAGCCGAGCTCCAACACTATTCGACATTCAAGGTATCCTCTTGCGTCCGAGCTCCAACGTTGGGCTGCATCCGAGGTGTCTTTTTGTAGCCGAGCTCCGACAATGGTCGGCATCCGAGGTATCATAGATTACCTTGGCATCTGAAAATCTGAATGAGTCCATCCGAGCTTAAATGTCGGAATAATCTTCTATGGAACGAGCCATTCGAATTCGAGCTTTACGCCTGACTACTTTCGAATTGTCTTCGATCTTGGGCTTTATGCTGAAATGCATGAGCTCCAACGCCGGACTGCATCCGAGCTCCAATGATGATCGGCGTCTGAGGTATCATAAACTACCTTGGACCTTAATAAATTCAAGGAATTCAGCCGAGCTTAATGCGGGAAATGCCCTCTATGGGGCCAGCCACAAGCGCCCGAGCTTTATGCCAGACTGCTTTCGAGGTGGTGCACCACCCTGACCATGGGCTGATTTTTCATGGATATTTTCGATTGGTGCAATTTATTCTCTGTCGAGATATATAGCCAATAGCCCTCAAGGTGTGTGTCGGTCTAAAACCCGAGATGCACCTGAAGGATGACATAAAACCGCTGATCCCAGTAGCCCTTGAGACTCAGTTCGATTTGCAAAATCAGCCTGAGGATCAACTCCTAGCTCGGCAGCATACTTCGGAACACAAAAGCGGTGGGCACAGATCTTGAGACTCAGGTTGGGTGCGATCGACCAACCCAAGGATCATAATCTCCTCGGAAACTGTATTGCATTGAAATTTTCTACATTGAATGCAGTAGCCCACAAGACTTGGATTGGGAAATATGGTCGACCCTAGGATCATATCTCCTCGGGAACTAGTTCAACCGTCATGTACGTTTTAACAACGCCGAGATGGAGTTCGGCAGGAAAGATGCCGAACTATAGTTCGGAAAGGAGTTTTCGGGCAACACCATCATGCCGAACACCTCAACCAAGAGAATGACCCGCTTCCTGAAAGGAAAACATAAAATAGGTGAAAGATGTTATAAGCTCAAAAGACCAACAAACTTGCGTAAAAAACTTTACATCTAGATTGAATCAAGTTTTTTGGTGCCAATATGAAATTGGTCTTAAAATTGTGCTTCTGTCGTGCTTTGACATGACACATCCGATCTCTAGACTTCAAGTGGGCCAGCCTTCGGCTTCAACCTCCCTATCCCGGAGTGTTTCTCACGCTAGTTTAGCAAACTAAACGCGATCGGCTTTAGGGAGAAACCAGGCTACCCGACTATTGATCATACACTTGAGTCGAGAAAGGAGTGGTAGGAAAAGACTTTGCAACGACTAAGAACAAAACATCTATTATAAAACAACTCATATTAATTTAAGAGCCCCCAAGTGACTTGGGTAAAAGAATTTTATGTATAATGATTGTATGTACCGAAGTACTTATATAATATCTGTGTTCGCCCGAACTTTGAATGCGTCTTACCATCAGCTTCTCCCTCTTCGGCCAAGGTCCGAAAAGTGTTATCTACTCCGCCTACCGAGAATATCGGCAATGTTTCGGATAACCAGGCAATCAGGCCATGAGGCTGTAACAGACAAAGTGCGTCCAGGGAACTTATGCTATATTACTTATGTAACGTAAGAAGCATCTTCAAAGAAAATAGTGCCCCCAACGGTACCTTTCTTTGGTCGCTCATGATTACTATGAGACTTGTGCAATAGATTTGTGTACGCGTGAGTTCCGTCGTGTGCCGACCATAGTTGAAAACAATAAGAGCGCTAGCTTTCGGCTTCACCCATCTGAGGTACGAGTTCGGATGACCGGATCGTAACAATCGCAGAGGTGCTCCCTTTACTCCCTAGAAGAATAATCGGGAACATAGGGGTAAGGACAGGAGCGAGGCAACCCAGCTCTGCGAAACACTTAAGTCAACATGATGCATATTTTGACATAATACACGAGCAAGCAAAGAAGCTGTACAATAATAATCACATGCAAAGAGAAAAGGTTTCATAAAGGAAGCTCCCAAGTAAACGGGGTATTTGAATTTGTTTGTAACAAACAAAGTTTTGATAAGGAAAGTTTTTCACAAACAACTTTTTGTCAAAAAAAGTATAATGTTTGGTCGAACCGAACAAAATTTAAAATTGAAAGTTTTTTAGCATGAAAGCGACTTAGCTGGTTAATGTGCTCGGTGTCGATGACGCGATCCGGGCTTGTGGCAGGACGAGGACGCCCATCGAACTTTGTCAGATCCGGTGTGTGTCTTCAGCATGACCGAGGTCCTAGCCCCCAAGCCCGCCCTGATGTGACTGAACGAGGAGTTCGACGCTCCGAAGTAGTGTCACGGCTCGGTTGATGTGGCGAGGCGAAGCCCCTGGTCTAGCCGAGGTGATGAAGCTGGTCGGCTGGTGACGCTGAAGTCCCAACAGTAGGTTGATGAAGAGATGGTGAAGCCCCCAATCTAGCCGAGGTGAGGTCGGCAGTGTGACGCCGACTTAATGAAGTGATGGTGCAGGTATGCCGACACTGGGTAGCGCACCAAGGTGACGACACAATTCGGTCGACGAAGGCGAGCCGACAATGTTGATGTACCGAGGTGACCGTGTTACACAGTCAAAGTCAATTACCTGCACACATAAAGTAGCACAAGCGAGATAATAATAATAATAAAATAATTTATTTAGAAAAGATGCGGCCCGGCGTGATGCCGATGTCGACACAAGGCGTCCGCGCAACGAGGTGACAAAATCCGAATTCGTAGGGTCACCTGAATTCATGTTAGGGTGACAACAGAATTTGATCAACGGAGGCGGAACGGTAACGTCGGTGCGCCGATGTGACTATCTAACGCTGTCGGAGCCGATCACCTGTGCACATAAAATAGTGCAAGCTAGAAAGTAATATCAAATAATAATAGATTAAAAAAAATTCTTCACTTAATTAACTTAAGTAAAGTAAATAATTAAAAAAATATAGCCTGAGCGTCGAGGTTGGCAGAGGCGGGACGACGATGTCGGGTCACCGAAATAGCGGCGTTGCGTAGTCGAGGTCGATTATCTAGTACAATGCCGAAGTTAACATAGGTCGGAAATCCACGCGAGACCGGCCAGACCGATGGCGCACATGAACATTGATAAAATTCCCTAGAAAAATAATGCAGTAGAAACCAACAAAAGATATTTTGTGCGTAATAATTTTATGTGCTAAATGAATATTTAGGAAAAATAAAACATGTTTGACGACGCTGTTCACAGCCGATCAAAGCAAATAAATAGCAGTCTATACAAATTTATAGTCCTGTGTGCTGTGCGTGCTCAAGGTCCTTGCCTCCACTATGTAGCAATCCGAGGAGAAAGATTCGTTGCCTCCATTACGTGGGCATCGGCAGCACTAGTAATAGTATTAGTACTTACACGTGGGAAGTGCGCAAAGACAGATGATTAGTCAAAAGCATAGACTGCTTTAGTAATAATTTAAATAATAAATGAAAGAGGAAAAGGACCAGGGCTCCCTGTTGTGCAACCAGCGATCTGAATTATGGTTGGCCCATGTGCACCGTTTTGCATCGGCGGCACTAACGCTGCGAGCTCTCCTCGGCTGGATTAATGTCGGTCGTACTGTGTTTCTTTTTTAACAGGTCTCCTGAGTTGCTGTCCAGCCAGCGTACGAGCCTCGTCCAGGGCATGCGTCCCAGCGCTCCGAGCCTTCTCATGCGTTCGCACGGAGTTCGTCCGCCAGCCTGCCGCCGCTGCTCTAGGCGGGCGTGCTCATCTGGCGCCTAATCTTTCAAGCCTCGATAGCATGTACACACGGAGCCGAACTTGATCTGTGAAAAGAGATAGCAAGAACGACACAAATACTTTTGCAGAAGAATTGATCTATGTAAAACGAAATAATCAAAAACTGCAACACCTGGTTTGGCGTCTCTTGAAGATCCCATCGCACCGCGGCGATCGCCTAGCAGACTCTCAATAAAAGCACCATTATCGAAATCAAATCCAGCATATCTCGCAGTAGGGGTCCTAATCTAGGCGTCTTAGAGCGATGGTAACATGGACACAGGATTTTATCCAAGTTCACGCTGTCTCAAGGAGATAATACCCTACGCTGATTTTGATTGTATTCATATATGGGATAGTACATAGTACATGTATCTACCACGAGATGTAATGAATATGAGTTTGTGTATCGACTAGCCTGGCATCGGTTTATATAATGCACCGTAGGCTTAGGGTTTAGAGGAGTCCTTGTCTTGTGCGTCAAGTCTTGTGAAATCTCCCTTGTATGCATCATGGGTCGCCCGAAGTGGCCCGTCAGTGAATCATCATGGGGGTCCTCGGCTCGACCCACAGGTTGGGAAACGACATGGTGAGTACCCCCTAGTCCAGGACACCGTCAGAAGGGAAGCCTCCTCTCTGTCATCCACGGTCTCCTCCGAATCCTCCCCGCCGATGATGTCGCGGGAGGACAGCAGCACCGGGGGATTGGGGGTGCTCGGACGGTCTGAGCCCCATGTCGTCAAAGTCGGGTATGATGACTGCCAGCACCCTGCCGTCGTCGCCGCGGTACAGCGGGGCATAGGCCTCGGGGCGATCCCCGGGATCATTGACGATCAGAGCATTCAGGGCCTTGCCCCGCTCCTCGCCTGTAAGGCTGGCGGATTTGACCCTGATGTTGTCCCCCATTGCCACGTACTCTCACATGAGCTTCGAGTGTGCCTGGAGCGGCACCAAGCGCTGTGTCAGGAAATCCTTCACCATCATCCACCCGGTCAGCTTCATGGCATCCATGTCCGAGGAGATCCGCTCCAAGACGGGTGTTGGTGAGCTTCGCGGAGGCCCACACGAGAGTCTTCTCGGGGAGCTTCGCCGGGAGCTCCAGATGCGGACCGACTCCCTGGACATCCGTGAAGACCCAGCGGTGCCTGTAGCCTTCCACCTTCTTCCGGCTTCCAAGAGCACATTGCCGCTCTGGACCACGTTGAAGGAGGCGCACCCTGACCGCTGCACGCTATCATGGAGCCGCAGGCTGAAGTAGTGGCAGAAGAGGTCCACTGAGGGCCTCACACCTATGAAGGCCTCACAGTAGAAGGCGAAGATTGACAGGAGCAAGATGGAGTTGGGCCGAAGGTGGAGAGCCTAGATCCCATAGTGCTCGAGGGTGGCGGAGAAGAACCCTGAGAAAGGCGGGACAAGCCCGTAGAAGACATTGTGGAGGAAGAAAGGGAGGACCATCTTCGCAAGGTGTAGCGACCCGATCTCAAGGGATCGGAGTCTCTGTGCTTAAGTGTCATCCCTGGATCGGTATGCTGACACTCACAGTACTTGAGGATTTACAACAGAGTTCAATCACACATTTATTACACCGAGAATCCTCAAAGAGTATTTATTACATTAATGTGGCCTAAGGCCAAATAAAGCAAAGTAATGCGGAAGCAAAAAAATGTAACAAGTCCATCAACTCCACGAGCAAGCTGAGTGCAGAACAACGACCTATCGCACCTTATTCGTCGTCGGATAAATCTGCAACATGATAAGTTGCAGCCGTGTAGGTCAGTATATGGAATGTACTAGCAAGTCACATCATAAAGTGAAATGAGCCTACATAGTACATGCAATTTGGCTGGTGGAAAGCTCTAAGTTTAGTTTTGCATAAAGCTAGTTTTTCTCTATCAAAAATAATTGCTCTACTTCTACAAATATCATAAGTCTGAGATGATGCCCATCTCAATCATTCCAAAATTTTGTACCCAGTTGATTAGTTAAGAGTGATGAGATCTCCCTATATTTCCACTACTAAAAGCTCAAGTTGTCCATGACCGGGGACACGGCTAATCGATTAGATTTTAACTCTGCAGAGGTTGTGCACTTTTCCCCACAAGACTCGACCACATCCTTGATCGGAAGATCGAGACATAATCTTTCGAAAGCATTTCCCCTAACCCACGGATAGGCCGGTACACCTACATCATCTACATCTGCTAGCCTATCCCGGAAGAGGTCACACCATCTACTCAACTAAGCTAGAGCCCATATTGGCTTGCGGCTGCACACGGAAGCTTATAGACATGAAAATAAGGTTGATCCCTTTGAGCCTGGGTGGACGGACCACTAGTGTGCACTCCCATGGATTCCCATGAATGCTCCCACTGTACTTCGCCACCATACAAACCAATTTCCACCCAGGTAGTTCATTAAAGTTGGTCCTAGTTACTACTTTGTCACTCACATCTCAAGGTGATAACACTTCCCAATCCACGTCTACTTTGGCGAAGCATTGTAATATAACACAATGGCGACAAAGTTGGTACAGTTCAGACCTACCTCAAATGAACTACTGGGTGATAGTAAAACCAACAAGTGTAAACTCCTACCATGCACTCCTACATCAAAGGACTATGTGCAAAATAAAACATAGGTAAAAACTGATATGATCAAAATGCAACTTGCCTTCGTGCTGGGAGTGAAGTTCTAGGGAATGGTAGTACTCTGCTTCGCACTCCGGACAATCTATCGCAAGGTAAAATAAACACACATAAACAAGCATTCATACAATTCAAAGAAAACATGCAACAAAATATTTGCAAAAGCCAAATAAAATCCAAAACAAGTCATTAACATGAAAATTTTCAAAGTATAAATAATGTTCAAAATTCGTGACGTGCACTAGTGTTCCTATAAGGCATTCTAGAAAAATTATGAATGAACAGAAAATAATTGTGTAGAATATAAAGTGGCAAAATTTCATGGCAAAGGATTTAGTTCGTGTGACGCAGTGCAAAAAGAATCACTTTAAACGGGTATACCGTTTGAAAGAATATGACCTAATGAAATTTAAATTCAAATCTGAAATAATTTCAAATTTGAACTTGCAAAAGTATGCAACTATGGGTTCTCTGGTTAGGGCTATTCGAGACGAAAATTTAGCCTCTTGTTTCAACCCGTTTCGACCTACGGTTAAAAAGTTAAGGCCGTTTGAAGTTTTGAATTAAATCTGAAAAAAAACTGCTACAGGAACGTTTCTGAAAACTTTAATGTGTGAACGTTCACGGCTAGAGCGCGATGCGGTCAGCCCTGATTGGTTGAGTACGTTCGTGGTCAAGGCTATGCAATGAACGGTCGCGAATTAAGTAAATCACCGGTTTGGCTAAACTAAAACAAAACCGACGTTTGGTTTAAAATAAACCGCACAGTTTAGATCTAATAAAAAACCAATCTAAATAGTGTACCGGTTCGATCAAAAGAAAAAGAAGAATCTAATCTACGCTACGTACGAATAGAGGAGGGACGAGCACTCAGAGAGACGAGCACGACGTCAGCAGGGAGTTTGGCGGTGACGGGGCGGCGGCTCCGGCAGGCTCCAGCACGGGCGAGGTGGTCAGGTGGGTGCAGGTCGGCGAGGGCCTTCGGGCAGTGGTGACGGCGGTCGACGGCGACGACCGGAGGGAGTGGAGCGAGGGGTGGAGCTCCGGTGAACTCCGGTGATGCAGGTCGTCAGGGCGGCGGCTCCGGCGAACCTAGGGGCACAAAAAGATGTCAGGGGGATGCAGGAGGATGAGGGGGTCCGATTCCCGTAGTAACAGAGGCAGGGGAGTTTCACCGGCGAGGAAATCCTTTGGCGAAGAACTCGGCTCCGGCAAGATGCGAATGGACGGGGCGACAACTACGAGCGGCGAGAGGTGGTGCGGCTTGGCTGAATGGAAAGAGGGCGTCGAGGGCTACTTATAGGCGCGACTAGGGGTGCTACGGAGTTGCGAATAGGCTCTATCCTGAGAGCCTCGTGCGGCCGGTGCGGACGCGCACGGGCTGGTCTATCCCATGGACTTCGCTGGAGGTTGGAGATGACCTGGGGTCGGGCCCCACCTACCAGGTGCGTGAGAGAGAGAGATCGTGGGGAGGGAGGGTTGACCAAGGGAGAGAGAGATCGGGCGCTGGGGTGAGCCACGATCGAGCGTGAGGCGCTCGGCCTGGCTGGGCTTCGGCCAGCCTGGGCCAATGCGTGCATGCGTGCGTGTTTTTTTTGAAAACCTCTTTCTTTTTAGATTTGAAGCAGAAAACAAAAAGAAAAAAATATCAGAAAAAATTCCTAAAATTCTTATTGGTAAAATAGAGCACAAGGAACATTAATTCCTGCTCATATAATTTAGAAATATATCTCTATATATATTTCTCTAATGAAATAAATTAACTTGTGGATAACAAAAATAATTTTCATGCAACCTTGAAAACACCAAATATACTTTAAATACTTTCGCACTCATTCTTATTTTGAGGAAGTCATATTATCCCCTCTCTATTATTTTATGTGAGTGGAAAACTTGAACATCATAAACTCCAAATGCAATAAAAATATGATATGCAATATGATGATCCTATTAACATCCTAATTGAATAAAATTGGGATGTTACAAACCTACCCCCTTAAGATGAATCTCGTCCTCGAGATTAAGGTTGGCCAACAAAAAGGTGAGGATGGTCACGCTTGAGATCTTCTTCTCTTTCCCAAGTAGCTTCCTCCTCGGTGTGGTGACTCCACTGAACCTTGCAGAACTTGATGACCTTGGTACGAGTGATCCTCTCGGCAGTCTCAAGAATCTTAACAGGCTTCTCCTCATAAGTTAGATCGTTATCCAACTGAATTGCTTCTACAGGCACTATGTCTCTCAAAGGAATATCGGCCATCTCTGCATGACACTTCTTCAGTTTGGAAACATGAAACACATCATGAACTCCTGACAAACCCTCTGGTAGTTCCAACTTGTATGCAACTTCTCCTCTGCGTTCCAGAACTCTGTATGGCCCCACGAATCGTGGTGCTAACTTTCCTTTGACTCCAAACCTCTTAATACCTCAAAGTGGAGACACTCGCAGATATGCTCTATCTCCCACTTCGTAAATCACTTCCTTTCTTTTAGCATCGGCATAACTCTTCTATCTAGACTGAGCTATGTTGAGTCTATCACGGATCAACTTGACCTTCTCCTCAGAATCTCGAATCAAGTCTGATCCAAACAATTTGCGATCCCCAACTCCATCCCACATCAACGGTGTTCTGCACTTCCTCCCATACAATGCCTCAAAAGGGGCCATCTACAAACTGGCTTGATAGATGTTATTGTATGAGAACTCTGCATAAGGTAAGTTATCATCCCAACTAGACCCGTAGTCTAGCGCACAAGCTCTCAACATGTCCTCCAGAATCTGATTCACCCTCTCTGTCTGCCCATCTGTCTGTGGATGGAAGGCTGTACTGAATTCTAGCCTGGTACCCAAAGTTTCGTGTAGCTGATGCCAAAACTTTGAAGTAAACTGTGTTCCTCTATCTGATACAATGGTCCTCAGAACTCCATATAGACATACAATCCTGGTCATATATATTTTCGCTAGCTTAGCACTAATATAGGTAGTCTTCACAGGGATGAAGTGAGCAACCTTGGTCAAGCGATCAACATCACCCAAATGGAATCATAACCTGAACGGGTCCTGGGTAATCCCGTGATGAAGTCCATGCCAAGTTTATCCCATTTCCAATCCGGTATCGGCAATGGCTGAAGCAAACCTACTGGTTTCTGATGCTTTGCCTTTACCCTCTGATATACATCACATACTGTTACATACTTAGCAATTTCACTCTTAATACCGGTCCACCAATTTTTTTCCTTCAAGTCTAAATACATCTTGGTGTTTCCCGGATGTATCGAGTAAGGCGAATCATGAGCCTCCCAAAGAATCAACTTCCTGATATCTGGATCATTGGGCACACAAATAGGTTGCTCAAACCATATGGTTCCATGCTCTTCCTCACGGAATCCTTCTGCCTTTCCTTTGCTGATCCTCTTCTTTATCTTAGCAATACCTTGATCCAACTTCTGAGCTTCTCTGATCTTTCCCAATAAGGTGGACTGAACTTCGAGTGCAGCAACATAGCCTCTTGGAACTATTTCCAACTCGAGATCTCTAAGTTCATCACATAACTCCTGAGGTAATCCTCCTGTGACAAGAGTGTTGACATAGCTCTTACGGCTCAACGCATCTGCCATGACGTTGGCTTTTCCTGGATGATAATGCAACCTCATGTCATAATCCTTGATGAGCTCCAACCATCTCCTTTGCCTAAGGTTCAACTCTTTCTGCGCGAAGATGTACTTCAAACTCTTGTGATCGGTGTAAACATCACATTGGTTCCCGATAAGGAAATGTCTCCCTGTCTTGAGTGCATGCACCACTGCTGCTAACTCCAGATCATGCGTGGCATAGTTCAACTCATGAGGTCGAAGCTGACGTGAAGCATAAGCTACAACATTTCCTCCTTGCATAAGCACGCCTCCAAGTCCTTGGCGTGAAGCGTCGCAATACACCTAAAAATCCTTGTGTATGTTCGGCAGAATTAGCACTGGAGCTGTAACCAAACGTTTCTTCAACTCCTGGAAACTGGCTTCACATTCCTCAGTCCAAATATACTTGGTGTCCTTCTTCAACAACTCCATCATGGGCTTTGCAATCTTGGAGAAATTCTCAATGAACCTCCGATAATATCCTGCAAGTCCAAGGAAACTGCGGATCTCGCTAACTGAGGTCGGTGCCTTCCATTCTGTGACTGCTTCTACCTTGGAAGGATCCACGGCAATTCCTTCCCCTGACACAACATGTCCGAGAAATCCGACTTCCTTCAACCAAAACTCACACTTGTTGAACTTGGCATAAAGTTGGTGTTCTCTAAGCTTCTCCAGAACTAAGCGCAGAGGTTCCGCGTGCTCCTCCTCATTCTTGGAGAAAACCAATATATCATCAATGAATACCACAACAAACTTATCCAAGTACTCCATGAATACCTTGTTCATCATGCTCATAAAATAGGCAGGGGCATTAGTCAAACCAAACGACATGACTGTATACTCATACAACCCATACCTCATGGTAAAAGCTGTCTTAGGTATATCCTTCTCACGGATCTTCAACTGATGGTAACCCGATCGAAGGTCAATCTTGGAGAAAACACTATCCCCTTCTAGCTGGTCGAACAAGTCATTGATCATTGGCAACACATACTTGTTCTTGATGGTCACCACATTCAAAGAGCGATAATCCACACACATCCTCAAGGTTCCATCCTTCTTCTCCACTAAGAGTACTGGGGCTCCCCAAGGTGATGAACTCGGGCGAATATACCCCTTCTCTAGCAACTCCTCAATCTGCTTCTTGACTTCCGCTAGATCATTAGCGGGCATCCGGTATGGCCTCTTGGAGATAGGTCCGGTGCCTGGCAGTAACTCAATGAGAAACTCAATCTCCCGATCCGGTGGCATGTCGGGTAACTCCTCTGGAAATACATCGGGATAATCCTTCACCACTGGTACTTCTTCCTGGACAACTCCCATAAGAGAGTTCAGTTGAGTCCTCTTAGGCTTAAGCCTGGATACATACTTGATCCTCTTCTTCTCTGGAGTGGTAAGAAGAATTGACCTACTGGCACAATCAATGCTTCCCTGATACTTGGACATCCAATCCATACCTAGGATTACATCCAACCCTTGTGACTCAAGTACGATCATATCTATGGGAAAAACATGTCCCCCTATGTTCAAAGGCAACTGAAAACATGCCTCACTAGTCATCGACTCTGCTCCTAGGGAACTTACTAGAATTGGTGACTTGAGAGCTACGGTAGGCAACTTATGTTTATCCACAAATCCCCTCGATATGAATGAATGCGATGCACCAGTGTCAAATAGGCTGGATGAGCCCAAGTCACATTCTCCATGGGGTACGTGGCGGTGTAGTTCTCCCACCACGAAGCTGCTGGTCCATCCAGTTGGTGAGAGGCAAATCTCACCTTCTCCTGATCAGTGCATCTTGCTGTGGCTAGCTTCCTGCCCATGTTGCGAAGCCAGTCATCTGCGACGATCGGCTCCGGGCTGCTCGTGAAGATTAGAGGATTCAGCCTCAGAAAACGGGTAAGGCTATCAATTTGTGGTGGAGGTGGAGGTGGAGGTGGAGGCGGGTTGTTGTTGTTGTTCTGGGCCATATTCTGCATCATCAACTGTATCATCTGGTTCTGGGTCTGAAGCAATTGTTCCAAGGCGGGTGGGATATCATTCCCTGATCCACTCCTGGAAGGGTCGCGCCTTGGTGGCATCTATTAGGTCAGCATAGATGAGGTATAGATATGATTAGGCCTAAGGGAGAAACACTACCCATATGCAAATGATGTCAATAAAAATCCAAATCACTCCAATTCAATTCAATCAAAGAGTTCACACGAAACAAATCTAAGGTGAGCCATGTCACAAGATTTGACAAGGTCCCACAAATAAATAAATCAAATACTAATCGAATATCGAATACTAATCTCTCATGGTGGTCCAAATCTACTCCTCATCGGAAGAGAGATCTATCATGTTGATGTCGGCTCCAGTGGCATCACTCTGTATCTCCTGATCGTCGTCCTCATAATCCTTGTCCTGACTGACGTAGTCCCCAAAAGAGTGATCCTCTTGGAGATTCTCCCCGTTATCAAGCTCCTCCTCAGCTTCCTCCAGCTGAAGCTTCAAGTTGTCGAACTTATCCTGCAGCGCATCGAGCTCCTCCTCATGCTCCGCGCGAGCGTTCTGAAGCTCTTCTTCTAGCTCGACCTTGCGGGTAGTCAGGTTGTGGGTGGTGATGAGGTTGTCGTCCATCTCTTCCTTCATCCTGGTGATGAGCTCCTCTAGGTTCTCAATGTGTGAGGTTATGGTGTCATCCTCCCTGGTGCACACCACATCTCCATCTGAGTCGCGGCGCGCGTACATGACGTGGTTAGTCTTCCTGAGATCCTCGTGGTAGTCCTGGTGGATGCGCCCAAGTGCAAAGAGCACAGCGATCCCTTTGCCAATGCCCCATGATATTACTTCTATGTAGAAGTCGATCGGCTCGATGGCATTTCCAAAAGTTCGCCCTGGAATGTGGACGTCAATCTTCCAGCGCATCTCCTCAGGTAGAGTGGCCGTGAAGGTACCGGTGAAGTTGGGCAAGGCAATGCACAGATGACCTGCGATATCCACGAGCTCGCTTCCAAAGGGCATGGTTGCGTTGAGCTGAGCAAACTCAACGAGGGGGTCGACATCTACAGTTTGAAAGAGAGGAGAAATTAGTAGTGAAGCAGGGAAAAGTATGAGACCAAAAGAGGGGTATAAAAGTGTTGTAAATAAGGTTTTTATCCTATGGCTTTCCATTTTCTAGGGTCACGTCCTACAGTCAACGTGTGCTCTGATACCATCTTGTAGCGACCCGATCTCAAGGGATCGGAGTCTCTATGCTTAAGTGTCATCCTTGGATTGGTATGCTGACACACACAGTACTTGAGGATTTACAACAGAGTTCAATCACACATTTATTACATCGAGAATCCTCAAAGAGTATTTATTACATTAATGTGGCCTAAGGCCAAATAAAGCAAAGTAATGCGGAAGCAAAAAAAAAATTTAACGAGTCCATCAACTCCACGAGCAACCTGAGTGCAGAACAACGTCCTATCGCACCTTATTCGTCGTTGGATAAATCTGCAACATGATAAGTTGCAACCATGTAGGTCAGTACATGGAATGTACTAGCAAGTCACATCATAAAGTGAAATGAGCCTACATAGTACATGCAATTTGGCTGGTGGAAAGCTCTAAGTTTAGTTTTGCATAAAGCTAGTTTTTCCCTATAAAAATAATTGCTCTACTTCTACAAATATCATAAGTCTGAGATGATGCCCATCTCAATCATTCCAAAATTTTGTACCCAGTTGATTAGTTAAGAGTGATGAGATCTCCCTATATTTCCACTACTAAAAGCTCAAGTTGTCCATGACCAGGGACACGGCTAATCGATTAGATTTTAACTTTGCAGAGGTTGTGCACTTTTCCCCACAAGACTCGACCACATCCTTGATCGGAAGATCGAGACATAATCTTTCGAAAGCATTTACCCTAACCCATGGATAGGCCGGTACACCTACATCATCTACATCTACTAGCCTATCCCGAAAGAGGTCACACCATCTACTCAACTAAGCTAGAGCCCATATTGGCTTGCGGCTGCACACGGAAGCTTATAGACATGAAAATAAGGTTGATCCCTTTGAGCCTGGGTGGACGGACCACTAGTGTGCACTCCCATGGATTCCCATGAATGCTCCCATTGTACTTCGCCACCATACAAACCAATTTCCACCCAGGTAGTTCATTAAAGTTGGTCCTAGTTACTACTTTGTCACTCACATCTCAAGGTGATAACACTCCCTAATCCATGTCTACTTTGGCGAAGCATTGTAATATAACACGGTGGCGACAAAGTTGGTATGGTTCAGACCTACCTCAAATGAACTACAGGGTGATAGTAAAACCAACAAGTGTAAACTCCTACCGTGCACTCCTACATCAAAGGACTATGTGCAAAATAAAACATAGGTAAAAACTGATATGATCAAAATGTAACTTGCCTTCGTGCTGGGAGTGAAGTTCTAGGGAATGGTAGTACTCTGCTTCGCACTCCGGACAATCTATTGCACGGTAAAATAAACACACATAAATAAGCATTCATACAATTCAAAGAAAACATGCAACAAAATATTTACAAAAGCCAAATAAAATCCAAAACAAGTCATTAACATGAAAATTTTCAAAGTATAAATAATGTTCAAAATTTGTGACGTGCACTAGTGTTCCTATAAGGCATTCTAGAAAAATTATGATGAACAGAAAATAATTGTGTAGAATATATAGTGAAAAAATTTCATGGCAAAGGATTTAGTTCGTGTGACGCGGTGCAAAAAGAATCACTTTAAACGGGTATACCGTTTGAAAGAATATGGCCTAATGAAATTTAAATTCAAATCTGAAATAATTTCAAATTTGAACTTGCAAAAGTTTGCAACTATGGGTTCTCTGTTTAGGGCTATTCAAGACGAAAATTTAGCCTCTTGTTTCAACCCGTTTCGACCTACGGTTAAAAAGTTAAGGCCGTTTGAAGTTTTGAATTAAATTTGGAAAAAAACTGCTACAAGAACGTTTCTGAAAACCTTAATGTGTGAACGTTTGCGGCTAGAGCGCGATGCAGTCATCCCTGGTTGGTTGAGTACGTTCTTGGTCAAAGCTATGCGCTGAACGGTCGTGAATTAAGTAAATCACCGGTTCGGCTAAACTAAAACAAAACTGACGTTCGGTTTAAAATAAACCGCACGGTTTAGATCTAATAAAAAAACCAATCTAAATAGCGTACCGGTTCGATCAAAAGAAAAAAACAATCGAATCTACGCTACGTACAAACAGAGGAGGGATGAGCGCTCACAGAGACGAGCACGACGTCGGCAAGGAGTTCGGCGGTGACGGGGTGGCGGTTCCGACACGGGTGAGGTGGTCGGGCGGGTGCAGCTCGGCGAGGGCCTGCAGGCGGTGGTGACGGCGGTCGATGGCGATGACCGGAGGGAGTGGAGCAAGGGGCAGAGCTCCGATGATCTTCGGTGGCGCAGGTCATCGGGGCGGCGGCTCCGGCAAACCTAGGGGCACAAAAAGATGTCAGGGGGATGCGGGATGATGAGGGGGTCCGATTCCCGAAGTAACAGAGGCAGGGGAGTTTCACAGGCAACAAAATCCTTCGGCAAGGAACTTGGCTTCGGTGAGATGCAAATGGTCGGGGCGACGGCTACGAGCGGCGAGAGGTGGTGCGGCTTGGTTGAATGGAAAGAGGGCATCGAGGGCTACTTATAGGCGCGACTAGGGGTGCTACGGAGCTGTGGATAGGCTCTATCCCGAGAGCCTCGCGCGGCCGGTGCGGACGTGCACGGGCTGGTCTATCCCATGGACTTCGCTAGAGGTTGGAGATGACCTGGTGTCGGGCCTCACCTGCCAGGTGCGTAAGAGAGAGATCGTGGGGAGGGAGGGTTGACCGAGAGAGAGAGAGAGAGAGAGAGATCGTGCGCTGGGGTGAGCCACGATCGAGCGTGAGGCGCTCGGCCTGGCTGGGCTTCGGCCAGCCTGGCCAATGCGTGCGTGCATGCGTGTGTTGTGTTTTGTTTGAAAACCTCTTTCTTTTTAGATCTGAAGAAGAAAACAAAAAGAAAAAATATCACATAAAAATCCTAAAATTCTTATTGGTAAAATAGAGCACAAGGAACATTAATTCCTGCTCATATAATTTAGATATATTTTTTTTCTCTAATGAAATAAATTAACTTGTGGCTAACAAAAATAATTTTCATGCAACCTTGAAAACACTAAATATACTTTAAATACTTTCGCACTCATTCATATTTTGAGGAAGTCATATTATCCCCTCTCTATTATTTTATGTGAGTGGAAAACTTGAACATCATAAACTCCAAATGCAATAAAAATATGATATGAAATATGATGATCCTATAAACATCCTAATTTAATAAAATTGGGATGTTACACAAGGATGAGCCACTCCACGGAGCCACACCAGATCAAGGTCTGCCCCCACTCATTGGAGTCTCTCACACGTCAATGGGAGCGCTGAGGTAAGATCCCCCTCCTTGGCGATGGTGGATATTGTGAGCGCTGGCGAGGGAGAAGAGGGGGGCCGAGGCTTGAGCCTCGGGCTTCGACCATTCATCGCCATGGAATGGGGATCTGAGGGAGAGAGCAAGGCATAGGGAAGAAGAGAAATGATGGCTCTACGGAGGACGTCTGGCTTTTGTCAGTCTGGGCAGTTGCCGAGACGACAAGGGGGCAGAGGTGTCTGTTCCCCGTCGCGCGCCATGCGTCGAGCTTGGCCCGCGAGCGATTGGGGACCTGCGATGCTTCACCCTTCTCTCCTTGCCTTCACCTTGAAGCCAAGTCTGGCACGCCTTGGGCCCAGGGGCTACTGTCAGCGTTCTAGGACCGGGGGTACCCAAACCTGCCTGCCTGCGGCCCAGCGCGTGGACCACCACGACGACCCGGTACGGCTGATATGTTGGAAATATGACCTAGAGGCAATAATAAATTAGTTATTATCATATTTCCTTGTTCATGATAATCGTTTACTATCCATGCAATAATTGTGTTGATTGGAAACTCAGATATATGTGTGGATACATAAACAACACCATGTCCCTAGTATGCCTCTAATAGACTAGCTCGTTGATCAAAGATGGCTATGGTTTCCTAGTCATGGACATGAGATGTCATTTGGTAACGGGATCACATCATTAGGAGAATGATGTGATGGACAAGACCCAAACTACAAACATTGCATATGATCGTGTCAGTTTATTGCTATTGTTTTCTACATGTCAAGTATATGTTCCTATGACCATGAGATCATGCAACTCACTAACACCGGAGGAGTACCTTGTGTGTATCAAACATTGTAACGTAACTGAGTAACTATAAAGGTGCTCTACAGGTATCTCCAAGGGTGTTTGTTGGGTTGGCATGGATCAAGACTGGGATTTGTTACTCCGTGTGACGGAGAGGTATCACAGGGCCCACTCGGTAATACAACATCACAATAAGCCTTGCAAGAAATGTACCTAAGTTTTAGTCACGGGATCTTGTATTACGGAACGAGTAAAGAGACTTTCCAGTAATGAGGTTGAACTAGGTATGGAGATACCGACGATCGAATCTCGGGCAAGTAACATACCAAAGAACAAAGGGAACATCATACGAGATTAACTGAATCCTTGACATAAAGGTTCGACCGATAAAGAGCTTCATAGAATATGTAGGAACCAATATGGGCATCCAGGTCCTGCTATTGGTTATTGATCATAGAGGTGTCTCGGTCATGTCTACATAGTTCCCGAACCCACAGGGTCTGCACACTTAAGGTTCGGTGACGTTCGGGTAGTATAGAGTTATGTATGGTGGTGACCTAAGGTTTTTCGTTGTCCCAGATGAGATCCCGTATGTCACGAGGAGCTCCGGAATGGTCCGGAGGTAAAGATTGATATATAGGAAGTCCTATTTTGGTCGTCGAAAAGGTTTCGGGCTCATCGGTAGTGTACCGGGAGTGCCGGTAGTGTACAGGGAGACCATCGGGAGGGGTATTTCGACCCAAGAGGCTACATGGGCTGTGGAAGAGTAAATACCAGCCCTTAGTGGGATGGTGGAAGTCTCACACAAGGCCCATGCGGCTGGGAAGAAAAGCCCAAAGAGAAAAAGGCGGAAAAAGGCAAAAAAAAAGGCAAAAATAAGGAGGAGTCCTAGTCCTACTAGGAATCCTCCAATCCTCCTTGGTTCGGCCGACCCAAGGGCTGGCTCCTTGGGAGCCAAGCCTCCTCTCTCTTACTCCTATATATACTAGAGGTTTTAGGATTTTGGCACTAGATTTTCAGCCACGTGCTACCCGTTCCACCAGTGCATAGTTTCTCCTCTAGATCGGATTTCTGCAGTGCTTAGGAGAAGCCCTGTCGGAATTGCTCCACCACCATCGCCGCGGCGCCGTTGCGCTGCCGGAGAACTCTTCTACCTCTCTGCTCCCTCTTGTTGGATCAAGAAGGCAGAGATCGTCATCAAGCTATACGTGTGCTGAACACGGAGGTGCCGTCCGTTTGGCGCTAGATCGGAAGGACCGTGATCAAGATCGCGAGACAGATTGTGATGAGATCACGGGACGGATCGTGATGAGTTCGCGGGACGGATCATGATGAGATCACGGGATGGATCGTGATGAGTTTGCGGGACGGATCATGATTGGATCGCGGGACGAATCGTGATGAGATCACAAGATGCTCGGCGATTTGGATCGCGAAGACGTTCGACTACACCAATCGCATTTCTTAACGCTTCGCGCTTAGCGATCTACAAGGGTATGTAGATCCACTCTCCCTCTCGTAGATGCTCATTACCATGGATAGATCTTGCGTGTGCGTAGGAAAGTTTTTGTTTCCCATGCAACATTCCCCAACAGTTGCATCATGAGCTAGGTCTATGTGTAGATGAGATCTTGAGTAGAACACAAAGAGTTTGTGGGCGTTGATGCTTAGATTGCTTCCTCCCTTGGTCGTGTTTTGGTTCAGCGGTATTGTGAGATGAAGCGACCCGGACCAACATTACTCGTACGCTTACAAGAGACCGGTTCCCTCAACTGCAACTTGTTGCATAGATGGCTTGCGGGTGCCAGTTTCTCTCACTTTAGTTGGATCGAATTCGACAAAGGCGGTCCTTGAGAATGTTGAAAAGCAACTAGTGTATTAACGTTGTGGTTTTTGCGTAGATTAGAATTGTTCTTGCTAGATACCCGTAGCAGCCACGTAAAACATGCAACAACAATTAGAAGACGTCTAACTTGTTTTTGCAGGGTATGTTGTGATGTGATATGGCCAATTACATGATGTGTAATATGTGATGTATGAGATGATCATGTGTTGTATAGAATATCACGACTTGCATGTCGATGAGTACGGCAACCGGCAAGAGACATAGGGTTGTCTTTAATTATTGTATGACCTGCGTGTCAATCATTAAGCGCTATGTAATGCTTTACTTTATCGCTAAACGGTAGCAATAGTAGTACAAGCATGATGGGCGCGACAACCTCGATGGAGACACGTTGATGGAGATCAAGATGATGGAGATCATGGTGTCGTGCTGGTGATGATGGAGATCATGCCGGTGCTTTCAAGATGGAGATCAAAAGCACAAGTTCATGGCCATATCATGTCACTTATGATTTGCATGTGATGTTAATCCTTTTATGCACCTTGTTTTGCTTAGGACGATGATAGCATTATAAGGTGATCCCTCACTTAAATTTCAAGATGAATTGTGTTCTCCCCGAGTGTGCACCGTTGCGAAAGTTCGTCGTGTTGAGACACCACGTGATGATCGGGTGTGATAGACTCTATGTTCACATACAACGGGTGCAAGCCAGTGTTGCACATGCAGAACACTCGGGTTAAACTTGACGAGCCTAGCATGTACAGACATGGCCTCGGAGCACAAGAGACCGAAAGGTCGAACATGAGTCATATAGCAGATATGATCAACATGATGATGTTCACCATTGAAACCACCTCAACTCACGTGATGATCGGACTTGAGTTGGTGAATTTGGATCATGTATCACTCGAATGACCGGAGGGATGTCAATTTGAGTGGGAGTTCTTAAGTAATATGATTAATTGAACTCATTATCATGAACATAGTCAGTAGTGTCTTTGCAAACTGTGTTGTAGATTACTAGCTCACCCTGTAGCTCCCTTGAATTTTTATATGTTCCTAGAGAAATAGAGTTGAAAGATGATGGTAGCAATACTGCGGATTGGCTCCTGATCTAAGAATTGTCCTCGTCGCTGGACAGAAGGCTTATGTCCTTAATGCACCGCACGGTGCGACAACCCCTCTAGCATCGTCTGTAGATGTTGTGAACATCTGACAGGCATGTTCTGATGAATACTTGATAGTTTAGTGTGTCATGCATTACGGCTTAGAATTGAGGCTCCGAAATGTTTTGAACGTCACGAAACATATGAGATGTTTTAAGAGCTGAAATTAGGATCTCAGGCTCGTGCCCGTGTGGCGAGATATGAGATCTCCAACAAGATTCTTTGCCTGCAAGATGAAAGAGAATAGCTCAATCGTTGAGCATGTGCTCAGATTGTCTCGGTGCTACAATCTCTTAAATCGAGTGGGAGTTAATCTTCCAGATAAGATAGTGATTGATATAGTTCTCCAAGTCACTGTCACTAAAGCTACTAGAACTTGGTGATGAACTATAAAATGCCAGGGATAAAATAATGATCCCTGAGCTATTCGCGATGTTTGACATCGTGAAGGTAGAAATCAAGAAGGAGCGTCAAGTGTTGATGGTTAGTCAAACCACTAGTTTCGAGAAGGGCAAGAGCATGGAGGGAAACTTGATGGATAGCAAGTCAGTTGTTGCTCCAGTGAAGCAACCCAAAGTTGAACCCAAACCCGAGACTAAGTGCTTCGATTATGAGGAGAGCAGTCGCTGAAGCGGAACAACCCTAGATACTTGGTAGATAAGAAGGCTGGCAACGTCGACAGAAGTATATTTGATATACGTGTTAATGATGTGTACCTTGCAAGTACTCCTAGTAGCACCTGGGTATTGGATACCGGTTAGGTTGCTAAATGTTAGTAACTCGAAATAAAAGCTACGGAATAAACGAAGAACTAGCTAAGGGTGAGGTGACGATGTGTGTTGGAAATATTTCCAAGGTTGATGTGATCAACATCGCACGCTCTCTCTACCTTCAGGATTAGTGACAAACCTAAATAAATGTTATTTGGTGTTTTGCGTTGAGCATGAACGTGATTGGATCGTGTTTATTGCAACACGGTTATTCATTTAAGTTAGAGAATAATGGTTATTCTGTTTACATGAATAATACCTTCAATGGTCATGCACCTAGTGAGAATGGTTTGTTGAATCTTGATCGTAGTAATACACATGTTCATAACATTGATGCCAAAAGATACAAAGTTAATAATGATAGTACCACATACTTGTGGCACTGCCGCTAAATGTCATATTGGTATAAAGCGCATGAAGAAACTCCATGGTGATGGATCTTTGGACTCATTCGATTTCGAATCGGTTGAGACATGCGAACCATGCCTCTTGGGCAAGATGACTAAGGACCCCGTTTCCAGATGGATGGAGCGGGCAAGTGATTTATTGGAAATGATACATGTTGATGTATGCAATCCAATGAGTCTTGTAGCGTGCGGTGGATATCGTTATTTTCTTACCTTCACTAATGATTTGAGTAGATATAGTGTATATTTACTTAATGAAACACAAGTCTGAATGGTTTGAAAGGTTCAAGAGAATTCAGAGTGAAGTTTAAGATCATCGTGACAAGAAGATAAAAATGTCTGCGATATGATCATGGAGGTAAATATCTGAGTTCCGAGTTTGGCATACAACTTTAGACAATATGAAAGTTGTTTCACAACTTGCGCCACCCGGAACACCATAGTATGATGGTGTGTTCGAACGTCATAGTCGTGCTCTATTGAAAATGGTGCTTGCTATGATGTCTCTTATCGTTTTGCTACTATAATTTTGGGGTTATGCATTAGAGACAACTACATTCACATTAGATAGGGAACCATCTAAATCCATTGAGATGACACCATGTGAATTATGGTTTGATAGAAACCTAAGCTGTCATTTCTTAATGTTTGGGGCTGCAACACTTATGTGAAAAAGGTTTTCACCTAATGAGCTCGAACCCAAAGCGGACAAATGCATCTTCATAGAATACCCTAAAGACAGTTGGGTAAACCTTCTATCTCAGATCCAAGCATAAAGTGTTTGTTGCTAAAACTGGGTCCTTTCTCGAGAAAGAGTTTCTCTCAAAAGAATTGAGTGGGAGGAAGATAGAACTTGATGAGGTTGTTGAACCTTTGTTCAACCAGAGAGTAGCGCAGGGAAGGAATTTGTTTTTGTGAAGCCTACGTTAGTTGAAGAGGAAGTTAATGATGATGATCATGAAGCTTCGGATCAACTTACTATCGAACCTCGTAGGTCGAGAATGATGTGTACTGCTCCTGAGCGGTACGACAACCATGTCTTGGAGGTCATGTTGTTGGACAACGATGAACCTACGAGCTGTGGAGAAGCGATGATGGGCCCGGATTCCGCCAAATGGTTAGAGGCCATGAAATCCGAGAAAGGATCCATGTATGAAAACCAAGTATAGACTTTGGTAGACTTGCTCGTTGGACGGCAGGTCGTTGAGTACAAATGGATGTTTAAAATGAAGACAGACGCTCATGGTAAATGTCACCATTTGTAAATCTCGACTTGTTGCAAAGAAGTTTACGACAAGTTCAAGGAGTTGATTGCGATGAGATTTTATCACTCGTAGCGATGCTAAAGTCTCTTGGAATTATGTTAACAGTTGCTGCATTTTTCAATTATGAAATCTGGCAGATGGATATCAAAACATAGTTTCCTTAACGGTTTACTTGAGGAAAGGTTGTATGTGATACAACCAAAAGGTTTTGTCAGTCCTAAGGATGCTAAAAGGAGTGCAAGCTTCAGTGATTCTTCTATGAACTAAAGCAAGCATCTCGGAGTTGGAATATACACTTTGATGAGGTGATCAAAGTTTTTGAGTCTATACAAAGTTTACGAGAAACTTGTATTTACAATAAAGTGAGTGGGATCACTATAGAATTTCTGATAAGTATATGTGGATGACATATTATTGATCGGAAATGATGTAGAATTTCTGGAAAGCATAAATGGTTGTTTTAAAAGAGTTTTTCAAAGGAAGACCTGGATAAAGCTACCTAATTGTTGAGCATCAAGATCTATAGAGATAGATCAAGATGCTTGATGAGACTTTCAATGAGTACATACCTTGACAAGATTTCGAAAGAGTTCAAAATGGATCAGTCAGAGAAAGAGTTCTCGCCTGATTTGCGAGGTGTGAAGTTGAGTGAGACTCAACGCTCGACAATGGCAGAAGAAAGAGAAAGGATGAATGTCGTCCCCAGTGCCTTAGCCATAGGCTCTGTATAGTATGCCATGCTGTGTACCGCACCTGTGTGTGCCTTGCCATGAGTCCGTCAAGGGGTACAAGAGTGATCCAGAATTGGATCACTCTATAGCGGTCAATATTATCCTTAGTGACTAAAAGAATAAGGAAATGTTTCTCGATTATGGAGGTGATAAAGGGTTCTTCATAAAGAGTTACGTTGATGCAAGCTTTAACACTAATCCGGATGACTCTTAGTAGCAATCCGGATACGTATAGTGGAGCAGCCATTCCGAATAGTACCAAGTGGAGTGTGGTAGAAGTGTTTATAGTTTGACATAGAGATTTGCAAAGTACATACGGATTTGAATGTCGCACACCCATTGACTATAAGACCTCTCTCACATGCAAAGCATGATTGAGCCCCAGAACTCAGTGGGCGAATCACATGGTGATGTGAACTAGATTATTGACTCTAGTGCAAGTGGGAGACTGTTGGAAATATGCCCTAGAGGCAATAATAAATTGGTTATTATCATATTTCCTTGTTCATGATAATCGTTTATTATCCATGCTATAATTGTGTTGATCGGAAACTCAGATACATGTGTGGATACATAGACAACACCATGTCCCTAGTACGCCTCTAATAGACTAGCTCGTTGATCAAAGATGGCTATGGTTTCATAGTCATGGACATGAGATGTCATTTGGTAACAAGATCACATCATTAGGAGAATGATCTGATGGACAAGACCCAAACTACAAACGTAGCATATGACCGTGTCAGTTTATTGCTACTATTTTCTGCATGTCAAGTATGTGTTCCTATGACCATGAGATCATGCAACTCACTGACACCGGAGGAGTACCTTGCGTGTATCAAACGTCGCAACATAACTGGGTGACTATAAAGGTGCTCTACAGGTATCTCCGAGGGTGTCTGTTGGGTTGGCATGGATCAAGACTGGGATTTGTTACTCCGTGTGATGGAGAGGTATCTCAGGGCCCACTCGATAATACAACATCACAATAAGCCTTGCAAGCAATGTGACTAAGTGTTAGTCACGGGATCTTGTATTACAGAATGAGTAAAGAGACTTGCTAGTAACGAGGTTGAACTAGGTATGGAGATACCGACAATCGAATCTCGGGCAAGTAACATACCAAAGAACAAAGGGAACATCATACGGGATTAACTAAATCCTTGACATAAAGGTTCAACCGATAAAGATCTTAGTAGAATATGTAGGAACCAATATGGGCATCTAGGTCCCGCTATTGATTATTGACTGTAGAGGTGTCTCGGTCATGTCTACATAGTTCTCGAACCCGCAGGGTCTGCACACTTAAGGTTCGGTGACGTTCGGTAGTATAGAGTTATGTATGGTGGTGACCGAAGGTTGTTCGGAGTCCCGGATAAGATCCCAAACATCACGAGGAGCTACGGAATGGTCCGGAGGTAAAGATTGATATATAGGAAGTCCTGTTTTGGTTGCCGGAAAAGTTTCAGGCTCATTGGTAGTGTACCGAGAGTGCCGGTAGTGTACCGTGAGACCATCGGGAGGGGTATTTCGACCCAAGAGGCTACATGGGCTGTGGGAGAGTAAATACCATCCCTTAGTGGGCTGGTGGGAGTCCCACACAAGGCCCATGCATCTGGGGAGAAAAGCCCAAAGAGAAAAAGGTGGAAAAAGGCAAAAATAAGGAGGAGTCCTAGTCCTACTAGGATTGGAGAAAGAATCGTCCAATCCTCCTTGGTTCGGCCGACCCAAGGGCTGGCTCCTTGGGAGCCAAGCCTTCTCCTCTCTTCCTCCTATATATACTAGAGTTTTTAGGGTTTTTGGCACTAGATTTTCAGCCACGTGCTACCCGTTCCTCTAGTGCATAGTTTCTCCTCTAGATCGGATTTCTGTAGTGCTTAGGCGAAGCCCTGCCGAAATTGCTCCACCACAATCGCCGCGGCGACGTCGCGCTGCCGGACAACTCTTCTACCTCTCCTCTCCCTCTTGCTGGATCAAGAAGGCGGAGACCGTCATCAAGCTGTACGTGTGTTGAACGCGGAGGTGCCGTACGTTCGGCGCTAGATCGGAAGGACCACGATCAAGATCGCGAGACGGATCGTGATGAGATCGCGGGACGGATCGTGATGAGTTCGTGGGACAGATCGTGATGAGATCGCGGGACAGATCGTGATGAGTTCGTGGGACGGATCATGATTGGATCGCGGGACGGATCATGATGAGATCGCGGGATGCTCGGCGATTTGGTTCGCGAAGATGTTCGACTACACCAACCGCGTTTCTTAACGCTTCCCGCTTAGCGATCTACATGGGTATGTAGATCCACTTTCCCTCTCGTAGATTCTCATCACCATGGATAGAATTTTTGTTTCCCATGCAATGTTCCCCAACATGATACATCTCCAACGTATCTATAATTTATGAAGTATTCATGCCATGTTTACAATAATTCTATATGATTTTGGTATGCTTTTATTAGAACTAACCCGGACTGGCGCTGTTTTCAGGAGAATTGCCATGGTGTCGTTTCTTGTGCAGAAATAAAAGTTCTCAGAATGGGCTGAAAATTTAGTATGACCTTGTTTGGACCAAAAGAGACCCCCGAAGCATTGGAGTTGGGCCATAAGAGCCACGAGGAGGTCATAAGCCTGCCAGGTGCGGCCACCCCCCTGGCCGCGCCTAGCAGGCTTGTCACTGCCTCATGGCCCCCCTTGACGTGAGATCGATGCCAAAAATTCCTATAAATACCCAAACCTCCCAAAAGAAATCTAGACCGGGAGTTCCACCACTGCAAGCCTCCAGAGCCACGAAAAACCAATTGGGAGCCCGTTCTAGTACCTTGCCGGCGGGGGAAACCATCACCAGAGGCCATCTTCATCATCCCGGCGGTCTCCATGATGAGGAGGGAGTAGTTCACCCTCGGGGCTGACAGTATGTACCAGTAGCTATGTGTTTGATCTCTCTCTCACGTGTTCTTGAGATGACATGATCTTTATGTACCACGAGCTTTATTAATATAGATGAATCATATGGAGTTTTCCCTCTCTATCTTCTTGTGATGAATTGAGTTTTCCTTTTGAAGTTTTCTTATCGGATTGAGTCTTTAAGAATTTGAGAACACTTGATGTATGTCTTGTGATGGGATATCTATGGTGACAATGGGATGTTCTATTGATCCACTTGATGTATGTTTTCGTGATCAACTTGCGGGTTTCGTGACCTTGGGAATCTATGCATAAGGGTTGGCACACGTTTTTGCCTTGACTTTCCGGTAGAAACTTTGGGGCGCTCTTTGAAGTTCTTTGTGTTGGATTGAAGATGATGAATCTGAAATTGTTTGATGCATATCGTATAATCAAGCCCATGGGTACTTGTGGTGACATTGGAGTATCTAGGTGACATTAGGGTTTTGGTTGTTGTGTATCTTAAGGTGTTATTTTAGTACGAACTCTAGGGCTGTTCATGACACTTATAGGGATAGCTCATAAGATTGATCAGAAAAGATAACTTTGAGGTGGTTTCATACCCTACAATAATTTCTTCGTTAGTTCTCCGCTATTTGTGACTTTGGAGTGAACTCTTTGTCGCATGAGAGGTATTTACATATGATTCAACTCTGTTAGTATTGTTGAGAGATTGCACTAGTGAAAGTATGAACCCTAGACCTTGTTTTCAAGCATTGCAATACCATTTGTGCTCACTTTTGTTACTTGTTACCTTGCTGTTTTTATATTTTGAGATTACAAAAACCTATATCTACCATCCAGATTGCACTTGTATCACCATCTCTTCACCGAACTAGTGCACCTATACAATTTGCCATTGTATTGGGTGTGTTGGGGACCCAAGAGATTTCTTGTATTTGATTGCAGGGTTGTTTGAGAGAGACCATCTTCATTCTACACCTCCCATGGATTGATAAACCTTAGGTCATCCACTTGAGGGAAAATTGCTACTGTGTTACAAAACTCTGCGCTTGGAGGCCCAACATGAGTCTATAAGAAAAAGGTTGTGTAGTAGACATCAAGCTCTTTTCTGGCGCCGTTGCCGGGGAGGTGAGTGCTTGAAGTTATATATTTAGATCTTGCAATCAAATCTTTTAGTTTCTTGTTTTACACTAGTTTGGTTTTATAAAAGAAAACTACAGAAAACGGAATTGAGGTTGCCTCATATGCTTCATCTTTTGAATATCTTTCATGAAAACGATGGAAAGGAAAATTGTGCTCAAGTGCTAGAAGAAGAAGTTATTAAAATGTTTGGCACTAAATATTTGAGTGATGAGCATGATTGCAATATTTTTAGTATGAATTATCTGAATATTCATGATGCTAAAGATATGCAAAGCCACAAGCTTGGGGATGCTATGTTTGATGAATATGATATTTTTAGTCCCCCAAGTTTTGAGAGCAAATTTATTATGATTATGGCATGCCTCCTATATATGATGTTTATGATGATGACATGTATGCTATAAAGAGTGATAGTTACCATGAAACTTGTCATCATGGTTTTAATATTGAATGTGGTTATGTCAATCAAGTATCTCATGATAGTTATTTTGTTGAGTTTTCTCCCGCTACTTTGCATGAGAAGAATTTTGCTTGTGTGGGTAGTAATAAAAATTATATGATTGTGCATCATGAAAATAATGCTTTATGTTCTGGTTATATTGTAAAATTCCTTCATGATGCTATTGAAAATTATGATGAGGGAAGAACATATGCTTGTAGGAATTGCAATAATATCAAGTTTCCTCTCTATGTGTTGAAGATTTTCAAGTTATGCTTGTTTTGCCTTGCTATGCTAGTTGATTCTTGCTCCAATAAATTGTTTTCTCACAAAATCCCTATGAATAGTAAGTGGGTTAGACTTAAATGTGCTTGTCATGAGATTCATGATGCTCTTTTGCATGTTTCAGTTATCATTCCTATACGAGCATCATTGAAATCATCATGCCTAGCTAAAAGGCATTAAAGAAAAGCGCTTGTTGGGAGACAACCGAACACTTTTACATTCTTTTTTGATGTTTTCACATGATTAAGATACTGTATTAATCATGTTTTGTGTCTTTTATTTCAATAAAGTGCCAATTAAAGCCTTTGGGACAGTGTGGATACTTGCTTGTTTGATTCTGTGCAAAAACAAAAAGTTTTGTGTGCAGTATATGAATTATCTGATTTTACAGGAGAGTCAAAAAATTCTGAAATTTTTACACAACATTTATATGAAAATTCCTTGAGATTTCATAATTTTTAAGAATTGTTAGAGACAGGGAATTATGGTGATCATTCAGATCTTTACAGACTGTTCTGTTTTTGACAGATTCTGTTTTGCATGCATAGTTTGCTTGTTTCAAGTGTTCCTATAACTTATATTGAGTAATATAAATTGTGGGAATGATGGAAAACAGTATGTATCATGTGGGAATAATTATGAATCTTGTCTTGACAGTACCTAAGTGAATGATCTATCTTTATTACACTAACCCTTCTCACAAAGTTCCGTTAAGTTTTGTGTGATTGAAGTTTTCAAGTTTTGGGTGAGACATCGATATGAGGAGAATAAGGAGTGACAAGAAACTAACCTTGGGGATTCAAAAGGCACCCCAAGGTAATATTCAAGTAAGACTCAAGTATCTAAGCTTGGGGATGCCCCAGAAGACATCCCCTGTTTCGTCTTCAACATTGTCGGTATATCTTACTTAGAGCTATATTTTTATTCATCACATAGTATGAGTTTTGCTTGGAGCATAATTTTATTTTGTTGTTCTATGTTAGGTTTTATTTATAATCTTGTTTTTCAATAAAAATTTCCAAGAATTTCCTTTAGGATGCTTGCATTGCATGTTTTGATGTGTGCTGTGTAAAAACAGAAACTTCTGCTGTAGTGTTTGAATTTTCATATTTTACTGGAATGTGGAAAGTTTAAGAAATTTTTACACAGTATTTTCATAGAAACTGTTTATCATTTACTAAATTTGTATAATTTGTTGAGTTACATAAGTACTCTGTTTTCATAAATTGCTACAGACTGTTCTGTTTGGACAGATTGCTGTCATAGTTTTGTTATCTACTTATCCTATAGTTTCCATAGCCTATATTGGTAGATATAAATTGTGGAGATGATAGTATACAATACCTAATGTTTGAAAATTATTGTGCAACTTGTCTTGGAAGTACATAAAGAGTTGATTTATTATTATGTGCACTAACCTATCTCACGAGTTCTTTTCGAGTTTTGTGTGGATGAAGTTTTTGAGAATAGGTGAAACCGGGATATGAGAGGATTGAGTGAGATACAAAAGCTCAATCTTGGGGATACCCAAGGCACCCAAAGTACATATTTCAAGAAGTCTCAAGCATATAAGCTTGGGGATGCTACACATCCCATCTCTCTTCAACAACAATTATCGGTTAGCCTATGTTGAGCCTAAATTTTAATTCATTCACATGATGCGTGCTATTCTTGGAGTGCTATTTTTCCTTTTTCTTGATATTTAATAAAATAGTCAGATATTAAAATATTTATTGAGAGAGAGATAGAAAATCCTCACATAGCTACTTAATTGTTTGACTATTCATTGATCTTCACTTATATGTTTCGGAGTAGTTTTTTCATTTACTCTCGTGCTTCACTTATATCCTATGAGTAAATGGTTGAATGAATTGAATATCATAAATCCGAAATTTATATGTTTTATATGCTTATCCCATGGGGAGTAATTACTTCACGCATAATAAGTATAGGTGTTAAAATTTATTGAAAGTTTGCAAACACCGCATTGGTCACTTGAACCATTCATGAAAGAATATTGAAGGAAGAGAGATTTCACATATAAATATACTATCTTGGAAATCTTCTATGATTGTGAATACCCATAAATTATTTTCAAACTTGAGCAAATTAGTTGAAGTTGGACAAGGAAGACAACGTAATGAGTTATGGTTGGGTATATTTGTATAGAAGTTATATTGTTATGGATCCTCCAACATGTGGTTCTTGCTTCTGTTGGGGAACGTCGCATGGGAAACAAAAATTTTCCTACGCACACGCAAGATCTATCCATGGTGATGAGTATCTACGAGAGGGAGAGTGGATCTACATACCCTTGTAGATCGCTAAGCGGGAAGCGTTAAGAAACGAGGTTGGTGTAGTCGAGTCTTCGCGATCCAACTCACGATGCGTCCCGCGATCCAATCACGATCCGTCCCGCGATCCAATCACGATCCGTCCCGCGATCCGATCACGATCCGTCCCACGAACTTGATCACGATCCTGCCGATCTAGCACCGAACGGACGACACCTCTGCGTTCAGCACACATACAGCTTGATGACGATCTCCACCGTCTTGATCCATCAAGAAGGAGTGGAGAGGAAGAAGAGTTCTCCGGCAGCCTGACGGTGCTTCGGCGATGGTGGTGGAGCAATTCCGGCAGGGCTTCGCCTAAGCACTGCAGAAATCCGATCTTGAGGAGAAACTATGCATTGGAGGAACGGGTAGCACATGGCTGAAATTCTAGTGCAAAAATCCTCTATACCACCAGTATATATAGGAGGAAGAGAGGAGAGGAGGCAGCCTTGCTTCCCAAGCCAAGGGCTTCGGCCAAAAGGAGGTGGAGGAGGTGGAGTCCACCTCCAATCCTAGTAGGACTAGGATTCACCTATTTTGCCTTTTTTCCCACCTTTTCTCTTGGTTTTTTTTCTTCCAGCCGCATGGGCCTCTTGTGGTTGTTCCACCAGCCCACTAAGGGCTTGTTTCCACTCTCCCACAGCCCATGTAGCCTCTTGGGTCGAAATACCCCTCCCGGAGGTCTCCCGGTACACTACCGGCACTCCCGGTACACTACCGATGAGCCCGAAAATTTTCCGGCAACCAAAACAGGACTTCCTATATATGAATCTTTACCTCCGGACCATTCCGGAGCTCCTCGTGACGTCCGGGACTCATCCAGGACTCCGAACAAACTTCGGTCACCACCATACATAACTCTATACTACCAAAATGTCACCAGACCTTAAGTGTGCAGACCTTGCGGGTTCGAGAACTATGTAGACATGACCGAGACACCTCTACGGTCAATAACCAATGGCGGGACTTGGATGTCCAAATTGGTTCCTACATATTCTACGAATATCTTTATCGGTCGAACCTCTATGTCAAGGATTCAGTTAATCCCGTACGATGTTCCCTTTGTTCTTCGGTATGTTACTTGCCCGAGATTCGATCGTCGGTATCTCCATACCTAGTTCAACCTCATTATTGGCAAGTCTCTTTACTCGTTCCGTAATACAAGATCTCGCAACTAACACTTAGTCACATTGCTTGCAAGGCCTATTGTGATGTTGTATTACCGAGTGGGCCCTGAGATACCTCTCCGTCACACGGAGTAACAAATCCCAGTCTTGATCCATGCCAACTCAACAGACACCCTCGGAGATACCTGTAGAGCACCTTTATAGCCACCCAGTCACGTTGCGACGTTTGATACACACAAGGTACTCCTCCAATATTTGTGAGTTGCATGATCTCATGGTCATAGGAACATATACTTGACATGCAGAAAACAGTAGCAATAAACTAACATGATCATAAACTACATTTGTAGTTTGGGTCTTTGTCCATCACATCATTCTCCTAATGATGTGATCCCGTTATGAAATGACATCTCATGTGCATGACTAGGAAACCTTAACCATCTTTCGATCAACGAGCTAGTCCACTAGAGGCATACCAGGGACATTGTATTTGTCTATGTATCCACACATGTATCCATGTTTCCAGTTAATACAATTATAGCATGGATAATAAACGATTATCATGAACAAGGAAATACAATAATAAACACTTTATTTATTGCCTCTAGGGCATATTTCCAACAGTCTGCCACTTGCACTAGAGTCAATAATCTAGTTCACATCACTATGTGATTTACATTGTAATGAATCGAACACCCATGCAGTTCTGGTGTTGATCATGTTTAGCCCTTGGAAGAGGTTTACTCAATGGGTCCGCAACATTCAGATCCGTGTGCACTTTGTAAATATTTATGTCTTTCTCCTCGATGTAATCGCGGATGGAGTTGAAGCGTCGCTTTATGTGTCTGGTCCTCTTGTGAAACCTTGGTTCCTTGGCCAGAGCAATGGCACCAGTGTTGTCACAGAACAGGTTCATTGGATTCAGTGCACTGGGCACTACTCCAAGATCTGTCATGAACAGCTTCATCTAGACACCTTCCTTCGCCGCCTCCGAGGCTGCGATGTATTCTGCTTCGCACATAGAATCAGCTACCACGCTTTTCTTGGAACTGCACCAGCTTACTGCTTCCCCGTTAAGAATAAATACGTATCCGGTTTGCGACTTAGAGTCGTCTGGATTAGTGTCAAAGCTTGCATCGACGTAACCCTTTACGACGATCTATTCATCACCTCCATAAACGAGAAACATTTCCTTAGTCCTTTTCAGGTACTTAAGGATATTATTGACCGCTTGCCAGTGCTCCATTCCAGGATCACTTTGAAAACTTCCGGCCATACTTATGGCAAGGCTAACATCGGGTCTTGTGCACAGCATTGCATACATGATAGAGCCTATGGCTAAAGCATAGGGGATGACACTCATCTTTTCTCTATCTTCTGTAGTTACTGGGCATTGAGTCTTACTCAACTTTACACCTTGTAACACAGGCAAGAACCCCTTCTTGGACTGTTCCATTTTGAACTTCTTCAAAACTTTATCAAGGTATTTGCTCTGTGAAAGTGCTATTAAGCGTCTCGATCTATCTCTACAGATCTTAATGCCTAATATGAAATCAGCTTCTCCTAGGTCCTTCATTGAAAAACTCTTGTTCAAATATTCCTTCACGCTTTCCAGCATTTCTATATTGTTTCCAATCAGCAATATGTCATCCACATATAATACTAGAAACGCTATAGAGCTCCCACTCACTTTCTTGTAAATACAAGCTTCTTCGTAAACTTGTATAAACTCAAACGCTTTGATCACCTCTTCAAAGCGCTTATTCCAACTCCAGGATCCTTGCACCAGTCCATAAATGGATCGCTGGAGTTTGCAAACTTTGTCAGCATTCTCTAGATCGACAAACCTTCGGGTTGCATCATATACTACTCTTCCTCAAGGAAACCATTGAGGAACGCTGTTTTGACATCCCTCTGCCAAATTTCATAGTCAAAATAAGCAGCTATTGCTAACATGATTTTGACAGACTTAAGCATCGCTAAGAGTGACAAAGTCTCATCGTAGTCAACTCCTTGAACTTGTGAAACACCCTTTGCCACAAGTCGAGCTTTATAGACGGTGACATTACCGTCCGCGTCTATCTTCTTCTTAAAGATCCATTTGTTCTGAATGGCCTTTCGCCCTTCAGGTAATACTTCCAAAGTCCATACTTTGTTTTCATACATGGATCCCATCTTGGATTTCATGGCCTCTAACCATTTCTCGGAATCCAGGCCCATCACTGCTCCTCCATAGCTTGTAGGTTCATTGTTGTCCAACAACATGACCTCCAAGACAGGGTTGCCGTACCACTCAGGGGTAGTACGCGGCCTTGTCGAACTACGAGGTTCAATAGCAGTTTGATCCGAAGCTTCATGATCATCATCATTAACTTCCTCTTCTATCGTCGTAGGTTCCACAGAAACATCTTTTTGCACTGCGCTACTTTTTGGTTGAAGTAAAGGTTCAATAACCTCATCAAGCTCTATTTTCCTCCCACTCAATTCTTTTGAGAGAAACTCATTCGCAAGAAATGTTCCGTTCTTAGCAACAAACACTTTGCCTTCGGATCTGAGATAGAAGGTATACCCGACTGTCTCTTTCGGGTATCCTATGAAGACGCATCTCTCCGCTTTGGGTTCCAGCTTTTCAGGCTGAAGCTTTTTGACATAAGCATCACATCCCCAAACTTTAAGAAACAACAACTTTGGCTTCTTGCCAAACCACAGTTCATATGGCTTCGTCTCAACGGATTTTGATGGTGCCCTATTTAAAGTGAATGCAGCTGTCTCTAATGCATAACCCCAAAATGATAGTGGCAAATCAGCAAGAGACATCATAGAACGCACCATATCTAATAAGGTTCGATTACGACGTTCGGACACACCATTACGCTGTGGTGTTCCGGGCGGTGTCAACTGCGAAACAATTCCACACTGTCTTAAGTGACTACCAAACTCATAACTCAGATATTCACCTCCTCGATCAGATCGCAGGAACTTAATCTTGTTGTTACGATGATTCTCAACTTCACTCTGAAATTTCTTGAACTTCTCAAAATTTTCAGACTTGTGTTTCATTAAGTAAATATACCCATATCTACTTAAGTCATCAGTGAAGGTGAGAAAATAACGATATCCACCACGCGTTGTAACATTCATTGGACCACACACATCAGTATGTATGATTTCCAATAAGTCACTCGCCCGTTCCATTGTTCCAGAGAATGGCGTTTTAGTCATCTTGCCCATGAGGCATGGTTCACATGTGTCAAGTGATTCAAAATCAAGTGACTCCAAAAGTCCATCAGCATGGAGCTTCCTCATGCGCTTTACACCAATATGACCTAAACGGCAGTGCCACAAGAAAGTGGTACTATCATTATCAACTCTACATCTTTTGGCATCAATGTTATGAACATGTGTGTCATCACTATGAAGATTTAGTATGAATAAACCCCTAACATTGGGTGCATGACCATAAAAGATATTACTCATATAAATAGAACAACCTTTATTCTCTGATTTAAATGAGTAACCGTCTCACAATAAACAAGATCTAGATATAATGTTCATGCTTAACACAGGAACTAAATAACAATTATTCAGGTTCATCACTAATCCCGATGGTAATCGAAGAGAGAGCATGCCGACGGCGATCACATCAACCTTGGAACCATTTCCCACACGCATTGTCACTTCGTCCTTTGCCAGCCTTCGTTTATTCCGTAGTTTTTGCTTTGAGTTGCAAATGTGAGCAACCAAACCGGTATTAAATACCCAGGCACTACTACGAGAGCTAGTATGGTACACATCAATAACATGTATATCATATATACCTTGTTTGTCGTTGGCCGCCTTCTTGTCAGCCAGGTACTTGGGGCAGTTCTGCTTCCAGTGACTAGTTCCCTTGCAATGAAAGCACTCAGTTTCTGGCTTGGGTCCATGCTTGGGCTTCTTTGCAAGAGTAGCAACTGCTTTTCCATCCTTCTTGGTTTTACCCTTCTTGCCCTTGCCCTTGACTTTGCCATTTTTCTTGAAACTAGTGGTTTTATTGACCATCAACACTTGATGTTCTTTCTGGATTTCAGACTCAGCGACTTTTGGCATCGCAAACAGCTCGACGACTGACTTGTTCATCCCGTGCATGTTATAGTTCATCACAAAGCTCTTGTAACTAGGTGGCAGTGATTGAAGAACTCTATCAGTGATCACTTCTGGCGGAAGGGCAATTCCCAACTCCGCTAGACGAGTTGAATACCCAGACATTCTGAGTATATGTTCACTGATAGACCCGTTCTCTTCCATCTTGCAAGCATAGAACTTATCGGAGGTTTCATACCTGTCGATCCGGGCGTTCTTTTGAAAGATAAACTTCAACTCCTAGAACATCTCATATGCTCCATGACGTTCAAAATGTCTTTGAAGTCCCGGTTCTAAGCCATACAATATTGCACACTGAACTATTGAGTAATCTCCAGTACGTGCCTCCCAAGAATTCTTAACGTCTTCGGAGGTCATGTCTTCTGGTTGGTCACCAAGCGGTGCATCAAGGACATATGATTTCTTGGAAGCCGTGAGGATAATCCTCAAATTATGGGCCCAGTCAACAATGTTACTTCCATCATCTTTCAACTTAGCTTTCTCTAGGAACGCATTAAAATTCAGGGGTGCTACTGCGCGAGCCATTGATCTACAACATAAATATGCAAAGTTTAATTAGACTATTGTTCAAGATAATGAGTTTAGTTAATCAAATTACTAAAGCTCCCACTCAAATTGACATCCCTTAGGTCATCTGAGTGTCACATGATCCAAATCCACCAACTTAAGTCCGATCATCACGTGAGTTGAGGTGGCTTCAATGGTGAACATCATTATGTTGATCAAATCTACTATATGACTCATGTTCGACCTTTCGGTCTGTTGTTTCCAAGGCCATGTCTGTACATGCTAGGCTCGTCAAGTTTAACCCAAGTGTTCTGCGCATGCAATACTGGCTTGCACCCGTTGTATGTGAATGTAGAGTCTATCACACCCGATCATCATGTGGTGTCTCAACACGACGAACTTTCGCAACGGTGCACACTCGGGGAGAACACAATTTATCATGAAATTTAAGTGAGGGATCACCTTATAATGCTACTGTCGTACTAAGCAAAACAAGGTGCATAAAAGGATTAACATCACATGCAATTCATAAGTGACATGATATGGCCATGAACTTGTGCTTTAGATCTCCATCTTGAAAGCACCGGCATGATCTCCATCGTCACCGGCAAGACACCATGATCTCCATCATCTTGATCTCCATCAACGTGTCGCCATCGGGGTTGTCGCGCCCAACATGCTTCTACTACTATTGCTACTGTTTAGCGATAAAGTAAAGCATTACATAGCGCTTAATGATTGACATGCAAGTCATACAATAATTAAAGACAACCCTATGGCTCTTGCTGGTTGCCGTACTCATCGACATGCAAGTCATGAAATTCTATACATCACATGATCATCTCATACATCACATATATCACATCATGTAATTGGCCATATCACATCACAACATACCCTGCAAAAACAAGTTAGACATCCTCTAATTGTTGTTGCATGTTTTACGTGGCTGCTACGGGTTTCTAGCAAGAACGATTCTCACCTACGCATAAACCACAATGGTGATACATAATTTTCTTTTCAACCTTCTCAAGGACCGCCTTTGTCGAATCCGATCCAACTAAAGTGACAGAAACTGCCACCCGCAAGCCATCTAGGCAACAAGTTGCATCGAGGGAACCGGTCTCTCATAAGCGTATGAGTAATGTTGGTCCGGGCCACTTCATCTCAGAATACCGCTGAACCAAAATCCGACCAAGGGAGGAAGAATCTAAGCATCAACGCCCACAAACCTTTTGTGTTCTACTCGAGATCTCATCAACACATAGACCTAGCTCATGATGCCACTGTTGGGGAACGTCGCATGGGAAACAAAAAATTCCCTACGCACACGCAAGATCTATCCATGGTGATGAGCATCTACGAGAGGGAGAGTGGATCTACATACCCTTGTAGATCGCTAAGCAGGAAGCGTTAAGAAACGCGGTTGGTGTAGTCAAACGTCTTTGCGATCCAAATCGCCGTGCGTCCCGCGATCCAATCACGATCCGTCCCGCGATCAAATCACGATCCGTCCCGCAATCCAATCACGATCCGTCCCACGAACTTGATCATGATCCATCCCACAAATTTGATCACGATCCTGCCGATCTAGCACCGAACGAACGACACCTCCGCTTTCAGCACACGTACAGCTTGATGACGATCTCCACCATCTTGATCCAGCAAGAAGGAGTGGAGAGGAAGAAGAGTTCTCCGGCAGCCTGACGGCGCTCCGGCGATGGTGGTGGAGCAATTCCAGCAGGGCTTCGCCTAAGCACTGCAGAAATCCGATCTTGAGGAGAAACTATGCACTGGAGGAACGGGTAGCACGTGGCTGAAATTCTAGTGCAAAAACCCTCTATTCCACAAGTATATATAGGAGGAAGAGAGGAGAGGAGGCAGCCTTGGCTTCCCAAGCCAAGGGCTTCGGCCGAAAGGAGGTGGAGGAGGTGGAGTCCATCTCCAATCCTAGTAGGACTAGGATTCACCTATTTTGCCTTTTTTCCCACCTTTTCTCTTGGGTTTTTTTCTTCCAGCCGCATGGGCCTCTTGTGGTTGTTCCACCAGCCCACTAAGGGCTGGTTTCCACTCTCCCACAATCCATGTAGCCTCTTGGGTCTAAATACCCCTCCCGGAGGTCTCCCGGTACAATACCGGCACTCCCGGTACACTATCGATGAGCCCGAAACTTTTTTGGCGACCAAAACAGGACTTACTATATATGAATCTTTACCTCCGGACCATTCTGGAGCTCCTCGTGACATCCTGGATCTCATCCAGGACTCCTAACGAACTTCGGTCACCACCATACATAACTCTATACTACCGAAACGTCACCAAAGCTTAAGTGTGCAGACCCTGCGGGTTCGAGAACTATGTAGACATGACCGAGACACCTCTACGGTCAATAAGCAATGGTGGGACCTGGATGTCCACATTGGTTCCTACATATTCTACGAAGATCTTTATCGGTCGAACCTCTATGTCAAGGATTCAGTTAATCCCGTATGATGTTCCCTTTGTTCTTCGGTATGTTACTTGCCCGAGATTCGACCGTCGGTATCTCCATACCTAGTTCAACCTCGTTACTGGCAAGTCTCTTTACTCGTTCCATAATACAAGATCCCATGACCAACACTTAGTCACATTGCTTGCAAGGCTTATAGTGATGTTGTATTACCGAGTGGGCCCTGAGATACCTCTCCGTCACACGGAGTAACAAATCCCAGTCTTGATCCATGCCAACTCAACAGACACCCTCGGACACACCTGTAGAGCACCTTTATAGTCACCCAGTTATGTTGCAACGTTTGATACACACAAGGTACTCCTCCGATATCTGTGATTTGCATGATCTCATGGTCATAGGAACATATAGTTGACATGCAGAAAACAGTAGCAATAAACTGACACGATCATAAGCTACGTTTGTAGTTTGGGTCTTTGTCCATCACATCATTCTCCTAATGATGTGATCCCGTTACCAAATGACATCTCATGTCCATGTCTAGGAAACCTTAACCATGTTTTGATCAACGAGCTAGTCCATTAGAGGCATACCAGGGACATTGTATTTGTCTATGTATCCACACATGTATCCATGTTTCTAGTTAATACAATTATAGCATGGATAATAAAAGATTATCATGAACAAGGAAATACAATAATAAACACTTTATTTATTGCCTCTAGGGCATATTTCCAATAGCTTCCACCTCATACTAGCCAAAACTTCCGCACCAAGTAGAAATACTACTTGTGCATGCAAACACCCTTAAACCATTTTACCATGAGAGTCCACCATATCTCCTATATGCGGTATTTACCTGCCGTTCCAAGTAAATTTGCATGTGCCAAACTCTAAACCTTGAAATAATATTCTGTTTTGTATGCCCGAATCGCTCATATAATGACTAGGGCTTGTTAGTATCTTCCATGCTAGGTGGGTCATTCTCACGATATGTGTTGATTCACTATCATTCACGAGAAAGTGGCTGGTAATAGGGATTCCCAGTCCCGAAATCAAAGAAAAAATGCAAATAATTAAACAAAACTCCCCCAGGAATGTTGTTGGTATGGACGGTACCCGTGGATTCGGCTCGCCGTGGAGTGTGATTGATTGGTGGAGGGGGAGTAAATTTTTTACCATTCTGTTTGGGAATCACCTATAATGTATCTAGCATGTAAGATACTGAGATCTCTCGGTTTTTATGGTGAAAATTAAAGCATACCGCCAAAAATTATTATTCATCTCTTTTTTAAAAGCTCGAGCTCTGGCACCTCTGCAAATCAATGCCTCCCTCTGCGAAGGGCCTATCTTTTACTTTCTAATACTTACCTTTATGCCAGAGTCATGGTGATCTTCACCACTTCCTATATTTCACCTTCTTCTCTTGGCAAGCATCATGTGGTGGGGATAGATCCAAGCATATATGGCCATTCAAATATATTTGATCATGAATTATTATTGTTGACAATTATCTATATGATAAATAAGTTGGGAGGCGAAACTTTAAGCCCCTATCTTTCTCTGTGTTTGACGGATACCATTTGCTCTAAAAATATGCTTCGAGTGCTAGCAATCATGGAAGATTATATGATAGTTGAGTGTGTGGAATTTGCTAAATCAAAGCTCTTACATAGACCCTTCCTGAAAATAAGATGAATTGCAATTGTTTGGTGACTGAAAGCATAGTTTTTTAGTCTATACTTTAACATGTGGATAGCTGGTTACTTTATCATGAGAAGTTTTATGAGATGAGATACTATTTATGATATATAATGATGCTAGAAAAAGTGTTTGGAACTATCATTGATCAAATTTATGCACTATGATAGCATTCACACTTCATAAATTATTTCTTTTATCATTTACCTACTCAAGGACGAGCAGGAATTAAGCTTGGGGATGCTGATACGTCTCCAAAGTATCTATAATTTATGAAGTATTCATGCCATGTTTACAATAATTCTATATGATTTTGGTATGTTTTTATTAGAATTAACCCGAACTGATGTTTTCAGCATAACTACCATGGTGTCGTTTTTTGTGCAGAAATAAAAGTTCTCTCTGAAAATTTAGTATGAGTTTTGGGACCAAAAGAGACCCCCGAAGCACTGGAGTTGGGCTAGAAGAGCCACGAGGAGGTCACAAGCCTACCAGGCATGGCCACCCCCTGGCTGTGCCTAGCAGGCTGTCACTGCCTCGTGCCCCCCCTTGACGTGAGATCGACGCCAAAAATTCCTACAAATACCCAAACCTCCGAAAAGAAACCTAGATCGGGAGTTTTGCCGCCACAAGCCTCCAGAGCCACGAAAAAAAAATCGGGGGCCCGTTCTGGCACCCTGCCGGAGGGGGAAACCATCACCGGAGGCCATCTTGATCATCCCGATGGTCTCCATGATGAGGATGGAGTAGTTCACCCTTGGGGCTGAGGGTATGTACCAGTAGCTATGTGTTTGATCTCTCTCTCTCTCTCTCTCTCTCGTGTTCTTGAGATGACACGTTCTTGATGTACCGCGAGCTTTATTGATATAGATGAATCATATGGAGTTTTCTACTCTCTATCTTCTTGTGATGAATTGGGTTTTACTTTTGAAGTTTTCTTATCGGATTGAGTCTTTAAGGATTGGAGAACACTTGATGTATGTATTGCGATGGGATATCCATGGTGATAATGGGATGTTCTATTGATCCACTCGATGTATGTTTTGGTGATCAACTTGCGGGTTCTGTGACCTTGGGAATCTATGCATAGGGGTTGGCACACGTTTTTGTCTTGATTTTCCGGTAGAAACTTTGGGGCACTCTTTGAAATTCTTTCTGTTGGATTGAACATGATGAATCTGAAATTGTGTGATGCATATCATATTATCAAGCCCATGGGTACTTGTGGTGACATTGGAGTATCTAGGTGACATTAGAGTTTTGGTTGATGTGTATCTTAAGGTGTTATTTTAGTATGAACTCTTGGGCTGTTTGTGACACTTATAGGAATAGCTCATAAGATTAATTGGAAAACATAACTTTGAGGTGGTTTCGTACTCTACAATAATTTCTTCGTTAGTTCTCCGCTATTTGTGACTTTGGAGTGAACTCTTTGTCGCACGAGAGGTATTTACATATGATTCAACTATGTTAGTATTGTTGAGAGATTGCACTAGTGAAAGTATGAACCTTAGGACTTGTTTTCAAGCATTGCAATACCATTTGTCCTCACTTTTGTTACTTGTCACCTTGCTGTTTTTATATTTTGAGATTACAAAAAGCTATACCTACGATCCATATTGCACTTGTATCACCATCTCTTCGCCAAACTAGTGCACCTATACAATTTGCCATTGTATTGGGTGTGTTGGGGACCCAAGAGATTTCTTGTATTTGATTGCATGGTTGTTTGAGAGAGACCATCTTCATCCTATACCTCTCATAGATTGATAAACCTTAGGTCATCCACTTGAGGGAAAATTGCTACTGTCCTACAAAACTCCGCGCTTGGAGGCCCAACATGAGTCTACAAGAAGTAGGTTGTGTAGTAGTATCAATGACCCATCAACAAGCCCTTCAAGTCAAGGCCCTCACGAGAGACCCTGCCTCGTGAGGAGAACAATGCCAAGACCTCCAAAGGAATGGCATTCCCCCAGGACGCCTCCCTAGGAGCGGAGATTCCTATACTGGTACTCGGCTTCGTGAGGCCGGGATGACATGGGCTCTGATGGTTGAGCCAGGCAGGCACCAGCGGGCGCAGAGGAGGAAATTTTCCTCTTTCATGCTAAGGAGGGAAGGACGTACGCGGGTTCCCAAGGAACCCCCCTAAAGGTTTCCCTCCCAGTGCAACAAGGCCTAGGCTACGAGCTCGACAGGACGAATGTCATTGCCGAGCCCACCACTGCATCACACCCGGAAGCTTTGCAGGCAAAGACCACCTTTAGTCAGGATAGGATATACCTCCTGGCCCCCTTCGAATTTGGTAGTTGTGGGATCCCTTCCCGCTTGTGCGTTAAGGGAAGAGGACCGTGTCCACTATAAATAGGGATGCGCTCCCACCATAGAAGGCAGGTTGAACACACCAGTTCATCACCGCCTAGAGCCCTCGTGAGGCCGCCCAATCACTGTACTAGTTCATCCATAACCTCCTCGAGAGGACAATCCACCACAAAGAAGGAGTAGGATTTTACACCGCAAGGTGGCCCAAACCTGGGTAAATCCTCGTGTCCACCTTGTTCCCCGCTCGCTCATACTAGACGAAGCTAGGCCCTAGGGTGACAAGCTTGAGACTCGAGCCAGTTGAGATCTTCACACATGCCCTAGTGTCCGAACCTCCTTGGGTCTATGGAGCCCCGATTCCGACATTTTCTACCCTTATCTCCAGCAAGTTTGTATTTAGCATTCATACGCTCATTATTTTCCTTAGTTAAATCATGCATTTTTAATATCAATTTAGCATGCTCTTTAGCATAAAAATTAACCTTCTCCAAAGATGGAAGAGGCAACAAATCAATAGGTGCACGAGGTAAGAAACCATACACAACTTCAAAAGGGAACATCTTTGTAGTAGAATGTAGTGAACAATTATAAGAAAATTCAATATGAGGCAAGCATTCTTCCCACATTTTCAGGTTATTCCTCAACATAGCCCTAAGCATGGTAGACAATGATCTATTTACTACTTTAGTTTGTCCATTAGTTTGGGGGTGACATGTAGTACTAAAAAGCACTTTAGCCCCCAACTTAGCCCATAAACATATCCAAAAGTGGCTAAGAAATTTAGCATCACGATCTGGAATAATTGTATTTGGCACACCATGCAAGCGAATAATTTCACGAAAGAACAAATCAGCAACATTAGCAGCATCACCACTTTTATGACTTGGTATGTGCCATTTTTGAAAATATATCCATGAAAACAAATATGCTATCCCTCCCCTTCTTTGTTCGAGATAAACCTAAAATAAGAGCAACAAAACGCTTAACATCCCGTCTCATCTTTGGCCAAAATAAATGTATGGCAAGTATGTCGTCCATCTTCTTCACGCCAAAGTGTCCCATTAATCCTGCTCCATGCGCCTCCTGCAACAACAAAACACGAATGGAGCTAGTTGGATTACATAGCTTGTTAGTACGGAACACAAATCCATCATTAATGATGAACTTGTTCCATGTCCTCCCTTCTTTACAATACTGCAACACATCTTTAAATTTAGCATCATGCACATATTGATCTTTGATGGTCTCTAAAAAATATAATGTCAAGTTGTGAAAACATAGTATAACAATGAGATAATGCATGCGCAATAACATTTTCTTACCCTTCTTGTGTTTAATGACACAAGGGATAGTCTCAATGAAGTTAACCCATTTAGCATGTCTACGATTCAGTTTTGCTTGACTTTTAATATGTGTCAAAGATTCATGATCAGAATGTATAACAAATTCTTTGGGCCATAAATAATTTTGCCATGTTTCCGAAGTCCAAACAAGAGCGTATAATTCCTTCTCGTAACTAGAATAATTCAGACTAGGCCCACTCAACATTTTAGAAAAGTACGCAACAGGTTTACCATCTTGTAATAACACACCTCCTAATCCAATTCCACTAGCTTCACATTCAAGCTCAAAAGTCTTATTAAAATTAGGAAGTTGGAGTAAAGGAGCATGTGTTAACTTATCTTTGAATATTGTGAAGGCTTCTTCCTGTGCGGTACCCCAAGCGAAAGGAATGTCCTTCTTTGTAAGATCATTGAGAGGTGTAGCAATGGTGCTGAAATCTTTCACAAAACGCCTATAGAAACCATCGAGGCCAAGAAAACGCCTCACTTGTGTGACTGTTTTGGGCTGCATACAACTCTCAATAGCTTCAATCTTGGCTTTATCAACTTCAATTCCCCGTGGAGTAACAACATATCCAAGAAAAGATACTCGGTCGGTGCAAAAGGTGCACTTCCCAAGGTTAACAAACAAATGTGCATCAAAAGAGCAATAAAAACAACACGTAAATGTTCCAAGTGTTCCTCCAAAGATCTCCTATAAATCAGTATATCATCAAAATTGACTACCAAAAATCATCCAATGAAAGCACGTAAAACCTCATTCATTAACCTCATGAAAGTACTAGGTGCATTAGTTAATCCAAAAGGCATGACTAACCACTCATATAAACCAAACATAGTGTTAAATGTTGTTTTCCATTCATCTCCCTATTTCATACGAATTTGATGGTATCCACTACGCAAATCAACTTTGGAGAAAATTGTAGAGACACTTAATTCATCAAGAATATCATCTAGCCTAGGAATAGGATGACGATAACGAATAGTAATATTATTTATGCCTCTACAATCCACACACATATGCGATGTACCATCTTTTTCGGCACTAGAATAATAGGAACAACACAAGGACTAAGGGATTCGTGTATATAGCCTTTGTTAAGAAGCTCTTGTACTTGACGCATACTTCGTCTTATCTATATTGGTATGGTATGGCGCATGGTTGGGTAGCGATGCACCGGGAATTAAGTCAATCTGATGCTCAATCCCTCGAATTGGTGGTAATCCTGGTGGCATGTCTTGTGGAAAGACGTCATCAAACTCCTGCAAGATGTTAGTGACATCAGTAGGCAAAGGGGAAGGTATGTCCTCAAATAAAAATAATACCTCTTTGCAAAAGCATACAGAACAGATGTAGTAACATCCAAAGCAATAATATGAGATTTAGCGGCAAGTAAACAACCACTCTTCAATTTTATTTCAGATGCAACACTAGATGATTGTTACTTAGGCTTATTATGTTGCTCAAATTCCTTTGACACAATCTGATTTTCACTCTCACTTTGCTCCGTTTTTTTTGCTTTACTATCTCTAGCATTGTTATCTTTCATAATATGTTCAGGACACATAGGAAGCAAAGTTATATTTTTATCCTTGTGAACAAGAGTATACTGATTTGTCCTACCATGGTGTATAGAATTTTTATCAAACTACCTTGGTCTACCAAGTTAAACGGAGCATGCTTGCATGGGTACCATATCACAATCAACATAATCAGAATATGTAGCAATGCTAAAGTGCACACGAACAGTATGTGTTACCTTAACCTTGCCACTGTTGTTGAACCATTGGATGTAATATGGATGAGGATGTGGTATGGTGGTTAGCAATAGCTTCTCCACCATCTCCATGCTAGGCAAGTTATTGCAACTCCCTCCATCGATGATGACGCGAACAGAACGCTCCTTCACATCTCCCTTTGTATGGAACAAGTTATGCCTCTAATTTTGCTCAGCCTGTGTAACCTGCACACTCAGAACATGTTGAGAAACCAAACTTTCATATATGTCCGTGTAGTCAGAAGCCATGTAGTGTGTCTCTTGTTCAGTATCCTCAACACCTTGTTCTTCACTCGCAATAAAAGCCAAAGTCTCCTCATCATAATCACTAATAGAGGCATATCCACCATCCTTAATAACAATCATCACATGCCTAGATGTGCATTCTCTCGCAAAGTGACCTCTACCCTTGCAACGACGACATATAACCTCATGTGTTTGCCGTGTAGATGCCATGGATGAAGAAGAGATCTGTGCGCCCTGAAGGTGTGCTCTTGCTTGAGTCTGGTGACGGTGCCTGTTTTCTTGTATCTCTATTGGAGTTGGCGGATGAAGTAAGTGGTGATGTAGTAGGACGTGTGGAAGTAGATGATGTACATGCTGTACATGATGAAAATCAATTTGTAGAAAAATTATTTCTCGCCATTGCCTGTCAATCCTGCACTTCACGTTCAGATTTTCAAGCAAGATGGAATAAACGAGTGATAATGTTATACTCCTTATACTCTAGAATAGTCCGAACCTCTCTATTTAATCCACCTAGAAAATGTGCAAGCATAGCTTCATTCTACTCAAAAATACCACATCTAATCATGCCAGTTTGTAATTCCTGATAATATTCCTCTACATAATTTTCCCTTGTCTTAAACGCTGTAAATTTTGAAGCAATTCATGTTGATAATATGGTGGAATCCAACGATTACCCATCATAGTTTTCAAAGCAACCCAAGTAGTAGGGATATTATCATGATGTATTCTACAATGTTCAGACCACCAAACACAAGCAAAATTAGAGAATGCACAAACAGCAGCAGCAACCCGTCTATCCTCAGGAAATTATAAGCATGTAAAATGTTGTTCTGTTTCTAACTCCCAAGTAAGACATATATCAGGAACATATCTACCCTCAAATGTCAGAATATTCAATTTAAGTTTAGGGAGATGGTCATGATCCTGTACCCGAGGGGGTGGTGGAGCCCTACTGTTGTGAATGTAGCCATGTGGACGACCTGGTGCATTTTGTGGTGGTTGCCCCCGGGACTGATTTGGATAAACCTCTCCCTCATCATCATAATCGCCATCATAGTCCTTATCATAATCCTTATTCTGCTCAACGACCGTAGCAGCAACAACAACAACCGCGGAAGCTGCAATAGTATCAATGGCACCAGAATTTTGGCCTTGGTTGATAGGCACACATCGCGCTCGTCCCGCAAAATTTGGGCATTGTTGGTGTTGTTGTTGCCGATGTACGTCAGGTACAACTGTGGAGGTAGACGTGCAAGCACCTCATTGAATTTAGCATCAAACTTGGCATCGACCGTATTTTCCTAACCATCTAGCTTCTCCATAGCCTCTCCAAGGCTCATCACCAAGTTGTGCACCTGTTCATCCATCATTTGCTGAAATTTATCGTGGAGCTCCTTCTTCGTCATGCCGTCCCAGTTGATGTCGTCGGCTTGTGATTCTGTCATGGTTAGCACCAATAGGAACACACAAGAATACAAACCTATAGACTACTAGAAAGTGGTGGTGGTGGTGGCGTGTCACAAATCCATCAAGCAAATCTCAAATTCTTACCATTTCTTACCCAATAGCAGGTGGTGATCGGCAACGTTGTAGTCAAAACTCTCAAAGCTTGGATAGGGCGATTGCCAGGTGGTGCCAAACACACGACGTAGATGTATGTGGAGCTGGGATGGCTTATAATATAGTAGCAAAACGGGTCAGCAATAATCAATTCAGAGATGTAAAGTTGAATAAACACTCAATGATGGTACTGTGCTGGTCCTAGGCTAGACCGTACTAGAGATGCGAGCCTAGAACACCAACAAAAGCACGACGCTACACGTAATTAAGGGAAGAGCACACTCTAAAAAGATTCTCCTTTTTTGGCTCCTATTTTTTGTGCTCTTTTTTAGAAAATCACTGTAACTTCGAGTGTCTCAAAACTCTTCCCAAGATGTATAAACATGATAGGCACAAGAATTTGAATAGTTTCTTTTTGGGAGCGATTCGGGGCTGCGATGACCAAAAATCATGATAAAAAATCACGATGATGGCAAGTGTCTCAAAACGCTCTAGAAAGCCTACAAACAGGTTAGAAAAAAAAATACTTCCACATGTTGATTATTTTTGTTCGAAAGCTACTTAGGCAAGGAAACCCGAAATTGAAAACAAAGGGATCTTGAAATCAAACCTAATATGTGATGGACTCAGATTGGTGGCGAATCTGTAGTGGTATATATGGACACAAATGGATGGTGATGGTGGGTGGTGATATATGGCAAGGATGACAACGATTGTGGGTGATGTTATATGGTAGCAGTGATGATGGTGGTGGGTGATTGTATATGACAGCGGTGACGATGTGGTGGCGGCGTGACTGTTGGTGATATGCCCTAGACGCAATCATGTATGATGATATTTCCTATGTGTATATGAATAAAGATAGTCCTTGTACATTATCATCGATGTGTATTAACAAGTACATGACTTGTTTGTGAGACTATGCATTGTATGATGACTGTCCTAAATGGTCCCTAGTAAAAAGGGTTGTGTGGACACGCAACCAATCAGACTAGGATATGACGCGATGGATGGTACGGTCTTAGTGACCATGTAGCACTCGATGCTAACCGGATAATATGTACTCAGAAAAGATCTGGTTGGATCCGACGTCGGATCCAAGTCGAGATAAGGTCTGAGTTGGACAGACCCAACTATGAGACACATCGATAGGTCATCTATGAGTCTCTAGTACAACATACGTTCTATGTCCTAAGACCTGAGCTGACGCATGTACTCGGGATGGTGACATACTCGCTTTGGGCCGACCAAACACTACTCCATGACTAGGTAGTTACAAAGGTAGGTTTCGGGCTTGTCCAGACCCATGATGGGAGACATGGTCGAGCAAGATGGGATTTTCCCCTCCAATCATGAGAGATATACTCTAGGCCCATCGGGTGATCTGACATGGATAAGCATGGCCATGCGATGAGGATTGTGAGATAATCTAAATGTTGGCTGGATTCACCGGAACAAGAAAGAGGCCGTGCTGCAACAAGGATGACCATGTCACCTTGTGCACGACAACATATATCGTGTGGCAAAGGGAATAGAAGTGTGAAGTACAGGTTCGCCTAACCAGCTTCATTGGACACTTGGAGTCGGCACGCTTTGCTAGAGGCTACTATCGACTGGTCGATCCGGATGTGATCTGACTCGCGACCAAGTGAACGAGAGCCTAAGGGGTCGTGCGCTTAAGGGAAGGAACACGTGGGCTTTAGGATTCGTACGAGGCCCAAGAGTTGAGCCCGCGACGGATGCATATATATAGTGGAGGTGCGGCACACCCATTTGGTTGATCGCTTCGACGCCGTCATTAGGTTTTGCATGTGTTGCAACCAGCCACCTCCACTCGCTGCCGACTATGTGATCAGACCTAGCAGGCCTCCACATGGTGTTCCTCTCGCACGCATGTATACCGTTAGAGGCGGTGCACCTACGCCGCTCTGATGAACCTATACGCGGGATCTGACGACCAGCTGCACAAGGGAGAGGATCCGGTGACTAGCTGTTCAAGGGAGATCGGACGAGGAGGAGACGAACCACGCGAATGCGCTGCCCCAACTCTACTTCCGCTGCACGGCACTACGCATATAGTGGTAACGATTTGTGATCCATCTCCGTAGCATGTCCTTGGTTGTTATGCATGTAGGAAAATTTTGATTTGCATGCGATGCACCTATGCTAGAACCCAACCATGGTACCAGAGCCTCTGCTATAGGTTTTGGTTTCACATGGGTAGCATATGTGATATGTGGAGGCGGTGGATCAGATCTATCATCGTTCATGAGATCGTCTATGTGCAAGGTCGATTAGATCAACTACACATCGGGATAGTTGAGGCTATGTTTGCTGTCAATCGAATCAAAGAGGTCGTGACAGAACCTACCCCTACCGATTGGTTTCCGCCAACGAGGTTAACTGTGAAACACAAATCCCAATCGGGTTCGCGATGATCGATGAGATCGGTGAGATCAGAAAATTCGGCGTGATCGGAATAACAATTTGATCTATGATTTCCGTAAACGTGTGCATAGCGCCTTTATTTTGTACACGATCACACAAGCCGGTAGAATGCGTTTCTATGCATCAATTTGTTTTGCAGGTTTGATGTGAATATTATGGCTCATATGTATGTGATGCATGTGTGTAATTTAACATGACCTGCATGTCATGATTGTAAGCCGATAGGAGCCAAAGTGTTGTATTATACTGTATAGTGACCCGCGTGCCGACTTGTGATTCTCTGTAAGTTCATTTCTAGGTGTAGTAGTTGGAGGACAAAGATCAAGTTCAAGGCTTTGGTGTCCCGGCGTGATGAACAAGATGGAGTTCCGCCCTGGTCATTGGAGTTGAAGCCGCCCATGGAAGGACGCCCATGAAGGATCCATACTATTTCACATATTTATGTTTATATGTGATCAATTTGCTTCTTGTTTCTATGCATGTTATAATGGTAGAAAGATCCCTCATAAATATCAATTACATTGCCATTACGGATGTTGCACCTTCGCACATCGAGTACATCTAGTGGTGGGATCATAAAACCGAGGTGCTATTAGGTGTCCGTGAACTGGGGGTTTGTGTCGGACACGGACATGCACTGCATCAAGTTAACTTGACAAAGCTATCAAAACGGTTTTGGGTCTTGTGGCAAAGAAGGTTCAGAGCTAGGGTATGAGATGCCTACCCAACCGACAGGAGTTGTATAGAGATACGATTAGCAAGGTCTTGCTTACAGGATAGGCAAGTTGGCTAGCAGTGATGCTAAAGCTCACTAGTCGCACATATGCCGAATCACTAAGATTTTGCGAAGGGATGCTGACTTCAGTGGGAGTAGTTCTATTTAAGGCTTGAATTACTATACATAAACACATTGCTTAGTGATTGCATATTTTCTGTTGTAGATCAATGACACCACCTTCTCAAAACAACTTTGCATTGAAATCAATTATGAAAAAGGATAAACTGAATGGAACAAACTTTACCACCTAGTATAGAAATTTGAAAATTGTTCTGAAACACGATAAAAAGGAACATGTTCTAGAGGATCCACTTCCAGAGGTACCTGCCCATAATGCTAATGCCACAACCAAGAATGCTTATGACGTGGCTTGAGACTGCGTCGGTATTTCCCCAAAGAGGAACGGATGATGCAACACATCAATGCAAGTATTTCCCTCAGTTATGAAACCAAGGTATCCATCCCTAGAGGAAGATCAAGCACCTATGTAAACAACACTTGCACACAAATAAAAAATACTTGCAACCCGATGCGTAAGAGAGGTTGTCGAGCTCTCAACGATACAAAGATAGATTATGTTGTGATAGTTTGGGCAAATAGATCTCGCAAGAACACAAAATAAAATAGATAAAAAAGCGCAGCAAGGTACTTTTGGGTTTTTGGATTAATAGATCTGAAAACAAACATGACAAAAAGATAGATCTGAAAGCAATATGTTGGAAAGTACACCCAGAGGCCGTAGGTTTCACTAGTGGCTTCTGTCATGAGTATAGCACACATTGGGTGAGCAAATTACCGTTGGGCAATTGATAGAAGATCGAATAGTCATGATGATATAATAGTCAATGATCATTATATAGGCATTATGTCCAAGATAAGTAGACCGAAACGACTCTGCATCTACTTCTATTACTCCACACATTGATCGCTATCCAGCTTGCATCCAGTGTATTAAGTTCATGGAAAAATGGAGTAATGCAATATGAACGCTGACATGATGTAGACAAGATCTATTCATGTAGGAAGAGACCCCATCTTGTTATCCTTAAAACCAACGAGACATGCGTGCCTTGCTGCCCCTTCTATCACTGGGAAAGGACACCACAAGATCGAACCCATCACAAAGCACCTCTTCCCATGGCAAGAAAAATCGATCAAGTTGGCCTAACTAAACCAATGATTCGAAGAAGAAATACAAGGCTATAAGTAATCATGCAAATAAGAGATCAAAGAAGACTCAAATCATATGCATGGATAGATACTAATCATGAACTCAAAATTCATCGAATCCCAACAAATACACCGCAAAAGTCATTACATGAAATATATCTCCAAGAGACCATTGTATTGAGAATCAAAAGAGACAGAGGAACCCATCTAGCTACTACCTACGGACCCGTAAGTGTATGTTGGACTACTCACGCATCATTAGAGAGGCACCCATGAAGATGATGCACCCCTCCGTGATGGTGTTAGATTGGATCTCGAGGTTCTGTAACCTGTAGCGACTGGAATTGTGTTTTGTCGACTCCCCTAGGGCTTTCTGAATATTTGGGTATTTATAAAGGCGATAGTCGGCGGAGAGGCGTACCGAGGAGGGCACAACCCACCAGGTTGCGCCGGGGGCCTGTAGCGTGCCCTGGTGGGTTGTGGCCTCCTTAGGCCTCCCCTCTAGCCCTTCTCTGGTCCGCTGGATGTCATTTGCCCCCAAAAAATCTCCAAAAAGTTTCCCGGTGTTTGGGCTTCATTTGGTAATGATTTTATGTGAAGTAAAAAACAAGAAAAAAAACAACAACTGGCACTTTGGCACTATGTCAATAGGTTAGTCCCGAAAAATGATATAAAGTTGCTATAAAATGATTGTAAAATATCCAAGATTGATAATATAACACCATGGAACAAGCAAAAATTATAGATACGTTGGAGACGTATCAGGGCTTCATTTGGTACTGATTTTCTACCAAGTAAAAAACAAGCAAAAACAACAACTGGCACTTTGGCACTATGTCAATAGGTCAGTCTCCCAAAATGATATAAAGTTGCTATAAAATGATTGTGAAACATCCAACATTGATAATATAAAAGCATGGAGCAAGTAAAAATTATGGATACGTTGGAGACGTATCAGCATCCCCAAGCTTAGTTCCTACTCGTCCTCGAGTAGCTAAATGAGAAAAAACAGATGTTTTGATGTGGAATGCTGTCTAACATGTTCATCATATATTCTTTTCTTTTGTAGGATGGACATTTAGACTTTTAGATGGTTCAAAGTAATAGTCTAGTTTTGACATAGAGACTTTAATACTCAAGCATATCAACAAGCAACCATGTCTTTCAAAATATCAACACTAAATCAAGTTATCCCTAGACCATCATGCTCAATCATTGATCCATTCATGAAACACACCCAAATGTTAGCTACACCTAATGCTCAAGTACGATCACAGTGCCCCCTAGTTGGTGCTTTATAAGAGAAGATGGAGACTCAAGTAAAAATAAAAATTGAATAAAGTAAATAGATAGGCCCTTCACAGAGGGAAGTAGGGATTTGTAGATGTGCCAGAGATCAAGGTTTAAATTGATAGAGAAAATTATTTTGGGTGGCATGCCTTTCCTGTCAACGAAAACGACCGAGAGCTTTCAATATCTTTCCATGCTAGATACATCATGAGCGGTTCCCAAACAGAAAATAAAGTTTATTCCCTTTTCTAGCATTCTTTCACTTTCCATGGCTAGACGAATCCACGGTTGCCTTCAATACCAACACTTTCTAAGGAATTTATTATTTGACAACATAAAGTAAATTTCTTTTTTTTTCTCATTTCGGGACTAGGCATCCCTACTATCGCCATACTCTCGTGCAATGACAAGTGAATAAACACTCATCTTGAGAATAACACATCTAGCATGGAAAAATATCGGTCACCCCCTTCCGCTTCATGAGCGGTACAAGAACACAAAAAGGGATTTTTCAAAATAAGAGATGGCACATACAAATTTGCTTGGAACTGCATGGAAATCCCGTATATAGGTAGGTATGGTGGACTCATATGGCAACACTGGTGTAAGGATTTTGGATGCACAAGTAGTATTTCTACTTAGTACAAGTGAAGGCTAGCAAATAGATTGAGAAGCCACCAACCAATAAACAAACAATCACATAAGCGAGTATTAAGCATAACGAACGCCGAATAATGCACCATAAGTACGATGTAATTTCATAGAACAACTCTTGACTTTTGTGCTTGCACAGGGAGTCACAAACCTTAACACCAATATTCTTACTAAGCATAATTACTCACTAACATAACTCACATATTACTATCATCTTGTCTCAAAACTATTACAAAGAATCAAGTTTAATTTGTCCAATGATCTTCATGAAAGTTTTAGTTATATCCCTCTTGAATATCTATCACTTTGGGACTAGTTTCATATATTGCCATTGCTTTTTGACAAGCTCATACAAATATAAGTGAAGATCATGAGCATAAAAGTTTCATCTCTCAAAATAATATATGTGAAGCGTGAGAGGATTTTTCAAAATTACTAAATATCAAATAAATATAAGTGAAGCATGAGTGCATTTCTTCAAACATATAAAAGCATGCCATGCTCAAAATGATATAAGTGAAGCACTAGAGCAATTCCATAGCTCAAAAAATTAAAGTGAAGCATATAGAGCAATTCTAACAAATCATAGCATAATCTTGGCTCTCTCAAGTAGGTGTGTCCAGCAAGGATAAAAAGCAAATCAAGTAAAAACTCAACTAATAAAAGACGCTCCAAGCACAACTCATGATATGTGACGAGTAAAAATATAGCTCCAAGTAAAATACCGATTGCTCTTAGAAGAAACAAGGGATGCAACTCGGGGGGTATGGAGGGAGTCCTGGATTAAGGGGTCCTCAGATAGCTGACCTGTTTCTCATGGGCCGGACTGTATGGGCTGCAAGGTGAGCATTGGATGATCAAGGACCCCGTCGCCAGGGTGGAAGCTTCAAAGAGCCGTGGCGTGTCCTCCAAGTTATCGACCATAGATAGGCATGTTTTTTTCCTTTGATGTGCAACCAACCATATGTAAACCCTAGGTACCCTCGGCCTCTATATTAGCTGGAGGGTTTTAGGTTGTAGAGGGGACAACTCATCTTGGGTTTAGCTCTTTGATCTCGAGGTAGATCGACTCTGTAACCTATACATCATCAATACAATCAAGCAGGACGTAGGGTATTACCTCCATAGGAGGGCCCAAACCTGGGTAAACATCGTCTCGCTTGTCTCCTATTACCATTGATTCTAATCTCACAGCTCGGGACCCCCTACCCGAGATCCGCCGGTTTTGACACCGACATTGGTGCTTTCACTGAGAGTTCTGTTGTGATCACCAAAGGTATTGATGGGCTCACCCTATCACAAGCAACGAGATCTACATCTAGGGGATTCTCGCCCCCGATCAGATTCTCACAGGTGACGACATCTTGTCGCATGCCGGCCCGATCTGCGACCTTGGCCAGATCAGAAACTTTTCCCTTGATTAGAGAGTGAAGTTCGGAACCTTAGAGTTCATCACTGATTCATGGGGAGAACTTATCTTGATGGAACCCTCAACTCTTGAGAAGGAGCCTGTAAGTCTCGACGCGTTGATGCCGAAGATGTTGGGCCCCGCTTCCGACAAAGTCGTCACTCCCGGGCGGTCTAGAAAGCCCAATCCGGTCGATGTGACCGGATCCACCATGGTTAAACATAACCCGGATCCGCTCTCGTGCAGCTCTGGAACTGTGACGCCGCATATCGACTCCACTCGCCTCAGCGACGCGCATCCTACCATCGCCTCGTTTTTAAACGAGTTGTTCGATCGGATTGAAACCATGTGTATGTCTAATGACCAGGTTCCGGTCTATGACCGGCTCGGGCTTAGACCCGACTAAAGGGAGATTCATGTCCCCATGGTCACCCATCTAGTCGCCACCATCGAGTGTCCGGCTGGGGGTTTGCCCCCCCAGCAAGCAGAATTAAAAACGGTTTATATCCCGGTCTCCGCTCATCGAGACCTTGTCTGTAACCCAGACACCAGAATTCGCTCTGGAGACGGACCGGTGTTGGTCCCTAATCTGGCACATAGTTTGGAACCCGTTATTCCGAACTCACAACATGGCATGGAGTTAATTTTTTCCCACCCACCACCCAAGCCGATCATGCCAGTATCACACCAAATCCCAAGTCTCCCGACTTATGGGATATTACACAATTACCAGGAGAGTCAGTTCATCATTTTTGGGCTAGACTCCTGCTCGCTAGATGCAGAGAAAAAGGTCTTAGTGACCAAGAGATAATGGCAATGTTTAAACGTTTACCTAGAGGATATCAGAAAAAGAGGATACCTCCAAAGCGGCTAGCCAGATTCGAACCAGCTGAAAAGAGGAACAGGCCCCTTATGGGGGTCAGTACTGTGATAGGTTGTTGGACAAAACATGCCCTATACATTCCGTGTTGCTGAACACAAACCCGACTCACAACCTTAGAGCTGGCTGGGTCGTTGGGCAGGTCACAAAAAGCGGTGAGGCCATTCTTGAGGCGCTACTGGCAAATAAGCGCTCCACATCGTCATCCGAATATAGCGCCGAAGTCTTGACGATCTACGTAATATTCCCCTCAAGGAACAGGAGGAAAAGAGCTGTTAAAGAACTCGAACAGGTCTATCATGTGGCAGCAACAAGTGCATGGGCAGACATACCCATTACCTTCGGAGATACTGACCAACCAGCCATTCTTCCCGGCCATTCACCGGCCGCACTAGTCCTGAACCCCATCATCGATGGCTACAGGTTACACAAGGTGCTAATGGACGACAGCAGTGGTTTAAACCTGATCTTCGAAGGTACCTTGGAAAAATGCAGTTCGACCGATCTCGCATCTAGCACAACAACACGACTTTCCATGGAATCATTCCGGGGAAAGAGGCACGTTGTTCCGGACGTGTCGTCCTAGACGTAGTGTTCGGCATGCCCGAAAATTACTAATCCGAAGAACTCTTCTTCCATATCATGCCATTCCCTAGCGGCTACCATGCCCTATTGGGACGTGACGCCATTACAAAATTCAAGGCTATACCCAGTTACGGGTATATGAAACTCAAAATGCTAGGACCAAACGGAGTAATCACAATTGCCAGTGATTCGAATATAGCCCTTCGGGCCAAAAACAAAACAATAGTACTCGCCCTGGAGGCATCAGCCAAAACCTTCACTGTAGAAGAACTGACCTCACTACGGTCAACAGTTGACAAACACAACGTGATCCTTAGCAAAAAGGCCCAATTCCATGTCCTTCAAACCGACAGAGGAAATCGTTAAATTTCAAGTGCACCTGACGGACCCCAACAAGACAACGTCCATCAGAGTTCAGCTCGACCCCATAGTAGATGAGGCACTGCAGATATTTTTATGGGAAAACTGGGACATCTTCGCGTGGCATCCTTCCGATATGCCCGGAATCCCGCGGCGGCTGGCAGAACATAGTCTGAACGTCATTTCAGGCTTCAAGCTCATTAAGTAGACTCTACGTCGCTTTTCCAAACCCAAACGACAATCTATGGGTGAAGAATTAGCTAAACTGCTAGAGGTCGGATTCATTCAGGATATTAAGTACCCCGAATGGTTGGCAAACCTAGTGATGGTACCAAAGAATGATAAATCCTAGTGGTTGTGCATTGATTTCGAAGACCTCAACAAGGCCTTCCCTAAGGACCCTTTCCCCTACCATGCATAGACCAGATCATTAACGCCACATCCGGACACGACTCGTTGTGTTTCCTCGACGCCTATTCCGGATACCATCAAATCAAAATGAAGGAATCCGACCAAGCGGCTACCGCATTCATTACCCCATACGAGCCATTCTGCTTTAACACGATGCCCTTTGGGCTAAAAAACGCTGGGCCCACGTACCAGTGCATGATCCAAACTTGTCTCATGAAACAAGTCGGCAAGATAGTCGATGCATACATGGACGACGTGGTGATCAAAACCAAACACGCCAGCCCGTTGATCGACGACCTACGACAAACCTTTGCCAGCCTACGCGAGTATGACATACGACTCAATCCGGAAAAATGTGTATTCGGAGTTCTTGCCGGTAAACTGCTCGGATTCATCGTCTCCCATAGAGGAATATAAGTGAATCCGGCTAAGATCCGTGCTCTATTAGAACTTGCAATTCCCATAGAGTTAAAGCATGTCCAGAGGTTGGGTGGTTGCGTAGCGGTGTCAAGTCGCTTTATCTCCCACCTCGGAGAAAAGGCTTTACCGCTCTATAAGCTTCTCAAATAGACCAATAATTTCGAGTGGACCAACGAAGCGGCGGCTGCGTTAGAGGAAATTAAAATACTACCGGAAAGCAATTCCATACTCACAGTACCAGGGGCCGGTGAGCCCATGATATTATACATATTGTCGAATAAGAGGAGGAGGGACACAAATTTCGGACTCAGAAGCCGGTCTATTACGTGTCAGAAGTACAAACACAGTGCAAGTCCAGATACCCACACTACCAGAAGATAGCCTACACGGTATTTATGGTATCATGGAAACTCAGACACTACTTCAAAGAGTGTGTAGTAACGGTGGCATTCGAAGTACCCCTGAACGATATAATCAACAACAGGGACGCCACCGGCCGCATAGACAAGTGGGCTATTGAGCTCCTTCCTTTTGAAATAACCTACAAGCCATGTCGTGCCATAAAATCTTAGGTACTGGCAGATTTTCTAGCTGAATGGACAGAGGCCGAGATCCCCAAGGAATATAGTACATACTCCAACTTGACAATGTACTTTGATGGATCTAAAACCTTGGCCGGACTGGGGGCTGGAGTTATCCTCACATCCCCATAGGAGACAACGTGCAATACGTGTTGCAGATCATGTATGCCGACTCCAACAATGCAGCCGAATACGAAGCACTCTTGCATGGTCTTCGAATGAAAGTATTAATGGGCGTATGGTGGCTAGAGGTACAGGGAGACTCCAACTTGGCCATCTCCCAAATCAATGGCGAATTTGATGCCAAAAACCTAAGATGGCGGCATACAGAAATGTCATCCTAAAAATATCTGCACGGTTTGAGGGGCTGGAATTTCACCATGTCGCTCACGACAACAACCAAGCTGCGGACATACTGGCCCGCATGGGGGCTAAGCGTGAACCTGTCCCAAAAACCTTTTCTGGAACGTCTCTTTAAGCCATCCGTGGTTTGGCAGGACGATCATAAGGGCGCCGGTCTAAATATGACAGAAGAGGTTGTTCCCCCTATAGATGAACCAGGCGACCAAATCATCGATGACTCCATAATGGATGAAACGCCTTCGGCTCATGAGGTCATGGCAGTAATCGCGCCATGGACTGAGCCCTTCCTCGCCTACCTTCTTCGCAAGGAACTCCCCGACTATCAGACACAGGCGCGGCGCATAGTTTGGTGATCCAAAGCCTACAAAGTGCACGAGGGGGGAGTTATACAAGAAAAGCACAACTGGAATATTACAGTGGTGCATATCTGAGGAGGAAGGATGGGAGCTCCTAGCCGAAGTCCACGCAGGCATGGGCAGCCACCACACCGCGGCAAGGGCCTTAGTTAGCAAGGCCTTCCGAGCTGGTTTGTTTTGGCCCACTGGTCGCGCGGACGCCCAGACACTTGTCAAATACTACGTGGGATGCCAACTTTTTGCAAATCAAAGTCACATGCCCCAACAGCTCTTCGGACTATCCCGATTACCTGGCCTTTCGCGGTCTGGGGGTTGGACATGGTCGGACCCCTTAAAGGGGGAAACAAGAAGAATAAATACCTACTGGTCATGGTTGACAAGTTCACCAAATGAATAGAGGCAAAACCCATCAAATCGTCCAAGTACGGACCAGTAATTGACTTTATCTTCGGTGTAGTACACTGTTACGGTGTCCCGCATAGTATAATAACGAATAATGGATCCAACTTCATGGCCCAAGAAGTCAATGACTGGTGCGCAAAAATGGGCATAAAGCTCGACTACGCATCCGTATATCATCCGCAGATCAATGGACAAGTCGAACGAGCAACCGGTCTCATCATGAGCGGCATGGAGCCACATTTGGTCCGATCTCTTCAGGAGTCCGACTGTCATTGGGTGGAGGAGCTCGACTCTGTTCTCTGGGGCTTGCGCACCACTCCGAATAGATCAACGGGATACACGCCGTTCTTCATGGTCTATGGGGCAGAAGCAGTCCTCTCCTGTGACATTATTCACGACGCACCAAGGGTGTGGATGTACGAGGAAAAGGAGGCCGAGTTAGATCGGTGGGACGACCTGGACGCCTTAGAAGGGGAGCACGACATAGATCCGGCTCGCTCTACTTTTTACCAACAACAGGCCTGACGTTACCAGAGTAGGGAGGTCAGGGAAAAAACGTACAATGTGGGAGAACTCATCTTATGGCTCCCAGAGAAGCAGAAGCATAAACTCAACCCCAAATGGGAGGCCCCCTTCATAATCGATGAAGTACTCGCGGGAGGATCTTACTGTCTTCAGAACCCATCGGACAACCACCTTCAACCAAACCCATGGAACGCAACTCGTCTTCGGCGCTTCTACGGATAAACCGGTGTCCTCACACTGTTTACCCTTTTGTTTTTTCTTCTTTCTCTTTTTCCTTCCCCTCCCACTCCGCTGTTTGGTATGATTTTTCTCTTTTCTCCCTATGTTCGGTTCATCCAATCTTGTACTGAGATTCTTGGCTTACACCTTTAAGTGTCGAATCCGAACACAACACCTCGGGGCTTCTTTCTGAAGCCAACACTTTTATATTACAAGCATTTATTCACACTTCCTGTGTACACACATTTCCTTTGTCGCGCTTAAGACATCATATGCATCAATTCGAACTAAGACTTTGCCAAGCTGGGTTGCCTCGCTCCTGTGATTACCCTCTATGTTCCCGATTGTTCGGCTAGAGGGTAAAGGAGCACGTCTGCGATTGTTATGACCGGGTCATCCGGACACGTACCTCAGACGGGTGAAGCTGAAAGCTAGCTATCTTAAGTAGACAATTGGTCGGCTATGACGGAATCAATTAATACTACTACGGTTGTTATCACCACTACTTGGGCTTCTCCTCTCTCAATAGCCCTTAGCCGCATGCTAGCAGTATGCGGCCTTGTACCTACGATCTTCGTAGAACCCTAGAGCAAGGTATCGATAGAGATACTATTTTCTTTGGAAGATGTTTCTTACGCTAAGCAGTAATATAACATATCTCCCTGTGTGCTTTTTGTCTGTTCGCACCAAATGGCCAAAGTGCCTAGTTCCCCGAACAGAACCACTCTTCCTGGGTGATAAATTAAGAGGAACACTCCTGAGCTCTTAGCACAGGAGGCGAAGCTGATGTCTGGTTAATACAAAGATTACAACACAGATGGAGCAACTACTCGATTATTCGTACATAGTTACATATAATCATACAATCAGCTGCTGATCGAAATTGTCGATTATAGCGTCCAGGGAGCAGTCTTCTTGCGAAAGACGAGCGGCAGGCATAAATTGGTCATACACCAAGTGGAGCGGCGTTTCTTGTCCATCTGACCCTACTGTCCCAACTCGAGCCATATGCTCGGGGTTAAGTCTAGTGTAGCGGGTATTGATCATCGCCCACGCCTCCCGTGCTCCCTCTCGGCAAGCCGATGTCTTCCACGGCTCGAATCTACTTCGATCTCCCTTGAATCTATCGACTAGTTTGGTCATTCCCTCCGGAGGTTGCTTGGAAGGCCATAGCGCCTTTACCATGCTTTTCATAGCCTTCCGAGAATGCTCCTTCAGAGGGTTCCCCCGGTTTGATCCGATCTCTTCTTCAGGTTGCCCAGACAGGAGACCTATACATGAGGCAAAGGCATACTTATTATACTTTATGTATAAGAGGTACTTGTAGATGTTAGAATCACACTTACCGAACATGCGCCTCTGTAGTTTCTGGTTCTCTTCTTGGGCCTGGTTCAATTGAGTTTTTAAACTCTCAATTTCTTCAGCTTGTTGTTTATTCTCCGCCTGGAGACGGTTTGAAACACGACAGTCGGCCTCGTGCTGGGACTCGGCGTATCGCTGAGATTCTCGAGCTGCATCCAAATGTTTTTTGCATTTTCCCCATTGATTCGGCTTCTAAAGAGTATCCTTGTGTCAACACGGGAATATACTAAGATGAACAACACAGATATACTCACCATGTGCCTCTCGAGTAAAACTCTTCACTTGCTCTAGTTCGGCCTTCACAGATTCCACCTATGCTCGGCTGTCTTCTAGTTCCTTGGCCAGTTGCTCGCTTTGCTGCTTCGAGGCCTGCATTAGCAATAAAACAACACAAGGACCCTTAACTCGGTCATTCTGACCAATTTAAGGTTCAGGGGATATTGGGTTTACATGAGCGTCCGGACTCTATAAAACCTATTATATACCAGCAGGCTGGACGATATTAACTTCATAGCTTCTCCAAATCCAGCTCGGGCAACACCGATGTGCGCGTCCGCTGTGCTTAGAGCACCGAACTCCCGTTCGAAGAATACTGGGTGACGTATGGCCCCTTGTCGCTGCCGATGATTCATGGAGCTTCCTACTTCGGATTTGGTAATGGACATAGCATCATCAGAATCGGCACGGGCCGGATTGGCCATGGGAACCTCTGTAGCAGGTTCAGCATGAGTCGAAGCTCTAGAATTTTTAGATTTCCTGCACACCTTGGCAACCTCCTCGGCAGGGGATGGCTGAGTTTATCGCGTGTGAATTTCGATATAAAATCTTCTCTGAGGATTTATTAGTTGTGATAATAAATAAACAGCCGGAAAAATACCTTTGGGTTGAGTGAGTAGACGGACTCGTCCTCACAACCGTCTCGTTTGTCAGATCCCTGTTGCTTTCTGATCCGGGCACTACTATTGTTGCCGATGTGTGACGCTCGGATCGACGACGCTTGGGAGGAGGAGCTGACGCGTATGGGGCGTTTAAGGAGACTTGCCTTTTACGGGAAGAGCTTTTCTTCTTCTTATTTGTTGCAGGAGAAGGGAATGATCCAGGGTAATTGGCTATGATAGCCACCTTGTGGTGGTTGAGACTCTCCTTGTAAAAGAACCCATCTTCAAACTCAATTGAAAGATCCAGGTCCTCATGAAAGCCCGGATCATCATCATGGGAATAGTCTTCGGGTTGGGGAGCCGAACAGTTAACTGTCTCGACGAAGCTTCTCCAGTCCTGATTACATGAAGTTAAGGACTTCGGTCAAAAAACGGACAAAATGGAAACCCGAACTGTGTTCATAGAGGTGATAGGCTTACCCATTCGATGGGGCTGTGTCTTGAATATCCCTCCTTAGTCAACCGCCGAGTAAAGTCTTCTTGCTCCCCTTTGTATAGGTCGGCAAGTGTGGCGGCCAATGCTGCCTGATTGGCAGGGCCCAGTCTTTGGGAGCATGTGGTATCGCTTGTCCCATTGTAACGCCACAAGGGGTGTATCCTCTATTGAAGAGGCTGCACACAGATGGTGATGGCGATGGCCATGACGTCGATCATGGACAAATTGTGGTGGGCAAGTATCCTCACATGGGCTGCCAAGCATTGCACTTCAACACCATCCTCTTGGGACAAACTCTTCGGATGCCAGTTGTACCTTTTCTTCAAATGGGCATCGGAGTACTCGGGCAAACCCCTCCGAGCTCGATCGAACAGGGGGACGTCTTCGATATAAAACCATTCTGAAGGCCATTCTTTGGACTCCTTCGGTGTTCCCACCAGATACCCCATCCCCGCTATGCGGCATACTTCGGCTCCACCGACCTCCAAGATTGTCTTGTCCCGAGTTCGAGGGACAAGGAAGAAATACTTCCTCCACAATTCAAAATGTGCCTCGCAGCCCATGAACATCTCACAAAGGGCGACGAAGACTGAGATGTGCAGGATAGACCCTGGTGTACGGTGGTGGAGCTGGATCCCATAAAATTCCAGCAGCCCTCCCAAGAACGGGTGAATGGGAAATCCGAGTCCCTGCAGAAGAAAGGGCATGAAGCATACGCATTCCCCCCTTTGTGGATTGGGGATATTCTCCACAAAAACCTCATTGTTGTAAGAGGATAAACCTGTGCAGGTCACCGTTAGATCTGAAGAAGGGAGGTACCCCTGGGCCTCTAGATTGTGCAGTCGCAGGAGCGATACGGAGCAGCTGGTCCAGTCCCCGGGACGGGAGCCGTAAGGGCGCGAGGAGGAGCTAGGAGCGCTCGCCATGTTTTTCGTGGTGATCTTCCGCTTAGAGTTTTTTTGATGGGGAGGAGGAAGAGGATGTGGCTCAAACTATGATTTTGTTTGCTTAAACTAGTGGTGCCTCCATTGCAGGGGGGGTGGTCTTATAAAAAGAAATCACCTAACCACTCGTCTCCCGATGACGCGCGAAAATCGAGGAACGCTGACGGTTATTATAGTGGACCTGGCAAGCTTGTGACGGTTGGGATTTCACCGATGACTGGTCGGTTGCCAAACAAGAGGGAGTAGGGTAATCGCCTTGCAAGCCAAAGATTATTACACACGAAGGTTATCCGGATATACATCATCGTTGAAGGCTTGTCCCGGGGCTACTAAGGGAGTCGTGGATTAAGTGGTCCTCGGATAGCCGACTTGTTTCTCATGGGCCAGACTGTATGGGCCGCAAGGTGAGCATTGAATGATCAAGGACCCCGTCGCCAGGGTGGAAGCTTCAAAGAGCAGTGGTGTGTCCTCCAAGTTATCGACCATAGATAGGCATGTTTTTTCCTTCGATGTGGAACCGACCATATGTAAACCCTAGGTACCCTTAGCGTCTATATAAGCCGGAGGGTTTTAGGTTGTAGATGGGACAAGTCATCTAGGGTTTACCTCTTTGATTTCGATGTAGATCGACTCTGTAACCTATACATCATCAATACAGTCAAGCAGGACATAGGGTATTACCTCCATAGGAGGGCCCGAATCTGGGTACACATCGTCTCCCATGTCTCCTGTTACCATTGATTCTAGTCTCATAGCTCGGGACCCCCTACCCGAGATCCGCCGGTTTTGAGACCCTCGGGCATCCCTAAGCTTAGTTGCTTGTTACTCTTTTGATATTATTTGGGGTGCCATCGGCATCCCCAAGCTTAGGCTCCGCTTACTCCTTATTGTCGGTGCACTAGGACATGGGTACCCAGGGCCCCTGACTTATGCACATGCGGTGGTAGCTGAAGCCTTTGACATTGAGCCAAACCCGACAAACGATCAAGACAAGATTCCAACAAGCCCGACACACCAGCCCAAGTGTGGACTGCTACGCGTCAAGCGCATCCTTGACGCTTGCCGGGGACCAAGACGTGCACCCCTTCATGAAGACCCCGCAAGACATTCCCCGGCAGATGCGAGTTGATCGGCCACCGCTCCACCTCATCGCAAGGCCAGTCACTTGTCGATGCGGTGTCCAGCCCCCAAGTGGCTAAATGGCTCTCACTAAGCACGTGGCGACACACTAGAAGATAAATTACGCCTCTTTGACACCCGTCCATAGACGTGTCAAGATATGGTGCAATAGTTAGCTAGAGGGGTGGCCTAAGCTTGCCGGGGATGCATCCCCACACACCACCTACACTAGCAAGGATGATATTTTGTCCCTAATGCCTGAGTTAGGTATGATAATATGTGCTAGCTAGCTAATCATCAGACAATTATTGTTTGCCACTATGGTTGCCCCTTTGCTATAAAAGGAGGCCCAAGGCAACCTAGCTCAGGATTCGAACTTTTGAACACTTTTACATGCGTAGTAACTCCCTCGAAGGCAATCGTTATCGGGCTAGAGTGTTGCACGCTCCTCGTGTTCCTCTGATCAATCCACCCACAAAGCAGGAATAGGGTTTTAAACTTCACAGCGACCCGAACCTGTGTCTCTCACTTTCTTTGCTCTTTGTTCTTACGTCCATGCCCCTGCCAAACCACAAAGGGGACGGTGGCCCCATTGCTGATCGAGTGAATCCAGCCCCGACATCTTTGGCGTGCCAGGTAGGGGCTGCTGCATTGGTGCAAACCTAAGATTGTGATCGATGCATCGATCTTCTTCATCATCTTCTCCAACAACGGCTCCCAAGAAGAAATCCGGTGCAGCCACTCATCCCTCCACTTCGAAGGCAGCCTCACATGCGGCCGCGGGTGCCGTTGTCGGGACCCTGTCCTAAGTCATAAGAATCCATCCTGTAACACATCACATAAATATGCGGCCTCATGCACGGTAATCTCCACGGCTGCTACCTTACCTGGGCCGGGACCGTTTGCCTCTTTTGGCTCACGTATGCGAATATGTCGCTAGCATTCAAACGACAGAGAACCCGGGTCGACATGACTAGTCATAGACCCCAAGTGGCACATCCGCACAGGAACATGCATACATAACCCAACAATGGAGGTGTCGGTCTCAAGCGTGTGTAGACGAGTCATAGCAAGCTACAAGGACTCCATTACGCCATGGGACATAAATGTCATCACTGCACGTAGATGAGTCTTAGCGGGCTACAGGAACCTAATTACACTGCGAGACATTTCCTCGAAGGGACAGACATAGCAACAAAAAAGGATACATGCCGGTCAATCAATGTGTCTTGAGCAATAGCAAGCTACCAAGGCCCAGCAAAAGCACAAAGAGGCAGTTCCCCATAAAGAGTACTACTAAAGGCACATGACTAGGTGTCGAATCCCATACATACCGTTGCACATCACATGTACGCACGACATGCCCGACATGCATAGATACAACTATGGCATCACAACATAACCATACATCAACACAACTTTTGTTTAGGAGGCTCAGAGGAGCCTTGCATAATATGTTCATACAGGTAGGGGTCACATGACCCGATACTCAAGTCATACAAGCAAATTCATACAAACCAAGCGAAAGCTTAAAGCTTTCTGGGTACAGAGAGATGAAAGGGTAAAAAGGCACATGGCCTGACTATCTATAGTCTAGCATCGGATCGTATCTGAGGTACCAGCTACTCGTCGTCGTCGACATCTAGGTAGAGCCCACTGGATGGGTCCTGAGTCTCATCTGCAACATTTATTAGGCAAACATGAGTAAAAACATACTCAGTAAGTCTTTAAAGCAGACCTAGTGTATTCATGCTCATGTATCAACAAGGGGAGAGGTGGAGTTTATGCAACAATGCTAGCTTTGACTCCTGGCTAACCTATACTACACATATTAATTCTTTGTTCAAGTTTTAGATATCGCACACGAGTCCACTAACACCACATCAATACACAACCATGGATTCACTTTCGTCACCTACGAGAGTGCCATCCATGGTACTCACACTTGTCATGATATTTTTATGAGTAACCATCAAGTTATCTATGAACAACATAAGTTCTCCAAGTAGTCCATATCCAAGGACGCAACTATTCGAACAGATTCATACCCTGCAAGGGTGTACTTCTTCACACACAAGTTCGCCACTTATCGTTATGTGCACTTAAAAGGTACCTCGTCCACCTTCAAGCGGAAGCCTAGCGAGGGAGTCGGCCACAACCGTCAATCACACAAGACCTCTAGTCCAACTTATCGCCTATTTGAGACTGAACCTGCAAGGAAGTCCGGCCAAAGTTTCCGCTACGTCCCCAAATGATATGCGTAGGGTTCCCAAGCCCACAATTCGGGTGACCCTTGGTATACCGTGCCACTACCTACCGCGTCGTAGCCCACCCCTAGGTTCACTGCTACGCACGACGTCCAGCATAGGTATAAACACCAGGAACTACTTGCAACTCCTGGACCAAGGACTAGGCGGTTGATAAGTCGAGAGAGCTTGGAGCGTCCAGAGCTCAATGTATGGTAGTAACTAGCCTTGGATCACAAACACGAAACTCAGTTACTAAGAACGGTCCCAATGAGACAATCCTCTATGTACTACTACACAGCCTCTCATCGCTACCTTTACCAAATAGGGTTCATCATTTAGCTCATCACATCAGGACAACACTGTTTCACTCCAGTTCATCACCGAGATGATCAAACCTGACACAACTCTAAGCATAGCAAGCAAAGCAGGTAAAGAACATCATGGTTCAAGCATCTCCTAGGTCTGCTAGGTTGCAAGGTTTAGCTATTTACTATGACAATGACAGGTCATGCAGAGGAATGGGTTCAACTACCGCAAATGATAGACAATTGAACGTGTGTCCTAATGCAATAAACAAGCGTAGGAGCGAGAGAATGGGATGATATTGAAATGATAAATGGTTTTTTTGCCTTGCTAGGGAGCATGAAGGTACCCTCCTTCAATGGAATACTCACGGGTATCCTCGGAAGTAGGACCTACTGCGTTACAGATAAGTAACAATCAATACACGACAAGTGCAACAATATGATGCATGATCATGGCATGGCAACATGATTGGATGAGCTAATGCAACTATCATTAGGGTTAGATGGAGTGGATTTGAATATAGGTTCAAAATCATTCTCCATATGATATTCCATGTATTGACCTATTGCAAAATGTCAATGTTCTCCTATTTAGGTTGCTCTGGCATGCATGATAACAACACCATTGGATTCACTGGATTTTTCTGATAAATTTTAATATATAATTTATTTCAATCTGATTTACAGATTATTTTCTATGATTTTCTAAAGTTTTTAGCATTTTATGGAATTAAATTAAATTAGAAAATCAGTTGCATCAACATGACATCAGCATGACATCAGCATGATGTCACCTGGTCAACTGGCCGTTACAAAGTCAAACCTGACCAGCGGGGTCCACTGGTCTGTGACCCAGGCACGAACAGGAATTAAATTAGTTGCTAATTACTACTCCCTCCGTTCCAAATTAGTTGACTCAGATTTGTCTAGATACAGATGTATCTAGACATGTTTTAGTGTTAGATACATCCGTATCTAGATAAATTCAAATCAACTAATTTGGAACGGAGGGAGTAATTATTAAGATTGGGCCCACCTGTTAGTGGGTCATTAACTTAATTATTTTTTCTGAATTAACCTAACTAACTAGGGCTGCGCCCCACCTGCCTGTGACCTACGGGGGTCAACCCCGTGGACAAACTGGCCGGGCTCGCCGGCAACGCCAGGGATGGCGAAGGGGGTTGGGAATCACCCTTTGGCGACCAAAATGACGACGGAGCGGCTCATTCGAGCACCCGCACTCGCGCACATCCAACGGGGCACACCCCAAAGGCGGAGATGGCCGAAATCGACGCCGGTGATGAGCTCAGCGACTACCGGAGCTCGGGCGAGCTCAAGGTCGTCATGATAGCATGCAAATGGACCGACTCTTAGCTCCTACGACTCCTACACAACTCTACGGACTCGATGGTGGCCTCATAGAGACCACCCGATCACCGAAACGTCACCGGCGATGAGCTCACGCGGCGGAGTTCCTTCAATCTCGATGGAACTTGCGGCTACGGCAGGCAATTGACTACGGGGAGAGGGGGAACGAGACCGGGGGCTCACGGAGATCACGACGGTGTCAGAAGCGGGCTCGTGGACAGTCTGGAGCGGAGGCGGCCTTCGAATCCTTGCCGGCGGCCGAAGATTGAAGACGAGCTCGGGGCGGCGAAGGAGGGCTTCCGGCAGAGCTTGGCTCGGTGAGGAGCAGCAGCAGGTCAAGGAGGAGCTGGGGAGCTACTCGGGAGCGAGGGGGAGCTGCTAGAGCGGGCGCTGTGGCGGCGAGGGAGCGGCGGCCATGGCGGACGGAGGGGAGAGGAGAGACAGAGGGGAAATGGGGAGGAGATGGCGATCCAGACGTCTCCTGGGGCTATCCACGGCGCCAGCGCGACGGGGGTGAGGCAGGCAGGCAGCTGCCGGCATGGTAGCACCGGCGCGAGCGCACGATGGCCACACGCCCGGCCTCCTGGCCACGAGGAGGGCGATGACCCAGATGGGCCAGGTGGGCCGGCCTGCAGCTGGGCCTGACGTACTCTCATTCTCTCTGTGTGTTTTCACATTTCTGTTTTCTTTTTCTATTCTTGTCATTTGTTTTATTTTTGTTAGGGCCTCCAAACCTATTTCAAAATATATTGAAATATTTTGCAAGCATAGTTTGAATATTTCAAACCTGCACAAAAAGTTTCAACAATTTTGAAAGACTAAAATATTTGTAATGCTATATTTAGCAATTTCAGTAGCATTATTATTTATTTTTAAAATGCTATATATGTTTTGAAAATGAAAATGTCCCCTGATATATTGTTGCCAATAATTATCAGGCATGGGGGCATTTTGATGGGCATTTTGGATTTGTTGAAAGTTCACAACATTTAAATTGGTTTATTCGGGTGAGGTGTTAGGGTTTCTGTTGATCTCCATTTCATATTGAAGAAAAATTAAAGCATGATGCACACACACAGGCTATCACAAAGGAATGCTAACTAGGGATGTGACAACTCACCCCCACTCAAAAGAATCTCGTCCCGAGATTCGGAAGTCGTTGAGAAGAGCGCGGGGTACTCTAGTCGAAGACGATCCTCACTTTCCCATGTGGCTTCCTTCTCGGAATGGTTTGACCACTGAACCTTGAGACACATGATGTTTCGACGTCGACTGGTATGCTCAGCTTGATCAAGAATATGAATAGGGTATTCTTTACAAGTAAGGTTGTCTTGGAGATCAAGTGTTTCGTGGTCTACTTCGCGGACAGGGTCCAAGAAGAAACACCTGAGTTGCGAGACGTGGAAGACATCATGAACCTTGGCAATATGCGGTGGAAGTTCCAATTGGTAGGCAACTTCTCCTCGTTTGGCAAGAATGCGAAAAGAACCAATGTAACGAGGAGCCAACTTGCCCTTGATATCGAATCGTTGGGTACCCTTCAGAGGTGTAACTCGAAGATAAGGCTTCTCGTCAACTTCATAGGTCATAGCCTTATGATGGCAATCATATTGGCTCTTTTGACGAGATTGGCCTGTTTTCAAATTTTCACAAATAATGTGAACTTGCTCCTCTGCATCCTGGATCATATCGGGGCCAAAGAGTTGCCTCTCTCCAGTTTCTGACCAGTCCAGAGGTGTTTGACACCTTCGGCCATAGAGAACTTCAAAAGGGGCTTTGCCCAAGCTTGACTGATAACTATTGTTATAAGCAAATTCGGCGAATGGAAGACATTTCTCCCAATTCATACTGAAAGATATAACAGAAGCTCTAACCATGTCTTCCAGAATTTGATTGACTCGCTCCACTTGACCACTTGACTGTGGATGGAAAATAGTGCTAAAGGATAGATGAGTCCCCATAGAATTTTGGAAGCTTTCCTAGGAACGGGAAGTAAAGATACTTCCATGGTCTGGGTTAATATCCAAAGGAACACCATGAAGAGAAACTATTCGAGATACATATAACTTCGCTAGCTGGCTAGCAGTTATACTCTCCCGAACAGGAAGAAAATGAGCCACTTTGGAAAGACGGTCAATGACCACAAAGATAGCGTTATTCCCTCTCTTGGTCTTGGGAAATTCGGTGATGAAATCATACCGACCTTATCCCATTTCCACTCAGTAATAGCTAAGGGTTGAAGGGTGATAGAAGGCCTTTGATGTTCTGCCTTAACGCGACGACAAACGTCGCAGTTGGCAACGAACTGAGCAATTCTCTGTTCATCCTAGTCCACCAGAACCTCTGGCGTAGGTCCTGATACATCTTAGTACTACTAGGATGAACTGTGAGAGGAGAGTCATGAGCCTCCTTAAGGATCGGCTGCCGAAGGTGTTGGTTCTTGGGAACCACCAAACGGTCCTGAAAGAAAACAACACCCCAATCATCGACCAAGAAACATTTAGCATTACCCCTTTTAATGTTCTTCTTGATCTGGGAAATTCCCGTATCTTGCTTCTGGGCAGCTATAATTTTATCCGTAAGGTTGGGCTTCGCCAGCAAGTTGGAAAGCAATCCTTGAGGAACAATGTGAAGGTTCAACTTCCGAAATTCCTCATAGAGAAGTGGTTGACTTTGTTGTAACATTAGGTTGTTACTATAACACTTACGACCTACTGCATCAGCCATGACATTGGCTTTCAACGGGGTGTAAGTTATCCCTAAGTCGTAATCTGTAATCAACTCGACGTGCCATCTTTGCCTGAGGTTCAAATCCGGCTGGGTGAAGATATATTTTATACTTTGGTGATCAGTGTATATTTTGCAATGATGACCCAGAAGGTAATGTCGCCAGGTTTTCAGTGCATGGACTACAACTACAAGCTCAAGATCATGTGTTGGATAATTATCCTCATGTGGATGCAACTATCGAGATGCGTATGCAATCACATGACGATCTTGCATGAGAATGCAACCTAATCCTTGTCGCGAGGCGTTGCAATAGATAACAAAGTCCTTAGAGAAATCCGGTGGTACCAGTACGAGAGCAGAGGTCAGGCGCCTTTTCAGTTCCTGAAAACTATGCTCACATTGTGGGGTCCACTCGAACTTTTTTATCTTTCTTGAGGAGTTCAGTCAGAGGCTTCACAACCTTGGAGAAGTTCTCGACAAAGCGGCGACAATAGCTCGCTAAGCCAAGGAAACTCCAAACTTGCTTAACTGTTTGAGGTTGAGTCCAATCAAGGACGGCCTGAAATCTCTCGGGATTGACAACAATACCTTTACTAGAGATCACGTGGCCTAGGTAGGTCACTTGTGGTAACGAAAATTCACACTTGGAGAATTTGGCATACAGACGATGCACTCGAAGTTTCATCAATACCAACCTTAGATGCTCGGCATGTTCTTGTTCGTTCTTCGAGTAGATGAGTATATCGTCAAGGTAAACCTCAACGAATTTATCCAGGTACTCCATGAAGATCGAACTCATCAAATGAGAGAAAGTGGCCGGGGCATTGGTTAAACCAAATGACATGACAATGTACTCGCGTTGGGCATAACAAGTAACAAAAGCCGTTTTTGGAATGTCCCCGTTTCTAATTCTGATTTGATGATATCCCAACCTCAAATCCATTTTGGAAAAGACTGAGGATCCAGCGAGTTGATCATACAAGTCATTGATCCTGGAGAGCAGATACATGTTCCTTATGGTGACCAGGTTCACTGGCCGATAATCTACAACCATCCGGTCTGATCCATCCTTTTTTTGACGAAGAGGACGGGGCAAGCCCAAGGAGAAGAACTAGGATAGATGAAACCTTTCTTCAAAGCCTCATAAAGTTGTCCCTTAATCTCGGCTAGTTCTAAGGGTGCCATCTTATAGGGTCTTCTGGCTATTGGGACAGTCCCTGGAAGGAGTTCTATCACAAACTCTACATCCCTAACAGGTGGAATTCCTGGCAGTTCTTCTTGAAAGACATCCGGGAAGTCACAGACTACCGGAATATCTTCTAGCCCTGGAAGAGGGATAGCATTGAGGGAATAGAGTTGGCGCTTGGCAGCTCGAGTTGAGACATTAACTATCTGACCCGATGGATGTGTAAGCAGAACATTACTAGTATGAGTATCAATCTTAGCATAATGGGCTTTCACCCAGTCCATGCCTAAGATGATATTGATGTCCGAAGACTTGAGAGCTATCAAAGATGCTAGAAATACTAGCCTATCCACAAGAATTTCATTGTCATGGCTCACTCTAGAAGTTTTCCATTTTGAACCAGGAGTCTGAACTACTAAAGGAGTAGGCATATCACAAAAAGACATGTTATGCAACTATGCATAACTTTCTGAGACGAAAGAATGAGATGCTCCAGTATCAAACAAAATAGATGCTGGATGTCTATTGACAAAGAGGATACCTAGGATAACATCGGGATCCTCAAGAGCTTCTTCAGCAGAGACATGCTCCACACGTCCACGAACAGGAGCTGGCTTCACATAGAAGGCATTTCCTGGCTTCCCATGTCCAGCCGGCTTGGCTTTGTGCTAGGGGCACTCACGGGAATAGTACCTTGGTTCTCCACACTTGTAATAGACGACAGTGGTGGAACGAGGAGCAACATTGGCAGCGGGACCTCCAAAAGTCCTGGCTGGAGGGTTGGGCTGAGCTGGGCGAGGCGCCTGATAGGATGGCCTCGCGGTGTACCTTGGTGGCAGAGTAGTGTTAGGAACCCACACCCGATGTTTGTTGGAGCCTGAGCCGGATGAGGAGCTGAAATCACGTGTGTGCTTCTTAGTTGCCTCGTAATCAGTCTGTCCGGTCTCGGCATCGTTAGCCTTGTTGACGAGAGCCTGGAACATAGCGCACTCATGCAGGCGCAGGTCTCGACGGAGCTCAGGATTAAGCCCTTTACGAAACCTAGCTTGTTTCTTGGTGTTGGTCGACACTTCCTCTGGTGCATAACGAGCAAGTTTGCCGAACTCACGGCTGGAGACATCCATTGTCAGCCTACCCCCAGTAAAGGCACATAATTCCTCTCTCTTGCGATCCATCAGCCCTTTCGGGATGTGATGGGTATGGAACGCCTCACTAGAGTCCACCCAGGCTGCTACGGGGCAAACGGGGCGCATGGCTTCATAATTTTCCCACCACAGGTTGGCAGGTCCTTCTAGAAAGTAGGTGGCAAAATTCACCTTATTGGCCTTAGATACATTAGCAGCTCGGATTTTGCGGGACATGTTTGTCAGCCAATCATCAGCGTCGAGTGGGTCGACGAAGTGATGGAACTTGGGTGGGCACAACTTGATGAAGTCATTGAGAGACACACCATCATTGCGCTCATTGCGGGGAGGATGCGATGTATTCTGCTCAATACGTTCCAACAACCTGTTGGTCTCCCTTTTATTCCGCTCAGCTTCGAGCATCACCTCCACCAGAGAGGGCGGTTGCGGTAGGTTCTCATGTCTGGCCTGGCTTCCCTCGCCCTGCTCGAAGGCTGGCGCGGGGTTATTCATAGTTGACACCATCCTGGGAAAACAAACCCACAGATTACAAAAACAAGACATGAACTCTAATATACGAGATGAGAAATGTACTAGACAACATGGCATGCATGGGTAAACACCCGAACAATATGGTAATAAACAAACTGCCATATGAACACCATGATTCATACACACCATGACATAGTTCAGTACAAGCCCAAGCTGAAGTACAAACTACGGAAAGATGATACAACTCATCGGAGGCATTACAAGCTTCCTATACATTATCTATCTACACCTCCGGAACTCAACTCACACCTTAGTCATATCCCACAATACACGCATGACTATGGCAATACAACGGCTACAATACTAATACTAACATACACGCACTCAAGCATCATTGTAGAACACCTCATATAGGTTACCCCCATGACCCGGGAGTTGAACCTGAGGATCTAGGAACACCCTAGCCTGCGATCCTTGGAAACCATAAGGACATGGATGTGCCCTAGGTCCCCTGGGTGGTGGCAACAATGGTACTCAAAGAGGAGTGACGCCTCCAACATCGAGCCAGTCTACGTGAGCTGGCAGATGAGTCCGTGATGGGTTCAACATCTCCCAATCTCTATAGCCTGTCTGCACGACAGGTGCTAGCTGCGTCAAGGCTGTCCAAAGACGTGCACATGTAGCATAAATCTCCATGCGAAGAGCACGTGCATCACGATCCCTGTTCTCTAACATCTGAGAGGTCACCTGAAGCCTAGGGTCCTCATGGGAGTGATCATAATAGGGTGCACTAAGATAACCATTCTCTCCTCCTAGTGTCGCTGGAACATAACAGAACTCAGTGTTCTGTAGTAGTCCACGATGAAATGTCATGATAGTCAACATGGTGTAGGCGGCCTCCTCTACTGCCATATCTATGGTAACACCTAATCCATAAGTCCAATGAAGCGGCTCTGCAGCTCCAGGATATGATGGATATATCCTAACAGTACACAGATATTGGCTCTGGTTGAAGTCATGGAACTGTTCGTCCACTGTATACTCTAGGTACCAACAGTAACTAGTCTCCATCATAACTCTGACTAGAATGGCCGTGTGACCCGGTACATCAATGCACCCAGTCAAAGGACCACCTGACAAGAGGGACGAGGGGCATCTGAAATAGAAAATAATGCAAAGGCATTAGAGATCCTAGCATAAATCGGACAACATAATGGTTGTAATTGCTCAAAAAGGATTTTGAGACAACCTGCAAAATATTGGATAGTATAACCACTTAACTTTCTTGTCTCAAATTTCTAATCCAACTGATTGTCACACAGAACACGACTTGAATACCGGAGTTCACTTCCAAGCAAGCTAGCTACTAGTCCATGGTTAGTAACTCGCCATCCTAAGAAATAGATGAGAAGCCTAGCTCTTAACCCCGTAGAAAAGAAGAGGGTGACTCAGAATAGAATGACTCGGGAAGAGGAGTAAAAAGAGCCTTACGTTCCCTTCCACAATAAAGTCCCTTACATTTCTAAAGTGTTTCTAGACTCAACTTCGACCAGTTTGGCTTGGTAATCCTACAGTCAGTCAGGCTCTGATACCAATACTGTCGGGACCCCGATCCTAAGTCATAAGAATGCAGCCTGTAACACATCACAACACTTTGCGGCCTCACGGATGATATCTCCATGGTTGCCACCTTACCTGGGCCAAGACCATTTGCGTCTTTTGGCTCATGTATGTGAATATGTCGCTAGCATTCAAACGACGGAGAACCTGGGTCGACATGACTAGTCATAGAACCCAAGTGGCACATCCGTACAGGGACATGCATACATAACCTAGCAATGCAGGTGTCGGCCTCAAGCGTGTGTAGACGAGTCCTAGCAAGCTACAAGGACTCCATTACACCGTTGGACATAAATGTTATCACTTCACGTAGACGAGTCGTAGCAGGCTACAGGTACTCCATTACACTGTGAGACATTTCCCTGAAGGGACAGACACAATAGCAAAGAAGGATACATGCCGGTCAATCAATGTGTCCTGAGTTGTAGCAAGCTACCAAGGCTCGGTGGAAGCACAAAGAGTCAGTTCCCCGTAAATAGTACTACTAAAGGCACACGACTAGGTGTCAAATCCCATACATACCGTTGCACTTCATACGTACGCACGACATGCCTGATGTGCATAGATACGACTATGGCATCGCAACATAACCATACATCAATACAACTTTTATTTAGGAGGCTCAGAGGATCCTTGCATAATATGTTCATACAGGTAGGGGTCACATGACCCGACACTCAAGTCATACAAGAAAATTCATACAAACCAAGTGGAAGCTTAAAGCTGTCTGAGTACAAACAGATGAAATGGTAAAAGACACATGGCCTGACTATCTACATTCCATGAAGTTATCTATGAACAACATAAGTTCTCCAAGTAGTCCGTATCCGAGGATGCGTCTATTCAAACAGATTCATACCCTACAGGGGTGTACTTCTTCACACACGCGTTCGCCATTAATCGCTGTGTGCACTTAAATGGCACCTTGACAACCTTCAAGCGGAAGCCTAGCAAGGCAGTTGGCCACGACCGTCAATCACACAAGACCTCTAGTCCAGGTTATTTCCTATTCGAGACTGAACCAGCATGGAAGTCCGGCCGAAGTTTTCGCTACGGCCCAAACGGTGTGCGCAGGGTTCCCAAGCTCACCATTCGGGTGACCCTTGGTACACTATGCCACTGCCTACCGCGCCGTAGCCCACCCCTAGGTTCAGAGCTTCACACGGTCCACAACATAGCTACAAACACCAGAAACTACTTGCAACTGCTGGACCAAGGACTAGGCTGTGGATAAGTCGGGAGAGCTTGGAACGCCCGAAGCTCAATGTATGATAGTAACTAGCCTTGGATCACAAACACGGAACACAGTTCCTAAGAATGGTCCCAATGAGAAAATCACAAATATAGCCTATCATCGCTACCTTTACCAAATTTGGTTCATCATCTAGCTCATCACATCAGGACAACACTGTTTCACTCTAGTTCTTCACCAACATGAATCAGACCTGACACAACTCTAAGCATAACAAGCATAGCAAGCAAAACAGGTAAAGCACATCATGGCTCAAGCATCTACCAGGTATGCTAGGTTGCAAGGTTTAGATATTTACTATGAAAATGACAGGTCATGCGGAGGAATGGGTTCAACTACCGCAAATGATGGACAATTGAACGTTTGTCCTAATGCAATAACCAAGAGCGGGAGCGAGAGAATGGGATGATATCGAAATGATCAATTGGGTTGCTTGCCTTGATGGGGAGCGGGAAGGTACCATCCTTCAATGGAATACTCGCGGGTATCCTCAGAAGTAGGACCTATGGCGATACAGATAAGTAACAATCAATACACGACAAGTGCAGCAATATGATGCATGATCATGACATGGCAACATGATTGGATGAGCTAATGCATCTATCATTAGAGTTAGTTGGAGTGGATTTTAATATAGGTTCAAAATCATTCTCCATATGATTTCATGCATTGAACTATTGCAAAATGTCAATGTTCTCCTATTTAGGTTGCCCTAGCATGCCTGATAATAGCACCATTGGATTCATTGGATTTTTCTGATAAAGTTTCATATATAATTTATTTCAATCTGAGTTACAAATTATTTTCTATGATTTTCTAAGGTTTTTAGAATTTTGTGGAATTAAATTAAATTAGAAAATAAGTTATTGCATCAGCATGACGTCACCTGGTCAGCTAGCCATTGCCACGTCAAACCTTACTAGTGGGGTCCACTGGTCAGTGACCTAGGCACTAACAAGAATTACATTAGTTGCTAATTACTAATAATTAAGATTGGGCCCACCTGTTAGTGGGTCATTAACTTAATTAATTTTTTTGTTAACCTAATTAACCAGGGCTGGGCCCCACCCGCCAGTGACCGAGGGGGGTCAACCCCATTGTCAAACAGGTCGGGCTCGCCGGCGTTGAGCCACCGGCGATGCCAGGGACGGCGGAGGGGTCGGGAATCGCCCTTCGGCGACCAAAATGACGGCAGAGCGGCTCATTCGAGCGCCCGCACTTGCGCACGTCCAACGGGTAACACCCCAGAGGCGGAGATGGCCGGAATCAACCCCGGCGATGAGCTCGACGGCTGTCAGAGCTCGGGCGAGCTCGAGGTCGTCATTATAGTGCGCAAATGGACCGACTCTTGGCTCCTACGGTGCCTACACAACTCTACGGACTCGATGGTGGCCTCGGAGAGACCACCTGATCACCGGAACGTCACTGACAATGAGGTCACGCGGTGGAGCTCCTTGGATCTCGATGGAACTTGTGGCTACGACAGGAAATCGACTACGGAGAGAGGGGTAATAGGACCGGGGCTCACGACAATCACGATGGCGTCGAAAGCAGGCTCGGGGACGGTCTAGAGTGGCAGCGACCTTCAAATCCTTTCCGGCGGCAGAAGGTTTAAGACGAGGTCGGGGCGGCAAAGGAGGGCTTCCGGCGGAGCTTGGATCGACGAGGAGCAGCAGCAGGTCAAGGTGGAGCTGGAGAGCTACTCGGGAGCGAGGGGGAGCAGCTAGAGCGGGCGCTACGGCGGTGAGGGAGCAGTAGCCATGGAGGATGGAGGGGAGTGGAGAGACAGGGGGAATGGGGAGGAGAGGGCGATCCAGACGTCTCCTGGGGCTATCCACGATGCTAGAGTTATGGGGGTCAGGCAGGTAGGCAGCTGCTGGTGTGGCACCACCGGCGCGAGCGCACGGCGGCCACACGCCCGACCTCCTGGACGCCAGGAGGACGACGACCCAGATGGGCCCGATGGGCCGACCTGCAGCTGGGCGTTAGGTACTCTCTCTCTCTCTCTCTCTTTTCTAATTTCTGTTTTCTTTTTCTATTTCTGACATTTCTTTTATTTTTGTTAGGGCCTCCGAACCTATTTCAAAATATATTGAAATATTTTGGACGCATAGTTTGAATATTTCAAACCCGCACAAAAAATTTCAACAATTTTGAAAGACTAAAAATATTTGTAATGCTTTATTTAGCAATTTTAGTAGCATTATTATTTATTTTTAAAATGCTATATTTGTTTTGAAAATTAAAATGTCCCCCGCTATATTATTGCCAATAATTATCACACATGGGGGGCATTTTTGATGGGCATTTTGGATTTTTTGAAAATTCACAACATTTCAATTGGTTTATTCAGGTGAGGTGTTAGGGTTTTTGTTGATCCCCATTTCATTGTGAAGAAAAATTAAAACATGATGCACACACACATGCTATCACAGAGCAATGCTAACTAGGGATGTGACAGTCGTCGACACCACAACGGTCACAAGTGAGGCGGGCATCGTGGGCAATGCGGCTGGCACAGGCGGCATCCCCGGCCAGTCCCCCATGGCCGGGGATGGAGCAGGAGACGCGGGAGAGGAGAAAATACACCAACAACTTGGCGAGCCTGACCCTGATGCCGTGGGCGAGGAAAACGACTGTTCTCCGCGTCCCCACCGCTCTGATGGCCGCGGCCGCCTCGGCGGCGCTCGGTCTGGTGCGAGCCGTGACCCGTCAGCTGCGCCCGTCACCGGTAGGGCTACTGGGCGTGCGTGCCGTGCAGAGCAAGATGGAGCGCTGAGCGGGGCCGCAAATCCACAGGCTCGGCCTCTTGCATGTCAAATGGCCCCGACGAGCGACACAGAGCATTGAGAACACGACGATGCTCCTCTTGGTCCCTGCAAGAGCCAAGGGACGTCACGGTCCGCCTCTTTCACCATGCCAGACACAACCGAGGAAGCCATGGCGCGAGTCCAGATTCTGCTCAACTTTGTGCCAACAACTGCCACGATTCAGAATTTGATTTCCTGTGTTGAAGCCAACAAGACCCAGTATGCAGAACCACCGCAACGTACACAAACGACAGTAGCAACCTGGGCTGACGAGCGCGTCAAAGGGGCCACACAACCGGTGTAGTCCCCTCCTCAACAACATGCCTAGAGGCAGCCGCAACAAGCTTCACATGCTGACAAGCATGACAAGGCATCCATAGTCTCGCCTGGCCCGCGCGACCGCTGGGATCAACGGCGTGCCCTTGAAGACCGGCGGAAAGAAGACACATGCATCATCATCGAGCGAAGTGGGGAAGCAAACCGTCAATCCGACAAGCGCAACGGTCCAGATGTGGACAACCCCACGCCCAGTGCTGGTGGGTACCTTCCTTACGAAGTCGGCTACCTTGCCTTCACTAGAGAGCTGTGACGGGTCCGGTGGCCGTCGACCCATGCTTTCACGCCTGAGCTGAACCCGGTGGAGTTCTTGGCCATATACACGATAGATGTCCAAGCCACAGGAGGAAGAGATGAAAAGGTGCTCGCCAACTATTTCCCTTTGGCACTTAAGCCAAATGTGAGATCGTGGCTAATGCACTTGTTGGAGAATTCTATTTCATCATGGGCTGATATGTGCAATGAGTTCGTTGGCGCCTTCACAGGTGGTCACCAAGAACCAGGCCAACCCAGTAATCTCTATGTCCTCCCGCAGAAGGAGGGAGAAACTTTGAGGAAGTATATCCAGAGATTTAGCCGAGTGCACCGCAACATCCAAAAATACATCCCACGATAGTAATTGCCGCATTCCATTCGAACATGCACAATAGGATGATGCGAGCCAAGATGAATGTCAAGCTCCTGAAGACTGTCAATGAGCTTTACACCTTGGCGGATAAATGTGCTCGAACTGAAGAAGGAAGGCGACTCCCCGGGAAGGAGGCAAACGTCGAAGTTGACTCTGATGACGACGACGACATCCCGACCCAAAGGGAAGAAATAGGAAGCGCAACAAGAAGCATAACGGAAAGGTAGTATTGGCCATTGAGAGCTCCAAAGACCTTAGTGCAGGCAAGAAGGCTAAGGCTGAACCCCTAGCAAGGGAGCTACCGAGTGCACTGATTGCCGAGAGGCTGCCGATGCTGAGAAGACTGGGAAGTCTGAAAGGCAATACTGCAAAATTCACCGCATCGAGGGCCATGATCTCCAAGAATGCCCACAAGTCGAGCAACTTTTTGAGTAGCAGAGGGCCGAATGCAAGAAACACGACAAATAAAAAGGCCAAGACAGTACTGCCGGGAATGGCCATGGCGGAAGAGGAGGCCACCGCGACAAAGCCCCGTAGGAAAAGGAGAAACCAGCCAGAGGCCATGAGAAGAAGGAAACAAACGAAATGAGTGAGGATGAGGATGATGATGAGGATTCCAGTGACAGGGATTTTCAAAAAGCAACCGAAGTCATGTGCGTTAACGGGGGTGCATCCTTGCATTCCTCTCACCACCAGCTCAAACAGTGGGCACACGAGGTCAATGCCGTGGAGCCAACTGCACAATATATGAAGCCGCTCAAATGGTCATGCACGCCTATCATCTTTGACAAATAGGATCATCCTGACTATACCACTATGGTAGGATGCTTGCCAGTTTTGGTTTCCCTGACAATCCGCAACCTCAAGGTGTCCAAGATGTTAGTTGATGGCGGGACAGGATTGAACTTGATCTCCCCTAAAGTGTCTGAGAAACTCCAGATCCATGATGAAGATCTTGAAGCTACGGGTACCTTCTAAGGAATCAACCCTGGTAGGAGTCGACCAAAGGGAAAGATCACTCTGTCGGTGACATTTGGTGAGGAACTGAACTTGTGGACAAAGAGGATACTGTTCGACGTGGCCGAGATCCCTCTGCCTTACAATGGAATCCTTGGTCTCCCAACCTTGGCAAAATTGATGGCAGCATCCCACTAGGCTTACAATACTTTGAAGATGCCGGGCCCATTGGGATCATTCTATCCCATCTAACAAGAAGAATGCAGTTATGTGCGTGGACCAGATGTACTATGACGCAGTAGCAGCTGAGGCCATAGAAGTCCCAGCTCCCGCCAAGGAATCAAAGAAATCGAATAAGGCTAGCACCTGGGAAGCACGCCTCTTCAGAGTGCGCTGTACCAGATGATGACCTGCGGGGAGTTCCATTAGCAAGAAGACCAAGGTCACCTATCCTAAAACAAAGAAAGTCCCGGCAAGGGAGGACGACACTGGTGGTACGTTCACCATTAGTGCTACCCTTACTGACAAATAGGAAAGTGCGCTCATTGCCATCCTACGGGTGCATGTCGATGTGTTTGCCTGACAACCATCTGACATCCCCGGTGTTCCTAGGGAGGTAATTGAGCACCACCTTGCTATCTGCCCTCATGCCCGACTCGTCAAGCAAATGGTTAGGAAGCAAGCCTTGGAGCAGCAATAGTTCATTGCCGAGGAAATCAAGAAACTTGAAGCAGCTGGTCTGGTCAGAGGAGTGCTGCATCCAACTTGGCTAGCAAAACCGATGGTGGTATGCAAGGTGAATGGGAAATGGAGGCTTTGCATAGATTTCACTCACTTGAACAAAGCTTGCTCGAAGGACCCTTTTCCCTTGCCACATATAGATCAGATTGTTGACTCCACCTCCGGATGTGACTTGCTCTACTTTTTGGATGCATACTCCGGATACCACCAGATATTTATGGCTAAAGAAGATGAGGAGAAGATTGCATTCACAACTCCTTGTGGCACGTACTATTTTGTGCGTATGCCCTTCGGGTTAAAGAGTTGGTTCAACCTTCACGAGGGCAGTTCAGATTGGTTTTGGACCTCAACTACATAGTAACATGGAAGCTTACATGGATGACATCATAGTCAAGACCAAATACGAAGTAACTCTCATACAAGATCTGGAAGAAACTTTTGCAAACTTGCGCAAGATCAACCTGAAGCTCAACCCTGAGAAGTGCGTATTTGGTGTCCCATATGGCAAGCTACTTGCATTCTTTGTACCTTAGCAAGGAATAGAAGCTAATCCCAACAAGATCAAGGCGATCGAACAGATACAAGAACCGAAGAACATCAAAGATATCAGGCGTTTGACCGGCTGTGTTACCGCATTGAGTAGGTTCATCTCCAAGTCCGCTAAGCGCGCCTTGCCATTCTTCATGACCTTGAAGAAGGCTGGCCTGATGAAGTGGACCCCGGAGGCAGATACAACACTGTAAGACCTGAAAAATTACCTTTCCTCTACTCCCACCTTGGCCGCTCCTAAACCACAAGAGCAGTTGCTGCTATATTTAGCAGCGACAAATCAAATGGTTAGTGCAACGCTGGTGGCACAACGGGAAGCGGATGAGGATTTAGCGATTGCTGCCAATGCTGGCGGGGACGAGACAGGAACATCCGTGGCAAGACTCGATACAGATCAAGGGTGACCTTAGCAAATGGACGATAGGGGATCTAAAGAGGTGGCGAATTATAAAATGGTACAACGACCCGTGTACTTTGTCAGTTCCTCGTTACAGGGGGCTAGATCAAGGTACTCTAGAGTACAAAAGCTGATCTTCGGCCTCATCATGGCCTCGAGGAAGCTGCAGCACTACTTCCAAGCCCATGAGATCATGGTTCTTACCTGTTTCCCATTGCAACGCATACTAAGGAACCCCGAAGCCACTGGCAGGATAGTTGAGTGGGCACTAGAGTTGTCAAGTTTCATATTGAAGTATGAGAGCACTTCCACCATTCAAAGTAGGTCGTTGGTGGAGTTTATTACATAATGGACACCCATGCCAGATGAAGAAATTCCAGTGACAATCATCCCTCGCAAAGAATCACCCAACGATGGGATCATGTACTTTGATGGTGCTTTCTCTCTCCAGGGCGCCGGAGCTGGTGTGGTCCACGTTGCCCCCACCGGAGAGCACCTCAAGTATGTCGTTTAGATGCACTGTCCCTAGGTCCTCGTGGTTGAGGCAAGCGCTACCGCAAACGAAGAGACGCCTTTAGTCCTTGTTGTCGATCCATAGGCTCCAACCTGGGCACAACATATAGTCCACTTCCTTCAGATAGGAGAACTCCTCGAAGAGCAAGAGGAAGCTGAAAAAGTAGCCCACCAGTCAAGTATGTACCAGTTTGTCAATGGCACCTTGTACAGAAGACGACCAAACAGTGTGAAATTAAGGTGCATCTGCCGGGAGGATGGACTAAAGCTATTGTCAGAGATTCATGGGGGAGTATGCAGCTCTCACATAGGATCAAGGGTCCTTGCCGGTAAAGCTTTCCGAGAGGGTTTCTATTGGCCCACTACCCTCCAAGACGATACTGAGCTAGTCACGAAGTGTGAAGCCTACCGGTTTCATTCCAAGCACATCCATTAACCAACGCAAGCTCTGCAAACAATTCCTCTATCCTGGCCATTCTCGGTCTAGGGGCTCAATATCCTGGGCCCCTTCCCCCGTGCTATCGGGGGCTTTGAGTTCTTGTTCGTGGCAACTGACAAGTTCACAAAGTGGACTAAGTTAGAACCAGTGAGAAAGGTGACCACACAGTCAGCTATCAAGTTCATGAAAGGACTGGTGTGCCGCTTTGGAGTGCCTAACAGGGTGATCACTGACAATGGCACCCAGTTCACGAGTCACGCCTTCATGCAATATATCCAGAGCCTTGGAAGAAAGGTCTCCTTCGCCTATGTTGCCCATCCAAGAAGCAACGGGCAAGTCGAGAGGATGAATGCTGAAGTGATGTGAAGGCTCCAGACAAGGACTTTCGATAAGCCGTGGAAGAGTGGCAAGTGCTGGATAGACGAACTGCCGGTGGTTCTTTGGTACCTTAGAACGACACTAAATAGAGCTACTGGCCAGACGCCCTTCTCCCTAGTGTACGGGGCAGAAGCAGTGCTCCCCACGGAACTCATATATGGGTCACCTCGAGTGCTTGCCTTCAATGAAGTAGAGCAACAACAGCTACGGCATGCCGATGCCATGCTCCTCGAGGAAGACCATCTACGGGCTGCTATGCGTGCTGCATGCTACTAGCAAGCCTTGCGCCGCTACCATAGCCACAGGTTCAATGCCCGGAGCCTTGAGGAAGGCGATCTTGTCCTTAGGTGTGTTCAGTCCGCCAAGGGTACCAACAATTTGATGTCTAAGTGGGAAGGCCCTTACCGTGTAGCACGAGTCGCTAGATCTGGCGCAGTTCATCTGGAGATCGAAGATGGCAGCAAGGTGATTAACTCATGGAATATTGAGCATCTTTGTAAGTTCTACCCGTGAGGCGTGGCTGCCGGGCTCAGTCCCCGACAGCCACCTTTTGTACAAGCATTGTCGATGTTGCATGTAACCCTTTGTACAAAGCTAGGCACAGACCCTGTGCAACAATAATGAAGCTAGGCATTTCATCATATCATCATTTTGCATGCTCATTACACATTTTTATGATTGCAGCGTTATCGCTTTTAAATTATAAGATTTGCTAGATTACTTGATGAACCTATGATCTTTGTTTCTGTTCTCATCATGCGCCTTGGACCATCAGGAAGACAGGGAAGAGAAGCAAAGAAACGAGCAAAACGTCCCATCGTGCTCTAAAGAGGGAGACTAATTGGAAAAGATAAGTATAATCACATATCCCAAGTTCGATGCCTTTCCAGTTCCTCGAGGAAATCCTTAGTATATTCCTTACTGTGAGTGGGGGAGTCCTCCATGTGGTTAGAACCCTTGTCGGGATGAGCCGTCCCCTGTTTTTGTTTAACAACTCTGGGGGAGGGGGGGCTGCACCGTCACCGGCTAGGAGATCTTCCGGGGAACAACGCCAACCTGCTGCGAGGGGCTCGTTTTCCCTTTTGGTACTCGTGGTTAAGTGATGATCCGGCAAGCGACTCCATGTAGCGAGGACAAAACGTACCAAGACAGTATAAACAAGGAAAGAAAGGGATAGTACTTGTAAGTGGAAAATGGCACCTTTCTCATTCATTTTCGATACAAGTTGGATAAAGGTTACATTAGAAGGTGCCCCTTTTAATAATCCTTTATTTGACTTTCTCCCCTAGACACAAGACACTACAGAGAAATGGGATAAAAGAAGGGCCCCAACAGAAGCCCAGCCTGACCCCGTCAGGACCCGCATTGCGCGGACAGCAGTCCCACTGGAAAGGAAGCTGACGTCGAAGTCCATGAGCTTGCCGGATCTGGTTGGGGGAGAAGGCAGTGCAGAAGTCAAGAACCCCCGGTAAATCACTCTGTCGGGGATGGCTTTAGCTGACGGTTATGGTGCGACCGACGCTCATCTTGAGTCGGAGTCGGCGTACTCCAACTTGACGACCGGGGGCTCATCATCGTCGTCTTCACCGGCACTGTCCTCCTCGTCGCTATCGCTTGAGGAGGTGCTTTCGACATCACTCGAGCTCTCCTCGCAACAGCCAAGACGGACACTTGAATGCCCATAAATCTAGATGCAGAGCAGGTCGGCCTCCACCAACTTGAAGCGGAGGACATACCCACCTATGAAGTTGTGGGCACGTGCAAAGGTTTTCCACCCATGCCTGAGAAGCATGACACACCACTTTGGAAACTTGATGTCCATCCACACGACATCGTTACAACAACCATGCACCCGCAACCACGTCGCATGCAGCTTATCGACCTCCATCATGTTGGCGAAAGGGCGAGAGAGACGCATGCGGCTTCGAGGAGGACCACGCAGCTTGATTACTAACTCCAGTGCTGTCCCATCGGTCTTTCCCTCCATGGGGCGAGGGTCTGATGGCGGGGGAGGAAGAGAAGCGGCACTCCGTCTTCCCCCAAAATGGGCCCCGCATCGACCTCGACCCCTTCTAGCACCTCTGCCATGTGCATAAGAACCGCCCTCTGCCTCTATGGTTGAAGCGGTGGCATGATCCCGACGGGAAGCCCTCATTGCCCGGCGGAAGCCAAGGGACGCCCTCGTCCCCTCGACATACTAACCATGAGCGCAGCTCAAGAAAAGGAAGCAGAGGAGCAAGCTCTATGGATGCGGCCTAAAGGAGGAGGAAAGGGTGGATGAGCATCACCTCTCGCGACCTCCCAATTTATAGGGGAGGGCGCGGGGGGCTAGCTCTCCTCCGCTCGAAGGGTCCCTGCCCATCTCCACCAATTCCACCATTCACGATCACATGCGAACATGTAACCGCCCCATTTCTCCAATCCATGGCGCATCGGGTTCTACCACGGCCACAACTTTAAGTCACGCGCGTGAAAGCACAATATGCTCCCTTGGTGGTTTTGATAATTTGTGACAACATACATTGTCTCTTGGACTAATACTTTTATCTAGTGTATTTTAGATAAAGTCCATAGAGAAGGTTGGCTAAGGAGTGTGGAGAGTATCCCCAAGAAGAAGAAGGAGAAGGAATAGCATTGGCAAAGCTTCAAGCAAGAGGGCTCTACATTTTACTTTGTGAGAAATCACTTTGAGTCCATAGGAAAAGCCAATACTATTAAAAGGGGGTAAGGTACTGTTAGTGAACAAGATGCTCCACGGGTACAAGTGATAGTCACCCGAAACATCCACAAACTCTTCCACAAATCTCTGTCAAGCATTTCATGAAAATCGGTGAAGCCAACAACTCCCACTCGGTCCCACCGATTCCGAGCCTCACACAGAGCCTTGCCAAACCCTAGCACATCGGTGCAACCGATCCCACTTCGGTGCCATCGAGTTCAGCTTGCCAACTTTCTATTACCTTGATTCACAAAATTGGAAGCTCTGAGTTTTTGGATTGGCGTCACCGAGATTAGGATTCAGACCTTTCGACACTTGATCAGTACCGCCGAGTTTTCTATATCGGTATCATTGAGATTCAAAAGTTGATACCTTTGGAGCAACTCGGTACCACCGAGATTCACACACAAGTGTGACTGAGTTGGTCAGTTTAGGCATAACGGTTGGATTTTTTGAGATGCCTGTATATACCCCTTCCACCACCACTTACCCGCAAGAGAAGCACTCAGAACAGATCCGCACTTATCCCATCAGATTTTCTGAGAGAGAGCCACCTACTCATTTGTTGAGATCATGCCATTCCATTCCAACCATATGAATATTGATTTCTAGGCTCCCCAAGTTTCTTTCCACCCAATCAACCTCTTCTACCAAAGACAAATCTGTGAGAAAGTGATTGAGTGTTGAGGAGTCAATCATCTTGAAGCACAAGACCAAGGAGTTCATTGACATTATCAAGCCTATTACCTTTTGGAGGGTGGTGTAAGTGTCCAAATCGGCGGATCTCGGGTAGGGGGTCCCAAACTGTGAGACTAGGATCGACGGTAACAAGAGATGAAGGGGACACGAGTTTACCCAGGTTCGGGCCCTCCAATGGAGGCAATACCCTACATCCTGCTTGATTGTACTGATGGTGTAAGGGATTACAAAGTTCATCTACCTCTAGATTGTATGTCTAACCCTAGATGAGTTGTCCTATCCCTATGCCCTAAAACCCTCTTGGCTTATATAGATGCCGAGGGTGTCTTTGGCTTACACATGGTTGGTTACATGCCGAAGAGATAACATGCCTACCTACAGCTAATAACTTGGAGAACACGTCATGACCCCTCATAGCTTCTGCCTGGCGCAGGTGGTCTTTGATCATACGATGCCTACCTTGCGGCCCATACAGTCCGGACCATGAATAATGGGTTGGCTATCCGAGGACCCCTTATTCCAGGACTCCCTCAGTAGCCCCCGGACTAGCCTTCAACACCGATATATATTCTGTCGATCTCTTCACATTGTCGTCTTCGGCTTGCAAGGCGAGTCCCTCATCCTTCTTCGTTCGGCAACCAACCAGTCTTCGGTAAGATCCCAAGCGTCGCGGGCGCGGGTTTATTACAATAACTGCACGAGTTCCTTGACTCTCGCGTGTCGTGGGGAGGTGAGTGGCCAGCGAGTTTTACAATCTTACCCCTCCGCAACGGAGGCACCAACCCTTTTAATCAAACAAAATCGGGGCTCAGACCACATCTTCTTCTTCCCTCTCATCGAAAACTCCTAGCAGAAGCTCCATGCAAAACATGGCTAACGCTCCTAGCTCCTCCGCATGCCTTCGTGCAGAGGACTGGACCAGCTGCTCTGTCACACTCTCGCGTCTCCGTAATCTGGAGACCTAGGGATACCTTCCATCGTCAGATCTGGCGACGACCTATGCAGGTCAGCTCTCTTATGGTGATGGGGTCTTCGACGAGCGCTTCCCTAATCCAAACAAGGGGGAGTGCGTCTGCTTCGTCCCCTTCCTCCTCTGGGTCCTTGGGTTTCCAATCCACCCATTCCTAAGGGGGTTACTGGAGTTCTACGGGATCCAACTCCACCATCTCACCCCAGGATCAATTCTACACATCTCGGGCTTTGTCACCCTCTACGAGATGTTCTTAGGGTGTGAAGCTTATTTCTCGTCTATGGAAGAAATACTTCTTCCTCGTCCCCCGAACTCAGGACAAGACAATCTCAGAGGTCAACAGGGCCGAAGTATGTCACATAGCGGGAACAGGGTATCCGACTGGGACACCGAGGAAATCCAGAGAATGGACCTCGGAGTGGTTCTATATCGAAGATGCCCCCCTGTTCAAGCCAACTCAGACAAGTCTGCCCGAATACTCCGACCTCCTCACGAAGAAAAGGTATAACTGGCGACCCAAGAGCTCATCTCAGGAGGAAAGCGCCAAGGTGCGACGCCTGGCCGCATAGGTGCGGATTCTTGCCGACCACCGACTGACCATGATTGATCTCATGGCCGTCGCTATCTCCCGATGCGTGCAGCCCCTCCAACAGAGGGTACACCCCTTATGGTGGTAGAATGGGACAAGCGATGCCACGCACTCCTGAAGACTAGGTCCTGCCAATCCAACAGCGTTGGCCGCCACACTTGCCGACCTGTACAAAGGAGAGCAAGAAGACATCATTCAGTGGTCAACCAAGGAAGGGTATGCGTCCCACAATCCCATCAAGCAAGTAAGCCTTTCTTTTTCAATCATGAAATAGTTTGGGGCTTCATTCCGCACTCTATTTGACCGAGGTCTTGGCGTGAATAGGAATGGAGGACCTTCGTCGAGACAGTCAGCTGTCCGGCTCCTCAGCCGGAGAACCATTCACACGACAACGATCCGGGCTTCAACGAGGACCCGAATCTTCTCCTTGACTTCAAAACGGAGTCTATTACCAGGACAACATCATCTAGACCCCGGTGGCTATCATAATCGATTATGTTGAGTCATTTTCTATTCCATCCGCGGGCGAGAAGAAAAGTTCCTCCTGCAAGAGGTCTACTACCAAGAGCGCCCCAGATGCGCTAGTCCCGTTCACCAAGCCCTGTCGATCAGCACGCCATGCGCCAGCAGCCGAAGCCGCGGGCGAGTTAGAGGCCCACTGGGATCCCGCGAAGGAGCCGAATATAGGGACGAATCCACCAGTCAGTTCATCCCAAAGGTACATTGTTCGGACATCCGCTTTATTGTTGTAGTCAGCAGAATCTCATAGCCGCTTGTTTTATACCTAGGCGAAACACCCAATCCTCTCCTACCGAGGGGTCCGCCCGGGTGTCAGGAGACGCCCGATGCTCCCGAGCCACGAGCCATGCGGCTTCCGCTACGGAAGCCCCCATGGTCGATCCGGCGTCCGCCAAATCTGGAGACAGAGTATCCGTCACCAAATCGGAGGTGGAGAGTGCCATGCATTATCGGCACTGATGGGAGGCCATGCGGCACCCAATTTTCTCCGACAAGGAGTTTGATGCCCTACGCTCGGTGGATGCACACCTCGGGGCCGCCCGAGCTAGATTCGGCGAAGCTATGAAGCTGAAAACAACCAACATTCAGGTAAGATATCAGATTTTATAGAATCCGCATACTTGTGTAAGCCTAGTAGCCCCGAGCCTTAATTTGATTTGGAAAAAACAAATTAATGATCTCAACACCGTTTGCTGCTGACGCAGGCCTCAAAGCAATAGTCCGAGCAATTGGCCAAGGCCCTCGAGGAGAGCTGCACGAAAGTGCAGTCCGTGAAGGCTGAACTAGCACAAGTGAAGAGCTTCACGCGAGAGGCCCATGGTGAGTATGCTTTTACTGTAACCTTTTCACATCATCGTGTCTGACATATGGATTCTGTGTAGCCGCCGAATCAATAGGACATATGGAAAGGCAGCTGGAAGAAGCCTGAGATTCTCAAAGGTATGCAAAATCCCAGCATTAGGTTGGCTGCCTTGTTATACAAAAACAGGCTAAGGAAATAAAGAATTTAAAGACTCAATTGGCCCAAGCTCAGGAAGAGAATCGAAAGCTTCACAGGGACGTATTCGGTAAATACAATTACGCTATGAGTAAGTATTTCCGATGTAGGGAATGATAGTAATCGCGCTTGTTATCTTGTGTGCAGGTCTCGTGTCCGGACATCCCGAAGAGGAGATCGAATCGTACCAAGGGGACCTTCTAAAGGAGCTGACCTCTCTCCATAAGCGCGTGCAAAAAGTGATAAAAGGGATGGTGAAGGCACTATGGCCCACCGAACAGCCACCTGAAGGTCTAGCGGCACTTGTGGATGGATTTAGGGGGGCTCGGGATAGGTTTGATCTGTGGAAGACTTGGTCCTGCCGCGAGGGAGCACGCGAGGCGTGGGCAATGGTCAAGGCCCATTTCACTGGATTGAACCCCGAGCATATGGTGTGGGTTGGTCCTGTGGGTTTGGATGGAAAAGAAGTGCCACTCCACTTGGTATATCACCAGGTGATGCCAGCCGCCCGTCTTTCGCAAGCAGACTGCCCCCTTAACACAATAATTGATAATCTCGATCAGCAGCCGCATATGTAATATATATATATATACATGTGTAGAACAATCCATGTTGTAAACATTGTCTTAATCGGCCATTGGCTTCTCCCTCCCGTGCGAAGAGCTCGGGTGTGTTCCCCTTTATTATTCCTTCACCAAAGAGCGAACGGTATTCGGGGAACCAGGCAATCCGGCCATGTGGTGCGAACATACAGAAAGCACACAGAAAGATATTTTATATTATGAGGTAGTGTAAGAAACATCTTCCGATGAAAATAGTACCTCTATCAATACCTTTCATCGGGGTTCCACGAAGAGCGTAGATAGGAATCCGCATACTTGCAGTACGCGACTAAGAGTCCTTTGGGAATAAAATACCCAAACAACAAAAATAGCAACCTGAGCCGTATAAGGTATTTCCATCATAGCCGACGAATTGTCTATGTAAGATAGCTATCTTTCGGCTTCACCTGTCTGAGGTACATGTCCAGATGCCCCAATCATAACAATCGCAGAGCTGCTCCCTTTACTCTCTAGCCGAACAATCGGGAACGTAGAGAGTAACCACAGGAGCGAGGAAACCCAGCTAGGCAAAGTCTTAGTTCCAATTCATGCATATGATGGCTAAAATATTACAAAAGAAACCTGCGCGCCCGGTAAGTATGAGAAAATAAAATCTTGGCTATTAAAAGAAGCCCCCATGTGCTGTGTTCGGATTTAACACTTTGTGGTGTATGCCGATTATCTATAGTACAAGATTGGTTCAGCCGAACATAGGGTGAGAAAAGAAATTGTCCCTATCAAACAGCAAAGTGGAAAGGGAAAAGGCAAAAGAAAAAAGGCAAAGAATAACAAAATGGTAAAAATGGAGGGGAGTTTAGACGACACCGGTTTATCCATAGAAGCGCCGAAGACGAGCTGTGTTCCATGGGTTTGGTTCAAGGCGGTTATCGGATGGACTCCACAAATGATAGGCCCCTCCCATGAGCACTTCGTCAATAATGAAAGGACCCTCCCATTTGGTGTTGAGTTTGTGCTTCTGTTTCTCCGGGAGACATAGGATGATTTCTCCTACGTTGTATGCTTTTGCCCTGACCTCCCTACTTTAGTACCCCCGAGCTTGCTATTGATAAAGAGTGGATCGGGCCAGAGCGATGTACCGCTCCCCCTCCAAGGCGTCTAAGTCGTCCTGCCGATCTAACTCGGCCTCCTTTTCCTCGTACATGCACACACTTGGTGCATCGTGGATAATATCATAGGGGAGAACTGCCTCTGCCCGATAGACCATAAAAAATGGTGTGTAACCCGTTGATTTGTTCGGGGTAGTACGCAGGCCCCATAGAACAGAGTCGAGTTCCTCCACCCAATGACAGTCGGACTCATGAAGAGATGAAGAGATCGGACCAAACGTGGCTTGATGTCGCTCATAATGAGAACGTTTGCTCGCTCGACCTGTCCATTGGTCTGCGAATGATGGACCGATGCTTAATCAAGCTTTATGCCCATTTTTGCGCACCAGTCCTTGACCTCTTGGGCCATGAAGTTGGATCCATTGTCCATTATTATACTATGAGAGACACCATAACGGTGTACTATGTTAGATATAAATTCAATTACTAGTCCGGATTTAGCCGATTTAACAGGCTTTGCTTCTATCCATTTGGTGAACTTGTCAACCATGACCAGTAGGTATTTATTTTTCTTGGTTCCCCCTTTGTGGGTCCGACCATGTCCAGGACCCAGACCGCAAAAGGCCAGGTGATCGGGATAGTCTGAAGAGCTGTTGGGGGCATGTGACTTTGATTTGCGAAGAGTTGACACCCAACGCAATGTTGAACATGTAACTGGGCGTGCATCCGAGCTGTAGGCCAAAAGAAGCTGGCTCAGAAGGCCTTGCAGACAAGGGATCTTGCCGCGGCGTCATGCCCACCCATGCCTGCATGGATTTCGGCAAGGATCTCCCATCATTCTTCCTCGGATATACACCTCTGTAATACTCGGGTGGTGCTTTTCTTGTATAATTCATCCTCGTGTACTTTGTAGGCCTTTGATCGCTAAACTATGCGCTGTGCCTCAGTTTGATCGTCGGGGAGTTCCTTGTGAAGGAGGTAAGCGAGGAAGGGCTCTGTCCATGGCGCAATTACTGCCATTACCTCATGAGCCGAGGGCGTCTCATTCATAGTTGAGCTGCCGATAATGTCGTTATCTGGTTCGTTTATAGGGGGAACAATTTTGTCCGTCGTATTCGGACCGACACCATTTGCGTCGTCCTGCCACAGTACAGAGGGCTTGAAGAGCTGCTCCAGGAAGGTGTTTCTTGGGATTAGATCATGCTTGGCTCCCATACGGGAAAGTATATCGGCGGCTTGGTTGTTATCTCGAGCGACGTGGTGGAATTCCAACCCCTCGAACCAAGCAGATATCTTGAGGACGACGTTTCTATATGCCGCCATCTTCGGGTTTTTGGCGTCGAACTTGCCGTTAATTTGGGATATGGCTAGGTTTGAGTCTCCCCATACCTTTAGCCGTCGTATGCCCATTGACACCGACATTGAAAGACCATGAAGAAGAGCTTCATATTCGGCGGCATTGTTGGAGTCGGCATACATGATTTGCAACACGTATGTTATGTTGTCACCTGTGGGGGATGTGAGGATAACTCTAGCCCCCAAGATCCGGTCTTGGATCCATCAAAGTACATTGTCCAATGGGAGTATGCACTATACTCTTTGGGGAGCTTGGCCTCTGTCCATTCATCCAAGAAGTCCGCCAGTACCTGAGATTTAATGGCGCGACATGGCTTGTAGGTTATTTCAAAGGGAATGATCTCGATTGCCCATTTGGCTATGCGACCGATGGCGTCCCTGTTGTTGATTATATCATTTAGGGGGACTTCCGATGCCACCATTACCCTGCACTCCTGGAAGTAGTGTCTGAGTTTCCTCAATGCCGTGAATACTCTATAGGCTATTTTTTGATAATGTGGGTATGTGGAATTGCACTGCGTTAGCACCTCTGACACATAATATACTGGCTTTTGAGTCCGGAATTTATGTCCCTCCTCATCTCGTTTGACGATGAGCGCCGCACTGACGACTTTGTTGTTGGTCAATATGTATAACAACATGGGCTCACCGGCGCCTCGTGTTGTGGGTATGGGGTTGGCAGTAGTGTTTTGATTTCTTCCAACGCAGTCGCTGCTTCATCGGTCCATTCGAAATTGTTGGTCCATTTAGCAGCTTATAGAGCGGCAAAGCTTTTTCTCCGAGGCGGGAGATAAAGCGGCTTAACGCGGCTACGCACCCGACTATCCTCTGGACATGCTTTAGCTCTATGGGGATTGCAAGTTCTGATAGAGGACGGATTTTAACTGGATTTCCCTCTATTCCTCTATGGGATACGATGAATCCAAGCAGCTTACCAGAGGGAACTCCAAATACACATTTTCCCGGATTGAGCCATATATCATATTCATGCAAATTAGCGAAAGTTTGACGTAGGTCGTCGATCAACTGATCGACGTGTTTGGTTTTGATTACCACATCGCCCACGTATGCCTCGACAGTCTTTCCAAGCTGTGTAGCGAGGCAAGTTTGGATCATGCACTGGTATGTGGCCCTGACGTTTTTTAGCCCGAAGGGCATCGTGTTGAAGCAGAATGGCCCGTAAGGGGTGATGAATGCAGTAGCCGCTTGATCGGATTCCTTCATTTTATTTTGATGGTATCCAAAGTAAGTGTCAAGGAAACGCAAAAAATTGTGTCCGGCTGTGGCATCAATGATCAGGTCTATGCGTGGTAAGGGGAAAGGATCCTTGGGGCATGCTTTGTTGAGGTCTTTGAAATCCACACACAACCGCCAGGACTTGTCTTTCTTAGGTACCATCACCAGATTTGCTAACCACTCGGGGTGTTTAATATCCCGAATAAATCCGGCCTCGAGCAATTTGGCTAATTCTTCACCCATGGCTTGCCGTTTGGGCTCGGAGAAGCGGCATAGGGTCTGTTTCATGGGCTTAAAGCCTGGAATAACGTTCAAGCTATGTTTGGCGAGCCGACGTGGTATTCTGGGCGTATCGGAAGGATGCCAAGCGATAATGTCCCAATTTTCGCGGAGGAAATTCCGCAACACTTCGTCCATAAGGGGATCAAGCTGGGCTCCAATGAACGCTGTTTTATTGGGGTCCGTTGGATGCACCTGAAATTTGACAATTTCCTCTGCGGGTTTAAAGGACGTGGACTTGGGCCTTTTGCTGAGGATCACATCGTCCCTATTAGCTGTCGACCGTAAGGTGGTAAACCCCTCAGCGGCGAAAGTTTCCGCTAATGCCTCGAGGGAGAGCGTTGCTGTTTTGTTTTTGGCACGAATGGCTATATTTGGATCACTAGCGATCATGATCACTCCATTTGGTCCTGGCATTTTGAGTTTTATGTACCCATAGTGGGGTATAGCCTGGAACTTTGTAAAGGCATCGCGTCCCAATAGGGCGTGATAGCCACTGGGGAAGGGGATGATGTGGAAGACAAGTTCTTTAGATCGGTAATTTTTGAGCGTGCCGAACACAACGTCCAGGATGATACATTTGGAACATCGTGCCTCTTTCCCTAGGATAATTCCTCGGAAGGTTGTGTTGCTATGGTCGATGTGAGATTGGTCGAGCTAAATTTTTTCCAAACTAGCCTTGTATATGAGGTTAAGACCACTACCACCGTCCATTAGCACCTTATGTAGCATGTGTCCATCAGTGATGGGATTGAAGACTAGAGCGGCTGGTGAATGACTGGGAAGGATGGGCTGTTGGTCAGTGTCCCCGAAAGTAATCGGTACGTAATCCCATGGGCTAGTAGCTACCACGTGGTAGACTTGCTCGTGCTCCCTAAGAGATCTTTTATGCCTGCTCCTCGAGGGGAAGATCTCATAGATCGTCAGGACTTCATCATTGAATCTGTTTGGCGAAGGAGAGCGCTTGTTTGACGGAGGTGTGTCGAGGATGGCCTCACCACTTTTTGCGACTTTCCTAACGACCCCGCAAACTCGAAGGCTATGAGTAGGGTTTGTGTTCAACAACACGGAATGAATGGGGCAAGGTTTATCCCAAAGTCTGTTGAGGACGGTGCCAGTCCCAGAAAGGGACTTGTTTCTTTTTTTGATGGGTTCATACCTGGCTAGCCGATTTGGAGGTACCCTCTTTTTCCAAGCTCCTCTAGGATGTTCGGAGAAAATTGGTTCCGAGAACAACCGCTCAGATTGCAAAACACTCTCCATGGCACAATACTTCTGTACCAATTCGGATAACTCCAAAAAGTCGCTTATGCGTGGGTGGGCCAGGAAATTAAGAATCCCTTCATCATGGCAATTGCTAATGAAAACTTCTGTTACGTCTTGGTCACTAAGTCCTTTTACTCTGCTCCTAGCGAGTAGGAGTCTTTCCCAGAAGTGGTGGACTAATTCTGCTTGTCTTTGCTTGATATCCCAAAAGTCCGAAGATATGGGATTCGGCACGGTACTTGGATAATTGTCTTGGGCGGTGGGTGGGAAAAATTTGGTTCCCTATCACAATGAGTGTTCGGAATTGCAGTTTCCCGATCGTGCGATGGATCCTAGACCGGTGACGGTCTGGCTTTGAAGCCATTCCCCGCCTCTAATTAATCAACAGGGTCTTGGAGATCGCAGGTGGGGGTATAGACGGTTTTCAATTCCGGCTGTCAGGCAGAATTCGCGGCCGGACAATCGATGGCAGCGATAAGGTATATACCCCTTCCACCACCACTTACCCGCAAGAGAAGCACTCAGAACAGATCCGCACTTATCCCATCAAATTTTCTGAGAGAGAGCCACCTACTCATTTGTTGAGATCATGCCATTCCATTCCAACCATATGAATATTGATTTCTAGGCTCCCCAAGTTTCTTTCCACCCAATCAACCTCTTCTACCAAAGACAAATCTGTGAGAGAGTGATTGAGTGTTGAGGAGTCAATCATCTTGAAACACAAGACCAAGGAGTTCATCGACATTATCAAGCCTATTACCTTTTGGAGGGTGGTGTAAGTGTCCAAACCGGCGGATCTCGGGTAGGGGGTCCCAAACTGTGAGACTAGGATCAACGGTAACAAGAGATGAAGGGGACACGAGTTTACCCAGGTTCGGGCCCTCCAATGGAGGCAATACCCTACGTCCTGCTTGATTGTACTGATGGTGTAAGGGATTACAAAGTTCATCTACCTCTAGATCGTATGTCTAACCCTAGATGAGTTGTCCTATCCCTATGCCCTAAAACCCTCTTGGCTTATATAGATGCCGAGGGTGTCCTTGGCTTACACATGGTTGATTACATGCCGAAGAGATAACATGCCTACCTACAGCTAATAACTTGGAGAACACGTCATGACCCCTCAAAGCTTCCGCTTGGCGCAGGTGGTCTTCGATCATCCGATGCCTGCCTTGCGGCCCATACAGTCCAACCCAGGAATAATGGGTCGTCTATCCGAGGACCCCTTAATCCATGACTCCCTCAGGTGGTGCCTCCTAGATTGGTTAGGTGTGGCTTGGGATCCTCCTACTTCATGTTGTGGAGTGAAGCAAGAAGTTTGTAAGGGCAAGGTGTTGACACACGAACACGTCACCGTGTACCCTCGATCCGGGGGTGATGCACCGCAGCTCACGTCGAGGGAGGTCCATCCGGCATCACGATACGCAAGATAATCGGCGGACGCTTTTGTAGACCCGAAACCCCACACGCCCGGGAGGGACCCCGTCAGGTAGTGCGGCGGCTATGGGCTGCCTTAGGTCAGTTCGCACGCCCCTAGAGCCTCAGGATTCACAACTCTCAAACGAAGAACAACGAAGAACGAGAGAAAAAAACAAAGAACATAGATAAAAAAGTAGTATAGATTGATTTGTTCGATTGTGTGTTGTTCAATTGGCCGTCACCCCCAACATACATAAGAGGCGGCTGGGCTTCCCATACAAGCAAAGGATTCATCTAGGCTTTCCTTACAAGAAAATTACATCAATTCACGTCCTACGGTCCTAGTTCTAGTCCCACTCGGATTCAGCCCAAATCTGACCTAATCTTCTACCTTGCTCCTTGCATAGGCCATGGAATCTGCATATGACCTCCAATGGAGATGGTCCAAACATCAATTTCGTGTTAATCTTTAACTTTGAATCGGACTCGGCACGTAGCAGTCTAGACTGTTCGAGTGTTGTAGCATCTGTGCAGGCCGCATACTATCTTGGATGATAATGATCTTAAAATAAAAGTTGATCGTTTCGATGTTATGAACAACTTTCAAGGTGAAAACTTTTCCATCCGAGGCTATTTTGAACATTCACTTGACCGGCACTTACACTCGACCGATACTTTTCACTCGGACAACAATTTTCACTCGGACGGCAATTGCACTCGGCCGGTACTTTCACTCGACCGGTACTTTTCACTCGGACAGCGATTTTCACTCGGACGGAAATTTCACTCGGCCGGACGGAAAACTTTTCACTCGACCGGACGGCAAAGGTTTCACCCGTCCGACAAACTTTCACTTCGAAGTCTCGAGTGAAACTCCAGGCTGATTTTGTTTTGCCTCTCCAGGTCGCATACGACCTCAGATTGAGAAGAATGATATACCAAAATCAATCTCCTCGACGACGCGAACTTTTTCATGTTGTAAGTTTTTCGTTCCGAGGATGTCTTGAGGGCCGAATGACTCGTGCGACCCATCAGACATGTGTCTGATCTCCTGCGCCACATTTTGCTTTGTGGTAGGGCTGCACTCTGGTTGCTCTAATTTTTGCATACGACATCAGATTGAGATGATTTATATATCAAAACTGATCAGCTCGGTGAGACTAAGATAATCCATGTAGAACATTCCGTCATTCAAGGTTGTCTTAGAGGCATAATAGACAAAAAAAGCACTCAGAACATCTACATGACAATCCAAGTGTAATTTGGCCCTTGAAATGATGCCGAATGGTGATGGCCTAAACATCAAGGTTGTTTCACTCGGCAATATGAACTTTCTCGTAAAAAAAACCTTTTCGTTTGAGTCCATTTTTACTACATTTTACATCGTGCCAAAATCAGGTGTCAACACATGCCCCCTATTTTTCGGCAAAGCTAGCATGCCGAAAAATAATTTGCACTATGTGTGTTCTAAGGACGATGTCAACACTCCATCGGCCATCTATATTTCTCAGGTCGATAATTATGTATCAGCCATGTTTATGCTAAGGGCAATAATCATATATCGGCCATTGCCTAATTAGGCTTCTTGCCAGACACTCAGGTGGTACTTCTTCAGATATCTGCCATTGAGAGCTCGAGGTAATAATACTCCTTGTATGCATTCCACTAAATATGAATTTCCAGGAACTATTCTTGCAATCCTAAAAGGACCTTCCCAATTTGGCGACCACTTCCCGAATTTTCTATCTCTAGAACCAATCAGTAGAATCACTTTCCACACAAGATTGCCGACTTGAAAATTCTTCAACTTGACCTTTTTATTGTAAGCTCTTGCTACCCTCAATTTGTCCTTCTCTATGGCCTTTAATGCAGCCAAACGTTTATCAGCAACCTCATCAATATTGTCCATCATCAAATTATAAAAGTCTATTGCCGATAAATCATTTTGTTTGGCTATTATCAAAGCACTCAAATTATAAAAGTCTATTGCCGATAAATCATTTTGTTTGTCCAATGAATTCTAAACCCCATCCTCTAAGAGGCCACGGCTTGATAATAGGATGTAACATAGCAATAGGAGCCAACTGCATATCACCAAATTTTTGACAGGCTTCACACCCTTTATAATACATGAAGCAATCATTGATCATAGTCGGCCAATAAAATCCAGCACGTCGTAAGAGCCATTTCATTTTGGGTGCCGACTGATGAGTACCACAAATGCCTTCATGTACCTCTCCCATAGCAACTCTTGCTTGGTCCTCATCCATACACTTCAAAAGAACATCTTCAACCGTTCGGCAATAAAGACCATCATCTCTCATTGTATATTTGAAAGCCATACGCCGAACAGCCCTGTCCACCCTTTCACTCGGATTACACAAGTAATAAATAATGGGCTTCCTCCAGTCATGATTTTCACCTATTCTAGATTTATTGTTAGTGGCCAAATCAGTGGGCTCTAGTTTGGCCTCTCCCATATTAGCAAGATAAGACATCGGCTTCTGAGAAATATGAAACATGACATGGTCAATATGATAGCCGGATGCTTATTGTGCCAACTCATTTGCTCTCCAATTGTCATGTCTATATATGGGCAATGCTAAAATAATCCAAAGTAGAATTTGTATCTAGACACTTATCAAGATAAACATTAAGTGATTCATCTAAACATTGAAAGACTTTGGACACTTGCCGCACTACTAATAACGAATCACCAACCTCATCAATATTGTCCATCATAAAATTATAAAGTCCATTGCCGATAAATCATTTTGTTTGGCTATTCTCAAAGCACTCAAAGTTACCTCCACTGGTAAAACAACCTGTTGACTGTATACTAGCTCATACAGAGTTACCTTTGTAGCACCATGCCTTGAGATCCTATGTGCCCATAAAGCCTGAAACAACAACTCATGCCATTTTCTTGGATTATCCTCGATCTTCTTCTTGATGAGCTTAATCAATATTTTGTTGCTAGACTCAGCTTGTCCATTAGCTTGGGCATAATTCGGAGATGAATTGAGCAACTTTACGTTGTATGATTCAGCAAATTCTCTAACTTGATGTGACATGAAAGATGAACCTTGATCTATAGTTAATGTTTGAGGAATGCCGAATCTATGAATAATGTGTTTGGTTATGAATTGAATTACCTCCATATGTGTCATGTTCTTGAGAGGTACCGCTTCACACCATTTAGTGAAATAATCGGTTGCCACCAACACGAATCGATGACCCTTTGAAGAAGATGGATGAATTTGTCTAATGAAGTCTAAACCCCATCCTCTAAAAGGCCACGGCTTGATAATAGGATGTAACATAGCAATAGGAGCCAAATGAATATCACCAAATGTTTGACAGGCTTCACACCCTTTATAATACCTGAAGCAATCATTGATCATAGTCGGCCAATAAAATCCAGCACGTCGTAAGAGCCATTTCATTTTGGGTGTCGATTGATGAGTACCACAAATGCCTTCATGTACCTCTCCCATAGCAACTCTTGCTTGGTCCTCATCCAAACACTTCAAAAGAACATCTTCAACCGTTCGGCAATAAATACCATCATCTCTCATTGTATATTTGAAAGCCACACGCCGAACAGCAATGTCCACCCTTTCACTCAGATTACACAAGTAATCAATAATGGGCTTCCTCCAGTCATGATTTTCACCTGTAGTAGATTTATTGTTAGTGGCTGAATCAGTGAGCTCTAGTTCGGCCTCTCCCCTATTAGCAAGACAAGACATTGCCTTCTGAGAAATATGAAACATGCCATGGTCAATATGATAGCCGGATGCTTATTGTGCCAACTCATTTGCTCTCCAATTGTCATGTCTAGATATATGGGCAATGCTAAAATAATCCAAAGTAGAATTCGTATCTGGACACTTATCAAGATAAACATTAAGTGATTCGTCTAAACATTGAAAGACTTTGGACACTTGCCGCACTACTAATAACGAATCACCAAAAGCCCCAACATGTGTAGCACCTATAGCGAGCAACATCTCTAAACCGAATAACAATGCTTCATATTCGGCTTGATTATTTGTGCAAAAATATTGCAGTCGGCATGAGGCTTCAAAACCAGCACCATGGGGAGATATATAAACAATACCAACACCCTGGCCATAGCTACAAACTGAACCATCAAAATATAACCTCCATGGCACTAACGATACAAGATTTATATGAACATCATGCTTGTCATTAGTCCGATGTTCAACAATAAAATTAGCAATAATTTGGCCTTTCATGGTCTTTAGAGATTCATACGCCAAGTCATACTCAATTAAAGCATAAGCCCACTTGCCAATCCTACCACTAAGAATTGGCCTATGCAACATGTATTTAATGACATCGGTTTGACAAGCTACTATGCAAGCACTCGGCACAAGGTAATGTCTCAGTTTTGTGCAAGCATAATATAAACAGAGGCATAACTTTTCAATAAATTTATACCTTGTCTCGGCATCGAATAAATGTCGACTCAAATATGTAATAGTATGTTCTCTTCCTTTGGTTTCTTGAGTCAATACAACACCAATAACACCTTCCTCCACCGCAATGTAAAGCTTAAAGGGTTCTCTATGTTTGGGTGCTTTCATCAGTGGAGGAGTGCTCAAATAAGTCTTGATCATGTCGAATGCCTCTTGCTGTTTTGCCCCCAAGTAAAATCAGCATCATTCTTTAACCGAAGGATAGGAGTAAATGCATCAACCTTCCCTGACAAATTAGCTATTAACCTTCTCAAATAATTGACCTTGCCAATTAATTTTTACATATCTCTCTTGCATGTTGGAGCCTCCACTTTTTGTATAGCTTCTATCTTTTTGGGATCAATTTCTACGCCATTCTCATGAATAATGAAACCCAAAAACTTCCCAGCCGATACACCGAATGCACACTTCAAAGGATTCATCTTCAGTCTGTATGTTTTCATCCTTTCAAAGGCCAAACACAAATCTGCTAGATGAGATTCAAAAGCATACGATTTGACAACAATAACATCAATATAAACCTCAAGTATAACACCGAGTAAATCATGAAAGATTAAATTCATAGCCCTCTGATATATGGTGCCAGCATTCTTTAACCCAAAGGACATCATTGTCCACTCAAATAAACCAAGGAATCCGGGGCACCGAAAAGCCGTTTTGGACATGTCCTCTTCGGTGATGAAAACCTGGTTATACCCCGCATTGCCATCAGGAAAGCTAATGACCTTATGTCCAGAAGCATCATTAATAAGCATATCAGCTATGGGCATGGGATACTCATCTTTGGGCGTAGCTCTATTCAAATCTCTGAAATCAATGCACACCCTTATCTTGCCAGATCCCTTCTTCTCTACTGTCACAATGTTAGAAATCCACTCGTCATACCTACAAGGTCTAATAAAATCAGCTTTAAGTAAACGATCGATCTCTTCTTTGATCCGGTCATATATTTTTGGATTAAACTTCCTGGTCGATTGCTTTTGAGGTCTAAAACCAGCCTTTATAGGTAACCGATGCTCTACTAACTCTCGGCTTAAGTCAGGCATCTCATGATACTCCCATGCAAAGCAGCAAGCATATTCTTTCAACAACTCGATCAACCTAGCTTTATGATCGGCTCTTATGTTTTCATTACAAACGTCGGCCTAGGAACTGAACCATCCCCTATATCTATTTCTTCTAATGGATCTGCCTATTGAAAACCCTGTCCTAATTTATCCATGTCATCCAACTCCTCTACAGATTCATACATATCGTTCTCACTAGAACGATATTTTGCAAGACGTTTCTACAACCATTCGGAATTAGAATCCATTTAAACATATCATACCTTGGAGCCGATTGCCACTAATCGGCTTTAAAGATATGGGCACAAAGCCATTCTTCATTGTGCTAAGGAAATCAAACTCTGACAAGTCGCGTACCATCAAGCAAGTAGCATTGGGATGTTGCCAATCCACCGATGCATCGGCCAAAACAACACAAGAAGAATTATCCGCATGAATGACTTCCACCTCATCATCAACCCACTGGATCAAAAACTGGTGCATGGTAGATGGTACGCACTGGTTTGCATGAACCCAATCACGGCCTAGTATGATGATGTCATTACCTTGCACCTTAGCGACAAAGTATGTAGTAGCCAAAGTTTTGCTCCCGACTGTAAGCTCCACATACATCACACCTTTGGCTTCAGTTTTTTCAATTTGCCTTCAAACCCATTAAGCACCATATTGGTCTTGATTAATTCATCATCGGGCAAACCCAATTTCTTGAAGATCGAATAGGGCATGAGATTCACCACAGCACCACCATCAACAAGCATCCAAGTGAGTGGTGATCCATTGATATGACCTTTGAGGTATAATGGTTTCAAGTGCGTTACTGGTTCCTTTGGCTTCTCGAATATTGCATTTCTGGGGCCAAAATCCAGTGGAGCCCTTCCCCTTCTTCATCTACAACACGGAATTCAGCGGGTAAGTAATACACCATATTGATATCCACACCTTCATGAGCCGGTGTAGACTCATAGCCCAACAGATCGTCTTCCTCTTATCGTGCATCCACCAAATCTGAATTCTGTCCGAGTGAAGGAGAAGTAATAGGCGACTGAGACGCTGTCATAGCTACATCGTCCTCTTTTGGTGGTGTAACTGCTACCATGATAGATGTAGAAGCCACTATGTCTTGCATTGGTTTAGGCTTCCACACTTGCTTCGCTGGTATCATGGTCCGAGTGACATTGAACAACTCGTCCCTTTGCTTCTCAGCCTCTTGTTCTGCCATCTCTTGATTCCTCAACCTCTGTAATTTCCTCCTTTGTGTCTGTGTTAACCCCGGAGGATACCACCTTGGCCGAGTGTATTTAGGATCAATTGGCTTCACTTGGATGGTAATTGCTTCATGATGATTGGTCGAGTGCTTTGGCGCGATAACAAGAATCGGCTCAGTTGGGTTGCTATGCATAGTCGGCTGCTGTGTGGTGAATGTTTCACTGCCCAAGACGAGTGAGTTAGCTGAGTAGAATCCACTCGACCGTATTCTTTCATTCAGATAACTTCTACCCGGGTGCATTCTTACACTCGGGTAGTTTTCACTCGGAGGCATATTTTGATCAACCGAGTAATAGACCATGCTTAGTCGGTTTTCATATGAGCATGCAAGTCGATCCCAAATAGGTTGTCGTTGTTCTTGTGGAAACGACACCCTTGATCCAGTCGGTTTTGCATGCCGACTGAATACATCAGCTGATGGTGACCTTGGTCGCTTCAGGTATGATGACTGATTAGAGCTAGAACCGGCCGACTGATTTGCATATTTCGACAGCAACATATCAAACATTGGCTTGATTCGCTTATGATGTACCTTGGCTTCATTCTTCTTCCACTTGCCAACTTCTGGACTCTTGGGTTTAGCAAATTTAACACAAGTGTCTTGTTGCACTTGTGGTTGCCCCCCGAGTGCAAGATTCTTGATGGCGATCTTGATTACTTCCTTGCCATCGGGTTGCTTGTCAAGCACAACCTGCCTCCCGAAGACCTTGTTGTCCTCCTTGCATTTCCTAGGTTCACCAATAATGACATTAGTTTTATTAGTAGATTCGGCTACCTCTGGCCGAATGAGCAACTTTTTCCCTCCAAATCTAGAGTGTTCATTGGGAAGGGCTGCTTATCAACTTTTATCTCAGAAAATTTGAGTCGTCCGTCATTAATGGCCGATTGTATCTGTCATCGGAAAACATTGCAACCATTAGTAGCATGAGAAAAAGAATTATGATATTTGGAATAAGCATGCCGTTTCAACTCTTCAATTGATGGTAAAGTGTGAGATATCCTAATGAACTTATCTTGCAGCAAATCATCAAATATTTTGTCACACTTAGCAATTTTAAAAGTAAACTTCATCTCTTCATCATGATTCTTATGAATCAGTTTCAGATCATTGCACGTAAATGGTTTGGCCTTAGACGGCTAAATAAATTCAGCGGAATACATATCACCTTCATTGTCCGAGTGATCACTACCATACTCAACCATATTCATCTTAGGACGATCGGTTTTATATCTATGCACCTCCTTGCGATCTTTGCTCCGGCTCTCCTGAGCCAAAGCTTTTTGTAAGACTTGGTTGACACTTAAGAAATCATAGCCTTCTAGATTTTCCCTAATGTGAGTTTTTAAACCACTGAGCACAAGGTCAGCCAAGTCCCTCTCGGTTATCACCAAACTATAGCACCGATTCTTTGTATCTCTAAATCTCTTGACGTAATCGGAGACCGATTCATCATTTTTTTGCTTAACCGATGTAAGATGTGATAATTTAAGTTCGTTGTCGCCGCTATAAAAGTGATCATGAAATTTCTGTTCCAGCTGCGACCACACACGGATAGAACCATGTGGTAGAGAAGAAAACCATGAAAAAGCAGTACCAGTTAATGATAAAGGAAACAAGCGCACTTTCAATTCATTCAGCAAGCCTGCTTCACCCAGTTGTGCTAAGTATTGACTAACATTTTCCGATGTGGTTTTTGTGCCTTCTCCATTGAACTTAACAAAATCTGGAATTTTATATCCTGGAGGACACTAGATAGCGTCAAAGTACTCGGGGTACAGTTTGTGGTAAATCCGATTCCGAGGTAACTCAACTCCAAAATTTTGTTGAAGCATCTTAGCCATCTCCTCTAAAACTCGTTGAAGTATCGTCCGTAGTAGACGGTGAAGCTTGCTGTTGTGGGATGGTAGGAGTAGAATTACTAGCAGTAGGTTGGAACTATGGCACATATGCCGAACCATAGTTCAGCTGTGGCCGAGTGCTTGCACCAATAGGTACAACTTGGTTCGGTATAGGCACCAAACTTGGCATGCTCATGATGGAATTAGCGGGTGCAGCCACAATCTGATTGGTGTGGGTAGGATAGTAATTCATTGGCATGGGAGGTGCCGATGAATGAGGTAAAGACAGACTAGGGTTTTCTACACTAGCAGCTACACCAATATTACCACTAGACGATTGAGGCATATTTTTCTACGCATTGGTATTTTCTATGAAAGTTTGATAGACCAAATTATTACCATTGGCAATACGAATCTCAATCTCAGCCCACTGCTCACGAGAAAAGGTAGTACTTACAGGAGGTTTAACCTGCTCGGCCTGAAGAGGAGGGAACTTGATTTGTCCAATCGGAGTGATATTGCCTTGGCGATCTTTCTTGAAGTTTCCAAGGAACTCCTGCAACTCCTTCTCTTCACGTGCCAAGATGTGCATTCTCTCGCAAAGTGACCTCTACCCTTGCAACGACGACATATAACCTCATGTGTTTGCCGTGTAGATGCCATGGATGAAAAAGAGATCTGTGCGCCCTGAAGGTGTGCTCTTGCTTGAGTCTGGTGATGGTGCCTGTTTTCTTGTATCTCTATTGGAGTTGGCGGCTGAAGTAAGTGGTGATGTAGTAATATGTGTGGAAGTAGATGATGTACATGCTGTACATGATGAAAATCAACCTGTAGAAAAATTAGTTCTCGCCATTGCCTATCAATCCCGCACTTCACGTTCAGATTTTCAAGCAAGATGGAATAAAGAGTGATAATTTTATACTCCTTATACTCTAGAATAGTCCGAACCTCTCTATTTAATCCACCCAGAAAATGTGCAAGCATAGCTTCATTCTACTCAAAAATACCACATCTAATCATGCCAGTTTGTAATTCCTAATAATATTCCTCTACATAATTTTTCCCTTGTCTTAAAGGCTGCAAATTTTGAAGCAATACATGTTGATAATATGGTGGAATCCAACGATTATGCATCATAGTTTTCAAAGCAGCCCAAGTAGTAGGGATATTATCATGATGTATTCTACAATGTTCAGACCACCAAACACAAGCACAATTAGTGAATGCACAAACAGCAGCAGCAAGCCGTCTATCCTCAGGAAATTATAAGAATGTAAAATGTTGTTCTGTTTCTAACTCCCAAGTAAGACATATATCAGGAACGTATCTACCCCCAAATGTCAGAATATTCAATTTAAGTTTAGGGAGATGGTCATGATCCTATACCTGAGGGGGGGGGTGGAGCCCTACTGTTGTGAATGTAGCCATGTGGACGACCTAGTGCATGTGGTGGTGGTTGCCCTCGGGGCTGATTTGGAGAAACCTCTCCCTCATCATCATAATCACCATCATAGTCCTTATCATAATCCTCATTCTGCTCAACGACCGTAGCAGCAACAACAACAACCGCTGAAGCTGCTATAGTATCAATGGCACCAGAATTTTGGCCTTGGTTGATAGGCACACATCACGCTCGTCCCACAAAATTTGGGCATTGTTGGTGTTGTTGTTGCTGATGTACGTCAGGTACAGCTGGTGGAGGTAGACGTGCGAGCACCTCATTGAATTTAGCATCAAACTTGGCGCCGACCTTATTCTCCTAACCATCTAGCTTCTCCATAGCGTCTCCAAGGCTCATCACCAAGTTGTGCACCTGTTCACCCATCATTTGCTGAAATTTATCGTGGAGCTCCTTCTTCGTCATGCCGTCCCAGTTGATGTCGTCGGCTTGTGATTCTGTCATGGTTAGCACCAATAGGAACACACAAGAATACGAATCTATAGACTACTAGAAAGTGGTGGTGGTGGTGGCGTGTCACAAATCCGTCAAGCAAATCTCAAATTCTTACCAGTTCTTACCAAATAGCAGGTGGTGATCGGCAACGTTATAGTCAAAACTCCCAAAGCTTGGATAGGGCGATTGCCAGGTGGTGCTAAACACACGACGTAGAGGTATGTGGAGCTGGGATGGCTTATAATATAGTAGCAAAATGGGTCAGCAGTAATCAATTCAGAGATGTAAAGTTGAATAAACACTCAATGATGGTACTGTGCTGGTCCTAGGCTAGACCGTACTAGAGACGCGAGCCTAGAACACCAACAAAAGCATGACACTACACGTAATTAAGGCAAGAGTACACTCTAAAAAAGATTCTCCTTTTTTGGCTCCTATTTTTTGCGCTCTTTTTTAGAAAATCACTGTAACTTCAAGTGTCTCAAAACTCTTCCCAAGATGTATAAACAGGATAGGCACAAAAAATTGAATAGTTTCTTTTCGGGTGCGATTCGGGGCTGCGACGACCAAATATTGCGATAAAAAATAACGGTGATGGCGAGTGTCTCAAAATGCTGTGGAAAGCCTACAAAAAGGATAGGGAAAAAAAATACTTCCACACGTTGATTCTTTTTGTTCGAAACCTACTTAGGCAAGGGAACCCGAAATTGAAAACAAAGGGATCTTTAAATCAAACCTAATATGTGATGGACTCGGATTGGTGGCGGATCTGTAGTGGTATATATGGACACAAATGGATGGTGATAGTGGGTGGTGATATATGGCAAGGATGACAACGATTGTGGGTGATTGTATATGACATCGATGATGATGCGGTGGCGGCGTGACTGTTGGTGATATGCCCTAGACGCAATCATGTATGATGATATTTCCTATGTGTATATGAATAAAGATAGTCCTTGTACATTATCATTGATTTGTATTAAAAAGTACATGACTTGTTTGTGATACTATGCATTGTATGATGACTGTCCTAAATGGTCCCTAGTAAAAAGGGTTGTGTGGACGCGCAACCAATCAGACTAGCATATGACGCGATGGATGGTACGGTCTCACTGACCATGTAGCACTCGATCCTAACCGGATAATATGTACTCAGAAAGATCTGGTTGGATTCGACGTAGTCGGATCCAAGTCGAGATAAGGTCTGAGTTGGACAGACCCAACTATGAGACACATCGATAGGTCATCTATGAGTCTCTGGTACAAGATAAGTTCTATGTCCTAAGACCTGAGCTAGCGCATGTACTCGGGATGGTGACATACTCGCTTTGGGCCAACCAAACACTTCTCCATGACTAGGTAGTTACAAAGGTAGGTTTCGGGCTTGTCTAGACCCATGATGGGAGACATGGTCGAGGAAGATGGGATTTGCCCCTCCAATTAGGAGAGATATACTCTGGGCCCATTGGGTGATCCGACATGGATAAGCATGGCCATGCGATGAGGATTGTGAGATAATTTGAATGTTGGCCGGATTCACTGGAACAAGAAAGAGGCCGTGCTGCAACAAGGATGACCATGTCACCTTGTGCAGGACAACATGTGAAGTACAGGCTCGCCTAACCAACTTCATTGGACACTTGGAGTCGGCACGCTTTGCTAGAGGCTGCTATCGACTGGTCGATCCGGATGTGATCTGACTCGCGACCAAGTGAACGAGAGCCTAAGGGGTCGCGCGGTTAAGGGAAGGAACACATGGGCTTTAGGATTCGTACGAGGCCCAAGAGTTGAGCCCGTGACGGATGCATATATATAGTGGAGGTGCGGCACACCCATTTGGTTGATCACTTCGGCGCTGTCATTAGGTTTTGCATGTGTTGCAACTATCCACCTCCACTCGCTGCCGACTATGTGACCGGACCTAGCAGTCCGCCACACGGTGTTTCTCTTGCACTCGTGTATACCGTTTGAGGCGGTGCACCTACGCCGCTCTAATGAACCTATACGCGGGATCTGACGACTAGCTGCACAAGGGAGAGGATCCGGTGACCGACTGTTCAAGGGAGATCGGACGAGGAGGAGATGGACCACGCGAATGCGCTGCCCCAACTCTACTTCCGCTGCACGGCACTACGCATATAGTGGTAAGGATTTTTGAACCATCTCCGTAGCATGTCCTTGGTTGTTCTGCATGTAGGAAAATTTTGATTTGCATGCGATGCACCTATGCTAGAACCCAACCATGGTACCAGAGCCTCTACTATAGGTTTTGGTTTCACATAGGTAGCATATGTGATATGTGGAGGCGGTGGATGAGATCTATTATCGTTCATGAGATCGTCTATGTGCACGGTCAATTAGATCAACTACACATCGGGATAGTTGAGGCTATGTTTTCTGTCAATCGAATCGAAGAGGTCGTGACACAACCTACCCCTACCGATCGGTTTCCGCCAATGAGGTTAACTGTGAAACATAAATCCCAATCAAGTTCGCGATGATCGATGAGATCGGTGAGATCAGAAAATTCGGTGTGATCGGAATAACAATTTGATCTATGATTTCCGTAAACGTGTGCATAGCGCCTTGTATTTTCTACATGATCACACAAACCGGTAGAATGCGATTCTATGCATCAATTTGTTTTGCAGGTTTGATGTGAATATTATGGCTCATATGTATGTTATGCATGGGTGTAATTTAACATGACCTTCATGTCATGATTGTAAGCCGACAGGAGCCAAAGTGTTGTCATTATACTGTATAGTGACATGCGTGCCGACTTGTGATTCTCTATAAGTTCATTTCTAGGTGTAGTAGTTGGAGGACAAAGATCAAGTTCAAGGCTTTGGTGTCCCGGCATGACGAACAAGATGGAGTTCCGCCCTGGTCATTGGAGTTGAAGCCGACCATGGAAGGACGCCCATGAAGGATCCATACTATTTCACATATTTATGTTTATATGTGATCAATCTACTTCTTGTTTCTATGCATGTTATAATGTTAGAAAGATCCCTCGTAAATATCAATTACATTGCCATTACGGATGTTGCACCTTCGCACATTGAGTACATCTAGTGGTGGGATCATAAAACTGAGGTGCTATTAGGTGTCCTTGAACTGCAGGTTCGTGTCAGACACGGACATGCACTGCATCAGGTTAACTTGACAAAGCTATCAAAACAGTTTTGGGTCTTGTGGCAAAGAAGGTTCAGAGCTGGGGTATGAGATGCCTACCCAATCGACAGGAGTTGTATAGAGAGACGATAGCAAGGTGTTGCTTACAGGATAGGCGAGTTGGCTAGAAGTGATGCTAAAGCTCACTAGTCGCACAAATGCCGAATCACTAAGATTTTGCGAAGGGATGCCGACTTTAGTGGGAGTAGTTCTATTTAAGGCTTGAATTACTATACATAAACATATTGCTTAGTGATTGCATATTTTCTGTCGTAGATCAATGACACCACCTGCTCAAAACAACATTGCATTGAAATCAATTATGAAAAAGGATAAACTGAATGGAACAAACTTTACCACCTAGTATAGAAATTTGTAAATTGTTCTTAAACACGATAAAAAGGAACATGTTCTAGAGGATCCACTTCCAAAGGTAGCTGCCGATAATGCTAATGCCACAACCAAGAATGCTTATGACGTGGCTTGAGACTGCGTCGGTATTTCCCCAAAGAGGAACGGATGATGCAACACATCAATGCAAGTATTTCCCTCAGTTATGAAACCAAGGTATCCATCCGTAGAGGAAGATCAAGCACCTATGTAAACAACACCTGCACACAAATAACAAATACTTGCAACCCGATGCGTAAGAGAGGTTGTCAAGCTCTCAACGATAAAAAGATAGATTATGTTGTGATAGTTTGGGCAAATAGATCTCACAAGAACACAGAATAAAATAGGTAAAAAAAGCGCTGCAATGTATTTTTGGGTTTTTGGATTAATAGATATGAAAATAAACATGACAAAAAGATAGATCTGAAAGCAATATGTTGGAAAGTACACCCAGAGGCCGTAGGTTTCACTAGTGGCTTCTCTCATGAGTATATCACACATTGGGTGAGCAAATTACCATTGGGAAATTGATAGAAGATCGAATAGTCATGATGATATCCAAGCCAGTGATCATTATATGGGCATTTGTCCAAGATAAGTAGACCGAAACGACTCTGCATCTACTTCTATTACTCCACACATCGATCGCTATCGAGCTTGCATCCAGTGTATTAAGTTCATGGAAAAATGGAGTAATGCAATATGAACGGTGACATGATGTAGACAAGATCTATTCATGTAGGAAGAGACCCCATCTTGTTATCCTTAAAACCAACGATACATGCATTCCTTGCTGCCCCTTCTATCACTGGGAAAGGACACCACAAGATCGAACCCATCACAAAGCACCTCTTCCCATGGCAAGGAAAATCGATCTAGTTGGCCTAACTAAACCAAAGATTTGAAGAAGAAATACAAGGCTATATGTAATCATGCAAATAAGAGATCAAAGAAGACTCAAATCATATGCATGGATAGATACTAATCGTGAACTCAAAATTCATCGAATCCCAACAAATACACCGCAAAGGTCATTACATGAAATATATCTCCAAGAGACCATTGTATTGAGAATCAAAAGAGACAAAGGAACCCATCTAGCTACTACCTATGGACCCGTAAGTGTATTGTGGACTACTCACACATCATCAGAGAGGCACCCATGAAGACGATGCACCCCTCCATGATGGTGTTAGATTGGATCTCGAGGTTCTGTAACTTGTAGCGTCTTGAATTGTGTTTTGTCGACTCCCCTAGGGCTTTCTGAATATTTGGGTATTTATAAAGGCGATAGTCGGTGGAGAGGCGTACCGAGGAGGGCACAACCCACCAGGTCGCGCCAGGCGCCTCTAGCACGCCCTAGTGGGTTATGGCCTCCTCAGGCCTCCCCTCTAGCCCTTCTCTGGTCCGCTGGATGTCATTTGCCCCCAAAAAATCTCCAAAAAGTTTCCCGGTGTTTGGGCTTCATTTGGTACTGATTTTATGCGAAGTAAAAAACAAGCAAAAAAACAACAACTAGCACTTTGGCACTATGTCAATAGGTTAGTCCCGAAAAATGATATAAAGTTGCTATAAAATGATTGTAAAATATCCGAGATTGATAATATAACACCATGGAACAAGCAAAAATTATAGATACATTGGAGACGTATCAGGGCTTCATTTGGTACTGATTTTCTACCAAGTAAAAAACAAGTAAAAACAACAACTGGCACTTTGGCACTATGTCAATAGGTTAGTCCCCAAAAATGATATAAAATTTCTATAAAATGATTGTGAAACATCCAACATTGATAATATAATAGCATGGAGCAAGTAAAAATTATAGATACGTTGGAGACGTATCAGCATCCCCAAGCTTAGTTCCTACCCGTCCTCGAGTAGCTAAATGAGAAAAAAAACAGATGTTTTGATGTGGAATGCTGCCTAACATGTTCATCATATATTCTTTTCTTTTGTAGGACGAACATTTAGACTTTTAGATGGTTCAAAGTAATAGTCTAGTTTTGACATAGAGACTTTAATACTCAAGCATATCAACAAGCAACCATGTCTTTCAAAATATCAACACTAAATCAAGTTATTCCTAGACCCATCACGCTCAATCATTGATCCATTCATGAAACACACCCAAATGTTAGCTACACCCAATGCTCAAGTATGATCACAGTGCCCCCTAGTTGGTGCTTTATAAGAGAAGATGGAGACTCAAGTAAAAATAAAAATTGCATAAAGGAAATAGATAGGCCCTTCGCAAAGGGAAGTAGGGATTTGTAGATGTGCCAGAGCTCAAGGTTTAAATTGATAGAGAAAATTATTTTGGGTGGCAAGCCTTTCCTGTCAACGAAAACGACCGAGAGCTTTCAATATCTTTCCATGCTAGATACATCATAAGCGGTTCCCAAACAGAAAATAAAGTTTATTCCCTTTTCCAGCATTCTTTCACTTTCCATGGCTAGACAAATCCACGGTTGCCTTCAATACCAACACTTTCTAAGGAATTTATTATTTGACAACATAAAGTAAATTTCTTTTTTTTTCTCATTTCGGGACTGGGCATCCCTACTACCGCCATACTCTCGTGCAATGACAAGTGAATAAATACTCATCTTGAGAATAACACATCTAGCATGAAAAAATATCGGTCACCCCCTTCCGCTTCATGAGCGGTACAAGCACACAAAAAGGGATTTAAAAAAAATAATAGATGGCACAGACAAATTTGCTTGGAACTGCATGGAAATACCGTATATAGGTAGGTATGGTGGACTCATATGGCAACACTGGTGTAAGGATTTTGGATGCACAAGTAGTATTTCTACTTAGTACAAGTGTAGGCTAGAAAATAGATTGAGAAGCAACCAACCAATGAACAAACAATCACATAAGCGAGCATTAAGCATAACGAACATCGGATAATGCACCATAAGTACGATGTAATTTCATAGAACAACTCTTGACTTTTGTGCTTGCATAGGGAGTCACAAACCTTAACACCAATATTCTTACTAAGCATAATTACTCACTAACATAACTCACATATTACTATCATATTGTCTCAAAACTATTACAAATAATCAAGTTTAATTTGTCCAATGATCTTCATGAAAGTTTTTATTATATCCCTCTTGAATATCTATCACTTTGGGACTAGTTTCATATATTGCCATTGCTTTTTGACAAGCTCATACAGATATAAGTGAAGATCATGAGCATAAAAGTTTCATCTCTCAAAATAATATATGTGAAGCATGAGAGGATTTTTCAAAATTACTAAATATCAAATAAATATAAGTGAAGCATGAGTGCATTTCTTCAAACATATAAAAGAACGCCGTGCTCAAAATGATATAAGTGAAGCACTAGAGCAATTCCATAGCTCAAAAAATGTAAGTGAAGCCTATAGAGCAATTCTAACAAATCATAGCATAATCTTGGCTCTCTCAAATAGGTGTGTCCAGCAAGGATAAAAAGCAAATCAAGTAAAAATTCAACTAATAAAAGACGCTCCAAGAAGAAACAAGGGATGCCACTCGGGGGGCATGGAGGGAGTCCTGGATTAAGGGGTCCTCAGATAGCCGACCTGTTTCTCATGGCCAGACTATATGGGCCGCAAGGTGAGCATTGGATGATCAAGAACCCTGTCGCCAGGGTGGAAGCTTCAAAGAGCCGTGGCATGTCCTCCAAGTTATCGACCGTAGATAGGCATGTTTCTCCTTCGATGTGCAACCAACCATATGTAAACCCTAGGTACCCTCGGCCTCTATATTAGCTGGAGGGTTTTAGGTTGTAGAGGGGACAACTCATCTTGGGTTTAGCTCTTTGATCTCGAGGTAGATTGACTCTGTAACCTATGCATCATCAATACAATCAAGCAGGACGTAGGGTATTACCTCCATAGGAGGGCCCAAACCTGGGTAAACATTGTCTCGCTTGTCTCCTATTACCATTGATTCTAGTCTCACAGCTCGGGACCCCCTACCCGAGATCTGCCGGTTTTGACACCGACATTGGTGCTTTCACTGAGAGTTCCATTGTGATCACCAAAGGTATCGATGGGCTCACCCTATCACAAGCAACGAGATCTACATCTAGGGGATTATTGCCCCGATCAGATTCTCACAGGCGACGACATCTTGTCGCATGCCGGCCCGATCTGCCACCTTGGCCAGATCAGAAACTTTTCCCTTGATTAGAGAGTGAAGTTCGGAACCTTAGAGTTCGTCACTGATTCATGGGGAGAACTTATCTTGATGGAACCCTCAACTCTTGAGAAGGAGCCTATAAGTCTCGACGCGTCGATGCCAAAGATGTTGGGCCCCGCTTCCGACAAAGTCGTCACTCCCGGGCGGTCTAGAAAGCCCAATCCGGTCGATGTGACCGGATCCACCATGGTTAAACAAAACCCGTATCCGCTCTCGTGCAGCTCTGGAACTGTGACGCCGCATATCGACTCCACTCGCCTCAGCGACGCGCATCCTACCATCGCCTCGTTTTTAAACGAGTTGTTCGATCGGATTGAAACCATGCGTATGTCTAATGACCAGGTTCCGGTCTATGACCGGCTCGGGCTTAGACCTGACTACAGGGAGATTCACATCCCCATGGTCACCCATCTAGTCGCCACCATCGAGTGTCCGGCTGGGGGTTTTCCCCCCTAGCGAGCGGAATTAAAAACGGTTTATATCCCGGTCTCCGCTCATCGAGACCTTGTCTGTAACCCAGATTCCAGAATTCGCTCTGGAGACGAACCGGTGTCCGTCCCTGATCTGGCACATAGTTTGGAACCCGTGATTCCAAACTCACAACATGGCGTGGAGTCAATTTTTTCCCACCCACCACCCAAGCCGATCATGCCAGTATCACACCAAAGCCCAAGTCTCCTGACTTACGGGATATTACACAATTACCAGGAGAGTCAGTTCATCATTTTTGGGCTAGACTCCTGCTCGCTAGAACTAGAGAAAAAGGTCTTAGTGACCAAGAGATAATGGCAATGTTCAAACATTTACCTAGAGGATATCGAAAAAAGAGGATACCTCCAAAGCGGCCAGCCAGTTTTGAACCAGCTGAAAAGAGGAACAGTCCCCTTATGGGGGTCAGTAGTGTCCTTGACAGGTTGTTGGACAAAACATGCCCTATACGTTCCGTGTTGGTAAACACAAACCCGACTCACAACCTTAGAGCTGGCTGGGTTGTTGGGCAAGTCACAAAAAGCGGTGAGGCCATTCTTGAGGCGCTATTGGCGAATAAGCGCTCCACATTATCATCCGAATATAGCGCCGAAGTCCTGACGATCTACATAATGTTCCCCTCAAGGAACAGGAGGAAAAGAGCTCTTAAAGAACTTGAACAGGTCTATCATGTGGCAGCAACAAGTGCATGGGCAGACATACCCATTAGCTTTGGAGATACTGACCAACCAGCCATTCTTCCCGGTCATTCACCGGCCGCACTAGTCCTAAACCCCATCATCGATGGCTACAGGTTACACAAGGTGCTAATGGATGCCAGCAGTTGTTTAAACCTGATGTTTGGAGGTACCTTGGAAAAATGCAGTTCGACCGATCTCACATCTAGCACAGCAACACGACTTTCCATGGAATCATTCCGGGGAAAGAGACACATTGTTCCGGACGTGTCGTCCTAGAAGTAGTGTTCGGCATGCCCGAAAATTACTAATCCGAAGAACTCTTCTTCCATATCATGCCATTCCCTAGCGGCTACCATGCCCTATTGGGACATGACGCCTTTAAAAATTCCAGGCTATACCCAATTACGGGTATATGAAACTAAAAATGCTAGGACCAAACGGAGTAATCACAATTGCCAGTGATTCGAATATAGCCCTTCAGGCCAAAAACAAAACAATAGTACTCGTCCTGGAGGCATTAGCCAAAACCTTCGCTGTAGAAGAACTGACCTCACTACGTTCAACAGTTGACAAAGACAACGTGATCCTTAGCAAAAGGCCCAAGTCCACGTCCTTCAAAGCGGCAGAGGAAATCGTTAAATTTTAAGTGCACCTGACGGACCCCAACAAGATAACGTCCATCGGAGTTCAGCTTTACCCCATAGTAGATGAGGCACTGCGGATATTTTTACGGGAAAACTGGGACATCTTCGTGTGGCATCCTTCCGATATGCCCGGAATCCCACGGCGGCTGGCAGAACATAGTCTGAACGTCATTTCAGGCTTCAAGCTCGTTAAGCAGACTCTACGCCGCTTTTCCGAACCCAAACGACAATCTATGGGTGAAGAATTACCTAAACTGCTAGAGGTCGGATTTATTCAGGATATTAAGTACCCCGAATGGTTGGCAAACCTGGTGATGGTAGCAAAGAATGATAAATCCTGGCGGTTGTGCATCGATTTCGAAGACCTCAACAAGGCCTGCCCTAAGGACCCTTTCCCCTACCATGCATAGACCAGATCATTGACGCCACATCCGGACATGACTCGTTGTGTTTCCTCAACGCCTATTCCGGATACCATCAAATCAAAATGAAGGAATCCTACCAAGCGGTTACCGCATTCATTACCCCATATGGGCCATTCTGCTTTAACACGATGCCCTTTGGGCTAAAAAATGCTGGGGCCACGTACCAGTGCATGATCCAAACTTGTCTCGCGAAACAAGTCGGCAAGACAGTCGATGCATACATGGACGACGTGGTGATCAAAACCAAACACGTTAGCCCATTGATTGATGACCTACGGCAAACCTTTGCCAGCCTACGCGAGTATGACATACGACTCAATCCGGAAAAATGTGTATTCGGTGTTCTCGCTGGTAAATTGCTCGGATTCATCGTCTCCCATAGAGGAATATAAGGGAATCTGCCTAAGATCCGCGCTTTATTAGAACTTGCATCTCCCATAGAGTTAAAGCATGTCCATAGGTTGGGTGGTTGCGTAGCGGTGTTAAGACGCTTTATCTCCCACCTCGGAGAAAAGGCTTTACCGCTCTATAAGCTGCTCAAATAGACCAATAATTTCAAGTGGACCAACGAAGCGGTGGCTGCATTAGAGGAAATTAAAATACTGCCGGCAAGCAATTCCATACTCATAGTACCAGGGGCCGGTGAGCCCATGATATTATACATATTGTCTACCAACCAAGTCGTTAGCGCAGTGCTCGTCGTCTAATAAGAGGAGGAGGGACACAAATTTCAGACTCAGAAGCCGGTCTATTACGTGTCAGAAGTACAAACACAGTGCAAGTCCAGATACCCACACTACTAGAAGATAGCCTACACGGTATTTATGGTATCATGGAAACTCAGACACTACTTCAAAGAGTGTGTAGTAACGGTGGCATCCGAAGTACCCCTGAACGATATAATCAACAACAGGGACGCCACCGGCCGCATAGACAAGTGGGCTATTGAGATCCTTCCTTTTGAAATAACCTACAAGCCATGCCGTGCCATAAAATCTTAGGTACATGCAGATTTTCTGGCTGAATGGACAGAGGCCGAGATCCCCAAGGAATATAGTACATACTCCAACTTGACAATGTACTTTGATGGATCTAAAAACATGGCCGGAATGGGGGATGGAGTTATCCTCACATCCCCATAGGCGACAACATGCAATACGTGTTGCGGATCATGTATGCCGACTCCAACAATGTAGCCGAATACGAAGCACTCTTGCATGGTCTTCGAATGAAAGTATTAATGGGCGTATGGTAGCTAGAGGTACGGGGAGACTCCAACTTGGCCATCTCCAAAATCAATGGCGAATTTGATGCCAAAAACCTAAAGATGGCGGCATACAGAAATGTTATCCTAAAAATATCTGCATGGTTCGAGGGGCTGGAATTTCACCATGTCGCTCACGACAACAACCAAGCTGCTGACATACTGGCCCGCATGGGGGCTAAGCATGACCCTGTCCCAAAAAACTTTCTGGAACGTCTCTTTAAGCCATCCGTGGTTTGGCAGGACGATCATAAGGGCACCGATCTAAATACGACGAAAGAGGTTGTTCCCCCTATAAACGAACCAGATGACCAAATCATCGATGGCTCCATAATGGATGAAACTCCTTCGGCTCATGAGGTCATGGCAGTAATCGCGACATGGACCGAGCCCTTCCTTGCCTACCTTCTTCGCAAGGAACTCCCCGACTATCAGACACAGGCGCGGCGCATAGTTCGGCGATCCAAAGCCTACAAAGTGCACGAGGGGGAATTATACAAGAAAAGCACAACTGGAATATTACAGGGGTGCATATCTTAGGAGGAAGGACGGGAGGTCTGTAGCGACCCGACTCAAAACGAGTCAAGCCTCTGTGTTTTCTGTGCCATCCCTGGATCAGTATGCTGGCACACACAGTACATCAATGTATATATCAAAGTGCAATCACATGTAAATAGCGTAAAACTGATATATACCTTAAAATAGCAGCGGATACAGTCAATGGGAGTGGAGTCCCAATAACACCAACGACAAGTTGAGTGCGGACCGTAACCCTGAATCATACTTTTACCCGTCGTAGGAGAGTATCTGCAACATAAGATGTTGCAGCCACGTAGGTCAGCATTTCGAATATGCCGGCAAGATCACCATAGTAGAACAGAAGAATAAAGACTATTCTATATGCAAAGGCTTTGTGGCTCTGTGTCTAAGTTTTTGCGTAAAAGCTGATTTTATTTTCCTACAACAAAAGGAATATCAGGAATTTCACTATAGAGTTACCTATCATGACATGGCTCCGCCAACCAATGTCTCAATACCAACAAGTATCTTAAGTTACCCACCATTAAGTTATCAGTCCAGTGTTGAGAGTTCAGAGATAGATCCAAGTCTAGAAGCTCAAAATGTCCGTAACCGGGGACACGGCTAATCGATTAGGTTTAACTCTGCAGAGTGTTGTGTACTTTACCCACAAGATTCTTTCCCTCCTGGTAAGTCCTCGCACTGCCTGGTGTTTGAGAACAGGATGAAAGAAACATGGTCTTTCAGAGTGCTTCCCTGACTGTCCGACAGTGCCCATCCAATCCTAACGTCGACTACATCTCGTAGCACTGCCCAGCAGAGTCACAACAAAGATCAACCAAGCCAGAGCCCATAATGACTTGTGGCTACACAGGTAAGCTTCCGGGCATGAAGTATTCTTCTTTCTCTTTGAGTCTGGGTGAAGCTTTCCGCAAGATGTCATGGCGCTTCTCCATGCATCCCGGCCATCCACTGGTTTCTCCAGGGATGCCCAATCAACCATCCTTCACCCGGTAGTGTGTATTGAAAACTTGTCTTCTCGAGTCTTGAAGTCTTGAGGACTTGAAGATGCAGGACTTGAAGATGTCTTCATGAAGTCGTAGTTTTGACGTGGAGTCCTTCTTCACACCACTCACGATCACTCATACCAGACCCCGTCTACTTTAGCATAGCATTGCACTAACTAGCGTTCCCGCGGCTTTAGTAACAAGTGGTGGGTTCCTACCTCATGCATTCTACTCAACTACAAGAATTTCAATAACACTACGGGAGGGATGTGCTGAATGATGTCACTACATAGGTATGAAATAGATGGTCAAGGTGAACTTGCCTGTACTGTTGATGAAGAAATAGATTGCTCTCAGAAATAACTTGATAGACTATACGTCACTCTCCGATGAAAAATCTATATAACAAACATTACATACATATAAGCAATCATACTAGCAATCAATTCTAACAAAAAGTAACACAAAACAAAAGCAACAAGGTTGATGAAGGAAATACTTAAGACAAAAGTTGAAACACAAAACTCCAACAAATTCAAAAGTAACACAAAACCCAAAACAAAGTAAAATATAATAAAAGGGTTTTAGTAATATTTTACTAGAAAAAATAATTACTTTTGAAGAACAACTAAAACTATGAAAACAACATCCTAAACAACATAAATGTTTGCCTAATAAACTTAACAATGAGTGAAACACTAACATAAGAGAAAACACTTTTATAAAACCACTAAGTTAACAGAAAATAAATAGTAAAAGCATTTATTATAAAACATAATTAAGTCATCTATAACTTTGTGAAGAGTTTCTATGAAACTAAATTGTTTTTATAACATATTACCTAATGAAAATAATATAGTTTTCCTATCATAATAGAACTAATCTAAATTATTTTTATTAACTAAGCATTTCTTAACAGAAAGGAATTACTACAAATTTTATTTGAAAACAGAATCTAATTATATAAAACTTTGTTAAAATTAACTATTACTAACCAGTTTGTTTTATCAAACTATGCTTAGTTAAAAATATAATCTTCCTATAACAACATAGTAATAAACGAAGCAATTTTTTTTAATAGCAAGTACAAATCCTAAATTTAGAACAACAGAACTAAATGAAATCTAAAACATAATGTAAATCATATTCAGATTTTCAAAATAAAACAAAGTAAATCAATTTAATTAAACTAATAGGAAACTATACAGATTCTGTTTCTAGTTAAAACCCTATTAAATTTTTATTTAAAATTTTTCTCAAACTTAGCATGAAGATAGTCCTAAGTAATATCAAGCAGTAGCAAAAAGATTCATATAAAAATTTATTTTTAAACTCAAGTTATTCAGAAAACAAAATTTAAATCAAATCTGTTCAAATTCAAATTTAAATGTTCAAACATAGCCAAATTTGATATCTACAGAAACTAGATGAAATTTGTGACACTATAAAAAAATCATTTAAAAACATTAAACATTTTAAAAGATATAAAGGAAATAAAATCAAAACTTATTCTGGAAACAGATATTAAAACAGAAAAGAAAATGCGTTTCTATCGGTGAGGGGGTACACGTGTCGCTTCCTGATTGGATAAAGGGGTGCGCGTGCGGGGAAAATATGAGCGGGTGACCGACGCCTAGAACAAAACGCTTCGCGGTTTTATTCCTTCTAATCTAAGCCGTTCAAAGGAGATCTGACGGAGGGGGAAAGAAAGGAGAGCTCACAGGGGAGGGTTACCGGCGATGGGCGTCTCCGGCGACGGCGACGGCGGCGGCGTGACGCAGGTGAGCCCTTTGGTGGGTCTCCGACGATGGCGAGGGTGTCAGTCGATGGTGGCGAGGATGACGAACACCGCGGTGGCGTCAGAGGAGCGAGGAGGCGACATCGACGATGGCCACGAGCTCGGGATGGTTCCGGGATGTGGTGGCCGAGGGAGAATTCCGGCGAGGGTGGCGGTGCGGCAGTTTTGTTGGATCTCCAGTGGAGGCGAGGGTATGGGAAGGTGCGCACGGCTGCGGGGAAATCGTCGGAGGGCTCGGGAGAGTGCGGGGAGGTCAGGGTGATGCGGGGACGCGATAAGGGCGCGGCGACTACCGGTTGCTCCGGCGAGCGATTCCGATGAGGGTGATGCACGGGAGAAGGGGAAAACAGGAGGAATGGAGAGAGGAGGGTGAGGGCTATTTATAGGACCAGGTGCGGGGTAGGGGAGTAAAGGAGGGAGGGGGTCCGCGGCGAGGGGATCCGGCGACGGCGTCGGGCGCGTGGGAGGAGGAAGGCGACCGCGCGGGAGAAGGGAGCGGGCAGCGGGTCCCACACGTCAGCGAGAGCGGGTGAGCTGTTAACGCGTCGGTTGACCGGCGCGTATTGAATCCGTGAAATCAAGCCTCTGGGCCGGCCCGTTTTAATTCTAAAACCGTTACCGTTTTCTGTTTGATGTTTTTCCAGAGCGTTTCAAAAGCCTTTAAAGCGTTCAAATCGTCTCTAAATATAGGAGTATTATATATCAAAATTAACAGAATAATAAATGCAATTTAATGAACATTTGTATTATGGCATTTGAATACTTTGGAAAAAATATTATTTTCAGAAATTGCCATTTTGCTTTTAAATCCCTTTGCAAATATTTTTCAGAATAACCCCTGGTTTTTATTATTAAAATAAATCACCAAGAAGTCCCTGGTGTGGAGTGTTATGTTACTCCTCTCAAATATTTTTGTCAGGGGTTTGAATACTTTGAAAATTGGAATAGGAACCAAATATGAAATGATTCCAAAAGAAAATCCAGAGATTTTCACATTCACTATTCAAAGATTTATTTTAAACTTCCAACTCATATTTCATATAATTTGAAGAAGTCATTTTATCTTCTCTCATGAAAATCATTGAGTTGCATAAAGTTTTCTGAATTTGAAATATTTTTCAAATGGAATTCAAATTCTTTTCAAATCCCTTTTCATTTCTTTAAATGGAAGAAGTCATGTCATCTTCACTCTAGGGTTTTGTGATGAAATGAATTTGAATTCTTGGTGAGAAAAATGCAAAGTGAAAGTTTGGGAAAGTCATTTCATTTCCTCTCATTAAACTTTCAAAAGTTTCAAAAAGTTTCAAATTTTCACTCAATTTCAATCACTCAAGCAAACAAACAATCATTCTAATAATTAGTATAACATTCCAAAGTTTGGGATGTTACAAGGTCCTAGCCAAAGTCCACGTAGGCATGGGCGGCCACCACACCACGGCAAGAGCCTTAGTTAGCAAGGCCTTCCAAGCTGGTTTGCTTTGGCCCATTGGTCGCGCGGACGCCCAGACACTTGTCAAATACTGCGTGGGGTGCCAACTTTTTGCAAATCAAAGTCACATGCCCCAACAGCTCTTCGGACTATCCCGATTGCCTGGCCTTTCGCGGTTTGGGGGCTGAACATGGTCAGACCCCTTAAAGGGGGAAACAAGAAGAATAAATACCTACTGTTCATGGTTGACAAGTTCACCAAATGGATAGAGGCAAAACCCGTCAAATCGGCCAAGTCCGGACCAGTAATTGACTTTATCTCCGGCGTAGTACACCGTTACGGTGTCCCGCATAGTATAATAACGAATAATGGATCCAACTTCACGGCCCAAGAGGTCAAAGACTGGAGCGCAAAATGGGCATAAAGCTCGACTACACATCAGTATATCATCCGCAGATCAATGGACAAGTCGAACGAGCAAACAGTCTCATCATGAGCAGCATTGAGCCACATTTTGTCCGATCTCTTCAGGAGTCCGACTGTCATTGGGTGGAGGAGGTCGACTCTGTTCTATGGGGCTTGCGCACCACTCCGAATAGATCAACAGGATACACGCCGTTCTTCATGGTCTATGGGGTAGAAGCAGTCCTCTCCTACGACATTATTCATGACGCACCAAGGGTGTGGATGTACGAGGAAAAGGAGGCCGAGTTAGATCAGCAGGACAACCTGGACGCCTTAGAAGGAGAGCACGACATAGATCCGGCTCTCTCTACTTTTTACCAACATCAGGCCTGACGTTACCAGAGTAGGGAGGTCAGGGCAAAAACGTACAATGTGGGAGAACTCGTCTTACGGCTCCCGGAGAAGCAGAAGCATAAACTCAACCCCAAATGAGAGGCCCCCTTCATAATCGATGAAGTACTCACGGGAGGATCTTATCGTCTTGACAACCCATCGGACAACCACCTTGAACCAAGCCCATGGAACGCAACTCGTCTTTGGCGCTTCTACGGATAAACCGGTGTCCTCACACTGTTTACCCTTTTGTTTTTTCTTCTTTCTCTTTTTTCCTTCCCCTCCCACTCAGCTGTTTGGTATGATTGAATTTTTTCTCTTTTCTCCCTATGTTCGGTTCATCCAATATTGTACTGAGATTCTCGGCTTACACCTTTAAGTGTCGAATCCGAACACAACACCTGGGGGCTTCTTTTCGAAGCCAATGCTTTTATATTACAAGCACTTATTCACACTTCCTCTGTACACACATTTCCTTTGTCGTGCTTAAGACATCATATGCATCAAGTCAAACTAAGACTTTGCCAAGCTGGGTTGCCTCGCTCCTGTGATTACCCTCTACGTTCCCGATTGTTCGGCTAGAGGGTAAAGGAGCACCTCTGCGATTGTTATGACCGGGTCATCTGGACACGTACCTCAGACGGGTGAAGCCCAAAGCTAGCTATCTTAAGTAGACAATTGGTCGGCTGTGACGGAATCAACTAATACTACTATGGTTGTTATCACCACTACTTGGGCTTCTCCTCTCTCAATAGCCCTTAGCCGCATACTAGCAGTATGCCACCTTGTACTTACGATCTTCGTAGAACCGTGGAGAAAGGTATCGATAGAGATACTATTTTCTTTGGAAGATGTTTCTTACGCTAAGTAGTAATATAACATATCTCCCTATGTGCTTTTTGTCTGTTTGCACCAAATGGCCAGATTGCCTGGTTCCCCGAACAGAATCCACTCTTCCCGGGTGATAAATTAAGAGGAACACTCCTGAGCTCTTAGCACAGGAGGCAGAAGCCGATGTCTGGTTAAGACAAAGATTACAACACAGATGGAGCAACTACTCGATTATTCGTACATAGTTACATATAATCATACAATCAGCTGTTGATCGAAATTGTCGATTATAGCGTCCAGGGAGCAGTCTTCTTGCAAAACACGGGCGGCAGGCATAACTTGGTCGTACACCAGGTGGAGCGGCGTTTCTTGTCCATCTAACCCTACTATCCCAACCCGAGCCATATGCTCGGGGTTAAGTCTAGTGTAGCGGGTATTGATCATCGCCCATGCCTCCCGTGCTCCCTCCCGGCAAGCCGATGTCTTCCACGGCTCGAATCTACTTCGGGCTCCCTTGAATCGATTGACTAGTTCGGTCATTCCCTCCGGAGGTTGCTCGGAAGGCCATAGCGCCTTTACCATGCTTTTCATAGCCTTCCGAGCACGCTCCTTCAAAGGGTTCCCCCGGTTTGATCCGATCTCTTCTTCAGGTTGTCCAGACAGAAGACCTATACATGAGGCAAAGGCATACTTATTATACTTTATGTATAAGAGGTACTTGCCGATGTTAGAATCACACTTACCGAACATGCCCCTCTGTAGTTTCTGGTTCTCTTCTTGGGCCTGGGTCAATTGAGTTTTTAAACTCTCAATTTCTTCGGTCTGTTGTTTATTCTCCGCCTAGAGACGGTTCGAAACACGGCAGTCGGCCTCGTGCTGGGACTTGGCATATCGTTGAGATTCTCGGGCTGCATCCAAATGTTTTTTTGCATTTTCCCCATTGATTCGGCTTCTAAAGAGTATCCTTGCGTCAACACGGGAATATACTAAGATGAACAACACAGATATACTCACCATGTGCCTCTCGAGTAAAGCTCTTCACTTGCTCCAGTTCGGCCTTCACAGATTCCACCTGTGCTTGGCTATCTTCTAGTTCCTTGGCCAGTTGCTCGCTTTGCTGCTTCGAGGCCTACATTAGCAAGAAAACAACACAAGGAGCCTTAACTTGGGAATTCTGACCGATTTAAGGTTCCGGGGATATTGGGTTTACATGAGCGTCCGGACTCTATAAAACCTATTATTTACCAGCAGGCTGGACGATATTAACTTCATAGCTTCTCAAAACCCAGCTCGGGCAACACCAATGTGCATGTCCACTGTGCTTAGAGCACTGAACTCCTGTTCGAAGAATACTAGGTGACGTATGGCCTCTCATCGCTGCCGATGATTCATGGAGCTTCCTACTTCGGATTTGGTAATGGACATAGCATCACCAGAATCGGCAGGGGCCGGATTGGCCATGGGAACCTCTGTAGCATGTTTAGCATGAGTCGAAGCTCTAGAATTTTTAGATTTCCTGCACACCTTGGGAACCTCCTCGGCAGGGGATGGCTGAGTTTGTCGCATGTGAATTTCGATATAAAATCTTCTCTGAGGATTTATCAGTTGTGATAATAAATAAACAGCCGAAAAAATACCTTTGGGTTGAGTGAGTAGACAGACTCGTCCTCACAGCTCGCTCATTTGTCAGATCCCTGTTGCTATCTGATCCGGGCACCACTATTGTTGCTGATGTGTGACGCGCGGATCGACGACGCTTGGGAGGAGGAGCTGACGCGTATGGGGCGTTTAAGGATACTTTCCTTTTACGGGAAGAGCTTTTCTTCTTCTTATTTGTTGCAGGAGAAGGGAATGATCCAGGGTAATTGGCTATGATAGCCACCTTGGAGCGGTCGAGACTCTCCTGGTATAAGACCCCGTCTTTAAACTCAATTGAAAGACCCAAGTCCTCATGAAAGCCCGGATCATCATCATGGGAATAGTCTTCGGGTTGAGGAGCCGGACAGTTAACTGTCTCGATGAAGCTTCTCCAGTCCTGATTACATGAAGTTAAGGACTTCGGTCAAAAAAGGGAAAAAAATGGAAACCCGAACTGTGTTCATAGAGGTGATAGGCTTACTCATTCGATGGGGTTGTGGCTTGAATATCCCTCCTTGGTCGACCGCCAAATAAAGTCTTCTTGCTCCCCTTTGTATAGGTCGGCAAGTGTGGCGGCCAATGCTGCCTGAGTGGCAGGGCCCAGTCTTTGGGAGCATGTGGTGTTTCTTGTCCCATTGTAACGCCACAAGGGGTGTATCCTCTGTTGAAGAGGCTGCACATAGCTGGTGATGGCGGCGGCCATGACCTCGATCATGGACAGATTGTGGTGGGCAAGTATCCTCACATGGGCTGCCAAGTATTGCACTTCAATGCCATCCTCTTGGGACGAACTCTTCGGATGCCAGTTGTACCTTTTCTTCTAGGGGGTGTCGGAGTACTCGGGCAAACCCCTCCGAGCTGGATCGAACAGGGGATGTCTTCGATATAAAACCATTCTGAAGGCCATTCTTTGGACTCCTTCGGTGTTCCCACCAGATACCCCATCACTGCTATGCGGCATACTTCGGCTCCGCCGACCTCCAAGATTGTCTTGTCCCGAGTTTGAGGGACAAGGCAGAAATACTACCTCCACAGTTCAAAATGTGCCTCGCAGTCCATGAACATCTCGCAAAGGGCGACGAAGCCCGAGATGTGCAGGATAGACCCGGGTGTAAGGTGGTGGAGCTGGATCCCATAAAATTCCAGCAGCCCTCTCTAGAACGGGTGAATGGGAAATCTGAGTTCCCGCAGAAGAAAGGGCACGAAGCATACGCATTCCCCCCTTTGTGGATTGGGGATATTCTCCACAAAAACTTCGTTGTTGTAAGAGGATAAACTTGTGCGGGTCACCATTAGATCTAAGAAGGGAGGTACCCCTTGGTCTCTAGATTGTGCAGTCGTAGGAGCGATATGGAGCAGCTGGTCCAGTCCCCGGGACGGGAGCCGTAAGGGCGTGAGGAAGAGCTAGGAGCGCTCGCCATGTTTCTCGTGGTGATCTCCCGCTTAGAGTTTTTCTGATGGGGAGGAGGAAGAGGATGTGGCTCAAACTATGATTTTGTTTGCTTAAACTAGTGGTGCCTCCATTGCAGGGGGGGTGGTCTTATAAAAAGAAATCACCTAACCACTCGTCTCCCCATGACGCGCGAAAATCGAGGAACGCTGACGGTTATTATAATGGACCTAGCAAGCTTGTGAAGGTTGGGATTTCACCGATGACTAGTCGGTTGCTGAACAAGAGGGAGTAGGGTAACCTTGCAAGCCAAAGATTATGACATGTGAAGGTTATCCGGATATACATCATCGTTGAAGGATAGTCCCGGGGCTACTAAGGGAGTCATGGATTAAGGGGTCCTCAGATAGCTGACCTGTTTCTCATGGGCCAGACTGTATGGGATGCAAGGTGAGCATTGAATGATCAAGGACCCCATTGCCAGGGTGGAAGCTTCAAAGAGCAGTGGCGTGTCCTCCACGTTATCGACCATAGATAGGCATGTTTTTTCCTTTGCTGTGGAGCCGACCATATGTAAACCCTAGGTACCCTCAGCGTCTATATAAGCCGGAGGGTTTTAGGTTGTAGAGGGGACAATTCATCTAGGGTTTACCTCTTTGATCTCGAGGTAGATCGACTCTGTAACCTATACATCATCAATACACTTAAGCAGGACATAGGGTATTACCTCCATAGGAGGGCCTGCATCTGGGTACAGATGGTCTCCCTTGTCTCCTGTTACCATTGATTCTAGTCTCATAGCTCAGGACCCCCTACCCGAGATCCGCCGGTTTTGACACCCTCGGGCATCCCCAAGCTTAGTTACTTGTTACTCTTTCGATATTATCTTGGGGTGCCATGGGCATCCCCAAGCTTAGGCTCCTCTTACTCCTTATTGTCGGTGCACTAGGACATGGGTACCCAGGGCCCCTGACTTATGCACATGCGGTGGTAGCTTAACCCTTTGACATTGAGCCAAACCCGACAAACGATCGAGACAAGATTCCAACAATCCCGACACACCAACCCAAGCATGGACTGCTACGCGTCAAGCGCGTCCCTGATGCTTGCCGGGGACCAAGACGTGCACCCCTTCATGAAGACCCCACAAGACATTCCCCGACAGGTGCGAGCTGATCGACCATCGATCCACCTCATCGCAAGGCCAGTCACTTGTTAATGCGGTGTCAAGCCCCCAGGTGGCTAAAAGGCTCTCACTAAGCACGTGGCGACACACTAGAAGATAAATTAAGCCTCCTTGATACCCATCCATAGACGTGTGAAGCTATGGTGCAATAGTTAGCTAGAGGGGTGGCTTAAGCTTGCCGGGGATGCGTCCCCACACGCCACCTAGACTAGCAATGATGATATTTTGTCCCTAATGCCTGAGTTAGGTATGATAATATGTGCTAGCTAGCTAATCATTAGACAATGATTGTTTGCCACTATGGTTGCCCCTTTTGCTATAAAAGGAGGCCCAAGGCAACCTAGCTCAGGACTCGAACTTTTGAACACTTTTACATGTGTAGTAACTCCCTGGAAGGCAATCGTTGTCGGGATAGAGTGTTGCACGCTCCTCGTGTTCCTCTGATCAATCCACCTACAAAGCAGGAGTAGGGTTTTAAAATTCATAGCAACCTGAACCTGTGTTGTCTCACTTACTTTTCTCTTTGTGCTTACATCCACGCCCCCGCCAAACCACAAAGGGGACGGTGGCCCCATTGGTGATCGAGTGAATCCAGCCCCGACATCTTTGACGCGCCAGGCAGGGGCTACTACATTGGTGCAAACCTGAGATTGTGATCAGCGCATCGATCTTCTTCATCATCTTCTCCAACAACGGCTCCTGAGAAGAAATCCGGTGCAGCCACTCATCCCTCCACTTTGAAGGCTACCTCACACGCGGCCGCGGTTGCCGTTGTCAGGACCCCGTCCTAAGTCATAAGAATCCAGCCTGTAACACATCACATAACTTTGCGGCCTCATGCACGGTAATCTCCACGGCTACCACCTTACCTGGGCCGGGACCGTTTGCCTCTTTTGGCTCACGTATGTGAATATGTCGCTAGCATTCAAGCGACGGAGAACCCGGATCGACATGACTAGTCATAGACCCCAAGTGGCACATCCGCACAGGAACATGCATACATAACCCAGCAATGGAGGTGTCGGTCTCAAGCGTGTGTAGACGAGTCATAGCAAGCTACAAGGACTCCATTACACCGTGGGACATAAATGTCATCACTGCACGTAGATGAGTCTTAGCAGGCTACAGGAACCTAATTACACTACGAGACATTTCCTCGAAGGGACAGACATAGCAACAAACAAGGATACATGCTAGTCAATCAATGTGTCTTGAGCAATAGCAAGCTACCAAGGCCCAGTGGAAGCACAAAGAGGCAGTTCTCCGTAAAGAGTACTACTAAAGGCACACGACTAGGTGTCGAATCCCATACATACCGTTGCACATCACACATACGCACGACATGCCCGATATGCATAGATACAACTATGGCATCACAACATAACCATACATCAACACAACTTTTATTTAGGAGGCTCAAAGGAGCCTTGCATAATATGTTCATACAGGTAGGGGTCACATGACCCGACACTCAAGTCATACAAGCAAATTCATACAAACCAAGTGGAAGCTTAAAGTTGTCTAGGTACAGACAGATGAAAGGGTAAAAAGGCACATGGTCTGACTATCTATAGTCTAGCATTGGATCGTATCTGAGGTACCAGCTACTCGTCGTCGTCGACATCTAGGTAGAGCCCACTAGATGGGTCCTGAGTCTCATCTGCAACATTTATTAAGCAAACATGAGTACAAACGTACTAAGTAAGTCTTTAAGGCAGACCTAGTCTATTCATGCTCATGTATCAACAAGGGGAGTGGTGGAGTTTATGCAACAATGCCAGCTTTGACTCTTGGCTAACCTATACTACACATATTAATTCTTTGTTCAAGTTTTAGATATCACACACGAGTCCACTAACACCACATGAATACACCACCATGGATTCACTTCCGTCACCTACGAGAGTGCCATCCATGGTACTCACACTTGTCATGATATTTTTATGAGTAACCATCAAGTTATCTATGAACAACATAAGTTCTCCAAGTAGTCCATATTCGAGGACGCAACCACTCGAACAGATTCATACCTTGCAAGGGTGTACTTCTTCACACACACGTTCGCCACTTATCGTTATGTGCACTTAAAAGGCACCTCGTCCACCTTCAAGCGGAAGCCTAGCAAGGGAGTCGGCCACAACTGTCAACCACACAAGACCTCTAGTCCAACTTATCGCCTATTTGAGACTGAACCTGCAAGGAAGTCTGGCCAAAGTTTCCGCTATGTCCCCAAACGATATGCGTAGGGTTCCCAAGCCCACCATTCGGGTGACCCTTGGTACACCGTGCCACTACCTACCGCGTCATAGTCCACCCCTAGGTTCAGCGCTACGCACGACCTCCAGCATAGGTATAAACACCAGAAACTACTTGCAACTCCTAGACCAAGGACTAGGCAGTTGATAAGTCGAGAGAGCTTGGAGCGTCCAGAGCTCAATGTATGGTAGTAACTAGCCTTGGATCACAAACACGAAACTCAGTTCCTAAGAACAGTCCAATGAGACAATCCGCTATGTACTCCTACATAGCCTCTCATCGCTACCTTTACCAAATCGGGTTCATCATTTAACTCATCACATCAAGACAACACTGTTTCACTCCAGTTCATCACCAAGATTATCAGACCTAACACAACTCTAAGCATAGCAAGCATAGCAAGAAAAGCAGGTAAAGAACATCATGGCTCAAGAATCTCCCAGGTATGCTAGGTTGAAAGGTTTGTTTATTTACGGTGACAATGACAGGTCATGTAGATGAATGGGTTCAACTGCCGCAAATGATAGACAATTGAACGTTTGTTCTAATGCAATAAACAAGCATAGGAGCGAGAGAATGGGATGATATTGAAATGATAAATGGGGTTGTTTGCCTTGCTGGGGAGCGTGAAGGTACCCTCCTTCAATGGAATACTCATGGGTATCCTCGGAAGTAGGACCTACCGCGATACAAATAAGTAACAATCAATACACGACAAGTGCAACAATATGATGCATGATCATGGCATGGCAACATGATTGGATGAGCTAATGCAACTATCATTAGGGTTAGATGGAGTGGATTTGAATATAGGTTCAAAATCGTTCTCCATATGATATTCCATGTATTGACCTATTGCAAAATGTCAATGTTCTCCTATTTAGGTTGTTCTGGCATGCATGATAACAACACCATTGGATTCACTGGATTTTTCTGATAAATTTTCATATATAATTTATTTCAATCTGATTTACAGATTATTTTCTATGATTTTCTAAAGTTTTTAGCATTTTCTGGAATTAAATTAAATTAGAAAATCAGTTGCATCAACATGACATCAGCATGATGTCACCTGGTCAACTGGCCGTTGCCAAGTCAAACCTGACCAGCGGGGTCCACTGGTCAGTCACCCAGGCATGAAGAGGAATTAAATTAGTTGCTAATTACTAATTATTAAGATTGGGCCCACCCGTTAGTGGGTCATTAACTTAATTATTTTTTCTTAATTAACCTAACTAACCAGGGGTGCGCTTCACCTGCCTGAGACCCAGGGGGGTCAACCCCGTGGACAAACTGGCCGGGCTCGCCGGCGACACCAGGGACGGCGAAGGGGGTTGGGAATCGCCCTTCGGCGACCAAAACGACGACGGAGCGGCTGATTCGAGCACCCGCACTCGCGGACATCCAACGGGGCACACCCTAGAGGCGGAGATGGCCGGAATCGACGCTGGTGACGAGCTCAGCGACTATCGGAGCTCGGGCGAGCTTAAGGTCGTCATCATAGCGCGCAAATGGACCGGCTCTTGGTCCTACGACTCCTACGCAACTCTACAGACTTGATGGTGGCCTCGGAGATACCACCCGATCACCGAAACGTCATCGGCGATGAGCTCACGCGGCAGAGTTCCTTCGATATCGATGGAACTTGCGGCTACGGTAGGCAATCGACTACGGGGAGAGGGGGAACAGGACCGGGGGCTCACGGCGATCACGACGGCGTCAGAAGCGGGCTGGCGGACGGTCTGGAGCGGAGGTGGCCTTCGAATCCTTGCCGACCGCCGAAGGTTGAAGACGAGCTCGGGGCGGCGAAGGAGGGCTTCCGGCAGAGCTTGGCTTGGTGAGGAGCAGCAGGTCAAGAAGGAGCTAGGGAGCTACTCGGGAGCAAGGGGGAGCTGCTGGAGCGGGCGCTGTGGCAGCGAGGGAGCGGCGGCCATGGCGGACGGAGGGGAGAGGAGAGACAGAGGGGAAATGGGGAGGAGAGGGCGATCCAGACGTCTCCTGGGGCTATCCACGGCGCCAGCACGACGGGGGTGAGGCAGGCAGGCAGCTGCCGGTGTGGTAGCGCCGGCACGAGCGCACGACGGCCACACGCCCGGCCTCCTGGCTGGCAGGAGGGCGATGTCCCGGATGGGCCAGGTGGACCGGCCTGCAGCTGGGCCTCACATACTCTCATTCTCTCTATGTGTTTTCTCATTTCTGTTTTCTTTTTCTATTTTTGTCATTTGTTTTATTTTTATTAGGGCCTCCAAACCTATTTCAAAATATATTGAAATATTTTGCAAGCATAGTTTGAATATTTCAAACCTACACAAAAAGTTTCAACAATTTTGAAAGACTAAAATATTTGTAATGCTATATTTAGCAATTTCAGTAGCATTATTATTTATTTTTAAAATGCTCTATATGTTTTGAAAATTAAAATGTCCCCTGATATATTGTTGCCAATAATTATCAGGCATGGAGGCATTTTGATGGGCATTCTGGATTTGTTGAAAATTCACAACATTTAAATTGGTTTATTCAGGTGAGGTGTTAGGGTTTCTGTTGATCCCCATTTCATATTGAAGAAAAATTAAAGCATGATGCACACACACCGGCTATCACAGAGGAATGCTAACTAGGGATGTGACAACTCACCCCCACTCAAAAGAATCTCGTCCCGAGATTCAGAAGTTGTTGAGAAGAGCGCGTGGTACTCTAGTCGAAGACGATCCTCTCTTTCCCATGTGGCTTCCGTCTCGAAATGGTTTAACCACTAAACCTTGAGACACTTGATGTTTCGACGTCGAGTGGTATGCTCAGCTTGATCAAGAATATGAATAGGGTATTCTTGACAAGCAAGGTTGTCTTGGAGATCAAGTGTTTCGTGGTCTACTTCGCGGATAGGGTCCAAGAAGAAACACCTGAGTTGCGAGACGTGGAAGACATCATGAACCTTGGAAATATGCGGTGGAAGTTCCAATTGGTAGGCAACTTCTCCTCGTTTGGCAAGAATGCGAAAAGAACCAATGTAACGAGGAGCCAACTTGCCCTTGTTATTGAATCGTTGGGTACCCTTCGGAGGTGTAACCCGAAGATAAGCCTTCTTGTCAACTTCATAGGTCAAAGCCTTATGATGGCAATCATATTGGCTCTTTTGACGAGATTGGGCTGTTTTCAACTTTTCACAAATAATGTGAACTTGCTCCTCTGCATCCTGGATCATTTCCGGGCCAAAGAGTTGCCTCTCTACATTTTCTGACCAGTCCAGAGGTGTTCGACACCTTCGTCCATAGAGAACTTCAAAAGAGGCTTTGCCCAAGCTTGACTGATAACTATTGTTATAAGCAAATTCGGCGAATGGAAGACATTTTTGCCAATTCATACTGAAAGATATAACAAAAGCTCTAACAATGTCTTCCAGAATTTGATTGACTCACCCCACTTGACCACTTGACTGTGGATGGAAAACAGTGCTAAAGGATAGATGGGTCCTCATAGCATTTTGGAAGCTTTCCCTGAAACAGGAAGTAAATATACTTCCACGGTCTAGGTTAATATCCAAAGGAACACCATGAAGAGAAACTATTTGAGATACATATAACTCCGCTAGCTGGCTAGCAGTTATACTCTCCCGAACAGGAAGAAAATGAGCCACTTTGGAAAAACGGTCAATGACCACAAAGATAGCGTTATTCCCTCTCTTGGTCCTGGGAAATTCTGTGATGAAATCCATACCGACCTTATCCCATTTCCACTCAGTAATAGCTAAGGGTTGAAGGGTGCCAGAAGGCCTTTGATGTTCTGCCTTAACGCAACGACAAACGTCGCAGCTGGCAACGAACTGAGAATTTCTCAATTCATCCTAGTCCACCAGAACCTCTGGCGTAGGTCCTGATACATCTTGGTACTGCTAGGATGAATTATGAGAGGAGAGTCATGAGCCTCCTTAAGGATCGGCTGCTGAAGGTGTTGGTTCTTGGGAACCACCAAATGGTCCTGAAAGAAAACAACACCCCGATCATCTACCAAGAAACATTTAGCATTACCCCTTTTAATGTTCTTTTTGATCTGGGAAATTCCCGTATCTTGCTTCTGGGCAGCTATAATTTTATTCGTAAGGTTGGTCTTCGCCACCAAGTTGGAAAGGAATCCTTGAGGAACAATGTGAAGGTTCAACTTCCGAAATTCCTCATAGAGAAGTGGTTGACTTTGTTGTAACATCAGGTTGTTACTATAAGACTTATGACCTACTGCATCAGCCATGACATTGGCTTTCAATGGGGTGTAAGTTATCCCTAAGTCGTAATCTGTAATCAACTCGATGCGCCATCTTTGCCTGAGGTTCAAATCTGGCTGGGTGAAGATATATTTTATACTTTGGTGATTAGTGTATATTTCGCAACGATGACGCAGAAGGTAATGTCGCCAGGTTTTTAGTGCATGGACTACAACCACAAGCTCAAGATCATGTGTTGGATAATTATCCTCATGTGGATGCAACTATCGAGATGCGTATGCAATCACATGACGATCTTGCATGAGAATGCAACCTAATCCTTGTCGCAAGGCATTGCAATAGATAACAAAGTCCTTAGAGAAATCTGGTGGTACCAGTACGAGAGCAGAGGTCAGGCGCCTTTTCAGTTCTTGAAAACTATGCTCCATTGTGAGGTCCACTTGAACTTTTTATCTTTATTGAGGAGTTCAGCCAGAGGCTTCACAACCTTGGAGAAGTTCTCGACAAAGCGGCAACAATAGCTCGCTAAGCCAAGGAAACTCCAAACTTGCTTAACCGTTTCAGGTTGAGTCAAATCAAGGATGACCTGAAATCTCTCGGGATTGACAGAAATACCTTTACCAGAGATCACGTGGCCTAGGTAGGTCACTTCTGGTAACGAAAATACACACTTGGAGAATTTGGCATACAGACGATGCACTCGAAGTTTTATCAATACCAACCTTAGATGCTCGGCATGTTCATGTTCGTTCTTCAAGTAGATGAGTATATCGTCAAGGTAAACCTCAACGAATTTATCCAGGTACTCCATGAAGATCGAATTCATCAAATGAGAGAAAGTGGCCGAGGCATTGGTTAAACGAAATGACATGACATTGTACTCGCATTGGCCATAACAAGTAACAAAAGCCGTTTTTGGAATGTCCCCGTTCTAATTCAGATTTGATGATATCCCAACCTCAAATCCATTTTGGAAAAGATTGAGGATCCAGCGAGTTGATCATACAAGTCGTTGATCTTGGAGAGCGGATACTTGTTCCTTATGGTGACCAGGTTCACTGGCCGATAATCTACAACCATCCGGTCCGATCCATCGTTTTTTGATGAAGAGGATGGGGCAAGGACAAGGAGAAGAAATAGGACATATGAAACCTTTCTTCAAAGCCTCGTCAAGTTGTTCCTGAAGCTCGTCTAGTTCTAAGGGTGCCATCTTATAGGGTCTTCTGGCTATTGGGACAGTGCCTGGAACGAGTTCTATCACAAACTCTACATCCCTAACAGGTGGAATTCCTGGCAGTTCTTCTGGAAAGACATCCGGGAAGTCACAGACTATCGGAATATCTTCTAGCCCTGGAAGAGGGATAGCATTGAGGGAATAGAGTTGGCACTTGGCAGCTCGAGTTGAGACATTAACTATCTCACCCGATGGATGTGTAAGCAGAACATTACTAGTATGAGTATCGATCTTAGCATAATGGGCTTTCACCCAGTCCATGCCTAAGATGATATTGATGTCCGAAGACTTGAGAGCTATCAAAGATGCTAGAAATACTAGCCTATCCACAAGAATTTCATTGTCATGGCTCACTCTAGAAGTTTGCCATTTTGAACCAGGAGTCTGAACTACTAAAGGAGTAGGCATATCACAAAAAGACATGTTATGCAACTGTGCATAACTTTCTAAGACGAAAGAATGAGATGCTCCAGTATCAAACAAAATAGATGTTGGATGTCTATTGACAAAGAGGATACCTAGGATAACATCGGGATCCTCGAGAGCTTCTTCAGCAGAGACATGATCCACACGTCCACGAACAGGAGCTGGCTTCACATAGAAGGCATTTCCTGGCTTCCCATGTCCAGCCGGCTTGGCTTTGTGCTGGGGGCACTCACGGGAATAGTACCTTGGTTCTCCACACTTGTAATAGACAACAGTGGTGGAACGAGGAGCAACATTGGCAGCGGGACCTCCAAAAGTCCTGGCTGGAGGGTTGGGCTGAGCTGGGCGAGGCGCCTGATAGGATGGCTTCGCGGTGTACCTTGGTGGTAGAGCAGTGTTAGGAACCCACACCCGATGTTTGTTGGAGCCTGAGCCGGATGAGGAGCTGAAATCACGTGTGTGCTTCTTAGTTGCCTCATAATCGGTCTGTCCGGTCTCGGCATCGATAGCCTTGTTGACGAGAGCCTGGAACATAGCGCACTCATGCAGGCGCAGGTCTCGACGGAGCTCAGGATTAAGTCCTTTACGGAACCTAGCTTGTTTCTTGGTGTTGGTCGACACTTCCTCTGGTGCATAACGAGCAAGTTTGCCGAACTCATGGCTGTAGACATCCACTGTCAGCCTACCCCCAGTAAAGGCACATAATTCCTCTCTCTTGCGATCCATCAGCCCTTTCAGGATGTGATGGGTATGGAACGCCTCACTAAAGTCCACCCAGGTTGCTACGGGGCAAGCGGGGCGCATGGCTTCATAATTTTCCCACCACAGGTTGGCGGGTCCTTCCAGAAAGTAGGTGGCAAAATTCACCTTATTGGCCTCAGATACATTAGCTGCTCGGATTTTGCGGGACATGTTTGTCAGCCAATCATCAGCTTCGAGTGGGTCGACGGAGTGATGGAACTTGGGTGGGCAGAACTTGATGAAGTCATTGAGAGACACACAATCATTGCGCTCATTGCGGGGAGGATGCGCTATATTCTGCTCAATACGTTCCAACAACCTGTTGGTCTCCCTTTTATTCCGCTCAGCTTCGAGCATCACCTCCACCAGAGAGGGCGGCTGCGGTAGGTTCTCTTGTCTGGCCTGGCTTCCCTAGCCCTGCTCGAAGGCAGGCGCGGGGTTATTCGTAGTTGACGCCATCCTGGGAAAACAAACCCACAGATTAGACAAAGAAGACATCAACTCTAATATATGAGATGAGAAATGTACAAGACAACATGGCATGCATGGGTAAACACCCGAACAATATGGTAATAAACAAACTGCCATATGAACACCATGATTCATACACACCATGACATAGTTCAGTACAAGCCCAAGCTGAAGTACAAACTACGGAAAGATGATACAACTCATCGGAGGCATTACAAGCTTCCTATACATTATCTATCTACATCTCCGGAACTCAACTCACACCTTAGTCATATCCCACAAGACATGCATGACTGTGGCAATACAACTGCTACAATACTAATACTAACATACATGCACTCAAGCGTCGCTGTAGAACACCTCATATAGGTTGCCCCCATGACCCGGGAGTTGAACCTGAGGATCTGGGAACACCCTGGCCTGAGATCCCTGGAAACCGTAAGGACATGGATGTGGCCTAGGTCCCCTGGGTGGTGGCAACAATGGTCCTCGAAGAGGAGTGACGCCTCCAACATCGGGCCAGTCTACGCGAGCTAGCAGATGAGTCCGTGATGGGTTCAACATCTCCAAATCTCCATAGCCTGTCTGCACGACAGGTGCTAGCTGCGTCAAGGTTGTCCAAAGACGTGCACGTGTAGCATAAAGCTCCATGCGAAGAGCACGTGCATCACAATCCCTGTTCTCCAACATCTGAGCGGTCACCTGAAGCCTAGGGTCCTCATGGGAGTGATCATAATAGGGTGGACTAAGATAACCATTCTCTCCTCCTAGTGTCGCTGGAACATAACAGAACTCAGTGTTCTGTAGCAATCCATGATGAAATGTCATGATAGTCAACATGGTGTAGGCGGCCTCCTAAACTGCCATATCTATGGTAACACCTAATACATAAGTCCAATGAAGCGGCTCTGCAGCTCCAGGATATGATGGATACATCCTAACAATACACAGATATTGGCTCTGGTTGAAGTCACGGAACTGTTCGTCCACTGTATACTCTAGGTACCAACAGTAACTAGTCTCCATCATAACTCTGACTAGAATGGCTGTGTGACCCAATACATCAATGCACCCGGTCAAAGGACCACCTGACAAGAGGGACGAGGGGGCATCTGAAATAGAGAATAATGCAAAGGCATTAGAGATCCTAGCATAAATCGGATAACATAATGGTTGTAATTGCTAAAAAAAGGATTTTGAGACAACCTGCAAAATATTGGATAGTATAACCACTTAACTTTCTAGTCTCAAATTTCTAATCCAACTGATTGTCACACAGAACATGACTTGAATACCGGAGTTCACTTCCAAGCAAGCTAGCTACTAGTCCATGGTTAGTAACTCGTCATCCTAAGAAATAGATGAGAAGCCTAGCTCTTAACCCCGTAGAAAAGAAGAAGGTGACTCAGAATAGAATGACTCGGGAAGAGGAGTAAAAAGAGCCTTACGTTCCCTTCCACAATAAATTCCCTTACATTTCAAAAGTGTTTCTAGACTCAGCTTCGACCAGTTTGTCTTGGTAATCCTACACTCAGTCAGGCTCTGATACCAATGCTATCGGGACCCCGATCCTAAGTCATAAGAATCCAGCCTATAACACATCACAACACTTTGTGGCCTCACGCACGATAATCTCCATGGTTGCCACCTTACCTGGGCCAAGACCGTTTGCGTCTTTTGGCTCACGTATGCGAATATGTTGCTAGCATTCATACGACAAAGAACCTGGGTCGACATGACTAGTCATAGAACCCAAGTGGCAGATCCATATAGGGACATGCATACATAACCCAACAATGCAGGTGTCGGCCTCAAGCGTGTGTAGACGAGTCCTAGCAAGCTACAAGGACTCCATTACGCCGTTGGACATAAATTTTATCACTTCACGTAGACGAGTCGTAGCAGGCTACAGGGACTCCATTACACTACGAGACTTTGCCCTTAAGGGACAGACACAACAGCAAAGATGGATACATGCCGGTCAATCAATGTGTCCTGAGTTGTAGCTTGGTGGAAGCACAAAGAGCCAGTTCCCCGTAAAGAGTACTACTAAAGGCACATGACTAGGTGTCGAATCTCATACATACCGTTGCACGTCATATGTACGCACGAATTGCCCGATGTGCATAGATACGACTATGGCATCACAACATAACCATACATCAATACAACTTTTATTTAGGAGGCTCGGAGGATCTTTGCATAATATATTCATACAGGTAGGGGTCACATGACCCGACACTCAAGTCATACAAGCAAATTCATACAAACCAAGCGGAAGCTTAAAGTTGTCTGAGTACAGACAGATGAAACGGTAAAAAGACACATGGCCTGACTATCTACATTCCATCAAGTTAGCTATGAATAGCATAAGTTCTCCAAGTAGTCCGTGTCCGAGGATGCGGCTATGCAAACAGATTCATACCCTGCAGGGGTATACTTCTTCACACACGCGTTCGCCACTAATCGCTATGTGCACTTAAAAGGCACCTCGACAACCTTCAAGCGGAAGCCTAGCAAGGGATTCGGCCACGACCGTCAATCACACAAGACCTCTAGTCCAGGTTATTACCTATTTGAGACTGAACCCGCACGGAAATCCGGCTGAAGTTTCCGCTACGGCCCCAAACGGTGTGCGTAGGGTTCCCAAGCTCACCATTCGGGTGACCCTTGGTACACTATGCCACTGCCTACCGCGCCGTAGCCCACCCCTAGGGTCGGAGCTTCACACGACCCACAACATAGCTACAAACACCAAAAACTACTTGCAACTCCTAGACCAAGGACTAGGCAGTTGATAAGTCGGGAGAGCTTGGAACTCCTGAAGCTCAATGTATGATAGTAACTAGCCTTGGATCACAAACACGGAACTCAGTTCCTAAGAATGGTCCCAATGAGACAATCACAAATATAGCCTATCATCGCTACCTTTACCAAATTTGGTTCATAATTGAGCTCATCACATCAGGACAACACTGTTTCACTCTAGTTCTTCACCAACATGAATCAGACCTGACACAACTCTAAGCATAACAAGCATATCAAGCAAAACAGGTAAAGCACATCATGGCTCAAGCATCTACCAGGTATGCTAGGTTGCAATGTTTAGATATTTACTGTGACAATGACAAGTCATGTAGAGGAATGGGTTCAACTACCGCAAATGATGGACAATTGAACGTTTGTCCTAATGCAATAACCAAGAGCGGGAGAGAGAGAATGGGATGATATCGAAATGATCAATGGGATTGCTTGCCTTGCTGTTGAGCAGGAAGGTACCATCCTTCAATGGAATACTTGCAGGTATCCTCGAAAGTAGGACCTACCACTACTAGGAAAAGGCCTGCTAGTGGCGCACCTGTTTTGGCCACTAATGGCGCACTACAGGTGTGCCACTAGTAATTAATACTAATGGCGCACCCCTGGTGCACCATTAGTATATCACATGGTGCGCCATTAGTATGCCTCCCAGGGGGCTATATTTACCTTGTGCTCTGGCTTACTAATGGCGCACTTGTAGATGATGCGCCACTAGTGTGCTTACTGCAGTGCGCCACTAAAGTGTAGAGTGGTGCACCACTAGTATGAATATTAGGGATTTTTTTCTTTTCTGATATTTGCACAGGTTACAAAACATATTACTGCATAGAATATAGACAACACAACATATAAATAGCAGATTTATCAAATACAATAGAAGATTAGTCTTCAAATACAATTCATCATATTAGTCTCCGAATTTAAAATACCGAACAAAGTTAGAACATTACAAGTCTCGAGACCGCGACTAGCGAGTTTGTCCTCACATTACAAGTCGATATCGATCATCTAAACTACCATCACATAGAAGAGAGCTGCGGTCATCACGATGAGCATCATCGCGATGAAACTGGTCTTCATCCGGTTCCTCCAACGCTCCCTCCTCTCTCCCGCTAGATAGCGCGCGTATCTAGCTTCCGCCTCCGCCCTAGTGGTGTACCCTTTGTAACTGTTACCGCTGAAATGGTGAACCTGTCTCCGACACTCCTCACAGTTGTCGTAGACTCCGGGAACCTTACCCTTGTACACGACATACGACGGCATCTCTATGCACTAGCCAAACAAAACGTTAGTATCAATTCACAGACAATACGTAAGCAATATATAACTATGCAACAAAAGGATCGAAAGAGAAAAGCAACACATTAATAGCACGATTCATGGTCCTACTAATAAATAGCATCGATCACATATAAGTTGAACGACTGTCCAAACCAAAGCGACATACAAGTTCATTAAAGTTTAATATTACAACATGAGCCAATCGACATTTCAGAACTACATAGCATCACTACTTTCGACTCGACTTAGGGACCGGAGCGTGGATGAAGCCGCCGTCTTCCGTGATGGTCATGAAATCACGGGCGTTGTCAGCCTGCATTTGTAGTGTTGTTTCTATCTCACCGTTGGACGGTTGATATCTGAGGTAGAACTGCCCCGAGGTACGAAGGACATCTTGTTGGATGATTTCCACAAACTCCGACTGGATGTGATGGAATTCTTGTCTGATGTCCGCGTCCTGGATTGCGGACAAGCGTGTGGCCCAATCTTTGAGATTATTTGGTAGCAGAAGGTGATGCTGGTCCCGTACGATCGCCCATGTGATGGAGGGCGTAGTTGGCATCATTCTGACTGCCAGGCGGCTTCTTGACGCAGGGGAACGTCGTATTGTGGGTGAACACATGCTTGCCGTACCTATGAATTGTCCTGCTGAAGGTGCCTCTAGATCTGGCGTAGCCGAGGAGAACATCATCAAGAACTTTCTTGATATTTGTGTAGTCTTTCTTCGACTGACGGTTCGAGTCGAAATACATGGCCATGGCATATTTCGGGCTTAAGAGGATGAGTGTGCAATGTGTGTCACTGCACAAAACACGGAATGTTAGAAAAAAAAAGAACGATAGAAATCTAAGAAATCATATGTTACGGGGCGATGAGGGGATGACTTACTTGGGAAAGTAAGGCACGAGGAAGTTATGCTTATCTGGGTTTGCCAGAATGACGCCTTCGAGGTGTGAACTCGCGACTTGCCGGTCCCCAGCGCTGCCCAAGATCTTGGCACGCATGTAGAAGGGGTCGACTATCACGATGTCTGGGGTCTTGTCTCTAATGATCAACATCTCCATACTCAGCAAAAATAGCCGAACGAAGGTGTAGTGCAGCGAATGAAGGTTAAACATAGCGAAGATGTCATCAAACCGCAGGACGATCGTACCCCCAATGATGCTATCCACAAAGCCCTTGCCCTCTGGCACCTTGGCCACGAAAACCGGGTATGCCACATCATTCTCGGAGAAACGCCGCTTCTCCAAAGAAAGAACACTGTCATGCAAACTCCACATAGCACCGGTTGCACAATTGAGCAGATTAGTCGATAGCATCGGCCTACCCGCCACATGCACCCTCCTCGAGATATGCTTAGGTGAAGGTGGCCCGTCCTGAGCAAGGATCGTACTCGGTGCCGGCTGGCTCGCACCGCCCTTGTTATTCTTTCTTTTCTGTCCCTTCTTCTTCTGCTGTAATGGGATCGAGTTCTGCTCACAGACCGCCATCTTGAGTGCGTTGGGGCTGATAATATTTCGCACCTTAGCTATCTGAGGCTCGGTGAAGGCGGCAGCTGGAGGCGTTTCCTTAGAACTGAACGCCAGACGACGCCTGTTGCAATTGGGTTTCTCCGCGGTACCAGCTAGATCGCGGTCATCTTTTGCACGGTTGGGTTCTTGAGAAGGAGGCCCGCAGAATTCGTCACCGTACCCATGTTCCGCCAAGTACTTATCGACGTTGGTAAATGTACCGTCTTCATCATCATCGTCCGGATCCTATGCCATATGCATGTCCGGATCCTGTGCCATATGGATGTCCGGCATGTCCGGTAGCGTTGCGGCGGTCTTGCCATGCCTTGGCGCCGGCACGACTAGCGGTGTTGTCTTTGGGGTGGTGTCCCCCGCCCCCAAACGAATCTGTCTCTTCGGCCAAAGCAGGGGCCAGCTTACGCAGGCGCTGAGGGTCATCACATCATCTTCGTCGTCCCCAGCGGCTCGAATCGGAGGTAACAAGTCGTCGCAGCCTGGCAGCACCCGAACCAGATCAACCATATACACGGTGGGTGTCGGATTACCATGGAACACGGGGTTGCCCGGTGGAACGATTCTGCCCTTGGCGACATTGATCAACTCGCCTCCCATGAAGTGCAGGAGAGTGCATGGAACGTCGGCAGCGCCCTACGAAAACATGTAGGGTGTCAGGGATGCCCAGTCAAAGGCAAGGAGATGAAGTCATCGGTCGAGAGGCTAAGTTACCGTGATGGCGTTGAGCTCGGCTAATGTCGAGGCACCGCTAACGGCAGGCGTGCAACTGATGGAGTGGCTGCTTGCTGCCGAGGTGTCGGCCGGCGTACACCCGGGTGCATTAAGCTCCAATGCCCGTGCCGGTGCCGGAGACACCAATGGCGCCGCCTGCGCGTTGTGTGAGTTGCTGGCCGTGAAGCTGGGAACCGGCGGCGGCCCCTCTTGGTCGCTCGCAATCCACGTTTGCAGCCCCTGAATCAAGGTAGGCACAATGGCGATGAGCGTCGTTCCTAGTTGTTGTTGCACTTGCTCTTGGACCATCTCCGGAATCCGCGCCACTTGTGCCTTGAGTTCTTGAACCTCGCGTGACTGGCTTTCCGAGTTGGTCTTTCTCTCCTTTCGCACACCAGCGTTATAGTATGACGACCATTTTGTGGACAAGCCTTTGCCGTCCACACGACCAGCTGACGACGGCTTACTGAACTTATCCTTGTTTTTCATTACGTTCAACGCCCTATTTAAAGTGTTGTCCCAAGGGGAGCTCTGAGACGACCCCGCGCTACTTCTTTCAGTCTCCTAAGGAAGGAATGTGAACCATTTAGAAATTTGCCTTCATTAATTAGAATGCAACCATATGATCTAATTACGCGGGGGTGTATTCCTTACCAAAACACGCTCAAGCGCCTTGGTCTTTGCATTTGTGGTAAGCTCCTTTGTTACCGGGTCCACCTTGTACCAGGCCCTGACATAGTTCCTGGTCTGCTTGTCATGGTATTTCTCGAAGCGGGGCGGTAGGCCTTGCTCGGCACGCTCCGCGTCCTCCTTGTCCCATATATGTTCCGCCACTCTGTAACCGCCGGGACCGAGTTGGTGGACCCCTAAGTTCAAGTCCTGCATATCTTCCCCCCACTGACTTGATTCCACGGTTGCGCTGCTCTCGCACTTGATCTTGAACTCCTTGTAGTCATCTTCGCTGATCGAAGGATTTTTTGCATTGATATTCTCATAACTATCACCTTTGTCAATCATTTTCTTCACCATGCTTTTCCAAGTAGACAGGGCCGTGCTCATCTTCGTGAGGGGGCACTGTTCACTTTATTCCCTGAGAGGCGTGTGTTTGCGACGTCACCGGGGAACTTGTATCATTCGTGCAGCTTCGTCAAGAGGAGGCTGCGCAAATTCCCTCGGTCAGGATGACTTAGGATCTCGGTGTTGATCGAGACGGTGCTCCGGAGAATGCACCCGAGCTGAAACGAGTACCCCTTGACTAATTCTTTGGGCGCCGTTGGATTCCCCTCGGAGGACACTTCAGTAAATTTCTCCTTGACGGTGCCGAGCACGTTCGGGCGCCGGTCCTTCCGTTGCCTCTTGGGTTGGGTGCCATCTGTGCGTGCGCTGCCATCATCAGTGGTGTCATCCTCGACGGCACCATCAGTGGTGTCATCCCCGATGCCACTAGGGGTTGTGTAGTCGGGATCGGTGTCTTCCGCGGCGTCCTCATAGCGGTGAGGTTCTACCTCCATCTCCTGGGACAGCTCCCAGAATGCCTTGCTCGAACCGCTGGCCTCATCGTTGTGGGCTATGTTTCGCTCTAAATAGGAAAATAGTTTGGTCAAAAAGTTGGTTATTGTCAAGAGCCTACAAAACTGAATTTTGGAAATCTACAGAATGAAGAAGCTAAGGGCTGCAAATGCCCGCAAGGCTTCAAGGATGACGACATAATGGCTCAGTGTTATTTAAGGGTTGGTTTGTGAATAATTATCATGGTCCCATCATTTAGGGTTTGTCGACACCGAGGCATCCTAAGATAATGCTGCTCAAGATTCAAGGCCGGAAGGAGGGCACGGTCCAGGTATATATGTATACAATATTTGTTGATAATAAGAAGCTGTTCAGGTGACAATGTGTGTATTGATTTGGTGGTTGTGTTGCGGACGTAGGTGGTCAGAATGATCGAACCACAGAATCACCCATTGGAGCTAAGTGGCAAAGCAAATATTTTCAAAAAGTATGAGAATATGATTTGCATAACAAGTGACAGAAATGTGTGGTTCGTAGGGCGGAGTCGCATTACTTCAATTGCTGGTTTTGGAGGGCAAATCATTGTTAAATGGTCTAAGAGCCGGAAGAGCAACAAGAGGGCAAAACGAGGAAGGAATAAGAAGAGGAGGAAGGTTTGGTTCTCAAACATTGTTGAGACAATCTGTCCAATCGAAAGCTCAGAAACTGATGACACAAGCAGTGACAAGTATGTAAATAACATTTGTCCAATTAATTACAGTGTTTTTATTTCATTGATGGAACTGTGTGACAATTCAAGGGTGTAGTATGACAGACTTTACAAGTTTAGGTGCATGTGGGCAGAGCAGACTAGGAAGAAAATGATTAGGGGAATTCAAACTCTGGCCCATGCATTAGTCGCAATTACCCCATATGTCCTATCTTTAGCAAAGTCATGCTAAAATTCACGGAAAATTTCAGCATGACCTTTGCTGACAATAGGACATATGGAGTAACCGAATTTGCTAGAACAGAAGTTAATCGACATTCCGACAAACTCAAGGGCCTCTCGGGGTACCTAAAAAATCATTATCCAATGAAGGAATTGTGCCGCACACTGCTACCTCACACTGCTGCCAAAATCATTATCGACATGCTGAATGCGCGCTACGGGTGTGTCACCTCGGATCATATACTTGCATATAAGGGGAGAAAGGCGAGAGAAGTCACCTCGGCAACAAGGAGACCCATCGCAGCTTCTCCTTGGCCCCCTTCACACAGCCAAATGGGAGCAAACTGCACAAAAGACATGAATCAGATGCGGAGCAAACTACATATTAGTGATATCATCAGTATAGCTGGTTAGACATGCATCTAATTAACTCTTGCTGGCGATGCAGACCAAGAATTCAAAAACTTGCAAGCTTAAAAATTCAGGAAATAAAGTACCTCATCTCTGCAGCCGTCTATCTGGCTAACTAATGCGAAAATACAACAATGCAACGTTGGATTGGTTAGCTTCTCTGTAGTACTATAGATCCAACTAGTAATCTTGGTAATACTGCACCCCATTCTTATAGCTATCTATCTGACCAACGGGTAATTGATCTTATAAATAGAGGGGCTCTGAATTGTATGATATCGTCGTGGAGGCAGGCGTGGTTCCGACAGTGGGAGCAGCTGTACACCCGCGGCCCGACCAATTCCGCCATCTATAAATCTCTTGCATATTACCAATCCGATTCGATCGAATTATATCTCCATCTATAAATCTCCTGCATATTTGAAACGAAAATCCAAGAAATTAACCATTGTAGGCTAATTTGTTATGACGATGATTCCAGTTGAGCGAGCTGGTAGTTAATGATGGATCATGAGGAGACGAGTGTAAGTGATCCATGACCAATGACCATGAATATTTGTCAGTCGCCATCTTCTTTGCCCTGTTGATGGCTTCAAGCATACCCATATAGTAATATACAGATGATACAAAAAAATATATCGCCGGTAACAATCCAGAGGCCGTTTCTTTTCGCTGTACATGTTTGTTTTGTTTTGTGCATGGACTAGTGAAAAATCAGTGGTGGTGATCAACTGAAGAAGCCTCTGATCTGATTGAAAGAGGCCAAGAAGCATACATACACATACCTTGGTTGCCACCTGACCAACTAGGAGCTCCTTGGGCACTCAGCGATGGCGCGCAGATTGGACGCGCCGACAGCGGCCAGCGGTGGTCGAAGGAAGGCCGGCCGGCCGGGAAGGAAGGAAGGGGAATCGAGGGGAAGACCTAGCTTGGTTGGCTTCTTGCTTGTGCTAGAACCAAATCGGGTAATTGGTCAGGCCGAGGGTGTATATCTGCTAAAGGCTGGCAGTCGCCGGAAAGGTGGGGATGGGAAGCGGCGGCCGCCAGAGAGTGGGGCGGGTGGGGGGAGGGGGCGAGACGTGCGGCGGCGGCGAGAGGAGGGTTGCAGGGGCGAGAGGAGGCCGGCAGGGCGAGGTGGGGAATATGTATTAGGTAGGGGTGCTAGCAATGGCGCACTGGGAGGGGTGCGCCACACATACAGATAGCAATGGCGCACTTCCCAGGGGTGCGCCATAAGTATATCCATAGCAATGGCGCACCACTGAGGGGTGCGCCATAAGTAACTTTTTTTTAGTTGCGTCTAATAATTTTTTATTTGTTATTTGAAAAAATTTATGAATATGAAAAAATTTATGAATATGAAAAAATATCATCAAATTTGTTATTTGAAAATATCATCAAATTTGTTATTTGAAAATATTTGAAAAAAATTCATAAAAATTGGTATACCAATGGCCGGCGCACCTCCTAGGGGTGCACCTTCCATATTTTTTTTGGATTTTTAGTTGCATTCATTTGTGAATTGGTAAAACATTTATGAATATGAAAATATTTATGAATACAATCGAGAAATGAAGGCTACAATTTAAATACAATCGATCTTAGCTAGCTATCTGTTCACAATCTTCTTGCCCTTATTTTTTGCAAATGGAGTTCTTCTTTTGAACGGACGTCCTTTAGGTAGGGTGATCCTGCTTCTTCTTGTGGTGTATGCTGGTACTTCATCGTCGTCGTCATGTTCCATCTTCGTGTCCCCGTACTTGTCGAAGTCTTGCTCATTGGCGACTCCATCCATTCGGATGATCTTCCTTTTGCCTCTCCTCACGACAACACGACTGGGCTTTGACGGGTCGGTAATGTAGAAGCATTGGTCCACTCGGGAAGCCAGTACCCATGGCTCATTTTTCGCGGTGGCGTTTGCGCCCACGGTCTTGGATTTGGCTTTGAGTATAACCATGGTGGTGAAATACCGGTCTTCTTTTAGGATGCTCTTGGCCCATCTGACACGGAACATCGGGACCTTCTCTCTAGTGTAGCTCAGCTCCCAGATCTCCTCGATCCTTCCATAGTATCTGTCCTTGTCGTTACCGGCGTAGGATTCCATCGTTAACCCAGAGTTCTGATAACCATCGCTCTTCATGTCCTTTCCCTCGGTGTAGAATGTGTAGCCGTTGATATCGTACGCCTCATACGTCATCAGGTTGTCCTCGGCGCCCTGTGACAAGGCGAATATGAGTTGTTCTTCCGCGGAACCATCCTCATGTAAAGGGTACGATAGAAGCTTCTTCTTGAACCAACGCGTGAAACATGAGTTGTGCTCTTTGATTATATCTCCGTCCGTCCTCTGTTGGCCTCGGTCATTGTACGTCTTCTCAATAAAGGTTTTGTGGTCTACCACCCAAGGATCGACCACGTCTATGTGTTGTAGCGCGACTAGGTTTGCTCTTTCAAAGTCGGCGAGTCGACCCTCGAAGTCGACATGCATTTCGCGGTGACCCTCACGGTGACCCCATCCATCGAGCTTGCCGAGGTGCCTGTGGACGGGCAGACCAATGGGGCTCTCGATGCCTAGGTATTTCGTGAAGTAGGAGATGCACTCTTCGGCCAGAAAGCCCCTGGCTATGCTTCCCTCTGGACGTGACATGTTACGAACGTATCCTTTGATGACACCATTCATCCTTTCGAACGACATCATGTTGTGCAGGAACGTCGGCCCGAGTTGGATGATATCCTCCACGATATGGACCAGCAGATGCACCATAACGTCGAAGAATGCGGGCGGGAAGTACATCTCAAGCTCGCATAGTATCACCACGATCTCTTCCTGTAGCCTTCTGAGTTGCCTCATGCCAACCGACTTCCAAGAGATGACATCGAAAAAGTTGCATAGGCCAAATAGCGTTTCACGGACATGTGCGTCCATGATCCCCACGGATTGCAACTGGAAGTATCTACGTCATCAGCATGTGACAGTCGTGAGACTTCATCCCGCTGAACTTCTGCTTCGCTGAGTCTAGGTATCTGCTTATCTTCCCCGCGTAACCGTAAGGAAGTTTTACTCCTACGAGGAAAGTGAAAAACTGATCGATCTCCTCCTGACTTAGAGTGAAGCACGCGGGAGGGAAGTCATTTCCGGTCTTCTTGGCATTTTTGCCTTTGCGACGACTTTCCGTGTCCTTCTTCGCCTCATCATCATCATCATCATCATTATTAGCATGAAGCTCCTCCCTGATGCCCATTGATTTCAAGTCTGCCCTTGCTTTCGGCACATCTTTGGTCCTCTCTAGCATGTTAAGCAGGGTACCAAGCAGACTCTCGCACACGTTCTTCGTGATATGTATGACATCAAGGCTGTGAGGCACATGGAGGATCTTCGAGTACGGCAAGTCCCAGAAAACATACCTCGTTTGCCATACCTTCAGCAGCGGCTCTGGCGCCTTTCGCTTCTTTCTCGGCTCTGGCGCCTTTCCCGGTGGTGGGCACTCTTTCCAATTTTTCAACAGCTTGTCTATTTCCTCGCCGCTCCTCGTACGCACGCGTCTTCGGGGTTTGGCTTCACCATCAAACAGATCCTTGCATTTTCTCCATGAGTCATTGTCGCGAAGCCACCTTCGATGTCCCATGATCACGGTTTTCGAAGACCTGGGATCTCTGTCTAGCTGGCTATACGTTGTGTCATCCAAGCACCTGACGCATCCAGAAAATCCATGGACCACCTGCCCCGCGACATATCCGTAACCGAGATAGTCGTGCACCGTCGTGAGCAGTGCGACTCTCATAGGGAAATATTCTTTCTCTGCGGCATCCCACGTATTGGCTGGCGTTTTCCACAGCGTGTCTAGCTCCTCTTTCAGCAGCCCCAGATACAGATTGATGTCGTTCCCTGGTTGTTTCGGCCCTTCAATTAGCATACTCATGTGTATGTACTTCCTCTTCATGCACAACTAGGGGGGAAGGTTGTACATCCACACAAACACAGGCCAGGTGCTATGTGTGCTTCTCTGGCTGCCAAATGGATTGATTCCATCGGTGCTCACGCCCAGCACGATGTTCCTTGGATCATTCCCAAATTCTGGGTGTTCGAAGTTCAACGCTTTCCACTGGCTCGCATCCTTAGGGTGACTCAGCATCTTGTCTTTTTTATTTATCTCTGGATCATTTGCGTCATCTTCTCGCTTCTTCTCCTCCCCATCCACGTGCCAATGCAGGAGCTTTGCTACCTTAGGGTCCGCGAAATACCGCTGCAGACGAGGAGTTATCGGAAAGTACCACACCACTTTTCGAGGAGCTTTCTTCCTCTTCTTGTATCGAGTGACGCCGCACACTGGACATATGGTAGACTCCGCGTGCTCGTCCCAATAAATGATGCAATTGTTCATGCACACATGTTATTTCACGTGCGGTAAATCCAGAGGACACACGATTTTCTTCGCCTCCTCGAAATTGGTCGGGCACTTGTTCCCCTTAGGAAGACGTTCGTGCGAGAATGACATGTTCTCGTCGAAGCATGCGTCGGTCATTTTGTGTTTTACCTTCATCTCCAGAGCCATGAGCGTTACTTTCAGGCGGGTATCCTCTGGCCTGCATCCTTCATACAATGGAGTAACCGTGTCTATCTCCAGTTGATCCAGCTTGGCTTTCTTCGGCAGGCAGCTCTTAAGTTATCCGTCTGCTTGACAAGCAGCTCTTGAATATGAGGGTCTTGCACCCAGCCCATCGATGGTCCATCGTCGTCTGCTCCGGCATCTTCATCTTCATGATCATGCCCTTCATCTGCTCCGGCATCTTCCTCATCATCATGTCCGGCATCTTCTACATGATGACTATGTATTGCATCTACTTCGTGATCATGTCCTGGAGATTCTTCGTCTTCTCGCCCGCCCTCGCCGCGGTTGTCTTGATCATGCCCTTCCTTATTTCTTGCCCGGCCCCCATGGACGACTTCATAATCATCTTCATCACCTTGCCACCGATAGCCATCCATGAAACCATGCAAGAGAAGGTGGTCCCGCACCTGTACGGAATCTGGGTCCATAAGGCTCCTCAGCTTGCATCTTCGACACAGACATCTTATCTCCGTCTCGTTCTTTTGAAGCATCTCGGCCTTCGTGGAGCTCAAAAACCTATTCACGATGCCTTCGGTCATCGTGCAGACCATGGTCTCCTACGGGGTAGAGGAAAATGATATTTTAGAACCAAGAAAAAATTTGGCATGACTTTGCCTAAAAATAGGACCAAAAAGAATGCATAGTGCCAAATTCTCGCCGAAACGGAAATGAATCAACATTCCGGCAAAATATTGGCAACTATCACATTTCAAATACTGGTACCTGCAAACACAAACATATATGCAACACCACAAACATATGCAACACCACAAACATACATAGATCTAGCTAGGCCATAAAAAGTGCATGTGCACGTTGTTGGAGGGAGAAAAAAGTAGATCTACAACATAAAGAAAGCTTTCCCCTTACTTACCTATCAAGAAAGGTAATTTAACCACTTAATTTGGATGAATCTATGGTGCAAATGAGGTGAGGAGGAGGAGGCAGCCGAAACAAGCTTGGAGGAGGAGGTGGAGAGAATGAAGTGGGAAAAGTGAGTGTGGTAGGTGGCTGTCCAAAATATCTAGTTGGTCCCAGGTTACTAATGGTGCGCCACCTACAAATGCGCCATTAGTAACCCTGGTTACTAATGGCGCACAAGTTAGGTGGTGTGCCATTACTAGTTTTGCAAAAATAAAAATAAAAAAAATGTTAGTAGTGGCGCACCGTGTGTGTGGTGTGCCATTACTAGTTTGAACTACTAATGGCGCACTATAACTGGTGCGCCATTACTAGTTATGAACTTTTTAAAAAAAATGTTAGTAGTGGCGCACCAGGTGAGTGGTGCGCCATTACTAGTTATAACTAGTAATGGCGCACTGTGCCTTGGTGCGCCATTACTAGTTTTGGAAAAAAAAGTTTGTTAGTAGTGGCGCACCGTGGGTGTGGTGCGCCATTAGTGTCCATCACACTAATCGCGCACCAACACATGGTGCGCCACTGCTATATAGTAGTGGCGCACCACATGTGTGGTGCGCCATTAATGTCCATATTATCTATAGCCCTTTTCCTAGTAGTGTACGGCGATACAGATAAGTAACAATCAATACACGACAAGTGCAACAATATGATGCATGATCATGACATGGCAACATGATTGGATGAGCTAATGCAACTATCATTAGAGTTAGATGGAGTGGATTTGAATATAGGTTCAAAATCGTTCTCCATATGATTTCATGCATTGAACTATTGCAAAATGTCAATGTTCTCCTATTTAGGTTGCTCTAGCATGCCCGATAATAGCACCATTGGATTCATTGGATTTTTCTGATAAAGTTTCATATATAATTTATTTCAATCCGAGTTACAACTAATTTTCTATGATTTTCTAAGGTTTTTAGAATTTTGTGGAATTAAATTAAATTAGAAAATCAATTATTGCATCAGCATGACATCACCTAGTCAGCTGGCCATTGCCAGGTCAAACCTTACCAGTGGGGTCCACTAGTCAATGACCTAGGCACTAACAAGAATTACATTAGTTGCTAATTACTAATTATTAAGATTGGGCCACCTATTAGTGGGTCATTAACTTAATTAATTTTTTTATTAACCTAATTAACCAGGGCTGGGCCCCACCTGCCAGTGATCGAGGGGGGTCAACCCCGTTATCAAATTGGTCGGGCTCGCCGGCGTTGAGCTACCGGCGACGCCAGGGATGGCGGTGGGGGTCGGGAATCGCCCTTCGGTGACCAAAACGACGATAGAGCGGCTCATTTGAGCTCCCGCACTTGCGCACATCCAATGGGTCACACCCCAGAGGTGGAGATGGCCGGAATCGACGCCGACGATGAGGTCGATGGCTGCCGGAGCTCGGGCGAGCTCGAGGTCGTCATTATAGTGCGCAAATGGACCGGCTCTTGGCTCCTACGGTGCCTACACAAATCTACAGACTCGATGTTGGCCTCGGAGAGACCACCTAATCACCGGAACATCGCCAGCAATGAGCTCACGTGGTGGAGCTCCTTGGATCTCGATGGAACTTGCGGCTATGACAGGAAATCGACTACGGAGAGAGGGGTAACAGGACCGGGGCTCACAGAAATCATGAAGGCGTCGAAAGCGGGCTCGGGGACGGTCTGGAGCGGAGGCGGCCTTCGAATCCTTGCCAGCGGCAGAAGGTTGAAGACAAGGTCAGGGCAGCGAAGGAGGGATTCCGACGAAGCTTGTCTTGACGAGGAGCAGCAGCAGGTCAAGGCGGAGCTAGGGAGCTACTCGGGAGCGAGGGGGAGCAGCTAGAGAGGGCGCTATGGCGGCGAGGGAGCGGCGGCCATGGAGGATGGAGGGTAGAGGAGAGACAGGGGGAATGAGGAGGAGAGGGCGATCCAGACGTCTCCAGGGGCTATCCACGGCGCTAGCGCGATGGGGGTGAGGCAGGTAGGCAGCTCCTGGCATGGCACCACCGGTGCGAGCGCACGGCGGCCACACGCCCGACCTCCTGTCTGCCAGGAGGACGACGACCCAGATGGGCCCGGTGGGCCGGCCTGCAGCTGGGCGTCAGGTATTCTCTCTCTCTCTCTCTTTTCTCATTTCTGTTTCCTTTTTCTATTTCTGACATTTGTTTTATTTTTGTTAGGGCCTCCAAACCTATTTCAAAATATATTGAAATATTCTGGAAGCATAGTTTGAATATTTCAAACCCGCACAAAAAGTTTCAACAATTTTGAAAGACTAAAATATTTGTAATGTTTTATTTAGCAATTTCAGTAGCATTATTATTTATTTTTAAAATGATATATTTGTTTTGAAAATTAAAATGTCCCCTGCTATATTATTGCCAATAATTATCACACATGGGGGGCATTTTTGATGGGCATTTTGGATTTTTTGAAAATTCACAACATTTCAATTGGTTTATTTAGGTGAGGTGTTAGGGTTTCTGTTAATGCCCATTTCATTGTGAAGAAAAATTAAAACATGATGCACACACACATGCTATCACAGAGCAATGCTAACTAGGGATGTGACAGCCGTTGACACCGCAACGGTCACAAGTGAGGTGGGCATCATGGGCAATGCGGCTGGCACATGCGGCATCCCCGTCCAGTCCCCCACGGACGGAGATGGAGCAGGAGATGCGGGAGAGGAGAAAATACAACAACAACTTGGCGAGCCTGACCCTGAAGCCGTGGGCGAGGAAAACGACTGTTCTCCGCGTCCCCACCGCTCTGATGGTCGCGGCTGCCTCGGCGGCGCTCGGTATGGTGCGAGCCGTGACCCTTCACTGCGCCCGTCACCGGCAGGGCTACTGGGCGTGCGTGCCGTGCAGAGCAAGACACAGCGCTGAGCGGGGCCGCAAATCCACAGGCTCAGCCTCTTGCATGTCAAACGGCCCCGACGAGCGGCATAGAGCGTTGAGAACGCGACGATACTCCTATTGGTTCCAGCAAGAGCCGAGGGACATCACGGTCCGCCTCTTTCACCATGCCAGACACAACCGGGGAAGCCATGGCGTGAGTCCAGATGCTGCTCAACTTTTTGCCAACAACTGATAAGATGGATCAATGGAGAGCCACCATTCACAATTTCATTTCTTTTGTTGAAGCCAACTAGACCCAGTATGCAGAACCACCGCAACGTACGCGAACGACAGTAGCAGCCTAGGCTGATGAGCGTGTCAAAGGGGCCACACAACCGGTGTAGTCCCCTCCGTGACAACATGCCCAGACGCAGCCACAACAAGCTTCACATGCTGACAAGCATGACAAGGCGTCCATAGTCTCGCCTGGCCCGTGCGACTGCCGGGATCAATGGCGTGCCCTTGAAGACCGGCGGAAAGAAGACACATGCATCATCATCGAGCCAAGTGGGGAAGCAAACCGTCAATCCGACAAGCGCAACGGTCCAGATGTCGACAACCCCACACCAAGTGCTGGTGGGTACCTTCCTTACGAAGTCGGCTACCTTGCCTTCACTAGCAAGCTGTGACGGGTCCGGTGGCCGTCGACCCATGCTTTCATGCCTAAGCTGAACCCGGTGGAGTTCTTGGCCATATACATGATAGATGTCCAAGCCATAGGAGGAAGAGATGAAAAGGTGCCCGCCAACTATTTCCCTTTGGCACTTAAGCCAAATGTGAGATCGTGGCTAATGCACTTGTCAGAGAATTCTATTTCATCATGGGCTGATATGTGCAATGAGTTCGTTGGCGCCTACACAGGTGGTTACCAAGAACCAGGCCAGCCCAGTGATCTCTATGTCCTCCTGCAGAAGGAGGGAGAAACTTTCAGGAAGTATATCCAGAGATTTAGCCGAGTGCACCGCAAGATCCCAGAAATACATCCCACGAAAGTAATTGCCGCATTCCATTCGAACATGCACAATAGGATGATGTGAGCCAAGATGAATGTCAAGCTCCCCAAGACTGTCAATGAGGTTTACACCTTGGCGGATAAATGTTCTCGAACTGAAGAAGGAAGGCGACTCCCCGGGGAGGAGGCAAACACCGAAGTTGACTCCGATGACGACGACGACATCCCCGACCCAAAGGGAAGAAATAGGAAGCACAACAAGAAGCATAACGGAAAGGTAGTATTGGCTGTTGAGAGCTCCAAATACCTTAGTGCGGGCAAGAAGGCTAAGGCCGAAACCCCCAGCAAGGGAGCTACCGAGTGCTCTGATTGCCGGGAGGCTGCCGATGCTGAGAAGACTGGGAAGTCTGACAGGCAATACTACAAAATTCACCACACCAAGGGCCATGATCTCCAAGAATGCCCACAAGTCGAGCAACTTTTTGAGAAGCAGAGGGCCGAATGCAAGAAACGCGACAAATAAAAAGGCCAAGATAGTACTGCCGGGAATGGCCATGGCAGAAGTGGAGGCCACCGCGACAAAGCCCCGTAGGAAAAGGAGAAACTAGCCAGAGGCCGTGAGAAGAAGGAAACAAACGAAATGAGTGAGGATGGGGATGATGATGAGGATTCCTGTGATAGGGATTTTCAAAAAGCAACCGAAGTCATGTGCGTTGACGGGGGTGCATCCTTGCATTCCTCTCACCACTAGCTCAAACAGTGGGCACGCGAGGTCAATGTCGTGGAGCCAACTGCACAATATAGGAAGCCGCTCAAATGGTCCTGCACGCCTATCATCTTTGACAAGGAGGATCATCCTGACTGTACCACTACAGTTGGATGCTTGCCATTGTTGGTTTCCCCGACAATTCGCAACCTCAAGGTGTCCAAGATGTTAGTTGACGATGGGATAGGATTGAACTTGATCTCCCCTAAAGTGGCTGAGAAACTCCAGATCCATGATGAAGATCTTGAAGCTACGGGTACCTTCCCAGGAATCAACACCGGTAGGAGTCGACCAAAGGGAAAGATCACTCTGTCGGTGACATTTGGTGAGGAACTGAACTTGTGGACAAAGAGGATACTGTTCGACGTGGCCGAGATCCCTCTGCGTTACAATGGAATCCTGGGTCTCCCTGCCTTGGCAAAATTAATGGCAGCATCCCACTATGCTTACAATACTTTGAAGATGCCGAGCCCATTGGGATCATACTATCCCATCTGACAAGAAGAATGCAGTTATGTGCGTGGACCAGATGTACTATGACGTAGTAGCAGCTGAGGCCATAGAGGTCCCAGCTCCCGCCAAGGAATCAAAGAAATCGAAGAAGGCTAGCAGCTCAGAAGCACGCCTCTTCAGAGTGCGCTGTACCAGATGATGACCTGCGGGGAGTTCTATTAGCAAGAAGACCAAGGTCACCTATCCTAAAACGAAGAAAGTCCTGACAAGGGAGGACGACACTGGTGGTATGTTCACCATTAGTGCTACCCTTACTAATAAATAGGAAAGTGCACTCATTGCCTTCCTGCGGGTGAATGTCGATGTGTTTGCCTGACAACCATCTGACATCCCCGGTGTTCCTAGGGAGGTAATTGAGCACCACCATGTTGTCTTCCCTCATGCCTGACTCGTCAAGAAAAAGGTTAGGAAGCAAGCCTTGGAGCGGCAACAGTTCATTGCCGAGGAAATCAAGAAACTTGAAGCAGCTGGTCTGGTCAGAGGAGTGCTGCATCCAACTTGGTTAGCAAAACCGGTGGTGGTATGCAAGGTGAATGGGAAATGGAGGCTTTGCATAGATTTCACTCACTTGAACAAAGCTTGCTCGAAGGACCCTTTTCCCTTGCTGCATATAGATCAGATTGTTGACTCCACCTCCGGATGTGACTTGCTCTCCTTTTTGGATGCATACTCCGGATACCACCAGATATTTATGGCCAAAGAAGATGAGGAGATGACCGCATTCAGAACTCCCTGTGGCACGTACTATTTTGTGCGTATGCCCTTCGGGTTAAAGAGTGTTGGTTCAACCTTCACCAGGGCAGTTCAGATTGGTTTTGGACCTCAACTACATAGTAACATGGAAGCTTACATGGATGACATCGTAGTCAAGACCAAAGACGAAGTAACTCTCATACAAGATCTGGAAGAAACTTTTGCAAACTTGCGCAAGATCAACCCGAAGCTCAACCCTGAGACGTGCATATTTGGTGTCCCATACGGCAAGCTGCTTGCGTTCTTTGTATCTTAGCAAGGAATAGAAGCTAATCCCGACAAGATCAAGGCAATCGAACAAATAAAAGAACCGAAGAACATCAAAGATATCAGGCATTTGACTGGTTGTGTTACCGCATTGAGTAGGTTCATCTCCAAGTCCGCTAAGCGCGCCTTGCCGTTCTTCATGACCTTGAAGAAGGCTGGCCCGATGAAGTGGACCCCAGAGGTAGATACAATGTTGTAAGACCTAAAAAATTACCTTTCCTCTGCGCCCACCTTGGCCGCTCCTAAACCACAAGAGCAGTTCGTGCTATATTTAGCAGCGACAAATTAAATGGTTAGTGCAACGCTAGTGGCACAATGGGAAGCGGATGAGGATTTAGCGAGTGCTGCCAATGCTGGCGGGGACGAGACAGAAACATCCGTGGCAGGACTCGATACAGAGCAAGGGTGACCTTAGCAAATGGACGTTAGGGGATCTAAAGAGGTGGCAAATTAGAAAATGGTACAACGACCCATGTACTTTCTCAGTTCCTTGTTACAGGGGGCTAGATCAAGGTACTCTAGAGTACAAAAGCTGATCTTCGTTCTCATCATGGCCTCGAGGAAGCTGCGGCATTACTTCCAAGCCCATGATATCATGGTTGTTACCCGTTTCCCATTGCAACGCATACTAAGGAACCCCGAAGCCACTCGCAGGATAGTTGAGTGGGCACTGGAGTTGTCAAGTTTCAGATTGAAGTATGAGAGCACTTCCACCATTCAAAGTAGGTCATTGGTGGAGTTTATTACATAATGGACACCCATGCCAGATGAAGAAGTTCCAGTGACAGTCATCCCTGGCAAAGAATCACCCAACGACTGGATCATGTACTTTGATGGTGCTTTCTCTCTCTAGGGCGCCGGAGCTGGTGTGGTCCACGTTGCCCCCACCGGAGAGCACCTCAAGTATGTCATTTAGATGTACTGTCCCTTGGTCCTCGTGGTTGAGGAAAGCGCTGCCGCAAATGAAGAGACGCCTTTAGTCCTTGTTGTCGAGCCATAGGCTCCGACCTGGGCACAACATATAGTCCACTTCCTTCAGATAGGAGAACTCCCCGAAGAGCAAGAGGAAGCTGAAAAAGTAGCCCACCAGTCAAGTATGTACAAGTTTGTCAATGATACCATGTACAGAAGACGACCAAACAGTGTGAAATTAAGGTGCATCTGTCGGGAGGATGGACTAAAGCTATTGTCAGAGATTCATGGGGGAGTATGCAACTCTCACATAGGATCAAGGGTCCTTACCGGTAAAGCTTTCCGGTAGGGTTTCTATTGTCCCACTACGCTGCAAGACGATACCGAGCTAGTCACGAAGTGTGGAGCCTACCGGTTTCATTCCAAGAACATCCATCAACCAGCGCAAGCTCTGCAAACAATTCCTCTATCCTGGCCATTCTCGGTCTAGGGGCTCGATATCCTGGGCCCCTTCCCCCGTGCTATCGGGGGCTTTGAGTTCTTGTTCGTGGCAGCTGACAAGTTCACAAAGTGGACTAAGGTAGAACTAGTGAGAAAGGTGACCACACAGTCAGCTATCAAGTTCATGAAAGGACTGGTGTGCCGCTTTGGAGTGCCTAACAGGGTGATCACTGACAATGGCACCCAGTTCATGAGTCACGCTTTCATGCATTATATCCAGAGCCTTGGAAGAAAGGTCTCCTTCGCCTCTGTTGCCCATTCGAGAAGCAACGGACAATGGCACCCAGGCTCAAGACAAGGACTTTCGATAAGCTGCGGAAGAGCGGCAAGCGCTGGATAGACGAACTGCCGGTGGTTCTTTGGTACCTTAGAACGACACCAAATAGAGCTACCGGCTAGACGCCCTTCTCCCTAGTGTACGGGATAGAAGCAGTGCTCCCCACGGAACTCATATATGGGTCACCTCAAGTTCTTGCCTTCAATGAAGTAAAGCAACAACAGCTACGGCATGCCGATGCCATGCTCCTCGAGGAAGACCATCTCCGGGCTGCTGTGCGTGCTACATGCTACTAGCAAGCCTTGCACCGCTACCATAGCCACAGGTTCAACGCCCGGAGCCTTGAGGAAGGCGATCTTGTCCTTAGGCGTGTTCAGTCCACCAAGGGTACCAACAATTTGATGTCTAATTGGGAAGGCCCTTACCGTGTAGCACGAGTCGCCAGACCTGGCGGAGTTCATCTGGAGATCGAAGATGGCAGCAAGGTGATTAACTCATGGAATATTGAGCATCTTTGTAAGTTCTACCCGTGAGGCGCGGCTGCCAGGCTCAGTCCCCGGCAGCCACCTTTTGTACAAGCATTGCCGATGTTGCATGTAACCCTTTGTACAAAGCTAGGCATAGACCCCGTGCAACAATAATGAAGCTAGGCATTACATCATATCATCATTTTGCATGCTCATTACACATTTTTATGATTGCAGTGTTATCGCTTTTAAATTATAAGATTTGCTAGAGTGCTTGATGAACCTGTGATCTTTGTTGCTGTTCTCATCCTGCGCCTTGGACCATCAAGAAGACAGGGAAGAGAAGCAAAGAAACGAGCAAAACGTCCCATCGTGCTCTAAAGAGGGAGACTAATTGGAAAAGATAAGTATAATCACATATCCCAAGTTCGATGCCTTTCCAGTTCCTCGAGGAAATCCTTAGTATATTCCTTAGTGTGAGTGGTGGAGTCCTCCATGTGGTTAGAACCCTTGTCGGGATGAGCCGTCCCCTATTTTTGTTTAACAACTCTAGGGGAGGGGGGCTGCACCGTCACCGGCAAGGAGATCTGTGGGGGAACAATGCCAACCTGCTGCGAGGGGCTCGTTTTCCCTTTTGGTACTCATGGTTAAGTGATGATACGGCAAGCAGCTCCATGTAGCGAGGACAAAATGTACCAAGACAGTATAAACAAGGAAAGAAAGGGATAGTACTTGTAAGTGGAAAATGGCACCTTTCTCATTAATTTTCGATACAAGTTGGATAAAGGTTAAATTAGAAGGTGCCCCTTTTTAATAATACTTTATTTGGCTTTCTCCCCTAGACACAAGATACTAAGGAGAAATGGGATAAAAGAAGGGCCCCAACAGAAGCCCAGCCTGACCCTGTCAGGACCCGCATTGCGCGGCCAGCAGGCCCACCGGAAAGGAAGCCGACGTCGAAGTCCACGAGCCTACCGGATCTGGTTGGGGGAGAAGGCAGTGCAGAAGTCAAGAACCCCCAGTAAATCACTCTATCGGGGATGGCTTCAGCTGACGGTTATGGTGCGACCGACCCTCATCTTGAGTCAGAGTCGGCGTACTCCAACTTGAAGACTAGGGGCTCATCATCGTTGTCTTCACCGACATTGTCCTCCTTGTCACCATCGCTTGACAAGGTGCTTTCGACATCACTCGAGCTCTCCTTGCAACAGCCAAGACGGACACCTGAATGCCCATAAATCTAGATGGAGAGCAGGTCGGCCTCCACCAAGTTGAAGCGGAGCACATACCCACCTATGAAGTTGTGGGCACGTGTGAAGGTTTTCCACCCATGCCTAAGAAGCATGACACGGCGCTTTGGAAACTTGATGTCCATCCACACGACATCGTTACAAAAACCATGCACCCGCAACCACAGCGCATGCGGCTTATCGACCTCCATCACGTTAGCGAAAGGGCGAGGGAGATGCATGCGGCTTCGAGGAGGACCACGTAGCTTGATTACTAACTCTAGTGCCATCCCATCGGTCTTTCCCTCCATGGGGTAAGGGTCTGATGGCGGGGGAGGAAGAGAAGCAGCACTCCGTCTTCCCCCACCATGGGCCTCGCATCGACCTCGACCCCTTCCAGCACCTCTGCCATGTGCATAAGAACCACCCTCTGCCTCTATGGTTGAAGCGGTGGCATGATCCCGACGGGAAGCCCTCATTGTCCGGCGGAAGCCAGGGGACGCCCTCGTCCCCTCGACATACTGACCACGAGCGCAGCTCAAGAAAAGGAAGCAGAGGAGCAATCTCTATGGATGCGGGCTCAAGGAGGAGGAAAGGGTGGATGAGCATCACCTCTCGCGACCTCCCAATTTATAGGGGAGGGCACATGGGGCTGGCTCTCCTCCGCTCGAAGGGTCGCTGCCCATCACCACCAATTCCACAATTCACGATCACATGCGAACATGTAACCGCCCCATTTCACCAATCCATGGCGCCGCGGGTTCTACCACGACCACAACTTTAAGTCAGGCGCGTGAAAGCACAATATGCTCCCTTGGTGGTTTTGATAATTTATGACAACATACATTGTCTCTTGGACTAATACTTTTATCTAGTGTATTTTAGATAAAGTCCATAGAGAAGGTTGGCTAAGGAGTGTGGAGAGTATCCCCAAGAAGAAGAAGGAGAAGGAATAGCATTGGAAAAGCTTCAAGCAAGAGGGCTCTACATTTTACTTTGTGAGAAATCACTTCGAGTCCATAGGAAAAGCCAATACTATTAAAAGGGGGTAAGGTACTGTTAGTGACAAGATGCTCCACGGGCACAAGTGATAGTCACCAAAAACATCCACAAACTCTTCCACAAATCTCTGTCCAAGCATTTCATGAAAATCAGTGAAGCCAACAACTCCCACTCGGTCCCACCGATTCCGAGCCTCACACAGAGCCCTGCCAAACCCTAGCACATCGGTGCAACCGATCCCACTTTGGTGCCATCGAGTTCAGCTTGCCAACTTTCTATTACCTCGATTCACAAAATCGGAAGCTCTGAGTATTTGGATTGGCGTCACCGAGATTAGGATTCTTACCTTTGGACACTTGATCGGTACCGCCGAGTTTTCTATATCGGTATCACTGAGATTCAAAAGTTGATACCTTTGGAGCAACTCGGTACCACCGAGATTCACACACAAGTGTCACTGAGTTGGTCAGTTTAGGTATAACGGTTCGATTTTTTGAGATATATACCCCTTCCACCACCACTTACCCGCAAGAGAAGCACTCAGAACAGATCCACACTTATCCGTCAGATTTCTAGCCTCCATTCCATTCCAACCATATGAATATTGATTTCTAGCCTCCCCAAGTTTCTTTCCACCCAATCAACCTCTTCTACCAAATACAAATCTATGAGAGAGTGATTGAGTGTTGAGGAGTCAACCATCTTGAAGCACAAGACCAAGGAGTTCATCGACATTATTAAGCCTATTACCTTTTGGAGGGTGGTGTTAGTGTCAAAACCGGCGGATCTCGGGAAGGGGGACCCGAACTATGTGACTAGGATCGACGGTAACAGGAGATGAAGGGGTCACGAGTTTACCCAAGTTCGGGCCCTCCAATGGAGGTAATACCCTACGTCCTGCTTGATTGTACTGATGGTGTAAGGGATTACAAAGTTCATCTACCTCTAGATCGTATGTCTAACCCTAGATGAGTTGTCCTATCCTTGTGCCCTAAAACCCTCCGGCTTATATAGATGCCGAGGGTGTCCTTGGCTTACACATGGTCGGTTACATGCCGAAGATATAACATGCCTAACTTCAGCTGATAACTTGGAGAACACGTCATGACCCCTCATAGCTTCCGCCTGGTGCAGGTGATCTTTGATCATCCGATGCCTTCCTTGCGGCCCATACAGTCCGGACCATGAATAATTGGTTGGCTATCCGAGGAACCCTTAATCCAGGACTCCCTCAGTAGCCCCCGGACTAGCCTTCAACACCGATATATATTCTGTTGATCTCTTCACGTTGTCGTCTTCGGCTTGCAAGGCGAGTCCCTCATCCTTCTTATTTCAGCAACCGAACATTCTTCGGTAAGATCCCAAGCATCGCGGGCACTGGTTTATTACAATAACCGCACAAGTTCCTTGACTCTCACGTGTCGTGGCGAGGTGAGTGGCCAGTGAGTTTTACAATCTTACTCCTCCACAACGGAGACACCAACCCTTTTAATCAAACAAAATCGGGGCTTAGACCACATCTTCTTATTCCCTCTCGTCGAAAACTCCCAGCGGAAGCTCCACGCAAAACATGGCTAACGCTCCCAGCTCCTCAGCATGCCTTTACGTCCTATGTGCAGGGGACTGGACCAGCTGCTCTATCACACTCCTGCGGCTTCGTAATCTGGAGACCTAGGGATACCTTCCATTGTTAGATCTGGCGATGACCTGTGCAGGTCAGCTCTCTTATGGTGACGGGGTCTTTGATGAGTGCTTCCCTAATACAAACAAGGGGGAGCGCGTCTGCTTCGTCCCCTTCCTCCTCTGGGTCCTTTGGTTTCCAATCCACCCATTCCTGAGGGGGTTACTGGAGTTCTACGGGATCCAACTCCACCATCTCACCCCAGGATCAATTCTACACATCTCGGGCTTTGTCACCCTCTGCGAGATATTCATAGGGTGCGAAGCTCATTTCGATCTGTGGAGGAAATACTTCTTCCTCGTCCCCCGAACACAGGACAAGACAATCTTAGAGGTCAGCGAGGCCGAAGTATGTCGCATAGCGGGAACAGGGTATCCGACTGGGACACCGAGGAAATCCAGAGAATGGACCTCGAAGTGGTTCTATATCGAAGATGTCCCCCTGTTCGAGCCAACTCGGACATGTCTGCCCACATACTCCGACCTCCTCCTGAAGAAAAGGTATAACTGGCGACCCAAGAGCTCATGTCAGGAGGAAAGCGCCAAGGTGCGATGCCTGGCCGCATAGGTGCGGATTCTTATCGACCACTGACTAACCATGAGTGATGTCATGGCCGCCGCTATCTCCCGATGCGTGCAGCCCCTCCAACAGAGGGTACACTCCTTACGGTGGTACAACGGGACAAGCGATGCCACACGCTCCCAAAGACTAGGTCCCGCCAATCCAATAGCGTTGGTCGCCACACTTGCCGACCTGTACAAAGGAGAGCAAGAAGACTTCATTCGGCGGTCAACCAAGGAAGGGTATTCGGCCCACAATCCCATCGAACAGGTAAGCCTTTCATTTTCAATCATGAAATAGTTTGGGGCTTCATTCCGCACTCTATTTGACCGAGGTCTTGGCATGAATAAGAATGGAGGAGCTTCGTCAAGACAGTTAGCTGTCTGGCTCCTCAGCCGAAGAACCATTCACGCGACAACGATCCGGGCTTCAACAAGGACCCAAATCTTCTCCTTGACTTCAAAATGGAGTCTATTACCAGGACAACATCGTCCAGACCCCGGTGGCTATCATAATCGATGACCCCGAGTCGTTTTCTATTCCATGCGCGGGCGAGAAGAAAAGTTCCTCGTGCAAGAGGTCTACTACCAAGAGCGCCCCAGATGCGCCGGTCCCGTTCACCAAGCCCCGTCGATCAGCACACCATGCGCCAGTAGCCGAAGCCACGGGTGAGTTAGAGGCCCACTGGGATCCCGCGAAGGAGCCGAATATAGGGACGAATCCACCTGTCAGTTCATCCCAAAGGTACATTGTTCGGACATCCGCTATATCATTGTAGTCAGCAGAATCTCATAGCCTCTTGTTTTATACCTAGGAGAAACACCCAATCCTCTCCTACCGAGGGGTCCCCACGGGTGTCAGGAGACGCCCGAAGCTCTCGGGCCACGAGCCATGTGGCTTCCGCTAAAGAAGCCCCCACGGCCGATCTGGCATCCGCCGAATCTGGCGACGGAGTATCCGTCACTAAATCGGAGGTGGAGAGTGCCATGCATCATCAGCACTGATGGGAAGCCATGCGGCACCCAATTTGCTCCGACCAGGAGTTTGACGACCTATGCTCGGCGGATGCACACCTCGGGGCCGCCCGAGCTAGATTTGGCGAAGCTATGAAGCTGATAACAATCAACATTCAGGTAAGATATCAGATTTTATAGAATCCGCATACTTGTGTAAGCCTAGTATCCCTGATCCTTAATTTGACTTGGAAAAAACAAATTAATGATCTCAACACCGTTTCTGCTGATGCAGGCCTCAAAGAAACAGTCCGAGCAATTGGCCAAGGCCCTCGAGGAGAGCTGCACGAAAGTGCAGTCCGTGAAGGCTGAACTAGCACAAGTGAAGAGCTTCACGCGAGAGGACCATGGTGAGTATGCTTTTATTGTAACCTTTTCACATCATCATGCCTAACATATGGATTCTGTTTAGCAGCCGAATTAATAGGACATATGGAAAGGCAGCTGGAATAAGCCTGAGATTCTCAAAGGTATGTGAAATCCCAACATTAGTTTGGCTGCCTTGTTATACAAAAACAGGCTAAGGAAATAAAGAGTTTAAAGACTCAATTGGCCCAAGATCACGCAGAGAATCAAAAGCTTCAAAGGGAAGTATTTCCGATGTAGGGAATGATAGTAATCGCGCTTGTTATCTTGTGTGCAGGTCTCCTGTCCGGACATCCCAAAGAGGAGATCGAATCGTACCAAGGGGACCTTCGGAAGGAGCTGACCTCTCTCCATAAGCGCGTGCAAAAAGCGATGAAAGGGATGGTGAAGGCACTATGGCCCACCGAACAGCCACCTGAAGGGCTAGCGGCACTTGTGGATCGATTTAGGGGGGCTCGGGATAGGTTTGAGCCGTGGAAGACTTGGGCCTGCCGCGAGGGAGCACGGGAGGCGTAGGCAATGGTCAAGACCCATTTCACCGGATTTAACCCTGAGCATATGGCGTGGGTTGGTCCTGTGGGTTTGGATGGAAAAGAAGTGCCACTCCACTTGGTATATCACCAGGTGATGCCAACCGCCCGTCTTTCGCAAGCAGTCTGCCCCCTCAACACAATAATTGATAATCTCAAACAGTAGCCGTATATGTAATATATATATATACATGTGTAGAACAATCCATGTTTTAAACATTGTCTTAATCGGCCATTGGCTTCTCCCTCCCGTGCGAAGAGCTCGGGTGTGTTCCCCTTTATTATTCCTTTGCCAAAGAGCAAACTGTATTCGGGGAACCAGGCAATGCGGCCATGTGGTGCAAACATATAGATAGCACACAGAAAGATATGTTATATTACGAGGTAGTGTAATAAACATCTTCCGATGAAAGTAGTACCTCTATCAATACCTTTTGTCGGGGTTCCACGAAGAGCGTAGATAGGAATACGCATACTTGTAGTATGCGACTAAGAGTCCTTTGGGAATAAAATACCCAAACAACAAAAATAGCAACTTGAGCCATATAAGGTGTTTCCATCATAGCCGACCAATTGTCTATGTAAGATAGCTATCTTTCGGCTTCACCTGTCTGAGGTACGTGTCCATACGACCCAGTAGTAACAATCGCAGAGGCGCTCCCTTTACTCTCTAGCCGAACAATCGGGAACGTAGAGAGTAACCACAGGAGCGAGGCAACACAGCTAGGCAAAGTCTTAGTTCCAATTCATGCATATGATGGCTAAAATATTACAAAAGAAACCTGCATGCCCGGTGAGTATGAGAAAATAAAATCTTGGCTATTAAAAGAAGTCCCCATGTGCTGTGTTCAGATTTAACACTTTGTGGTGTATGCCGATTATCTGTAGTACAAGATTGGTTCAGCCGAACATAGGGTGAGAAAAGAAATTGTCCCTATCAAACAGCAAAGTGGGAAGGGAAAAGGCAAAAGAAAAAAGGCAAAGAATAACAAAAAGGAAAAAATGGAGGGGAGTTTAGACGGCACCGGTTTATCCATAGAAGCACCGAAGACGAGCTACGTTCCATGGGTTTGGTTCATGGCGGTTATCGGATGGACTCCGCAAATGATAGGACCCTCCCGTGAGCACTTCGTCAATGATGAAAGGACCCTCCCATTTGGTGTTTAGTTTGTGCTTTTGTTTCTCCAGGAGCCGTAGGATGAGGTCTCCTACGTTGTATGCTTTTGCCTGACCTCCCTACTTTAGTAGCCCCGAGCTTGCTGTTGATAAAGAGTGGATCGGGCCAGAGCGATGTATCGCTCCCCCTCCAAGGCGTCTAAGTCGTCCTGCCGATCTAACTCGGCCTCCTTTTCCTTTTACATGCACACTCTTGGTGCGTCGTGGATAATATCACACGGGAGAACTGCCTCTGCCCCATAGACCATAAAAAACAGTGCGTAACCCGTTGATTTGTTCAGGGTAGTATGCGGGCCCCATAGAACAGAGTCGAGTTCCTCCACCCAATGATAGTCGGACTCATGAAGAGATGAAGAGATCGGACCAAACGTGGCTTGATGCCGCTCATAATGAGACCGTTTGCTCGCTCGACCTGTCCATTGGTCTGCGGATGATAGACCGATGCTTAATCAAGCTTTATGCCCATTTTTGCACACCAGTCCTTGACCTCTTGGGCCATGAAGTTGGATCCATTGTCCATTATTATACTATGAGAGACACTGTCATGGTGTACTATGCTAGATATAAATTCAATTACTGGTCCAGATTTAGCCGATTTAACAGGCATTGCTTCTATCCATTTGGTGAACTTGTCAACCATGACCACTAGGTATTTATTTTTCTTGGTTCCCCCTTTGAGGGTCCGACCATGTCCAGCACCCAGACCACAAAAGGCCAGGTGATCGGGATAGTCCGAAGAGCTGTTGGGGGTATGTGACTTTGATTTGCGAAGAGTTGACACCCAACGCAATGTTGAACAAGTAACTGGGCGTGCGTCCGAGCTATAGGCCAAAAGAAGCCGACTCAGAAGGCCTATTGCCGCGGCGTCATGCCTACCCATGCCTGCATGGATTTCGGCAAGGATCTCCCATCCTTCTTCCTCGGATATACACCTCTGTAATACTCGGGTGGTGCTTTTCTTGTATAATTCATCCTCGTGTACTTTGTAGGCCTTTGATCGCTGAACTATGCGCCGCACCTCAGTTCGATCATCGGGGAGTTCCTTGTGAAGGAGGTAAGCGAGGAAGGGCTCTGTCAATGGCGCAATTACTGCCATTACGTCATGAGCCGAGGGCATCTCATTCATAGTTGAGCCGTTGATAATGTCGTCATCTGGTTCGTTTATAGGGGGAAGAATTTCGTCTGCCATATTCGGACCGGCGCCATTTGCGTCGTCCTGCCACACTACTGAGGGCTTGAAGAGCTGCTCTAGGAAGGTGTTTCTTGGTACGAGATCGCGCTTGGCTCCCATACGGGAAAATATATCGGCGGCTTGGTTGTTGTCTCGAACGACGTGGTGGAATTCCAGCCCCTCGAACCGAGCAGATATCTTGAGGATGGCGTTTCTATATGCCACCATCTTCGGATTTTTGGCGTCAAACTTGCCGTTAATTTGGGATATGGCCAGGTTTGAGTCTCCCCATACCTCTAGCCGTCGTATGCCCACACCGACATCCAAAGACCATGAAGAAGAGCTTCATATTCGGCGGCATTGTTGGAGTCGGCATACATGATTTGCAACACGTATGTTACATTGTCGCCTGTGGGGGATGTGAGGATAACTCTAGCCCCCAAGACCCGGTCTTGGATCCATCAAAGTACATTGTCCAATGGGAGTATGCACTATACTCTTTGGGGAGCTCGGACTCTGTCCATTCATCCAAGAAGTCCGCCAGTACCTGAGATTTAATGGTGCTACGTGGCTTGTAGGTTATTTCAAAGGGAATGAGCTCGATTGCCCATTTGGCTATGCGACCGGTGGCGTCCCTGTTGTTGATTATATCATTTAGGGGGACTTCTGATGCCACCATTACCGCGCACTCCTGGAAGTAGTTTCTGAGTTTCCTCGATGCCATGAATACTCTATTTGCTATCTTTTTGATAATGTGAGTATGTGGAATTGCATTGCATTAGCACCTCTGACACATAATATACTGGCTTCTGAGTCCGGAATTTATGTCCCTCCTCATCTCATTTGACGATGAGTGCCGCACTAACGACTTTGTTGTTGGCCAATATGTATAACATCATGGGCTCACCGGCGCCTAGTGTTGTGAGTATGGGGTTGGTTGGCAGTAGTGTTTTGATTTCTTCTAACGCAGTCGCTACTTCATCGGTCCATTTGAAATTGTTGGTCCGTTTCAGTAGCTTATAGAGCGGCAAAGCTTTTTCTCCGAGGCGGGAGATAAAGCGGCTTAACGCGGCTACGCACCCGACTAGCCCCTGGACATGCTTCAGCTCTGCGGGGATTGCAAGTTCTGATAGAGCACGGATTTTAGCTATATTTGCCTCTATTCCTCTATGGGATACGATGAATCCAAGCAGCTTACCAAAGGGAACTCCAAATACACATTTTTTCCGGATTGAGCCGTATATCATATTCACGCAAATTAGCAAAGTTTGACGTATGTCGTCGATCAACTGATCGACGTGTTTGCTTTTGATTACCACATCGCCCACGTATGCCTCGATAGTCTTTCCAACCTATGTAGCGAGGCAAGTTTGGATCATGCGCTGGTATGTGGCCCCAATGTTTTTTAGCCCAAAGGGCATCATGTTGAAGCAGAATGGCCCGTAGGGGTGATGAATGCAGTAGCCGCTTGATCAGATTCCTTCATTTTATTTTGATGGTATCCAAAGTAAGTGTCAAGGAAACGCAACAAATTATGTCCGGCTGTGGCATCAATGATCAGGTCTATGTGTGGTAAGGGGAAAGGATCCTTGGGGCATGCTTTGTTGAGGTCTTTGAAATCGACACACAACTGTCAGGACTTGTCTTTCTTAGGTACCATCACCAAATTTGCTAACCACTTGGGGCGTTTAATATCCCGAATAAATCCGGTCTCGAGCAATTTGGCTAATTCTTCACCCATGGCTGGCCGTTTGGGCTCGGAGAAGCGGCATAGGGTCTGTTTCATGGGCTTAAAGCCTGGAATAATGTTCAAGCTATGTTCGGCGAGCCGACGTGGTATTCTCGGTGTATCGGAATGATGCCAAGCGAAAATGTCCCTATTTTTGCGGAGGAAATTCTGCAACGCTTCGTCCATAAGGGGATCGAGCTGGGCTCCGATGAACGCTGTTTTATTGGGGTCCGTTGGATGCACCTGAAATTTGACGATTTCCTCTGCGGGTTTAAAGGACGTGGACTTGGGCCTTTTGCTGAGGATCACATCGTCCCTATTAACTGTCGACCGTAAGGTGGTCAACCCCTCGACGGCGAAATTTTCCGCTAATGCCTCCAGGGCGAGCGTTGCTGTTTTGTTTTTGGCCCGAAGGGCTATATTCGGATCACTAGCGATCATGATCACTCCATTTGGTCCTGGCATTTTTAGTTTTATGTACCCATAGTGGGGTATAGCCTGGAACTTTGTAAAGGCATCGCTTCCCAATAGGGCATGATAGCCACTGGGGAAGGGGATGATGTGGAAGACAAGTTCTTTAGATCGGTAATTTTCGAGCGTGTCGAACACAACGTCTAGCATGATACATCCGGAACAACGTGCCTCTTTCCCTAGTATAATTCCCCGGAAGGTTGTGTTGCTATGTTTGATGTGAGATTGGTCGAGCTGCATTTTTTCCAAACTAGCCTTGTATATGAGGTTAAGACCACTACCACTGTCCATTAGCACCTTATGTAGCATGTGTCCATCAGTGATGGGATTCAAGACTAGAGCACCTGGTGAATGACTGGGAAGGATGGGCTGCTGGTCAGTGTCCCCGAATGTAATCGGTACATAATCCCATGGGCTAGTAGCTACCACGTGGTAGACTTGCTCGTGATCCCTAAGAGCTCTTTTATGCCTGCTCCTCAAGGGGAAGATCTCATAGATCGTGAGGACTTCATCATTGAATCTGTTTGGCGAAGGAGAGCACTTGTTTGACGGAGGTGTGTCGAGGATGGCCTCGCCAGTTTTTGCGACTTGCGTGACGACCCAGCAAGCTCGAAGGCTATGAGTAGGGTTTGTGTTCAACAACACGGAATGAATCGGGCAAGGTTTATCCCAAAGTCTGTTGAGGATGGTGCCGGTCCCAGAAAGGGACTTGTTTCTTTTTTCGATGGGTTCATACCTGGCTGGCCGATTTGAAGGTACCCTCTTTTTCCGAGCTCCTCTAGGATGTTCGGAGAAAATTGGATCCGAGAACAACCGCTCAGATTGCCAAACACTTTCCATGGCACAGTACTTCTGTACCAATTCGGATAACTCCAAAAAGTCACTTATGCGTCGGTGGGCCAGGAAATTAAGAATCCCTTCATCATGGCAATTGCTAATGAAAATTGCCGTTACATCTTGGTCACTAAGACCTTTTACTCTGCTCCTAGCGAGTAGGAGTCTTGCCCAAAGTGGTGGACTAATTCTCCTTATATTTGCTTGATATCTCGAAAGTCCGAAGATATGGGATTCAGCGTGGTACTTGGATAATTGTCTTGGGCGGTGGGTGGGAAAATTTTGGTTCCCTATCGCAACGAGTGTTCGGAATTGCAGTTTCCCGATCGTGCGACGGATCCTGGACCGGTGACGATCCGGCTTTAAAGCGATTCCCTACCTCTAATTCATCGACAGGGTCTTGGTGATCGTGGGCGGGGGTATAGATGGTTTTCAATTCCGACTGTCAGGCAGAATTTGTGGTCGGACACTCAATGGTAGCGACAAGGTGGGTGACCGGAGGGACATGAATGTCCTTGTCAATAGGTATGATACCGAGTCGATCATAGATCGGAACCTGGTCGTCCAATATACACATAGCTTCGATCCGATCGAACAACTCGTTTAAGAATGGGGCGATGACAGGTTGTGTGTCGCTGATATGAGTGGATTCGTCAAGCGGTGTGATAGTTCTAGAGTTACGCCGAAGCGGATCTGTGTTCCGTTCCACCGTGGGACCTGATGTATTGGACGTCCAAGTGTCCGGACTTACAGGGTTTTCTTCGAAGGTTGTTGGTTCCATTGGAACAAGTGTTCCCCGTGAATTAGGCACGAACTCTAGGGTTCCGAACTTGATACTTTGATTGAGGGGAAACCTTCCAATATGGCCATGACGGCCGACCGGGTCGGTATGCGACAGGACTTCATTGTCGGTGAAACTCTGATCAGGTGTGAGAGTCCCCACGATACAGATCTCGCTACTTGTGATGGGGCAAGCGATCAATTCCTTTAGCGCTCACAGAGGAACTCTCAATGAAAGCACCAATGTCAGTGTCAAAACCAGCGGATCTCAGGTAGGGGGTCCCAAACTATGATACTAGGATCGATGGTAACAGGAGAAGAAGGGGACACGAGTTTACCTAGGTTTGGGCCCTCCAATGGAGGTAATACCCTACGTCCTGCTTGATTGTATTGATGGTGTAAGGGATTATAGAGTTGATCTACCTCTAGATCATATGTCTAACCCTAGATGAGTTGTCCTATCCCTATGCCCAAAAACCCTCCGGCTTATATAGATGCCCGGGGTGTCCTTAGCTTACACATGGTCGGTTACATGTCGAAGAGATAACATGCCTAACTACAGCTAATAACTTGGAGAACACATCATGACCCCTCAAAGCTTCCGCTTGGCGCAGGTGGTCTTCGATCATCCGATGCCTGCCTTGCGGCCCATACAGTGTGACCCATGAATAAAGGGTCAGCTATCCGAGGACCCCTTAATCCATGAATCTCTCAGGTGGTGCCTCCTAGATTGGTTAGGTGTGGCTTGGGATCCTCCTACTTCATGTTGTGGAGTGAAGCAAGAAGTTTGTAAGGGCAAGGTGTTGACACACGAACACGTCACCGTGTACCCTCGATCCGGGGGTGATGCACCGCAGCTCACATCGAGGGAGGTCCGTCCGACTGCACGATACGCAAGATAGTCGGTGGACGCTTTTGCAGACCCGAAACCCTGCATGCCCGGGAGGGACCCCGTCAGGTAGTGCGGCGGCTATGGGCTGCCCTAGTTCAATTCGCTCGCCCCTAGAGCCTCGGGATTCACAACTCTCAAACAAAGAACAACGAAGAACGAGAGAAAAAAAACAAAGAACATAGATGAAAAATTAGTATAGGTTGATTTGTTCGATTGTGTGTTGTTCAATCGGCCGTCACTCCCAACATATATAAGAGGCGGCTGGACTGCCCATACAAGCAAAGGATTCATCTAGGCTTTCCTTACAAGAAAATTACATCAATTCACGTCCTAGAGTCCTAGCTCTAGTCCCACTCGGATTCAGCCCAAATCTGACCTAATCTTCTGCCTTGCTCCTTGCACGGGCCATGGAATCTGCATATGACCTCCGATGGAGACGGTCCAAACATCAATTTCGTGTAAATCTTTAACTTTGAATCGGACTCGGTCACGTAGCAGTCTGGACTGTCCGAGTGTTATAGCGTCTCTGCAGGCCGCATACTATCTTGGATGATAATGACCTTAAAATAAAAGTTGACCGTTTTGATGTTATGAACAACTTTCATGCTGAACACTTTTACATTTGAGGCTATTTTGAACATTCGCTCGACCGGCACTTACACTCGACCGGTACTTTTCACTCGGACAACAATTTTCACTCGGACGGCAATTGCACTCGGACGGTACTTTCACTCGACCGGTATTTTTCACTAGGACAGTGATTTTCACTCGGATGGCAATTTCACTCGGCCAGACGGAAAACTTTTCACTCGACCGGGCAGCAAAGGTTTCACCCGTCCAACAAACTTTCACTTGGAAGTCCCGAGTGAAACTCCAAGCTGGTTTTGTTTTGCCTCTCCAGGTCGCATACCACCTCGGACTGAGAAGAATGATATATCAAAATCAATCTCCTCGACGACGCAAAACGTTTTCATGTTGTAAGTTTTTCGTTCCGGGAATGTCTTGAGGGCCGAATGACTCGCGCGACCCATCAGATATTTGTCTGATCTCCTGCGCCACATTTTGCTATGTGGTAGGGCTGCACTCTGGTTGCTCTAACTTTTGCATCCAACCTCGGATTGAGATGATTTATATATCAAACTGATCAGCTCGACGATATGAAGATAATCCATGTAGAACATTCCTTCATTCAAGGTGGTCTTAGAGGCATAATAGACAAAAAAGCACTCAGAACATCTACATGACAATCCAAGTGTAATTTGGCCCTTGAAATGATGCCAAATGGTGATGGCCTAAACATCAAGGTTCTTTCACTCGGCAATATGAACTTTCTCGTAGAAAAAACCTTTTTGTTTGAGTCCATTTTTACTACATTTTGCATCGTGCCAAAATCAGGTGTCAACACATGCCCCCCTATTTTTCGGCAAAGCTAGCATGCCGAAAAATAATTTGCACTATGTTTGTTCTAAGGACGATGTCAACACTCCATCGACCATCTATATTTCTCAGGGCGATAATTATGTATCGGCCATGTTTATGCTAAGGGCGATAATCATATATCGGCCATTGCTTAATTAGGCTTCTTGCCACACACTCGGGTGGTACTTCTTCAGATATCTGCCATTCAGAGCTCGAGGTAATAATACTCCTTGTATGCATTCCACTAAATATGAATTTCTAGGAACTATTCTTGCAATCCTAAAAGGACCTTCCCAATTTGGAGACCACTTCCCAAATTTTCTATCTCTAGAACCAATCAGTAGAATCACTTTCCACACAAGATTGCCGACTTGAAAATTCTTCAACTTGACCTTTTTATTGTAAGCTCTTGCTACCCTCAATTTGTCCTTCTCTATGGCCTTTAATGCAGCCAAACGTTTATCAGCAACCTCATCAATATTGTCCATCATCAAATTATAAAAGTCTATTGCCGATAAATCATTTTGTTTGGCTATTATCAAAGCACTCAAATTTACCTCCGCTGGTAAAACAACCTCTTGACCGTATACTAGCTCATACGGAGTTACCTTTGTAGCACCATGCCTTGAGATCCTATGTGCCCATAAAGCCTCAAACAACAACTCATGCCATTTTCTTAGATTATCCTCAATCTTCTTCTTGATGAGCTTAACCAATATTTTGTTGCTAGACTCAGCTTGTCCATTAGCTTGGGCATAATACGGAGATGAATTGAGCAACTTTATGTTGTATGATTCAACAAATTCTCTAACTTGATGTGACATGAAAGATGAACCTTGATCTGTAGTTAATGTCTGAGGAATGCCGAATCTAAGAATAATGTGTTCGGTTATGAATTTAACTACCTCCGTATGTGTCATGTTCTTGAGAGGTACTGCTTCACACCATTTAGTGAAATAATCGGTTGCGACCAACATGAACCGATGCCCCTTTGAACAAGATGGATGAATTTGTCCAATGAATTCTAAACCCCATCCTCTAAAAGGCCACGGCTTGATAATAGGATGTAACATAGCAATAGGAGCCAACTGCATATCACCAAATTTTCGACAGGCTTCACACCCTTTATAATACATGAAGCAATCATTGATCATAGTCGGCCAATAAAATCCAGCACGTCGTAAGAGCCATTTCATTTTGGGTGCCGACTGATGAGTACCACAAATGCCTTCATGTACCTCTCCCATAGCAACTCTTGCTTGGTACTCATCCATACACTTCAAAAGAACATCTTCAACCGTTCGGCAATAAAGACCATCATCTCTCATTGTATATTTGAAAGCCATACGCCGAACAGCCCTGTCCACCCTTTCACTCGGATTACACAAGTAATAAATAATGGGCTTCCTCCACTCATGATTTTCACCTATTCTAGATTTATTGTTAGTGGCCAAATCAGTGGGCTCTAGTTCGACATCTCCCATATTAGCAAGATAAGACATCGGCTTCTGAGAAATATGAAACATGACATGGTCAATATGATAGCCGGATGCTTATTGTGCCAACTCATTTGCTCTCCAATTGTCATGTCTAGATGTATGGGCAATGCTAAAATAATCCAAAGTAGAATTCGTATCTAGACACTTATCAAGATAAAACATTAAGTGATTCATCTAAACATTGAAAGACTTTGGACACTTGCCGCACTACTAATAACGAATCACCAAAAGCCTCAACATGCGTAGCACCTATAGCGAGCAACATCTCTAAACTGAATAAAAATGCTTCATATTCGGCTTGATTATTTGTGCAAAAATATTCCAGTCGGCATGAGGCTTCAAAAATAGCACCATGGGGAGATATATAAACAATACCAACACCCTGGCCATAGCTACAAACTGAACCATCAAAATATAACCTCCATGGCACTAGCGATACAAGATTTATATCAACATCATGCTTGTCATTAATCCGATGTTGAACAATAAAATTAGCAATAATTTGGCCTTTCATGGTCTTTAGAGATTCATACGCCAAGTCATACTCAATTAAAGCATAAGCCCACTTGCCAATCCTACCACTAAGAATTGGCCTATGCAACATGTATTTAATGACATTGGTTTGACAAGCTACTATGCAAGCACTCGACACAAGGTAATGTCTTAGTTTTGTGCAAGCATAATATAAACAGAGGCATAACTTTTCAATAAATGTATACCTTGTCTCGACATCGAATAACCATCGACTCAAATATGTAATAGTATGTTCTCTTCCTTTGGTTTCTTGAGTCAATACAACACCAATAACACCTTCCTCCGCCGCAATGTAAAGCTTAAAGGGCTCTCTATGTTTGGGTGCTTTCATCACTGGAGGAGTGCTCAAATAAGTCTTGATCATGTCGAATGCCTCTTGCTGTTTTGCCCCCAAGTAAAATCAGCATCATTCTTTAACCAAAGGGTAGGAGTAAATGCATCAACCTTCCCTGACAAATTAGCTATGAACCTTCTCAAATAATTGACCTTGCCAATTAATTTTTACATATCTCTCTTGCATGTTGGAGCCTGCACTTTTTGTATAGCTTCTATCTTTTTGGGATCAATTTCTACGCCATTCTCATGAATAATGAAACCCAAAAACTTCCCAGCCGATACGCCGAATGCACACTTCAAAGGATTCATCTTCAGTCCGTATTTTTTCATCCTTTCAAAAGCCAAACACAAATAGGCTAGATGAGATTCAAAAGCATCCGATTTGACAACAATATCATCAATATAACCCTCAAGTATAACACCGAGTAAATCATGAAAGATTAAATTCATAGCCCTCTGATATGTGGTGCCAGCATTCTTTAACCCAAAGGTCATCACTGTCCACTCAAATAAACCAAGGAATCCGGGGCACCGAAAAGCCGTTTTGGACATGTCCTCTTCGGCGATGAAAATCTGGTTATACCCTGCATTGCCATCAAGAATGCTAATGACCTTATGTCCAGAAGCATCATTAATAAGCATATCAGCTATGGGCATGGGATACTCATCTTTGGGCGTAGCTCTATTCAAATCTCTGAAATTAATGCACACCCTTATGTTGCCAGATCCCTTCTTCTCTACAGTCACAATGTTAGAAATCCACTCGGCATACCTGCAAGGTCTAATAAAATTAGCTTTAAGTAAACGACCGATCTCTGATTTGATCCGGTCATATGTTTTTGGATTAAACTTCCGGGCCGATTGCTTATGAGGGCTAAAACCAGCCTTTATAGGTAAACGATGCTCTACTAACTCTCGGTTTAAATCGGGTATCTGATGATACTCCCATGCAAAGCAGCAAACATATTCCTTCAACAACTCGATCAACCTAGCTTTATGATCGGCTCTTATGTTTTCATTTACAAACGTAGGCCTAGGAACTGAACCATCCCCTATATCTATTTCTTCTAATGGATCTACCGATTGAAAACCGTGTCCTAATTTATCCATGTCATCCTACTCCTCTACAGATTGAAACATATCGTTCTCACTAGACCGATATTTTGCAAGACGTTTCTACAACCACTCGGAATTAGAATCCATTTAAACATATCATACCTTGGAGCCGATTGCCACTAATCGGCTTTAAAGAGACAGGCACAAAGCCATTCTTTGTTGCGCTAAGGAAATCAAACTCTAACAAGTCAGGTCCCATCAAGGAAGTAGCATTAGTATGTTGCCAATCCACCGATGCATTGGCCAAAGCAACACAAGAAGAATTATCCACATGAATGACTTCCACCTCATCATCAACCCATTGGATCAAAAACTGGTGCATGGTAGATGGTACGCACTGGTTTGCATGAACCCAATCACAGCCTAGTATGACGTTGTAGTTACCTTGCACCTTAGCGACAAAGAATGTAGTAGCCAAAGTTTTGCTCCCGACTGTAAGCTCCACATACATCACACCTTTGGCTTCAGCTTTCTCTTTGCCTTCAAACCCATTAAGCACCATATTGGTCTTGATTAATTCATCATCGGGCAAACCCAATTTCTTGAAGATCGAATAGGGCATGAGATTCACCACAGCACCACCATCAACAAGCATCCGAGTGAATGGTGATCCATTGAAATGACCTTTAAGGTATATTGGTTTCAAGTGCGTTACTGGTTCCTTTGGCTTCTCGAATATTGCATTTTTGGGTCCAAAATCCAGCTGAGCCCTTCCCCTTCTTCATCTACAACACGGAATTCAGCAGGTAAGTAATACACCATATTGATATCCACACCTTCATGAACCGGTGTAGACTCATAGTCCAATAGATCGTCTTCCTCTTCTCATGCATCCACTAAATTTGAATTCTGTCCGAGTGAAGGAGAAGTAATAGGCGACTGAGACGCTGTCATAGCTACATCGTCCTCTTTTGGTGGTGTAACTGCTACCATGATAGATGTAGAAGCCACTATGTCTTGCATTGGTTTAGGCTTCCACACTTGCTTCTCTAGTATCATGGGCCGAGTGACATTGAACAACTCGTCCCTTTGCTTCTTAGCCTCTTGTTCTACCATCTCTTGATTCCTCAACCTCTGTAATTTCCTCCTTTGTGTCTTTGTTAATCCCAGAGGACACCACCTTGGCCGAGTGTATTTAGGATCAATTGGCTTCACTTGGCTGGTAATTGCTTCATGATGATTGGTCGAGTGCTTTGGCGCGATAACAAGTATCGGCTCAGTTGGGTTGCTATGCATAGTCGGCTGTTGTGTGGTGAACGTTTCACTGCCCAAGACGAGTGAGTCAGCATTGATATTTTCCTTGCCTTTCCCTGACTCCCCTGCTACAACACTTGGCAGCTTGACGCGCCACTCTTGTCGACTTTTCTGGCCTACAAAGTTTACACTCGGGCGCACCTTTTTACTCGGATGAAATCCATTCGTACGTTCTACTGAGTAGAATCCACTCGACCGTATTCTTCCATTCAGATAACTTCCACCCGGGTGCATTCTTACACTCGGATAGTTTTCACTCGAAGGCATATTTTGATCAACCGAGTAATGGACCATGCTTAGTCAGTTTTCATACGAGCATCCAAGTCGATCCCAAATAGGTTGTCATTGTTCTTGTGGAAACGACACCCTTGATCCAGTCGGTTTTGCATGCCGACTGAACACATCAGCTGATGGTGACCTTGGTCGCTTTAGGTATGATGACCGATTAGAGCTAGAAACGTCCGACTGATTTGCATATTTGGACAACAACATATCAAAAGTTGGCTTGATTCACTTACGATGTACCTTGGCTTCATTCCTCTTCCACTTGCCAACTTCTGGACTCTTGGGTTTAGCAAATTTAACACGAGTTTCTTGTTGCACTGTTGGTTGCCCCCCGAGTGCAGGATTCTTGATGGCGATCTTGATTACTTCCTTGCCATCGGGTTGCTTGTCAAGCACAACCTGCCTCCCCAAGACCTTGTTGTCCTCCTTGCATTTCCTAGGTTCACCAATAATGACATTAGTTTTATTAGCAGATTTGGCTACCTCTGGCCAAATGAGCAACCTTTTTCCCTCCAAATCTAGAGTGTTCATTGGGAAGGGATGCTTATCAACTTGTATCTCGGAAAATTTGAGTCGTCCGTCAATAATGGACGATTGTATCTGTCATCGAAACCATTGCAACCATTAGTAGCATGGGAAAAAGAATTATGATATTTGCAATAAGCACTCCATTTCAACTCTTCAATCGATGGTAAAGTGTGAGATATCCTAATGATCTTAGCTTGCAGCAAATCATCAAATATTTTGTCACACTTAGCAATTTTAAAAGTAAACTTCATCTCTTCATCATGATTCTTATGAATCAGTTTTAGATCATTGCACGTAAACGGTTTGGCCTTAGACGGCTAAAAAAATTCAGCGGAATACATATCACCTTCATTGTTCGAGTGATCACTACCATACTCAACCATATTCATCTTCGGACGATCGGTTTTATATCTATGCACCTCCTTGAGATCTTTGCTCCGGCTCTCCCGAGACAAAGCTTTCTGCAAGACTTGTTTGACAGTTAAGAACTCATAGCCTTCTAGCTTTTCCCTAATGTGAGTTTTTAAACCATTGAGCACAAGGTCAGCCAAGTCCCTCTCGGTTATCACCAAACTATAGCACCGGTTCTTTGTATCCCTAAATCTCTTGACGTAATCGGAGACCGATTCATTGTTTTTTTGCTTAACCGATGTAAGATGTGATAATTTAAGTTTGTTGTCACTGCTATAAAAGTGATCATGAAATTTCTGTTCCAGCTGCGACCACACATAGATAGAATCATGTGGTAGAGAAGAAAACCATGAAAAAGCAGTACCAGTTAATGATAAAGGAAACTAGCGCACTTTCAATTCATTCAGCAAGCCTGCGTCACCCAGTTGTGCTAAGTATTGAATAACATTTTCCCATGTGGTTTTTGTGCCTTCTCCATTGAAGTTAACAAAATCTGGAATTTTATATCCCGGAGGACACTGGATAGCGTCAATGTACTCGAGGTACGGTTTTTGGTAAATCCGATTCCGAGGTAACTCAACTCCAAAATTCTGTCGAAGCATCTTAGCCATCTCCTCTCTAAAACTAGTTGAAGTATCATCCGTAGTAGACGGTGAAGCTTGCTGTTGTGGGATGGGAGGAGTAGAATTACTAGTAGTAGGCAGGAACTATGGCACATGTGCCGAACCATAGTTCAGTTGTGGCCGAGTGCTTGCACCTATAGGTACAACTTGGTTTGGTATAGGCACCAAACTTGGCATGCTCATGATGGAATTAGCGGGTGCAGCCACAATTTGATTGGTGTGGGTAGGATAGTAATTCATCGGCATGGGAGGTGTCGATGAATGAGGTAAAGATAGACTAGGGTTTTCTACACTAGCAGCTACACCAATATTACCACTAGACGATTGAGGCATATTTTTCTACGCATTGGTATTTTCTATGAAAGTTTGATAGACCAAATTATTACCATCGGCAATACGACTCTCAATCTCAGCCCACTGCTCGGGACAAAAGGTAGTACTTACAGGATGTTTAACCTGCTCGGCCTGAAGAGGAGGGAACTTGATTTCTCCAATCGGAGTGATATTGCCTTGGCGATCTTTCTTCAAGTTTCCAAGGAACTCCTGCAACTCCTTCTCTTCACGTGCCTTCATGTACTCCTCATAACCTTAGTGATGATCAGCCGATAGTTCATCAAGCTTGGGCTTAATGATTTTATCGGCATCTATCTTGGATGGCTTGGGAAGATCAGACATGATGGTTCATGAGGATGATGGATCTTTGATCCCCAACGGAGTCGCCAAAAAGTGTGTTGACACACGAACACGTCACGGTGTACCCTCGACACCGGGGGTGATGCACCGCAGCTCACGTCGAGGGAGGTCCGTCCGGCAGCGTGATACGTAAGACAGTCGGCGGACGCTTTTGCAGACCCGAAACCCTGCACACCCGGTAGGGACCCCGCCTGGGAGTGCGGCGGCTATGGGATGACCTAGGTCGATTCGCTCGCCCTAGAGCCTCGGGATTCGTAGCTCTCAAACGAAGAACAACGAAGAACGAGAAAAAAAACAAAGAACGTAGATGAAAAAGTAGTATAGATTGATTTGTTCGATTGTGTGTTGTTCAATCGGCCGTCACCCCCAACATATATAAGAGGCGGCTGGACTTCCCGTACAAGAAAAGGTTTCATGTAGGCTTTACAAGAAAATTACATCAATTCACGTCCTAGAGTCCGAGCTCTAGTCTCACTCGGATTCAGCTCAAATCTGGCCTAATCTTTTGCCTTGCTCCTTGCGTAGGCCATGGAATTTGCATATGACCTCCTATCGAGAGGGTCCCTTTCATGTTCCTAGACAAGGCCAACAATCCTTATGTTGATCACATTCCCAAATAAATCCATCTTGAATACTCCACCAGGTCATCTTTAACTTTGGATCGGACTCAGTCACTTAGCAGACTCGACTGTCCGAGAGTTGTAGCACCTCTGTAGGCTGCATATTATCTTAGATGAGAATGACCTTAAAAGAAAAGTTGACAGTTTCGATGTTACGAACAACTTTAGTGTTGAACACTTTTCCATCCGAGGCCATTTTGAAATTTCACTCGACCGACACTTACACTCGTCCGGTACTTTTCACTCGGACAACAATTTTCACTCGGATGACAACTGCACTCGTCCAGTACTTTCACTCAACAGGTACTTTCCATTCGGACGACAATTTTCACTCGGATGGAAATTTCACTCAGCCGGACAGAAAACTTTTCACTCGACCGGACGAAAAAGGTTTCACCCGACCGACAAACTTTCACTCGGAAGTCCCGAGTGAAACTCCAGGCTGATTTTGTTTTGCCTCTCCAGGTCCCATACGACCTCAGATTGAGAAGAATTATATATCAAAATGAATCGTCACGACGACGCGAAACTTTTTCATATCGTAAGTTTTTCCATCCGAGGAACTACGCCACATTTTGCTATGTTGTAGGGCTGCACTCTGGTTGCTCTAACTTTTGCATACGACTTCGGATTGAGATGATTTATATATCAAAACTGATCATCTCGATGAGAGGAAGACAGCCCATGTAGAACATTCCTTCATTCGAGGTTGTCTTAGAGGTGTAATAGACAAAAAAGCACTCAGAGCATCATGATGACAATCCAAGTGTAATTTGGCCCTTGAAATGATGCCGAATGGTGATGGCCTAAACATCAAGGTTGTTTCACTCGGCAATATGAAATTTCTCATAGAAAAAACCTTTTCGTTTGAGTCCATTTTTACTATGTTTTGCATCGTGCCAAAATCAGGTGTCAACACAAGGAGATTGCCTACTTCGTGAAGATCTGCCCCGAGTTAGGCTAGTCCTCCGTGGACGGAGGCCATCATGCTATAGAAAAGGTTGGTTCTTTGTGGAACCATCCGTGGATAGAGCTCTCCGTGGAATCTCGCGACCGTTACCCTCCATGGGTTGAAGTCTCCATAAACATGGACGTACGATAGCACCAACTATCGGAACCACGGGAAAAATCTTCGTGTCCTTCATGCGTTTGAGCTCCCTATCTCAACTCCTTACTTCCATGTGCAATGTATTTACTTTACACTACAATACATGATGACTCGCATGTGTAGGGTGTGCTATACTTGCTATAATTTCTAAAATCTACCAACACTTAACTTTGGACCATGTGTAGATTTTAATTTGTGCTAGTAGTCTATTCACCCCCTCTAGACATACTCTTCTAGTGATCCTACAATTGGTATCAGAGCAAGGTCTCCATAACCTTGGTTTAATCACCTTTGGAGGAAGATGGATAGGCCTAGTTTAGAGAGTTTGAGTTGCAGAGTGCCCATTCTTGATGGAGAGTACTATAGTCAATGGAAAGATGTTATGATTGATCTATTTAACAAACTCCATTTGAGAAAGCATATTGAAAGTCCCTATGTGTTCCCCATCGATGAATTACATCCCACGTACGAAGAGGAAATTGACATGACTGGTAACCTTAGAACTATCAATCTTATCATTTGAGGTTTACCAAGATGTGTACTTACTCAATTGAAGAATTTTGAATGCGCTTATAATTTCTGGAATGATTTGGAGAAACGATATCCAAATTATTGATTAACTAATGTTGATGAAATTCTTTATAAATCTGTTGCCTTTCATGGAATGAAGACTAGCGATCCAAACTTTGATGAATGCTTATTTGAGCTTCGTGATCTTATGCGTGCTAAAGGAGATTTCACTACCATTAGCAACATTGTTGTAGAAGCCATTCATATACATAAGCTTGAACACTGTCTTAGTCAAAATTCTAACGAATCTCTTGGTTTGTATGACAAGGAGATTCAACCTAATGATGACAATGAAGAACATGGCTACTATGATGATGATGAGATGTTTGACATCGCGTGTCCCAAGACGATAAAGTGCCTAAGTCTCATGGAAAACTTCAGGGATTACATGTTCGATGGAAAAGAGTGGATTCTTGACAGTGGATGCACCGATCACATGACTAGAGATAAAGACATGTTTCAAGAGATCACACCTAATCAAGGACCTCGAGGGTATGTGACCTTTGGAGAAAACTCTAAGGGTAAGGTACTTGGCCTTGGTAAGGTGGCCATATCTCATGATAGCTCTATTCAAAATGTCATGCTTGTTGAATCTCTTGGCTACAATCTTCTTTCTGTATCTAGATTAGCAGACTTTGGTTTCAATGTGCTATTTACTAAAGTAGATTTCCAACTGTTTCGTCATGATAATCATAAAACTGTCTTCATCGGTATTCGTAGAGGTGATCTATACATTGTCGATTTCACTAAAAAGGCCCAACCTCGTACTTGTCTCATTGCAAAATCGTCTAAAGGTTGGCTATGGCATAGAAGGCTAGGACATGTAGGCATGTGCAATCTTGATAAGCTTATCAAGGCCGATCACATTCTTGGTGTTAAAGATGTTATATTTAAGAAAGATAGGCTTTGTAGCGCTTGCCAAGCAGGAAAGCAGGTAGGTGGAAGTCATCCGATCAAGAACATCATGACCACTCAGAGACCACTCGAGTCACTTCATCTGGATCTTTTTGGTCCCAACGCTTACAAGAGCCTCGGTGGATACTCTTATGGTCTAATTATAGTTGATGACTTTTACATATTTACGTGGGGTATTCTTTCTTGATGATAAGTGGCACGTACAAAAGATCTTCAAGAACTTTTCATGCAAAGCGCAAAATCAATTTGAAGTGAAGATCAGGAAGGTTTGAATCGATAACGGGTCGGAATTCAAGAACACCCATGTGAATACCTATCTTGATGAAGAGGATATTTCACATGGGTTCTTGGCTATGTAAACGCCTTAACAAAATGGAGTTGGTGAGAGGAAGAACCGAACCCTCATCGAGATGGCAAGAACGATGCTTGACGAATATAAGACGCCAAGACACTTTTGGGCAGAAGCCGTGGAAAAAACATAGCATGCCACAAACTGACTCTACTTGCACAAGCTTCTTGGGAAAACGGCATACGAGCTACTCAACGGTAACAAACCCCAAGTTGGATACTTTTGGTATTTATCTATAAGTGCTAAATTCTTGATAAGCATCGTCGTGCTAAATTTTCTCCCAAATCTCATGAAGGTTTCCTACTTGGTTACGGATCGAACTCTCACACCTACCATGTCTACAACAACTTCACTCAAAAAGTTGAAGAGATGGCAGATGTGAAGTTTGATGAATCTACTGGTTTGCAAGCTAAACAATTGTCAAATGATGTAGGAGATAAGGATCCTTCGGAAGCTGTCCAAGACCTGCCCATCGGCAAGATTCGTCCCAAGGAGGTGAAGGAAAGTACTTCATCAACCCAAGTGGAAGCTCCTACTTTGCATCAAGGCTACTGATAACCCACAAGTATAGGGGAGCGCAATAGTTTTCGAGGGTAGATTATTCAACCCAAATCATATATTCGACACAAGGGGAGCCAAAGAATATTCTTGAGTATTCGTAGCTGAGTTGTCAATTCAACCAAACCTGAATGACTTAATATCTGCAGCAAAGTATACAGTAGCAAAGTAGTATGGAAGTAACGGTAACGATGGCAAAAGTGATAGTAGCAGATTGGTAACAATTGTAAAAGTAGCAATGGAGAAGTAACTTAGCAAGGATCAATATGTGGAAAGCTCGTAGGCAATGGATCAGTGATGGATAATTATGTCAAATGGCATTCGTCATGCAACAATTATAACATAGGGTGACACAGAACTAGCTCCAATTCATCAATGCAATGTAGGCGTGTATTCCATATATAGTCATACATGCTTATGGAAAAGAACTTGCATGACATCTTTTGTCCTACCCTCCCGTGGCAACGGGGTCCTAATGGAAACTAAATGATATTAAAGACTCCTTTTAATAGAGAACCGGACCAAAGCATTAGCACTTAGTGAATACATGAACTCCTCAAACTACGGTAATCACCGAAAAGAATTCCAGTTATTGTCACCCTGGGGGACGCGGATCATACCTCATAATAGGTGTCTACAACTTGCAAGATAGGATCAAGAACACACACACACACACACACACACATATATATATATTCATCAAAACATAATAGGTTCAGATCTGAAATCATGGCACTCGGGCCATAGTAACAAGCATTAAGCATAGCAAAGTCATAGCAACATTAATCTCAGAACATAGTGGATACTAGGGATCAAACCCTAAAAAAACTAACTCAATTACATGATAAATATCATCCAACCCATCACCATCCAACAAGCCTACGATGGGATTACTCACGAACGATGGAGAGCATCATGGAATTGGTGATGAAGGATGGTTGGTGATGGCGATGGTGTAAATTTCCCCTCTCCGGAGCCTAGAACGGACTCCAGATCTGGCCTCCCGAGGAAGAACATGAGGTGGCGGCAGCTCCGTATCGTGAAAGGCGATGAATTATTCTCCTTGATTTTTTTATCCGCGAATATAAATACATAGGAGTGGAATTGAGGTCGGTGGAGCCATAGGGGCCCACAAGCCTCCCAGGCGCGGCGAGGGGGGTGGCCGCACCTAGTGGGCTTGTCGCCTGTGGGTGTCCCCCTCTGGTTGATTCTTTTGCCAATATTTTTGATAAATTCCAAAAATAATCTCCGTAATTTTTTAGGTCAATCCGAGTACTTTTATTTCTGTACAAAAATAACTCCAAGGCCATTCTACTAAAAATAGCATCAGTCCGGGTTAGTTCCATTAAAATCATGCAAATTTGAGTCCAAACCAAGGGCAAAAGGCTTTGGAAAAGTAGATACAATGGAGATGTATCAACTCCCACAAGCTTAACCCATTGCTTGTCCTCAAGCAATTCAGTTGATAAACTGAAAGTGATAAATAAAAACTTTTTCAAACTCTGTTTGATCTTGTTGTTGTAAATATGTCTAAGTGATGTTCAGTTTTCTAGCAAAGATATGGACTAACCACGTTCACAATAACTTTTAGGTCTCACATTTACTCATATAAATGGCTTAATCAACTAGCGAGCAATAATAATAACTCTCAGATGACAACACTTTTATCAAAACAATCATGATACAATATGACAAAATGGTATCTCGCTAGCCCTTTCTGAGACCGCAAAGCATAAATGTAGAGCACCTCTAAAGAACAATGACTGACTAGACATTGTAATTCACGTCAAAAGAGATCCATTCATACTCATACTCAATATAAATTAATAGCGAATCATACAAATGACAATGGTACTCTCTAGCCGGTGCTTTTTATAAGAAGATGATGACTCAACAATAAATTAAATATATAAGCCCTTCGCAGAGGGACGTATTGATTTGCAGAGGTTCCAGAGCTCGAGGTTTTAAAACAGGGATGAATAATAATTGTAAGCGGTATGCTTTCATTGTCATAATAACAACCAAGAGAATTCAGCATCTTCCATGCTAGATACATTATAGGTGGTTCCCAAATAGAATGATAAAGTTTTTTACCCCCTCCACCAATCAATCACACTCCACGGTGACCTGAATCCACGGGTACCGTCCATACAAACACAATCCTAGGGAAGTTTTGTATCATTATATTTTGATTTGGTTAAGAGCATGGAACTAGGCATCCCGAATACTAGCCACTTTCTCATGAATGATAGTGAATTAACACATGTCGTGAGAATAACCCACCTAGCATGGTAGATGTTGACAACCCCCAGTCACTAATGAGCGATTCAGGTATCCAAAATAGAATAATTATTTGAAGGTTTAGAGATTGGCACATGCAAATTTAATTGGAACGGCAGGTGAATACCGAATATAGGTAGGTATGGTGGACTCAGATGGAACAACTTTGGGTTCGAGGAATTGGATGCACAAGCAGTATTCCCGCTTAGTACAAGTGAAGGCTGGCAAAAGACTGGGGAGCGACCAACTAGAGAGCAACAACAGTCATCAACATGCTTTGAGATTAACCAACATTGAATGCAAGCATGAGTAGGATATAAATCACCATGAACATAAATATCGTAGAGGCTATGTTGATTTTGTTTCAACTACATGCATGAACATGTGCCAAGTCAAGCCACTTAAATAATTCAGAGGCGGATACCATCCTATCATACTACATCACAACCATTTTAATGTGCATGTTGACACTCAAGACAAACCATTATCCACTCTTAGCTAATTAAGCATGGCATGAATAACTATAATCTCTAGTTTTCATTGCAAATATGTTTCACCCATAATGAACTGAATTCAGAACGATGAGCTAATCATATTTACGAAAGAACAATAGGTCGAATTCATACCACCTTTTCTCCATCTCAATATTTTCATCATATATCCTCATTATTTCCTTTCACTTGCACGACTGAACGATGTGAAGAATAATAAGAGTGCACGTGCATCGGACTAAACTGGAATCTACAAACAATAACTCATAGGAGAATACAAGGTAATATGGGCTCTCTAATAGGTAAACAATAATTCATATGAGGTCCACTCGACAATTTTCATTGTGGTCTCCTCCTTACAACCCAAAGAAACAAAAATCAAAACAAGAGCGAGAAAAACTATTTACACGGGAAAGCTCCCAACAGGCAAAAGATGAACGAAAAATCTTTTTGGGGTTTCTTTTAATATTACAACTAAAAAATCTAGAGGATAAAACTATAACTATTTTTTTTCAATTTTTCTTAAAGTTAATTAAACACACAATAAGAAAGCAGAAAAAGGAAATAAACTACCATGGATGGTGCAATGAAAAAGTATGAACACCAGCTACTAAGATGAGTGTGAGAACTTGAATGTAAAGTCGGTGAGAAGTAAGTACTCCCCCAAGCTTAGGCTTTTGGCCTAAGTTGGTCTAGGGCCATCGCTGGAAGTAACCTTCTCCTGGATACTCCAAAGCGTCCCCATAGTTCCATTGGTTGGCGAGCTCCTGTGGTTCCCACTGAAAAACTGGCTCAGGATACGGATCAAAGGCCGGTGCCGGTTCAGGACCTGGGGGTTGCGATAGACCCCAATATCTGTAAATGTCTTCAGGAATAATGGTGTACCTTCCCGAATGAATATCTAACAAAGAGGAAGCAGGTAGAGTAATAATCTCACAAGTACCCTGACTAAAAACTAAGTTGTAAAGCAGCCTCCTATCATCATTCTTCTTAATAACATCAGGTGCTACCATACGATCATAGTCTAAAAATTTCGAGGGTAACAACATCTCCTCTTCCTCTTCAAGCCAAAAGGGTATCTAAAAGTGTTTGGCTAGACGATATGGATAAATACCTCCGAATATAGGCCCCCTCGAACGATTTAAGATCACCCGTTGGGCCACCATAGCGCCCAGGCTAAAAGTTCTATCAACAAATAAAGCGTGACACAGAATAGCGATATCGGAGGACTAAGGCCTCCACTCACCCCACCACCAACTAAACATCTCCCCGCAAATAATGAATAATAGCATAAAATAGGAAAATGTAAACTAGCTGCTCTTGCCTTTGACACCACTCTCTCTTCTCCTACCATGACTGCGGCAATAAAATATTCCATGTCCCTAGGGCGTGATTCCCTGATGATGCCCTCATAGGGTATTTTGCAAACTTTGCAAAAATCATAAAGGTTCATTTTATTAGCCACATCATATAAATGAAATTATACCATAGGAGGTTATTCCCTAAAATGAAATTGAAAATTTTGCACAAAGGTATTAGTGAGCAAGAGGTACTGGTCACACTTATCATTAAGGAAGTCGGTGATGCCTGTCCTCTCAAACAAATAATACAAATCTTCATAAATTCCGTCCGCCCTCAGGAATGCATCACTTGGGCATTCACATGGTCGAACTTCCGCAACGCGAGGAAGATTGTATTTGGTCTTCTTCTTCACCTCATTTTCATCTTCTCTAGAACCCCGCCTTGAAGAGCCCCTTAACAATCTCCTCAACATTTTTCCTTTCCTCAATGGGGATATGCATGTCCGCAACAATAAGTATATCATATTTCTTCTTGACAGTAGGAAGAGGGAATTCAAAGTCTCCAATAATAATTGTTGAAACCTTTTCAATGGAGTTGATACTATGAAGTTGAGGTTGTTTCTTCGGAAAGTGTACCGTATGCTCATTACCATTGATATGAAAAGTGACATTTCCCTTGTTGCAATCAATAATAGCCCATGCAATATTCAGAAAGGGTCTACCAAGGATGACCATCCTCAGGAATATCAAGAATAACAAAGTCCGTTAGGATTGTAGCATTTGAAACTATGATAGGCACTACCGATGGGTAAAGCAGTTGATTTATTAGTCATTTGCAAAGATATTTTAGTAGGTGTCAACTTATTCAAATCAAGTCTACAATATAAAGAGAAAGGCATAACACTAACACCAACTCCCAAATCACATAAAGCAGTTTTAACATAATTCCCTTTAATGGAGCATGGTATAGTTGGTATTCCTGGATCTCCCAATTTCTTTGGTACTCCACCTTAAAAGTATAATTAGCAAGAATGGTGGAAATCTCATCTTTCGATATCTTTCTTTTATTAGTCACAATATCTTTCATATACTTAGTATAAGGAGACATTTTCAGAATATCAGTCAAGCGCATACGCAATAAGACAAGTCTAAGCATTTCAACAAAGTGCTCAAAAGCCTCATCATCCTTTTCATGGATGGTTTGGAGGAAAGGGCACGGGTTTCTGAACCCATGGTTCTCTTTCTTTACCATGCTTCCTAGCAACAAAGTCTCTTTTGTCACATCTTTTATTCTTAGGTTGTGGGTTATCAAGATCAACAGCAGGTTCAATCTCCACATCATTATCATTACTAGGTTGAGCATCAACATGAACATCATCATTAATATTATCAATAGGCTCATGTTCATCACTAGATTGTGTCTCAACATCAAAAACAAAAATATCATTTGGGTTTTCAGGAGTATCTATAACAGGTTCACTAGCAGCATGCAAAGTTCTATCATCATCCTTATTCCTCTTATTATTGGAATGACTAGGTGCATCAGTATTACTCCTTTGAGAATCTTGCTCAATTCTCTTAGGATGGCCCTCAGGATACAAAGGTTCATGGGTCATTCTACCACCCCTAGTCAGAACTTTAACAAAATGATCATTGTTCTTACTATTCATCTCATTAAGCAAATCATTATGTGCCTTAAGCACTTGTTCTACTTGAGTGGTTACCATGGAAGCATGTTTACTAATAGGTTTAAGATCATTGATAGTTATACTCATATAATCACCTAAGTGAACAAGCATGTAAGCATTATATTTCAATTGACTACTAACATAAGCATTGCAATTTTCCTGCTTAACAACAAAATTATCAAACTCATCCAAGCATTGGCTAGCAGACTTATTGTGAGGAATATCGCCTTCATCAAATCTACGAAGAGAATTTACCTCTACTACCTGTGTCGGGTTATCTAGACAATGTATTTCTTCAATAGGTGGTAGATTCTTAACATCTTCAGCTTTAATACCTTTTTCTTCCACAGATTTCAATGCCTCTTGCATATCTTCAGGACTGAGAAATAGAATACCTCTTTTCTTTGGAGTTGGCTTAGGAGGTGTTTCAGGAATAGTCCAATCATTATCATTGCTCAATATATTGTTCAATAGTAGTGCAGTTTGTTCAACAGTTCCTTCCCTGAAAACATAACAGCACAACTATCTAGGTGGTCCCTAGAAGGATCGGTTAGTCCATTATAAAAGATATCAAGTATTTCATTTTTCTTGAGAGGGTGATCAGGCAAAGCATTAAGTAATTGGAGAAGGTTCCCCCAAGCTTGTGGGAGACTCTCTTCTTCAATTTGCACAAAATTAAATATTTCCTACAAGGCACCTTGTTTCTTATGGGCAGGAAAATATTTTTCAAACAAGTAATATATCATATCCTAGGGACTACACACACAACCAGGAGCAACAGAATTGAACCATATATTAGCATCACCCTTTAATGAGAAAGGAAACAACTTAAGAATATAGTAATAACGAATTTTTTCCTCATGAGTAAATAGGGTGGCTATATCATTCAATTTAGTAAGATGTGCCACAACAGTTTCAGGTTCATATCCATGGAAAGGATCATATTCAACCAAATTAATTAACTTAGGATCAATGAGGAATTCATAATCCTTATCAGTAACAAAGATAGGTGAAGTAGCGAGCTTAGGATCATATTTCATTCTAGCATTCAAAGATTTTTCCTTCCACTTGCATAGAAATTTCTTAAGATCATCTCTATCCTTACAAGAAAGAAAGTCCCTAGCTACCTCTCCTTCCATAACATAACCCTTGGGTATATAAGGCAATTCATATCTAGGAGAGATAGGTCTAGCAGGTGTCTCATAGTGTTCAGTTTTAGTAATTTCATCAGTTTTAGAAGTATCATCAGTTTCAGCATTGAGTCTAGCAATTTTTTCATCAAGAAGTTCACCTAGTGGCACAATATTATCAAGCAAAGTATCATCATAAGCATCATGCATAGTGGAAGTGGCATCATCAACTACTTGCGACATATCAGAATTACTAGGAGGTGGTGTTGTCGCAAACTTACTCATAATAGAAGGTGAATCAAGTGCAGAGCTAGATGGCAGTTTCTTACCTCCCCTTGTAGTAGAGGGATAGATCTTTGTTTTTGGATCTTTCAGATTCCTCATGGTGATCAACAAATATAAATCCCAAGTGACTCAGAGAATAGAGCTACGCTCCCCAGCAACGGCGCCAGAAAAAGGTCTTGATAACCCACAAGTATAGGCGATCGCAACAATTTTTGATGGTAGAGTATTCAACCCAAATTTATTGATTCGATACAAGGGGAGCCAAAGCATATTCTCAAGTATTCGCAGCTGAGTTTTCAATTCAACCACACTTGAAATACTTTTATATCTGCAACAAAGTATTCAGTAGAAAAGTAGTATGGAAGTAACGGTAAAAATGGCAAAAGTCACAGTAGCAGTTTGGTAATGATTGTAACAGTAGCAATGAAGAAGTAACTTAGCAAGGATCAATATGTGGAAAGCTCGTAGGCAATGGATCAGTGATGGATAATTATGTTGGTTGGCATTCATCATGCAACAGTTATAACATAGGGTGACACAGATCTAGCTCCAATTCATCAATGTAATGTAGGCATGTATTCCACATATAGTCCTACATGCTTATGTACAAGAACTTGCATGACATCTTTTCTCCTACCCTCCCGTGCCAGCAGGGTCCTAATGGAAACTAAGGGATATTAAGGCCTCCTTTTAATAGAGAACCATACCAAAGCATTATCACATAGCGAATACATGAACTCCTCAAACTATGGTAATGACGAGAAAGAATCCCAGTTATTGTCACCCTAGGGGATGCGGATCATAACTCGTAATAGGTATCTACAACTTGCAAGATAGGATCAAGAACACATATATATTCATGAAAACATAATAGGTTCAGATCTGAAATCATGGCACTCGGGCCCTAGTGCCAAGCGTTAAGCATAGCAAAGTCATAGCAATATCAATCTCAGAACATAGTGGATACTAGGGATCAAACCTTAACAAAACTAACTTGATTACATGATAAATCTCATCCAACCCACCACCGTCCAGAAAGCCTACGATGGGATTACTCACGAATGGCAGAGAGCATCATGGAATTGGTGATGAAGGATGGTTGGTGATGACGATCGCGTCGATTTCCCCTCTCTGGAGCCAAAACGGACTCCAGATCTGGCCTCCCGAGGAAGAACCGGAGGTGGTGGCGGCTCCATATCGTGAAATGCGATGAACTCTTCTCCTTGATTTGTTTTCTATGAATATGAATACATAGGAGTGAAATTGAGGTCAGTGGAGCCACAAGGGGCGCACAAGCCTGCTAGGCAGGATCAGGAGGGTGGCCGCGCCTGGTGGACTTGTCACCCGTGGGTGGCCCCCCTCTGGTTGATTCTTTCGCCAGTATTTTTGGTATGTTCCAAAAATAATCTCCATAAATTTTTAGGTCAATCCGAGAACTTTTATTTCTGCGCAAAAACAACACCAAGGCAATTCTGTTGAAAACAACGTCAGTCCAGGTCAGTTCCATTCAAATCATGCAAATTAGAGTCCAAAACAAGGGCAAAAGGGTTTGGAAAAGTAGATACGATGGAGATGTATAAGCTATCGACAAAACAAGATGGAAACATCCACAAGTGGTACACGGCAAGATGAAGAGGAGCAGGAAGTACAACGTGAAGATCTGCCACAACCTCCTTCACCACCACCTCAAGGAGATGACCACTTCGACAACAACAAAGATGAAGGATATGATGTACAAGAAGCTCCAGCATCCAACAAACCAAATCTACCCCGAGTTGAAGCACAAGTGACCAAGAACCGTCCCATAAACAAAATCTTCGGTGATACACAAACAGGGAGGATCACTCACTCTAAAACTCGCTTAGCTAACTTTTGTGAGCATTATTCTTTCATCTCTAGCATTGAACCCTTAGAGGTTGAGCAAGCTCTTGAAGATGCGGATTGGGAGAATGCTATGCATGAAGTGCTTCACATATTTGAGAGGAACAACGTGTGGACACTCATGGAGAAGCCCAAGGATGAGTAAAACATCATAGACACAAAATGGGTGTTTCAGAAGAATCAAGATGAAGACGGTTAAGTTGTATGCAACAAGGTGCGTCTCGTGGCCCAAGGATACACTCAAGGTGAAGGTATGGACTACGGTGAGACCTATGCTCCCGTTGCTAGACTCGAAGCTATTCAAATTCTTCTTGCTTATGCCAATCACCATGACATCACTCTTTACCAAATAGACATGAAAAGTGCCTTTTTAAATGGATAAATAGAGGAGGAAGTCTATGTTAAGCAACCTCCTGGATTTGTAAATCCTAAGAAACCTGACCACGTTTACAAACTTCACAAAGCTTTATATGGTCTTAAGGAAGCTCCTCGTGCTTCGTATAAATGCCTAACAAAGTTTCTTATTGAAAAAGGTTTTGTAATTGGTAAAATTGATGCAACCTTATTCACAAAGAGAGTTAATGGTGAATTATTTGTGTGCCAAATATATGTGGATGATATTATCTTTGGATCTACTAACCCATAATTTAGTGAGAAATTTGGAAGGTTGATGTCAGAGAAGTATGAGATGTCTATGATGTGTGAGCTGAAATTCTTCCTTGGTCTACAAATCGAGCAAACGAGAGAAGTTACATTCATCTCTCAAACAAAGAAAACCAAGGACTTTATCAAGAAGTTCAACATGTAAGAGTGCAAAGGTATGAAAACTCCGATGCCCACTAGTGGACATGTTGATCTCACTAAGGAGGATGAACCCGTTGATCAAAAGGGTTATCGATTAATGATTGGTTCATTGTTATATCTATGTGGCTCCCGTCTTTATATTATGCTTGGTGTATGCATGTGTGCTCGATATCAAGCTGCACCTAAAGAATGTCATCTTAAGACCGTGAAACGTATTATGAGATACTTGATACATACACCCAACTTTGGCATTTGGTATCCCAAGGGATCTTCTTTTAATCTTGTTGGCTACTTAGACTTGGACTATGCCGGTGGAAAGGTTGATAGAAAGTCCACCTCGGGTACATGTAAATTTCTTGGTAGATCTGTTGTGTCTTGGTCCTCCAAGAAACAAAACTCGGTATCTCTATCTACCGCCGAAGCTGAGTATATTTCCGCCAGATCGTGTTGTGCGCAATTGCTATGGATGACACAAACGCTTAAGGATTATGGAATCCATGTGAAAAATCTTCCATTACTTTGTGACAATGAAATTGCTATTAAGATTGGTCATAATCGCTTGCAACAATCTGGAACCAAGCATATTCAAGTTCGACATCATTTCATTCGTGATCATGTTTCCAAAGGAAACATTAATCTTAAGCATGTTCGTACCAACAAGCAATTGGCCGATATCTTTACTAAGCCAATTGTTGAAAACGTGTTTTGTCACATGAGCAGTGAGTTGAACATCATTGATGGTTCAAACTTGAGCTAAACTCACTCAGGTGGATGCAAGGGGATGAGTTTACCTAACCGTTCCATGCTATGTTTACGATGAATATCTTGTATCATGGAATTCTATTCTCCCTTGTCTTGCATCTAACCCTTTTGTATGTACTTGGAAGAACAACACTCCACAAGATTTCCATCAATTCACATCTTAAGCAATCTTGTCATGACCAAGTATCTACAACTTCTCTTTGGTGATGAAAGGAAGAAGACTACAAAACATACCATTGACAAATATTTGATGTGATCACAATTGCTCTCAGTTGATATCAAGTCATTTGGATATATCATGTTCTTCCTTGCGTGACTAATCTATGTACGTGAAAATCAAACAAAAACAAAAAGATAGCTCCCAACTCGAGATGAACTTCATCAAGTTTGAGCATCCTCATCAAGTTCACCTACAAGCCACATCATCAACATCACTCAAAGGTATGTACTCATATCCTTGATATAGCTTTACTCCAAGTCATAAGATAAAGCAACTCAAGTGATATGAAGACATTAAAATGCTTAAATGAAAAATGGTAACCCCACTTCGAGCTTAAAGATGAGTATGACCTATGATAAAGTATTCTTGCTTGACTCCTTAAGTCAATATACTCTAATATAGGTGACCTAGTCACCGCCCATCATCTAGTTATAAGAATTGAATGGAGAACCCTTCTTGTGTTGCTCTTTGACATTTCCATTCAACCCTAACCTAGATGAAAATTCATTGAAAATCTTGTATGAAAAATCGTTGCAAATCTTTTGAGACTTTATGAAGAACGCATTTGAAAAAGTTTCCGTCTTCTATCTCGGAGCCTCTGACTACAAAAACTCGGTCTTACCGATATTGCAGTTCTACTGCAGAAACACATATCGGTGCTACCGAATCCTTTTTCTTCGGAGCCACCGACCTCTATGCACTTTGTCTGCCTTGTTTTATGATAATTTCAATGATTCCAATGATGTAGGGGGAGAAACATCAAGAGATATAATCTCAAATAATCAAGGATCCCTACATGAAGGCTTTTCAGATCTCAAGGGGGACAAAAACCGTTTTCAAGGAACCCTTGTCTCGATACTCTCAATGACCCTAAATCTCTAGGATCCTTTTCCAACTCAATGATTACTTTTGTCTATCCCTTGAGAGACCTTTTTGTGAAATAATGCCAAAGGGGGAGAAATATCAAAGTTTCAAAGCTTATACTAAAGGGATAGGTAATCTCAAAGGAGGAGGTATAATACTAAAGGGAGAAATATCGAAGCATTAGTGCTCCAGGGGGAGAGATGATCATGAAAAAGAAGAATTGTAAACTGAACAAGATAAAGGGGGAGAAATATCAAGGATCCCTTATCACGAAAACACTTCTTAAGGATAATAGAGAAGAATGAATCTGTTAAATTTGATTCTCATATGTTTTATATTTTTCTCAGCACTACCTACTATCAATATCTAAGCATTATGATTCAGGGAGAGAGGAAAACTTTCACTATTGGTATCTAGGAGAAAAAGATCTAAACTTATTTGGAGACATAGCATTATCAAGAAATCATCTATTATATGTATATCTTGGAACTCTTGGTTCCATTTGCATTTGCACTATCAAATACACTTGTGTTCCCTAACATTTTTTTCTCAAGTGTGTTCATACTGTGAAATGCTCAAGGACCTCAAGGTAAGTGATTGGATCATATTCTTGTTCAAGATGATCTCTTGCCTATTGCACATATTTTATGCAAGAGTGAGTCTTGAACATGAAATCATTTCATTCTCATATATTTGATGCATATTTCCAAGATATACAAGACTTCTCATGTCCTTCCTACCATGTGTTTATTCATGCATTCAAAAGAAACTATCCTTAAAATGGATTGCACACATCTAGGGGGGGCTTGTATTGGTCATGTATACTTCAAAGTCTTTACATATTTCTACATATCTTAAATTGAAGCTTTGATTGTATGTTGTCATCAATTACCAAAAAGGGGGAGATGAAAAGCACAATATGCTCCCTTGGTGGATTTGATAATTTATGACAACATACATCGTCTATTGGAGTAATACTTTTATCTAGTGTTTTTCAGATAAAGTCCACAGAGATGGTTGGCTAAGGAGTGTGGAGAGTATCCCCAAGAAGAAGAAGGAAAAGCAATATCATTGGCAAAGCTTCAAGCAAGAGGAATCTACATTTTACTTTGTGAGAAATCACTTTGAGTCCATAGGAAAAGCCAATACTATTAAAAGGGGGCAAGGTATTGTTGATGAACAAGATGCTCCACATGCACAAGTGATAGTCACCAAAAACACCCACAAACTCTTTCACAGATCTCTATCCAAGCATTTCATGAAAATCTGTGAAGCCAACAACTTCCACGAGGTCCCACCGATTCCCAGCCTCAGACAGAACCCTGCCAAACCCTAGCACATCGGTGCAACCGACTCCACTTTGGTGCCATTGAGTTCACCTTGCCAATCTGTTATCTCAATTCACAAAATAGGAAGCTCCAAGTTTTTGGATCGGCGTCACTGAGATTTGGATTGTGACCATTGGACATTTGATCGGTACCACCGAATTTTGTATATCGGTCTCACCGAGATTCAAAAGTTGCTACCTTTGGAGCAATTCGGTTCCATCGATATCCACACATCGGTGTCACCGAGTTGGTCACTTTAGGTGTAATGGTTGGATATTTGGAGATGCCTATATATACCGCTCCACCACCACTCACTCGTAAGACAAGCACTCAGAACAGATCCTCACTTATCCCATCAGATTTTTTGAGAGAGCCACCTACTCATGTGTTGAGATCATGCCATTCCACTCCAACCATATGAATCTTGATCTCTAGCCTCCCCAAGTTGCTTTCCACCCAATCACTCTCTGCCACCAAAGCCAAATATGTGAGAGAGTGATTGAGTGTCGAGGAGTCTATCTTCTTGAAGCACAAGAGCAAGGAGTATATCGACATTATCAAGCCTATTACCTTTTGGAGGGTGGCGCCTCCTAGATTGGTTAGGTGTCTCTTGGGAGCCTCCTACTTCGTGTTGTGGAGTGAACCAAGAAGTTTATAAGGGCAAGGAGATCGACTACTTCTTCAAGATCTACTCTGAGTTAGGCTAGTCTTTCGTGGATGTAGGCCATCATGGTATAGACAAGGTTGCATCTTCGTGGAACCCTTCGTGGGTAGAGCCCTTTGTGGACTCTCGTGACCGTTACTGAGGGATCACTAGAAGAGTGTCTAGAGGGGGGGTGAATAGACTACTAGCAGGAATGTAAAACCTAAACCTTCCCAAGTTAATTGGTTGCCAGATTTTAACAGTTTTAGCAAAGCTAGTACGTCTAAAATCCCTACACATGCATGTCAACAGATATGGCCATGGAAAGTAAAGACATTGCATATGAAGTAAAGTGTTGAGATAGGTAGACAAAACGCAATTGGAGACGCATGGATTTTTCCCGTGGTGCCAATAGGTGGCGCTATCGTACATCCACATTAAGGATTCTTCAACCCACGGAGGGTAACGGTCGCGAGAGTACACGGAGGGCTCCACCCAAAAGGGTCCACGAAGTAGCAACCTTGACTATTCCATAACGGCTTTGTTCCATGAAGGACTAGCCTCACTATGGGTAGATTTTCATGAAGTAGGCGATGTCCTTGCCCTTAAAAACTTCTTGGTTCAATCCAAAACACAAAGTAGGAGGCTCCAATGCGACACCTAACCAATCTAGGAGGCACCACCCTCCAAAAGGTAATAGGCTTGATAATGACGATGCACTCCTTGATCTTGTGCTTCAAGATGATAGACTCCTTAGCACCCAATCACTCTCTCACACATTTGGCATGGTGGAAGAGATGCAATTGGTGGAAAGCTACTTGGGGAGGCTAGAGATCAATATCCATACGATTGGAGTGGAAGATCTTGACCTCAACACATGGGTAGGTGGTTCTCTCTCAGAAAACTGGATGGGGCAAGTGTGGAATAGTTCTGAGTGCTTCCATTTTGAGAAGGTGGTGGTGAAGGGGTATATATAGGCATCCAGAAAAATCCAACCGTTACACACAAAATGACCAACTCGGTGACACCGATGTGTTAATCTCGGTGGTACCGAAGTGACCAAAAGGTGGCAACTTTTGAATCTTGGTGAGACCGATATAGGAAACTCGGTTGCACCAATAAGGTGACCAACGATCAGATTTCCAATCTCGGTGACGCCGATCCAACATTCTCGGTGGTACCGATAATGTGAATTTGCATAACAGAAAGTTGGCAACCTAAACTCGGTGGCACCGGTATGGAATCGGTTGCACCGAAGTGGCTAGGTTTGGCTAAGTCTGTCCAGGTTCTGGAATCAGTGGCACCGGTATGGGAAAGTTGGTTGCACCAATTTTGAGTGTTAGGTATAGAACAGACTTTGGTGGGAGAGTTTGTGGATGTTTTTGGCGACTATCACTTGTGCACGTTTGAGCATATTGTTCACCAACAAAACCTTACCCCCTTTTAATAGTGTTGGCTTTCCTATAGACTCAAAGTGATTTCTCACAAATATAAAATGTAGAGTCCTCTTGCTTGAAGCATGTCCAACCTATTTCCTTTCATCTTGGGGTATCTCCACAATCTCCTTTGCCAAACCTCTCTATATAGTGTATCTGAAATACACTAGGTAAAAGTATCAGTCGAAGAGACAATGTATGTTGTCATGAATTATCAAAACCACTAAGGGAGCATGTTGTGCTTTCCATATCTCACTTTTTGGTAATTGATGACAACATACAATCAAAGCTTCAAATTAAGATATGCATGGTTATACTGAAGACTTTGAGAGATACATGACTTAGAATTGCTCCCCCTAAATGTGTGCAGTCCTTTAGAGGATAGTTGCTTTTGAATGCATGAACACACGTAAGGTAGAAGGGATATAATAGGTCATGTGTATCTTGGCTATATGCATCAAATATATATGAATGAGATGTATCTTTGTTCAAGACATCACTCTTGCAAACAATATGTGCAAGAAGCAAGAGATCATCTTGACCAAGTATATGATGCATATACTTACCTTGAGTTCTTGAGCATCCTGGTCATAGAAACACACTTGAGAAAACAATGTTAGGAAACACAATAGTATTCTACCAAAAAGGAAAGCAATAGAACTCAAATTGCCAAGATAGGGACGACATATAGAAGATAGTATTCCTTGGAATTGATATGTCTCCAAGATCATTTAGAATTTTCTCACCGTAGATATGAAAATAGATTATCCTCTCCCCCTGAATCTTAGCATGTAGATATTAGGATTGGATAAGGTGAGAAAGGTCAAAAAGTTTCTTCTCCCCCTACTTTGATATTCTCCCCCTATTTATAAAGGTATGAGTATTGATATTGGCTCTCCCCCTTGATCATATCTCCCCTTTTGCATAAGCATGTATCTCCCCTTTAGCATGAAGCTTTGGTCTTCTCCCCCTTTGGCATTAATTTCCAAAAAGGTCAAAAATAGGGATAGATACAGGGAACATTAACTGAGAAGGGATCCTTGAGAACAAGGGTCATCGAAATGTAGGGTTCATAGAAATGAAAACTGAGAGAGTCATTGAAAATGATTTCTCTCCCTTTGAGATGTTGTAGGACTTTGTTCTTCTCCTCCTTTCTTCATAGAAGATAGGGATCCTTGAATAAAAAAACTCTCCTCAAGATTAACTTTAGTTCTTCTCCTCCTAAGGAATACAAAGTTTTTTTAAAGGATCATCGAAGTAATAGATCACTAAGAAAACACAGAATTGCAAAAATGAATTCAAATGAGACAGAATGAAAATCGGTGACTTCGAGATAGATAGATCGGTGGTACCGAGATTTTGCAGTGCAGCTTGTGTGCAATTTCGGTAGACTCGAGATATCTGAGTCGGTGGCTCCGAAAGAGAAACCAAGTTTCTGTTTTCACAGAGTCAAGAGAAAGATTTTCAATGAAATATGAAGTTTTTACAAGGGACATCAACTAGAGAAGATTGGAGTAGTTATGAGAAATCATGCAATGGAGAGCAAACCACACCAGATTCTTAACTAGATGATGGGCGGTGACTAGGTCACCTATATTAGATTATATCGACTTAGGAGCCAAGCAAGAATACTTGATCATAGGTCATACTCTATGTTAAGCTCAAAATGGGGTTACCATTTTTTGATTAAGCATTTTAATGTCTTCATATCGCATGAGTTGCTTTAGCTCATTTCTTGGAGTAAAGCCTTTTCAAGGACACAAGTACATACCTTTGAGTGATGTTGATGATGTAGCTTGTAGATCAACTTGTTGAGGATGCTCGAGGTTGATGAAGATCATCTTGAGTTTTGATCAATCTTCCTTGTTCTAGTACACTGGTTACCTACAAAGATTAGTCATGCAAGGAAGAACAATAGATATATCCAATTGACATGATACCAAGTGAGAGTGTGCAATTTTGATGAAGTATATGCCAAGGATATGGTTGAGTGGTCATCTTCCTTCCATCATCAAGAGGGGTTGTGGATACTTGGTAATGACAAGATTGCCTATGATTGGAGTTTATGGCAATCTTGTGGAATGAAGTTTTTCTAATTACCTACAAGAGATTAGATGCAATACAAGGGAGCATAGAATTCCATGCACTACAGGAATCTGAGAATTTGCCGTCCGCTATGGCTGACGGCAAAGGGGGAAAACACAGATGGCAAAGGCTTTGCCGTCAGTCAGCTCACGGCAAACTAGACGGCAAAAAAATATCCGCTGAAGAGGTTATTTGCCGTCTGCTTTTTGTAAGGCGGATGACAAAGAATCTTTGCCATGAGGGCAGACAGCAAATAAAATGAGACAGCAGATCGATAGGATGTCCCGTTAAGTTTTAACGGCAGGCTTCTCCTCTTTGCCATCTACCCTTACCCCCCTTTGTCGTCTTCCCCCTCATGGCAAAGGGACACCCAGCCCCTCTCCCTCACCCCTTTGCCATCTGCCCTCAAGGCTTTGCTGTCTGCCCTTACCCCCCTTTGCCGTCTGCCCCCTCATGGCAAAGGGCGCACCCAGCCCCTCTCCCTCATCCCTTTGCCGTCTTCCCTCAGGGCTTTGCCGTCTTCCCTCACCCCTTTGCCATGAGGGGGCAGACGGCAAAGGGGCACCCAGCCTTTCTTCCTCACCCCTTTGTCGTCTGCCCCCTCATGGCAAAGGCTCAAAACAGCCCCCTCACCTATTTTATTTTCTATTATATCCAGCATTTTTCACAATAATCAGGATATATATATATATTTGACAGAAATAAATTTGTTTCCGTACTCATAACCATATTAAAATAACTTTCATCCATAGTACATACATATTATTCAAGTTGCATCCGTACCAAACCATATATTACACCAGTTTCATCCATATGCATACAAAGTTTCATATATATCCATATACTACAATAGTTTCAATACAAGCTTCCGTGAAGCCATGGTACAAGAAATCATATTCAAGCATTCCATCAATATAATCCAAGCTTCCCGTGAAGTGAATGTAATCTGCAAAATGACAAATAAGAAAGTTAGAAGAAGAATACTAGATGAAGAAGAGAAGTATATATAGGTTATTTCGCAGAGAACTTAGCTAAGTGTAGGCCATTTAATAGCTAAGTTAGGTGGAATAGGTCATCTTGGAGCTACATAGCCTTATTATGTCATTTAGGAGAGAACTTAGCTAGGTATAGGTCATTCTACCGCTAACTTGGATAAAATATGTCATTTTGTAGTCAACTATGATTATTAAATCCATTTTGACCTTATTATGTCATTTTGGAGCTAAATTAGTCATTTTAATGAGCTAACCAAGGTTCTTATGATGTTTTTACCTAACTATGCTAATTATGTCATTTTGGAGGATAATTAGCTAAGTATGTCTTTGTTGGGAAAATAACCTACATAGAAGAAGAAAGAGAAGAAGCAAGAAGAGAAGAAGCAAGAAGAGAAGAAGCAAGAAGAGAAGAAGGTCAAGAATAAGGAGAAGAAGGAGAAGAAGGAGAAGAAGAAGGAGAAGGAGAAGGAAGAGGAGAAGAAGAAGAAAATAAGAAGGAGAAGAAGAAGTAGAAGAAGAAGGAGAAGAAGAAGGAGAAGGAGCTTCTCTCCTCCTTCTCCTCCTTCTCCTTCTTCTTCCTCCTTCTCCTTCTCCTTCTCCTTTTTCTTCTCTTCTTCTTCTTCTTCCTTCTTTTCATTTTTCCTCTTTCTTCTCCTCTTGTCCCCTTCTTCGGGCTAAATTAGCTAATTATGCCTTTTTGGAGCTAATTATGTCATTTTGGAGGATAAATAGCTAAGTATAGGTCATTTATTATTAAATATGCCATTTCGGAGCTAACTAAGCTAATTCTGTCATTTTGTTGGATAATTCGCCAATTTAGTCTTTGTTGGATGAGTCTAAGCTACGTAGAAGAAGAGAAAGAGAAGAAGCAAGAAGAGAAGAAGAAGGAGAAGTAAAAGAAGAAGGAGGAAGAGAAGGAGAAGGAGAAGGAGAAGGAAGAGGAGAAGAAGTAGAAAAGAAGAAGGACAAGAAGAAGGAGAAGAAGGAGGAGAAGAAGGAGAAGGAGCTTCTCTCCTCCTTCTTCTCCTTCTTCTTCCTCCTCCTCCTTCTCCTTCTTCTTCTTCTTCTTCTTCTTCCTTCTTTTCATTTTTCCTCTTTCTTCTCCTCTTGTCCTCTTCTTCGAGCTAAATTAGCTAATTATGCCTTTTTGGAGCTAATTATGTCATTTTGGATGATTATTAATCCATTTTGAGCTTATTATGTCATTTTGGATCTAAATTAGTCATTTCAATGCGCTAACGAGGGTTCTTATGATGTTTAACTAACTAAGCTAATTCTGTCATTTTGTTGGATAATTAGCTAACTATGTCTTTTTTGGGGAAAATAAGCTACGTAGAAGAAGAAAGACAGGAAGCAAGAAGAGAAGAAGAAGGAGAAGTAAAAGAAGAAGGAGGAGGATAAGGAGAAGGAAAAGGAGAAGGAGAAGGAAGAGAAGAAAAAGAAGAAAAGAAGAAGGACAAGAAGAAGGAGAAGAAGGAGGAGAAGAAGGAGAAGGAGCTCTCCTCCTTCTTCTCCTTCTTCTTCCTCCTCCTCCTTCTCCTTCTTCTCTTCTTCTTCTCTTCTTCTCCTTCTTCTTCCTTCTTTTCATTTTTCCTCTTTCTTCTCCTCTTGATCTCTTCTTCGAGCTAAATTAGCTAATTATGCCTTTTTGGAGCTAATTATGTCATTTTGGATGATTATTAATCCATTTTGAGCTTATGATGTCATTTTGGATCCAAATTAGTCATTTCAATGAGCTAACCAAGGTTCTTATGATGTTTAACTAACTAAGCTAAATATGTCATTTTGGAGGATAATTAGCTAACTATGTCTTTTTTGGGGAAAATAAGCTACGTAGAAGAAGAAAGACAAGAAGCAAGAAGAGAAGAAGAAGGAGAAGTAAAAGAAGAAGCAGAAGGATAAGGAGAAGGAGAAGGAGAAGGATAAGGAAGAGGCGAAGAAGAAGAAAAGAAGAAGGACAAGAAGAAGGAGAAGAAGGAGGAGAAGAAGGAGAAGGAGCTTCTCTCCTCCTTCTCCTTCTTCTTCCTCCTCCTCCTTCTCCTTCTTCTTCTCTTCTTCTTCTTCTCTTCTTCTTCTTCTTCTACCTTCTTTTCATTTTTCCTCTTTCTTCTCCTCTTGTCCTCTTCTTTGAGCTAAATTAGCTAATTATGCCTTTTGGAGCTAATTATGTCATTTTGGATGATTATTAATCCATTTTAAGCTTATTATGTTATTTTGGATCTAAATTAGTCATTTCAATGAGCTAACCAAGGTTCTTATGATGTTTAACTAACTAAGCTAATTATGTCATTTTGGAGGATAATTAGCTAACTATGTCTTTTTTGGGGAAAATAAGCTACGTAGAAGAAGAAAGACAAGAAGCAAGAAGGAGAAGAAGAAGGAGAAGAAAAAGAAGGAGGAGGAGGAGGAGGAGGAGGAGGAGAAGGAGAAGGAGAAGGAAGAGGAGAAGAAGGAGAACGAAGAGGAGAAGAAGAAGAAAATAAGAAGGAGAAGAAGAAGGAGAAGGAGCTTCTCTCTTCCTTATTCTCCGTCTTCTTCCTCCTCCTTATTCTTCTCTTGTTCTCCTTCTTCTCACCAAACATACCATTATCGTCATCACGACGGTGAAGCACGGTGGCTCTGGCTTGTTTCACCTGGAGAAGGCTGCCCTGGAGAACACTCCACTGTAGAAGGGTCGTGCGATGAGTTTCGGGAGATATTCTGCACCAAACATCGTTTGCAATGTGTCGTTTGCATGATGACACTCTTAAGATCACTTCATTGAAATGAAACTCACCGTCCCCACCATGTTAATGACTGGCGTCGCCGGAGGGACTTGGTCGGTCTTCTCGCACATAGACTGTACATTTGGTTTCGACAAGTCAAACTTTTTAGTTATTAATGAAACGGACATTAAAATGCAAGATTTGAAATAATATGAAGAAGAAACTCACCACGAAGAGCTCGTACATGGCTTTGTTAGACGCAATCATTCCGTGCCCTCTCCGCCTCCAGCAATGCAGTCGTCCTCTCCTCCAGCTCCTTCATCTCCTTATCCTTCTCCGCCAAAGCCGCCTGCATTGCATCTCTCTCCTTCAGAATAGCAGCCTGCAACAGTACTCATTGTTAGCATTGTAATCATATTGGTTCCCATGCACAACATAATGCGGAAAGATAGTTGAGTCCATTAAACTAACCTCGATGGCGAGCTCGACTGGCCGTGGACGAGGTGTTATCTCAGGACAGGAGCTCGTTTGGCGTGCCTTTATCTGCCGGAGAGTGCTAGGACAACGTATAAGGCCGTCTCCAATGGCAATCGAGCCATGGGGCCTCCCGTTGCCAGCTATCATCACCAGCTATGGATCAATAGGCCCCTCGCTCGGGTTGAAGTCCTCCCCTTTCCTAGCCTTCCCGTGATCTCTGTACTTCACGAGCTTGTGGTGGGAGGAGATGTTGGTGAAGTTTTCTGGATGCTCGAGGTCAGACTCAGAGAATGCCTTGACCTTCTTGTATGAGGCAGTATGGGCCATCGCATACAAGTCGTACATTTGTGGCACCTCCCTCTTATTTAGATGCGCCTAAAAGAGAGAGAGAGATGAAAATTGTATTAGTAAAGGGCTCAAGATAGCATTAAGAATGAATTGCATGAGGCATGAAGCAAACCACATACCCAGTTCTCGCCAAATTGGATTAAGTTGACGCTCCCTTGATGGTGTGGCACACCAACCATTTTTCCACGCCTCTCCTTGGCGTTTTTGTGGCTGGCCTCCCACGTTTCGGAGCACCACTGATCCACCAAGGCCTCCCAACAATCCAACTTATCCACACACCATCTTGGGGGCACCTAAGTTAATAAAGAGAAATTTGAGCGCGTAAGAACCAAATCAAGGAAACTAACTACAAAGCCTTAATAATATGTAATTACCTTCATGTAATTCTCCTTCTCCATTTTAGAATCGCGGCACTTCGCCTTGTACTTCCTAATACGCCGCGAGGCATAGTAGTCTCGAACAGCCTGCACCCGAGCCTCGTGCCGAAAGTTTTGAAGTAGGCGGTGACATTCGGTATCGATAACCTTTGCCGCGTCCTCCTCGTATCCCTCCTCACACCTGTAGTAGGTCTGCAAACGAGACAACACCGATTAGTACAATAACTAGCTACGGTTGATTTATAATTGTGTAAAGGAGAAATTACCCAGAACTGACGGATCACCATGTCGGCCCTCGTGTGGCACAAAATACCGTCGATCTCCACCTCTGGCGGGGATGGGGCACCCAAGTAGTGCTCCCAGGTCATTCCTACCTCTTGCTCCCGACCGGGCAATGTAACAAACCCCGGGAAGTTTTTACGGCAAAGCACACCAAGGACGCTGTTGGGCTTGCGGACACCCTTGGCAACAATCAAACCCCTGCAGTATGACAAATTAAAGCCAAAACAATAGATATTTGAGAAAACGTGAAGGCAAAAGGTTAAATAAGAGTAAATTAACTTACTTCTCCCCATTTGGCTTAATCGACCACCTCTGCTCGCAGGTCGCCGGCATGAGCGGGAGCCCCGAACTACCACACTCGTAGACGGTAGCCCCCTCACCCAGCTCCTCGTCGCTATCAGCATGGCCACTTGGCTCAGGCTAACCCTGATCAGCCCAGGTATCCCAGTGGGTCTCTGTGGACGTACCCTCATCCCTGCTTTGCTCTGGAGTCGCCTGGAATGAAGCCTCTGGGACACGAGTCTCGTGGGTCGAAGGCACATCGACCTGAGGCATGTCGACCTGAGGCGCGTCGACCTGAGGCTCGTCGACCTGACGCTCGTCCACCCTAGAAGTCCTGTGCTCAGGTGAATCAGCTTGGGGTGGCGGCAAGGAAGGTGTGGCAGTCACCGCCCTACCTCTCCCGCGGGCACGTGTACCTTTAGTACAACATAAATACCAACATGAGTAATAAAATGTAGATAAATACCAACATGAGTACAACATAAATACCAACATGAGTACAACATAAATACCAAGATGAGTAATACCTTTAGTACCTCTCGCCTTCGCGGGGAGTCGACCTCCTCTCACGGGGGCCGCGAGAGTCGAAGAAGCGGCCACTCATGTAGAGTAGCGAGCAACGCTCTCCAAAGAGGCGACTCAGGAATGGAAGTACCCATCCCACGACCCGCCGACGAAGAAGGAGCCGCGGAGTGCTTTCGACCCTTTCCCACCATCTTTCAACACCTGTCATGAAAAAGAGTAAATGAAATTAGTACAACATAAATACCAACATGAGTAATAAAATGTATATAATTTAAGTGTATCATCGTCATAAATACCAACATGACTAATAAAAATTGAATTCCTAACATGAACTCAAAATTTATATATAGTAATAGTTGAATACCTGACATGAACTAATCATGCTCGTCTATATATGCTTCGGGGTCAATAAATGCATCATGATCATCACTATCATCAATAAATGCATCATCATCATCACTATCAGGAAGAACATGTGGAAGGCCACCATTATGTAATCGGTCAAGAAGTGACAGATCATCCGCAGCAGTAACCTCTTCTTCTGCCTGCTCTTCCTGTTCTGGCTCAGGTGTTAAGACGGATTCACCGTCGCTGTCTACTTCAATGTTCTGGGGTGAAGTAGAGCGGTTCTTGAAACGTTTCTTGGACATACGTGTTTCTTGGAAGAATTCTCCTTCATATGTGTCTGGGTTAATGTGAGGTTCGTAATCCTCTTCGTTGAGGGTAGGTGGTCTAAAATGTGGTGGCACTTCATAAACGACATCCCAACCTTTCAGACTTGGATTTGTTTGGCAGGCCCACGGTAGATAGAAAACTTGTGTCGCCTGTTGAGCCGTAATATAGACATCGGGAACATCTAAGTGGGTGTTTTGGTTGATTTCGACTAGTCCTATATGTTCATGAGTCCTTCTAGTCTCCCTCGGCTCAAACCAATGACATTTGAAGACTACGACGGTCGGTGGGTTTTCACCATAGAATAGAAGTTCATAAATTGCTTCAACTCTTCCATAATACTCGGTGCCTCCTTCGCCGATAGCAGAGACACAACAATTTGTAGTCTTTAGGTCGGGCATAGATAGCTCTTTGCAAAAGGTATGAAAGTGATACCCGTTGATGTTGTATTAGTGAAATGAACGGACCTTATAGTCAAAACCATTAGCGACTTGTCTCAACTCGGCATCCATAGACTCTGCATCAGCCTACAAGTTTAATACGAAAGAATGGATGCATTAGCCGCAAATTAGACCAAGAAATCAAATGGACCATTAATGGTAATTAATTACCCTTTGTTTGAACCAAGAGATGAAACCGGGATAGTTGCCTCCATGCTTTGCAGAAGCTCATACTCTTCGATGGAATCCTTTTCGATAACCGCTCCATCCGAGAATTCGGCAACGTATCGACTATATCAAATATCCGGGAATAAGAGTAGTTGAAAGGAATTAGAAGTTGCGGGACAATAATTTACCGAGAACTTACTCGATGTACGGCCACACTTCTGTTAGGTTGGTGAAGATATACAATGAAATGGTCCGCCATTCTTCCACATCCAACGATTTCCCTTTCGAAGCACCGGATTGTGCGAGCTTCCCTTTGAATAGGCTGAGGTTGGATCGACCTTTTTTTGGATTGTCATCATTGTACCGAGGCTTCGGGTTATGCAAATGATGATTTTTGGCTTCGTAGTGTGCTGTCACGAAGTTTGCCGCCTCCTCGGTAATGAATGCCTCGGCCATCGATGCTTCAATTCTACGTTTATTTTTACACTTAGCTCGAAGCGTCTTCTGCATCCTCTCAGTTGAGAAGCACCATCGATTTTGAACGGGCCCCCCAATCTTGCCTCGGTCGGGAGATGCAAAATCAAATGCTTCATTGGATTAAAGAAGCCCGGTGGAAAGATATTTTCTAATTTGCAGATCAACTCTGGCGCCAACTCTTCCATTTCATCTAGCACGCCAGGCGATAGTTCTTTCGCACAAAGAGAACGGAAGAAATAGCTCAGCTCTGCCAGTACTAGCCATTCATCCTCAGGGATAAAGCCACGCAACATCACCGGCATTACCCTCTCAATCCATATGTGCCAATCATGACTTTTGAGACCAAATATTTTCAATTTCTCAAGACTCGCTCCCCTCGTTAGATTCGCAGCATACCCATCGGGGAACATCAACCGCATTTTCACCCACAGTAGCATTTCCCTCATAGCTGGCCTTTCAAGATTGAACCATGCCTTTGGCTTCGCTATGCTTTGCTTTCCTTTCGGTTGTAGCAAGTTTTGTAACGGTCTATCACATAGAGCCTCCAGGTCGATTCTAGCCTTAGGATTATCTTTTGACTTCCCCTCTATGTCGAACAATGTACCAAAAATGGCCTCCACAATATTCTTTTCAGTGTGTATCATGTAGATGTTGTGTGGGCAAAGGAGGTCTTTAAAGTAAGGCAGATCCCACAAACATGACTTGTGAGTCCAGGCGTGTTCCGTATTATACCCTTTGAAACACCCTGGACATTCAGGATCCGGCTCCAGAACATTTATCTGATCCAGTATTTGTTGGCCTGTCAACGCAGCTGGTGCAGTGTTTTGACAAATCTACCTTTGATGAAATTATTCTTGTCTTCTCTGAACTTATGGTCAGGATCCAGGAATTGTCTATGCATGTCGAAGCAAGAATACTTGCGACCAGCCTGCAGCCAACGGAACTGAAGAGCTGCCTTGCATGTGATGCACGGGAACCTTCCATGCACACACCATCTAGAGAATAGCGCATACGTCGGATAATCATGCGTCGACTACATGTACCACACATGCATTTTGAAATTTGTTTTGGTACCGGCGTCGTAGGTCTTGATCCCATTATCCCAGGCTTCTTGCAACTCATCCTTAAGCGGTTGCATGTACACATTCATATTCTTCCCCGGATAGTTGGGCCCTGGAATTATCAACGTCAGGAAAATGTTCTTTCTTTTCATAATCTCTCTGGGTGGGAAATTCAATGGAATGACAAATACAGGCCAACAATTGTATTGTGTTGCCGTCATACCATACACATTGAACCCATCCGTGCTGATGGCAACTCTTGGATGCCTTGGATCTTCCGATTTATCCTTATGTAATGCATCGAAGTGCCTCCACGAAAAACCATCTAAAGTGTGTACCAGCATCTTGTTCCCATCCGCATCTAGTTCGGTTCTTTTGCCCAATTTGTGCCATGTCATCTGTCTGGCCGTCTCTTCGACCATGAAAAGACGTTGAAGTCTTGGTACGATTGGCAGATACCGAAGAACACTAACGGGGATTTTGGTCTGATTCTTCTCACCCATACCGTTGTCTACCACAATATACCTGGAAGAATTGCAAATGGGGCAATAGTTCAAGGCCGCATACTCAAGCCTAAATAAGGCACATCCATTCTCACAGGCATGTATCTTCTCATAGGGTATCTTAAGTACACGGAGGATTTTCTCTGACTGGTACAGGTTTGCAGGCAGTACATGGCCTTTGGGTAGAAAGCGTCCAAATATCGTCATCATCGCGTCGTAGCATTCTCTGCCTAGGTTGAATTGAACCTTCAGAGCCATTACTTGCGCTATGGCATCCAGCTGACAAAGCTTAGTCTGCTCATGGAGAGGACATTTTGAAGACTCCAACATTTCATAGAAGGCCTTTGCAGATTCCTCCATCTCATCGTCTGAATCACGAGCATCATCAAAGTCTTGCACCATGTCTTCGATCCCCATACCATGCTCGTCGATGCGACGACGAATCACCTCAGCTCTGGCACGTTGGTCAGACTCACCATGAAAAGTCCACACCGTATAATTAGGCGTAAAACCCCACTTCTACAGGTGTTTACCCATTTCAAACTCTGTCTGCTTTTTCCAGCTGTCACAGTTGGGACAGGGGCACCATGTTTTTTGCTGGCCATTTGCAAATGCAGCTCTCACAAACCCCGTGGTTTTTGTTAACCATTCATTGGTCATGTCTTTTTGACTAGGGTGACCAGTGTACATCCAAGCACGATCACTCATGTTGCCTAGCTACCTATGGGCGCACAAGAAATAAATTAATATATAATTCATCACCTATATTCATCCACTAATCAAGTTTGTCAGTTTTATTACGTCCATGCAACCTACACACTAATAGGTAAAGATAGGTCCTAATCCCACCCGAGTATGTGTAGATTGGGTTCGTTTTCCCATGCTCTGCTCCAGATGCGATGCAGAATTTCGGCAGCACCTCCCCGCTGTTCTCCTGATACATATCTCGACAATAAGCAGAGAGGATGTGTACCCGGAGAACAACAGGGAGGCACTGACGAAATTCCGCATCGGATCCGGAGCACAGCATACGGGAAAATGAACCCAATCTACACATACTCGGGTTGTCCATGGATAATGTTGGACAATTCGAAAGGATGGCGGTTATAAATATGCAAAGACATGCATATTTATAGATGTCGCCCTTTCGAACGGGAGATGCATACTGGTCACGCATACTCATGATTGAAGAAACCTATAGCTAGCAAGTTTCATCGACACAAAGACCGGAACGGAGCAAATTAAGGGGGTAGGAGGAGAAGTCATTTGTGCTCACCAACAAACGTAGGGGCGGAGCTCATGGAGGTCGTCGAACAACTGCACATTGAAATTCACCCGATCAACACAAATATGTTGTTTTTATAACAAAATAAGAAAATATGTGACCTAACTCATAATTTACAAAACTATGACCTCCTTGGCCTCTGGAAGGCCGAAGAGTAGCTTTTCGGTCAACAGGAGGCAGAATAGGTGTCGGGGGTCGGGTGTCAGTGGCGGTAGGGGTCAGTGGCGTCGGGAGTCAGTGGCATCGGGGGTCAGTGGCGTCGGGGGTAGGGGTTCGATGGTCAGTGGTGTCGGGGGTCGGGGGTTGGTGGCATCGGTGGTCGGGGGTCGGTGGCGTCGGGGGGTAGGGGGTCGGGGGTCAGTGGCATCAGGAGTCAGTGGCGTCAGGGGTCAGTGGCGTTGGGAGTCAGTGGCGTTGGGGGTCAGTGGCGTCGGGGGTAGGGGGCGATGGTCGGTGGTGTCGGGGGTCGAGGGTCGGTGGCATCGGTGGTCGGGGGTCAATGGCATCGGGGGTCGGTGGCGTCGGGGGGTCGGGGTCGGGGGTTTGGGGTCGATGGCGTCAGGGGTCCATAGCGTCGGGGTTCATTGGGGTCAGTGTCGAGCTATTTCCTTTTTTCCATCTTATTCTTCTTCTTCTCCTCCTCCTCCTCTCTTCTTCTTTTTCTTTTCCTTTTTTTCCTTGTGCTACTTATTCTTCTTCTTCTACTTTTTCTTCTTTTGTTCTACTAAACAGGAATCTAACCTAAGACTAAAACTGAACTAAACTAAACAAAAACCTAAACTAAACTAAAACTAAACTAAACTAAGAAAAAACCTAAACTAAACTAAAACTAAACCTAAAGCACAACAAAACTAAAACCTAAAACTAAACAGAAATAAAAAACAAATGTCCTAAACTAAAAAAAAACTAAACCTAAACTAAACTAAAACTAAAACTATACTAAAACTAAACCAAAACCAAAAGAAAACCAAAACCTAAAAATAAACAGAAAAGACAAAAAACAGATGTCCTAAACTAAACTAAAGTAACACTAAACCTAAACCAAAACAAAACTAAAACCTAAAACTAAACAGAAAAAACAAAAAAATGTCACTTACAGAGTGGGGGAGGCAGGCCGGCGTGGGGCTTGGGGGTGTTGGGGGCGCTTGCTGGGAGGGGGTCGCCGCCGCGGGGAGGGGGTCACCGCCGCATGGTGGTGATGGCGCCGCCAGGCGGAGGGGTGTCCGGTGCGCACCTTGCGGGAAGGGGCGGCGAGCGGGAGGGGGAGGGGTGGCGCGGGGGGGGGGGTGAGGTGGTGGGGGCGACAGAGGGGAGGAGCGACGAGCGGGAGGGGAAGGGGCGGCGCAGGGGAGGGGCGGCGAGCGGGAGGGTGAGGGGCAGCGCAGGGGAGGGGCGGCGAGCGGGAGGTGGAGGGGAGGCGCAGGGGGGTGAGGTGGTGGGGGCGGCATAGGGGAGGGGCGGCGAGCGGGAGGGGGAGGGGCGGCGCGGGGGATGGGCGGCAAGGATGGCATGGCGGAGGTGGCCGGCGAGCGGGGAGGGGGGAGCAGGTGCGACGGTGGGGGACGGCATGGGGGTGGGGGGCTGTGTGTGGGTGAGAGGCCGGGGGCAGGAGGAGAGCGTGGGAAGAATTGGGCCGGAGGGAAAACTGCCGTTAAGGGGCATCCCCTTTGTCGTCCGCTTGCGGACGGCAAAGATCAGGCGTTAAGTGGACCTGTGTAGCCTCTTTGTCATCTGCCTTCAGGGTCTTTGCCGTCCGCCAGCAGACGGCAAAGGAACATCAGAAGGCAAAGAGAACCATTGCCATATGCCAGCTCTTTGTCGTCTGCTTGACGACAGCGGACGGCAAAGACCTTCTTTGCCGTCTGCCAACGGACGGTAAAGACATGGCACATGGCAAATAACTGAATTCCAGTGGTGATGGCATAAGATGAAATGTTAAGATACATGGAAATATCATTAAAGCTCATGCCCTTGCATGCAATCGAGTGATTCTAGCTTAAGTTTGAAGCATCGATGATGTTCAACTAACTCCTCAAGTGACAAAATGTCTTCTCGTCAAGTGGCTTAGTAAAGATATTGGCCAATTGCTTGTTAGTGCGAACATGCTTAAGATTAATATCTCCTTTGGCACCATGATCACGAATGAAATGATGTCGAACTTGAATATGCTTAGTTCGAGAATGTTGCACATGTTATGACCAACTTTAATAACACTTTCATTGTCACAAAGTAATGGAACATTTTAAACATGAATTCCATAATCCTTAAGTGTTTGTCACATCCATAGTAATTGCACACAACAAGATCCAGCAGCAATATACTCAGCTTCGGCAGTCGATAGAGGTACCGAGTTTTGTTTCTTAGAGGACCAAGATACAAGAGATCTGCCCAAAAATTGACAAGTACCCAAGGTGGATTTTCTATCAACCTTGTCACTGGCATAGTCCGAATTAGAATAGCCAACAAGGTAAAAAGAAGATCCCTTGGGATACCAAATGCCAAAATTTGGTGTTTGTATCAAGTATCTCACAATGCGTTTTACAGCCAAAACATGACACTCTTTCAGTGCAGCTTGATATCTAGCACACATGCAAACACTAAGCATAATATCGGGACGAGATGCACATAGATATAACAATGAACCAATCATAGATCGATAAACTTTCTGATCAACCGGCTCATCCTCTCTAGTAAGATCAACATGTCCACTAGTAGGCATAGGGGTTTTCATACCTTTGCACTCCTGCATGTTGAATTTTTTGATCAAGTCCTTGGTATACTTAGTTTGAGAGATGAAAGTTCCTTGCTTTGATTGCTTGATTTGCAAGCCAAGAAAGAATTTCAGCTCACACATCACGGACATCTCATACTTCTCGGACATCAACCTTCCAAATCTTTCACTAAATTGAGGGTTAGTGGAACCAAAGATAATAGCATCCACATAGATTTGGCACACAAATAATTCACCATTAACTCTCTTAGTGAATAAGGTTGCGTCAATTTTACCAATTTCAAAACCTTTTTTGATAAGAAACTTCGTTAAACATTTGTACCAAGCACGAGGGGCTTTCTTAAGACCATAAAGAGCTTTACAAAGCTTGTAAACATGATTAGGTTTCTTAGGATTCACAAAGCTAGGTGGTTGCTTAACATAAACCTCTTCTTCAATCTCACCATTTAAAAATGCACTTTTATTATCCATTTGATAAAGCGGGATATCATGGTGATTGGCATAAGCAAGAAGAATGCGAATAGCTTCAAGTCTAGCGACGGGGGCGTAGGTCTCACCATAGTCCATACCTTCGACTTGTGTATATCCTTGAGCTACGAGACGAGCCTTGTTGTGCACGACTTGACCGTCTTCGTCTTGCTTGTTCTGAAATACCCATTTGGTTCTGATGATGTTCTGTTCATCCTTGGGCTTCTCCACGAGTGTCCACACTTCGTTCCTTTCGAAGTTGTGACGCTCTTCATGATAGCGTTCACCCAATCCACGTCTTCAAGAGCTTGTTCTACCTTCAAGGGCTCAATGCTAGAAATGAAAGAATAATGCTCACAGAAGTTTGTTAGACGAGTTTTAGAGCGAGTGATCCTCCTTGTTAGTATATCGCGAAATATTTGGTTTAGGGGATGGTTCTTGGTCACTTGTGCTCGAACTCGGGTCAGCTTCCGATTGTTGGTTGGTGAAGCTTCTTCTTCATCATCATCTCCTTCATCTTCGTTGTTGTTAAACGTGTCGTTCCCTTGAGGTGGTGGTGAAGGAGGTTGTGGTGTATATTCATGATGCACTTCCTCCTCTTCATCATCTTGCCGTGTACCGCTTGTGGATGCCTCCATGTCATGTTGTGGTTCACCTTGTCGTGAAGTAGGGCTTCCACTTGAGTTGATGAAGTACTTTCCTTCATCTCCATGGGACGAATCTTGCCGATGGGTAAATCTAGGATAGCTTCCGAAGGGTTCTTATCACCTACATCATTTGGCAATTGTTTGATCTGCGAACCATTAGATTCATCAAACTTCACATCTACCATACTTTTTGAGTGAAGTTGTTGTAGACACGGTAAGTGTGAGAGTTCGATCCATAACCAAGTAGGAATCCTTCATGAGATTTAGCAGCAAATTTAGTACGACAATGCTTATCAAGAATGTAGCACTTGGAGCCGAATACCCGAAAGTATCCAACTTGGGGTTTGTTACCGGTGAGTAGCTCGTATGTCGTTTTACCGAGAAGCTTGTGCAAGTAAAGTCGGTTTTTGGTATGACATGCTGTTTCCACGGCTTCTGCCCAAAAGTGTTTTGGCGTCTTGTATTCGTCAAGCATCATTCTTGCTATCTCAATGAGTGTCCGGTTCTTCCTCTCAACAAATCCATTTTGTTGAGGCGTGTACGTAGCCGAGAACTCATGTGAGACACCTTCTTCGTCAAGAAAGGTATCTACATGGGTGCTCTTGAACTCCGATCTGTTATCACTCCGAACCTTCTTGATCTTCACTTCAAACTGATTTTGCGCTTTGTGAGCGAAGTTCTTGAAGATGTTTTGAACCTGCGACTTATCATCAAGAAAGAATACCCACATAAATCTGGAAAAATCATCAACTGTAACTAGACCATAGGAATTTCCACCGAGACTCTTGTAAGCATTGGGACCGAAAAGATCCATGTGAAGTAACTCGAGTGGTCTCCTAGTAGACATGATATTCTTAAGAGGATGACTTCCACCTACTTGCTTTGTAGCTTGACAAGCACGACAAAGTCTAGCTTTGTCAAAGACAACATCTTTAACACCAAGTATATGATCACCTTTGATAAGTTTGTCTAAATTACGCATGCCAACATGTCCTAATCTTCTATGCCAAAGCCAACCTTTAGAAGATTTACCAATTAAACAAGTGCGAGGTTTGGATCTCTTGGTGAAATCTACAATGTATAGATCACCTCTACGGATACCGGTAAAGACCATTTTATGATTATCTTGACGAAACACTTGGCAATCTATTTTTGTGAATAAGACATTGAAACCGAATTCGGCAAGTCTAGACACGGAAAGAAGATTATAGCCAAGAGATTCAACAAGCATAACATTTTGAATAGAACTATCATGGGATATGGCCACCTTACCAAGACCAAGTACCTTACCCTTGGAGTTGTCTCCAAACGTTATGTACCTTCGCGGTCCATTGTTTGGTGTAATCTCTTCACACATTTCTCTATCTCCAGTCATAGGATTGGTACATCCGCTATCGAGAATCCACTCTTTTCCTATGGACTTGTAATACTTGAAGTTTGACATGAGACTTAGATTCTTCATGATCTTCTCATACTCGATGTCAAACAACTCATCTTCATCATAGTAGCACATGCAAAATTCTTAAGATTACTTAATAAATAATTTGGATATCGTTTCTCCAAATCATTCCACAAAGTGTAAGCACATGCAAAATTCTTCATTTGGTTAAACACATTTCTAGGCAATGCTCTAACAATGAGATTAACAGTTCTAAGATTGCATAGCATATCAATTTCCTCTTCGTGTGTGGGATGCAAATGATCAATAGGAGGCTCATAGGGGTGCATAACATATTTTCTCAATTGAAATTCATTAAACATCTCAAGCATCAAAGATTTCCATTGACTATAGTACTCTCCATCAAGAATGGGCACTCTACAACGCAAACTCCCTATACTAGACACATCCATCTTCCTCCTCGGTGATTAAACCGAAGCAATGGAGACCAATGCTCTGATACCAATTGAGGGATCACTAGAAGAGTCTAGAGGGGGGGTGAATAGACTACTAGCAAGAATTTAAAACCTAACATTTCCCAAGTCAATTGGTTGGCAGATTTTAACAGTTTTAGCAAAGCTAGCAAGTCTAACAGCCCTACACATGCATGTCAATAGATATGGCAGCGGAAAGTAAAGACATTGCACATGAAGTAAAGTGTTGATATAGGTAGATCAAACACAGTTGGAGATGCATGGATTTTTCCCGTGGTTCCGATAGGTGGTGCTGTTGTACATCCACGTTTATGGAGTCTTCAACCCATGGAGGGTAACGGTAGCGAGAGTCCATGGAGGGACCCAAAAGGGTCCACGAAGTAGCAACCTTGACTATTCCATAACGGCTTCTGTCCATGAAGGACTAGCCTCACTATGGGTAGATCTTCACGAAGTAGGTGATCTCCTCGCCCTTACAAACTTCTTGGTTCACTCCACAACATGAAGTAGGAGGCTCCCAAGTGACACCTAACAAATCTAGGAGGCACCACCCTCCTAAAGGTAATAGGCTCGGTAATGGCGATGAACTCCTTGCTCTTGTGCTTCAAGATGATAGAATCCTCAGAACCCAATCACTCCCTCATAGATTTGGCATGGTGGAAGAGATGGGATTGGTGGAAAGCTACTTGGGGAGGCTAGATATCAAGATCCATATGATTGGAGTGGAAGATCTTGACCTCAACAGAAGGGTAGGTGGTTCTCTCTCAGAAACCTGGATGGGGCCAGTGTGGAATAGTTCTGAGTGCTTCCCTTTCGAGTAGGTGGTGGTGAAGGGGTATATATAGGCATCCCCAAAAATGCAACTGTTACACACAAAATGACCAACTCGGTGACACCGATGTGTTAATCTCGGTGGTTCCAAAGTGACCAAAAGGTGGCAACTTTTGAATCTCGATGAGACCGATATAGGAAACTCGGTTGCAGCGATAAGGTGACCAACGGTCAGTTTTCCAATCTCGGTGATGCCGATCCAACATTCTCGGTGGTACTGGTAATGTGAATTTGCGTAACAGAAAGTTGGCAACCTAAACTCAATGGCACCGGTATGGTATCAGTTGCACTGAAGTGGCTAGGGTTTGGCTGAGTCTGTCTAGGTTTTGGAATCGATGGCACCGGCATGGGAAAGTTGGGTGCACCAATTTTGAGTGTTAGGTATAGAACATACTTTGGTGGGAGAGTTTCTGGATGTTTTTGGTGACTAACACTTGTGCACATTTGAGCATATTGTTCACCAACAAAACCTTACCCCCTTTTAATAGTATTGGCTTTCCTACGGACTCAAAGTGATTTCTCACAAATATAAAATGTAGAGTCCTCTTGCTTGAAGCTTGGCCAACCTATTTCCTTGCATCTTGGGGTATCTCCACAATCTCCTTTTGCCAAACTCTCTATAGACTGTATCTGAAATACACTAGGTAAAAGTATCAGTCCAAGAGACAATGTATGTTGTCATGAATTATCAAAACTACCAAGGGAGCATGTTGTGCTTTCAGTTACCCTCCATGGGTTGAAGTCTCCATAAATATGGATGTACGATAGCACCACCTATCGGAACAACGAGAAAAATCCTCATGTCCTTCATGCGTTTCATCTCCCTATCTCAACTCCTTACTTTCTTGTGCAATGTCTTTACTTTCTGCTGCAATACTTCATGACTTGCATGTGTAGGGTGTGTTAGACTTGCTATAATTGCTAAAATCTGCCAACACTTAACTTTGGACCATGTGTAGATTTTAATTTGTGCTAGTAGTCTATTCACCCCCCTCTAGACATACTCTCCTAGTGATTCCACAACGCGCTTGCCGTTAACTCCCCACTATGCATGCGACGTGCGTGGCAGAAATGACCTGAGGTAGTGGGTCAATGATGACCAGTAAATTGGCTGTTACTCCCTCACATTGCGCGCTTGTGCATGAATTTTGGGCCTGGCCCAATGGCACTTGGAAAGCCCGTGTGGTCTAGTCCTGGGGGCTTCTATCGGCGTAGTAGGAGAAGGGGACCTAGTGCCCCTGAGTTATGCACGAGCAGTGATACATGAACCCTTTCACATCGAGCCAAACCCGGCAAACGATCAAGAAAAGATTCCAACAATCCCGACACAATATCCCAAGAATGGAGTATTGCGTGCCAAGAGCGTCCCCAGCGCTTGCCGGGGACCAAGACGTGCACCCCTTCGTGAAGACCCGGCAAGCCATTACCCGACAGGCGCGAGCTGATCGGCCACTGCTCCACCTCATTGCAAGGCCAGTCACTTGTCGATGCGGTGTCTAGCCCCCAGGTGGATAAGTGGATCTCGCTAAGCATTTGGAGACACACTGGAAGATAAATTACGCCTCCTTGACACCCGTCCATAGACGTGTCAAGCTGTGGTGCGATAGTTAGCTAGAGCGGTGGCTTAAGCTTGCCGAGGATGCATCCCTGCACGCCACCTAGACTAGGATAATAGTTTGTCCCTAATGTCAAATTTAGGTATGATAAGCTCCGCTAGCTATCTACTCATCAGACAATGACTGTTTTGCCACTGTGGTTGCTCCATGTGCTATAAAAGGAGGTCCAAGGCAACCTAGCTCAGGATTCAGACTTCCGAACACTTGTACATGCGTAGTAACTCCCCCGAAGGAAATCCTTGCCGGGCAGGAGTGTTGCATGCTCTTCATGTTCCTCTGATCAATCCACCCACAAAGCAGGAGTAGGGTTTTATTCTTCACAACGGCCCGAACTGTTGGGGAACGTTGCATGGGAAACAAAAAAATTCCTACGCTTAGCCTAGATAAATCTAGGAGATGAGCATCTACGAGGGGAGAGATCAGATCCACATACCCTTGTAGATTGCTAAGCGGAAGCATTATAAAACACGGTTGATGTAGTCGAACATCTTCGCGATCCAAATCGCAAGTCGTCCCGCGATCCAATCACAATCTTGCGCCGAACGGACAACACCTCCGCGTTCAACACACGTAAAACTTGATGATGCCTTCACCCCCTCGATCCAGTGAGCGATGGTAAAGTAGTAGATGAGTTCCAGCAACACGACGGCATTGTGATGCTGGTGGTGAAGAAAAATCTCTACAGCGCTTCACCAAGCATAACGGAAACTATGACGGAGGATAAACAAGAGGGGACGGGGGTGCCGGCACATGGCTTGGGGAATTCTTGATGTGTTCCGGGTGCTAGCCCTGCCCCTCTATTTATATGTTGAGCACTGGGGTCAAAACTTGGAGAAAGATCCTCCTCAAAGTCGGTTTGGCCCGCAAGGCAAGAGTACTCCTCAGACTCTAGGACCAGACACCAGGGTCCTCGGCGTCTAGCCCCAGACGCCAGGGTTCCTGGTGTATGGCCCCTGGCCTCCGCAAAACTCCTTTTGCACCTTCCTAAAGCCTCGTGGGCTTTACCCCTTGGCCCAAATAAAGTGTTCTCGTACCCGAACATTTCGGGAAACATCTGAAACCCCTTCCGATGAATTCCGCAACCCTTTAGGAGACCAAACTTTCAGTGTCAAAACCGGCAGATCTCGGGTAGGGGGTCCTGAGCTGTGAGACTAGAATCGATGGTAACATGAGACGAAGGAGACGATGTTTACCTAGGTTCGGGCCCTCCTATGGAGGCAATACCCTACGTCCTTCTTGATTGTATTAATGATATGTGGGTTACAGACATGATCTACCTCGAGATCGAATAGCTAAACCCTAGATGAGTTGTGTTTTCTGCACAACCTAAAACCCTCCGGCTTATATAGGCGTCAAGGGTACCTAGAGTTTACACATTGTCGGTTACATGCCAAAGGGAGAAACATGCTTATACGCTACATCAAACATGTAGGAAAAGCCACGATTCCCGAAGCTTCCTCCTGGAGTTAAGGCCTTTGATCAATCCAATGCTCGGCAAGTCGGCCATATAGTCTGTCCCATAAGAAACAGGTCGGCCTCCGGAGGACCCCCTTAATCCAGGACTCCCTCAGTATCCCCCGAACTTGCTCCAATGCCGAGGGTCTTAGCTTCAGTTGCTTTGTATAATTAGAGTCTTAGGCTTGCGAGGTGAGTTCTCCCCGCCGAGTTTAGTTCAACCTCCCATGACATGTAGTTTTTCGATTAGAGGCGCATCCGAACACCGTTAATAGGCCGGCCCTAAAGGCCAAACATCAAGGAGTAAAACAACATCCGCTGACGACCTTTCTGAGGAAAGGTCACTGCCCACCACGACCTCTAAACCACTTGCAAAAACTCGATTCGCGGTTCGAGGCCGTTTTCATTAGCACGATCCATCAATGCACAGATCATGCCCCGTTTTATATGAGATTTGTTTAATCGTGCGCATTCAGCAACACACATGTCTCGGGAAGCGGAGGGATTCATGGCGCGGCAAAGGGAGGCCAAATAGCAATAAGCCTTAGAAAAGGGAAAGAAAATCCCAAGGACTAACCTCACTTCCCATTCGCACCCTCTGCTTCACCAATCTTATAAGTCTCCAAAGAGTAGATCTAGGTTTTCCACCACACCCCTTCCGAGCTTATCCATGGCGGGTTCCGGCTCCAATGACAAGTGGAAGGCTTCCACGATCACCGATAGGGACATCTGTGACCTTAAGGACGTCGACTACCTCCCTGCCAACATCTTCGACCGCGCGTCGGAGTAAGGTCAAGTGATCCCCACTCCCAAGCCAGGGGAAAGGGTGGTATTTATTCCCCACTTCATCCGGGGACTAAGCTTCGCTCTCCACCCCTTCGTCAGGGGCTCATGTTCTTCTACAAGATTGACTTCCATGACCTACCGCCAAACTCCTTCATGCACATTTCGGCCTTCATCCTCGTCTGTTAGGACTTCTTGCGGGTCGAACCACACTTCAGACTTTGGTTCAAGGTGTTTAACATCAAGTCGAAGTGTGTCACACGTGAACACACAGACTGCCATGGGGCCGTCATTAGCAAACTCCCCCACATTGGATGACCATCCGGTACCTTCATTGATACCATCAAAATATGGCAGAAAGAGTGGTTTTACATCACCGAGCCAAGGGAGGAAGGCCAAGCTGCACCGGTCGAATTCAGATCCGGTCCCCCCACCAGATTGACTTCGTGGCTCCGAAAGGGCCTCGACCGGGGGTCGAACAAGGAGGTGGACAACCTACAGAAGCGCATCGCCTCCATGGTTAGAAACAATATTGCGCTGACCAACATGCTCCAGTTTATGCTCCGGCGATGCATCCTCCCCTACCAGTGCCGGGATTCTCCCCTATTGGCTCGTCGGCCCGACGAGGAGCCTACTATTCATCAGTTCTTCCAAACTACTCGGGAGAACCTCTGGAAGGCGTTGTTCAAGGTGCAGAAGGATTGGCCAGCCAAAGAGGAGGATTGTGGTCTACACACCGATAAGCCTCCTACCGAGGTATAACATAGTTTTGTCTGACCGACTTTATTTTTCCTAAAGATAATCTGCGCACCTCTCCGAGCACTTTTGCATAAATGGCTGAGCAAGGCCACGGGCACCAACTGCCCGACGCCTCAGCCCAAAGACATCAGGTCTAGGCTATTGTCTGAGATGCTCATCGAGGCGCTTTACGAGGCACCTGCGAAGAAGGAGAAGAAGAAGAAACCAGGCCAAAAGGGCCTTCGCATCAGGGACCAGCTAGAGGATGCGTCCCAGGATACCCATGCCTCCTCGAATCAAGAGGAGCTTGAGGATAAGGACGAGGATGAGGTGGAGGGCAGTTCCCCTTGCAAGAAAGAGGGCGGCATCATCGGACGCCGCGCAGGAGGTACCTGCTCCTGCCAAGAAGAAAATGCGTTGCACACAGGTAATTTTGTCCAATGACAGTTCGGACTCAGATACCAAGTCCGATTACTTTTAGAAGGTTCCACGAATGAGCTTAAGGGTCAAGCCCCCAGCTCGAGGGTAAGGATCCGAAGACTTCCTTGACTGTCAATGATAGGTTTTAAAGGTTACTAACATGTGAGAACTTATTGATTTTGCAGCCCACCATGCATTCTCCCCACCGACTAGGTTTTGGACGGGGGGACCCCACCTACCGAGCTAGCGGAGAGCGGGAATGCATCGCATCCCACTTCTTCGGGAGCTACAAAGGATACCGCGGAGGTGTCGTCCCAGCATGCTCTTAAGGAGCTGGGCACCAAACGGTGGGGGAGATGACATCGTGATGGAGGCTAACGCCTCGACCATCAAAGACCGAGGGGGGGACCCCACCCGGATGCTGAGGAGACTAGACGAGTGGACGTTCGGTCCCCTCCGAGGACATCTTTGGAGCGCACCATGCCTCCGGAGGCACCGGTTCAATCCCCGGTTGGTGATCGGGTTGTCCGATCACCACCGGCCCCAACGACCAATGGGTGGCCGTTCATGGGGGAGGCTGTATCGAGCGCCTCCATCTCCAAGGAGCACCGCATCCTTATGGGCGCGGTATTGCAGAGCATTCAGTCCATCGACAACGAACTGATGGAGGCCTTCAAGGGTCTCCTAACAGGCTTTCAGATGAGCCACGCGACGCTCTATTTGTAAAATATTAATTTCTTTGTGTTATCATTATGTACATGACAGTCCCTGAGCCCTATGTGAGTTAACTCTCCTGGGGATCCATCATTATTATCCGAACTATGACTATATATGTTGGGAATGTTTTAACAATCCGTAATAAAGGACATGATATTGGATCGTATGGACTACAGTTTGGAAGTTCTGAACCCATGTAACCTGATAAGGATTTTCTTTTCACAGGCTTCATCATCAGCGGTGGCTGTGAATGCCGCCAAGCTAGATGAGCTGAATCAGAAGCTTAAAAGCTTCATAGACGAGATTGATGCTCTTAACAAGAGATTCAATGAGGCGCAAGGTAAACCTTACTCAGTATCCAAAAAATTTCAGCATCCTACTGTCTATTCTTATTCTTGATGCTTACACAGCCTCAATGTAGGAAATGGAGAAGCTCAAGGCCGAGCTACAGACTACGAAGCAGGAGGCTGCGGTCGAGAGGGCGGCGGCCGAACGAGCGGCTACCACACTTTCGGCTTTAATAGCCAACCGCAACAAGCACGAGGCTCGGGTGGAGGAGATCCAACAATAGCTCAAGGACGCCGGCCACAAGTGAGGGGTCCTTGAGCAGAAAGGCAAGGAGCAGGCCACCAAACTATCCACCCTGAAAACCGAACTCAAAAAGGAGCGGGTGGATAGGAGGTTCTTTAAGGAGCAAGTTGACCAAGCGAAGGTTATAACGGATGGTAAGACATACTTATTGCAGTGTGTCTTTAGGGATAGCAAGTTCGAGTTGCTTACCAGGTGTGGCGTTCCTCAAGCGCCTGCTCTGACCTCAAGAAGAGCGCAACAAAGCGAATCATTTCTATGCTTCACGAGGACAAGTAGATGAAGCTCGTCTATTCTGGGTGCAGTTTGAAGCCCACGAGCGCTCTCCTCTCCTTGGTGAGCAGCGGAAGTAGCTGATGGAGATGCATCAGATGGCAGAGCCGTCCATGAATGATCTTTGTGTCCGACTATGGCCCAACAAGCCACTGTCGGTCAGCTACTTCGGCCTGGTGTAGAAGCTGAGCAATGTCTCGCCCCGGATGGACACACTACGACATTCCTCCTGCATCGAGGGAGCTGGGATGGCCTTCGTGAAAGCCAAGGTGCATTGGCCGGGGCTAGACCCGATGAAGATAGCCACTGCTCCTCCACCTCTTGGAAAGGAACATAGGCGCCCCAAGTTATACTTCTTCGGAGTAATGGAGGGTGATCGGGCGATAGAATCACAATGTTCGAAAGAGAACATGTATGAGTAGATTGTAGTGTGTTCGAATACATTTTAACGTTTTAAGGTCAAATTTATCATCATTTCAATGTTTTGCGATCCTTATAACTCCTATGTGGTCGTTGAAACTAAAAGCTGTGAGTCCTCGGCTTCAGCCCCCATGTAGATACTACATGGGGTGTCTCTACAAATGCACTACGTCCCTTAGCCGAGCTATTGGAACCCGAAGGCGGTGGATTGCGGCAGGCTAGGCAATCAGACCACAATGCTTTATTGCTTTCACTTAGCCGTAGGGGCGCGAAAAGGACCGCGGGGGGTTGATGACTATCCCTTGGTGTTTTGTGATGTTCGGATGAACCACTGCGAAAGCCAATATCACATGGTTTGTATGAAGAACAAACCCCTCGTATGACACAGAATATTCTCTGACAAGGATTTGAATATAACACTTTAAGCTCGTATTCACACACCAGTTCTCACATACTATGACAGTCACTTTTCGGATTTCTCCCCTGAGGTGCTTGTCCAGACTAGCCGGAAACACAATCGCAGGGGTTCTCCCTTTGCCCTTTTAGCCGAACGAGCGGAATGTAAAGGGGCAAGCACAGGAGCTGGGCAGCCCAACTATTGAACCAAGACATAGTTCAGAACCAATGTATATAAAGTGAATTCTAAGACGCCGACCGCATAATCAATTGTACATAGGGCGATTTTTTTGTTAAACTCGAGCCCCCGATCTATTAGCCGGTTACATCGTCATATACCGAACAGTTTTGCGAGAAGAGGGAGAAAATAAAATATGTGCCAAAAAGGACAACGAGACAAACACGTATAGTGATGTTGTATTTTTCTCAACAACTCTTATTGCTCAGATTGCCGAAGCAACTGTTTATAGGTATTTGAAAAAAGAAATTTTACAGGAGGGGTTGTACTAGGGGTCTTTGATTGGTGACCTTACGTCCTCGATGTGCCCTATTGCTTGTCTACTCCTGCGCCTCCTAGGGAGTGGTTCACCTCAATGGGCGGTACTGTTCGACGAGCGGATCTTGCAAACAAGGTCTTGAGAAGTCACCGAAGTGTGGATGACCGATAACTGGTGTTGTTAGTCATCCTGTCTCGCCCTCGAGGAGGTCGGTCTGGCTTATCGTATGGGGTATGTTTGGGAGAGGGAGTATCAATGAGCTCGTCGTCAAATTGCGGCAACAACCTTCTGCGTGGATAGCTCTCAGGTTGGTCCGACAGACTGGTACCGTATCCTTCCTCAGCTGAGAGGACTCTCGTCCATCTATCGTTGAGGTCATCTTGTTTGGCTTTAAGTTGTCCTTCCTTTGCTTTCAAGGTGCATTCCGTGGCTATGAGCTGTTGCCTGAACAATTCCTGATCTTCGGGATTATCAGGGATGTCAAAGTCATCGGCTTCCGGGATGTCCTCCTCCTCGACAGGGGGAGGTACTTGTCGTCCTTGGAATCATTGAGGGGATCTTGGTTACGCTGGTCTTCAGACCTCTCCTGACCATCTAGAGGGTTTTCGGGGATAGCAGGATCGTCGAGGTCTTCTGGGGTATCTCCGTCCCTGATGCCGATGATAGTTTTCCTCCCCTTTTTGCCTTATGACCATTTATGCGGCTTCCGACGCCTTGACAGCGCTTCGCCCGACTTATCGCCGTTGTTATTAGGCGTGTCCTCACCATTAGCGGCAGGAGTGTCCACCATCTAGACGTCGTATGTGGAGGTGGCGTCCCATCGCCCGATGTTAATGGGGGTGGGAGCGCAATCCTCATCATTCATGTATTCTGCCTCCTCGGAGGCATAGTCCAACATGTCGGTTAAATCATCGACTATGGCTACCAAGTGGGTGGTGGGTGGGACACGTCCTGACCCGCCTTGTGACCAATCTGAGCATGGATCGAGGTTGGATCGTCGGTAATCTTCATCAATGAGATCTGATCTAGGGCCTCGTTGAGTGTCGAGAGCTCAATTGGGTCAACCCGCCCAGAGCCTTTAGAGTTAACCTCTGATGCGTCCGGGTGAGTGGAGTGTTCGGAAAGAACAAATATTTGGACGTCGGGCGCTATGGCTGGATGCGAACTAAGAGTCAGGTCATCGGCAGGGTTAACCCCATGTGTCTGACCGAAAGAGGAATGCAAATTTAAAGCTTCAGAGTCTTTGGGCATGGCAGGTGAAACTACAAGCTCGGTTAGTGGCAGGTCACCTCGAGAGTCTACAGAGAACTCTAGGTTCCCGAATCTGACCTCTTGATCAAGGGCGAAACTCCCGACACGGCCTAGATGGTCGACCGGATCGGCGTGCAGCACAACGCTGCCGAAGGCGAAGATCTATATGGGGAAGAAAGTGCCCATGTTACGGACCTCTTCGTTGATGCCACGGCGAGCCATTGATTCCTTGGGCGGTCACAACATAACTCTCAATGAAAGCACCAATGTCGGTGTCAAAACTGGCGGATCTTGGGAGGGGGTCCCGAGCTATGATACTAGAATTGATGGTAACAGGAGACGAAGGAGACGTTGTTTACCTAGGTTTGAGCCCTCCTATGGAGGTAATACTCGACGTCCTTCTTGATTGTATTGATGATATGTGGGTTACAGAGTTGATCTACCTCGATATCGAATAGCTAAACCCTAGATGAGTTGTGTTCTCTCTACAACCTAAATCCCTCCGGCTTATATAGGCGCTGAGGGTACCTAGGGTTTACACATGATCGGTTACACGCCAAAGGGATAAACATGCCTATGCACTACATCAAACGTGAAGGACAAGCCACGATTCCCAAATCTTCCTTCTTGGAGACAGGGCCTTCAATCGATCCAATGCTCGGCAAGCGGTCCATACAGTCCGGCCCATAACAAACAGGTTGGCCTCCCGAGGACCCTTTAATGCAAGACTACCTCACAAACACTATTATCCCATATATCAATCCTTACCTAAGGACTAATCCGGATCTCATCGTCATGTCCGGGATCTCATCCGGGACTCCGAACAACGTTCGGTCAGCAGCATAACGACTCAAGTATACTTATATCATCACCAAACGTTAAGTGTGTGGACCCTGCGGGTTCAAGAACTTTGTAGACATGACCGAGACACCTCTACGGTCAATAACCAATAGTGGGACCTGGATGCCCATATTAGCTCCTACATATTCTACGAAGATATTTATCAGTTGAATGTCTATGTCAAGGATTCTATTAATCCCATATGATGTTCCCTTTGTTTATTGGTATGTTAGTTGCCCGAGATTTGATCATTTGTATCTCCATACCTAGTTCAATCTTGTTACCGGCAAGTCTCTTTACTAGTTACTTAATACAAGATCCCGTGGCTAACATTTTAGTTACTTTGCTTCCAAGGCTTGTTATGATGTTGTATTGCCGAGTGGTCCCTGAGATACCTCTCCGCTACACGTAGTAACGAATCCCAGTCTTGATCCATGCCCACTCGATAGACACCTTCAAAGATACCTGTAGATCATCTTTATAGTCACCCAGTTACACTGCGACATTTGATACACAGAAGGTATTCCTTCGGTGTTAGTGAGTTGCATGATCTCATGGTCATAGGAACAGATACTTGATATGCAGAAAACTATAGCAATAAACTGACACAATCATATGCTATGTTTATAGTTTGGGTCTTGTCCATCACATCATTCTCATAATGATGTGGTCCTGTTATCAAGTGACATCTCATGTCTATGGCTCAGAAACCTTGAATAATCTTTGATCAACGAGCTAGTCTATTAGAGGCATACTAGGGACATGGCATTGTCTATGTATCCACACATGTATATGAGTTTCCGATCAATACAATTCTAGCATGCATAATAAATGATTATCAGGAACAAGGAAATATGATAATAACTAATTTATTTTTGCCTCTAGGGCATATTTCCAACAGTCTCCCACTTTCACTAGAGTCAATAATCTAGCTCACATCGTTATGTGATTACATTGTTATGAATCTCACATCCAATGAGTTATAGGGTTCGATCATGTTTTGCATGTGAGAGAGGTTTTAGTCAACGGGTCTGCGACTTTTAGATGGCTTCTCCACTATACATATCCGGATTGCTACTGAGAGTCATCCGGGTTGGTGTTAAAGCTTGCATCAACGTAACCTTTTATGACGAACTCTTTATCACCTCCATAATCGAGAAATATTTCCTTAGTCCTCTAGTTACTAAGGATAATTTTGACTGCTGTCCAGCGATCCACTCCTAGATCACTCTTGTACCACTTGATAGACTCATGGGAAGGCACACTCATGTATTGTACACATCTTGGCATACTATATAGAGTCTATGGCTAAGGCATAGGGGACGACCTTCATCCTTTGTCTTTCTTCTGTCGTGGTCGAGCTTTGAGTGTTACTCAACTTCACACCTTACATATCATGGAAGAATTCATTCTTTGATTGATCCATTTTGAACTCTTTCAAAATCTTGTCAAGGTATGTACTCATTGAAAGCCTTATCAAGTGTCTTGATCTATCTCTATATATCTCGACGCCCAACAATTAAGTAGCTTTGTCCAGGTCTTCCTTTGAGAAACTATTTTCAAACAACTGTTTTTGCTTTCCAGAAATTCTACATTATGTCCGATCAACCATATGTCAACCACATATACTTATCAGATATTCTATAGTGCTCCCACTCACTTTCTTGTAAATACAAGTTTCTCATAAACTTTGTATAAACCGAAAATCTTTGATCACCTCATCAAAGCATATATTCCGACTTCGAGATGCTTGCTCTAGCCCATAGAAGGATCGCTGGAGCTTGCATAACTTTTACCATCCTTAGGACTGACAAAACCTTCTGGTCGTATCATATACAATCTTACCTCAGATTTCATAACTGAAAAACGCAGCAACTGCTAACATAATTCCAAAAGATTTTAGCATTGCTACGGGTGAGAATGTCTCATCGTAGCCAGCTCCTTGAACTTTGTCGGAAACTTCTTTGCGACAAGTCAAGCTTTCATAAATGGTGACATTTACCATCAACGTTCATCTTCTTATTAAAGATCCATTTGTACTTAATGGCCCGTCGGTTATCGGGAAAGTCTACCAAAGTCCATACTTGGTTTTCATACATAGGTCCTTTCTCGGATTTCATGGCTCCTAGCCATTTGTCGGAATCCGAGCCCACCATCGCTTCTTCATAGCTCGTAGGTTCGCTGTTGTCTAACAACATGACATCCAAGATAGGATTGACATACCACTCAGGGGTGGTATGAGTCCTTGTCGACCTACCAGGTTCAATAGTAACTTGATCCAAAGCTTCATGATTGTCATCATTTACTTCCTCTTCACTTGGTGTAGGCGTCGCAGAAACATTTTTATGTGTCATGCTACTATCCAACTGAAGTGACGGTTCAACAACCTCATCAAGTTCTACTTTCCTCCCACTCAATTCTTTCGGGAGAAATTCTTTCTTGAGAAAGGACCCGTTTTCTGCAACAAACACTTTGCCCTCGGATCTGAGAAGAAGGTATACCCAACTATTTCCTCAGGGTATCCTATGAAGATGTACTTTTCCGCTTTGGGTTTGAGATTATCAGACATAATCATCGAATTTCCAAACTCTGAGAAATGACAGCTTAGGTTTCTGCCAAACCATAATTCATACGATGTCATCTCAACGGATTAAAATGGTGCCCTATTTAATGTGAATGTAGTTGTCTCTAATGCATAACCCCAAAACGATAGTGGAAAAACGATAAGTGACATAGTACGCACCATATCCAATAGAGCACGTCTACGATGTTCGAACACACAATCACACTATGGTGTTCCAGGTGGCGTGAGTCGTGAAACAACTTCCACATTGTCTTAAGATGTATACCAAACTCGTCACTCAGATATTCACCTCCACGATCATATCGTAGACATTTATTTTCTTCTCACGATGATCTCAAACTTCACTCTAAATTTGCTTGAACATTTCAAACGTTTTAGACTTGTGTTTCACTAAGTAAATATACCCATATCTACCCAGATCATTAGTGAAGGTAAGAAAATAATGACATCCACTGCATGTTATAACACTCATTGGACCGCATACATCAACATGTATCATTTGCAATAAGTCACTTGCTAGCTCCACCATACCAGAAAACGGGGTCCTAGTCATCTTGCCCATGAGGCATGGTTCGCATGTCTCAACCGATTCAAAATTGAATGAGTCCAAAGATCCATCAACATGGAGTTTCTTCATGCGCTTTACACCAATATGACATTTAGCGGCAGTGCCACAAGTATGTGGTACTATCATTAGTAACTTTGCATCTTTTGGCATCAATATTATGAAAATGTGTATCACTATGATCAAGATTTAATAAACCATTCTCATGGGGTGCATGACCATTGAAGGTATTATTCATGTAAACAGAATAACCATTGTTCTCTAACTTAAATGAATAACTGTATTGCAATAAACACGATCTAATCATGTTCATGCTCAATGGAAACACCAAATAACATTTATTTAGGTTTATCACTAATCCCGAAGGTAGAGAGAACGTGCGATGGTGATCACATCAACCTTGGAAACACTTCCAACAAACATCATCACCTTGCCCTGTGCTAGTCTCCGTTTATTCCGTAGCTTTTATTTCGAGTTACAAACATTTAGCAACTGAACAGTATCTAATACCCAGGTGCTACTAGGAGTACTAGTAAGATACACATGAATAAAATGTATATCAAATATACTTCTGTTGACGTTGCCAGCCTTCTTATCTACCAAGTATCTAGGGCAGTTCCGCTTGAGTGACCGTTCTCCTCATAATAGAAGCACTCAGTCTTGGGTTTGGGTTCAACCTTGGGTTTATTCACTAGAGCGGCAACTGGCTTGCCGTTCTTAAAGTTTTCCCTTCTTGCCCTTGCTCTTCTTAAAACTAGTGGTTTTACTAACCATCAACACTTGACGCTCCTTCTTGATTTCTACCTTCACGGTGTCAAACATAGCAAACAGCTCACGGATCATTTTCTCCATCAGGGTTTGTTCATCATGAAGCTCTAGCAACTTGGTGACAGTGACTTGGAGAACTATATCAATCTCTATCTTATTTGGAAGATCAACTCCCACTCGATTCAAGCGATTGTAGCACCCAGACAATCTGAGTACATGCTCATTGATTGAGCTATTCTCCTTCATCTTGTAGGCAAAGAATGTTGTTCGAGGTATAATACCTCTAAACACGGGCACGAGCCTGAAATCTCAATTCCAGCTCTTGGAACCTCTCATGTGTTTCGTGATGTTCAAAACTTCTTTGGAGCTTCAATTCTAAGCCATAATGCATGACGCACTAAACTATCAAGTAGTCATCACAACGTGCCTATCAGATGTTCACAACATCCAAAGATGACACTAGAGGGGGTGGTGCACGGAGCAGTGCATCAAGGACACAAGCCTTTTGTGCATCAATGAGGACAATCCTCAGTTTATGAAGCTAGTCCGCATAATTACTACCATCATCTTTTTAGTCTATTTTCTCTAGGAATTTATTAAAAATTCAGGGGAGCTACAGCGCGAGCTAGTGATATACAACATAATTTGCAAAGCCACTTTGACTATGTTCATGATAAGTAGTTTAGTTAATCATATTACTGAAAAAACTCCCACTCAAAATGACATCCCTCTGGTCATCAGAGTGATACATGATCCAAATTCACCAACCCAAGTCCGATCATCATGTGAGATGAGGTGGTTCCAATGGTGAACATCATCATGTTGATCATATCTACTATATGACTCATGTTCGACCTTTCGGTCTCTTGTGTTTCGAGGCCATGTCTGTACATGCTAGGATGGTCAAGTTTAACCTAAGTGTTTTGCATGTGCAACAATGGCTTGCACCCATTGTATGTGAACGTAGAGTCTATCACACCCGATCATCACGTGGTGTCTCAAAACGATGAACTTTCGCAATGGTGCACACTTGGGGAGAACACAATTTTATGTTGAAATTATAGTGAGGGATCACCTTATATTGCTACCGTCGTCCTAAGCAAAATAAGATGCATAACAGGATTAACATCACATGCAAATCATAAGTGACATGATATGGCCATGAGCTTGTCCTTTTGATTTCCATCTTCAAAGCACCGGCATGATCTCCATCGTCACCGGCATAACACAATAGCTCTTCATGATCTTCATCGTTGTGTCACCATCGGGGTTGTCGCGCCTATCATGCTTCTACTACTATTGCTACTGCTCAGCATTACATAGCTCTTAATGATTGACACGCGGGTCATACAATAATTAAAGACAACCCTATGGCTCCTGCCGGTTGCCGTACTCATAGACATGCAAGTCGTGATATTCTATACAAAACATGATCATCTCATACATCACATATATCTCATCATTTAATTGGCCATATCACATCACAACATACCCTGCAAAAACAAGTCAGACGTCCTCTAATTCTTGTTGCATATTTTACGTGGCTGCTATGGGTATCTAGCAAGAACTATTCTTACTTACGAAAATACCACAACGGTGATACACAAATTGCTATTCAACCTTGTCAAGGACCACCTTTGTCAGATCCGATCCAACTAGAGTAGGACAGACAGACACTTGTTAGCCATCTTTATGCAACAAAGTCACATGTCAGTCGATGGAACTGGTCTCTCATAAGCGTACGAGTAAGGTTGGTCCGGTCCGCTTCATTCCACAGTACCGCTGAATCAAGAAAAGACCAAGGGAGGAAGCAATCTAAGCATCAACACCCACAAACTCCTTTGTGTTCTACTCGTGATATCATCTACGCATAGACTTAGCTCATGATGCCACTGTTGGGGCATGGTGCATGGGTAACAAAAAATTTCCTATGCTTCACCATGATCAATCTAGGAGATGAGCATCTACGAGAGGAGAGACGAGATCCACATACCCTTGTAGATCACTAAGCAAAAGCGTTACGAAATGCAGTTTATGTAGTCGAGCGTCTTCGTGATCCAAATCGCAAGTCCTCCCGCAATCCAATCACGATCTTGCGCCGAACGGATGACACCTCCACGTTCAACATACGTACAGCTTGATGACGCCTTCACCTCCTCGATCCATCGAGCGATGGTGAAGTAGTAGATGAGTTCCGGCAACACAATAGCATGGTTACGGTGGTGGTGAAGAACAATCTCCATAGGGCTTCGCCAAGGACAATGGAAACTATGACGGAGGATAAACTCGAGGGGATGGGGTTGCCGACAAATGGCTTGGGGAATTCTTGATGTGTTCCGGGTGCTAGCCCTTCCCTCTATTTATAAGTTGAGCCCTGGGGTCAAAACTTGGAAAAAGAGCCTCCTCAAAGTCGGTTTGGCCCGCAAGGCAAGAGTCCTCGCGTTTGGTCCCTAGCCTTCGCAAAACTCCTTTTGCACCTTCCTAAAGCCTAGTGAGCTTTACCCATTGTCCCAAATAAAGTGTTCTCATACCCGAACATTTCGGGAAATGTCCGAAACCCCTTCCAGTGAATTTCGGAACCCTTCTGGAGACCAAACACTATTGTCCCATATATCAATCCTACCTCCGGACTATTACGAAGCTCATCGTTATGTCTGGGATCCAATCTGGGACTCCAAACAAGCTTCGGTCACCAACAGAACAACTCAACTATACCTATATCGTCACCAAACATTAAGTGTGTACACCCTGCAGGTTCGAGAACTATGTAGACATGACCGAGACACCTCTATGGTCAATAACCAATATCGGGACCTGAATGGGCCATATTGGCTGCTACATATTCTACGAAGATCTTTACCGGTTGAACCTTTATGTAAAGAATTCAGTTAATCCCGTACGTTGTTCCCTTTGTTTATAGGTATGTTACTTGCCCGAGATTCGATCGTCGGTATCTCCATACCTAGTTCAGTGTTGTTACCTGCAAGTGTCTTTACTCGTGTCGTAATACAAGATCTCATGGCTAACACTTTAGTCACTTTGACAGGAAGGCTTGTTGTGATGTTGTATTACCGAGTGGGCCCTGAGATACCTCTCCATCACACGGAGTAACAAATCTCAGTCTTTATCCATGCCCAGTCAACAGGCACCTTTGGAGATACCTGTAGAGCATCTTTATAGTCACCCAGTTACGTCGCGACATTTGATCCACACAAGGTATTCCTTTGGTGTTAGTTAGTTGCATGATCTCATGGTCATAGGAACAAATACTTGACAAGATGAAAACTATAGCAATAATCTGACATGATCATATGCTATGTTTATAGTTTGGGTGTTGTCCATCACATCATTCTCCTAATGATGTGATCCCATTATCAAATGACATGTCATTTCTATGGCTAGGAAACCTTGACCATCTTCGATCAACGAGCTAGTTTATTAGAGGCATACTAGGGACATGGTGTTGTCTATGTACCCGCACATGTATCCGAGTTTCCAATCAATACAATCCTAGCATGCATAATAAATGATTATCATGAACAAGGAAAGATGATAATAACTAATTTATTATTTCCTCTAGGGCATATTTCGAACATGAACCTAGGTAAATCGCCATGTCGTCTCATTGTATCTTCTTTTTGTGCTTACGTCCATACCCCCTCCGAACCAAAAAGGGGCCGATGGCCCCATAGGTGATCGAGTGCATTCAGCCCCAACATTTATTTCTTCATCCATCATGATCTCACCCAAAACTTGAAAACTTCAATCACACAAAACTTAACAAAATCTTCGTGAGATCCGTTAGTATAATAAAGCAAATCACAACTCTAAGTACTGTTGTAAACCCATTCATAATTTATTATTGAACTATATATAATATATTTTAACATTACCATGACTTATACCCTCCAATAAAAGCCATATATTGCTCAAAACAAGCACGCACTAAAGTGGCTGAAGGCCAACTCATGAGAGTATCTAAATCTTGCGGAAGCTTCAAAGGTAGTGAAGTCCATCTGACTCCAAGGGCATCTCACCGAGCGTAGAGCGTATCCTCACTCCTGGTCGGAAAAATACTCTGCAACATGATACGTTGCAGCCGTGTAGGTCAGCATATGGAATATGCCGACAAAGTCACAAGAGAGGGGTGAAAATATAATCATCTAATCTACATGCATATATGGCAGGTGGGGCAGTAACTTTTTGCATAAAGCCAATTTTCGTACATCAAGAGAGGGCTAAGCAAAATTATTACTAAGTTGGTTGATTAATGAGATGGTTCCACCAACATATTCTCATACCCAAGTTATTAATACCCACATCATCATTTTAATTGTGTTTAGGGTTCCGGAAGTTTCAGTTCCTTTGGCTCAAGTCGTCCATGACCGTGGACACGGCTAATCGATTAGGTTTGAGTACTCTGCAGAGTTTTGCACACGTTCCCCATAAGATTTGGTCGCCTCCGTTTGATTTCTCGCACTTCAGGGTGTTTGAGAAACGGATGACCAAAACATGGTCTTCCAAAGGGTTTCCCTGCGACTCTGTCGGTGCCCATCCTTTCCTACCATTCTTCTACATCTCCTAGCACCGCCTGTCCAGGGGCACCATGATATCCAACCAAGCCAGAGCCCATAATGACTTGTGGCTATGCAGGTAAGCCTTGGGTCTTGAAGCATCCATCCATCTCTTTGTGCCTAGGATAACACTGGTTTCTCCAGGGCGCTGTTCAACCATCATCCACCCAGAGGTAAGTTGAAAACTTGAAGTCTTGATCATCACGTAGGTCTTGAAATTATTAACTCACACTCTCATGAATCACACATCCAACCCCGTCTACTAATAGCATAGAAAAATTAATTGAACGTTTCCCGGGGCCAAAGTGATAACGGATTGAGGGGATCCTACCACATGATACTACAACAAGTAACCAAGTTTCCATTTACCTACTTTGCATGCAATTGGAGTGATGGAACAACTAATGCAATAAAACATAGGTATGCATGATCAAAGTGACTTGCCTGATTGACGATCTTCGTACTCGAGGGACTCTAGGTAAGAAGCCTCGCACTCCGGATGATCTAACGAATCAAGCAAGAGCACTTAATAAGCATACAACAAATATTGTAACTCACAAAATCAGGAATGAACTAGAATCACTCAAGACAAAACAGGGCACAATCACAAGAAAAGAAATCAACACATAGTTTTGTTTTCTAAAGAGATGATGGGTGAACTACTACTAACAAATAGAACTATTAGTATTAAAAAAACAATAGTTGACAGAAAATAACAATAGAAATTATTTATTAATAAACAGAATTACATCCATTTAAAGTTTTGTTAAGAAAAATCTTAGTAGGGTTTTAAAAGTTTTGATAAACACTACTACATGAAGTGGGCTAGAGTTTATTAACCATAGAGTGAAATAAACTATAACTTTATTAATAAAACAATTCTCCTATCATAAAGTAATTTACTAAAACTTTTCTTAGAAAACAGAATTTAATTATCTAAAACTTTGTTAAAGGAAACTATTACTAACTAGTTTGTTTTAATCAAATTAAACCTAGTTGAAAAAGAGTAAAGATTCCTATAACAATATAGAAATAAACTAAGAAAATTACATTTTTATTAGTAGCAAGTCAATCACCTAAAGTTGAAACAACAGAACCTACTAAAACTAAATATGACTAACTCAGATTTAAACTAACTAAAAACTAAATTATTTAAACTATACTAACCACTAGGCAGATTCTGTTTATAGTTAACACACTAAACAAATCCATCCTAAAAATCTTCAAACTAAGCATGATGACATTCCTAACTAATACCAAGCAGTAGCAAAAAGAATCATACAAAAATCTATTTTTAAACTCTAGTTATTCAGATTTGAGTAGTTTGAGAAAATTTGGTTAAATTCAAATTTTAGAGTTCAAACTTAAAATCTAAGACTACATGGTGAAACTACATGAAATATGAGACCTAATGCAAAAAGAATCAACTCAAAAGACCAAATAGTTTAAAAGATATGATAAAAACGAAATCAGGATGCATTCTGTTTTCTAAATTAGAAAGAAAAAGAAAAAAAACTAACGATCAGACAGGGGCTACGTGTCAGGTTCCTATTGGTCGAAGGAGCGTGCGGGCGGGTGTTTGCAGGCGGTCGACCGAACGTTATAGGATACCGGTTCGAGTTATAAATGGATCTAATCTCGTGCGTAGACTACGGATCCGACGGCTACGGTGGAGACGACGACTTACAGAGAGGGGATCGGGGTTCTCCGGCGAGTTCGACGGTGGCCGGTGGTTGAAAGTGGTCGGGGAGGATGATGCGGTGGTCGGGGGCGGTGTCCGAGGTGCTCAGGCGATGGCGGCGAGGCTCTAGAGTAGTCTGGTGGTGTCGGAGAGGGCTAGGGTGACGGAGACGACGGGCACGAGCTCGGGAAAGATCCGGTGGGGATCCGAACTCTGGCGAGTTCGTGTGGGGTGGTTCTGGCGAGGGCAGAGTGGGGCTCAGGGTGGAATGGAGAGAGGAGAGTGAGGGCTATTTATAGGACCAGGTGCAGGGTCGGGGGAGGGAAAAAGGAGGGAGATCCGGGAGAGGAATCTCCGGCGACGGCGGCGCGCGCGCGAGGAAGAGGATGACCGCGCGGATGGCGCCATCGGACTGTGGGTCTGGCTCATGAGTGAGAGGGAGAGCGGCGTCAGCGCGTCAGTCAGCCGGTTCATAATGAATTCGCGAGTTAATGCCCGTGGGCCGGCCCGTTTTCAAATAAATTCATTTCCTTTTTAATATCCAGAGTAGTAAAACTCATTTGAAAGCATTCAAAACATTTCCAATTATAGGAAATATATATATCAGAATGATCAGGAGAATTAATTTTATTCAATGAACATTTTCCTCTGTCATTTGAATACTTTGAAAAAATAATTATTTATAGAAATTGCCTATTTTGTTTTAAAAGCTTTTGCAAATATTTTTCAAAATAGCCCCTGGTTTTTTGTTCAAATAAATCACCAAGAAGTCCCTGGTGTGGAGTGTCATGTTCCTCCCTCTTATTTTGAACTTTTCCAAGGTTTTCAAATAGGTGAAAGCAACATATTGAAAATTGAAAGGGACTTTCAGAAAGTCAGAAGAAGCATTCCAACAAATCCATACATTCAAGCAATGATGATGATGATGCATAGCTATATTTCATAACATTCCAAAATGAAATTTTGGCATGTTACAAACCTACCCACCTTAAGATGAATCTCGCCCTCGAGATTCGGGTTGGCTAGAAAATAGGTGCGGGTGGTCTCTACGAAGATCTTCGCGTTCCCAGGTGGCTTGTTCCTCGGTGTGGTGACTCCACAAAACCTTACAGAACTTGATGATCCTGCTGCAGGTAACTCTGTTGGCAGTCTCGAGGATCCTGACAGGCTTCTCCTCGTAAGTCAGATCACTGTCAAGCTGTATGGCCTCTAGGGGCACGGTGTCTCTCAAAGGAATATCAACCATCTCAGCATGGCATTTCTTCAGCTGGGAAACATGGAACACATCATGAACTCCAGAAAATCCTTCCGGCAATTCTAGCTTGTATGCAACTTCGCCTCTACGTTCAAGAATTTTGTAGGGGCCTATGAATCTGGGTGCTAACTTTCCTTTAACACCAAACCTCTTTATTCCTCAAAGTGGGGACACACGAAGATATGCTCGGTCTCCCACTTCATACGTCACTTCCTTACGTTTGCTGTCAGCATAACTCTTCTGTCGAGATTGAGCTATCTTGAGTTTGTCACGAATCAGCTTGACTTTCTCTACAGAATCTCGGATAAGGTCGGGACCAAAAAGTTTTCGGTCTCCAACACCATCCCACATCAATGTTGTTCTGCACCTCCTTCCGTATAAAGCTTCGAAAGGGGCCATCTTCAGACTGGTCTGATAACTGTTGTTGTATGAGAATTCTGCATAAGTTAAGTTGTCATCCCAACTAGATCCATAATCTAGCGCACAAGCTCTCAACATTTCCTCCAAAATCTGGTTGACTCTCTCAGTCTGTCCATCGGTCTGCGGATGAAAAGCTGTACTGAACTCCAGCCTCGTACCCAAAGTTTCATGTAGCTGATGCCAAAACTGTGAGGTAAATTGTGTTCCTCTATCTGACACGATACTCCTCGGAACTCCATGCAGTCATACGATCCTGGTCATATATATCTTAGCTAGCTTAGCACTAGTATAGGTGGTCTTCACTAGAATGAAATGAGCCACCTTGGTCAAGCGATCTACCACTACCCAGATGGAATCATAACCTGAACGGGTCCTGGGAAATCCTGTGATGAAGTCCATACAAAACTTTTTCCATTTCCACTCGGGTATCGGCAAAGGTTGGAGTAATCCTGCCGGTTTTTGATGTTCCGCCTTTACTCGCTGACAAACATCATATACCGCCACATGTTCGGCAATATGTTTTTTTATACCTGTCCACCAGTAACTTTCCTTCAAATCCAGGTACATCTTGGTGTTGCCTGGGTGTATCAAGTAAGGGGAATCGTGGGCTTCCTGAAGTATCAACTTCCTGAGCTCTAGGTCATTGGGCACATAGATTCGGTTCTCAAACCACAGAGTTCCTTGTTCATCCTCACGAAAATCTCTAGCTTTAACATCTTTCATTCTTTGCTTAATCTCAGCTATCTCCTTGTCCGACTTCTAGGCTTCACGAATTCTTTCGGTCAAGGTGGACTGGATCTCGAGTGTGGCAACATATCCTCTTGGAACTATCTCTAGCCGGAGCTCTCTGAGATCATCGGCTAACTCCTGAGGTAATCCTCCCGTTGTGAGTGTGTTCAGATAAATCTTCCGACTCAAAGCATCTGCCACAACATTTGCCTTTCCTGGATGGTAATGTAATCTCATTTCATAGTCCTTGATTAACTCTAACCATCTCCTCTGTATGAGGTTCAACTCCTTCTGCGTGAAGATATATTTCAGGCTCTTATGGTCAGTGTAAACATCACAACTATTTCCGATAAGGAAATGTCTCTAGGTCTTGAGTCCGTGCACTACGGCTACTAGTTCCAAATCATGGGTGGCATAATTCAACTCATGAGGTCATAGTTGTCTGGATGCATCAGCTACAACCTTTCAATCTTGCATGAGTACTCCTCCAAGTCCTTGACGTGAAGCATCACAGTAAACCTGGAAGTCCTTCCGAATATTGGGCAAAATCAACACTGGGGTTGTGACCAAACGTTTCTTCAACTCCTGAAAACTGGCTTCACATTCCTCAGTCCAAATATACTTAGACTCTTTCCTCAACAACTCCGTCATGGGCTTGGCAATCTTTGAGAAATTCTCAATGAACCTCCGGTAATATCCGGCAAGTCCGAGGAAACTGCGGATCTCCTTAACTAAGGTGGGTGACTTCCACTTGGTGACGGCTTCAACCTTAGCGGGGTCCACTACTATTCCATCTCCGGAAATAACATGTCCAAGGAATCCGAGTTCTGTCAGCCAAAATTCACATTTGCTGAACTTGGCATACAACTGATGCTCTCTCAGCTTCTCCAGAACTAAACGCAAATGTTCCTTGTGTTCTTCCTTGCTCTTGGAGAATATCAATATGTCATCGATGAACACCACGACAAACTTGTCCAGGTATTCCATGAGTACTTTGTTCATCAAACTCATGAAGTAAGCAGGAGCATTTGTCAAACCAAAAGACATGACGGTAGACTCATACAAGCCATACCTTGTGGTGAAAGCTGTTTTGGGTATATCCTGTTCACGAATTTTCAATTGGTGATACCCAGATCGAAGGTCGATCTTGGAGAATACTTTGGCTCCTACGAGCTGATCAAACAAGTCATTAATCATCGGCAGAGGGTACTTGTTCTTGATAGTTACCTTGTTCAAGGCACGATAATCGACTACCATTCTCAAGGTTTTATCCTTCTTCTCCACCAAAAGAACTGGGGCTCCCCAAGGTGAAGAACTTGGATGAATATACCCTTTGTCCAATAATTCCTTAATTTGCTTCTTGATTTATAATAGATCATTTGCGGGCATCCGATAGGGTCTCTTGGAAATTGGGGATGTCCCTGGTATTAGCTCAATTAGAAACTCAATCTCCCTATCTGGTGGCATGCCTGGTAATTCCTCCGGGAATACATCTGGAAAGTCTCGTACAACCGGTACTTCCTCCTGAACAACTCCTGTGAGGGAATTTAACCGAGCACTCATCTGTGTGCGTCGGGATACATACTTAATCCTCTTGTTCTCCGGAGTGGTGAGTGAAATAGACTTGCTAGGGCAATCAAGGTTTCCTTCATACTTGGTCATCCAATCCATGCCTAGGATTACATCCAATCCCTGCGACTCTAAGATAATGAGGTCGGTGGGAAAAACATGGTTTCCTATATTGAGCTTCAAGGCATGGCATCCTATGCCTGCCATCATCATACCTCCTGGGGAACTGACCTTAATGGGCTGACTAAGGGTTTTGGTGGGCAAACCATACTTTTCCACAACTACCCTTGATATGAATGAATGAGTTGCACCGGAATCAAAAAGTACTATAATTGGACATGAATGCAATAAAAACTTACCAACCACAGTCTCGGGCTGATCATAGACTTCTTTCACATCGAGGTGGTTCACCTGGGCACGAGGAAACGGATTTGGCTTCTGAGCTGCAGAGTTGCCGTTTCCATTCCCTTGCTTGTTCTGAGGGCATTCGGTGGCATAGTGCCCTGTCTTCTGGCACTTGAAATAGGTGATGTGGCTCAGATCCTTCTGAGTAGGAGCGTGACGGTGCTGGTTGTTGTTCCCATTCCCATTGTCCGTCTTGAAGTTGCCATGGTTGGGACGGGCATTCCCATTTCCTCCATGGTTGTCGCCTCCATGGTTGTGCACGGTATGAGTGTGCCTTCCAAACTTACCGGTCCCTGATCCGGTATTCCCTGAGTACGGGGAGTAGCGGGGCTTCTGATGAGCTCCAGAGTTGAACTTCCCTCGAGTATACTTCCTCTTGTGGTTCTCAATTTGTTGCTGTTTTCCCTCCAAGATGAGGGCCTTGTCCACCAGCTCTTGGTAGTTGTTGAAAGTAGCCACTACCAGCTGCATGCTCAACTCATCGTTGAGTCCTTCCAGAAACTTCTCCTGCTTGGCCGCATCATCGGCCACATCTCCTGGTGCATAACGGGCCAACATGCTGAATTCGTCCACATACTGGGCCACGGAATGGTTCCCCTGGCGTAAGTTGCGAAACTCACGCTTCTTCAGGCTCACAGCTCTAGCTGAGACATGTGCGGTGCAGAAAGCTTGCTTGAACTGCTCCCAAGTTACATCAGTAATGGGGTATGTGGTGGTGTAGTTCTCCCACCATGAAGCTGCTGGTCCATCCAGTTGATGGGCGGCAAAGCGCACCTTCTCAGCGTCAGTACATCCAGCGGTGACGAGTTCCCTCTCCATCTTATGGAGCCAGTCATCTGCCACAATGGGCTCAGTGCTGCTGGAGAAGGTTGGGGGATTCAGTCTCAGAAAACGGGTGAGGTTGTCACCCTGAGGTGGCGGGTGGTTGTTGTTTTTCTGGTTGTTGGTCTGATTCTGGATCAATAGTTGCATCAGTGCGTTCTGCTGCTGGAGGAGTTGCGTGAGTTCCGGCGGGAAAGTGAATTCGGACTCATGTCGTGGAGGCATCTTGCTATTTTTAGAGGGATGAGAATTAGAATAGAACAAGGTCCTAGAAAGAAAATCACTACCCATATGCAATGCACAAACATGTCACATCAAGCTCTCATTCATTAATTCAACTCAAAGTCACACATCGAGATACAAATCTCCATCAAACCAAGCATTAACCTACGCTTTAACGTTGAAAATAAAAGATACATGGGGGGCATAACTAAAGTTTTCCTGAATAGTACATGGTGACTGAGCCTCCTCCGGTGGTGCTCTCCTCATAGTCATCATCGTCGCTGATGAAGGGAGCCAAGTCTCCCTTGGGATGAAGATTTTCACCCATGTCCATCTGTTCCTCCAGAGTTGCGATGCGAGTGTTTAGCTTGTCGATCCTCTCTAAGAAATCCTTCACTTCATACGCGTGCTCATACTCGGCTTCCCGTAAGTCAGCTTCGAGGTCAATCTCACGGTTCATCAGCCTCTTGATCTTCTTCGTGTCAGCACAAACTCGAAGCTCCAGAGTCCTGATGTGAGTCTCGAAGGTATGGATATAGGAAATGGTGGTGTCTGCAGTGGGAGTGGTTATGATGTTTCCAATGGCATCCCTGCGACAAACCATGCTGAGCCCTGGTGAAATGGTTCCACCTCTGTATTCCTCCTGAATAGGTCCAAGGGCACGATGAATGGCCATGTCTCTCCCAAGTATCCAGCTGGGTGCCACAAACTTGAAGTCGATGGGTTCCTTCCGATTCCCAAAGGTCTTCCCTGGAATGTGCACCTCGATCCTGTAGCATCCGTCTTGTGGAAAAGACATGATAGGAGTCCCGGTGATGCTCGACAAAGCAATCCTCACGTCCCTGACGATCCTCATCAGCTCCTTGCCAAAGGGCATCGTTGTGTCAGGCTGGCAAAACTCCGTGATCAACACTGGGATGAAGGTGGCCATCTATAAATTTTGCGGTCATCGGTTTATTCATCAGATGTTTTCGGTGTATTAAACCCATGTCACGGGCCACAATTCTTTCTCTCATCCCACCTAACCGCTCCACATAGCTCAGCTAACCCCTCCACTTCCGGACCGTTTGATCGAGATGGATTGGTCCGAAAACGGATTAATACCCCTTAACCTAATCCTCCTTCCCTATATAAACCCCCTACCCTGCTTAATTGTCAAACCCTAGCCCCTGTCCCTTGAAATCCGCACCCTTCCACTCAGCCGCCGCCACCAGATCGCCTGCCTCCCCCACCTCGCGCTAGGCCTGCCCGAGCCCATCTGAGGCTCGCCCTGGCCCGAGCCATCCGCCGTAGCCGCAGCTCCTAGCGGGAAATCCTCTAATCCCGCTGCTCCCCACCCCCGCCTCGTCCCGCTGCTCCCCACCCCCGCCTCGTCCCGCTGCTCCCCACCCCCGCCTCGTCGGAGTTGGACCTCGCGCTCGCCGGAGCTCCACCGGAGGAGTCTAGCCGCCGCGTCGCTCGACCCTGAGGCCTCGCCACTGGCCCGCGTCTCGGCGCCCGCCGCGCACCACCGGATCGTGGTCGCCTTAGCTCCACTTCCCAGCCGTACCCGCACCTCACCGTCATGCCATCACCCTCCCCTCCGTCCTGATCTAGCCAGATCCGGGCGAGGGGACCCCGTTCCTAGCCCCCTCATGCCCTGCCATCGCCGTCCACCTCGCCTGCTTGCTGGAGACCGATGGCACCGCCGCTCCGTTCACTTGGCCTCATGAGGAGGACGAGCTCCCCCGTTGACCGACCACCTCCCCTGCATGGGCCCCGTAGGCTGCCCCTCCGCATCGGCCTGCTCGGCCTCCTCTCCAACCAGGCATCGGCCCGCAAGGTGAGCAACCCGCTGCTCCGCCGTATATGTCGCCCCCTGCGCATATATCTATGTTGCGCTCCATGTGTTGGTCTAGCTCGTAGATTTGACCCATTAGCGTTTTTTCCTGTTCAGCGAATTTGTCCAATTACATGTGAATTGCAGTTTTACAAAAAAGACCCTACACTTCATGCGTTTAATAACTCACCAACCGGGCATCATATGTAAAAACTTTATATCTGAAATATGACTAGAATTTTGTGTAGATTGACAATTTCCAAATATCACATGTGATAAAAATGTTTAAACTAGCTGTTTGTCTGATTTGCATAAATGCCATGTTAAATGATTTATTTCATAATTAATTAATTGGAGCTCCGTTTAACACGTTCCATATATGTAACTTGACTAGAAAAATGTATAGAATAACGTGGTGCATTTTATTTTGCTGTTTAACCACTCTAAAATATGTTTCATACCGATATGGCCAGATGCAAACACAGAAGAATCAAGATCGCCGGCAAGACATTGTCGGGAGAGCTATTAAGCCCCCAGGCAAGGTCTAGGCCCCAGCAAGGCGAAGCCCCGAAAAGGCCACACCAGCGCATAGGCTAGGTGTCGATCCACCTGAACGCATGTCACGGCTTCGACATTGGAGGGGGCTAAGCGGTGTCGATGCGATGGTCTCCTGTCCCATCCCATAGGCAGACAGAGATGCCTGACGGTGCATTAACTGCGCCTATCCTACTCCGCCAGTGTTAGGTATGATAGCATTGTAGCTCTGTACACCCTGTGTACACACGGTACGCCCCTGTTGCGATCCCCTTCATAATATAAATGGCGTCCCATGGCGATACATTAGAGGTCTTTTCGACTTTTGGGACTTTCCAGCCCACACGCGTGGTAGTTGGTCATAGCACTCCTATAGCTAGAACCCTAAGCACACTATCAATACAACCAAGTAGGAGTAGGGTTTTACACATCCTTGTGGCCCAAACCTGGGTAAAAATACCCGCGTGCTGTTCATCAGAACGGCTCTTGGTGCGAGCCTTGCCCCCGCCGAACCAAAAGGGGTCCCTCCGATCCCATAGGTTCTCATCCCCCACGACAATATGTTACATATAGATCTGGACTGAATTCATAATTTGCATATGGGGATGTTTTGGAAATGTTATATGTTGCTTTCGGCCTCATTTAAAATTCCTACATGTTGTAGTTGTTTATGTTCACCTCTTGCCATGTTAACCAACATTTAATATTGTCATGCATATATTGTGGTGTACCGTGTGTTGATTGCTGTTTCGGATTGTTCCTCCTCGATAGAGTTTCGAAAGCGTTCAGAGTGTGAGGATTCATTCGTCTACTTCACGGATCGTCTTCTTCATGGATTCATTCTTCTTCCAAGCGAGATCTCAAGCAAGATGACACATTTCCCTGGATACCACTACTATCATTGCTATGCTAGTTGTTCCGCTTTTATCGTTATGTCTCGCTACGTACCACTTGTTTGTCAAGCCTCCAAACATTGCCATGATAAGCCTCTAACCCCTTCACATCCCAGCAAACCTTTCTTTGGCTATGTTACCGCTTGCTTAGCCTTCTTATAGCGTTTCTAGTTGCAGGTGCAATTGCTTCCATGTGTCAACATGGACATTCCTTTGTTATTCCAATATTATTTCTATTTCATGTAATGCACATATATACTTGGTAAAGGGTGGAAGGCTTGGCCTTTTGCTCGATCCTTTGTTCCTCTCTTGCCACCCTAGTTACTTGTGAACTGGTGTTATGTTCCATAATTGAGCGCTCCTATCGGGATTGTCGGCACGTCGGGCGGCCTTGCTGGATTTGTTTTTACCTTTGTCAAGCGTCTTGCGCGTGGAATTTTGACGACACTTCGGCTATCTCAAAGTTGAGATTTTCTGTCAAGATTGTGCAAATACTACGGGTGGTTCCACGGTTGAGGAATTCCAACGCGGCGTGTTGTTAATTTGTGATGGATTAGTTGGAGCACCCTTGCAGGGTTAAATCTTTCGGAATGTCATGCCCACGGTTATGTGGAAACTTGGAAACTTTGTTAACACCCGGTCATAGAAACTTGAAGTAAACTCAAATAAACTACACCAACTGTGTGCGTAACCATGACTGTCTCTTCTCATTAGTCCTTATCCGAGAGAGAACATGGTGGGGTTATGTTTGACGTAAGTAGGTGTTCAAGATCACTTAGTGATCATTACTAGCTCACGTCCATTATGCGTAGACCACAATACTTTACTTTCTCTATTATTAAGTTAGCCACTCAAATAAATGCCTAGTTGCTTGCTGCAGCCTGACCACTTAACCATACCTCACCCATTAAGCTTTAATAGTCTTGATACCCTTGGAAATGATATTGCTGAGTCCCTGTGGCTCATAGATTACTACAACAACAGTTGCAGGTACAAGTAATGCGATGATTTGACGTGAGCGTGATGCTTGTTTTATTCGGAGTTCTTCTTCATCATTGATTTAGGATGGGTTCTAGGCGGCAGCCTGGGATAGCAAGGACGGATGTCATTTTACCGTTGATTTCGTCTGTAGTCGGACCCTGCTCTTCTATATGCTGTTTGAATATGTTGTTGAATTGATGTGATATTGATGTAGCTTGTGCCGAGTGTAAGCCAATTCCATATACTCACCTCTTCAATACATGTACTTGTAATGATATCCATTCTTGCGAAAAACAATGTGATGCACTTCTATCCCTGTCGAGGCCCTCATGCAAAAATAAGGATAGGCTCACATCTTGGGCATTACAAGTTGGTATCACAAACTGTATCGACCTAGGAGCCCCCTTGATTAATCGAACTTGCCGGAGTCGAGTCTAGTGAAAAACTATTTTGAGTCTAGTTATATCGAAGAGTAGGATCCTTTTTTACTTCTCTTCTATACTCTAGCGAGGAATTATGACTTACAAATTTTGATTCTACCCTCTTCTCACTCAAATTTTTTAGGATCACGCGGGTATTTTTGGAAACTATACGATGCTGATGTGAAGGAGTCTTGTACTTGGTGCCTCATGTTATCGAGGAGTAGAGCTCCGAGGGATTTTTGCACATCATTATCATTTAGTTTCCTTAGTATCTCAGGACGGAGGATGTTCGAAATTCCTTCAATACTTCTCGTGGCGAGATAAGATCGGAGTCACCCAGTACTGGGGAGGCGTCCGAGGTACTGCCATGTTTAGTATCGTCATGATGACGAGCGTCTGAGGTAGACGAGTTTGCGGAGTTACTTGAATTATGGTGTGGAAGGTTGCGAGTGAAGTTGCAGCTGATTACCTAGGGTAGGTTCCTGGGTCCGCAACCCGAATCACATAAACAAGAAAGAGTTCAGAAATTCTTAGGTGGGAATTCAAGTAGTTACCTAGGTTATCTTCCAACAGATCATGATGTGAGGTTGGGGTTCGACATCTCGTGAATTCGTTTGTTCAGGTCGTTCTTACAGAGGACAACCTCGATATATGTCATTAGATATGCTTCGTCAAGCCTTGTAGTTCGCTACACCTAGGGAGCATATTCGAGCATCATTTCAATATGACAATCCGATGTACGATCGAGCCCGTGCAAACCTTACCACAAAAATATCAAACAAAATCTCTATTATGAATTTGTTTTCGGCTTGTTTCGTAAGCCTCATCCTTTGTTTTGTTTTTGAATATGGTAATTCGAGTTTCTTTAATGTCAAGTGATGATTTCTTATCTTTCCTAGATGGTGTTCACATGTTTCCACGTGATTGCTAATCCTTTGGATCAAGTGGAGTTCTCAGGAAATTATTTTTAACCGGTGCGCTCCTCTTCAAGATATTCCATCATCTCCAATATTTGCAAGATCAATCCTCATGTTTCTTTCCGGAGTTCTTTTGATCCATCCTAAGTTGTGTTTGTTTTTTCCCCACCCTCCCGCCCTTTCTCTTCATCGGTTCAATTCTCATCCAAGTGCCTTTCCTTTTATTGATGCTTCCGCTATCTTTCTTTCGTATCATATCTGGTGATTCATTGCGAAGATGCTCAGTGCTCAAGTTTATCATTTATTAGTATTCATCTTTGTTTTCTTTTCTGGTTGATTCAATTCAAGTTCTCGGTGTTCATCATGTCATTTTCATTCTCTAATTGCTCTCCCATATTGTAATTCTTATCCAAGCCTCTCTTGCTTATTCATCTCTCTATTCTAAACCCGGAGTGCTCAAGATATCTCAGAAGACTTTCATTTCCATTCATATCCTCTTAAATTATTTTGAGGTTCTCACCTCTTCAAGTTTTCATTTCTACCAGTGCAATCTCTCTTTCCAAGCAAATGTTTCAACGGTGATCTATTGAGTGGGCCCATAACCCATAGGTTTTTCCCTAGGATCTTACCTAGCTCTTATAATCTTTTTGGAGATGTCCTCAAGTTCTTTTCAAATATGATGTAAGAAAGATTTTCATCAGTCGTATTTCTTCTCCATGATCGCTTCGAACTATTTTCATCATTGGCTAAACCTTTTCTTTATTCATTGTTCCAAAGTGTCTCAGTAGTTCATGATGTTGTTTCTCGTCATCATTCTTTGCATTGAAGACCGAAGGAGTGGTTCTCTTAAATGTTTGCTCATTCTCTTAAAGAGTCATGGTATCAGCTTCGTGCTATCCTCTCAAATTGTTTCGATCATGAGTAATTCCTCCCATATCTATCCGGTGCATTCCAGAACTGTTTTCATTTTTCGATCATCCAAAGGCCATGATTTCATAAGATTCCTCGTTCTCAGCTTTCAGCTTTCGTTCTCAAATTCTTCTTAATAGTTGTCCCTTCCTTTGTATCTCTATTATTCCGGTGCTTTGTCCAAGTCTTCTGCTAGGTGGATCATGATCTCATCGTTCCCATGTATCTTCGTTCAATCATAGTATCCTCATTCGTTTGTGAATTCTTACCGGTGTTCTCTTTCAAGACTTCTTCAAGTTTGTGATCTATCTCGCTCTCTTCAATTCTTTGCAAGAAGAATAAGTGGTGTGCGAAATCCGTTACTTGTCATCAATTTAACTTGATGAAGGATAAGGATAACATAATTCTTATTCTTGTTGGTCAAGGTGATCTCAATCCGTCTTCCGGTGTTGTTCATGGTATCAATTCTCAATTCTAAGTTGCTTATCTTTTTTTCTGGAGTTCCATGTTTTCTCAAGTATCTCGTCGCGAATCTTTATCTAAATCATTGGAAGGCCCCAATCTAGTTCTTTTTCAACCTTCAATTATTTTCTATCATCCTCTCATTTCCAAAGGATCCTCATGGTGGTTCGTCAAGGAGTTAATTCTTTCTCGAAGTATTTATCAAGATTCTTGTTGGAGGTGCTCAAGTGTTCTCTATCTTGGGTTTCTAAGTTCAATTCTTCTACATTGGCTTTTGAGATGGTGTTATTAAATTGTTGATCTTGAGGAGTCTCGAAGGAAATTGTTAAGAATAAGACAAGTAAATCCATCTTGTCTTCTCAGAGTTATCTTGGGTTGGATTTCACCTAACGCATTTCCTTAGGATTGTTGCTGTCATGGTATCATAAATGATTCAAGTTTTCTCCTCCTCTTCTTTGTGAAAGAAGTTTTTCATATCTTGTTGCTCTCAAACAATCTATTGTTTCTGTTGTGGTAGGTTGTCACCTCATAATTTTGAGATGTTTTCCACATGTCCATAACAAGCTATTCTTTTCATTGTTGATTCTGCATCAACTCTGTTCACCCTATGCTTCTCAAGTTCAATGGTGGTAGAGGTTGTTATTTTGTTCTCCGTTCTTTTCCTTCCAATGATCTAGTTTCTATTATTTTCTTTCGGAGGCGTTGTCATGTTGCTCTCTTTCAACCATCCTATTGTTTTATCAAGATCATGTTCTTTGTTGCTTATTCATTTTACAGGAGTGTTGTGTTCTATGTTCAAGTTCCTTCCATCTTATCAATTTTCCCCCTCTTTCCTATCGAAGTGCTGCCAAAATCTCATGTTAATTCTTGCTTGTGCCTCGTGCCATTCTTCATCTCTTTGCATCCTTCAAGACTTGTGGTTTCACACGTTGGTCAAAGAAGCAACTAAGTATACCTCTTTCTCTTTCTCTTCCCCTTCTCATTCTTAGATCTCGGGACGAGATCCTCTTGTAGTGTCGGAGAGTTGTAACAGCCCGGGACCGACACTCCAGAAGATTCCCCTTTTTCCATTCTCGTCATGTGATTCGTGTGGTTGTCGCATCATCTGCATAGCATCGTCACTTGTTTTTCAAAAACTTGCATCTGTTCTTGTTCGTTGGTTCTCTCCATGCTCGTCGCTCACCATTTGGAGCCCAACCACACATGCACGTGCCCGCGGCATCGTTAAAATATTGTTTTTAAAGTGCTTATGAAGTATTCTTGGATCGGGTTGAAAGTTAGCGTGCGGTCTTATTATATTGTCGGTAGTGCGCCTGCCAAATTTCGTCGCATTCCGAGTTCGTTTGACACCCGAATGGTCCACCGTAGTAGTGCAGTCATCGGTATATTCGTCGAACATTTTCGATGTATTAAACCCATGTCATCGGCCACAATTCTTTCTCTCATCCCCACCTAACCCCTCCACATAGCTCAGCTAACCCCTCCGCTTACGGACCGTCCGATCAAGATCCGAAAACGGATGAAAACCCCCTAACCTAACCCTCCTCCCCTATATAATCCCACTAGCCTGCTGAATTGGGCAAACCGTAGCCCCTGTCCCTCGAAATCTGCAACCCTCCACTCAACCACCGCCACCAGATCGCCTGCCTCCCCCACCTCGTGCTAGGCCCGCCCGAGCCCATCTGAGGCCCGCCCCGGTCCGAGCCATCCGCCGCAGCCGCAGCTCCCAGCGGGAGCTCCTCCCATGGTGCCCGAGGGGGCCCCAAGCCCTGCGTACCGCTGCTCCCCGCCGCCGCCTCGTCGTAGACGGACCCCGCGCTCACCGGATCTCCGCCGAAGGAGTCCAGCCACCGCGTCGTTCGACCCCAAGGCCTGCCTTGCCGCTGGCCTGCGCCTCATCGCCCTCCGTGCACCACCGGATCGTCACCGCCTTAGCTCCGCTTCCCAGCCGTAGCCGCACCTCGCCGTCATGCCACCACCCTCCCCGTTGGCTGGATCTGGCCATATCCGGGCCGGGGGGACCCCGTTCCTAGCCCGCTCGTGCCCCACCATCGCCGTCCACCTCGCCCGCTCACTGGAGATCGAGGGCGCCGCCGCACCGTTCACTCGGCCTCGTGGGGAGTACGATCTCCCAAGTTGACCAACCACCTCCCCTGCGTGGGCCCTGTAGGCCACCCCTCCGCATCGGCCTCCTCGGCCTCCTCTCCAACAGGGCCTCAGCCCGCAAGGTGAGCAACCTGCTACTCCGTCCTATCTATTGCCCTTGCGCATTATATCTATGTTGCGCTCCATGTGTTGTCCCAGCTTGTAGATTCGCCCCATTAGCGTTCTTTCCCGTTCTGCGAATTTGTCCAATTACGTGCGGATTGCAGTTTTATAGAAAATACCCTACACTTCATGCATTTAATAGCTCACCAAACGGGCATCATATGTAAAAAGTTTATATATGAAATATGACTAGAATTTTGTGTAGATTCACAATTAAGAACTCTCACATGTGATAAAAATGTTTAAACTTGTTGTTTGTCTAATTTGCGTAAATGCCATGTTAAATGATTTATTTCATAACCAATTATCCGGAGCTCCGTTTAACATGTTCTACATATGTAACTTGACTAGAAAAATGTCTAGAATAACGTGGTGCATTTTAATTTGCTGTTTAACCACTCTAAAATATTTTTCATACAGATCTGGACCAAATTCATAATTTGCATATGGGGACATTTCGGAAATGTTATATGTTGCTTTCGGCCTCATTTAAAATGCCTACATGTTGTAGTTATTTATGCTTCACCTCTTGCCATGTTATTCAACATTTAATATTGTCGTCTACCTAACGAGAGCGAACTAAATAATCGATCATGGAGTTTCATCAATATGCAAGTCATTGCATATTGAGCTTCACTTAAATGTGTAGTAGTTGTTCGATGTGATTGGCCATGCCTTGCATATTTAAGCCAGACATGCATCATATTTGTTTGCGCATCATGTCATGCATATATTGTGGTGTACCGTGTGTTGATTGTTGTTTCGGATTGTTCCTCCTCGTTAGAGTTCCGAAAGCGTTCAGAGTGTGAGGATTCGTTCGTCTACTTCACGGATCGACTTCTTCATGGATTCATTCTTCTTCCAAGCAGGATCTCAGGCAAGATGACACATTTCCCTAGATACCACTACTATCATTGCTACGCTAGTTGTTCCGCTTTTATCGTTATGTCTCGCTACGTACCAGTTGTTTGTCAAGCCTCCCAACATCGCCATGATAAGCCTCTAACCCTTCCACATCCCAGCAAACCTTTGTTTGGCTATGTTACCGCTTGCTTAGCCCTTCTTATAGCATTTCTAGCTGTAGGTGTAATTGCTTCCATGTATCAACATGGACATTCTTTTTTTATTGCAATATTATTGCTATTTAATTTAATGCATATATATACTTGGTAAAGGGTGGAAGGCTTGGCCTTTTGCTCTGTGTTTTGTTCCACTCTTGTTGCCCTAGTTACTTGTGATCCGGTGTTATGTTCCATAAGTGAGCACTCCAAACATGATAGGGGTTGTTATGGGGACCCCATTGATTTTTGTTTTAGGATAAAACTTGTCTGGCAAGGCCCAACATTGGTACTACATTTGCCCAACATAATAATACTGAACACCGTTACTAAAGCATAGGTGGTCATGCATCCAAGGAGTAATTTAACATAATACAGGGGGGCAGTGTTGCTGGTGATTGTCCAAAATATTGTTTTGTGCAGGGCCAACCCGGGGCAACTCGGGAGATTTCTATCAGGCCACTGTATGCTACGCTCATCCGGTTGTGCCCTGACAACGAGATACGCGGCTCCTATCGGGATTGTCGGCACGTCGGGCGGCCTTGCTGGATTTGTTTTTACCTTTCTCGAACGTCTTGTGCATGGGATTTTGACGACACTTCGGGCTATCTCGAAGTTGAGATTTTCCGTCGGGATTCCGCAAATACTACGCGTGATTCCGTGGTTGAGGAATTCCAACGCGGCGTGTGGTTAATTTGTGATGGATTAGTTGGAGCACCCCTGTAGGGTTAAATCTTTTGGAAAGCCATGCCCGCGGTTATGTGGCAACTTGGAAACTTTGTTAACACCCGGTCATAGCAAACTTGAAGTAAAATCAAATAAAATACACCAACTGTGTGCATAACTGTGACTGTCTCTTCTCGTGAGTCCTTATCCGAGAGAGAACATAGTGGGGTTGTGTTTGACGTAAGTAGGTGTTCAGGATCCCTTAGTGATCATTACTAGCTCACGTCTGTTATGCGTAGACCACCATACTTTACTTTTAGTATTCTTAAGTTAGGCACTCAAGTAAATGCTTAGTTGCTTGATGCAGCCTCATCACTTAATCATACCTCACCCATTAAGCTATAATATTCTTGATACCCTTAGAAATGAGAATGTTGAATCCGTGTGGCTCATAGGTTACTACAACAACAGTTGCAGGTATAGGTAATGCGATGATTTGACGTGAGCGCGATGCTTGTTTTATTAGGAGTTCTTCCTCTTCTTCATCGATGTCGGATGGGTTCCAGGCGGCAGCCTGGGATAGCAAGGATGGATGCCATTTTATCGTTTGATTTCCTCCGTAGTCATACCCTGCTCTTGTGTATGATGTTTGAATATGTTGTTGAATTGATTTGATATTGATGTAGCTTGTGGCGAGTGTAAGCCAATTCCATATACTCATATGTTCTGTAGATGTACTTGTAATGATATCCATTCTTGCGAAAAACGGTGAGATGCGCTTCTATCCCTGCCGAGGCCCTCGTGCTAAAATAAGGATATAATCACATCTTGGGCGTTACATATAGTTCCTCAGCTCACACCTCTGGGTATGAAACAGAGAAACGGCATGTCGGAATGGAGAAATCGAACCATGTTGGACCTGGTCCGATCGACGATGAGAAAATCGGATTTACCCTTGTCATTCTAGGTATACGCTCTAGAAACTACAACTTTCAGACTTAACAGGGTACCATCAAAATCCGTAGACAAACACCACATGAGATGTGGACCGGGAAGAGTCTTAGTTTGTCTTTTCTTAAGATTTGGGGCTATGAAGCATTTGTCAATTGACTCATGTCGGGCAAGGTTACACCCAGATAGGATAAATGCATATTCATGGGATATCTGAGGGAAACCTTGGGATACAACTTCTACAACCAAGAAGAGAACAAAGTGTTTGTTGCTCAGAATAGGGTTTGCCTAGGGAAAGATTTTCTCAGTCGGGAGGCCAGTGGGAGAATGGTATGATGCAAAGAAATTCAAGAGCCACTCGGGGATGGCTCGGTTGATTATGTCAAAGAACCAGATTCGGTCAAAGAACCCATAGCGGAGTTGGCATCGGATCCTCGGAGGTCAAAAAGATTGCGTAGAGTGCATGATGTGTTGTTGCTAGAAAGCGACGAGCCGACTATGTTTGAGGAAGTGATGGTGAGACCAGATTAGGAGGCATGGCTAGAGGCCAGGACACCTGAGTTAAAGTTCATGGATGACAATAAAGTCTGGGACTTGGTTGATCCATGGCATGGCTTAATAGCTATTGGTTGCAAATGGGTCTTTAAGAATAAAACCGATGTGGATGGAAATGTTTAGATCCACAAAGCTCGGCTTGTCACTAAAGGTTATGGACAAGTTCAAGGAATTGATTATGATGAGAGCTACTCATCGGTAGCAATGCTGAAGTCGGTAAGGATCATACGAGCTATAGCTGCATATTTCAATTATGAGATATGGCAGATGGAGGTTAAAATGGCTTTCCTTCAAGGAAATTTAAAAGAGGATGGATACATGATACAGCTTGAAGGTTTTGTTGATCCAACTAACACTGGTAAAATATGCATGCTCAAGAGATCCATTTATGGATTAAGGCAAGCATCTCGGAGTTGGAATATTCGTTTTGATGAAATCATTGTTGACCTTTGTTTCATCAAGAACAAAGCAGACTATTGTTTATATAATAAGTCTAGTGGGAGCTCGGTAGTATTTTTGATCTTGTGTGTGGATGACATATTGTTGATCGGAAATGATGTTTCGATGTCGAACTCGGTCAAGGAATCATTGAATGGCATGTTTTCAGTGAAAGACCTTGGAGAGGTACTGTACATTTTAGGCATCAATATATATAGAGATAAATTGAGGAGGTTGGTTGTCTTGAGGCAAAGCACGTACGTAGACAAAGCATTGAAGAGGTTCAACATGAGTGAGGCCAAGAAAGGGTTCTTGCTCGTCTCACATGGTATAAGGCTAAGCAAGACTCGGAGTCCTACGACTTCTGATGAGCGAAACCGGATGAGTAGGATTCCATATGCCTCGGCAATAGGATCCATCATGTATGCCATGCTATGTACATGACATGATGTTGCCTGTGCAATAAGCTTGACAAGTAGAGGTGAGAATCACTGGGCAGAGGTGAAAACTATTCCGAAGTACATGAAAAGGACTAAAGAGATGTTCCTAGTTTTGTTGCCTGATGATAGTTTCCAAACCGACGAGGATTATTGTCAATCACAAACTGGATTCGTGTATGTCATGAATGGAATAGCAGTGAGCTGGACGAGTTCAAAGCGAGATACGATGGACGATGTTGTGAAGACACAATGGAAGGTGTTTGGATTCAGAAGTTCCTGGAAGATGTTGGTGTGTTCCCGGGCTAGTCAAAGCCATTGGACCTTTATTGTGATCACACAAGCCAAGGAGCCGAGACAACACCACAAGACCAGGCACATAGACCGAAAATATCACCTGATACAAAATCTTGTACAGAAAGGTGATACCAATTTATGCAAGATTCATACGGATGCAAATGTTGTAGACCAGTTAACTAAGCCTCTTCCACAACCCAAGCATGAGGGTCACATTAGAGCTATGGGCATTTGATGCCTATTTAATTGACTCTAGTGCAAGTGGAAGACTATTGGAGATATGCCCTAGATGCAATCATGTATGATGATATTTCCTATGTGTTTATAAAGAGAGATAGTCCTTGGACATTATTATTGATGAGTATTAACAAGTACGTGACTTGTTTGTGAGGCTATGCATTGTATGATGACTGTCCTAAATGTCCCTAGTCAAAAGGGTTGTGTGGACGCGCAGACAATCAGACTAGCATATGACACGGTGGATGGTTCGGTCTCACTGACCATGTAGCATTGGATGCTAAACGGATAATATGGACCTAGAAAGATCTGGTTGGATTCGGCATAGTCGGATTCGAGTCGAGATAAGGTCTGAGTTGGACAGACCCAACTATGAGACACATCGATAGGTCATATGTGATTCGCTAGTACAACATACGTTCTATGTCCTAAGACCTGAGCTAGCGCATGTACTTGGGATGGTGACAAACTCGCTTTGGGCCAGCCAAACACTACTCCGTGACTAGGTAGTTACGAAGGTAGGTTTCGAGCTTGTCCAGACCTATGCTGCAAGACATGGTCAAGCAAGATGGGATTTGCCCCTCTAATAAGGAGAGATATACTCTAGGCCCCTCTGGTGATCTGACCTGGATAAGAATGGCCATGCGATGAGGATTATGAGATAATCCGAATGTTGGTCAGATTCACCGGAATGAGAAAGAGGTTGTACTGCAACAAGGATGACCATGTCTCCTTGTGCACGACAACATATCGTGTGGCAAAGGGAATAGAAGTGTGAAGTACAGGTTCGCCTAACCAGCTTCATCGAATACTTGGATTCGGGATGCTTTGCTAGAGGCCGCTACTAACTAGTCGAACTGTATGTGATCTCACTTTTGACCAAGTGAACGAGAACCTAAGGGGTCGCATGCTTAAGGGAAGGAACATGTGGGCTTTAGGGTCTGTTCGAGGCCCCAGAGTTGAGCCCGTGATGGATTTCTATATATAGTGGAGGTGCGGCACACCTATTTTGTTGATCGCTTCAGCGCCGTCATTAGGTTTTGCATGTGTTGCAACTAGCCACCTCCACTCGCTGCCGACTGTGCGATCAGACCTACCAGTCTGCCGCACGGTGTGCCTTCTGCACGCGCGAATACCATTAGAGGCGGTGCACTTGCACTTCTCCGGTAAACCTACATGCGGGATCCAATAACCAGCTACGCAAGGGAGAGGATCCAGCGACCGACTATTAGAGGGAGATCGGACGAGGAGGAGATGAACACGCATACACGCTGCCCCAACTCTACTTCTGCTGCACGGCACTGGATGTCTAGTGGTAACAATCTATGATCCATCTCCGTAGAATGTTCTTGGTTATTAGGCAAGTAGAAGTTTTTTTATTTGCATGCGATGCACCTACGGTAGAGCCCAACAGTGACAACTTGTGAACAGAACTCGAAACTCTAAAGACCTAGACCCTAAGACCACCAACTCGACAAAATGATGCAACCCCAAATTCAACAAAGCAATATCATTGAAAAGATTATGCAAAGGCACATATTGGTTTGGATATTATGAACTAACCCTATTTTCTTGTGTGGCTTTTTCGTGGACTATATGTATGAATAATAGATGCGATCTAACTACGAAAAACTGGTAAAATCTCACCGAGCAATCTGGAAATTCGATATCACTTGATAGAGGCAAAGGTGTCCCGCCTGTCGATGGGATGGTGGCTATCGAGTTTTTGGTGGAGTAGACTTTGACGATCCGACTATGAATGTGCGAGGACATCGCGCCTTAGCAATCACTAAACCAACTCCGAGAGGTTATTGGCCATGCTGGACCATGATCAGCCTGACCATGAAGGTCTATTTCCTGCACGCAAACAAAGAACAAGCAAGAAACTGAAATCGCAATATGGATATTGTGAATATAAGAGGAAAGCTTTATTGTTGAAAGTGGGTTCTATGACGTCTTGGTCTAGTTGTGGAACACAAACGAAGGACACGAAGTTGCAGCTATGGCAAACTTTTAATCTAAACAAAACCCAAGTGTAAATGGTGCCCTAAGGGCCATATATATGTGGGAATAGAGGGGGATTTTTGTGACCCCTTGGAGGAGAGGTCGAAGAACAACCCTAACTCGGTTTCCCCACACATACAGACTCTAAAAACAGCCTACAATGTAGTATTTTGAATTACATGGGCCAGGGCCAAAAATAAGGGGACGCAACACCTGTAATAGCCTATGGACGAAATTTATAAAGTGGCATCTTGTATATTTCGTCCAAGCCTTCATGCTCTCCTTATTGTGGCTTCAAAGTGGGAAAATCACCACTAGAAACTCCATTGTTCTTTCCCGCATGCACATCTTCTTCTCCATGCTTGATCCCACTCCAATGGTCATCCTTCTTGTTCATGCTATGTCCTTCATTCATAAGTAAAAAAAGTATCTAATTTAGGCAACATCATATGTTCATGAACATTAGAAGGATTTCCAAGAAACAAAAGTACATAGTAATTCAATTGGCATGCACGAGCTCTAGTGATTGGTCCAGTATGTATAGAAGAAGGTGGGAGTGGTCGTAACAATGGTATTGATGTCCTAATCATGTCCCCAAGCGAAAGCCAAGCTCGAGAATAATGTCCACATGTTTTGAGAGAGAGAAGTCGATAAAAATAAAATAAGGACACGAGAGCATAATGAATATTGACATAGCAGCAATTTTTCCATCATATAACTTGAATTAAACAAGTAACAATCTATTCACAAATGAAGTAGTATGAAGTATAAACTTTATTGAAAACCGATAAGTAGTGCCATTAGTCATTGAGATAATCATAATTCATCATATTCAAGAGAAGAGTCTATGTAAGAGCTTTTTGTTTCTAGCAAGTTCACATACTCAACTATCATGTAGCCTTCTATGATTGTTGACACACATGGCATATTTTGGAGCTAATGTTTCCATCGGACACATAGGAAGATGGGGGCTTCATTGTCTTTGCCACCCAACTTATTTACCTCAAGGATAATGTCAACAATAATGAATCATGATCACCTACATTCAATTGGATATACTTGTTTGGATCTTTCCTCAACACATAATGCTTCCCGACTAAATAGTTAATAGGTAGCAACAAGGGTAAATATTATTGGCTCTTGCATGAAAATAAATTCTTGTAATAAGATAAAAGTTATGCCCTTCGCAGAGGGAAGCAGAGGTTGTCATGCGCTTTTATTTGTTTGGAATGTGCAAACTCTTAATGCAAGGGAACATCACTTTGTGTTGGCCCTTGTAATAGTGAACTTTATTATGCACTTTGTTGCGTTTATTTCTTCGCTATCACAAGATCGTACGAAGCTTATTTTCCCTTTCAAAAAAATACCATACATATTTAGAAGCAATTTTTATTGCTATATGCACCAATGACACATTACTTGAACGATCTTATTCAATCCATAGGTAGATATGGTGGACTCACATGGGAAGAAACTAGGTTTAAGGGATTATGGATGCACAAGTAGTATCTCTACCTGGTGCAAAAAATTTGGGCTAGCAAAAGATCTAAAGAAAGCATCACATGTTAAGAGATCCATGACAATATAACTTCTATGCAAATGTAAACAATCACTATCATTATATTGTCTTCCAGGTCCAATATCAACACCTAATAATTATATAATATTTGATAGGGCTCACAATCATAAAAGGTGTCCAAGATAGTGTATTTATATGTGAATCTCCTCTTCTCTATTATAATCTTGCGTAGATTATATCAATTTCAACATCTTTTATCACTTATACCTTTTTCTATGTGAAGTCATTACTCCTCATGAGATAATCATATGATCTTTTCTATTTCTTTTATTGCCATGCTATGATTTTGGGTGCATGAAAGTAAAGCACGCAAACTCAACTAATCTTTATTATATAATTCTGACAATCGATTACAAAGATAGCTAGATCTCAAAGAAAAATTTCTATGCACAAATAATCTGAAAATTTGTTTCTCTAAATCGTGAAAAACTAAGGATGGACTAAGATAGATAGTAGTAGTAAAAGCGATGGTGATATGATACCGGGGCAGCCCCCAAGATTGGAAAAAGATAAAGGTGGTGCCCATACCCATGTACTCAAGCGTCCTCCTTGGGTGACGACGGCGATGATGTAGTGGGCTTGTCCTTCAAAGGATACTCAAGATTTTCGATTATTCGCCGTAGGGCACGATTTTCCTCTTCCAGCAAGATGACTTCATTAGTAAGTATTGTGATTTGTGCATAGGAAGATTCCATGGCATTCAAGGCATCAATTTAACATAAAGAAACATCATCATGAAGAAATAATAACGATTCTCCCTTGTTGGACGCACTAGAGGAATGATTAGCATAGTCCCCTTTAGGTTCTTCGGCTTCCTCCTGGCTCTTCCTCATGACGTTTTTGGAAACCTCCGGTGTCTCCTCCTCTTAGGGGATAGCCCGTAATAGACTTCACTGTAAGGACGTCTGCCCGGCGAGGGTCGATGGAGCCATGATGACCTAGATCTGTCAGAAAAACACCTCGAAACAAGAACCTAGGAGAAACTTGTGATGTAGTGGTGAAAACATATCGGGGTATATATAATGGTTTTTTCTAGGTTAGAATACGTGCTCGGGAAGAAAACGAAGTCTGGGAGGCACACTAGGGCCCACAAGCCACCAGGGCGTGGCCACGGGGGTGGCCACGCCCTGTTGGCTTGTGCCTCCCTCGTGGGTCCCCTGACTCCTTTTTATTTTTGGATTTTTTCTAAAATACCACAACCAACAAAAAACATATTTTTTGGAAGTTTTGGAGTCGGTTTACTTACCATATCACATACCTACTCCTTTTTCAGGTTTTTGGAATGTTCCGGAAGGTCCCTCTTATGTGCTCCTCTCCTGTAATCAATTGAATAATATTAGTTTCAGCATTAATGGGCGTACACGAAACGTAATGCTTAACTCTTTACCCGTTCACCTATCTCGGATTTTTGCCTTTGAAGATATTAATTTTAATCGCATCGGAGCGATAGACCTCCTCGATTACATATGATCCTTCCCATTTGGAGAAGAGTTTACCTGCAAAAAAAATCTGAAATGAGAATTGTACAAAAGCACTAGGTCTCCAACATTGAATTCTAGTTTTTGAATTCTCTTGTCATGCCATCTTTTAACCTTTCTTTAAACAACTTGGCATTTTCATAGGCTTTTGTCCTCCATTCATCTAGTGAGCTAATATCAAATAACCACTATCCTGGGGGACGAGCACCTATGGGATCTAAGGGACCCCTTTTTGTTTGATGGGGGGAAGGCTTGCACAAAGAGCTGGTCTGATGAACAACACGCGGGGATCTTAACCCAGGTTCGGGCCGCACGGATGTGTAAAACCCTACTCCTACTTGGTTGTATCAAGAGTGTGCTTAGGGTTCTAGCTACAGGAGCGCTATGAGCAGATACCATGCGTGTGAGCTAGAAAGTCCCAAAAGTTGAAAAGAGTCCTCTAACGTATCTCCATGGACGTCCTTTTATACCATGAAGGGGATACCAACAGTGGCATACAGTGCGTACACGGGGTGTACAGAGCTACAGTGCTATCATACCTAACACTGATGGAGTATGACATGTGCATTTAATGCACCGTCAGGCATCTCTGTCCGCCTAGGGGATGGGACAGGAGACCGTCCCATCGGCAGCACTTAGCCCCCTCCAACATCAATGCCACGACGTGTGTCCTGGTAGATCGACACCTGGCCTGTGTGCTGGAGGGGCCTTGCCGGGGCTTCGCCTTGCCAGGGTTTCACCATGTCGGGGCCTAGACCTTGCCTAGGGGCTTAATAGCTCTCCCAGCAAGGTCTTGCCGACGGACTCGATTCTTCTATATTTGCATCTGGCGAGTCCCTACTGGGCCTTGTTGCCAGGGTGGCTACTACCGCCCGTGCACAAGTAAGGGAATTGGAGAGCCCAAAACTCTAGTGCACAGACAGGAGCCCCCGGGCCTGGGCCACACACGTCGCGATGTGTTGTTGGGCCAGGCCCGAACAATGCACGAGTGTGCGTGGCAGGGCCCTGTAGTCATGATCATTTCACTCGCTGCGCTTCCCCACGATGTCCATTGAATGAGGGACGTGGGATGCATGCGCGGCGCAGCCGTTACAGCAGCGTGCCCCCGAAACGTTTCCATGTCATCTTATTTTAGTAAAGATACTACCCCGCGCCTTCCTCATAAAAGGGAAATTGCAGAGGCACTACTCATTTACCTCTCGTCTTTCCCAAACTGAGAACTGCCATCGTCTTCTTCCTCGATCCAGAGATAGAGCCCCTTTCGCCCACCCACACCCCTGCTCCCTCTTCGTCCTTAGTCCCCACCCTCGTCACTGCCATGCCGACCAAAGCTAGCAAGGGCAAGGAAGCAAAGGCCGTCTCGGAGAACAAGATGTAGAAGGAGCAAGTTGTCTTTCCGCCGGGCCTTGGCGTGGACGTCCCGAAGAAGCAATACTGGTGGATGTTGGCGACGGGGATGATGGCACATCCCGCCACCTGCGTGAGTCTAGGCCCTTCTGGGGACGGCCTAGGCAAATACCATTTCTTTGCCGATTACTTTTACTACGGGCTCTGTCCCCCCTTTTCGGACTTTGTCAACAACCTCATGTTCACCTATGGCTTCCAACTCTTGAATTTCACGCCGAATGTCGTGATGTCCATGCCAGTTTTCGCCCACCTTTGTGAAAACTTTGCCAGAGTAGTCCCCAACAACACTCTTTTCTGCCACTACTTTTCCCCTCGCATCGAACCAGGCGAGGCCTTTTCCGGTGCCGTCACTTGGATTCCATGGCCAGGAACCAAGGAGGTCTACCTTGATGGGGACTACTGTGATAGGTGGGACGAGTGGCGGGGAAAATGGTGCTGGACTCGGGAGGAGAAAATCCTTCCCTTCTACTTGCCGCAGCAAGCTAAAATGGTGTGTGCCGAGGACTTGGGTGCCATTGACCCCGAGGATGGAAACCTATAGTTGCGACCACCATGATCCACCACCTCAGGGTCGCCGGCCTTACCGTGGATATGGTAGGCGCCGATTTCCTTCGCCGGCACATTGCTCCCTTGCAGAATAAGGGGAGGCTAGCTTGGGATTTTCAGAACGCAGCGAATGTCATGAGACTGCACCTCGGGTTGAACCACAACCTGGCCGTTATGCAGCACGGAGCCCTCTGCGAGAAGCTGTTCAGGAATGCTCCGGTACCTGATCTGCCAGCAAGCATAGTCCCCTTGTGCAACAACGCCGCCTTAGGTAGAATCATTGCCATGATGCCGGTGTTCGACGCCCACAGCCTCAAAGCGGCTTGGATCAAGCCTCCTGCCGAGCAGGTGCAAAATTATTTGATAACTTGGTGGAAAGGGCCATCCACGGCTAAGAGGGCCTTTTCCGCGACACCACCGAGGAGGAGCTAGCGTACATCGCGAGTAGGGCGGAGGAAACAGATCTCGTCGCGGAGGCCGGCAGCGCCGGCTTCTTGGAAGAAGAAGCCGGCGAAGGGGAAACACTGTCGGATGAAGGCCTTGCCGGGAAGGGTGGGACCGCCAAGGAGCAAGGCGGCACGTCCACCTGGGGCTGCCCTACCAAAGACGCAAGTGAGGAGGAGCTGCCCGAGGAGGCCCCGTCCCTTGTACAAAGGAAAAGGCACGTCCTTCGGAGTGCCACCTCTAGGCTCCCTATTCTTCAAGCTCCTTCGGTAAGGGGGTGACCAGCAAGGCCACGCGGCGGCAAGAAACCCATCAGCAACCCGCGCCCGCCGCGGCCAAGCGATCCAGGAGAACCCCTCCACCTCCTCCCACAGGCACCACGGCCGAGATCGCCTTTGACCTTTCTGCCTTTAGCTCAGGAGAAGAAGATGAGGAGTAAGGGTCCTGCCATATTTTTACATTTCTAATTTTTGGTTTTATTTTACTCATTTGTTTCGCCTCGTTTTTCCTCCACAGGGATGCGGAAACACTGGCGCAGCGGGTAGCAAAGAGGGTGAGGACCTCGACGGCCGAGGAGTCGTCGACAAGTGCCTCAGGCGTGCCAAGGAGGACCGCAGCCAACCCGGAGGCTAGCCCACGGTGTAGTCCTCGACTCGGTCCCCGACGGAGCCCCCAGCATGAACCCACTACTCACTTCCCGCTGGTAAGTGCTGGGGTGTGCATCTTTACTGGTGACATCACCGGACGTGCAGGAGGAGGGCGGCGGCAAGGAGAAACATCTGCGACCGTTCCGAACACGCCGCCCCCATCATCGACGCCGCCCAGAGATAGGTCCCCAACAGGGACCTCCTCCAGCGCACTTTACCGTGACGAGGAGGATCCAGCAAGCACAGGCACCAGCAAGCCTTCGCCGACAACCGTCGTTGGTGCGGGTACTCTTTATTATTTTCATCCTTTTTTTGTCTTCTTGAACTTCTCCCTTAGCTATGTTTGGTTTGCTTTCTTGGCCTCCAGACATTCCCTCGACGGAGGGCATGGACGTCGACACCGTCATCGAGGAGACTGCCAGGGATGCCGCTGCTGAGGCCGACAGGATCGCTGCTGAGGAGGCCATCAAGAGTGCTGCCGCTGAGGCCGCTAAATCCACCAAGAATGTTGCCGGTGATTTTTCTAGTGCTCAGGCTGCCAAGGCTACGCAGAAATAGGAGGTTGCCAAGAAGTTCACCGAGGAGGCCGCCAAGAAGACCGTCGAGAAGGCCGGTGAGGAGGCCAGTGGTCACACTGACGACATCCCTGCCACAGGAGCACCAGGCACTATGCCGACCACTGAGCCCCAGGCTGCCGGGGAGGCGGCTATTGAGGACCGGCTGCCTCCGTCCGAAGCTCCTTCGTCGAGCAGATACTTCAAGGTCAGCGACAACTTGTTCGTTAGTATCCCTGGCATGGCAAGCACTGGGCGCCACCCGAAGGGGAGTTCTTATTGAGGAAGCCATCACTGCTATCGGGATCGACATCGTTGATGAGCCAGGTGCCAGCAGCAAATGCCAAGAGGGGCAGCTCCTTCAGACCATGGGCGATAGCTACCGAAAACTTCAAGCACTTCACCGTGCCTGAAAGGAGAAACTGGACTCCAGGGCTGCAGTTATGGAAGCGGCCGAGGCCAATTTCTAGGAGCCTATCGAAGAAACTTAGGCTTGGTTTACCCAAGCTTCCCAAGACCTAAAGACTGGCCAGGCGTAGTTGAGCCAAGGCTAGAGCCAACTCTTCATGCAACAGTCCGATGCTGAGCAGGCAGAGGAAGAGGCCAAACAACAGGTTGCCACAAAGGACGCTCGCTTGACGGAGCATCGTGTCTTGCTCGATGCCCATGAGGAGGACCTTGCCGCTCGCGAGAAGGCGCTTGCCGACAAGCTTCGTGGCAAGGAAGTGGAGTTCGAGGATCTCGTTGTGCCGTGTACCCAGGAGCTGGAGCAGAAGCATAAGGTGATGCTCGAGGCCCTAACTGTGGACCATGCCGGCAAGCTGAAGGAGGCCGTCAACGCAGCTGAAGTTGCTGAGGCTGCCAAGAACTTGCAGGAGGAGAGGGCGAAGAAGCTGGAGGCCGTCCTCAAGGATCTCGACAAGGAGGTCTCGTCGCTCAAGACTGAAAGGGACAAAGCCGTCGCTAGTCTGATGGAGATGTAGGTCGCCATTTCTGATAGGACCAAGCAGCTCTCTTCAACCAACGAGTCCATTAGCGACCTGAACCTGAAGCTGGCCATGCTGACCGGGACCCTCGAGGCCGCCAAGACCCAAGAGAAGGCTCTGCTCAAGGAGCTACACGACAAGGAGCTGGGCGAGAGCACCACTAATGCACAAAACAACTATGTGCATGGAGTGGAAATCTGGACCGAGAATCTCGTCGACGTCGCGGAGAAGCTCGCTACTGACCGCCATGGGCCTAGAGGGCCCCGTGTACTCTCCCGATGACAGGATGTCCATGAGTGCCAAGGTGAACATGTTCTTTGACAGCCTGCTTGGAGCCCTCGAGCAGCTTCACTCTGATCGGGCATCCCACCTGGCCAGCGAATTGTGCAAGCTCTGCCAGGTCGTTCTCCGCAAAGTGCTCGTCAAGGTGGCATACAAGAACCCCGGCCTCAACCACACCAATGTCCTCGACCGCTTGCCGAAGAGTATAAACGTCAAGGCTCTTGAGGAGCTCGTCGTGCCCATCGTCGAGAGGGTAAGCCAAGTCAAGCGGGTTGAAGGATGTCGCCGGGACTAGCTGCCTTAGTCCCCGCTGCTGCACATGCCAAAAACAATTTTATTTTATCTTAGAACCTCTGCAAGGCTGATGTAACATTGTCTTTTATTGTTTGAACAATCGTTATTTTATCTTCCTTCCTTGATTTCCCTCCGTATGTATTCACCCTACCCTTGATTGGAAGTTGCTAGCGCGCACACTTCGGCCACGAGCGCTAGGTGTGAGGCTTTAGCAGCCTGCTGGTGGAATTGCTGCCGACAAGAGACCCCAGTGCTTCCAGTGCAGCCACCTACACTATTGAGCAGATACAAAATAGAATAGGGATGCAACCAATCGCAACGAGGTTCCTCCGCGTGCAGGTTTTCCATACAAAAGTCAAAATCACCCAAGGAAAATAACTCCATGGCAAGAATTCACTTGGGGTTTTTGCAACTTATCTTTTTGCTGCCGTGCTCCCTCCAGCAAGTTTTTTTGGGACGTTGCTCATAGGTATCTGTACCACCATCCCCCACCGGCAAAGCTGCATGCGAGGTGACCTTCTATCCTTTGAGAAAAAGAAAGAAGAGAAAATATGGATATGGAACCTTGGCGGTCCGTTAGCCCTTGCCGGGATTAAGTGCAATGCAAAACTTCAGACAAACATGCACATAAGAAAACATGAGAATCGATGAGGATTGTAGAACACTTACCTTTATTCAACTACGCACAGGGTCTGAGCCTGGATTTGTACCAAGGATTACATGCTTCAGTGGCAAGACTTGTACAAAGGGTGGTTGCCGAGAGGCCCAGCAACCACGCCTTATGGGTAGAACTTGCGAAGATGCTCAATATTCCAGGAGTTGCTCACTGGGATGCCATCTTCGTTCTCCAGGTGGACTGCGCCAGGCCTGGTGACTCGTACTACCCAATATGGGCCTTCCCACTTTGGCGTCAACTTGTTGGAATTCTTGGCGGACTGAACTCGCTGAAGAACAAGGTCACCTTCCTCAAGACTTATGGCATTAACTTTGCGGCTATAGTAGCAGCGCAAAGCTTACTGGTAGCGTGCGGCTCTCACAGCAGCCTGAAGGTGGTGTTCCTCAAGGAGTGTCGCGTCATGTTGCCGCAACTGCTCTTGCTTGAGCCCATCACAAGAGAGCACTTGAGGTGACCCGTATATGAGTTCCGTGGGGAGAACTTCCTCCGCCCCATAAACAAGGGAGAAGGGTGTCTGGACGGTAGCTCGATTTGGTGTCGTTCTGATTGACCAAAGAACCACTGGCAACTCATCAATCCAGTTCCTTCTACACTTGTGCAACCTATCGAAAGTTCTTGTCTTGAGGCCTCGCAGCACTTCAGCATTAGCCCGTTTTGCTTGGATGTTGCTCCTCGGGTGGGCAACGGAAGCAAAACAAATATTGCTGCCAAGGTCTTGGACATACTGCATGAACGTGCGGCTCGTGAATTGTGTGTTGTTGTCAAAGATGATCCTATTGGGAACACCAATGCGGCAAACCAGTTCTTGGAAGAACTTGACAGCTTACTATGATGTTACCTTCCTCACTGGTTCCACTTATGACCACTTTTTGAACTTGTCAATTGCGACGTACAAGTACTCAAAGCCCCCGGCGGCACGAGGAAAGGGGCCCAAGATGTCAAGCCCCCAGACCGAAAAAGGCTATGAGAGAGGGATCATTTGAAGGGTTTGAGCTGGTTGATGTAACCTCTTCGAATGAAACTGGCATGCTTCACACTTGGTTGCAAATGCCGTTGCATCCTGGAGGGCAGTGGGCCAAAATAAACCTTGTCGGAATGACTTTCCGGCAGGTGCTCTCCATCCTATGTGGGAGCCACATAGGCCTCCGTGTATCTCTGCCAGCAGCTCTTGTCTATCTTCCCGAGAAATACATTTGAGTTTCACACTGTTCAGCCTCTTTCTATACAGGACATCGTCTACAAATTGGTACATACGAGACCGACGGGCTACTTTCTTTGCTTCCTCCCTTTCCTCGGGGAGTTCTCCTGTTTGAAGGAAACAGACGATGTGTTGCGCCCATGTTGGAGCCTGAGGCTCGACAACAAGGACTAAAGGCATATCCTCTGCCGGGGTAGCATTTGCCTCAACAGCAAGGGCCTGAGGACCTGTCGGAGTCTGTTGCACCCGGACAAGCTTGGCAGGAGCGTGTGCTTCCACGACAAGAGCCGGAGGCCCTGGCAGAGCACAACGCTCACCGACAAGCCTGCAGTTGTCCCTGGCAACCTTCTCACCGATGGCTTCCGGGAGCTCTGTCGGGAAGTACTTGCTGGAACTTAACTTCCTTCTCTTCTCTTTCCCAGTAGATGGTGTCAGGAAGGGTTGAGTTAGTTGGAGCACGGAAGTTCCTGGTTCCATAGGTAACTTAAGGGCAGCACACTTTGATAGGCGATCAACAATGTTGTTTTCTGCATGTGGAACATGCTCTGTTTACAGGCCATCAAAACATTCTTCCAACTTCCTTACTTCATCTACACAAGCTTCCATCAACAGGCTCTGGTAATCTTTGTTCACTTTCCTGACGACAAGTTGAGAATCACCCCTGACAATAAGTTTCTTGATCCCAAGGTCTGCCGTGATCCTGAGACCGGCAAGCAGTCCTTCATACTCGGCAGTGTTGTTCGTTGATCTGTCCCGAGGAAAGTGCATCTGAATCACATATCTGAGGTGCTCTCCGGTGGGTGCGGCAAGCAGCACTCCGGCACCGGCGCCTTGCAGCGAGAAAGCTCCATCAAAATACATGATCCACTATTGATCCGCTTGCTTACCTAGGAGAGTTGACTCTAGAACTTCTTCATCGGGCATTGGGGTCCACTTTGCAATGAACTCTGTGAAGGCCCTGGTCTGAATGGTCAAAGTTCCCTCAAACTTGAGACCGAACCTTGATAGTTCCAAAAGCCCACTCCACAATCCTGCCAGTAGCTTCTGGGTTCTGAATGATTCGCTATAGTGGGAAGCGGGTGACAACGGTGATCTCATGTGCTTAGAAGTAGTGGCGCAGGTTCCTCGACGCCATAAGAAGATCGAAGAGAAACTTTTGCATGCCAAAATATCTTGACCTAGCCCCCTGCAATAGGGAGCTGACAAAATAGACTGGTCGCTGCACCACCTTCTTCCTCTGGATTGTCTCTTTTAACTATGCATATCCTTTTTCCGGCACTAGATCCTGCCGGGGAATGTCCTAGCTCGTCGCTTGGGGGCCCTGCCATTGCTGCTACTTCCTCATCAACTTCTCTTTCGGCCACTAGCGCGACACTCACCACTTGATTTGTTGCCGCTAGATATAGTAGCAATGGCTCTTGTAGTTTTGGCGTGACTAGGACTGACGGAGAGGAGAGGTACTTCTTCGAATCCTGCGGCGCTGCCTCCGCTCAGCAGATTTTGAGATGAACCTACTCATCTTGGTGCTTCAATTTGCTCAATTTCTTTGATCTTGTCGGGATTTGCTTCGATTCCTCGTTGAGATACAAGGAACCCAAGAATCTTACCGAATGGGATGCCAAACACACACTTCTCAGGGTTGAGCTTCATGTTGATCTTGTGCAAGTTGGCAAATGTTTCTTCTAGTCCTAATATGAGCATAGATTTGTCCTTGGTTTTGACCACTATGTCATCCATATAAGCCTCCATATTTCTATGTAGCTGGGTCTCAAAACCAATATGGACTGCTCTTGAAAAAGTAGAACCAGCACTTTTCATCCCAAAAGGCATACGCAAAAAGCAATACGTATCGCATGGGGTGATAAATGCAGTTTTCTCCTCGTCTTCCTTGGCCATGAAAATCTGATGATAACCAGAATAGGAATTAAGGAAAGACAACAAGTCGCAACCGGCGATGGAGTCCACAATCTGGTCAATGCACGGCTAGGGAAAATGATCTTTGGGGCAGGCTTAGTTGATGTCTGTGAAATCAATGCACAACCTTCTTTTTCCATTCGCCTTGCACACTACGATTGGATTGGCCAACCATGTAGGATGGAGTACCCCTCTGATCAAACCATCCGCTTCTAGTTTCTTGATCTCTTTGACAATAAACTGTTGCCGCTCCAAAGCTTGCTTCCGGACCTTCTGCTACCGTGCATGTGGGCAGATGGCCAGGTGGTGCTCAATCACGTCTCTAGGAACACTGGGGATATCAGATGGTTTCCATGCAAACACATTGACATTCGCCGGTACGAAGGCCATGAGCATGCTTTCCTATTTGTCGTCAAGGGTGGAACTTATGGTGAAAGTTCCCTTCGTGTCGTCCTCCTTGACGAGCACCTTCTTGGTCTCTGGCGGAGCAGCCTTGGACTTTTTTTTGTTGCCGGTGGAAATGTCTGGCACATCGTCAATGGGAGCGAAACACTCCGAGGAGGTGCACTTGCCAGAATGTGCGCCAGAGGCCTTGCCGGTCTTCTTCCCCCGGGAGCTTCAGCGGCAGGAGCAAGTGCCTTGGTGGCAGGTGCTGCGACTGCACCCCGGTAGAGTTGTTCGGCGCAAATAAGTGCGTTTTTCTTGTCGGAGTTGATAGTGATGATGCTCATTGGCCTGGGCATGTTCAGCACATTGTAAGCAAAGTAGGTGGCTGCCATGAACTTGACCAGTGCTGGGCAACCAAGAATGCCATTGTATGGCAATGAGATCTTGGCGATGTCAAAAACAATCTTCTCCGTTCTGAAATAGATATCACTGCCAAACGTAACCGACAGCGTGACCTTGCCCTTTGTTTGAGTTATTCCTGAATTTACCCCTTGGAAAATGCATGCCGGCTCGAGATCCTCATCAGGAATTTGCAGCCTATGGATGACATCAGGCGAGATCAGGTTCAGGCTAGCCCCGCTATCGACTAGCATCTTCGTCACCTTGAGGTTGCGGATTGTCGGAGAAACCAACAATGGCAGGCACCCGACCGCAGTTATGCAATTAGGGTGATCCTCGGCGTCGAAGATGATAGGAGTGTTGGACCACTTGAGAGGCCTCTGGGCACCAATAGAGGGCTCTGTCGCATTAACCTTGCACGCCCACTATTGAAGTTGGCAGTGGGAGGAATGCGATGAGGCACCTCCCTCTATGCACATCATCTCTGTATCCTTCTGGAACTCATGCTCGCTGGACTCGTCGTCCTCTTCGATGTCATTATCATCATCCTCTTGCTTGTCGCGACCATGGGCTGACCAGTCTTTTTGTTGATTGGGTTTGCCACGGCGACCTCCTCAGCCGACACGCTTCTTGCCGGACCCCTCGGCACCATATTGGCCTTTCTCCTTATCTCACCTCTCATACTTGGCTTTTTCCTTCTTGGCAAGATGCTCAACTTGCTGGCGGTCTTGAAGATCATGGCCTTTAGTGCGATGGATCTTGCAATATTTCTTGCCGGAGCCTTATGGCTTGTCGTCAGCCGCCATGGCGTGGCAGGAGGCTCCCCCGGCAACATCATCGCTGGGGCCATCAACCTTGCCATTCTTGGCGGCGCTGAGGTTGCCGGATCCCTCAACCGCAAGTATAGTATTGCCTTTGTGTTTCTTGTTCCTCCGCCGACCCTTGTTTGCCAGGGTAGCAGTGTCTTCATCTTCAGAGTCGAACCCTGCACTGACGTATTCACCTGGGAGTCTCCTCCCTTCTTTAGCCCAAGGACATTTGTTTGCCAAAGCATAAAGCTCGGCAACGTCCCTGACTCTGTTCATTGCCAACTCTTCCCGCATCCTATGCTTGCGCACGTTCGGATGGAACGTGCTGATAACGGCATCATGATGAATGTCTGGTATGTTGTGGTGCATGCGGATGAACCTTTGGATGTACTTGCGCAAAGTTTCACCCTCCTTCTAAGGGATGATGTGCAGATCGCTTTCCTGTCCAGGAGCTTGATGACCTCCTGTGAAGGCACCAACAAACTCGTGGCACAGGTCTGCCCAGGAGGCAATGGACCCCTCTGGCAAGTGCATCAACCATGACCTGACGTTGGGCTTAAGCACCAACGGAATGTAGTTGGCGAGTATTTTGTGATCGCGACCCCCGGCAGCTTGCACCGCAATGGTGTAGACGCTCAGGAATTCTGACGGATGAGTCTTGCCGTCATACTTCTCCGGGACTTATGGTTTGAACGTGCGGGAGTTGGGCCACTGGACCTGCCACAGCTCATGGGTAAATGATGGACAACCAACCTTGCAAGGTAAGCTGACATGATACCCTAGCATAGACTTGTCAACAATGGGCCCCGTGCGCCTATCGGACTAGAGGCGCGCTTCTCGCTGCCGCTTGATTGCGGTTTGAGCATCTTCCTTGTCCTGTTATCGAAGAACTTGACGTTGGTCGTGGTGCATCCGTGGGTCAGACGACGCCATTGAGTAACCATCATAAGCATCGGCCTGTCGAGTCGCTGATCGGCATTGCTGTTGCGGAGGAAAGTGCACCGAAGTCGCTCCGCCTTCGGTGCGCTCCCCATTGGCATGAGCCGGCTTAGTGGACCAAAATTTATCTGCGAGACTAAGGAGGCTCTGAATGGTGGCTCCCCATTCGTCGAGCTTCTCTCCAGTGGGAGGGAAGTTTAGGAGTAGTTGCGCCCACGCCATCGCTTCCTCCGACGTGGTCGGGAGCGAACGACGCGAAGAACGCGAGGTACTCTGACTTCTAACTAGGTTAGAAGGAGCACCGCCACGGTCCCGCGTCGGCATGCCACCCCCACTTGCATGCTGGCGAGCATGCTGGTCCCGCACACCTTGGGAATGACGCGCAGGAGCTTTCTCATGGGGACATTGAGAACTAAGGGCACCATGGCATGGCTCTTTGCGCGCGTCCCGGGAAGTTCGCGGCGTAGGCACGAATGTGGGTGCCCTGGAAGATCACCTTCCGCCCCCGGAGTCTGCCGTACCACCCGCAGGTGGTACCTCTCCATCCTAAGACCCAGGGACACAGGGGTTCCTGCCGCCGCCATGGGCGTCTTCGCGGCGAACGTTGCTGCTTGCTTGGCCTTGATCGTCGGAGCATCGCGGAAGTTCCGAACCTCCACCTCCTCCACCCATGTCTATGTTGTTGCCCATCTGTGCAGATGAGCCAACCGTCGTCAGGGCCTTCTTTTTGGGGGCCATGGCGATGATGAGTGTGAAGAAACTAGTGCCCTGATCACCAGAACGGATTCGCACGATCTAGCCCCCTACCTGGCATGCCAAATATGTCATGGGGGACGAGAACCTATGGGATTCGAGGGACCCCTCTCAGTTCGATGGGGGGAAGGCTCGCACAAAGAGCCAATCTGATGAACAACACACGGGGATCTTTACCCAGGTTTGGGCCTCACGGATGCGTAAAACCCTACTCCTGCTTGGTTGTATTGAGAGTGTGCTTAGGGTTCTAGCTATAGGAGCGCTATGAGGAGCTGCCACACATGTGAGCTAGAAAGTCCTAAAAGTCAAAAAGATTCATCTAATGTATCGCCATGGGCCTCCTTTTATACTCTGAAGGGGATCCGAAAAGTGGCGTATAGTTCGTAGACGGGATGTACAGAGCTATGTTGTTATCATAGCTAACACTGACGGTGTAGGACAGGCACATTTAATGCAGCGTCAGGCATCTCTGTCCACCTATGGGATGGGACAGGAGACCGTCCCATTGGCACCGCGTCCGGGTGGATCGACACCTCGCCTGTGCGCTGGCGGGCCCTTGCCGGGGCTTCGCCTTGCCGAGGTTTTGCCGTGTCAGGGCCTAGACCTTGCATGGGGGCTTAATAGCTCTCCTGGCAAGGTCTTGCCGGCAGTCTTGATTCTTCCGTGTTTGCATATGGCGAGTCCCTGCTGGGCCTCGTTGCCAGGGTGGCTACTACCGCTCGTGCATGAGTAAGGGGCACTGGAGAGCCCAAACCTCTAGTGCACCGACAAGCTCTTTTCTCCAGCAAGTTTCAAGTCATAATTAAGTTCTTTAATTGCCCAATAAGCTTTATGTTCCAATTCAAGAGGTAAATGACAAGCTTTTCCATATACCATTTTATATGGAGACATTCCCATTGGGTTCTTATAACCAGTTCTATAAGCTCATAGGGCATCTTCTAGTTTCTTAGACCAATTCTTCCTAGATCTATTGATAGTATTTTGCAAAATTATTTTTATTTCTAGGTTTCTTAATTGAACTTGGCCACTAGACTAAGGGTGATAGGGTGATGCAATTTTATGGTTGACATCATATTTAGCTAGAAGTTTATGGAAAGCACCATAAATAAAATGTGAACTGATACGTCCATTTTGCATCATGATTTCCTAGTGTTATTTACATTGTTTTTTGAATAATAATGCTTTTGGGAGTGATTCTAATGCCTTTTCTCTAATAATATGCAAGATTTACACAAAGAGGGAGAATACCGGCAGCTGGAATTCTTGACCCAAGAAAAGCATGTAAGAGATACCTATTCTGCACAGCTCCAATGAAGATGAAACTTTATGGAGATTATTTTTGGAATTAATAAAAAATACTGGAGCAAAACTATACCAGAGGGGGCCACCTGGTGAGGAGCACCCTGGCGCGACTTGGTGGGTGGTGCTCACCCAGGCCCACTTCCGAGGCCCATATTCCGGTATAAATTCCCAAAAAGCATAAAAATCAGGAGGAGAACTTCCGGGACAAAGCGCCATCACCTCGAGGCGGAACTTGTGCAGGAGCACTTTTGCCCTCCGACGGAGCGATTCCGCCAGGGGAACTTCCCTCCCGGAGGGGGAATCGAAGCCATGTCATCACCAACACCCCTCTCATATTTGGGAGGCCAATTGTCATCAACATATTCAACATCACCATCTTCTCTAAAACCCTAGTTCATCTCTCGTGTTCAATCTTTGTGCCGGAACCTCATATTGGTACCTGTGGGTGACTAGTAGTGTTGATTACCTTGCATAGTTGATTACTATATGGTTTATTTGGTGGAAGATTATATGTTCAGCTCCATTATTCTATTCATTACCCCTCTGATCCTGAGCATTATTATTATTTGTGAGTAGTTACCTTTGTTCTTGAGTTCACGGGAGAAGTCATGTTGCGAGTAATCATGTGAATTTGATATGTGTTCGATATTTTGATGATATGTATGTTGTGATTCCCTTAGTGGTGTCACGTGAACATCAACTAAATGACACTTCACCATTCATGGGCCTAAGGGAATGCATTCTGGAGTAGTTATTAGATGATGGGTTGCTAGAGTGACAGAAGCTTAAACCCTAGTTTATGCGCTACTTCGTAAGGGGCTGATTTCGATCCACATGTTTAATGTTATGGTAGACTTTGTCTTAATACTTTTCTCATAGTTGCGGATGCTTGCGAGGGGTGAATCATAAGTAGGTTGTTAGTTCAAGTAAGAACAACACCGTAGCACCAGTCCAGCCACATATCAAATTATCAAAGTAGTGAATATGAATCAAATACTTGCCTATTACTAGAGATTGTTCTGGCCTGTACTTTGCCACAATAAGATTGGGATACCTTTCTACACCTTAACTATTGTTATAGTTACTTGCTCATTACAAAATTCCTTGCTATCGCACTACTTGCTACTTACAATTTCAATGCTTGCAGAAATTACCTTGCTGAAAACCGCTTATTATGTCCTTTTGGAACTCGTTGGGTTCGACACTCTTACTTATCCAAAGGACTAAGATTGATCCCCTATACTTGTGGGTCATCATGAACCACCATCAATCATTAAGTATCTAGGGACTCCAAGCCTCGGGAAAATGATGTCAAAACGTAGGTTCCAATCAGGTGGTTGGACAATAGGTGCAGAAATCAAAGTTTTCTTAGTATTTCAAAGGCTTCTACACAATCATCGTCAAAAACAAATGGGACGTATTTTTAAACAAGATTAGTTAGTGGCCCAGAAATCTGTAATGAAACGCCTATAATAACTATCATGACCAAGGAAACTTCTCATACCTTTGATATCCTTGGGGCATGGTTTTTCTCTATCGCATCAACTTTGGCTTTGTCCACCTCAATGCCTCGTTCAGAAATTTGGTGACAAAATAAACTTCCTTCATTCACCATAAAGTAGCACTTCTCGCACTTCAAGACAAGTTTAGTTTCTTCACATCTCTACAGAACTTGATCAAGGTTGCTCAAGTAATTAGCAAAAGAAGTCCAATCAATGGAAAAATCATCCATGAAAACCTCAACAATGTTTTCACAAAAGTCAGATAATTTAGCAGTCATACATCTTTGAAAGGTAGAAGGTGCATTGCATAAACCAGAAGGCATACACCTATAAGCATAAGTTCCAAAAGGGAAAGTAAGGGTAGTTTTCTCTTGATATTTTTTGGACACATGTATTTGAGGAAAACCAGAGTATCCATCAAGATAACAAAAATGAGTGTGCTTAGAAAGTCTATCTAACATTTGATAAATAAACAACAGGGATAATGATCTTACCTAGTAGCTTTATTTAATTTCGTGAAATCAATCACTATCCTATATCTAGTTACTATTCTTTGGGGAATAATCTCATTTTTATAATTAGGAACGACATTTATACCACCTTTCTTAGGAACACAATGAACATGGCTTACCCATCTACTATCGGCAATAGGATAAATAGTAACTGCTGCTAGAAGTTTTAGTATCTCGGTTCTTACCACCTCCTTCATCTTAGGATTGAGATCTTAGTATATCCAGAGTACCTCCTTCATCTTAGTATCTCGGTTCCATACTAATCTTGTGCTGCCATAGAGTGAGGCTTATGCCCTTAAGATCATCAAGAGTTTATCCAGTAGCAGCCTTGTGCTTCTTTAGAGTTTTAAGCAATGTTTTCTTCTTTCTTTGAAAGGTTAGCACTGATAATAACATGATATATTTTCTTTTCATCAAGATAAGCATATTTCAAAGTATCATGCAATGTCTTTAGCTCAAACACGGGATCTCCCTTGAGTGGATGAGGATCCCCTAATATATCGACTGGTAGGTTGTGTTTAAGAATAGGTGTTTGTCTAACAAATATATCATCTATTTCATTTCTTTCATTCATATGCATATCATTGTCATGGTATCGCAAATATTTTTCGAACGGATCAGTAGGAGATACGGCAATAGAAGCAAGACCAATTATTTCATCCTTATTAGGAAATTCCTTTTCATGTGGTTGTCCTCTAAACTTAGAGAAATTAAATTCATGAGACATATCACCAAAACATACTTTGACCTCCTCAGTAGCATAATTCATTTCAGCATTAACAATATTCAAGAAAGGCCTACCAAATATAATGGGAAAAAGTTATCTTGTTCTTAACCAAATACTAGGAAATTAGTGGGGTACTTGACTTTTCCACACAAGACTTCAACATCTCTAACAATCCCAACCGGTGAAATAGTATCACGGTTTGCAAGTTTAATAGTAACATCAATATCTTCAATCTCAGAGGGTGCTATGTCATGCATAATTTCTTGATATAATATAAAAGGTATGGCACTAACACTAGCACCAATATCACACTAGCCATGGTAACAAGGATCTCCAATTTTAACAGAGACAAAATGCATGCCTATAACTGGTTTGCTTTTATTGAGGTTATCTTGCTTGTTTTTAACAGGTTTTGCAATTCTAGCAGCTTCATCATAGAAGTAAATAACCTGACCATCAATATTTTCAACTAAGAGATCTTTAACCATAACAACTATAGGCTCAACATTTATTTGTTTGGAAGGTCTGGGTGTCCTAACTTGACTTTTATTAACCAGAGTTGTAGCCTTAGTATGTTCCCTAATTCTGACAGGAAAAGGAGGTTTTTCAATGTAACTAGTAGGAACAACTAGATTAACATGGTAAACAATTACTTCTTCCTACTTAATTTTAACAGGTTCCTCTAATGGTTTTTCAATGGGAGGATGATATTTAAACCACTTCTATTTGGGAAGATCAACATGAGTAGCAAATGATTCATAGAAGGTAACTAATATCTCGATGTTAAGACCATATTTATTGGTAAACTCATGGAAAGTATTAGTGTCCATAAAAGAATTAACACAATCAAAATTAAGCTTTGTACCTAACTCTTTACCTTCTCGTGTTCCCAATATATAGAGTTGCATTTAATTCATTCCAGAAGATCCCATTTAAATTCAATAGTCTCCTTCATATAGGAACCAGTCGCACAAGAACGAAGTAATGATTGATCATCATGAGAAAGACGAGCATACAAATTTTGTATAATCATTTCTCTTGTGAGCTCATGGTTGGGGCAAGTGTGCGTCATAGACTTATGCCTCCCTCAAGATTGGGTGATAATTTCTCCTACATGAGGCCATCAATTCTAAATAAATTTCCAATCATGATGGACTAGATGCATAGGATAAAGCTTCTAATGTAATTACAACTTCAAGCAATTCCAGTCTCATGATCCAATATCATCCAATAACCTATACCATATTAATGCTTTCCCTCCAAAGATAAAGGGAATTTTTTCTTAACTTTGTCTCCGGGTAGACCTAAAAGCTTAACCAATCCACAAATCTCATCAACATATGTCAAATGGTAATCAGGATGAGTTGAACCATCATAGGGATTAGCTAACAATCTATCTACCATACCTGAAGGCATATCATAATAAATATTTTCAGTAGGTTCAGTAGGTTGAGGAACAACTTCTTCAACTTCCGTTCGAGGCGAATATGCCCCGAACAAGCCACTCAAAGGGTGACCATTCATAGTGACAAGCAGCAGTAAATTTCAGCAACTATAGAAAATGTTTCCTTACCAATTTCCACTTACTAAATGTGTTTCACTCCATGACAACAGCGTCAGAAAAGAGACTTCATGATCCAAAAGTATACAGGATCAATGGTAGTCCTTTCGATAAGTAAAACTATCGAACCCAATGAAGAGTGTGAGGAAATGACCAGCGGTTTTCAGCAAGGTATTCATTGTAAGTGTTCTGAGTAACAATAGTTGATAGTTTTGTAGAAAGATAATTCGTAAGAAGTTACAAGTCATAATAGTAACAAAGGTGTAGTAAGGTAGGCCAATACCTTTTGTAGCAAGGGACATACCTGAAAGTACTCTTATATTAAGCAAGCTCTCCCGAGGACACATGGGAATTTTTGTCTAGTCATATTCACCATGTTGAGTTCACTACTTTGATAATTTGATATGTGAGTGGACCGCTGCTAAGGTGCTATTATTACTTGAACTAACAACCTAGTTATGATTATCCCCTTTCGCAAGTATCCACAGCTACCAAAGAAGAATTAATATAAATCTAACCATCTCACGAAACATGTGGATCAAAATCAGTACCTTATGAAGCAACACATAAAATGGGGTTTAAGCTTCTGTCACTGTAGCAACCCATCATCTACTTGTTACTCCACAATTACTAACTTTAGGCCCATAACATGGTGAAGTGTCAGGGAGTCGACGTTCACATGACACCACTAAGAGAAGTAACAACATACATATCATCAAAATATTGAACGAATAGCAACTTCACAAGATTACATATAACAAGACTTCTCCCATGTACTTAGGAACAATAGGAACTACTCACAACTCATCAACATGTTCAAGATCAGAGGTATAAAAATAATGGTTAAGGATCTGAACATAGTGTCTTCCACCAAGTATTCCAACAAGCATCAACTACAAGATGTAATCAACACAACTAGTAACTCACATGTACCAATCTGAAGTTTTGAGAATAATATTGAATACAAGAGATAAAATAGGGTTGTAGATGAGATGGTGATGGTGAACATGTTGAGGAAGTGTTGGTGATGATGATGACTTCGATCTCCCCCTCCCGGAGAGGAATTTCCCCGGCAGAATCTGACTGTCGAAGTGCAAAAGGGCCTCTGCCCATGTTTCTGGCTCGAGATAGTGGCGCTTCTCCCGAAAGATTTCTTATGATTTTTTGCTAGGTTAAAACACACCATATAGGAGAAGAGGGGGTAGGGAGGCCTGAAGGATCCTCACAAGCCATCAGGGCGTGGCCAGGGGTGGTCGTACCCTGTTGGCTTGTGGCCAGCAGGTGGCCTGATCACCCACAAGTGTAGGGAGTCAATCATAGTCCTTTCGATAAGTAAGAGTGTCGAACCCAACGAGAAGCATAAGGAAATGACAACCGGTTTTCAGCAAGGTAGTTTCTACAAGCACTTAAATTGTGGGTAACAGCTAGTTTGATAGCAAGATAATTGGTAACGAGCAAGTAACGGTAACGGTAAGTAAAGTACAACATGGTAGCCCAATGCTTTTGTGGCAAAGGACAGGCCAAAACGGGCTCTTGTAATAAGAAAAGTGTTCTTGATGGTACACAGGAATTTGATCTTGTCACTTTCATCATGTCGGTTTGATTCCTGTTCACTACTTTGATAATTTGATATGTGGGTGGACTGCTGTTTGGGTGCCATTCTTACTTGAAAAACCTCCTACCTATGATTAACCCACTCGCAAGCATCCACAACTATGATAAAAGTATTAAGATAATATCTAACCACGGGATTAAACATGTGGATCCAAATCAGCCCCTAGCGAAGTAGCGCATAAACTAGGGTTTAAGCTTCTGTCACTCTAGCAACCTATCATCTAATAACTACTCCACAATGCATTCACTTAGGCCCAAGGACGGTGAAGTGTCATGTAGCCAACATTCACCTGACACCTCTAAGGGAATCACAACATACATATATCATCAAAATATCGAACACATATCAAGTTCACATGATTACTTGCAACATGACTTGTCCCGTGACCTCAAGAATAAAGGTAACTACTCACAAATAAAATTCATGCTCAAGATCATATGGGTATTAAATAGCATAATGGATCTTAACATATAATCTTCCACCAAATAAACCATATAGTAATCAACTATGTAATATAATCAACACTACTAGTCACCCACAGGTACCAATATGAGGTTCTGGTACAAAGATTGAACACAAGAGATGAACTAGGGTTGTTGCGATGATGACACCTTCGATTTCCCCCTCGGGAGGGAAGTTCCCCTTGTGGAATCGCTCCGCCGAAGGGCAAAAGTGCTCCTCCCCAAGTTCCGCCTCAAGATGGTGCCATTCCATCCTGAAAGTACCATATTGATTTTGCCTAGGTCAAAACACCTTCAATACCAGAACATGGTATATGAGGTAGGCGGGGCTGAGCACAACCCAGCAGGGCGCGCCTAGGGGGGCTGGTGCGCCCTTGTGTCTTGTGCTCACCAGGTGCCCCCTTCTGGTAGTTATTTTCTCCAGTATTTTTTTATATTCCAAAATAATTCTCCGAAAAGTTTTAGATCATTTGAAGATGTGCAAAATAGATTTGTTAGGTCCAGAATTCCAGCTGCCGGCATTCGCCCTCTTTCTGCAACCCTTGCATATTATGAGGGAAAAGACATTAGAATTACTCCACAAAGCATTATTATGCATAAAAACATTATAAATAATAGTAGGAAATCATGATGCAAAATGGACGTATCAACTCCCCCAAGCTTAGACCTTGCTTGTCCTCAAGTGAAAAGCCGATATCGGAAAACATGTCCACATGGTTGGAGAGAGAGGTGTCGATAAAAATAAAATACGAACATAGTAGCATCAAGCTTGTTATGATAGCAGCAACAAAATTTATCATGAGACTCTTTCATATAACTTTTATTCAATAACATCATCATATAACTTCTTATGAACAAGTAACAATTCATCACAACATATAAGTATAAAGGAGGATCAAGCCAAATTTGTTGTCTGGAAATCAGACTTTGTGATAGATATATCTGTGTTGGCACACAGTCTCAAGCCTCAGTTAAAGGAGGATCTTCTTAAGTGGGTATCTTTCCTACCCCCTTGAATATATTCCTTTTCTCTAGACTAGGTTCATTAAATTTTCTTTTATTTGAGTTAATGAGGTAACCTTGTAAAATTCTTGTGTTGTTGTTGCAATAAATAAAAGACTATGGGGGGGGGGTTCCCTTACAGTATTCAGTCAAAAAACATAGAAGTATAACGGATAAACCTTATTGAAAACCAACAAACTATGTTATCATTCAGCATTGCAACTACAGTTGATCATATTTCAGGATGGGTCTCGTGTCGTAGCCTTTTGGCAAGTCCACACACTCAACCATCATTTAATCATCTATGATTGTTAACACTCACAACATACTCATGGGCAAAAAGTTTCAACTGCACACATCAAAATATAGGGGCTTATAGTTTCGCCTCCCAACGTATGCACCTCAAGGGTGATGTCAACAATAATAACTCATGCTCACTCATGTCCAACTAGAAATATGTGCCTAGATCTTTCCTCAACACACGATGTGTGCAAAAAGAGAAACATTAAAAGTAATATGAAAGTATACTTTGACTCTTGCATAAAAGTAAATACATAAAAGTAAAATATAGGACCTTCGTAGAGGGAAGCACAGGTTGTCATGTTCTTTTTAGTTTTTATGCCAAAAGAAAGTCACGTTGTATTCCCCCCCTATGATAGCAACCTTTATTATGCAGTCCGTCGCTTTTATTACTTTGCCATCACAAGTTCGTATGACGGTCAATTTTCTCTTACACTAATTTATCAAACACATTTAGAAGAAATTTTTATTGCCTTAGTGCACCGATGACAACTTACCTGAAGAATCTTATTCAATCCATAGGTAGGTATGGTGGACTCTCAAAACATGAATTCTGGTTTAGGGTTTTTGGATGCACAAGTAGTATCTCTACTTATTGTGGATTTTTTTGGCTAGCAAAGATATTGAGCAAGCCCCACATGTTAAAGGATCTATGATAGTATAACTTCTATGTGAATATGAACAAACATAAATAATTACGTTATCTTCCTTGTCCAATGTTCGCAAGTTTGGCATATAATATTTAACGGGGGCTCACAATCATAAAAGATGTCCAAGATAGTATACTTGCATGTGAATCTTCTCTTCCCTAATTAATTCTTTCATGAGTTGCATCATTGACCAGTGCTATGTTTGTCAATCTCCCATAAATTTTACCACTTATACTTTTCCTTATGTGATGTCATTACTCACCATAAGATTAACATATGATCCTTTACATTTATTTTCTTTTATTATGATTGCAACAAGAAAGTAAAGAAGCAAAAGCTCAAACTAAACTTTATTATATAACTCTCACTCGATTATATGGGTAGATACATCACGAAACTAGCACTTGAAAATAGATCATACTAAACTTTTATTCAACTAAATCATGAAAAACCTAAGGATCGAAATAATGAGTAAAGGTAAAAAGTGATGGTGATACAATACCGGGGCATCTCCCCCAATCTTGGCTCAAGCCAAGGGGAGTGCCCATACCCATGTACTCAAGTATCCTTTCGTGGTGCAGATGATGAAGTTGGTGGTGATGAAGTGTCACACTTCATCCTCAATAAGTACCCCAGTTTATAGATGACGCTCCGAAGGGTGAAGATGTGCTCCCCTAGCAAAATATTTTCACGAGTGAGATATTTATTATGAACATGTACTGCTTTCGAAGGCCCTAAAAGCTTCAATTTCAGTGGGGGTGACACGATTATAATAAGGTTGAAGGATATCTTCTTCTTCTTCCTCTTCTATTGGCATAGATTGCCCTTCGTCTTGAGCTTGATACCTCGTAGCTTCCTTGCCCTTGTTTTCACTGTTGACTTCTTTTGGCCCTCCTCTATCCAGCTCCGTCTTCATCAATCAAGCATCTTATGCTATGGTATTGGATGAGGAAGAAGACATGATTCCTGGCTCGATAGATTTGATAGGAAAATGACACAAAACAAGAAGAGGGGATTTTTCTATGATGGGATGGTCAAAACAGTCGGGCATATATGTAGAGATTTTTCTCTCTTGGGAAACAAGAATATGGAAGGAAAATAGAGTTGGGAAGATTCCTAATGAGGGCACAACCCACCATGGTGTGCCAGGGGTGGTGGGCGTGCCCTGGTGTATCGTGCTCACCTCGGTTGCTTTCCTGTTTATTTCTTATTTTTCTAATTTTTGTAATATTCCAAAACTGGCAGAAAATATATTTGGGATTTTTCAGAGTCCGTTTACTTACCGTATCACATACCTCTTCATTTTCATGATTCTGGAGTGTTCCGGAAGGTTTCACGTATGTGTTCCTCCGGTGTCATGGTTTGGATAACATTGCTTTCTACATTAACAGGAGTACCTGAGATATAGTGTTAAATTCTTTGTCCATTGACTATCTTCGGGTTAGTACCTTCGGCATTATTAATCTTGATAGCTACAGAGCGGTAAACCTCTTTGATAACATCTGGCCCTTCCCATTTGGAAAGAAGTTTTCCTGCAAAAAATCTAAAACAAGAGTTGTACGAAAGAACATATTCTCCAACTTTGAATTCCCGCTTTTGGATTGTTTTGTCTTGCCATCTTTTAACTTTTTGTTTGAATAGTTTGTCACTTTCATAACATTGGGTTCTCCATTCATCTAGTGAGCTAATATCAAATAACCTCTTTTCACCGGCAAGTTTGAAGTCATAGTTGAGTTCTTTAATTGCCCAAAATGCTTTGTGTTCTAAGTCTAGAGGAAAATGAAGAGCTTTCCCATATACCATTTTGTATGGCGACATACCCATGGGATTTTTATAAGTTATTCTATAGGCCCAAAGTGCATCATCTAGTTTCTTATACCAATTCTTTTGGGACCTATTGACAGTTTTCTGTAATATCAATTGTATTTCTCTATTGCTAAGTTCAACTTGACCACCAGATTGAGGATGATAGGGTGATGCAATTGTATGGGTTAACATCATATTTAGCAAGCATTTTACGCAAAGTACCATGGATAAAGTGTGAAACACCGTCACTCATTAAATATCTAGGGAGTCCAAACCTCGGGAAGATAACTTCTTTAAGCATTTGAATGGTAGTGTTAAGATCAACATTGCTAGTTGGAATAGCTTCTACCCACTTAGTAACATAGTCAACAACAACCAAAATATGAGTATATCCATTAGAGGAAGGAAACGGTCCCATATACTCAAAAACCCAAACATCAAATGGTTCAACAACAAGTGAATAATTCATAGGCATTTCCTGACGCTTACCGATATTAGCTATTGTTTGACATTCATCACAAGACAAGACAAACTTACGGGCATCCTTTACGAGAGTAGGCCAATAAAAACCAGTTTGCCATACTTTGTGAGTAGTTCTATGTCCTGCATGATGTCCTTCATAAGATTCGGAATGACATTACCATAGGATGTGTTCCTGTTCATGCTCAGGCACACAACGCCTAATAATACCATCTACTCATTCTTTATAAAGATGGGGGTGATCCCAAAAGTAATGTCTTAAATCATAGAAGATTTTTTTCTTTTGTTCGTATGTGCAACTAGGTTGTATATATTTAGCAACTATGTGGTTAGGATAATCAACATACCAAGGTGTGTTTTGAGAAACATTTGTTGCAACTAACCGTTCATTAGTAAAAGTATCATCATAGGTAGTGGGTAATCAAGAATATTTGCTAACCTAGACAAGTTATCAGTGATGGTGTCCTGGACAAGGGGGGTACTCACCATGTCATCTGCCGACCAGTGGGTCTGGTTGAGGACCCCCAGGGCGGTTCATTAATGGGCCAGTTCGGACAGCCCATGATGTATATGAGTAAGATTCCACAAGACTTGGTGATCAAGACAAGGACTCGTCTCCACCAGGGACAATCAGATCATCATAGATCATATCATCATATGAGCATAGCTCTTAGGGTTTAGATCAATACATACAATCTCGTGGTAGATCAACTCTATACTCGATACACCATAATCAATACAAACAAAGCAGGACGTAGGGTTTTACCTCCATCGAGAGGGCCCAAACCTGGGTAAATGCAGTCTCCCTTGTCTCCTATTACCCGTCGATCCAAGACCCACAGCTCGGGACCCCCTACCTGAGATCCACCGATTTTGACACCGACATTGATGATTTCATTGAGAGCTCCACAGTGGGATCGCTAGAAGGATCGACGGCTTGTCTGTATATTGCAGTTTTTCCGAATATCGAAATTGTGTTCATTGTCTCCATTGCCACAATGTTGCTTTGATGATTGCTTCGGTGGAATTGTGTGGAATTGTATCTACAACAACCCTGTGAAATTTCGTCGTCTTCCGATGGAGGAATCTTTGGCAATCTCTGATTTACCGGAGCCCTGACGAATCTGGACGGGAATCTAGATGAGTTTAGGGCGGGGTGTCCAGTATCTAGCTCGGACAACCGTTGGAAAATTTCACTGTTCATCGGCTGCGGAATTTTAGCTTGATCCGACCGTCCGACCTCCGGGAAATATCCGATGAGTACAACTAATTTAGGATCTATTTTCTACGCGAAAACAAATCCGACCCAAGTTCATCTTTTTGATGAATGGGTTGTCGAACATCCTTTTTAAAGGAATTTTTCTCATCATCTTGGCAAGCCGACCAAGAGGTCGGCATTGCAAGGGCCAAACTATCACCAACAGAACCCCGTCACCTCGCAGGTTGTATGGGTCGGGCGCTTCGTGGCTTCATCAAGCCAACATTGATCGCGTCACAAATTGCGACCTGCGTCGGCATCACCGCGCCGTCGCTTTTTCAAGCCGACGCCCACCACGCCGACCTGCTTTGACACGTCGGCTGGCTTGAGGCACTAGCGACATCTTACCGACCTGCTTCGTCACCTCGGCTAGACTGGGGCTTCGTAAACTCCTCATCAACCTGCTCTGGGGACTTCGGCGTCACCAGTCGACCTGCTTCGACACCTCGGCTGGCCAAAGACTTCGGCGTCGCCAAGCAACATGCTTCGACACCTCGGCTGGCATGAGACTTTGGTGTCACCAGCCGACCTGCTCTGTCACCTCGGCTAGACTGGGGGCTTTGCCATCTCTTCATCAACCTGCGCCAGGACTTCGGCGTCACCAGCCGACAGGCTTCACCATGTTAGCTGGACTGGGGACTTCGCCTCGCCACATCGACCGTGCAGCGTCGCCATTTCGTCGAGCCGAACTGTTCACTCAGCCACCTCGGTGCCCAGGCCATATTCTTTTAATTATTTAGTTCACTTAAATTAATTAAGTGGAAGATTTTTATTATGATATTTCTTTGTTATTACTTTTGGCTGGCACTATTTTATGATTGCAGGAAATCGACTTCGACTGTCGTCACACGATCACCCCAGCGTCACCTTCCTGACCTGCTCCACCACCTCAGCTTGACTAGGGGCATCACATCACCACATCAGCCGAGCCGTGACACTACTTTAGAGTGTCGAACTCCTCGTTCGGTCACCTTGGGGTGGGCTTGGGGGATGGGACCTCATTCATGTCGAAGACTAAGCACCAGATCTGTCAAAGTTCGATGGGCGTCCTCGCCCACCACAAGCTCAGATCGCATCATCAACACTGAGCACATTAACCAGCTAAGTCACTTCCACGCTCAAACACTTTTGGTTTTAAATTTTGTTCGGTTCGACCAAGCATTATAATTTTTTGACAAAAAGTTGTTCGTAAAAAAAATTCTTTGTCAAAACTTTGTTTGTTACAAACAAATTCCAACACCCCGTTTACTTGGGAACTTCCTTTATGAAGCTTTTCCTCTTGCATATGATTCTTAATGTATCACACCCTTCCTTGTTCGTGTTTACACCAATATATGCATCATGTTGACTTAAGTGTTCCGCAAAGCTGGATTGCCTTGCTCTTGTGCTTATCCCTACGTTCTCGGTTGTTTAGCTAGGGAGTAAAGGGAGCACCTCTAGGATTGTTACGATCGGGTCACCCAAACTCGTACCTCAGACGGGTGAAGCCGAAAGCTAGTTCTCTTACTGTTTTCAACTATGGTTGGCCATGACGGAAGACAAGCATACATAAATCTATTGCACACCCCTCATGGTAATCATGAGAACCCAAAGAAAGGAACCGTTGGAGGAACTATTTTCTTTGAAGATGCTTCTTACGTTAAATAGTAATATAGCATAAGTTCCCTGGGCACACTTTGTCTATTATAGCCTAATGACCTGATTTCCTAGTTATTCAAAACACCTCCGATATCCTCGGATGGCGCAATCAATAACACTTTTCGGCCCTTGGCTGAAGAGGGAGAAGCCGATGGTCGGTTAAGACACGTTTAAAGTTTGGGCGAACAAAAATATGATATAAGTATTTCGTTACATACAATCATTATACATAAAATTCTTTTACCCAAATCACTTGCGGGCTCTTAAATTTATATGACCTGTTTTATAATAAATATGTTCTCTTCTTGGTCATTGCAAAGTCTTTTTCTACTACTCCTTTTTCTAACACTAGTGTGTGGTCAATAGTCAGATAGCCTGGTTTCTTTCTAGAGCCGCTCGTGTTTAGTTTGCTAAACAAGTGTCAGAGAAACACTCCGCCTTCAGGATATGGAGGTTGAAGCCAAAGGCTGGTCGCTTGGAGCCCGGAGATCAGATGTATCATGTTAAAGCACGACCGAAGCACATATTAATTTTAAGACCAGTTTTGGATGCACAATTTTATTTTATCTAAACAAAAGGCTTTTTGCATATATTTTTTGTTTTTTCGGAGCATAACTCTCGCAGTACACTTTTAAAGCATTGGCAATATGGATGGGGGGCTGCGACTAGAACCAAACCCACCAAAAACTAAGGCACTTCGAGGAGTCCTCGGCAAAACATTCTAGGATATTGATTTATATGCACTAGTTTCGAATTGTGGCTTCGGTCAATAGTTGGGTCGCCCAGCTCCTGCGCTTGCCTCCTACGTTCCGCTTTTTTCGGCTAGGAGTGCAAAGGGAGCACCACTGCGATTGTACTTCCGGTTTAACTAGTCAAGTACCTCAGTGGAGAAAGCCGGAAAACAAAACTGACTGTCACAATGAGCGTAAACTGGTCGGCGGTCCAATGACTGTATTAAACAACATGCCTTTCATAAAATTGGCCAGAGTGTTACTGACTTGACCTCGGCTAACTCCTATCACTAACCGGGGGCTAGTAACTAGCCTCCCAAACTTTAAACTCCCATGACCAAGTGAAAGTTATAAAGCCTAGATAACTGATTGCCTCGTTTCCGCTAACACAACTGCCTCCGGGCATCGAGACGTCGGCTAAGGGTTGTCTTGTTACTGCAGAAACACTCTGCATAGCATCTACAAAGGGGTAGACGCCGACGATGGGTCACTCTCAAATGATAAACGGTTACAAAGAAGTCAAAGTAGCATATAGCATAAAAGCATTTGCATTCAATATGCGAGTGCTGCCTTCCCTAATCATCATTATAAAGCCATAAATATGCATCAATTCTATTTCTGATTTTGTCCAAGATGGGTTGCTTCGCTCCTGTGCTTAGCCCCTACGTTCCCGATTGTTCGGCCAGGGGGTAAAGGGAGCACCTTTGTGATTGTTACTTCCTGGTCATCCGGGTTAGTACCTCAGTTTGGGTGAAGCAGAAAGCTAGCCATCTTAAGCATATAATTGGTCGGCAACGACGAAAGTGGAAATTTAGGTTCACTAAGGGCCACAGAGTTTGGAAATTTTCCCCGAAGTAAATCGTCAATATTTTCCTCCCACATTGATCGAAGTTGAAGTTTCACGATCATGGTCAACATGATATCCTGGGAAAAGGAACTTATAAGGGGACTATTTTTCCTAGTAGATATCTCTTTTGTTAAATAGTAATATAACATATCTCTCCGCGTACCTTTGTTTATAAAAACATATGGCCCGTTTGCCTTGTTTGCCGTAAATGTTTTCCCTCATATAGGCTTTGTAAAGTAAGTCATACACTCCTCGGCTAATGGTCGAGGAGGTTGAAGCCTATGGTCAGTTAACAAAGTCTTGTACAATGCAGATCCGAGCATTAATGTTGTAAAGTACTTGGATGCATAGAATCATTACACATAAAACGTGTCAAACGTAATTTTTTTTGTGTCAAACACATATTGATCCTTAATTCGACCACCCATGCCCAAATTAATGCTCGGGAGCTACTGCATCACCAATTCAATGTAGAAAAGTCAAAGCACAATACGATTTCTCAGGAGATTTGATCCTCATGTTGGTCATCCGCACCCAACGAGTCGCGGAAACTATTGAGTACCACGTTTCCATCCCTAACGTATGCCGCTGAGCAAGAACATGATCCTCAGGCCAATTTTGCAAATCGACCTAAGTCTCAGGGGCTATTGGGATCAATGGTTTTATTTTCTGTATTATTTTTTCCTTCACGTGCATCTTGGGTTATAGACCGACACACACCTTGAGGGCTACTGGCTATAATTCTCGGCAAAGAATAAATTGCAGCGATTAGAAATAATTTCCACAAAATATCAGCCCACTTCTGAGGTGGTGCACTATTTCTGAAGCAGTCTGGTGTAATGCTCAGATGCATGTGGTTTTCTCAATAAAGGGCATTGCCAACATTAATCTCGGTTGAACTCGTTCAACCTTTTCAAAGACTGAAGTAATATATGACAGCTCAGATGTCGATCAGTGTTGGAGCTCGGCTGAGCAAAACACCTTGGAAGCAGTCCGACATAAAGCTCGAATGCGAATGGCTGGCTCCATAAAAGACTATTCCAACATTTAAGCTCGGATACAGTCCTTCAAATTTTCAGAGTCCGAGGTAATTTATGACACCTCAGATGCAATTCGGCGTTGGAGCTCGGACGCAGCCTGTCATTGGCGCTCAGATCCCGATCAGCGTTGGAGCTCGACTGCAAAAATACACCTTAGATGCAGTTCAGCGTTGGAGCTCGGACGCAAGAGGACATCGCCGAATGGGAAACACTTCGACCTCGAGATGTGGCATAAAAAATAACAAGGCATTGATAATGGCCGAAAACTTAAAGGGGCTCCTCGGATGCCTGACGTGTGAACTCATCTGATTCAGCTCGGCGATTCTCAAGATCGGACATGGGAAGAATTGTTGAACTAGTTTTCAAGACCAATGACCGAAGATGAAGAACAGTTCGGAAGAACCGAGGAGCATCCTCAACTTTATGACCGGTTCAGGGGGCTACTAACAATGTCCTAGACTAGGGGGTACTCACCACGTCATGTCCCGACCAGTGGGTCGGGTCGAGGACCCCCAGAGCGGTTCATTAATGGGCCAGTTCAGACAGCCCATCATGTATATGGGGAAGATTCCACAACACTTGGTGATCAAGACAAGGACTACTCTCCATCGACATAGCCAACTAGGACTCTTGTTATCCTAGGCCTCTAGTGTGTTATATAAGCCGAGGCCACACTAGTCATTAAGGACAATGTAGGATCGAAAGTAGTGCTAGAGGGGGGTGATTAGAGAACTTGACCAAATAAAAATCTACTTTTTCCCAATTCTAATTCTTGGCAGATTTCAACGTTCATAGTATGTCAAGTACACCCTATACATGCATGTCTACGAGTATAGTAGCGGAAAGTAAAGACAATAATGTAAGTAAAGCAAGGGTAGGAAGATCAAACGCAATTGGTGACACGATGATTTTCCGATGGTTCCGATAGGTGGTGCTATCGTACGTCCACGTTCATGGAGTGTTCAACCCATGGAGGGTAACAGTCACGAGAGTCCATGGAGGGATCTACCCATGGAGGTTCCACGAAGTAGCAACCTTGACTATACCATGACGGCCTACATCCACGGAGGACTAGCCTAACTCGGGGTAGATCTTCACGAAGTAGGTGATCTCCTTGCCATTACAAACTTCTTGGTTCACTCCACAACACGAAGTAGGAGGCTCCCAAGCGACACCTAACCGATCTAGGAGGCACCACCCTCCAAAAGGAAAAAGGTTCGATTGTGTTGATGAACTCCTTGCTCTTGTGCTTCAAGATGATAGACTCCTCAACACACATTCACTCTCTCACAGATTTGGCTTGGTAGAAGAGATTGATTAGGTGGAAAGAAACTTGGGGAGGCTAGGGATCAATATTCATATGGTAGGAATGGAATGATCTCAACACATGAGTAGGTCGCTCTCTCTCGGAAAATCAGGAGGTATGAGTGGGGAATTGTTCTGAGTGCTTCTCTTGCGAGTGAGTGGTGGTGGATAGGTATACATAGGCATCTCCAAAAATCCAACCATTACACACAAAATGACCAAATCGGTGAAACTGATGTGTTAATCTTGGTGGTATCGAAGTGACCAAAAGGTGGCAAATTTTGAATCTCGGTGAGACCGATATGGGAAACTCGGTTGCACCGATAAGGTGATTAACAGTCAGACTGCCCAATCTCGGTGACGCCGATTGAACAATCTCGAAGGGACCGATATTGTGAATTTGCGTAACAGAAAGTTGGCAGCCTAACTCGGTGGCACCGAATGCAGAATCGGTTGCACTGAAGAGCTAGGGTTTTGCTGAGTTTGTCTAGGGTTTGGAATTGGTGGCACCGAGTGGAAAATGTTCGTTGCGCTGATTTTGAATATTTGGCTTTGGATAGTCTTTTGTGGAAGAGCTTGTGGGTGTATGTGGTGACTATCACTTGTGCACGTATGAGCATTTTGTTCAACAACAAAACCTTAACCCCTTTCAATAGTATTGCCTTTCCTATGGACTCAAGGTGAATTCTCACAAAAGATAAAATGTAGAGTCCTTTGCTTGAAGCTTTGCAAATCTATTTCCTTGCATATTGGGTATTCCACAATCCTTATGCCAACCCATCATTGAACTTTCGTGAAACATACTTAGTGGAAACATTAGTTTAATGACAGATATGTTGTTATTAATTACCAAAACCACCAAGGGAGCAAGCTTTAAATCTCCCCCTTTTTGGTAATCAATGAGGACATATAGATCAAAGATTCGACATATGATATATCAAGGAATATAATCGTTGCTTTGAGAGGTATTTGATAAGCAAGAGCTCCCCCTAAATTTGTGCATTTTTTAAAATTTGCATTTGAATGCAAATGCACAATCGATTAGGTACATGGGGCACTTCTTCCATGTCACATACAACTTGGTGGTGTGCGGGAGTAATAAGAGTTAACAACATAGCACAACACATCAAGTAAAGTGAATGATCATCACATAAACATCAAAACATAGGAAATTGTAGCAACACACATTAAAGCGTATGATCAAACACAAACAAGAGTATCTCACATAAAAACAAAGAACCAGATGTTTTGTAAAACCAGCAAATAAAAGCAGACACTCTCTCACTCGAAGCCTAAGATCTATATACAACTTCTCCCCCTTTGGCAACAAGTTACCAAAAAGCTCGAAGAGATATAGCTAATCGTTCTTCTGTGGCTGATCTCCTTCGGTCATTGATGTTGGAGTCAAGAGAACTGCGTCGCGAAAGACTTCCACTAAAGTCCTGGATGGTGTTGGTGTAGACATTGGAGGCACTGGAGCTGATGGAGCTGAAGGCACTGTGGCTGGAGCAGAAGATGAAGGCCTCGTCTCTGGAGCTGGCACTGTAGGTGTCATGGCCTTAGTAGTGAATTGGGTAGTCGTCGTGACAGGTGCAATATCCTCCTCATCATCAGATGTCTCATACTCTCAAGAGGTGCGACAGATTGGGGCTTCATCGACCTCCTTCCTGAGCTCATTGACTGTCTTAGTCAGCCCATCAACTTTGTCATTTAGAGTTTTCACTCTATCCTCAATGATCTTCACAAGGCTCTCCTGAGTGTCCATGTTGGTCTTGATATATTTCTTCATATCCATGACAGTGGTGATCAAGAGATCCATCTGCTCGTTCCTAGACCTGGGGACCTGAGCACTAGTGGCTCGAGCTGCCTCTGCCTCAGCTTGTGCCTGAGCTACAGCTGATGTGGAATGGTCTCTGTCCATCACCACAACATTGTCCTCTAGATTTGGCTAAAGTGGCAAGTGTGGACTATCCAGAGCAAATATGTGCTTCTCAATCTTAGAATTGATAAGCATCTGAATATAGGGTGCATAACAACATGAGCGCTTCTGATTAGCAGCAACCCTCTTCACAGTCTCTACTATCAAGTCCATCACTCGAATCCTGGTGTGATGATCAAGATGGATGACCATGTTGATGGAGTATCCACGCATCATCTTCTCATCTTCAGACTTGGGCATCAAGGTATGCCTCGGGATGGTATTCATGGTACACAGACATGGCTGGACGAACTAAATTGATCGCAACTTGTGAGATTGCACTTTATCTGCAGGGATATGACTATTCATATCCTTCATAGCAATGTGGCTCTCCTTGGATTCTGAGTAAACATCCAAATCACCATCCTCAACCTCTGGGACTCCTAAGATGGTAGCCCACTCATCAACAAAAGATTCATATCTTGCTCCTTAAATCATCCAAACGATCCCATCATCTCCATAAAAATGAGCAGTGGAATGGAACTGCATGATCATTTCATCAGCAGTGAACTCCTTCCCAAAAAACTTGTCAAGTCCAATGCAGTGGAAGTTATCTTGGACACATGGTCAATAGTCCACATTATCCTTGATGTACTGCTAGTCAACATATCTTATGTCACTGACTTCAGGACTCTTGTCAAGCAAAACTGTCTCATAGAAGTCTTGCTGCTCCATGGTATAAAACCTATAGTCCACAACAGTCTTCCTCCTCTGGGCATATGGATCAATATCTCTCCATGCCCTCAACCCTGAATCCTTCCTCTTCTTCATATCCTTAGCTACTGGGTGGCTGACATCATGTACAAGAAGGTGAGGTCTGAGTTTCATCAAAACTAACATAGCATCTTCATCGTCATCTACTTCTCTGAAAGTGGAATTCTTGTTCTTCTTAGAAACAGGGATATCTCTGGTACTTCTCTTGGACTTATGTGCAGCAACTTTCTTGGATGCAGCCTTGGTGCTCTTGGGACCAGGCTTAGGCATAGCATTAGCCAAAAGCTTCTTAGACTTCTTCTTAGGAGGGGCCTGAGCAGCAGGTTCCTCCTCTTCCTCCTCTTCACCAGCAACACCAGCAGCCTCCTCTAGATCCTCATACATAGAGGTAGGTCTACCCATCACACGGATGATCCCCTGCCTGGTTGTCTTCTTTTCTCCTTCTTTCTTATGCAAAGCTTTCTTTGGAGACTCAACATACATAGTTTCCCTAGCACTCTCATGTGCTTTAAAGGTCTCTACAGGTGCATAAACTTTGTTGACCACCCTCCTAGATGAGGTGGCCTCAGTGGTAGATTTCCTTGCGGCCTTCTCTTTCTTCTTAGCAAGAACTTCCTCTAGGACAAAATCAGAATCTTCTTCTTCTGAGTTGAGTCTCTTCCTCATCCTAGTGGAAGCTTTAGGCAACCCATGAGAACTGGGTGTGCCTGGATCTGTGGAAGAACTGGACTCAACACTAGTGCCTTAACTCATTTCAACGTTCCGCTCGTGCAAATTCTGACTATCTTCTGAGCCTGACATATCTGACCTTGTGAATAGAGTATAGAGGAGTGGAATAGGATTAGTCATCACAAAATACAGAAATTTTTGAAAGTTTGAACTAAGAATTTCCAAAGTTTTGCATTCTACCAAGTGTATTTTGGTACACCCAAGGCAAAAATTTCGGCCACACCGAGGCAACCATCCTTCTTTCCAGGAGCTTGACACCATTTTCGGTTGGACTGCAAATGAGCACTCGGTTCCACCGAGGTGTTCTCAGTGTCACAGGAAAGAGAATCAGTGCCACCGATTTTTTCACATTGGTTCTACTGAGATATAGGAGGTGGACCACAAAACCCTAAAAATTCGTTGTTGCTATCCTATGGATTTTTGTTTTGGATAGAAAGATTTGAAACTGTGGCAAGACAAGGAATTAGCCCTAATGCACATGAATCGGACTGTGGAGCGCGAGAGGGGGCCGAATCCATACCCTAATGCGGCAATGGATCCGCTACGGCAGTGACGTTGGAGAACAAGACGTCGACGACGGCGATTCCTAGCGGCGGAGGCGCTCGGGGAGGCAAGGCGATGACCAGGGGCCTTCGGGGCGGCAACTAGGGTTGTGGAGGCGCGACATTTGAAGAATGAATTTCAAAACATCGGGGTCCACCGAATATATACCCATCGCTGTCGGTGTCACCGAGTTGATTTTTTCGGTGTCATCGAGTTTCACAATTGTCAGGTAACAGGGAAGCTCGGTGTAACCGAGAATATGAAATCGGTATTACCGAGATAGAAAAACTAGATCAACCCTAGGCATTCGCTGAGAGCGAGAATTTGGTGTTGGTTCCACTGATATGCACTTTGGAGGTTTTAATGGTCAATCCTTGACGATACGGAATTCCGAGTGCTCCTCACATAGAGAGATCGAAAAGTACTTGTTCAAATTTTGTGATGCATCATGAATAGAATATGAGGTGAGAAAGCATAGAGAGCTAAAGGAGTAGTCCTAGGCATTCTTGTATATCCAATTGGCAAAAGTAAAATCAAAAGCCAAATAACAACAATTGGATAATCTCGAATGAGTAAATAAATGCACACCAACATGCTCACACAATAAGATGTCAAATGAAATCATGGGAAACATGCACATACACAATAGCATCTAACAAGCAATTTGGTGACGATGGAGTCATCTATATATGAGTATATTGACTTAGGAGCCAAGTAAGAATATTTTATCATAGGTCATACTCATCGTTTAAGCACAAGTGGGGTTACCACTTTTACATAAAGCATTTAATGTTGTCACAGTCTATGAGATGCTTTAACTCAAATCTTAGAGTAAAGCTCCCCCTTGTTGTGACACCCCCCATAGGAGGGATAAACTAACCTTGGGTTTGTCGATGAAGACTTCATGTAGGTGAAGTAGTGGTGGATGCTCAAAGTTGATGAAGATCACCAAGAGTGGGGAGCATCCTTGTTGTTTCATTTCTCTCCTCACCTACATGGGTTAGTCCCAACACACAAGAGACAAATACAAGGATATTTATGGACATGGAGTGCAAAGCATATGTGATGATGTCCATTGATTTGTTGATTACCTTGTGCCTTGCTTACCTTTGAGGGAATGTGTGACTCCTTGAAATATTGCATGATGTTGATGTTGATTGCAACTAGTTCTTGCCAATAATGAATATGAGTGAATTTCATTGGCGAAGTCACCCATCAAGAACTTCTCTAGTTCTTCTTCTTGGGGACCCACATCAAATTGATGGGGATCTTTGGTGTTGAAGTAGCACTTGTAGAAGTCGATCTTGTAGTACCCTTGGTAACCCACATCACCAAAGCTTGGGATTCATCTTCATCTGAGTCAATGTCCTCTTGAAGCTTATTCTTGTCCTTGAGCTTGGGGTCTTGTGGTGGAAGGTCATCTTGAGCTTTTGTTCCCTTGGTGAGAGTATTTCCATACTTCTTCTTTTGAGGAACAAACTTGGGATTGGGGTATTGACCTTCTTCCCATTCAACTCCATTAGCGTTGAAGTACCAACACCACGATTCTTCCGGTATCCTCCATGCTTGCATACAATCTCCTCAAATTATTTGCACCTTTCAAGACTCTTGTAGATACATTTCTATATAATCCCTTTCAAGAGTTCATTTTCTTGCTCAAGTGTAACTTGGCTAAGAGAAGTGTTAGTGGGATCAAGAGAACTACTAGAAGCAACATCATTGGATTTATCATTTTTATTGCCACTAGTTGAAGAACCTTTCTTTCCTTTGTTACTAGCTTGCTTAGACTTAACTTGTGGCATGAATGTAGATAAGAGAAGTCGCTTTGCTAGATAAGAGGAAGTCTTCTTTGGAAGATCGTCATTGATAACTTTAAGGAACGCATCCTCTTGCTCTAAATTGAGCTTCTCGAAGCGTAGCTTCTCATGTGTCCTTACAAGCTCTCTATGATCTTCTAGAGTTGACTCGTGAACTAACTTAAGAGTTTTTAGTTCTTGAGTTAGTCATTCTATTTTCAACTTATCATCATCGCACGACTTATCTACACTAGAGTGAGTACTAGCAAGTCCATTTTGACTATCATTACTAGATTTGTCAAATAGCAAGTCATCTTCAATTAACAAGTCATCTTCATCAGTATTGAAATCAAGATACTCGGGGTGTGATACCTTGGGTCCTTTAGCCATGAAGCAACGTCCACTCCCTCCATTTGGTGAATCAAATATGTCGTAGGAGTCCATTGTCACTAGTGCAAGTCCGGCAACACCTTCATCTTGACTATAATTGGAGTTGGAGTGATAACTTCTCTCGGAGTGGTTGTCAGATTCAGAGCCAGAAACCCATTCACCAACACGATCTTGATGTTTCCTTCTCGAGTATCTCTTGGTGTACTTGTCCTTCTTCTCCAAGTCCCTACTTGTCCTTGAGGGTCTTCATTCATAATAATCATCTCTACTCCTTATCTCTCTTCGAGGTGACTCGTCTCTTGAGCTTCGTATTCTTGGCGACTCTTCTTTCCTCTTTGTAGGGAGCTGTGAACTAATTTGAGTAGTGTCCGGGCTTCCCACAATTGTAATAGTTTTGTTCACGACTTGACGAACGCTTCTCTTCATATCATGAGTTGGAGCTTCGATCTTTGCTTCTATTCTAGTAGAACTTGTTGAATTTCTTGACCATGAGGCTTATCTCTTCATTTGTGATAAGGTTGTCGCTTGAGGTAGCGGGAGTATCACTTGTGGTTTTATAAGCACCACTAGACTTGTCATGAAGCTCTTCCTTGTCTTTGAGTGTCATCACAAGAGAAACAATCCTACAATTCACTTCTGTTGGCTTGAGATCTTTGTATTTGGGCATCATTTGGATCAAAGTGCACACGGTGTCATATCGATCATCCAAAGCTCGAAGTATCTTATTGATTATGAATTTGTCAGTCATTTCTTCCCTTCCTAAGCTTGCAATCTCATTGGTGATGAGAGATAGCCTAGAGTACATCTCAGTGACTCCTTCACCATCCTTCATCTTTAATTTGTCAAGTTGACTTTGAAGAACATCCAACTTGGATTCTCTCATAGATTTTGTACCTTCATGCAAAAGTATCCCAAATCTCTTTTGCATTCTCAAGATGGCTGATTTTGTTGAATTCTTAGAGGCATAAGGGGTTGAAGAAATTGTCACATGCTTGAGAATTGAGTTACAACATGTTCAATTCATCCGCTGTCACTTCATGATTGGGTTCCCTTCTTCCACAAAGAATTCACCTTGCATACCAACACGAACAATGACCCAAACAACGGGGTTATGTCCAAGCAAATGCATTTTCTTTTTGTGGTTCCAACTAGCAAAAATTGCCATCAAAGTATGGACATCCACGGTGATAATTTCCTTCACTCAACACCATACACTCCTAGGTTGTGAAACCAATGCAATGGAGACCAATGCTCTGATACCACTTGTTGGATCGAAAGTAGTGCTAGAGGAGGGGGTGGTGCTTAGACTACTTGACCAAATAAAAATATAATTTTTTCCTAACTCTAATTCTTTGCAGATTTTAGTATTCATAGTATGTCAAGTACACCCTACTCATGCATGTCTACGACTATAGCAGCAGAAAGTAAAGACAAGCATGTAAGTAAAGGAAGGATAGGAAGATCAAACGCAATTGGTGACATGATGATTTTTCCCATGGTTCTGATAGGTGGTGCTATCGTATGTCCACATTCATGGAGTCTTCAACCCACAGAGGGTAACGGTCACGAGTCCATCGAGGGCTCTACCCACGGAGCGTTCCACGAAGAAGCAACCTTAACTATACCATGACGGCCTATGTCCACGGAGGACTAGCCTAACTTGGGGTAGATCTTCACGAAGTAGGCGATCTCCTTGCCCTTATAAACTTCTTGGTTCACTCCACAAGACGAAGTAGGAGGCTCCGAAGCGACACCTAACCAATCTAGGAGACACCACCCTCCAAAAGGTAAAAGGCTTGATTGTGTCGATGAATTCCTTGCTCTCGTGCTTCAAGATGATAGACTCCTCAACACACAATCACTCTCTTACAGATTTGTCTCGGTAAAAGAGATTGATTGGGTGGAAAGAAACTTGGGGAGTCTAGAGATCAAGATTCATATGCTAGGAATTGAATGGCATGATCTCAACACATGAGTATGGCTCACTCTCAGAAAATTAGTAGGTATGAGTGGGTAACTATTCTGAGTGCTTCTCTTGCGAGTGAGTGGTGGTGGAGGGGTATATATAGGCATCTCCAAAAATCCAACCGTTAAACACAAAATGACCAACTCCATGACACCGATGTGTTAATCTCGATGGTACCGAAGTGACCAAAAGGTGGCAACTTTTGAATCTTGGTGAGACCAACATGGGAAACTCGGTTGCATCGATAAGGTGACCAACGGTCAGATTGCCTAATCTCGGTGATACCGATCCAACAATCTGAGATGGACCGATATTGTGAATTTGTGTAACAGAAAGTTGGTAGTCTAACTCGGTGGCACCGAATATAGAATCGGTTGCACCTAAGAGCTAGGGTTCGGGTGAGTCTGTCTAGGGTTTGGAATTAGTGGCAGCGAGTGGAAAATGTTGGTTGCACCGATTTTGAATATTTGGCTTTGGACAGACTTTTGTGGAAGAGTTCGTGGGTGTAGGTGGTGACTATCACTTGTGCATGTATGAGCATTTTGTTCACCAACAAAACCTTACCGCCTTTTAATACTATTGGCTTTCCTATGGACTCAAGGTGATTTCTCACAAAATATAAAATGTAGCGTACTTTGCTTGAAGCTTTTCCAATCTATTTCCTTGCATCTTGGGTATTCCACAATCCTTATGCCAACCCAACATTGAACTTTCCTGAAACATACTTAGCGGAAACATTAGTTCACTGACATTTATGTAGTTATTAATTACCAAAACGACCAAGGGGGCAAATGTGCTTTCAAACAATCAGATCATCATAGATCATATTATCATACGAGCATAGCTCTTAGGGTGTATACCAATACATACGATCTCGTGGTAGATCAATTCTGTACTCGATACACCATCATCAATACAAACAAAGTAGGACATAGGGTTTTACCTCCATTGAGAGGCCCGAACATGGGTAAATACCTTCTCCCTTGTGTCCTGCTACCCATCAATCCAAGTACATAGCTTGGGACCCCCTACCCAAGATCTACCGGTTTTGACACCGACAATCAGCTACTGGGTTCTAAGCTCCTTTCCTATCAGTGATCTGTAAACCAAATTATTGAAGCAAGAGAACCCACCTAATGAATCTAGGTTTAGCATCTTTCTTCTCCACAAGACATTTTATAGCAGCATGATCAGTCTGAACAATAACTTTGGAATCAACGATGTAAGATCTAAATTTTCAGAAGCAAACACAACTCCTAAGAATTCCTTTTCAGTAGTAGCATAATTTCTTTGGGCACTTTCTAGAGTTTTCCTAGCATAATGGATGCCATTTAATTTCTTATCAACTCTTTGTCCTATAACAACACCAACAACATTATCACTAGAATGACACATAATTTCAAAAGGCAAGTTCCAATCAGGTGGTTGAACAATAGGTGCAAAAGTTTAGGCTTTCTTCAGTGTTTCAAAGGATTCTACACAATCATCATAAAAAACAAATGGAATATCCTTTTGTAAAAGATTAGAGGCCTAGAAATTTTAGAGAAGTCTTTAATAAACCTCCTATAGAAACCAAGATGACCGATGAAACTCTGAATACCTTTAATATCTTTAGGACCTGGCATTTTATGAATTGCATCAACTTTAGCTTGATCCACCTCAATACCTCATTCAGAGATTTTATGCCCCAAGACAATATCTTCATTAACCATAAAGTGGCACTTCTCCCAATTCAAGACGAGATTAGTGTTTTCACATCTTTGCAAAACTCGATCAAGGTTGCTTAAACAATCATCCAAAGATGTTTCGTAGACAGGGAAATCATCCATGAAAATGTCCACAATCTTTTCACAAAAATCAGGGATTATAGGAGTCATACATCTTTGAAAGGAAGCAGGTGCATTGCATAAACAAAAAGGCATACGTCTATAAGCATAGGTCCCAAAAGGACAAGTAAATGTGGTTTTCTCTTCATCATATTGTGACATAGGTATTTGAGGAAAACCAGAATATCCATCCAGGAAACAAAAGTGTGGCTGCTTAGATAATATTTCTAGCATTTGATCAGTGAAAGGCACATGGTAATGATCTCTTCTAGTATCTTTATTTAATTTTCTAAAATCAATTACCATTCTATAGCCAGTGACAATTCTCTGTGGGATAAGTTCATTTTTATCATTAGGAACAACAGTATTACCTCCCTTTTTAGGGACACAATGAACGGGACTTACCCATATACTATCAGCTATGGGATAGATTATACTTAATTCGAGAAGCTTTAATAATTCAGTTCTTACCACTGCTTACATCTTAGGATTCAATCATAGTTTGTGATCAACAACGGGTTCAGCATCAGGTTCCATATTAATCTGGTGCTGACATAGAGTGGGACTAATGCCTTTAAGAAAATCAAAAGTATATCCAATAGCAGCCCGATACTTCCTCGGAATTTTTAATAATTGTTCTTCTTCATGTTTTGAAAGGTTGGCACTAACAATAACAAGATATATTTTTTCTCATCAAGATAAGCTATGTGGCTTGAGACTACGTCGGTATTTTCTCAAAGAGGAAGGGATGATGCAAAACAACGACAGTAAGTATTTCCCTCGGTTATGAAACCAAGGTATCAGTCCGTAGAGGAAGATCAAGCACCTATGTAAACATCCCCTGCAGACAAATAACAAATACTTGCAACCCGACGCGTAAGAGAGATTGTCAAGCTGTCAACGATAAATAGATAGATTAGATTGTGATATTTTGGGCAAATAGATCACGCAAGAACACACAAAAATAAGTAAACAAAAAGTGCAGCAAGGTATTTTTTGATTAATAGATCTGAAAATAAACATGGGAGAAAGATACACCAGCAAGCCATATAATGGAAAAGTAGACTCAAGGGCCATAGGTTTGAGTAGTAGCTTCTCTCGTGAGTATAACACAAGGTGGGCGAATAAATTATTGTTGGGCAATTGATAGAAGATCGAATAGTTATGACGATATCCAAGGCAATGATCATTATATAGGCATCACGTCCAAGATAAGTAGACCAAAACAATTCCGCATCTACTTCTATTCCTCCACACATCGACCGTTGTCCAACATGCATCTAGTGTATTATGTTCATGGAAAAATAGAGTAATGCAATAAGAACGGTAAAATGATGTAGACAAGATCTATTCATGTAGGAATAGACCCCATCTTGTTGTCCTTAATAGAAATGATACATGCGTGCCTTGCTGCCCGTCGTGTCTCTAGGAAAGGACACCGCAAGATCGAACCTATCACAAAGGACCTCTTCCCATGGCAAGAAAAATATATCTAGTTGGCCTAACAAAACCAAAGATTCGAAGAATAAATACAAGGCTATAAGTAATCATGAAAATAAGAGATCAAAGAAGACTCAAATCATATTCATGGATAGAAACTGATCATGAACTCAAAATTCATCGTATCCTAACAAACACACCATAAAAGTCATTACATCAAATAGATCTCCAAGAGACCATTGTATTGAGTATCAAAAGAGAGAGAGGAAGCCATCTAGCTCCTGCCTACGGACCCGTAGGTCTATGGTGGACTACTCACGCATCATTAGAGAGGCACCATGAAAATGATGCACCCCTTCGTGATGGTGTCACATTGGATCTAGAGGTTCTGGAAATTGCGTCATCTGGAATTATGTTTCATCGACTCCCCTAGGGTTTTCTTAATATTTGGGTATTTATATAGGCGATAGTCGGTGGAGAGGCATCCCGAGGAGGGCACAACCCACCAGGCCACCCCAGGGGCCTATGGCGCTCCCTGGTGGGTTGTGGCATCCTCGACCCTCCCCTCTGGCACTTCTCTGGACCATTGGATGTCTTCTCTACCAAAACAAAATCTCCAACAAGTTTCACGGCGTTTGGGACCAATTGCTTCGTTTGGAACCAATTTTCTGCGAAGTAAAAAACAAGCAAAAAACAACAACTGGCACTTTGCCACTATGTCAATAGGTTAGTCCCAAAAATGATGTAAAGTTGCTATAAAATGATTGTAAAACATCCAAGGTTGATAATATAACAACATGAAACAAGCAAATATTATAGATATGTTGGAGACGTATCAGCATCCCCAATCTTAATTCCGACTCGTCCTCGAGTATGTAAATGATAAAAAACCAGATTATTTATGTGGAATGCTGCCTAACATGTTCATCACATATTCTTTTCTTTTGTATGATGGAAATTTGGACATTTATGGTTCAAAGCAATAGTCTAGTTTTGACATAGAGACTTTCATACTCAAGCATATCAACAAGCAACCATGTCTTTCAAAATATCAACACTAAAGCAAGTTATCCCTAGCCCATCCTTCTCAATCATAGATCCATTCATGAAACACACTCAAATATTAGCTACACCTAATGCTCAAGTACGATCATAGTGCCCCCTAGTTGGTGCTTTATAAGAAAAGATGGATACTCAATTAATAAATAAAAATTGCATAAAGTAAATAGATAGGCCCTTCATAGAGGGATGTAGGGATTTGTAGAGGTGCCAAAGCTCAAGGTTTAAATTGATAGAGAAAAATATTTTGGGTGGCATGCCTTTCGTGTCAACGAGAACGACCGAGCTTTCAATATCTTTCCACGCTAGATACATCATAAGTGGTTGCCGAACGGAAAATAAAGTTTATTCCTTTTTCTACCATTCTTTCACTTTCCATGGCTAGCCGAATCCACGGTTGCCTTCCATACCAACACTTTCCAAGGAATTTATTATTTGACAACATAAAGTAAATTTCTTTGATTATTTTTTCATTTCGGGACTGTACATCCCTATTACCGCCATACTCTCGTGCAATGACAAGTGAATAAACACTCATCTTGAGAATAACACATCTAGCATGGAAAAATATCGGTCACCCCCGTCCCATTCATGAGTGGTACGAGCACACAAAAAAGGAAAATTTATATTGAAAATTAGAGGTGGCACATACAAATTTCCTTGGAACGGCATGTAAATACCATATATAGGTAGGCATGGTGGACTCATATGGCAAAACTGGTTTAAGCATTTTGGGTGCACAAGTAGTATTTCTACTTAGTACAAGTGAAGGCTAGAAAATAGATTGAGAAGTAACCAACCAAGAAACGAAAAATCACATAAGCAAGCATTAAGCATAACTAAAACCGAATAATGAACCATAAGTAGGATGTAATTTCATAGCACAACTATTGATTTTCGTGCTTGCACAGGGAATCACAAACCATAACACCAATATTCTTACTAAGAATAATTACTCACTAACATAACACACATATTACTATCATCACTAAAAACTATTACAAAGAATAAATTTTAATTTGTCCAATGATCTTCATAATTTGTTTATGATATCCCTCTTGAGTATCTATCACTTTGGGACTAGTTTTGATAAGCTCATATATATATAAGTGAAGATCTTGAGCATAAAAGTTTCACCTCACAAAATAATATAAGAGAAGCATGAGAGGATTTCTTCAAAATTACTAACTCTAAAATTAATATAAGTGAAGCATGATAGTATTTCTTCCAACATGTAAAAGTACGCCATGCTCAAAATGATATAAGTGAAGCACTAGAGCAATTCCATAGCTCAAAAAATTTAAGTGAAGCATATAGAGCAATTCTAAAAAATCATATCATAATTTTGGCGCTCTCAAATAGGTGTATCCAGCAAGGATAAAATGAAAATCAAGAAAAAACTGAAATGATACAATACTCTCCAAGCACAACTCTTGATATGTGACGAATAAAAATATAGCTCCAAGTAAAATACCGATGGTTGTTAGAAGAAAGAGGGGATGCCACTCGGGGGCATCCCAAAGATTAGTTGCTTGTTAATCTTTGGATATTATGCTGGGGTGCCATGGGCATCCCCATGCTTAGGCTCTTCTTACTCCTTATTCCTTCATCCATCGTGATCTCACTCAAAACTTGAAAATCTCAATCACACAAAACATAACAAAATCTTCATGAGATCCGTTAGTATAATAAAGCAAATCACCACTCTAAGTACTGTTGTAGACCCATTCATATTTTATTATTGCATTATAGCTACTGTATTTTAAGTTTACCATGACTTATACCCTCTAATACAAGCCATAGATTCATCAAAACAAGCATACAATGCAAGGAAAACAGAATCTGTCTCAAAGAAAAAAGTCTGTAGTAATTTGCACTCTACACATACTTATATAACTCCAAACATTCTGAACAATTAGGACAACATAAAGAATTTGTATAGAAGTATTGTGTTAAATTGTCAGCACATTACCAGGCTCTAGTAAAAAATGAAAATTCGTGCACTGGAGACAAAGTTTCTGTTTCAGATTCAGCATTGTTTATACTCATCTTATGATTTATTCTAAAGGTTCTACTTGGAAAAAACACTAAATAAAACATAAAAACACAATAATAACAGAGGCATAATTTTGAAAACACTCAAAAACATAAAGGAAAATATAAAATAAATTTTATACATTGGGTTGCCTCCCAACAAGTGTTATCGTTTTATGCCCCTAGCTAGGCATAACACATACATTCAAGTTTTGTCATCTTTAGTTTTTACTACATAGAAGGCGCTCATGATTGATTCATATGGTGGATTAAATATTTTTCTAGGGAAGTGTTCCATGCCCTTTCTAAGTGGAAATTATCTAATATTGCCTTGTTTCATATCAATCACAGCACCTATAGTGCATAAAAACGGTGTATCAGGTATGATGGGACAAGACGGATTGCAATCAATATAAAGAACAATAAAATCAATGGGCAGATAGTTCCAATTTGCAAGAATAAGAAAATCATTAATTCTTACCAAAGGATTTTTAATAGTAGAATCCCCCAAGTACAAATTAAGGGAATATTGTTCAATATTGGTAAGACCAAGCACATCACATAGAGATTTCGGAATTGTGGAAACACTAGTACCCAAATCACAAAAAGCAAAGCATTCATAATTTTTAATATTGACTTTAATGGTAGGTTCCCACTCATCATGCAATTTTCTAGGAATTGAAATATATAATTCCAACTTTACTTCTAAGGGTTTCATCATGGCATCAAAAATATCTTTAATAAAAGTTTTATTTTGTTCTTAAGTATTGGTTGAATTTATAATGGATTGCAACAAAGAAATACAATCAACCAAGGAGAAAATATCATAATTAAAGTCTTGGTAATCCAAAACATTGGGCACATAACTAGTTAAAGTTTTGACCTCTCCAAACCCGCTTTCATGAATTTTTCCATCAAGATTTTCAACCTCCAAATTATCGGGACGCCCTCTAGCTAAAGTTGACTCTTCTTCAGTCCCCTTATCATCAATTTGAACATTACTAAACAAAGAATCAATAGAGAAAAAAGTAATCATTTTAAGATCTTCACCATTTTTATCCTCTAAATAAACTAGCTTAGTGGCCATTTGATTTACGAAAGTGGATTGTGCATCAAATATTTTACCTAGCAGATTTTCATCATGAACATACTTAGATTGGAGATTAGAAACTTCTCTACTAATATGATCAAGTTGTTTTGTTATGGCCTCTAGTGCGTTTAAGTGTTCTTTAGGCTCCTTAGTAAGATACTTATTATGCTCAAATTGTGTAGTCATATATTCCTTGGTACTCCTCTCAATCTCACGAAAAATTTTAGGGTAAGGAACATCATTATACTTTCGTTGGGACATCATGGATATGAAAACAAGATTGCAAGCAAACAAGAGATCTGAAGAGAAAAAGGCAAACTAGAAAGAAGGCGAATAAAATGACAAATTTCGGAAGTGGAGGGGAGGAAAACAAGAGGCAAATGGCAAATAATTTAAATTGCAAGGATATGAGATTTGTGATTAGGAACCTAATAGATGTTGATGGTGTCTCCCCGGCGCCCAAGATTGGCACGCTAGAGAGGTTGCTTCTTCCCTAGCAATGGCGTTAGAAATTCCTTTGCCGTGTCTTGAGACTTCGTCAGTATTTCCCCAAAGAGGAAGGGATGATGCAACACAGCAATGGTAAATATTTCCCTCAGTTATGAAACCAAGGTATCAATCCGTAGAGGAAGATCAAACACCTATGTAAACAACACCTGCACACAAATAACAAACACTTGCAACCCAACGCAGAAGAGAGGTTGTCAAGCTCTCAACAATAAAAGATAGATTAGGTTGTGATAGTTTGGGCAAATGAATCTGACAAGAACACACAATAAAATAAGTAAACAAAAAGTGCAGCAAGGTATTTTTGGGTTTTGGGATTAATAGATCTGAAAACAAACATGACAAAAAGATAGATTGAATAGTAATATGTTGGAAAAGTAGACCCGGGGGCCGTAGGTTTCAATATTGGCTTCTCTCATAAGTATAGCGCACGGTGGGTGAATAAATTACTGTTGGGCAATTAATATAAGATCGAATAGTCATGATGATATCCAAGGCAATAATCATTATATAGGCATCACATAGAAGACAAGTAGACAGAAACGATTATGCATCTACTTCTATTACTCCACACATCGACCACTATCCAGCATGCATCTCGTGTATTAAGTTCATGAAAAAATGGAGTAATGCAATAAGAACTGTGACATGATGTAGACAAGATCTATTCTTGTAGGAATAGACCCCATCTTGTTATCCTAAAGAGCAATGATACATGCGTGTCTTGTATCCCCTTTTGTCACTGGGAAAGGACACAGTGAGATCGAACCCATCACAAAGCACCTCTTCCCATGGCAAGAAAAATAGATCTAATTTGCCTAACTAAACCAAAGATTCGAAGAATAAATACGAGGCTATAAGTAATCATGCAAATAAGATATCAAAGAAGACTCAAATCATATTCATGGATAGAAACTGATCATGAACTCAAAATTCATTGGATCCCAACAAACACACCGAGAAAGTCATTCAATCAAATAGGTCTCCAAGAGACCATTGTATTGAGTATCAAAAGAGAGAGAGAGGAAGCCATCTGTCTACTTCCTACGGACCCGTAGGTGTATGGTGGACTACTCACGCATCATCGGAGAGACACCCATGAAAATGGTGCACCCCTCTGTGATGGTGTTAGATTGGATCTAGAGGTTCTGGAAATTGCGTCAGCTGGAATTGTGTTTCGTCAACTCCCCTAGGGTTTTCTTAATATTTGGGTAATTATTGAGGCGATAGTCGGTGGAGAAGCATCCCGAGGAGGGCACAACCCAGCAGGACGCGCTAGGGGCCTCTGGTGTGCTCTGGTGGGCGGTGTCCTCCTCGGTGCTCCCCTCTGGCACTTCTCTGGTCCATGGATGTCTTCTGGCCCAAAAAATCTCCAAAAATTTTCATGGTGTTTGGGCTTCGTTTGGTATTCATTTTCTTCGAAGTAAAAAACAAGCAAAAACAGCAACTCAAACTTTGTCACTATGTCAATAGGTTAGTCCCAAAAAATGATATAAAGTTGCTATAAAATGATTGTAAAACGTGCAAGATTGATAATATAACAGCATGGAACAAGCAAAAATTATAGATATGTTGGAGACGTATCATAAGCGTACTTCAAAGTTTCAGGCTATTGTTTTAATTCAAGGGTTTTTTACATCTATGCCCCTGGTTCCTTAGCTCTACTCATTCACCAACGCGCTCTTAACTTTTGTTAAGTTTTCCACACTCCCTTGCCCAACCCTCAGAACAGGTCAGAAAAAACGTTCTCGTCGGGTCAATGGCTTGACCATTCACTCTCACAAGTGGGTCCGCGCTGGACTTTGTTGCCCGTTGGACCTGACAAATGGGCCGTATTGGGCGGTGTCGTTGTTTGACCGTTTTGCTGTGGTTTCATTGGGCCGTCCCTTGCATTAAATGCCTGCACGTGCCGCCACGACAGAAGCCTGCTAAGAATGCACCCAGCAAGCCTGCCTATATGGATTGATGCGTGCTGCCACGATGTGCCGACCGAGCCTGCATGCGCCAATGTGTGCCGCCACGATGCACTGACCGAGCCGCTTTAGTTCACGTCAGCCGCCATGGATGCAGCGACAGTCGCTGTCGCTAGTTCCTCTCTTCTCGCACGTTTGTCTCCTCGATTTAGAGCATCATTTTTTAAGATCAGTTTCAAACTTTTTGATCCACTCGCATCTGCACGCGTTTTTCTACAACAAATAAATTGAACAATATGTTTTATATTTTTGTGGCTGCATGCACTAGCTAGGTGGCTACATATTTGTGGCTTGTGTAAAAAGAGAAGGGTTCGTTGTGGCTGCTTGCACTAGGTGGTTACTAACAAAGATCTCTCTCTAAGAAAACAATCAACAACTATGTAGATTACATAGCACGATCACATAGTTCAAACTAGCAAGAACTTAATAATAGAATAGATAGAAAAATTAGTAATAGAACTTGGTAAAAGGGGCAACAAGCCCATAACATCTACAACATACTTCAATTACAACTTAATTAACATAACATAGATTCAAAAAAAAGAAAAATAGATAGAGGGTTTAGAACCCTAGACGCCGCCTTCTCCACCTCGCTCCTCCTCCGGGCGCCCTTCACCATTCCTCTGAGGCGTTGTCGATGGGGTACGGAAGAGTGTGCATGTGTGATGCGATGGGGAAGATGTTGGCGTACTCCGTGAACCCATTGTGGGTGGTGAACGATGAACTCGTAGCCACACCAAAACACCCGGCCAAGGAGGTAGAAGGCGTCGAATGTGTTGGTGAAGTGGACAAGGAGGGCAACCACCACCCCGTTTTGGATGACCTCCTCGACACGGAACATCATTGGAGATTCCTGCGGGAGGTGGCGGTAGCTGGCCACGAGGAAGAATCAGTGAAGTTCCTTGCGGTCCTCCACCTTTATATCGCCCATACACGTAGTGTGCGTACAACTTACACGCTGGTAGGGTAGAGACTCTCCGGCACGATGGGTGGGAAGCAGTAGGTTGGTTCGGTGTACTGCATGGCTGAGGGATGTGAAGAAGGAGAAGGGGTCGAAGAGCAAGAAGGGCAGATGGCAAAGGATGGGAGATGGATGAGTGATGGCAGAGGCAGAGGGTGGCTTAAATAGCCATAGTGCTATGTGTTATTTCGCCGTGGCAATAACGGGGTCAAATGTGAAGTAACCAAGAACTAGAAAATCAGTAGGATATTTTATTTTGCCACACAAAACTACGACATCTCTAACAATCCCAAGTGGTGTAATGGTGTCTCTATTAGCAAGTTTAATAGTAACATAAATGTCTTCTATTTGAGCAGGTGCTACGTCATTCATAATTTCTTGGTATAAAGTAAAAGGAATAGCACCCAAACTAGCACTCATATCACATAAACCATGATAGCAATGATATGCTATTTTATGTGAGACAACAAGCATGCCAACTATAGGTCTATGTTTATATTTTTAATCGGGTTTGGCAATTCTAGTAGCTTCATCACACAAGTAAATAACATGGCCATAAATATTTTATACCAAGAGATCTTTAACCATAGCAACACTAGGTTCTACTTTAATTTGTTCAGAGGGCTCAGGTGCTTTAATATTACTTTTGTGAACCACAGTTGATACCTTAGCATGTTCCTTTATGCTAACAGGGAAAGGTGGGTTTTCAATATAAGAAGTAGGCACAACCGGATCAACATTATAAATGATAGTTTCTTCTTTAGCTACGACCGGTTGTTTGATTTCTTTTTTAATAGGGGGTGATATTTAAACCACTTCTCCTTAGGTTGATCAACATGAGTAGCAAATGATTCACAAAAAGAGGCTACAATCTCAGAGTCAAGTCCATAATTAGTGGTAAACTTGTGAAAAGCATTGATATGCATAAAAGATTTAACACAATCAAGCTCAAGCTTAATACTTGACTCATTACCTTCGTCGAGTTCCCAATATTCAGTGTTGCATCTAATTATTTCTAAAAGATTCCACTGGAATTCAGTAGCCTTCTTGATAAAAGAACGAGTATAAGAAGTATCAAGCATGGATCAATCATTATGAGAAAGCTGAGCATAAACATTTTGAATAATAATTTCTCTCGAAAGATCATGATTGGGGCATGAATATAACATGGACATAAGCCTCCCCAAGCTAGAGTGATTCTTTATCCTTCACGAGGCCAAAAATTATATATATAATTCCGATCACGATGAACTAGATGCATAGGATAAAACTTTTGGTGGAATTCCAATTTCAACCGATTCGTGTTCCATGATCCAATATCATCACACAGCCTATACCATGTCAATGTTTTTCCTTTCAAAGATAAAGGTAAAACCTTCTTCTTAACGTCATCTCCGGATAAACCAACAAGCTTAAATAATCCACAAATTTCATCCACATGTATTAGGTGCATATCAGGATTTTTAGTTCCATCTCCTACATAAGGATTAGCTAGCAGTTGTTATATCATACCTAAAGGAATTTTATAACCAATATCTTCAGTAGGTGCACTAGGTTGAGGGGCAACTAATTGTGGTTCTAGTTTAGGTGAATATACCTCGAACCAACCCCTAAAAGGATTGCTTTCCATAGTAGCAAGTGACAATAAATTTCAGCACGTAGTATAAGTTTTTCCTTACCGACTTCCACTTACCAAGAGCGCTTCACTCCCACGGAAGGGCGCCAGAAAAGAGTCTTGATGACCCACAAGTGTAGGGGTAAGAGTGTCTAACCCAATGAGTAGAAGGAAATGAGAAGCGGTTTTCAGCAAGGTAGTTTCTGCAAGCGTTGAAATTGTAGAGGTAGTTTGATAGAAAGATAATTGGTAACAAGCAAATAACGGTAACGGTAAATAAAGTTAAAAAAGGTATCCCAATCCTTTTGTGGCAAAGGACATGCCAAAACGGTATGTTATAATAAGTAAAGCGTTCTTGAGGGTACACAGGAATTTTATCTTGTCACATTCATCATGTTGGTTTGATTCACGTTCACAACTTTGATAATTTGATATGTGGGTGGACCAGTGCTTGGATGTTGTTCTTACTTGAAAAACCTCCCACATATGATTAACCCCCTTGCAAGCATTTGCAACTATAAGAAATGTATTAAGATAAAATCTAATCATATAATTAAACATGTAGATCCAAATCAGCCCCTTACGAAGTAGCGCACAAACTAGGGTTTAAGATTGTGTCACCCTAGCAACCCATCGTCTAATAAAACTCCACAATGCATTCCCTTAGGATTAAGGATGATGAAGTGTCATGTATTCGACGTTCACATGACACCACTAAGGGAATTACAACATACATATCATCAAAATATCGAACACATGTCAAATTCACCTGATTACTTGCAACATGACTTCTCCCATGACCTCAAGAGCAAACATAAATACTCATAAATAATATTCGTGCTCAAGATCTGAGGGGTATTAAATAGAATAATGGATCTTAACATATAATATTCCACCAAATAAACCATATAGTAATCAACTACGTAATGTAATCAACACTACTGGTCACCCACATGTACCAATCTGAGGTTCCGGTACAAAGATTGAACACAAGAGATGAAATAGGGTTTGAGAGGAGATGGTCATGTTGAATATGTTGATGAATAATGACCTACCAAATATGTGAGGGTTGTTGGTGACGACGACGACTTTGATTTCCCCCTTCAGGAGGGAAGTTCCCCCGGCGGAATCGCTCCGCCGGAGGGCAAAAGTGCTCCTGCCCAAGCTTCGTCTCGAGACGGAGGCGTTCCGACCCGAAAGTCCCCTCTTAATTTTTTTCTATGTTAAAACAACTTAAATACAAAAAGATGAGCACCAGAGGTGGGTCGGGCAAAGCACAATCCATCAGGGCCCGCCTCGGGGGGTGGGGTCGCCCTTGTGTCTTGTGCTCACCAGGTGGCCCCCCTCCAATAGTTATCTACTCCAGTATTTTGTATATATTCTAAAATAATTATCCATAAAGTTTCAACTAATTTGAATATGTGCAGAATAGGTATCTCGGGTATGCTTTAACGGGTCCAGAATTCCAGCTGCCGGCATTCCACCTCTTTGTTCAAACCTTGCATATTATGAGAGAAAAGGCATTAGAATTACTCCATAAAGCATTATTATGCATAAAAAATTATTAATAAGTGTAGGAAATCATGATGCAAAATGGATGTATCATTTTTTGAGAGAAAAGGCCATCGCCCCCACTTTGGGATCAGCTCCACTCGTGTTGATCTGGGCGCTTCACCTTCCGCTCAAGATCTGAATCTTCATGTGGCAATGGATCCGAGGTCGGGTTCCCTCGGGGGTTGAGGTGCTCAAGAAGAAAGGCCTCGGGGATGGGATATGTCCACTATGTGGGATCGAAGAAGACTACAACTATATTTTCTTATCCTGTGTGGACGTGCAATTCCTTTGGAGTTGCCTGTGCAAAGTTGTGGGTGGTAGTTGGTGACACACCAATTTCCCCGACTGTCGGGGATATAACCCCGCAGTGTGACCCGCCTGTTGGACAGGGCAGCATACTGGCGGCTTAAGAATCATATTCGCGCTGTTGATGATAAGGCAAGAGAGGCGACTTAATAAGTGAGCCAGACGGCGGCCCAACACATGAAGATGGCGACTCAAGGTCCAAGAGACAGGAGGTGCCAGGAAACTTTCCTTGCTTGAGAAACAGGAGAAGTTAGAGATGTATTAGGTCACGGGTCATAACATGACCTGGACTCTTGTAAACCTAGGGTCTCGACCTGTTTATAAGGGTGAGGCCCTGAGGCCAAGAGACTTAGGTTAGAAACCCTCGAAAGCTAGGTTAACAATTCAGGATCAATATAGACATGAAAGGAGGATGTAGGCATTTACCTCCATAGAGGGGGCCGAACCTGGGTAAACCCATCTCGCGATCCCGATCAACCCCTTGAAGTCACCACATAAAAACTATGGCCTCACACTTAAGTTCTCCTATGAGGACATCTGTCGTGACAAAACCAAGACAGTTGGCGCCCACCGTGGGGTTGCCCACGTAGTGGAGTTAAGTTCTTAGAGGGAGATCTTCCAAGGTTCGGGAATTATATGACTGGTCAAATGACCAAGATCAGCCGTGGCAAGCTCTACATCGACAATTACAGCAGGGTCCCGAGGCCGACTCAATCGAGTTCGGGCATCGGGTCCCCATCGGCAAAATCCACGTCCTCGTCCTCAAGATAGGCGCGTCATTACCAACATTACTGAGTTGGCTTGGTACGCTCAACACGACCAGCGTCAAGCCGGCCGACGTCCCGACTTTGTGGGGAACACCAAGTCAATTTGTCCTCTCCACGATGGGAGTCTTGGGGGCTTTTCGGAGGCAGCAACTACTCAGGAAATAGTTGAGCCGCCCCGGCGGGTCACCATCCACATGGTGGGAGCCGTGCTGGCTCAAGACCCGTCGATGGTAGGGGCTAAGGACCAGTGCCGAAGCAATCATCCTGGAGTGACTTATCATGGGAATAGGGCATGAAACTATGAGGAGGCAGTCAAGGCACCTTGTCCCAAACATAGTACCACGGATAATCCTGCTAGACACTCATGGGAAAATTGTCACACCATCCAGGAGTTCCGTAAACAGGCTTTCCAAACCCGCCAAGGATACAATGGTGGAGGATATCCGGGTCAACCTAGCCCTAATGGGTCATACGCCGGCTCACCTAGGGATCCTAAGAAATAGAGTACTGGTCAATACCATGTTTTGACTACCAATACTTGGAAATGAGATAGGAAACCCAACTAGGGGGCCATCAACATGGTTGAGCCAGTGGTTCCCAGGTACCTCAATTGGTCTGAGGAGCCAATCCTTTGGAGTAGGGAGGATCACCCCTCCCGGGTTGACAACCCAAGAGATCTAGCCTTCGTGGTGGCGCCTTAGGTGGGTGGCTATACCCTCACAAAGGTCTTGATGGAGGGAGGTAGCAGCATTAACATCTTGTATTACGATACCTTTCGGCGGATGAACCTCCTAGATAGCAGTTTGCAAACTTGAACCACAATTTTTCGTGAAGTTGTTCCTAGAAAGTCAACATACCCAATTGGGCGGATTAAACATGATATTGCTTTTGGTGATGACTATAATTATAGGTCCAAGCCTTTAACTTTTGAGGTGGTTCAAGTAAAAAGCCCTTACCACGCTCTCTTCGGAAGGCCGGTTTACGCTCGTTTGATGGCTCGCCCTTGTTATATCTACCTCAAGCTTAAAATGCCAGGTCCTAAAGGTACTATCACTATGGGAGAAATCAGGGAGATCGCTCAGGAGTCTGAGGAAAGAGATGTGGCCTACGTTGAGTCGGCTTGCACCCCTAAGAAGATGAAGTTCGTTACAACCAATGTTTACCCAGATGATATGAGTCCGCTTAAGAAACCAACCATTGCGTCTGAGTCGCTGCTCAGATTCAAGCTGGCTAAAGATACCAAACAGATTGACTTCACGGAGGGTGACTCATCCAAGCAGTTCACCATTGGTACCATCTTGGATCCCAAATAGGAAAGCTCGCTCATGGAGTTCATCTGTGAGAACGGGGACATCTTTGCATGGAAACCTTCTGACATGCCTAGAGTCCCGAGAGAACTCATTGAGCACCAGCTCAATGTGGATCCTAATCTGTAACTAGTACAACAATACCTCCATCATTTTAACAAGGAGAGCCGCAAAGCTATTGGAGAAGAGGTAGCTCGGCTCCTAGTTGTCGGGTTTATTGTTGAAGTTTTTCACCCTAAATGGCTGGCTAACCCGGTGCTTGTTTCAAAAAAGAATGACACCTGACGTATGTGTGTTGACTACATAGATTTCAATAGAGCTTGTACCAAAGTTCCTTTTTCTCATCCTTGTATCGATTAGATCATTGATTCTATGGCAGCTTGCGAGCGCTTGTGCTTCCTAGATGCATACTCTAGTTATCATCAGATCAAGATGGCCAAGGATGATCAAGAGAAGACGGCTTTCATAACCCTCTTTGCGGATTTCTACTATGTCTCTATGACCTTTGGTCTCAAGAGCATCAGGTGACTTAACAACGTTGTGTTCAGAATTGCCTCCACCCACAGATTGGGCACAATGTTCACGCTTATGTCGACTCTATTGTGGTGAAATCTCAGAAGAAGGAGACGCTCTTAGATGACCTCAAGGAGACGTTTGATAATCATCGAGTGTACCAGATGAAACTTAACCCGGCAAAGTGTGTCATTGGTGTTCCTGCAGGCAAGCTACTAGGATTCCTTGTTTCCAAACGAGGCATTGAAGCTAACCCAAACAAGATCAAGAAAGTTACCTCATTGGGTAAGCCGGCTAACATAAACGAGGTCTAGTGCATGGCTGGTTGCAACATGACGTTGAGCCGATTTATAAGCCACCTCGTGGAGAAGGCCATCCCTCTTTATCAGTTGTTGAGGAAAGCCGATAACTTTGTTTAGACTGATGCGGCTAATGAAGCTTTTGAAGCCCTGAAGAAGCAGCTAGCTGAGCCGCCCATTTTAGCCTCCCCGATTGACAAATAGCCCATACTCCTATAAATTGCTGCTAATTCTAAGGCGGTAAGTCTTGCAGTTGTTGTTGAAAGAAAGGAGGCAGGGAAGGAGTATCCATTTTAGCAACCATTTTATTTCGTTAGTGAAGTTTTGACCTTATCCAAGCAATGATATCCACATTGGTAGAAGCTGGTCTCAGGACTCTTTATGGCAAGCCAGAAGCTGAAGCACTATTTTCAGGAACATCCAATTACCATGGTCAGCTCAGCACCCCTTGGGGACATCATAAAAAATCGAGAGGCCACTGGCCGGATCACCAAGTGGGCAATTGAGCTTGGCCCTCATCATGTGAAGTACATGCCCCGTACAGCCATCAAATCTCAAGCACTGGTCAATTTCATCAATGATTGCATAGAACTACAGATTCCAGAAGATAGGTAGATAACACATACTACACTATACACTTTGATGGATCTAGGCAATTGGAGGGCTCGGGGGCTGGAGTTGTTCTATCTCTCCGCGAGGTGACAAATTTTGTAATGTTTTACGGCTCATGTTCCCTTGTACTAAAAATGCATCTTAGTATGAGGCCCTCCTACATGGTATCAGAGTGGCTAATGAGATGTAGCCGGGCCAGAAATTTGGGCGACTCATATTTGGTGGGTCAGCAAGTTTTGGGGACTTTAATGACCCTTTGATGGCGGATTACCGATAGGTATTCTCGGATGTGGCGGATCATTTCCAAGGTTATCAAGTCGACCATATCGATCTCCGGCTCAATGAGGCGGTGGACACCCTTTCACCACTCTGCTCTCAGTGGAAGTCGGTTCCTCCCAACGTCTTTTTAGACCTCCTCCATAACCCCTCGATAAAATTGCATATAAGGAGGATATAGCTATTCCTGACCTAGAATCGCACCTAGTGGCAGCTTTCCATACTATCCCTGACTGGACAGTGCCGTATTTGGCTTATTTGACTCGATGCGAGTTCCGAGCGGAGGAAACCGATGCTCGACAGTTAATCCAGTGATCCAAGTCTATGACTATTCTTAGGGGCGAGTTACACAGAAGGAGTAGCACTGGTGTTTTTCAATGTTGTGTTTCCCCTGAGGAGGGGCAAGAAATTCTCAATGAAATTCATGCTGGCGACCGTGGACACCACGTCGGCTCAAGATCTTTGGTTGCAAAAGCTTTTCTCCATTGGTTTTCTATGTTGACGGCTCATGCAGATGCATAAGAGATTGTGTGCAAGTGCTATGGATGTCAAAAGTTTGCCCGACAAGCCCATGTGCCAGGTCAAGAGTTGCACATGATTCAATTACTTATCCATTTGTAGTCTGGGGGCTTGATATGGTTGGCCCATTCAAGATGTCTTCAAATAAAAAGATTCACCTACTGGTATCGGTTCATAAATCCACCAAATGGGTTGAAGCAGAACCTGTCAGCAATTTTGATGCAGAGACGACAGTCAATTTTTTGAAGAAGTTGATCTACCATTTTGTCTATCCTCATAGTATTATTACTAACAATGGTACCAGTTTATCCAAAGGAGCTATGGAGCAGGTATGTGAGAAAGAGCATATCTGGCTTGACTTAGTAGTAGTACCATATCCACAATCCAATGGACAAGGTGAATGAGCTAATCAAGAGATTTTGAGAGGGATCAAACCCCGGCTCATGGTACCACTACAGCATACCTAAGATGTTGGGTTGAGGAACTCCCCTCGGTGCTTTGGAGTATTAGAACAACTCCAAACAGTTCCACTGGTCACACAACTTTTTTCTGGTTTATGGCGCTGAGGCGGTATTGCCAAGTGATATTCGCCATGACTCTCCTCGGGTCGCTGCTTATGTTGAAGCCGACAATGAACAAGCACGTCAAGATTCCTTGGATGCTTTGGAGGAAGAGCATGACTTTGCAGCAGCCAGATCAGCTCTATATCAATGAGACCTACGTCACTATCATAGCCGTACAGTTAAGAGTCACACCTTTCAAGAGGGCGACTTAGTATTCCGTTTGATTCAAGATCAAGCAGGGTTCCACAAGCTTTCGCCACCATGGGAAGGCCAATTTGTGCTCAGCAAAAACCTCAACAATGGTTCATATTATCATATACCTCTAAAGAGGAGATGACCCGACCTTGGAACATTACTCAACTTCGGCCTTCTTATACTTAGAGCCATTGGATCATCACTTTTGTACTTTCCCCAATTTTTGTACATACTTCTATATGTTCAAATATAATAAAGACAACACCCCTGAAACTCAGGGTCTCTGTCGTTTTAGCTTACAAACTGAATATGAGTCTTTATTGTTTGAAACATAGGGCATTTGGGGGCTTCCAACTCATCGAGTTTAGCTTTCTCACGCTCTTGACCCGGCAAAACAAATACGCCACAACATATGGTTAAACATGCCTATATGCTTGATGCGATTCGGATCAGGTGACCCCATGTACTGTTGATAAGTCAATCCTTTATGGACCCTGAACTGCTCAAGGTTAAAATATTGGCTTGAGTCATGTGAGAGGAGACATACAGAAAGCTAGGATAAACCATGGGTTTGGTGATTTCTTTATATATAAAGTGGGCGAAAGACTTTTTGCATATGCGTGCATACACTCACCCCTATGAATGTGCACACACACCCAACCCGTATGAGCATCTCCGAGAGACTGAGCCGGCATACAGGGCCGACCCTATGTTTCGGAAGGCCCTAAGGCGAATTCTATGACATGGATCCCTAAGTCCTAAGATCATGTATATGTATATGTGTACATGATATATCAAAAAATATAAATAATTTTATTTTCGTACTATTAAAAGTAATGTTTCAACCATACACCTTTAGTTTGAGATTGGACCATAATAATTATTGGACAATGCCATATTATAGCACAAAGACTAAAAATTAGCGAAATGAAAATGAGATGACATAATTAACCCAAATAAGAACCAAATTCAATTGACTCCATGTATAATAATGTAATGATGCAAATATCATAAAATTATGAAGAAACGACAATTGAAAGAATTAGAAATTTATGCATCAAAACCCTAGTCGTGTACATAAATATTAGGATGGATGTACTAATGAAAGATTAAATTAAAAATTTATACATGAGCACCGTAATCATGTACAATGAAATTGGTGGTTAAATTATGGATAAATAAGTGCTTGTGATATTGTAAAACACTAGATAAACTCACCGAGTCACTGTCGCGGTGTCGTGGATGCCACCGGATGCCAGATGGTCGGGTTGCCAGCACGGGCGAACATCGCAACAGAAGGCTGTCGGCCCACTGTCACGTCACGTGCTGAAAATGAATGAATTTGAATCCCAAGCAGCGGAGGCGAGCAGGTAGGAGGCGTGGCAGCAAGTGAAGTTTAGGAAGGCTCGTTAACGAACTGATGAACCAAAATGATCGCTATATTGATTTCACACGGGCATGGTCGCGTGCAAACCTGGTGATGCTTCAGCCTTTCAGCATTCACGTAGCTACAATTGGGCCTAGCTAGGCTTTTCTGCACTAGTGTTCTACTCTTGAAGGTGAGCAGGAGGAGGCGGGGGAGGAGAGTGACTCCTCCCTCACAAAGAAGGTTGCGACGTCCGAAGACGCTGAAGGAGATCTAGCTCCCACTACCCCAAAACCCCAAAAGGCAACGAAGGGCTAAAGTGGCCATGTTCGATGATTTTCTAGACTATGATGAGGAGTTTGAGGATTTTGAAAGGGTTCCCTGATGGACCCTCAGAGTCAAGCCCTGGGCGCAAAGGTAAGAATCCGTAGATTTTATCATCTTTCCGCTTTGAAGGTTTCATTACAAACCATATATGTTTTTCCATTGCAGCTCACCATGCGACTTTCCCACTGGCCATGCCTCGGAAGGGGAATCTCTGCTAGTCGAACAGGCAGAGATCATGACCGCCTCCCATAACTCCCTTCCTCTCGCCATCGAGGAAGTGGTGGACGAAAAGACCCTCTTCGAGATGGACGGGAGGAGCGAGGATGAAATTATGGCCGAGGTTAACACCTCCGCTCCCCAAGACCAGGAGGGAGAATCTCTCTTGGAAAGCAAACAAAGAATGCTTGGTCAACCTGAGCTCTCTTCGGAGGTAGTTCCAGAGGTCTCCAAGCCCAGGAGTCATCTACTCTGGCTTCTCCATGGGGAGAAGCTGAAATGCCTCACCAGGAGCCGCACCCAACAGAGTGGCCCCAAATCGGGTGGATGGCCATGATGGAGGAGGGCTTGAATGACTCCGCCATTGCCGAAGAGCACCACACTCTTCTGAGTGTAGTTTGACAAGGCTTTTGATCCGTTTGACAACAGATTGAAGGAGGCCTTAGGCGGCCTGCTGATAGGCTTTAAGGTAATTCACATGATACTATTTTTTACAAAGAAATTTTAATGTATGGGTTTATGTGTAATCCCCATAGCTAGTATCCCCTGAGCCCCATCTGAGGTTCAAAAACTCATGCGGCGGTCAGTTTGTGCAAGAGAAAAGGCACTTGCAACATCATTTCAAAAAATGAGCTACACCCCCAAGACTTCGGGAGGATGAAGGGAAAACACTAACACATGCCGTTTAAGATCCGATTACATGCGATTCTAACACATATAAACTGTCTATTCAGACTCGGCATCGACCGCAGCCACCAGCAACATGGAGTGGGCGGATTTAAATTGGAAGCTGGAGAGCTCTGAGGACGATCTCGATCGTCTCAATAGGCGGTTTGACGATACACAAGGTAATTCTGAGTGAGACTGTGTATCTATATGTCCCTTGTTTAGGCGAGGTTTTATGTCCTTATGTGTGAATTTTGTTGTTGTGACAACTGCACTTGTCTCCACGGACCTCAAGAAGCTCAAGGCCGAGCCAAGCAAGGCGAGGCTAGAGGCTGTCAATTAGAAAGCGGCAGCTGAACGAGCAGTGACCGAATTGTTGTTGGCCAAGTCTGCTAGAGATCAACCTGAGGCTAGGGTGGCGGAAGTGCAACGAGAGCTCAAGGACGACATCACTAAATGTGAGGCCCTTGAGAAGAAAAACAATGATCTATCTTTCGAACTGTCCTCGTCCACCTCATCTATCGAGGAGGTGAGGAAGGAAACTCAAGGCCTCCATCAAGAGCTCCACAAGATCACCCGCATTGCAGAGGGTAAGCAATATTTGCTGCAATGCCCCTTTGATGGTGTTGGGGTATGATGCACTCGATCACCTATGTGTCCGTAAGCCCTTTTGTGGTCCGACAGGGGTGAGATCACATGCACAAAGAGCAGAGATGGTGAGACAGCGGGGCAATCAGGACACGGGTGTTTTACCCAGGTTTGGGTCTCTATGAAGCGTAAAACCCTCCTCCTGCTTTTGGTGTATTGATCAAAGGAACAAGAAGAACACACAGCGCTCAAGCCCGGCAAGGGTGGCCTTCGGGGGAGCTTCCACGTGAGTACAAGTGTCCAAAGGCCCGAATCTTTAGCTAGGCTGCCTAGGGCATCCTTTTATAATTGAAGGGGCAACCAGAATGGCAAAATAAACATTGTCTAATGATTAGATAGCTAACAATGCTATCATACCTAACTCTGGCACTTAGGACAAAATGCGATAAATGTAGTCTAGGTGGCGTGTAGAGGTGCATCCATGGCAAGCTCCTAGCACCGCTCTAGCCAACTACTGCGCCAAAGCTTGACATGCCTATGGACTGGTGTCAAGAAGGCATAATCTGTCTTCCAGCATGTCACCATGTGCTTAGCGAGATCCACTTAGACACTTGGGAGCTCGACACCGCATCCATAAGTGATCGGTGTTACGATGCGGTGGAGCGGTGACCGATCGGCTCACGCTTGCCGCGGGAATGGCTTCCCGGGTCTTCTTGAGGGTGCGAGAGCTTTGGGTCCGTCTTGGGTTGTAGAGTTGATCTTGTCGGCATTGCTTGGCCTTGTGTGCTTGATTGGTTTGCATTTGTATTTATGGGTTCTGCTACCACTGCCTGTGCATAATTCAGGGGCACTGAGTACCCATGTCTTAGGGAACCCACAGGAGCCCCCGGGTCTGGCCCACATGCACTCGCCTAGCGTTGTCGGGTCAGGCCCAAAATTCATGCACAGGCAAGCAATGTGAGGAAGTAACTGCCAATTTACTAGTCAGCACTGACTCACTACGTCACATCGTTTCCGCAACGCGCGGCGCATGCATTACGGGAGGCTGTGGTGGGCACACGTGACTTAAATGCCTGATCGTGGAAGAAACTACAGTGTCATGCATTGGAGCAATGGGGCGGTTACCTATTTGATCATGATCGTGGGTAGGGGAATTGGTGGAGGCTGACATCGACCATTGGAGCGGAGGATAGCCAACCCCCGTGCCCTCCCCTATAAATTGGGGGGTCAAGAGGGGTGATAATCATCCATCTCATTGTCCTCCTCAGTCCCAACCTCGCTGGGCTCACGCTTCTTCTCGTGTCTTCAGTCGCATAAGTCACCACCATGCCCAGGAGTCAAGGACGCCCCCTAGCTTCCCCTGTGACAATGAGGGACTCTAGTCTGGATCTTGTCGTTGTTTCAGCCATGGAGGTCGAGGGTGGTTCCAATGAGCGTGGTGGAGGTACCGAAAGGGGCTGAGGCAGTCGTGGGGCCCGTGGCAGGGGAAGGCAGAGAGCTTCTAACCTCCTCCTCTACCATCGGACCCTCGTGTGGAGGGGCACATCAAAGGTACGGTGTTGGAGTTTGTTGTCAGGCTACGCGGTCATCCCTGCAGTCGCTTGTGTCCCCTCACCCTTTCACTAGGGTGAAGGAGGTCGACAAGCCGCACACGATATGATTGCAGGGGAATGGTTGCTATAATGGCGCCACGCGAACGGACATCGAGTTCTCGGAGCGTCGCTTCATGTTCCTAGGGCATGGGTGGAAGACCTTGACACGTGCCCACAATTTCACGGGTGGGCACGTCCTCCGCTTCAAGTTGGTGGAGGCCGGCCTACTCTCCGTCAAGATTTATGGGCATTCGGGTGCTCGTCTTGGCAGCTACGAGGAGAACCTGAGCGACATTGAAAGCTCCTCCTCGAGCAATAGTGACAAGGAGGACAGTGTTGGGAAGACGATGACAGCGAGCCCCCAATCGTCAAGCCTGAGTACGCCGACTCAGGCTCAAGCTCACCGCCGGTCGCTCCATCAATGTCAGCTAGATTCCCCTGGTTGAGCGATTTTCCGGGGGTTCTTGACTTTAGCGGCGACTTCTCCCCTAGCTAGATCCCGGCAGGCTCGTGGACTTCGGCTTCGTCTTCCCTTCTAGTGGACTTGCCGTCTCCGCAATGCTTATCCTGACGGGGTCAAGCTGGGATTCTGCTCGGGCTCTCCTTTTGTCCTTGTTTCTAGGGGAGAAATTCAAATAAAGGGATATTAAAGAGGCGCCTTCTAATTTAATCTTTATCCATTTTGTACTAGAAATGAATGAAAGAATGTTATTTTTCTTCCTTAAGTACTATACTTTTCCCCTTTGTTTCTATTGTGTTTGTATGTCTGTCCTTACCGCGCGGAGCCACTTGCTAGGTCACTAACAACCACGAGCGCCAAAAAGAGGGAGCAAGCCCCCGACAGCAGGATGGTATCGTTTCCCAGCAGGGCTCCTTGTCGGTATTGGCGCGGTCCCTTAGAGCTAATGAGTATCAGGAGCTGGGGGCAGCTTGTCCCAACAAGGTTTTTTACCACGTGGAGGACTCCATCGCACACAACTAGAAATAGGTCAAGGGTTTTCTTGAAGGGAGAAAATTAACATAGAGCATGAGATATGCAATTAAACTTATCTTTTCCAAGCAGTATCCTTTTCTCGAGTATGCTGGGCCGTCGTCCTCGTTCCTTCGCCTCCTCCTATGCTTTCCTGAAGGACAAACACGTGGGGGGAGAAGCCTCTTTTCTTGGGGAGAGAATGCGGCAACGAGGATTATAAGCTCAACAAGTATTATATCACATATCTAGAGTTTAAAAGAAATAACATTACAATCATAAAATATGCATAGTAAACATGCAATGCGATGATATGATGCAATGCCTAGATTTATTATTGTTGCTCAGGGTCTGCGCCTGGCTTTGTACAATGTGTTACGTGCAACTTTGGCAAGGCTTGTACAAAAGGTGGTTGCCGAGGACTACGCTCGACAGTAGAGCCTCACCGGTAGAACTTATGAAGATGCTTAATATTCCATGAGTTAAGCACCTTGGTGCCATCTTCGGTCTCCAAACGGATAGCGCCAGGTCTTGTGACTCTTGCTACCCGGTAAGTGCCTTCCCACTTCGGCATCAACTTGTTTGTAACCTTGGCGAACTGAACGCGCCTAAGGACAAGGCCGTCCTCCTCGATGCTCTGGGCGTGGACCTTGCGGCTATGCTGGCCGCGCAGGGCCTGCTGGTAGCATGCAGCACGCACGGCGGCCCAAAGATGATCTTCGTTGAGGAGCATGGCATCATCATGCGGTAGATGCTCTTGCTCTACTTAGTCATAGGCAAGTACTCGAGGTGATCCGTATATGAGTTCCATGGGGAGCACTACTTCCGCCCCATTTACTTGGGAGAAGGGCGTTTGGCCGGTTGGTCGATATAGTGTCGTTTTGAGGGACCAAAGAACCACCGTCAGCTCATCTATCCACCGCTTGCCGCTCCTACACAGCCTACCAAAAGTCCTCGTCTTGAGCCCTCATAGCACTTCAGCATTCATCCTCTCAACTTGCCCGGTGCTTCTTGGATGGGCAACGGAGGCGAAGCATGCATTGCTTCCAAGGCTTTGGATGTATTGCATGAAGGCGCGACTCGTGAACTGGTTGCTATTGTCGATGATCACCTTGTTGGCACTCCAAAACGCTACACCAATCCTTTCATGAACTTGATAGCTGACTACGCGGTCACCTTCCTTGCTGGTTCCATCTTAGGCCACTTTGTGAACTTGGCGATTGCTACTAACAAGAACTCCAAGCCCCCGACAGCGCGTGGAAAGGGTCCCAAGATTTCGAGCCACCAGACCGAGAATGGGCAGGATGAAGGTATCATCTTGGAATGGAACAAGCAGGCTTCACACTTGGTGACCAACTCAGTTGCATCTTGGAGGGTAGTGGGACAATAGAAACCCTGCCGGAAGGCTTTCTCGACAAGGGCCCTTGATCCAATGTGAGAGCCACATACGCCTCCGTGAATCTCTGCCAACAGCTTCAGTCCATCCTCCCGGCAAATGCACCTCAATTTCACACCATTTGGTCATCTTCTATACAAGGTGTCATTGACAAACATGTACATACATGACTGACGGGCTACTTTTTCAGACTCTTCTTGCTCTTCGGGGAGTTCTCTTGTTTGAAGGAAATGGACTATATGTTGTGCCCAAGTTGGAGCCTGTTGCTCAACAACAAGGAGTAATGGCATCTCCTTGCTCGTGGGAGCACTTGCTTCGATTGCATGAATCTAGGGCCCGCGGGAGGGAGCTTCTCACCAACCGAAGCGGGACTCCCCCCGGCATCCTCTCAACCAGCGGCTTCAGGAAGCACTTCCGGGAAATGCTTGTCGGAATTCAGCTTTCTCCTTTGCTTGACCATCTTAGATGGGGATACTGATGGTTGAGTGGGGCGGAGGATAAAACTTCCTAGTTCCATAGGAAGCTTCTATGTGGCACACTTTGATAGATGACCTGCGATGCTATTTTCTGCTCGTGGCACATGTTCTTCTTTCAGTCCTTCAAAGTGCTCCTCTAGTTTCCTCACTTACTCTAAGTACGCTTCCATCAACGGACTCTGATAATCTTTGTTGATTTGCTTCACCATGAGCCCAGGATCTCCCCTAATGATTAGTTTCTTGATCCCCAACTCCACCATGATTTAGAGTCCGACAAGGAGCCCCTCATACTCAATGCTGTTGTTGGTGGCCTCCTCCTCGGGAAAGTGCATTTGAATCACATACTTGAGGTGCTCTCTAGTGGGGGCGACGAGGAGCATGCTTGCTCCTACGCCATGGAGTGAAAAAGCACTGTCAAAGTACGTGATCCAATCAATAGGTGCCTCCTTGCCAATGAGAGCTGTCTCTCGAACCTCTTCGTCTGGCATGGGTGTCCATTCTGCAATGAACTCTTCCAATGCCCTGTTCTGAATTTTGGAACTGCTCTCATACTTCAATCCAAAACTCGACACCTCTAGTGCCCACTCAACTATCATGTAGTGGCCTTGGGGTTCCTCAATATACGCTATAGCAGAAAGCGGGTGACAACTATGGTGGGCTTGGAGGTAGTGGTGCAACTTCCTCGAGGCCGTAATGAAGTCAAAGATCAGCTTTTTGCACTCCAGAGTACCTTGATCTATCCCCCTGCAATAAGGAGCTGACAAAGTACATGGGTTGTTTTACCACTTTCTTCTTCACCACTTCCTTCGAACTGCCTTCGCTTGCTTGCTGAGGTACCCTTGATCTGTATTGGGTCCTGCCGTGGATGCTTCGGTCTTGTTCCCGACATCATTAGTCGTAGTGGCCGCATCTTCATCCACTTCTCACTACGCCACCAGCGCTTCACTAACCACTTGATCTGTTGCCACCAAGTATAGCAGCAACGGTTCTTGCAGTTTAGGAGCGACCAAGGTGGGAGTAGAGGAAAGGTAAGCTTTCAGATCTGGCAGTGTTGCCTCTGCTTTCGGGGTCCACCTCATTGGCCCAGCCTTCTTCAGGATCTTAAAGAACGACATGGCATGTTTAGAGGATTTGGAGATGAGTCGGCTCAACGTGACAACACATTCGGTTAAACGTCTGATGTCCTTGATGGTCTTGGGTGCCTGTATCCGCTCAATTGCATTCATCTTGTCGGGATTGGCTTCTATTCCTCACCGAGAAACAAAGAACCAAAACATCTTGCCGGAGGGGACGCCGAACACACACTTCTTAGGGTTGAGCTTGAAGTTGATCTTGCACATGTTTGCAAAGGTTTCTTCCAAGTCTTGTATGAGAGTCGCTTCATCATTGGTTTTGACCATTATGTCATCCATGTAGGCTCCCACGTTTCTGTGCAACTGAGGTCCAAATACAATCTGTACGGCTCTGGCAAAGGTAGATCTGACGCTCTTTAACACGAAGGGCATACATACAAAGCAGTACGTGCCACACAGATTTATGAACAAGGTCTTTTCCTCATCTTCCTTAATCATCAATATGTAGTGGTATTCAGAGTAGTCGTCCAAGAAGGAGCGAAAGTCACACCCAAAATTGGAATCAACAATCTGATCGATGCGTGGTAAGGGAAAATGGTCCTTCGGGCATGCCTTATTCAAATCAGTGATGTCTATGCAAAGCCTCCATTTCCCATTTGCCATGCGCACCACTACCATGTGCACTAATCAAGTTGGGTGCAAAACTCCTCTGACCAAACCAGCTACTTCAAGTTTCTTGATCTCTTCGGCAATGAACTGTTGCCGCTCCAAGGCTTGCTTCCTAACCTTTTGCTTGATGAGCGTGTCATGAGGTCAGACAACAAGGTGGTGCTCAATTACCTCCATGGGAACACCGGGGATGTCAGAAGGTTTTCAAGCAAATACATCGATATTCGTCCGCATGAAGGCAACGAGTGTGCTTTCCTATTTGTCAGTAAGGCTGGCGTTGATGGTGAACATACCACAAGTGCCATCCAGCCTTGCTAGGACCTTCTTCGGCTCAAGATAGGTGGCCTTGGACTTATTGCTAGTGGAACTCTCCGATAGGTCATTGCCAGGTGCAGCGCAATCCAAAGACGCACGCTTCCTGGAGTCCTTGTCGGTGTTCGCACTAGACTTTTTTGCTTTCTACAAACTCTTGGTGGGAGCTGGGATTTCTGCTGCTTCAGCAGCTACTGCGTCTCGACACATCGTGTCCATGCATATGACTGCGTCCTTTTTGTCACATGGGATGGCGATGATTCCAATGGGTCTTGGCATCTTCAAGGTGTTGTAATAATAGTGGGACGCTGCCATGAATTTTGGCAAAGATGGGTGTCAGTGCACTATGACAGGGGTACCCAGTGCCCCTGACGGAGACACATGCGACAATGGTAAAAACACTCCACGCATCAAGACAACCCGGGCATAATCAAGACGGACAACAATGAGGTTTATGCGATAGCACGACCTGGACCATTGCGCGCCAAGTACTCCGTCTTTGCGTGCCAGGGACTTGGACGCACGCACCCTCTCGAAGCCCCGACAAGTCATCAGCTGGCAAGCATGAGCCAATCTGTCATTGCTCCACCTCATTGCAAGCCCATTTACTTGTCGATGAGGTGTCGAGCCCCTAGGTGGGCAAAAGGTTCTGGCTAAGCACGTGTCTACATGCTACAAGAAAGATTACCCCTCGTTGACATCCGTCCTTAAACGTGTCGAGGTGTAAGGCAACGGATAGCTAGAGCGGTGGTATAAGCTTGCCAGGAATGCACCCCTACATGCCACCTAGGCTACCAATGATGGCATTTTGTCTCTAATGCCAGAGTTAGGTATGATAAGCTCTACTAGCTATCTAATCACCAGACATTATCTATTTTGCCACTGTCGTCGCCCTAGCACTATAAAAGGAGGCCCAAGGCAACCTAGTTGAGGATTGGGACCTTGGAGCATTTGTACGCGTGTAGTAGCTCCCACGAAAGCAACTCGTGTCGGGTGGGAGCATTGTGCTCTCTCAGTGTTCTCTTGATCAATCCACCAAGCAATAGGGTTTTACGCTTCACAGCGGCCCGAACCTGGGTAAATCGCCGCATCATCTCACTATCTCCGCTCTTCATGCTTGTGTCCACGCCCCCTGTCGAACAAAAAAGGGGCCATGGAAGAAAGAGAAAATCTGCTCACCAACTATTTCCCTTTGGCACTTAAGCCAAATGTGAGATCGTGGCAGATGCACCTGCCGAAAAATTCCATTTCATCAAAGGCTGCTTTGTGCAACGAGTTCGTTGGCGCCTTCACGGGTGTTCACCAAGAGCGAGGTCAGCCCAGCGACCTTCAAGTCATTCCACAGAAGGAGGGATAAACTTTGAGAAAGTACATTCAGAGATTCAGCTCAGTGCACCGCAATACCCCAGAAATCCATCCCACAGCCGTCATTGTCGCATTCCATTCGAACGTGCACAACAGGAGGATGTGAGCCAAGACGAATGTCAAGCTCCCCAAAACCGCCAATGAGCTTTACACCTTGGGAGACAAGGATGCTCGACCTGAAGAAGGAAGATGACTCCCCGGAGAGGAGGCAAGCGTCGAAGTTGACTTTGATTATGTCGACGATGCCCCTAACCCGAAGGGGAGAAATTGGAAACAGACTAAGAAGCTGAAAGTAAAGGCGGTACTGGGTGTTGAGAGCTCTAAAGACCTCAATAACGGCAAGAACACAAAAGGCGAAACCCCAGGCAAGATAGCTGCCACTTGCGTTGACTGTCAGGAGGCTGTTGTCGCTAAGAAGACCGAGAAGTCTGACAGACCATACTGCAGAATTAACCGCACCAAGCGCCATGATTTCTAAGAATGCCGACAAGCTAAGCAACTTGTTGAGAAATAGAGGGCCAAATATGAGAAGCACGACAAAGAGAAAGGTCAAGACGGCGCTGCAAGGAAGGGCAGCGGTGGCAAAGGAGGGCGTCATGACAAAACTACGTAGCAAAAGGAAAAACTTGCCAGAGGCCATGAGAAGAGGGAAACAAATGACATGAGTGAGGATGAGGATGGTGATGAGGATTCCAGTGATAGGGAGTCCCAGAAAGCAACCGAAGTCATGTGGTTTGACGGGTGTGCTTCCTTGCACTCTTCTCACCGCCAGCTCAAAAAGTGGGCTCACGAGGTCACTGTCGTAGAACCAACTGAAAAATCAAGGAAGCTTCTCAAATCATCCCGCACACTTATCATCTTTGACAAAGAGGATCATCTTGATCGTACCACCATGGTCGGAAGTTTGCCCGACAATCCGCAACCTCAAAGTGTCTAAGATGTTAGTTGATGGCGGGTCTGGATTGAACTTAATCTCTCCTAAGTTGGCTGGGAAACTGCAGATCCATGATGAAGAGCTCGAAGCTTTGGGCACCATTCAGGGAATCAACCCCGGTAGGAGCCGGCCCAAGGGAAAGATCACTCTGTCGATGACGTTCGGTGAGGAGCTGAATTTTCGGATGGAGAAGATAACGATCGATGTGGCTGAGATCCGTTTGCCTTACAACGGAACCCTCAATCACCCAGCCTTGGAAAAATTCATGGCTGCATCCCACTATGCTTACAATACTTTGAAAATGACAGGGCACATTGGGATCATTTCCAACCCCTCCGACAAGAAGAATGCAGTTATCTGCGTAGACAACATGTACCATGATGCTGTAGCAGCTGAGGCCACAGATGATCCAACTCTCACCAAGGAACCAAGGAAATTGAAGAAGGTTAGCAAGAGCAATGGCAAGGACTCTAGAAAGCGTGCCTCTCCGGGGTGTGCTGCACCCGATGAGGACCTGCCAGATAGTTCCGCTAGCAAAAGAACAAGGTCGCCTATATTGAGACGAAGAAAGTCCCAGCAAGGGATGATGGTACTGGTGGTACCTTCACTTACAGTCTACCCTTCAAGACAAATAGGAAAGTGCGCTCATTGCCTTCCTGCAGGCAAATGTCGATGCGTTTGCCTAGCAACATCTGACATCCCCAGTGTTTTTCATAGCCCTGGAAATTGTTTGCAATAATCATGATAGTTGCATCAGTGTCATCCATGCATCATGTTCAAATTTAAATGAAAGCTGAAATGGGGATGACAAACCCTAGCACTTCATTCTGTAAACAAATTGTAATAGTTGATTTTTTCCAATTATCCCAAAATGCTCTTCAAAAATGTTCCACCTCTCTAATAAATTTTGGAAAAAGCATACCAGGGGTGATATACTTCTAAACACTCTTTTTGGCATTTTAAATAAATCGGAAATGTTGCTGGAAATGACAAATAAAAGACTATAACTATTTTAGTTGTTTCAAAAATTATGATAATTATTGTGGGGTCTGGAAATAATATTTATAAACCCCAGAAATTATTTCAGGATTTTTGACTTTAGTAGTTTTCCCAAACAATATAAAACATATTGCAAAAATAGAAAAACATGAAATAAGAAGAAAAGGCCGAAGCTTACCTGGCTTATCTAAGGTCCAAGAGAGGCTAGCCCACCTGGCCCGTGCCACTAGGGATGAAAATGGAGTGGAAACTTTTCGCTTTTCCGGAGAAAAAGTGAAAGTGGAGAGGAAATATGAAAACGGAAATGGAAATGGAATTTTTTATGCGGAAACGGAAACAAAAACAGAACAGTGATTTCTGGTGAAACGAGGGTGAAAACGGTACTTTATGTTTCCGTGAATATGAAATGTCCATTTTTGTATAATCCTATGGCAGCTTTGTAGCCCAACTACCAAACAATGTACAATGACACAATGATCATAATAGATCATTTGAGGTCCAACTTCTGTTACCACATACGTACTCAACTAGACCCTATACACAATTGTGCACTACTATTACTATACTATGCTAAGGTGCCAACATAATCATATTATTTTTAGCCATGGTAACATTTCATTATATTTTTGCTTTTATGTTTATTTCTGCATGACTCAAGGGGTTAAATTTCTAGACAATGCCCACTTATGTTTCCGTGTCCGCATTGTATTCGCTCTATGTCTGTTTCCCGTAGTATCCGTTTCCATATTCATTTTCAGGGTTTCTGTATTTGTTTCCACTTCTACGAAAAAATATGAAAACAAATATGATAGCACCTAGTTTCGTTCGTTTCCGCTCCGTTTTCACCCCTATGTGCCAGTCATCCCCTACCTCTGCCATTAGGCAGAGGCAAAGGTAGGCATGACTCACACGCGGGGGCGCCATGCCTCCTGCCTACCTGGCTCACCCGAGCCAGCGCGACGCAGGGATGAGTCCCTGCTGCCATCTAGATCGAGCGGACACCCCGTCTTTCGCCCCCTCGCTCTCTCCCTTCCCCGGACTCGAGGCCATGCGGAAGTCACTAGTGAGCTATCGTCGTCACCTTGCCTCCCTGACCTAACCACAAGATCTGCCTCGACGCTCTGAAGCTCCTCGACAAAGGAATCAGGCCCGGAGACTCTCAGCATCGTCGTCATTACCGACTTCCTCCATCGAGTGCCAGCGATCGACCCCGTCACTTTGCCGCCAGCGGGGCGTCTCCGAGCCCGCTGACCTCCGATACGCATTCCCAATGAGCTTCTCTACCTCTCCCCTCTCTTCTTGCTATCCCGTGCGCCCCCTAGCTAGCCTCCCCGTTGAAGCCAACTCTCGTCGCCGTAGGTAGCGATGTGGCCGTAGCCACAGCCACCATAGCCTACTCTCGAGCTCGCCATTGTGTTCCAGATTCTCCAAGGGAGTCATAGGTACCATTAGATGATCTCCCCATGCCCTGGAGCCCCTGTGTCGTCGGACCCGTACTGGCGTCGCCGTGGATGAGCCTGCCGGCGAGCCCTCTGGCGTCCCCAAGGCCTCTCGCGAGTCCCCCTGGATGCACATGGGCAAGGGCTACGCCCTGGTGCCCTCGACGCTCTAACTCGACACTTCTAGCGTGTTTCCGGTTCGTCACCGCCGCTCTGGATGGTCACCGGCGACATGCCTCCGGCGTGCTAACGTGGCCACCATTAGTGCCTAATGACCCCACTAATTAACCCCTAGGACCACTGATAGTGGTCCCGCATGGCTTGTTAAGCTAATTTAATTAGGTTGAACTAATTAGTTAGCCACTTTTTCACTTGCACGTGGGCCCCACATGTCAGCTTGACTTGGTCCAGTCAGTAGTTGACTTGGCCCACCAGTCAGCCACTATAGTGACCATGAGCCACTAACTAGTCGGCTCCACTTGTCAGGTTTGACCCGGCCTGGCCCTGTTGACCTGCTGACGCAATGCTGCCATATTGCTGACGCGTTAATTCATTTTCTAGTAATAAAATAATTCAGGAATTTGCAGAAAATGTTATAAACTTTGAAAATCATAGAAGTTGAACCGTAACTCAGATGAAAATAAATTATATATGAAAAATGATCAGGAAAATCCAATAAATCTGTTTATGCTACGATCAAGTATATTTGAACAAGTTAACATCAACAAGTAGGACATTTCATGATTAGGACATTTTAATAAATAGTGTTGGAGTTGGAATTTTGTATATACTTAAATTCCACTTCACTTATTATGACTATCTATTGCACTAGGTTAATTTGATGCTTAACATGCCATATCATACATCATGTTGTTGCATTGCATTGAATATGTTCCTTTCCTGTTTTGCCGGTGGTGTTCCTTCCCGGATGACAATGGTTCCGACGTTGTGATAGTTGACTCTATGAAGACTCATTTTATATCTTCAAAAGTGGTAGGCAATCAACCCCCCCTTGAGCATCCCGATAATATCCTACTCTCTCGCTCCTGCTCTCTTATATTGCATTAGGACAATCACGATTCAACTGTTACATGTTCTCGGTAGTTGAACCCATTCCTTTGCATGACCTGTTTTTGCCGTAGTAAATAGTTGAATCCACTTAGCATGAGTAGAAACTGCTTGGGCCTTATTGTTCTTAGTCATCTATGCTTGCTTACTGTGCCTGCGATGCTTAGAGTTGTGTCGGGTCTGGTCCATCCAGGCGATGAATCTGAATGGTTGTGTTCATGTCCTACCGTGTGAGAGCTAAGTGTGTGAACACGATTTGGTAAAGGTAGAGATGAGAGGCCGTGTAGGAGTACATGGTTGGTTGTATCATTGGGACTGTCCTTAGGAACAAGTTCTGTGTATGTTATCCAATTCAAGATACTACCGCATATTGGATCCTTAATTGACCCTCTCGGCTTATTAATTGCCTTGATCTCTGTCCAGGAGTTGCAACTAGTTTCTGGTGTTTCTAGGATGTACTAGCGGGTGTGCATAGCGCTGACCGGAGGGGTAGTGTCGGTGTCAAAACCAGCGGATCTCTGGTAGGGGGTCCCGAACTGTAAGAGTAGGATCGACGGTAACAGGAGACGAAGGGGACACAAGTTTACCCAGGTTCGGGCCCTCCGATGGAGGTAATACCCTTCATCCTGCTTGATTGTATTGATGGTGTTAGGAGTTATAGAGTGTATCTACCTCGAGATCGTGTGTCTAACCCTAGATGAGTTGTTCTATATCTATACCCTGAAACCCTCCGGCTTATATAGATGCCAAGGAGGCCTAGGGTTTCCCATGGTCATTTACATGTCGAAGAGATAAACATTCCTATTTACTACATCAAACATGGAGCACAAGTCGTGCTCCTTGAAGCTTCCATCCTAGAAACTGGGCCATCAAATCATCCAGTGTTCGGCAAGTAGCCCATATAGTATGGCCTATAAAAACAGGTCGGCTATCCGAGGACCCCGTAATCTAGGTCTCCCTTAGTAGCCCCCGAACTTGCCTCCAACGCCAAGGGTCTATAGCTCCAATTGCTTCATGAACAGAGCTTTTGGCTTGGGAGGCGAGTTCCTTCCTACCGAACCATAGTTCGGCCTCCGATGATTACTAGTTTTCCGCATAGTGGCACGTCCAAATCCTATAAGATAAGTTGGCTTTGAAGGCCAAACGTTAGGGGAAAAAGGTAATGTTTCTTGATGACCTCTCTGATGAAAGGTCATAGGCCATCGCGACCGATAGGCCAGTTGCAGGTACTCGATGCGCGGTCCGAGGCCGTTCCATCCATACGATCTACCAATATGTCGATCGTGTCCCATTTTATACGAGATATACTTAATCACGCGCACGCAACGGCTCGCACATCTCGGGAAGTGGAGGGATTCATGGCGCAGCAAGTGGACCCCAAATCGGTAGGCCTCACAAAAGGAGAAACAAAAAACCCAAAGGCCTTTCACGCTCTCCATTTGACTCCTTCGCCTCCTATTCCCTTGCGCCACTAGAGCACAGATCTTGGTTTCTCCACCCCCACTCCCGAGCTCAACAATGGCAGGATCGAATGGCTAGTGGAAAGCTTCCATGGTCACCAACAAGGACATCCTTGATGTCAAGGAGGCCGGTTACCTCCCCACCAACATTCCTCACCGTGCGGCGAAGGAGGGCCAAGTGATTCCCACCCTGAGGCTAGGCAAGAGGGTGGTGTTCATCCCCCACTTCATCAGGGGATTGAGAATCCCACTCCACCCCTTCGTTAGGGGATTAATATTCTTCTACAGCCTGGACTTCCACGACCTCCCACCAAACTCAATCATGCATATGTCGGCGTTCATCCTCGTCTACGAGGCCTTCCTGCGCGTCGAGCTACACTTTGGGCTCTGGCTGCAGGTCTTCAATATCAAGACCAAGTGCATCGGAGGTAAGCACGCGGACTATGGTGGGCCAGTCATCGGCAAGCTCGCTCGCGTCGTGTGGCCGTCGAGCACCTTCATTGACCCCATCAAAGGATGGCAGAAGGAGTGGTTCTATGTCATCGAACCACGAGTGTAGGGCCAACTCACCGCTGACGCATTCAGATCTGCCCCCCACTAGATTGGCTTCGTGGCCCGAGAAGGGCCTTCCCTGGGGTTCGTGTCAAGAGGTGGCCGATCTGCAGAAATGCCTCCGCTCCCTGGCAAGGAGGGCATCAAGCTAGCCGATGTGGTCCAGGTGATACTCCAAAGTCACATCCTCCTCTGCTAGTGTCGGAGCACTCCTTTGTGGGCTCGAGAACTTGAAGCCGAGCCCACAGTCCAGAATCTCTTCCTCACTACGCGGGAGAAGCTGTGGAAGGCACTCTTCAATTCGATGAAGAGCTGGCCATCTGAGGAGGAGGACAAGGGTCTGCACGCTGCCAAGCCGGACTCTGGGGTATGATTTTCCCCGACTTGGTTTTCTCTGTTACACAGAGAATCCCTTCATCCTCTAATCTGATCTATTTTGGCAGATTGGCAGAAGAAGGCCATCAACATCAATAGTCTTACTCCTTAGCCCGAAGACGAGAGGACCGAGATGTTAGCTAGGATCCTTGTGGAGAAGCCTTACGAGGCTCCAACGAGGAAGGAGAAGAAGAAGAAACCAGGTCAAGATGGCCTTCACATCAAGGACCAGCCTGGTGCTGTATCCAAAGACACCCCCGCCTCCTCGAATCAGGAGGAGCCCGAAGAGGAGGAAGAGGAGGAGGAGGAGGTCGAGAGCGAGGGGGAGGCAACTTCCCCCATGCCAAGAAGAGAGCGGCATCCTCAGACGCCCTGGGGCAGATAGCCTCACCTACCTCGAAGAAGGCGTATCAGGCACGGGTGGTCTTGTCCGACGACAACTCGGACTCGAGCTCCAAGTCCAAAGACTCCAAGGAGCTTCCATGAAGGAGCCTAAGGGTCAATCCCCCTCCATCCAGGTTAGGATCTGAAGACTTTCCTTCCCATAACTGGTAAATCTAGAGTTTGCTAACACGCAAGTTATTGGTCCTAAAGCCCCCCACGCGTCATCCCCACCGAGGTGGTATCGGATGGGGAGACCTCGCCAGCCGAACTAGCAGAGAGCAGGGATGCCTCGCACCCCACCACTCCAGGCACTACGAAGGATGCCGTGGAGGTGTCGTCCCAGAGTACTCCAATGGAGGCGGACACAAGGGGCGAGGGAGATATTACCATGGCCGAGGCTAACGCTTTGGCCACCTAAGACCAGGGGACAATCCCCTGTGCGGACACTGAGGAGGCCGGATGGACGGGCCATCAGTCCCCTCCAAGGACATATCCGTAGCGCATTGTGCCTCTAGAGGCACCGATCCAACCCACGGTGGGTGATCGGGAAATCCCATCATCCCCGGCACCGCCGACCAGCCAGTGGTCGGCCATGAAGGACATTCTGTCAGGTGCCTCCATCCCCAAGGATCACCGCACCCTTATGGGTGCGGTACTACAAAGCGTCCAGTCCGTTGACCATGGACTGAATGAGGCCTTTAAAGGTCTCCTTGCAGGCTTTCAAGTAAGTCGGCCGATGTTTTCACTAAGATTATTATTTATTCGTATTGTAGACATGGCAGCCCCTGAGCCCTAGGTGAGATGGAAAAGATCGCCTAGGGGTCATATCTATAATTTGGGAAGTGAGTGCCGATGTAATGTATGATTCGTGTGTAATGCAGGCTTCGTCATCAGCGGCGACCAAAAATGGTGCCGAGCTAGACGAGCTGCATTGGAAGCTCAAGCATTCCGAGGATGAGGTGGAAGCCCTCAAAAAGCGGTTCAACGAAATATAGGGTAAGTCCAAACTAAATCTGGATGTGTTCTCCCCGAATACTGTCAATGCATGTTCATGTTTAAATAGAGTTGCATTGTGTTGCGGCTTCATCGAAAGAGATTGAAAAGCTCAAGGCCGAGCTTCAACGTGCCAAAGATGAAGTGGCCGTGGAGAAGAAGGCAGCCAAAGAAGTGGCCAACACTCTGTCCGCCCTACGAGCCACCAATGATAAACACCAGGCTCGTGTGGCAGAGATACAGGATGAGCGCAAGGACGCCACCAACAAGTGCGAGTCTTTGGAAGAAAAGAACAATGCGGTCTCGACCAAACTATCCACCATGAGGTCCAATCTCCAGAAGGAGCAGGTGGACAAACGGTTCTTTGAGGAACAAATTAGTCAAGCCAAAGAGATAGCTTATGGTAAGTCGTACTCCGTAAAGTGCGTATTCGGGGATAGCAAATTTGAATTGCTACCCCGGGTGTGGCGATCCTCTGGAGGGGGCCGCCGATCTCCAGAAGAGCGTGGCGGATGCCAATCAGCTGCTTGCCTCGTGGGGAGAGGAAGACGAAGCTCGGACATTCTGGGCATAGTTCGGAACCCCCAAGCATCCTCCTCTTCTAGTGGAGCAGCTAAAACAGCTGATGAAGATGCAACACATGGCGGAGCCGGCCATCAAGGACCTCTGCGTCCACTTATGGCCCGGCGAGCCACTCCTAGGTAGCTACTTTGGCCTGGTGCGACGGCTGATTGATGGTACTCCCCGCCTTGACGCCATCAAGCACTCCTCCTACATCGGAGGAGTCCGGATCGCCCTTGCCAAGGCCAAAGTGCTTGGACGGAAAGGAGCACCGACACCCCGAGCTTTACTTTGATGGAGTGATGGAGAGTGCGCGGGTGATAGCGTCGTAAGTTTTCGGGCGAAAAAATATTTGAATGTGGTTTGAATATGCCCGAAGACTTGTTATAACTTTCAATGATATTGGTATCCGCTCTTATATGGTTTTGTATTCCTTTATAACTCCTGTATGGTTGTTTAATACTGAAAGATGCGAGTCGTCGGCTTCAGCCCCCACGTAGATACTACATGGGGTGTATATGCCAATGCATTGTTTCCCTTAGCCAAATTATAGGAACCCTAAGGTGGTTTAGTGCGACAGACTAGGCAACCGGACTATTATGCTTTATTTCTTTCACTTAATCGAAGGGGTGCAAAAAGGACTGGGGGAAGCGTATGATTAGCCACCGGAGTTTTTGCGATGTTCGTACGAGCCGAGGCTGAAGCCAACATCATAGTATTTGCACAAAGGGCGAATTCATGTATAACATGGAATAACCGCTTACGAGGGTTGAAGTATAATACTTCTAACTTGCGGTTCACAGACTGGATCGCGCATAATATGACAGTCCATTTTCGTCTCTCTCCCCTATGGTGCTTGACCGGACAATGCGGAAGCACAATTGCAGAGGTGCAAGCATAGGAGTCGGGCAACCCAACTTAATGAACAAAGACATAGTTCTGATCCGATGCATATAAAGCGAATGCCAAGACACCGAACACACAATGGTTAAGGCGATTTGTGTTTGAAATCGAGCCTTCGGTCTATTAGCCGGTGACTTCGAGCCATACCGAACAGGTTTCATGAGAAGAGGGAGGAGAAAAAAGGGTATGTTCGAAAAACATGACAAATGAGGTGTACGTGCGCCATGCAATTTCGCATTTCCTCAACAACTCTTATAACTCGGATTGCCAAAGCAACTGTTCACAAGTATGTAATAAGGAATAAAGTACTATAGGAGTTGTTGTGCTAGGGGTCTTCAATTGGTGACCAGACGTCTTCGATATGCCCTGTTGCTTGTTGACCCCTGCTTTTAGATGCACCTTGATGGGTGTTAGGGCAGGCAGATCTTGGGAAGAAAATCTTGAGAGGCCGTGGTGTGAAAGGTGAGCTTTACGTCGTGGGTAGGCCTTGTTAGGAGCGCCTACATCTCGTCCGAAGACCTGTTGATGGTAACAGTTCGGGACATCCGAACTCCCATCATAAATTCCCCACCGCTAACCATGGGATCTTAAGTGCGAAGTTGTGATTCCTCGGCACGTAGTTTGATGGTCCTGAGGTTGTGCGGTGGGGGGCGAGTCCCTATTGAGGGGAGGGAGGAGGTTTGGAGTTTTCGGTCTGAATTCGAACTTGCTTCCCAGCCTTTCGTGCCTTTACGACGAATGACGAAGCTTGCCGGTCGTCTTTGTAGCCGAATTCGGCCGCTAGTGTCAGTGCATGTTCCTGTGTTCTAAGGGACCGCTCTGTATTGCCATTGAGAGTGATGACCCCGTTGGGGCTCGGCATCTTGAGCTTGAGGTATGCGTAATGCGGGACTGCATTGAACCAAGCGAACGCCGTCCGGCCAAGCATCGCATGATAACTGCTGTGGAAGGGCAGAATGTCGAAGATTAAGTCCTTGTTGTGGAAGTTATCGGGCGAGCCGAACACAACCTCCAGGGTTACAAAGCCCGTACATCGGGCCTTGACGCCTGAGATCACTCCGTTGAAGGTAGTGGTGCTATGTTTGATCCTTGAAGGACCTATACCCATCTTTTTCATAGTGTCTGACTAAGTGAGATTCAGGCTACTTCCTCCGTCCATTAGGACTTTAGTGAGGTGGTACCCATCTATAATGGGATGTAGTATGAGGGAAGCCGAGCCGTCATGACGGATACTAGTCGGATAGTCTCGCCAGTCAAAAGTGATCGGGTATGCTAACCATGGGTTATACTTCGGAGCTACGGGATCCATAGCATAGACCTCCCGAAGGGCCCGCTTGTTCTCCTTCTTAGGTATGCTGGTGGCGTATATCATATTCACCGTTTTCACTTCGGAAGGGAATTTCTTCTGACCGCCACCAATTGGACCCCGAGGCTCATCTTCATCCTCGCCGCGTGAGCTTTTACCCTATTCTTCGGGTTGTATCTTGCCAGGCTGTTTAAACACCCAGCAGTTGCGGTGTGCGTGATTGGCTGGCTTTTCCGAATTTCCATGGATTTGGCAAGTTCTGTCCACGATCTTCTCGAGCTGAGTCGGTCCGTCACGATTGTCATTAGGGGGCTTCTTCTGTTGTCCGGGTTGGGAGTTACGGAATCCGGCATTAACCGCCGTGTCATCGGCGTCGTTGCTATTGTGATGGCGTTTGTTGTTCTGGTTGGGAGAACATGAATGTAAATATGTGGTCTACGATAAACGATCGAGAACTAGCATGATCGCTAAGCGATCCTAAACACCTACTTAGGTCAGACATAACCCCACTGTGTTCTCTCTTGAATCATGTTCAAAAGCAGAGACGATCACGATTACTCACATGGTTGGTGTATTTTATTGGAGTTTACTTCAAGTTAACTATAACCGGGTGTTAAACAAATATACAAGTTGCCACATAACCGTGGGCATGGCTTTCCGAAAGATTTAACCCTGCAGGGGTGCTCTAACTAGTCCAACATAAATTAACCACACTCTGTGGGAATAACCTCGACCATGGATCTCGTGATCATCCTAGGCAACTCCAAAGGAATTCCGACACCTCGAGATAGCCCGAAGAAAATCAGAGTCCCTCACGCAAGCCATTCGAAAAAGGTAAAAACAAATCTAGCAAGACCTCCTGGCGTGTCAACGAACCCGATAAGAGCCGTGTATCTCGTTCTTAGGACACGACGGATGAACGATGGTTACCACGCCAATCACCGAGTTGCCCCTGGTGGCATTAACAAGCTCCTCTAGGTTGGACCAACACTCATGAGGAGCACTGGCCCGGGTTGTTGATTAATTACCCACGGGGTTGCAAGGCCCTATGCAGTTTTATTAAGTTGTTTAAGCAAATAGTACCAATGTTGGGTCTTGCCAGACAAGTTTTAATCTCAACCGAATAATCAAGGGGGTCCCCATAACAACCTCGAGCATGTTAGGAGCGCAAAGTACGGAAACATAACACCGGTAACAAGGAACTATGGTGGTAAAAGTGGAACAAAACACCGAGCAAAAGGCCAAGCCTTCCACCATACCAAGATATATATGTGCATTAAATTAAATAGCAGTTAATATTTTGATATAGTCATATATCCATGTTATCACATGGAAACAACCTGCACCTGTAGCTAGAACGCTATAGGAGGGGCTGAGTAGCGGTAACTTAGCCAAACAAGGTTTGCTAGGATGTGGAGGGGTTAGAGGTTGGCATGGCAATGTAGGAGGCTTGACATGAAAGTGGTAGGTAACGCATATGTAACGATAAGAGCGAGACATCTAGCAAAGCAAAAATAGTGTCATGATCCGGGTACGATCTTATTGCCTGTTGGTTCTTCAGAGGGACAAAGAGCGGGGTCCTCGTAGTGGTACTCTCCTGGATCCTCGTACTTAGGTTCAGCACTCGCGTCTACCCAAGATAAACAACAACAATAAACAACCAACCAAGGTGCAATGCACAAACAAGATGATGCATGATTCATTTGAAGTATTTAACATGGCAATCCTAAACTAGTCATGTTACTCATGCAATAGTTGAGTTATTTACAATTCTGGACAGAACCTCATGTTAAGTTGTTTGAACTTGCATGATCATGGAAAATATTCATGCTTCACGCAAAAACGATGCAAATGCATATGTAGAACGTAGGAAACGGAGTTAGGGTTCTCACGCTATGCTCACGACAAGTTACCAAGGCAAAAACAAGACAATGAAGGCCATGGCCTATTCCTTGGCATTCGAGGGTAGCCACTGGTTAGGAAATGAAAAATCCACCAAAATAGGGCCAAATATCATGCAAAACCATGGAGCATAGCTCCCACAAGTCACAAAACACCAACACACACAATTTGTCACAAAACATCAACATAGCAACTTTCACAGCAAATATTTAGAGCTACAGGAAGTTTCCAACCTCAAACAAGGCATTCACAGAAACTACATAACATTCTTATCAAATCATCCAACTACACAAACTGGAAAGGAAGCACATATCAACAATCATGAAGCTCACAAGTTGGCATGATGAAACAGATTCTAGGGACTTGGAGAAAATCACAGTTTTCTGGGATCTGAGTTAGGCTGATAGCAAGCTGACAGAAGAAACTAATAGTGATAGATACCACCTCATGGCATGAAAATTAATATGATGATAGAGGGCAACGTTTACTTCAAAACACTAGCGCTGAGCTTGAGCTAAAACACAACATATCACTAGGTAGCATCCACTCATCATGGCATAAAAATAATAGCAGATTCTCAGACTTAGAATTATTTAGCATGTTGAAATCAGCAACATTTTACTAGCCACTTTGAATCATGGTTCCCACTTATATGCAAGACTAACATGTTAAAAGAAAATACCAAGGCATTCTACTCATGAAGTACTACCACTTCCATGTTGACACAATTATCATAGCATGATTGGGTTAATTGCCATTAAAATGACAAAATGGCACTCTGGGACAAAATGACATTTTTTCCAACTTGCTCAAATGACCAAACCAATTGCACCAATGGATTCATTGGGAAATTCTACCCCAAAATCATATATCATACTCATATAGAAGTTTTTTGTAAAACTCACAACAACATGCTCGAAATTAACATGACATTCCTATAAGCTAAAACTTGCTAATGCCCACACTCAAATATGCTCATGACCTGCTTTGGTAAAATACCAGATATGGAATTACCTATTTAATTCACAATAAAAACATTAAAACAAAATAAAAACAAAGAAGGGATGGTCCCACTTGGCATATTCACCAGGGCCCTCTAGCGGATGACAAGTGGGACGAGGCCCACCTGTCATACACACACTAATACACATCACACATACAACCACACACACCACACACTACACACAGCCACACCAGATCCCTTCATGGACACAACAAATCCACCAAACATCTACACACACGCAGGCACACACACACAACTACACAAGCATATAGGATCCGGGTGTAGCCACACCGGATCCTGGCACACCACACACCAAAACACCCAATGAAAAAAGGGAGGGGGGCGATGAGCCCGCGGGGTTTTGAACTCGGGACCTGCCAGTCGTTTGCCCAGTGCGCTACCACTACGCTATGGCACGACTACTAGCCAAGGGGGAATCCCGCTCCTCATCTACTAACTATGGAGCTAACTGACAAAACTAATGAAGATGACAACGGCGACAACATGACTGCGGTGAAAAATCCAACGACAGCAGGGGCTCTCCAGCGAGGAGGGGACCCGGCGGGAGAAGTGGGAAGCTTGGGGAACCCGTTCCCCTGCTCATCTTGCGACGAGGGGGGCGTAGGCGATGGCGTCAAGGCCATGCCTTGCCCGGTCGGTAATGACTGCGAACACTATGGCGATCCTACACGCTACGCATGGCAACAGGAAGGGGTCGCGGCGATGCTCACCGGGGGGACGACGATGGATCGGCTCGCGAGACGAGGAGGAAGGCAATGACGATGGGCCTTAAACAGAGGAAGAAGAGTTGTGGGAGCACCCTGTCCGAGGCTCCGGCGAGGACGAGGCCGTCGATGAGGGGAATCCCGGCCCCTCCTAGCAACAGGAATGGGCTACGGGGATGGTCCCCGGCCACGACGGCATGCTGGGCGCCGAGGAGGGCCGATGGAGACGCGCAGACGACGGCAAGGAGGACCAACAGAGATCTCTGAACTTCACTCCCTCTCTGAACTTACCTGAGGAGAAGGAAGGGAGAAGAAGGGAGAAGGAGGGAGAAAGGAGGAGCGGCAGCGGCGAGGAGGAAGAGGGGGAAAACCCTAGGGATCCTCGCCCTTATAAAGGGGCAGACCTCAACGTCTGTCAGCTCCTGTCACGGCGTCAGTGTCGAGATGCTCACGTGCACACTCTCTGAACCTAACGGTGAAGGAATGGAGCAGGTATCCGTCCGCTGGTGGGCCGAGGCCGCTCGGGAAGGCTACCTGGTACGCGAGGGGGGAAAAGGCCCAATGCTGCTCTCTCGCTCACACAGGGGAAAACATAGGGGTTTTCTTTTATAAATATCAATAACACAAGAAAAAAACCAGAGAAAAAGAAAAGGATTTTTGTTAAAACAAAATACTTTGACACTGAAATTAATATGCCCTATTTAATAAAAATAAAGGAATGATTTTTAGGACAAGTAAATTTTGCACATATTTACAATAACATGAAATCTGTTGCCTTGTTAATTATATTTAAAAACCAGAAACTTAAAGAACAAACTTTAGGTAAAACATAACATGCACCTAAGGTTATTTAGAAGAGTTGGAACATTATTGCAACATTTGTAAAACACAATAAATATAACAAGTGCAAATTGAATTGAATTGAATAGGGAGAGAAGGAATAGCTTTTGAAATGGGAGGAATAAGAGCAACACTCCACAAAGGCACAAATCCATCACCCACAAATACACCTCACATCACAACACTACACAAACAAAAACAACACTAGTATACAAATGGTATGATGAGCATGATGCATGATGCATGACACGGAAAGGCAATGAAGCAAACTCATAATTCATTCAAGCACATGGCAACATAGGGTTCATGAGAGTTACATGACCATAAATAGCAAGGGGAGAACTTGGGTTGTTACACTTCTTCTGTTGTCCGGGTTGGGAGTTGCAGAATCCGGCATTAACCGCCGTGTCATCGACGTCGTTGCTATTGTGCCAGCATTTGTTCTTATTGTGTTTCGACATTGAGTTGCCATCCTGAGCTTCAGGTGCCACTAGATCTTCAGAATTGTGGTTGCATCTTGCCAGCCAGTTATCTTTGCCCGCACAAAAGCAGGTCATGGGGGAGGTAAGGGTGGACATAGTCCGAGGCTTGTCCTGGCTTAGCTAGCGTGCCAGCCATTCGTCTCGAATATTGTGCTGAAAGGAGGCAATGGCCTCAGCGTTCGGGAAGTCACGATTTGGTTCTTCTTAGTCAAGAACCGATTCCAGAACTGTCGGGTAGACTCGCTGGCCTTATGGACGACGTTACTGAGGTCGGAAGAGTCTGCCAGCGGACATAGGTCCCCTGGAAGTTAGAGCGAAACACGTCTTCCAAGTCTTCCTAGCATTCTGTGGAGTTTTCGGGGAGGTTGTTTAACAGTGTCGAGCTGGCCCCTTAAGCTTAAGAGGTAAGTATTTGATGGCATGAAGATCATCTCCTAGTGCCATATGGATATGAAGGAGGAAGTCCTCGATCCATCCATGGTTTAACCAGTGCCGAGCTGGCCCCTTAAGCTTAAGTGGTCCCGTCATATTGTTCTATATTTATGGGTTTAAACCCTTCGGGGAAGTGATGCCGCATTACTTCATTTGTGAAGCACAGTGGGTGAGTGGCGCCTTTGACACGAGCTATGTCCCGCCTGTGCTCGGCGTGTGTATGGCGTCGGTTGCATTCCCGGCCTCTATGGGTTTGGTCAAACCATGGTCAATACTCTCCCCGTCTGTTCAGTGAGTAATCTCTAGATCCGTAGATGAATCGTGTACGGCCTGATATATGATTCAAGTTGTCGCGCCGGTCGAACCTATCATTGGGCTCGAATGCCTCCTTACCCTATATTCGGGGCCTCACAGGTACGTAACCGGTTTCTTTGGCCGCTCTGTCATGCCCACGAGGAGGGCAGTCCAGCTTGTCATATGGGGTATGGTGCGGAGAAGGAGTGTTAGTGAGCTCATCGTCGAATTGCGGCAGCAACCTTCTCCGAGGGTAGCTTTTGGGCAGGTTTGACAGACCAGTGCCGTATACTTCCTCGGCTAAGAGGACTTTCGTCCATCGATCAATGAGGTCGGCCTGTTCGGCTCCAAGTTGCCGCTCTTTGGCCGTTAGGCTGCAAGCTATTGCTATGAGCTACTGCTTGATTTCTTCCTGATCCTCGAGGTTATCAAGGATGTACAAGTCACCGGCTTCTCATAAGTCTTCCTCCTCAGCCGGGGGAAGGTAATCGTCGCCTTAGGGGTCATTGACGGTATCAGGGTCGTTCTGGTCTGTAGGTTCTTCTAGACCCTCGAACGGGTGCTCAGAGATATCGGGATTGCCATGATCGGGGGGTATTACCATCCCCATTGCTGATAATAACCTTTCTTCCCTTTTTTCTTTTGGACCGCTTATGCGATTTCCGGCGCCTTGATGCAGCATCGCCTGATTTGTTGCCATCATTGTGAGGCGTATTATCGTCATTGCTGGCAGGGGTATCCACCATGTAGACGTCGTATGTAGAATTGGCAGTCCAACTCCCGGTGTTAACGTGGGTGGGAGAATGGTCCTCTTCATCTATGTACTCTACCTCTTCGCTGGCATAGTCTAGCACGTCGGTTAAGTCTTCGACGGTGGCTATCAAGTGGGTCGTGGGTGGGTCAAAAAATCCGTCCCTGCCCAAACTGTAACTGGGCCGGGCATAGATTGGGGCTGGATCTTCGGTTATCCTCATCAACGAGAATTGCTCCAAGGCCTCGTCGACCGTTGTCGGCCTGATCGGATCCATCTATTTGGAACTCGTGGAGTTAACCCCCATGAAGACCACCCATGGGGATTGTTCGGAAGGGACACATGTCCGGTCATATGGCTTGATGGCCAGATCAGGATGAGTGATCAGATTGCCGCCATGGGCGACCCCATTGGTATGTCCGAAGAAGGGGCCCGAGGTTAAAGCCTTAGAGTCCTTAGGGGCTACGGGCTAAGCTGTGAGCAGATTAGTGACAAGTCGCCACGAGAGTCGATGGAAAACTCTAAGTTTCTGAATCTGACCTCTTGATCAGGGGCGAAGCTCTCAACACGGCCTAGATGGCCGGCGGAATCAGCATGCAGCACAACGCTGCCGAAAGCGAAGATCTGCCCGGGGACGAAAACGTCCATGTTGTGGACCTCTTCGTAGACGACAAGGCAAGGCGTCGGTTCCATCTCGCTTACAGAGGAACTCTCAATGAAAGCACCAATGTCGGTGTCAAAACTGGCGGATCTCGGGTAGGGGGGCTCAAACTGTAAGACTAGGATCGATGATAACAGGACATGAAGGGGACACGACTTTACCCAGGTTCGGGCCGTACGATGGAGGGAATACCCTAGGACAACATGTGTGTGCATCATATTTCAATTTTTGCATCAAATTGAAATGGGTATCAAAAGAAACCCCAAACAATTCATTTGAATCAAACCAACCTAATGATTGTGAAAAATCAACAAATCCAAAATGCCCATATAAAATGTCCCCTATGTCTCATAAATGTGGACATGATTATACAAGGGGTGATTTAAAATGTTTGAATAGTTATAGTATTTCAAAAATAAATAATAAAGCTTCTGAAAATGCCAAATAAAGCATTATCATTATTTCAGATTTTCAAATATCCTAAAACTTTTTACATAAGTTTGAAATATTCAAACTTAATGCTATAAAATAAACTAATGTCAGAAGAATAGGAAACAAATAAAAAGGGGAAAAGCAAAAAACCCACCTAGGCCTTACCTGTGAAGAAGAGGCCTAGCCCATGGGGGCCAGCAGCGTCTTCTTCCTCCTGCGAGGAGGAGAAGCACCTGCGTGCCTCCACCGTAGCCGGTCGTGGCCATGCGCCCGACCACCTCCTCCCTACCTGCTTGCTGCTGGCCTCGCCTAGGCGTGCCATGATGCCTCCTACCGCTCTCTCCCCCTCATTCCCCTCCCTCTCCCCTGCGCTCTCCCCTCTCCTCTGCCCGAGCGCTGCCGTCGTTGCCGCCCGCTGAACCGCGGATACCATAGTTGTGTCGCCTGTCCGAGCTGCCTCTGTAGCGACCCGACCTGAAAGGTCAAGTCTCCGGTGTTTCCGTACCATCCCAAGATCATGCTGGTACACACACGGTACATCAATGTATATATCAAAGGGAAATCACACAGCATTATATTAATCGAAATCTCATATCGAGTCCTTTATTACAATAAATATTACAATAAAGTGGCCAAAGGCCAACTCATGAGAATATCTAAATCTTGCGGAAGCGTTGACGGTAGATGAGTCCATCCGACTCCAAGGGCATCTCACTGAGCATAGAACGCGTCCTCACTCCTGGTCGGAAAAATACTCTGCAACATGATACGTTGCAGCCGTGTAGGTCAGCATATGGAATATGCCGGCAAAGTCACAAGAGAGGGGTGAAAATAATCAGCTAGTCTATATGCTTATATGGCAGGTGGTGGTGTAAGTTTTTGCGTAAAGCCAAGTTTTTCCTACATCAAGAGAGGGGCTAAGCAAAATATTACTAAGTTGGTTGATTAATGAGATGGTTCCACCAACCAATTCTCATACCCAAAATTGTTAATACCCACATCATCATATTAATTGTGTTGAGAGTTCCGGAAGTTTCAATTCCTTTGGCTCAAGTCGTCCATGACCGTGGACACGGCTAATCGATTAGGTTTAAGTACTCTTCAGAGTTTTGCACACGTTCCCCACAAGATTTGGTCGCCTCCGTTTGATTTCTCGCACTTCAGGGTGTTTGAGAAACGGATGACCAAAACATGGTCTTCCAAAGGGTTTCCCTGCGACTCTGTCGGTGCCCATCCTTTCCTACCGTTCTTCTACCTCTCGTAGCACCGCCTGTCCAGGGTCACCACGATATCCAACCAAGCCAGAGCCCATAATGACTTGTGGCTGTGCAGGTAAGCCTTGGGTTTTGAAGCACCCATCCTTCTCTTTGTGCCTGGGTGGATCTTTCCGCGTGAATACTGGCCATCTCCAGCATCACCTAGGCAAATCCACTGGTTTCTCCAGGGTGCCGTTCAACCATCATCCACCCAGAGGTATGTTGAAAACTCAGAGTCTTGAATCTTGATCATTATGTAGGTCTTGAAATTATTAACTCTCTCAACTCTCATGAATCACACAACCAACCCCGTCTACTAATAGCATAGCAAAAGGTAAAACAACGTTTCCCGGGGCCAATGTGTCAAAGAGGTTGAGGGGGGGTACCTACCACATGATACTACTACAATATAACCCAGTTTCCAACTAACCTATCTTGCATACAATTGGGGAGATGGTATAACTAATGCATATAAAACATGGGTAAAAATATGATCAAAGTGACTTGCCTGATTGATGATCTTCGTACGTGAGTGACTCTAAGTAACAAGCTTCGCACTCCAGATAATCTAACGAAGCAAACAAGCACTCTATAAGCATACAACAGAAAATTGTAACTCACAAACATCAACCAAGAACTAGTAAACAATCAGGACAAAACAATGCACAAATCTCAAGTAAGAAAACACACAAAGTTTTGTTTTCAAAAGGTGAGGAATGAAAACACTACTGACATAATGAAACCATTTGTAATAACAAAACAATTGTTGTCACCAAGGAAACAATAGAATATTTTATTAATAAACAGAATAAAATCAATTTAAGTTTGTTGGGAAAAGTTTAGTAAAGTTTATACAAGTTTGTGATAAACACTATATGAATCAACTATAGTTATATTAACAAAAGAATGAAAAACTAAACTTATTATTATTTGTAAAACATGTTCTTAACAGAAAATAATTTACAATTATATCTGTCTTAGAAAACAGAATTAAAATATACAAAACTTTGTTTGAAAACAAAACTATTACTAGTTAGTTGTTTTAATCAAATTATGCCTATTCGAAAAGAAGTTGTGATTCCTATGTTAAATAAAATTAAACTAAGCAAATTTATATTTTTATTATAAGTGAGTGAAAACACTAAATGTTTACTAACAGAACCTAATAAACAAATAAAACCAAATTCTAAAATCAAACTAATTAAAATTAAGTATATAAAACTATATTGTAATACTAAGCAGATTCTGTTTATAGCTAAAACACAAATCAAATATATTCTAAAAATCCTCAAACTAAACATGAAGGTAGTCCTAACTAATACCAAACAGTAGCAAAAAGATTCATGTCAAAATCTATTTTCAAACTCTAGTTATTCAGATTTGAAGATTTTAAGCAAATTTGATTAAATTCAAATTTTATAGTTCAAATTTCAAATTTAAAAGTACAGGGTGAAACTAAATGAAAAAGGTGAGCTATTGCAAAAAGAATCAACTCCAAACACCAAATAGATTAAAAGATATAAGCAAAACAATTTTTAAAACATTCTGTTAATTAAAACAAAAACTGAAAAAGGAAAATGATTTGCGACGGTCAGGGGGCTACGTGGCGCTGTCCGATTGGCTAAGGGGTGTGTGTGCTCGAGGATTTCAGGCGGGCGACCGATCGGTAGTGGGTACCGGTTCGGAATTATTTCCGATCTAATCTCACGCGTTGATTTCTGGATCCGAGGGTTGGGAGAGCTCACAGTGTTAAGAGTCGTCGGCGTCGGGGTTCTCCGGCGAGTCCGGTAGCGGCGAATGCGACGGCGAGGCGCTCCGGTGGTCGGGGAAGACGGGGAAGTGGTCCGGGCGACGGCGACGGTTCTCCGGAGTCGATTGGTGGCAATGGTGGGGCGAACGGTGGACGGAGACGGTGGCTACGCTCGACGGCGAGATTCGGTGGTGGCGCTACTCCGGCGAGCAATTGCGCGGTCTCCTCGGCGAGAGAGAGAGAGGGGGCTTGGGGGGAAATGGATGCGGGGAAGCAGCGCCCTTATATAGATGCTCGGGGGTGCGGAGGAGGAGAGAGAGGAGAGATCCGGTAAGGGGGAAACGGTCGGCGAGTCGGGTCCGGCGCGCGCGGGGAAGGAGAAGACGACCGTTTCGGGGCAACGGTCGGTCGGGTGGGGTCCAGTTGCAGTGAGAGAGAGGGAAGTGAATGCGCTCGGTCGGCCGACCGGTAACGGTCTCGGCTTTTAAAGCCGGTGGGCCGGCCCGTTAAATACCGGAAACGGTTATCGTTTCTTTTTAATAAAATTCCAGAGACATTCAAAAGCTTTTAAAGCATTCAAATCGTCTCTAAATATAGGGGTATTATGTATCAAAATTAACAAAGTAATAAATGCTATTTAATGAACATTTCTATTCTGTCATTTGAGCACTTTGAAAAAAATAATATTTTCAGAAATTGCCTAATTGTTTTTAAACCCTTTTTGCAAATATTTCAAAATAACCCCTGGTTATTTTTGTTCAAATAAACCACCAATTAGTCCCTGGTGTGGAGTGTAATGTTCCTCCTCTCTTATTTGAACTTTTAACCAAAATTTCAAATAGGTGAAAACAACTTAGGGAAAAGTAGAAAGAGCTTTCTGAAATCCAGAAGAGACATTTCAACAAACACATACATACAAGCAATGATGCTGCTAGATGCATAGCTATAATCATAACATTCCAAAATGAAATTTTGGGATGTTACAAACCTACCCACCTTAAAATGAATCTCGCCCTCGAGATTTGGGTTGGCTAGAAAATAGGTGCGGGTGGTCTCTATGAAGATCTTCTTCGCGTTCCCAGGTGGCTTCTTCCTCGGTGTGATGACTCCACAAAACCTTACAGAACTTGATAATCTTGCTGCGGGTAACTCGGTTGGATGTCTCGAGGATTCTGACAGGCTTTTCCTCGTAGGTCAGATCATTGTCAAGTTGTATGGCCTCTAGGGGCACGGTGTCTCGAAAAGGGATGTCAGCCATCTCAGCATGACATTTCTTCAGCTGGGACACATGGAACACATTATGAACTTCGGATAATCCTTCCGGCAATTCCAGTTTGTATGCAACTTCGCCTCTATGTTCAAGAATGTTGTAGGGGCCTATGAATCTGGGTGCTAATTTTCCTTTAACACCAAATCTCTTGATTCCTCGAAGCGGGGATACACGAAGATATGCTCTGTCTCCCACTTCATATGTCACTTGTTTACATTTGCTGTCAGCATAACTCTTCTGTCGAGATTGAGCTATCTTGAGTCTGTCACGAATCAACTTGACTTTCTCTTTAGAATCTCGGATAAGGTCGGGACCACAAAGTTGTCGGTCTCCAACACCATCCCACGTCAGTGGTGTTCTGCATCTCCTTCCGTACAAAGCTTCGAAAGGGGCCATCTTTAGACTGGTCTGATAACTATTGTTGTATGAGAATTCTGCGTAAGGCAAGTTATCGTCCCAACTAGAACCATAGTCTAGCGCACAAGCTCTCAACATGTCTTCCAGAATCTGGTTGACTCTCTCAGTCTGTCCATCTGTCTGCGGATGAAAGGTTGTACTGAACTCTAGCCTTGTACCCAAAGTTTCATGTAACTGATGCCAAAACATTGAGGTAAATTGTGTTCCTCTATCTGACACGATACTCCTCGGAACTCCATGTAAACATACGATCCTGGTCATATATATCTTGGCTAGCTTAGCACTGGTATAGGTGGTTTTCACTGGAATGAAGTGAGCTACCTTGGTCAAGCGATCTACCACTACCCAGATGGATTCATAACCTGAACGGGTCCTGGGTAATCCTGTGATGAAATCCATACCAAGCTTTTCCCATTTCCACTCGGGTATCAGCAAAGGTTGGAGTAACCCTGCTGGTTTCTGATGTTCTGCCTTTACTCGCTGACAAACATCACATATTGCAACATGTTCCGCAATATCTTTCTTCATATCTTTCCACCAATAACTTTCTTTTAAATCGAGATACATCTTGGTATTGCCTGGGTGTATCGAGTAAGGTGAATCGTGGGCTTCCTGAAGTATCAACTTCCTGAGCTCTGGGTCATTGGGCACATAGATTCGGTTCTCAAACCACAAAGTTCCGTGTTCATCCTCACGAAAACCTTTAGCTTTACCATCTTCCATTCTCTGCTTTATCTCAGCTATCTCCTTGTCCGATTTCTGGGCTTCATGAATTCTTTCGGTCAAGGTGGACTAGATCTCTAGTGTACCAACATATCCTCTTGGAACTATCTCTAGCTTGAGCTCTCTGAGATCATCGGCTAACTCTTGGGGTAATCCTCTAGCTGTGAGTGTGTTCACATAAGTTTTCCGACTCAAGGCATCGGCTACAACATTAGCCTTACCTGGATGGTAATGTAATCTCATGTCATAGTCCTTGATTAACTCTAACCATCTCCTCTGTCTGAGGTTCAACTCTTTCTGCGTGAAGATATACTTCAGACTCTTATGGTCGGTGTAAACATCACAACTGTTTCCGATAAGAAAATGTCTCCAGGTCTTGAGTGCGTGCACTACGGCTGCTAGTTCCAAATCATGCGTGGCATAATTGAACTCATGAGGTCGTAGTTGTCTGGATGCATAAGCTACAACCTTTCCATCTTGCATGAGTACTCCTCCAAGTCCTTGACGTGAAGCATCACAATAAACCTGGAAATCCTTCCGAATATCGGGCAAGATCAACACTGGGGCTGTGACCAAACGTTCCTTTAACTCCTGGAAACTGGCTTCACATTCCTCAGTCCAAATATACTTAGATTCTTTCTTCAACAACTCTATCATGGGCTTGGCAATCTTTGAGAAATTCTCAATGAATCTCCGGTAATATCCGGCAAGTTCGAGGAAACTGCGGATCTCCTTAACTGAGGTAGGGGACTTCCACTTGGTGACGGCTTCAACCTTAGCAGGGTCCACTGCTATTCCATCTCCGGAAATAACATGTCCAAGGAATCCGACTTCCGTCAGCCAAAATTCACATTTGCTGAACTTGGCATATAGTTGATGCTCTCTCAGCTTCTCCAGAACTAAACGCAAATGTTCCTTATGCTCTTCCTCGTTCTTGGAGAATATCAGAATGTCATCGATGAACACCACAACAAACTTGTCTAGGTATTTCATGAATACTTTGTTCATCAAATTCATGAAGTAGGCAGGAGCATTAGTCAATCCAAAAGACATGACCGTATACTCATACAAGCCATACCTCGTGGTGAAAGCTGTTTTGGGTATATCCTGTTCACGAATTTTCAACTGGTGATACCCTGATCGAAGATCGATCTTGGAGAATACTTTGGCTCCTACTAGCTAATCAAACAAATCATTAATCATCGGCAGAGGGTACTTGTTCTTGATAGTCACCTCGTTCAAGGCACGATAATCGACTACCATTCTCAAGGTTTTATCCTTCTTCTCCACCAAAAGAACTGGGGCTCCCCAAGGTGAAGAACTTGGGCGAATATAACCTTTGTCCAATAACTCCTTAATTTGCTTCTTGATTTCCAACAGATCATTTGCGGGCATCCGATAGGGTCTCTTGGAAATTGGTGTTGTCCCTGGCTGTAGCTCTATTAGGAACTCAATTTCCCTGTCTGGTGGCATTCCTGGTAATTCTTCCGGAAATACATCCAGATAATCTTTTACCACAAGTACTTCCTCCTGAACAACTCCTGTGAGGGCATTTAACCTAACACTCATACGTGTGCGTTGGGATACATACTTAATCCTCTTGTTCTCCGGGGTGGTGAGTGAAACAGACTTGCTAGGGCAATCAAGATTACCTTCATACTTGGTCATCCAATCCATGCCTAGGACTACATCCAATCCTTCTGACTCTAAGACGATGAGGTCGGTGGGAAAAACATGATTTCCTATATTGAGTTTCAAGGCATGGCATCCTATCCCTGCAATCATCATACCTCCTGGGGAACTGACCTTAATGGGCTGACTAAGGGTTTTGGTGGGCAAACCATACTTATCCACAACTACCCTTGATATGAATGAATGAGTTGCACCGGAATCAAAAAGTACTGTAACCGAACGTGAATGCAATAAAAACTTACCAACCACAGTCTCGGGTTGATCATAGACTTCTTCCACGTCGAGGTGATTCACCTGGGCACGAGGAAAAGGGTTTGGCTTCTTGGCTGCGGAGTTGCCGTTGTTGTTGCCGTTTCCACTGCCTTGCTTGCTCTGGGGACACTCAGTAGCATAGTGCCCTGTCTTCTGGCACTTGAAACAGGTGATGTGACTCAGATCCTTCTAAGTAGGAACTTGACGGTGCTGGTTGTGGTTCCCAATCCCATTGTCACTCTTGAAGTTACCATGGTTGGGACGGTTGTTCCCATTTCCTTCATGATGGTGGCCTCCATGGTTGTGCACAACATGAGTGTGCCTTCCAAACTTACCGGTACCTGATCCGGTATTTCCTGAGTACGGGGAGTAGTGAGCCTTCTGATGAGCTCCAGAGTTGAACTTCCCCTGAGTGTACTTCCTCTTGCGGTTCTCAATCTGCTCCTGTTTACCTTCCAGAATAAGTGCCTTATCCACCAGCTCTTGGTAGTTGTTGAAATTAGCCACTACCAGCTGCATGCTCAACTCATCGTTGAGTCCTTCCAGAAATTTCTCTTGCTTGGCCGCATCATCGGCCACATCTCCTGGGGCATAACGGGCCAACATGCTGAACTCTTCCACATATTGGGCCACAGAGCGATTAGCCTGGCGCAAGTTGCGAAACTCGCGCTTGTTTAGACTCATGGCTCCAGCTGAAACATGAGCGGTGCGGAAAGCAAGCTTGAACTGCTCCCAAGTCACATCTGCAATAGGATAAGTGGTGGTGTAGTTCTCCCACCATGAAGCTGCTGGTCCTTCCAGTTGATGTGCGGCAAATCGCACCTTCTCAGCGTCAGTGCATCCAGCGGTGACAAGTTCTCTCTCCACCTTACGGAGCCAATCATCTGCCACAATGGGCTCAGTGCTGCTGGAGAAAATTGGAGGGTTCAACCTCAGAAAACGGGTGAGATTGTCAGTCTGGGGTGGATGGTGGTTGTGGTTATTGTTGTTCTGATTGTTGGTCTGATTCTGAATCAATAGTTGCATCAGTGCATTCTGCTGCTGAAGAAGTTGTGTGAGTTCCGGCGGAAAAGTGAAGTCGGTCTCACGTCGTGGAGGCATCTTGCTGTTTTCAGAGGGATGAGAATTAGAATAGAACAAAGGTCTAGAAGAAATCACTACCCATATGCAATGCAACAAACATATCACACCAAACACTCATTCATTTATTCAATCAATGTCAAACATCGGGAATACAAATCTCAAACAACTAAGCATCGACCTACGCTTTAACGACGAAAATAAAAGATACATTGGAGGGCATAACTAAGGTTCTCCTCAGAAGTGCATAGTCGTAGGTTCTCCGGTGGTGCTTTCCTCATAGTCTTCATCGTCGCTGATGAAGGGTGCCATGTCTCCTTTGGGGTGAAGGTTTTCCCCCATGTCTAGCTGCTCCTCCAGAGTTGCAATGCGTGCATTCTGCTCATCAATCCTCTCTAGCAAGTCCTTCACTTCATGCTCGTGTTCATAGTTGGCCTCTCGTAGATCAGCTTCAAGGTCCAGCTCGCGGTTCCTCAGATTCTTGATTGTCTTCGTATCAGCACGAACTCGAAGCTCCAGAGTCCTGATGTGAGTCTCCAGGGTCTGGATATAGGAAATAGTGGTGTCTGCAGTGGGAGGGGTTATGATGTTTCCATGAGCATCTCTGCGGCAAACCATGCTGAGTCCTGGTGAAATGGTTCCACCTCTGTATTCCTCCTGGATACGTCCAAGGGCACGATGAATGGCCATGTCTCTTCCAAGTATCCAACTGGGTGCCACGAACTTGAGATCTATGGGTTCCTTCCGATTCCCAAAAGTCTTCCCTGGGATATGCACCTCGATCCTGTAGCGTCCATCTTGGGGAAATGACATGATAGGAATCCCGGTGATGCTCGGCAAAGCAATCCTTACGTCCTTGGCGATCCTCATCAGCTCCTTACCAAAGGGCATCGTTGCGTCAGGCTGGCAAAACTCCGTGATCAACACTGGTATGAAGGTGGTCATCTATCAATTTTGAAATAATCGGAGAGGAGTCAGAAACGAATAGATGAGAGTATAAGATATTTAAAGACAAAGAGAAACAATCCTAAGGCTTTCCAATCCTAGAGGTTACGTCCTACGGTCAACGTGTGCTCTGATACCATTTCTGTAGCGACCCGACCTGAAAGGTCAAGTCTCCGGTGTTTCCGTACCATCCCAAGATCATGCTGGTACACACACGGTACATCAATGTATATATCAAAGGGAAATCACACAACATTATATTAATCGAAATCTCATATCGAGTCCTTTATTACAATAAATATTACAATAAAGTGGCCAAAGGCCAACTCATGAGAATATCTAAATCTTGCGGAAGCGTCGCCGGTAGATGAGTCCATCCGACTCCAAGGGCATCTCACTGAGCATAGAACGCGTCCTCACTCCTGGTCGGAAAAATACTCTGCAACATGATACGTTGCAGCCGTGTAGGTCAGCATATGGAATATGCCGGCAAAGTCACAAGAGAGTGGTGAAAATAATCAGCTAGTCTATATGCTTATATGGCAGGTGGTGGTGTAAGTTTTTGCGTAAAGCCAAGTTTTTCCTACATCAAGAGAGGGGCTAAGCAAAATATTACTAAGTTGGTTGATTAATGAGATGGTTCCACCAACCAATTCTCATACCCAAAATTGTTAATACCCACATCATCATATTAATTGTGTTGAGAGTTCCGGAAGTTTCAATTCCTTTGGCTCAAGTCGTCCATGACCGTGGACACGGCTAATCGATTAGGTTTAAGTACTCTTCAGAGTTTTGCACACGTTCCCCACAAGATTTGGTCGCCTCCGTTTGATTTCTCACACTTCAGGGTGTTTGAGAAACGGATGACCAAAACATGGTCTTCCAAAGGGTTTCCCTACGACTCTGTCGGTGCCCATCCTTTCCTACCGTTCTTCTACCTCTCGTAGCACCGCCTGTCCAGGGTCACCACGATATCCAACCAAGCCAGAGCCCATAATGACTTGTGGCTGTGCAGGTAAGCCTTGGGTTTTGAAGCACCCATCCTTCTCTTTGTGCCTGGGTGGATCTTTCCGCGTGAATACTGGCCATCTCCAGCATCACCTAGGCAAATCCACTGGTTTCTCCAGGGTGCTGTTCAACCATCATCCACCCAGAGGTATGTTGAAAACTCGGAGTCTTGAATCTTGATCATTATGTAGGTCTTGAAATTATTAACTCTCTCAACTCTCATGAATCACACAACCAACCCCGTCTACTAATAGCATAGCAAAAGGTAAAACAACGTTTCCCGGGGCCAATGTGTCAAAGAGGTTGAGGGGGGGTACCTACCACATGATACTACTACAATGTAACCCAGTTTCCAACTAACCTATCTTGCATAAAATTGGGGAGATGGTATAACTAATGCATATAAAACATAGGTAAAAATATGATCAAAGTGACTTGCCTGATTGATGATCTTCGTACGTGAGTGACTCTAAGTAACAAGCTTCGCACTCCGGATAATCTAACGAAGCAAACAAGCACTCTATAAGCATACAACAGAAAATTGTAACTCACAAACATCAACCAAGAACTAGTAAACAATCAGGACAAAACAATGCACAAATCTCAAGTAAGAAAACACACAAAGTTTTGTTTTCAAAAGGTGAGGAATGAAAACACTACTGACATAATGAAACCATTTGTAATAACAAAACAATTGTTGTGAGCAAGGAAACAATAGAATATTTTATTAATAAACAGAATAAAATCAATTTAAGTTTGTTGGGAAAAGTTTAGTAAAGTTTATACAAGTTTGTGATAAACACTATATGAATCAACTATAGTTATATTAACAAAAGAATGAAAAACTAAACTTATTATTTATTTGTAAAACATGTTCTTAACAGAAAATAATTTACAATTAAATCTGTCTTAGAAAACAGAATTAAAATATACAAAACTTTGTTTGAAAACAAAACTATTACTAGTTAGTTGTTTTAATCAAATTATGCCTATTTGAAAAGAAGTTGTGATTCCTATGTTAAATAAAATTAAACTAAGCAAATTTATATTTTTATTATAAGTGAGTGAAAACACTAAATGTTTACTAACAGAACCTAATAAACAAATAAAACCAAATTCTAAAATCAAACTAATTAAAATTAAGTATATAAAACTATATTGTAATACTAAGCAGATTCTGTTTATAGCTAAAACACAAATCAAATATATTCTAAAAATCCTCAAACTAAACATGAAGGTAGTCCTAACTAATACCAAACAGTAGCAAAAAGATTCATGTCAAAATTTATTTTCAAACTCTAGTTATTCAGATTTGAAGATTTTAAGCAAATTTGATTAAATTCAAATTTTATAGTTCAAATTTGAAATTTAAAAGTACAGGGTGAAACTACATGAAAAAGGTGAGCTATTGCAAAAAGAATCAACTCCAAACACCAAATAGATTAAAAGATATAAGCAAAACAATTTTTAAAACATTCTGTTAATTAAAACAAAAACTGAAAAAGGAAAATGATTTGCGACAGTCAGGGGGCTACGTGGCGCTGTCCGCTTGGCTAAGGGGTGTGTGTGCTCGAGGATTTCGGGCGGGAGACCGATCGGTAGTGGGTACCAGTTCGGAATTATTTCCGATCTAATCTCACGCGTTGATTTCTGGATCCGAGGGTTGGGAGAGCTCACAGTGTTAAGAGTCGCCAGCGTCGGGGTTCTCCGGCGAGTCCGGTAGCGGCGAATGCGACGGCGAGGCGCTCCGATGGTCGGGGAAGACGGGGAAGTGGTCCGGGCGACAGCGACGGTTCTCCGGAGTCGATTGGTGGTAATGGTGGGGCGAACGGTGGACGGAGACGGTGGTTACGCTCGAAGGCGAGATTCGGTGGTGGCGCTACTCCGGCGAGCAATTGCGCGGTCTCCTCGGCGAGAGAGAGAGGGGGCTTGGGGGGAAATGGATGCGGGGAAGCAGCGCCCTTATATAGATGCTCGGGGGTGCGGAGGAGGAGAGAGAGGAGAGATCCGGTAAGGGGGAAACGGTCGGCGAATCGGGTCCGGCGCGCGCGGGGAAGGAGAAGACGACCGTTTCGGGGAAACGGTCGGTCGGGTGGGGTCCAGTTGCAGTGAGAGAGAGGGAAGTGAATGCGCTCGGTCGGCCGACCGGTAACGGTCTCGGCTTTTAAAGCCGGTGGGCCGGCCCGTTAAATACCGGAAACGGTTACCGTTTCTTTTTAATAAAATTCCAGAGACATTCAAAAGCTTTTAAAGCATTCAAATCGTCTCTAAATATAGGGGTATTATATATCAAAATTAACAGAATAATAAATTCTATTTAATGAACATTTCTGTTCTGTCATTTGAACACTTTGAAAAAATAATATTTTCAGAAATTGCCTAATTGTTTTTAAAGCCTTTTTGCAAATATTTTCAAAATAACCCCTGGTTATTTTTGTTCAAATAAACCACCAATTAGTCCCTGGTGTGGAGTGTCATGTTCCTCCTCTCTTATTTGAACTTTTAACCAAAATTTCAAATAGGTGAAAACAACTTAGGGAAAAGTAGAAAGAGCTTTCTGAAATCCAGAAGAGACATTTCAACAAACACATACATACAAGCAATGATGCTGCTAGATGCATAGCTATAATCATAACATTCCAAAATGAAATTTTGGGATGTTACAGCCTCCGAGCTCCGCCGTGACCCCCTCGACCTTCAAGTGGAGCCAGAAGCCTTCGGGAGTTCCTCGAAGCCATCCCGCTGCTGTCTTCCCCGCTTCCAGCCGCCTCTCCCTGTCGTTGATTCGCCAACTACCTGTCGTCCATGAGCCTGCTGAGCCCTCCTGCAGCCCCTTATGAGCTCGCTGTCCCTCTCCCCCACTCCCTTTGGTTCTTCCCGCTCTCTAGCGGACCTCCCCGTCATGGCCGTACGGGCGCCGTTGCAGAATAGCTCGCTGGCGAGCCCTCCGGCGACGTCGAGCCCCCAGACTAGCCCCACTCGATGCGGTCGAGCACGGGCTCCCTTCTAGCGCCTTCGGCACGTGAATCCGAGCCCCCTAGTGTGGTTTCGACCAACTCCGGTGGTCCTTCACCGCGGGTTTGGTCGCCGTCGGCCCCGCTCTGGTGGGCGCCGATGTGGCCGGCCGGTTAGTGCTAACCAGCCCGGCTAATTAAGCCGTTAGCACAGACAACGGGCCCCGTAGAGGGTCAAACCTATGGTCAGCGTGGAGAATTAGCCCCTGACGCTAACTCGAGGGACCCACCCTGTTAGGTTTGACCTGGCTCAGTCAGCCGACTGCTAACGCATTGCTGACATAGTGCTGATGCAATAAAGGAATTTCTGATTTAAATCAATTCCAGAAAATAGTTAAAACTTAGAAAATTCATAGAAATTAATCTATAACTCAGATTCAAATAATTTATATAAGAAATTTTATTAGAAAAATCCAATGAATACAATGGTGCTGCTATCATGCATGTTAGAGCAACCTATGTAGGTGAACACTGACATTTAGTAATAGGTCGATATATGGAATATCAAATGGAGAATGACTTTGAACCTATATTCAAATCCACTCCATCCAACTCGAATAATAGTTGCATTAGCTCATCCATTAAAGTTGCCATGTCATGATCATGAATGATATTGTTGCACTTGTCGTGTATTGATTGCTATTTATCTGCATTGCGGTAGGCCCTACGTCTGAGGATACCTTCGAGTATTCCAACGAAGGAGAAAACCTTCCCGCTACCCAGCAAGGCAAGAAAACCCTTTGATCATTCTGATAACATCCCACTGTCTCGCTCCTGCTCTTATTTATTGCATTAGGACAAACCTTCACTTGTCTATCATACATGGTAGATGAACCCATTCCTTTGCATGACCTGTCATTGTCACAGTAAATAGCTAAACCTTGTAGCCTAGCATAGCTCGTAGATGCTTGTGCCATGATGTGCTTTGCTTACTTTGCCTGCTATGCATGCTATGCTTAGAGTTGTGCCATGTTGTTCTGATGTGATAAGCTATGATGAACCCGATTTGATAAAGGTAGCGATGAGAGGCTATGAAAGGAGTACATAGCGGATTGTCTCATTGGGACCGTTCTTAGGAACTGAGTTCCGTGTTTGTGATCCAAGACTAGCTACTACCACACATTGGGTTCCGGTAACTCGATCCCTGTCGACTTATCAGTCGCTTAGTCCTTTGTCCTGGGGTTGCAAGTAGTTTCTGATGTTTATAGCATGACGGAGGCCGTGCGTAGCACTGCCCTAGGGGTGGGTGACGACGCGGTAGGCAGTGGCACGGTGTACTCGGGGTCACCCAGATGGTGGGCTTGGGAACCCTGCGCACATCATTTGGGGCCGTAGTGGAAACTTCGGCCGGACTTCCGTGCGGGTTCAGTCTGAAATTGGCGGTAGCCTAGACTAGAGGTCTTGTGTGATTGACGGTCATAGTTGACTCCCTCGCTGGGCTTCCGCTTGAAGTTTGCCGAGGTGCATGGTTTTATGAGCACACAGTGATAAGTGGCGAGAGCGTGTGTGAAGAAGTACACCCCTATAGGGTATGAAACTATTCGAATAGCCGCGTCCTCAGATATGGACAACTTGGAGAACTTATATTGTTCATATACAAATTAATGGATACTCATAAAAATATCAAAACAAGTGTGAGTACCATGGATGGCACTCTCGTAGGAGACGAAAGTGAATCCATGGTGGTGTATTATTGTGGAGTTAGAGGACTCGTGTGCGATATCTGAAATTTAACCAAAGAGATAAAATTGTGTAGTATAGGTTAGCCATGAGTCAAAGCTGGTATTGCTGCATAAACTCCACCACTCCCCTTGTTGATACATGAGCATAATTAGTCTAGGTCTGCTTTAAAGACTTGCTGAGTACGTTTGCACTCACGTTTTCTTAATGAATGTTGCAGATGAGACTCAGGACCCATCAGGTTGGTTCTATCTAGATGTCGGCGATGCCGAATAGCTGGTGTCCCAGTTACGACCTTATGCCCTGTGGCGGGCTGTAGATAGTCAGGCCATGTGCCTTTTTACCCTTTCAACTGTGTGTACTCGGACAGCTTTATGATTCCGCTTGGTTTGTATGAACTTGCTTGTATGAATTGAGTGTCGGGTCATGTGACCCCTACCTGTAAGAACATATTATGAAAGTCTCATCTGAGCCTCTTAAATAAAAGTTGTGTTGATGTATGGTTATATTGTGATGCCATAGTTGTATCTATGCATATCGGGCATGTCATGCATACGTGTGACGTGCAAAGGTATGTATGGGATTCGACACCTAGTCATGTGCCTTTAGTAGTACTCCTTACGGGAAACTGCCTATTTGTGCTTCCACCGAGCCTTGGTAGCTTGCTATTGCTCCGGACACATTGATTGACCGACATGTATCCTTCTTTGTTGTTGTGTCTGTCCCTTTGGGGAAATGTCTCGTAGTGTAATGGAGTCCCTGTATCCTGCTACGAGTCGTCTATGTGAAGTGATGACATTTATGTCCCACGGCGTAATGGAGTCCTTGTAACTTGCTATGACTCGTCTACACACGCTTGAGGCCGACACCTGCATTGCAGGGTTACATATGCTTGTTTCCATACAGATGTGCCACTTGGGTTCTATGACTAGTCATGTCGGCCCGGGTTCTCTATCGTTTGATTGCTAGTCACATGTTCACATACATGAGCCAAAAGACGCAAACGGTTCCGGCTAAGGTAAGGTTGCAGCCGTGGAGTTTACCGTGCGTGAGGCCACAAAGTGATGTGATATGTTACAGTCTGGATTCTTATGACTTAGGATCAGGGTCCCGACAGCGTTGGTATCAGAGCCTGGCTGACTGTAGGACTACCAAGCCAAATGTGTCGAAGTTGAGTCTAGAAACACTATAGAAAAGTAGGGGAATTGATTGTACAAGGGAATGTAAGGCTCTTTTACTCCTCTTTCCAAGTTATTCTATTCCGAGTCACTCTCATCTTTTCTACGAGGATAAGCGCTAGGCTTCTCACCTATTGCTTAGCATGACGTCTTACTAACTATGGACTATTAGCTAGCTTGTTTGCAAGAGAATTCGATACTCAAGTATTGTTCGTGTGACAAACAGTTGGAGAAGAGATTTGAGTCTAGATAGTCGAGTGGTTATGCTTTTCCAATCTTTTGCAGTTGTCTCAAAATCCTTTTTGAGCAATTACAGCTGTTATGCTGTCCAATTTCTGCTAGCGTCTCTAATGTCTTGCATCATTCTCTGTTTCAGATGCCCCCTCATCCCTCCCGTCAGGTGGTCCGTCTAACCAGGTGCATCAATGTACCGGGTCACACGACCATGTTGGTTAGAGTTATGATGGAGGCTAGTTACCGTTGGTACCCAGAGTACACAATGGAGGAGTAGTATCGAGATTTCAACCAGAGTCAGTATCTATGTACTGTTAAGATATATCCATCATATCCTAGAGCTACAGAGCCGCTTCACTTGACTTATGGATTAGGTGTCACCATAGACATGGCAGTTCAGGAGGCTGCCTACACCATGCTGACTATCATTAGGTTTCACCATGGTCTGCTTTGGAACATAGAGTTCTGTTATGTTCCTGCTTCTTTGGGAGGACAGGATAGCTATCTTAGTGCAACCTACTATGAACATTCTCATGAGGAGCCTAGGCTGCAAGTGACTGCTCAGATGTTGGCGAACAGGGATCGTGATACACCTGCCCTTCGCATGGAGCTATATGCTAACCGTCCACGTCTTTGGACAGCCCTGACGTAGCTAGCACCTGTCGTGCAGACAGGCTATGGAGATTTGGAGATGCTGAACCCATCGCGGACTCATCTACCAGCACGAGTAGACTGGACCAATGTTGGAGGCATCACTCCTCTTCGAGGAACGCTGTTGCCACCAACAAGGGGACCAAGGCCACATCCGTGTCCTTAAGGTTTCCAGGGATCATAGGCTAGAGTGTTTCCAGATCCTCAGGTTCATCTCCCGGGCCATGGGGGTAACTTATATGAGGCATTCTACGACGATGCTTGAGTATGTGGATGTTAGTACTAGTATGGTAGTAGTCGTATTGCCACAGTCCTGCGTGTCTTGTGGGATATGACTGAGGTTGAGAGTTGAGTTCCGGAGGTGTAGATAGATAATGTATAGGGAGATTGTAATGCCTCCGATGAGTTGTGTCATATCTCCATAGTTTGTATTTCATCTTGGGCTTGTACTGAACTATGTCATGGTGTGTATGAATCATGGTGTTCATATGGCAGTTGTTATTACCATGTTGTTCGGGTGTTTACCCTTGCATGCCATGTTGTCCAATGCATTTTTTATCTCATTCCGTAGAGTTGGTGTCTTCCTTGTCTAAGCTATGGTTTTGGTTTACCAGGATGGTGGCAACTAGGAATAACCCTGTGCCTGCCCCCGAGCAGAGCAAGGGAAGTCAGCCAAGGCAAGAGAACCTGCCACACGCGCCCTCTTTGGCAGAAGTGATGCTTGAGGCTGAACAGAACAAAAAGGGAGACCAACAGGCTGTTGGAACATATTGAGCAGAACACAGCGCGTCCTCCTCGCAATGATCACAATGATGGCGTGTCTCTCGGTCATTTCGTCAAGCTGTGCCCACCTTAGTATCATCATTCGGTCGACCTGCTCGACACGGATGACTAGCTGACGAGCATGTCCCGCAAAAACCGAACTGCCAATGTATCCGAGGCCAACAAGGTGATCTTTGCTACTTACTTTCTGGAAGGACCCGCCAATTTGTGGTGGGAAAATTATGAAGCTATGCATCCCGCAGGCCCCATAGCAACGTGGCACTAGAGGAATAAGGCACTTTGTTGTCAGCCATCCCGGACGACAAAGGCATGTATCCCGGACGGCAAAGACTTTGTCGTTCGCCACCAAACGGCCAACCGTCCGGCTGAATAAGCCATGGTAAAGGGTGCTTTGCCGTCTGCTAGAAGACGGCAAAGAGCTTTGCATCTTTGCCGTCTGGCAGCGGATGACAAAGGGCATGGACGGCACATGTGGCAACGTAGCTTCGTTAAGGGCTTAATGGCGTGCTTTGCCGTCTGCAAAGAGGCTGGTCTTTGTCGTCTGCCAGCGGACGGCAAAGAACTTGGTCTTTGCCGTCTGCCAACGGATTACAAAGAACCCACCTAGGCTGCCCTGGTACTACCCCAGGTTGCACAGGTAGCCGCCACATGGCAGCTTTGCCGTCCGCTGGCAGACGACAAAGCTCTTTGTTGTCTGCCAGCAGACGGCAAAGAGCCAGCACAACCCCTGTTTTTTCTGTTTTTTATTAAATTCATTCAATTTCACATAATTTCACATATATATATATACACACACACATTTGAAAATACTTTCAACAAGCATAACAACACATATACATACCAAATCATATCCCTGCCATATGGATATGATCATCCAACACACACATATATATCCATACCAAATGAAAAGTCCATATGCAACATATATAGCTAGCCAACATATCCCACAACAAGCATACAATGGTTTCATCCATACATACATATATAGGTAGCAAGTTTCACATTGTTCATCCTACAAAACTAAAACAAAAAGGAAGCACAAGCAAAAAAGTAGACTCCATGAACTCAAGCTTCCTCATCGAAAGCAAATCTGCAAATTGGGAAAGAAGGAAGTTAGAAGAATAAGAATAAGAATAAGAAGAATAAGAAGAAGACTAGAAGAAGAAGACTAGCTAGAAGAAGAAGAAGAATAATTTATCTTCTATTTCTTTTTCTCCTCGCCTCTCCTCTTCTCCAAGGTACTAATGCCATTTTCTAGCTAACTAAGCATATCAAGTGGTTTTGGAGGAAAAAATGTGAAGTATAGGTCATTTTATAGCTATCCTAGGTAGAATATATGAGTTCGGAGCTAAGTAAGTATATTATGTCATTTTTGAGGAAAATAAGCTAAGTATAGGTCATTTTGGAGCTAAACGAAGGTTACTATGCCATTTTTTTACCTAAGTGGGCTAATTATGTCATAAATGAACTAGCTAAGCTAATTATAGATCATTATTGAGCTATCCTAGGTAGTTATGCCATTTTATACCTAAGTGAGCTAATTATGTCATAAATGAACTAACTAAGCTAACTATAGAGCATTATTGAGCTATCCTAGGTAGTTATGCCATTTTCTAGCTAACTAAGCATATCAAGTCATTTTGGACGAGAAAATGCTAAGTATAGGTCATTTTATAGCTATCCTAGGTAGAATATATTTTGGAGCTAAGTAAGGTTATTACGTGATTTTGGAGGAAAATAAGCTAAGTATAGGTCATTGTGGAGCTAATTAGGTCATTTCTTAAGCTAACTATGCATTTGTTAAGCAAAACACTTGTGAAAACTTACCATCATCATGGAGGTGGAGGACCGGTCGGGTTTGCGCCAGGGTGAGACGTAGAAGGACCGGTCGGGGTTGTGCCAGACGCAGAAGGATCGGTCGATGCCTGTCGGGAGGCATGCTGCACCAAAGATCATTTGCAATGTCTCCTTAGCATGACGCAACTCAAATGTAAATACTAGTAACTAATTACCATTCAAATGAAACTCACCGTGGGTGCTATAGGAATATGGGGCATCGACGAAGGGGTGTGACCATTGTTGTGGCACACGGTCTACACATTTTGTTTTCATGATTCATTCATATTAGTTAGTGATGAAACGAACATTACGTGCATGATTTGGGTAATATGCAAGAGAAACATACCACAAGGAGCTCGTATAGGGCCCGATGAGACGCGTCGCTCTGGTTCCAGTCCTACTCCAAGAGCCTAGCCGTCCTCTCCTCCACGTCCCTCTCCCTCTGCGTCGCCTACCTATTTGCCTCCGCCAGAACCTCCTCAGCCCTAGCCTCAATGGTGAGCTCCATTGGCCGTGGACGAGGCCTTATCTTAGGATCAGAGCTCGTCTGGCGCTTCTTGATCTCCGGGAGATTTCTAGGACAACGTATCAGTCCATCCCCAATGGTTATCGAGCCATGGGCCCTCCACCCACCAAATATCATCACGAGCTTTGGATCAAAAGGACTCTGGCTCGGGTTGAAGTCCTCCCCTTTCCTTGCCTTCCCCTCATCTCTGTACCTCACAAGCTTGTTGTGGGAGGAGATCTTGCTGAAGCTCTCTGGATGATCAAGATCATCCTTAGAGAATGCCTTGGCCTTCTTGTACGAGGCATTATGGGCGATGGCATAGAGGTCGAACAGAGGTGGCACCTCCTTCTTGTTTTCTCGCGCCTAAAAGAGAGGAAAAAATATTAGTTAAGGGCTCAAGCTAGCATGAAGAATGAAATTTCATGAATCATGAACCAAACCACATACCCAGTGATCCCCGCACTCAAACAAGTTGGAGCTCCCTTGATGGTGTGGGACACCTCTTATTTGGGCACGCTATCCTTGGCCTTGTTGTGTTCGGCTAGCCATTGGGGAGAGCACCACTCATCCACCAATGCCTCCCAACAGTCCATCCTATCCGCACACCATCTCGGGGGCACCTAAGTTAGACAAGAGAAATTTCAGCGCTACGCCTATGAATCAAATCAAAGAAACTAAGTACAAGGTCTTAATAATAGATAATTACCTTCATTAAGTTCTCCTTACTCAGATATTTTTTGCGGCACGTCTTCTTGGCCCTCTTAATGTTAGTCCAGAAGTAGTAGTCTCGAATAGCCTGCACCCGCGCCTCGTGCCATAAGTTCTGAAGTAGGCGCTTGCACTCGGCTTCGAGATAAACAGCCACTTTCGCCTCGTCTTCCTCAAGACACCTGTAGAAGGTCTGCAATCAAACAAGACAACACTGATTAGTACAATCACTAGGTGTTGTTGATTTTTAATTCTGTAAAGGAGAAATTACCCAAAACCGACGGACCACAATGTCAGCCGTCGTCTCGCACAAGACATCGTCGACCATCTCCTCCGGCGGGGCCGGGGCAGCCATGTACAGCTCCCAGGTCAGTGCTACCTGTGGAACCTCACCGGGCAACTGTACCTCCCCTAGGAAGTGGTGTCGGAGAAGCACACCAAGGACCTGGTTGGGCCTACGGACACCACGCTCGTATTTCCAACCCCTGCAGTATGACAAGGCCAACACATTAGATATTAATTTGAAGAAACATGAAGGCAAAGGTTAAAAAAGAGTAAATGCACTTACTTCTCCGCATTAGGCACAATCAACCACCTCTGCTCGCGGGTCGTCGGCACGGGCGGGAGCTTTGTACAACCATGCTGGTAGACCTTCTTGCCCTCCTCAACCAGCTCTCCCTCGCTATAGGTGTCCTCAAACAAGTTGTCCTCGCCACCATTAGCATGGCCACTAGCCTCCGGAGTCATGTGGGACGAAGACTCTAGGACCCGAGTCTCCTGAGATGAAGACTCTGGGACTGGAGTCTCCTTGGACGAAGGCTCGATGACCTGAGGCTCGTCGACCAGAGGCTCGTGGACCGGAGTCCGAGACGGGTCCAAGTCAGACGGGTCCACCTGAGACGGAGCACTCCTGTGGTCGGGAGAATCAGCTGGGGGTGGTGGCGAGGAATGTGCAACAGCCTTCCTAGCTCTAGCACCTCTCTTCGTCTTCCCCCAACCTCTCCCGGTCGAAGAAGAAGCACCCGCCGGTGTCGGCATGCTGTGTACCTGCGCTCTCCGAAGTTGCTGGGGTGGAATAATAGCACCCCTCCCAGCACGCGCCGAGGAAGGAGGCTCAGAGCCCTCTCGACCCGAGCCCACCATCTGTCAACACCTGCAATGACAAAGAGTGAACGAAATTAGTTCAACATAAAAAATTGAATACCTAATAACATGAACTAATTAATAATATATATGTACATATTAATAATTGAATACCTCACATTACTAATATATGACCTAACTCATAATTCACAAATATATGACTCGTCGGCCTCTGGAAGGCCGAAGAGCACCTTTTCGGGATCAGGGTGTCGAGGGTGTTAGGTCAGGGTCGGGGTGTCGGGGGTGTCGTGTCGGGGTAGGGGTGCTGTGTCGGGGTCTTGGGTGTCGTGTCGGGGTGTTGGGGTGTCGTGTCGGGGGTCAGGGTGTCGGTTGTGTCGTGTCGGGGTAGGGGTGCTGTGTCGAGGTTGGGGGTGCTGTGTCGGGGTGTTGTGTCGGGGGTCGGGGTGTCGGTGGTGTCGTGTCGGCGATCCTCCACCCGGTTACGTCGGCACTGACGCACCCCGTCACCGATCCTCGACCCGGTTTTCCTTTTTCCTTTTATTCTTCTCCTCTTCTTCTTCTTCTCCTTCTCCTCCTCCTCCTCCTCCTCCTCTTCTTATTCCCCTTCTTCTTTTTCTTCTTTTCTTCTCCTCCTCCTCCTACTCCTTTTCTTCTTCTTTTTTCTTCTCCTTCCTCTCCTTCTTATTCATCTCCTTCTTCTCCTCTTCTTCTTCCCTCTTCTTCTAATTAACTGCAACTAATTAACCTAACTACAACTAAACTAGATTTAACTAAATTACTAACTACAACTAAAATACTAACTAAAAATATTAAAAAAACTAAATTACTAACTACAACTAAATTACTAACTAAATTACTAACTAAATTACTAACTACAACTAAACCAGATTTAACTAAATTACTAACTAAACTATTAGAAATGAAAAAATAGAGAGGGGGAGGGGGCTCACCAAAGTGGGGGAGGTGGAGGCCGGCGTGGGTGGAGGTGGAGGAGGCCGACGCCGGTGGTGGGGCGTCGGAGGCGACGGGTGGCGCGGCGGCGCCAGTGGCGGTGGGGTGTCGGGGGCGCCGGGGAAGGAGAGAGGGGCGGGGTGGCGGTGGCGTCGGGGGTGCATGGGGGCAGGGGCAATGGGCGCGAGCAGGGGCGCGCGGCGGCGGGGGCGACGGGGCGGCAGTGGGCGCGGGCGGCGAGGTCATGGGGCGACGGGGAGGAGATAGGGAGAGAAATAGAGAGAGAGGCAGGCCGGGGGGCGTTAGCCGTTAGTTAACCCCCTCTTTGCCATCCGCTAGCGGACGGCAAAGTGGGGGGCCGTTAGGTCAAGTTGCGGGCTGGGTCGTCAGTGGGCCCCCTCCCTCTTTGCCATCTGCTAGCGAACGACAAACTCCTTTATTGTCCGCTAGCGGACGGCAAAGAAGTGGCTGATGGCAAAGCCACACTTTGCCGTCTGCCACCTCTTTGCCGTTTGCTTTCTGCTAGCTGATGGCAAAGCCACTCATTGCCGTCTGCTAGCAGACGACAAAGAGGTGGCAGACGGCAAATCTTCTGATTCTAGTAGTGTGGGCGGAATTCAGCATGCAATTCCGTACCCATCACATCCTGGAAGGGCTGATGGATCGCAAGAGAGAGGAGTTCTGTGCTTTCACGCAGGGCAAATTGACAGTGGTTGCCTATAGCCATGAGTTCGACAATCTTGCTCGCTATGCTCCGGAGGAAGTTTCAACTGATGCCAAGAAATAACTAGGTTCCGCAAGCGACTTAGTCCTGAGCTCCGTCGAGATCTGCGCCTGCATGAGTGCACAACCTTCCAGGCTATCGTTAACAAGGCTATCAATGCCGAGACTGGACAGACTGACTATGAGGCAACCAGCAAGCACAACCGTGACTTCAGCCCTACATCTGGCTCGGGCTCCAACAAATGCCGGGTGTGGGTGCCCAACGCAGCTCTGCCTCCAAGATAAACCACAAGGCCATCCTTCCAGGCGCCTCGCCTAGCTCAGCCCAATCCTCCGGCCAGGACATTTGGAGGTCCTCCTGTCAACGCTGCACCTCGTGCCACCGTTGTCTGCTACAAATGTGGGGAACCTGGACACTACTCCCGTGAGTGTCCTTAGAACAATGTTAAGCCAGCCGGACGTGGGAAGCCAGGAAAAGCCTTCTATGTGAAGCCAGCTCCCGCTCGTGGTCGAGTGAATTATGTTTCTGCTGAAGAAGCCCTTGAGGATCCTAATGTAATCCTAGGTACGCTCCTTGTCAATAGTCATCCAACATCTGGTCCATTTGATACTCGGGCATCTCATTCTTTCATCTCAGAAAGTTATGCACAGTTGCATAACGTATCTTTTTGTGATATGCCTACTCCTTTAGTAGTTCAAACTCCTGGTTCAAAATGGCAAACTTCTAGAGTGAGCCATGACAATGAGATTCTTATGGATAGGCTAGTCTTCCTAGCATCTTTGATAGCCCTCAAGTCTTCGAACATCAATATCATCTTAGGCATGGACTGGATGAAAGCCCACTATGCTAATATTGATACTCATACTAGGAATGTTCAACTTACACATCCCTCGGCTGAGATAGTTAATGTCTCCACTCAAGCAGCCAAGCGCCAACTCTATTCCCTCAATGCTAGCCCTCTTCCAGAACTAGAATATATTCCGGTAGTTAGTGACTATCCGGATGTCTTTCCAGAAGAACTACCAGGAATTCCACGTGTCAGAGATGTTGATTTTGTGATAGAGCTCATCCCAGGGACCGTCCCAATAGCCAGAAGACCCTACAAGATGGCACCCTTAGAACTAGCCGAACTTAAGATTCAACTAGATGAGGCTTTGAAGAAAGGTTTCATCTGTCCTAGTTCTTCTCCTTGGGCTTGCCCCGTCCTCTTCGTGAAGAAGAAGGACGGATCGGATCGGATGGTTATGGATTTTTGGCCAGTGAATCTGGTCGCCATAAAGAACAAGTATCTACTCCCTAGGATCAACAACTTGTATGATCAACTCGCTGGATCCTCTGTCTTTTCCAAAATGGATTTGAGGTTGGGATACCATCAAATCAGAATTAGAAATCGGGACATTCCAAAAATGGCTTTTGTTACTCATTATGGCCAATACGAGTACACCGTCATGTCCTTCGGTTTAACCAATGCCCCAGCCACCTTCTCTCGCTTGATGAAGTCGATGTTCATGGCGTATTCAGATAAATTCATCGTGGTCTACCTTGAAGATATACTCATTTACTCGAAGAAAGAACAGGAACATGCTGAGCATCTAAGGCTGGTAATGACAAAAATTTGAGAGCATCGTCTGTACGCAACATTCTCCAAGTGTGAATTTTGGTTGCCAGAAGTGACCTACCTAGGCCACGTAATCTCTAGTAAAGGTATTGCTGTCAATCCTGAGAGAGTTCAAGCCATCCTTGATTGGCCTCAACCTGAATCGGTTAAGCAAGTTTGGAGTTTCCTCGGCTTAGCGAGCTATTGTCGGCGCTTTGTCGAGAATTTCTCCATGGTTGCGCATCCTCTGACTGAACTCCTCAAGAAAGATAAAAAGTTCAAGTGGACTCCACAATGCGAGCACAGTTTTCTGGAGTTGAAAAGACGCCTGACCTCTACTCCCGTTCTGGTACCACCAGACTTCTCTAAGGACTTTGTTATCTATTGCGACGCCTCACGACAAGGATTAGGTTGCATTCGCATGCAAGATCATCATGTGATTGCATACGCCTCTCGACAGTTGCGTCCACATGAGGATAATTATCCAACACATGATCTTGAGCTTGCAGTTGTGGTCCATGCACTGAAATATTGGCGACATTACCTTCTGGGTAATCGTTGCAAAATTTACACTCATCAGGCAAAGATGGTGGGTTGAGTTGATTACAGATTACTACTTAGGGATAACTTACACCCCGGGGTAAGCCAATGTCATGGCTGATGCACTAAGTCATAAGTCTTATTGTAACAACCTAATGTTACAACTAGGTCAACCACTTCCCTATGAGGAATTTCGGAAGTTCAACCTCCACATTGTCCCTCAAGGATTCCTTTCCAACCTGGTGGCGAAACCTACTCTTATGGATCAAATCATAGAAGCCCAGAAGCATGATGTCGAGATATCTCATATCAAGAAAAACATTAAGAAGGGTAATGTTAGATGCTTCTCGCAAGATGTTCGGGGTGTTGTCTTCTTTGAGAACCGTTTGGTGATCCCAGAGAAGCAACATCTACGACAATTGATCCTTAAGGAGGCTCATGATTCTCCTCTCACAATTCATCCAGGTAGTACCAAGATGTATCAAGACCTACGCTAGAGGTTCTGGTGGACTAGGATGAAGAGAGAAATTGCTCATTTTGTTGCTAAGTACGAAGTTTGTCGTCGCGTTAAGGTGGAACATCAAAGGCCTGCTGGCACCCTTCAACCTTTAGCTATTCCTGAATGGAAATGGGATAAGGTCGGTATTGATTTCTTTACCGGATTTCAAAAGACTAAGAGAGGGAATAATGGTATCTTTGTGGTTATAGACCGCCTTTCCAAAGTGGCTCATTTTCTTACTGTTCGGGAGAGTATAACTGCTAGCCAGATAGCAGAGTTATATGTTTCTCGAATAGTTTCTCTTCATGGTGGTCCATTGGAGATTAACTCAGACCACGGAAGTATCTTTACTTCCCGATTGTGGGAAAGTTTTCAAACCGCTATGGGGACTCATCTATCTTTTAGCACTGCTTTCCACCTGCAATCAAGTGGTCAAGTTGAGCGAGTCAATCAACACCTCAAAGACATGCTCCGAGCTTGTGTTCTATCCTTCGGTATGAATTGGGAGAAATGTCTTCCATTTGCCGAATTTGCTTATAACAATAGGTATCAATCAAGCTTGGGCAATGCCCATTTTGAAGTTCTCTATGGACGAAGGTGTCAAACACCTCTTAACTGGTCAGAAACCGGAGAGAGGCAACTCTTTGGGCCGGATATGATCCAGGATGCAGAGGAGCAAGTTCGCATTATTCGTGAAAAGTTGAAAACGGCCCAATCTCGTCATAAGAGCCAATATGATCGTAATCATAAGGCTATGACCTATGAAGTTGACGAGAAGGCTTATCTTCGGGTTACACCTCTGAAGGGTACCCATCGATTCGGTATCAAGGGCGAGTTGGTGCCTCGTTACATTGGACCTTTTCGCATTCTTGCTAAACGAGGAGAGGTTGCCTACCAATTGGAACTTCCGCCGCGTCTTTCCAAGGTTCATGATGTTATCCACGTCTCGCAACTCAAGCGTTGCTTCTAAGACCCATTCCGTGAAGTAGACCACGAAGCGCTTCATCTCCACGATAACCTTACATATCGAGAATACCCTGTTCATATTCTTGATCAAGCTGAGCGTACCACTCGGCATCGGAACATCAAATTTCTCAACGTTCAGTGGTCACACCATGCTGAAAAGGAGGCCACATGGGAAAGAGAAGATCGTCTTTGACAAGAGTACCCCGCGCTCTTCCCAACGACTTCAAAATCTCGGGACGAGATTCTTTTGAGTGGGGTTGAGTTGTCACATCCCTAGCTAGCCTAGTTAGGATAGCATGTGTGTGCATCATATTTCAATTTTTGCATCAACTTGAAATGGGGATCAAAAGAAACCCCCAACAATTCATTTGAATCAAACCGACCTAATGATTGTGAAAAATCAACAAATCCAAAATGCCCATCTAAAATGTCCCCTATGTCTGATAATTGTGGACAAGATTATACAAGGGGTCATTTAAAATGTTTGAACAGTTATAGCATTTCAAAAATAAATAATAAAGCTTCTGAAAATGCCAAATAAAGCATTATCATTATTTCAGATTTCAAAATATCCTGAAACTTTTTACAGAAGTTTGAAATATTCAAACTTAATGCTATAAAATATTTTGGATATTTAATAATTAGCAATTGTGCCTGAAAATAAAATAAAACTAATGTCAGAAGAATAGGAAACAAATAAAAAAGGGGAAAAGCAGAAAACCCACCTCGGCCTTATCTGTGAAGAAGAGGCCCATCCCATGGGGGGCAGCAGCTTCTTCTTCCTCCTGTCAGGAGGAGAAGCACCTGCGTGCCTCCACCACAGCTGGCCGTGGCCACGTGCCCGACCACCTCGTCCCTGTCTGCTTGCTGCTAGCCTCTCCTAGGTGTGCCATGGCGCCTCCCACCACTCTCTCCCCCTCATTCCCCTCCCTCTCCCCTGCACTCTCCCCTCTCCTCTGCCCGAGCACCGCCGTCGCTGCCGCCCACTGAGCCACGACCACCGTAGCTGTGTTGCCTGTCCATGCCGCCTCCGAGCTCCGCCATGACCCGCTAGACCTCCCAGTGGAGCCAGAAGCCTCCGGGAGTTCCTCGAAGCCATCCCGCCGTAGTCTTCCCCGCCTCCAGCCGCCTCTCCCCGTCGTTGATTCGCCAGCTGCCGGTCGTCCCCAAGCCCGTTGAGCCCTCCCGCAGCCCCCTGTGAGCTCGCCGTCCCTCTCCCCCTCCCCCTGTGGATCTTCCCGCTCTCTAGCAGACCTCCCCGTCGTGGCCGTATGGGAGCCGCCGCAGAATAGCTCGTCGGCGAGCCCTCCGGTGATGTCGAGCCCCCAGACCAGCCCCACTCGACGCGGTCGAGCACGGGCTCCCTTCTAGCGCCTTCGGCACGGTCCTCCGACGCGGGTTTGGTAGACTCCGGCCCCGCTCCGGTGGGCGCCGACGTGGCCGGCCGGTTAGTGCTAACCAACCCGGCTAATTAAGCCGTTAGCGCTGACAGCAGGCCCCACACAGGGTCAAACCTCTGGTCTGCATGGGGAATTAGCCCCTGAAGCTAACTCGAGGGACCCACCCTGTCAGGTTTGACCTGGCTTGGTCAGCGGACTACTGACGCAGTGCTGATGCAATAAAGGAATTTCTGATATAAATTAATTCCAGAAAATAGTTATAACATAGAAAATTCATAGAAATTAATCTATAACTCATATTGAAATAATTTATATATGAAAATTTATCTAAAAATCCAATGAATCCAATGGTGTTGTTATCATGCATGTTAGAGCAACCAATGTAGGTGAACATTGACACTTAGTAATAGGTCAATATATGGAATATGAAATGGAGAATGACTTTGGACCTATATTCAAATCCACTCCATCCAACTCGAATAATAGTTGCATTAGCTCATCCATTCATGTTGCCACGTCATGATCATGCATCATATTGTTGCACTTGCCGTGTATTGATTGCTATTTATCTGCATTGCACTTGGCCCTGCTTCTGAGGATACCTCCGAGTATTCCAATGAAGGAGAAAACCTTCCCGCTACCCAGCAAGGCAGGCAACCCCTTTGATCATTCCGATAACATCCCACTCTCTCGCTCCTGCTCTTATTTATTGCATTAGGACAAACTTTCACTTGTATGTCATACACAGTAGATGAACCCATTCCTTTGCAAGACCTGTCATTGTCACAGTAAATAGCTAAACCTTGGAACCTAGCATACCTGGTAGATGCTTATGCCATGATGTGCTTTGCTTACTTTGCCTGCTATGCTTGTTATGCTTAGAGTTATGTCAGGTCTGATTCATCTGGGTGATGAACTGGAGTGAAACAATGTTGTTCTGATGTGTTAAGCTTATGATGAACCCGATTTGATAAAGGTAGTGATGCGAGGCTATGAAGGAGTACATAGGGGGTTGTCTCATTGGGACCGTTCTTAGGAACTGAGTTCCGTGTTTGTGATCGAAGACTAGCTACTACCACACATTGGGTTCTGGTAACTCGACCCGTCTCGACTTATCAGTCGCTTAGTCCTTGGTCCGGGGGTTGCAAGTAGTTTCTGGTGTTTATAGCATGCTGGAGGTTGTGCGTAGTGCTGACCCTAGGTGTTGGATACGACGCGGTAGGCAGTGGCACGGTGTACCAAGGGTCACCCGGATGGTTGGCTTGGGAACCGTGCGCACATCGTTTGGGGCCGTAGCGGAAACTTTGGCCGGACTTCCGTGCAGGTTTAGTCTCAAATAGGCGATAGCATGGACTAGAGGTCTTGTGTGATTGATAGTCGTGGCCGACTCCCTCGCTGGGCTTCCGCTTGAAGGTTGCCGAGGTGCATGGTTTTATGAGCACACAGCGATAAGTGGCGAGAGCGTGTGTGAAGAAGTATGCCCCTGCAGGGTATGAAACTATTCGAATAGCCACGTCCTCGAATATGGACTACTTGGAGAACTTATGCTGTTCATAGATAAATTAATGGATACTCATAAAAATATAAAAACAAGTGTGAGTACCATGGATGGCACTCTCGTAGGAGACGGAAGTGAATCCATGGTGGTGTATTGCTGTGGAGTTAGAGGACTCGTGTGCGATATCTAAAATTTAACCAAAGAGTTAAAATTGTGTAGTATAGGTTAGCCATGAGTCAAAGCTGGCATTGCTGCATAACAAGGGGAGTGGTGGATTTTATGCAGCAATGCCAAGTTTGACTCATGGCTGACCTATACTACACAATTTTAACTCTTTGGTTAAATTTTAGATATCGCACACGAGTCCTCTAAATCCACAACAATACACCACCATGGATTCAATTCCGTCTCCAATGAGAGTGCCATCCATGGTACTCACTCTTGTTTTGATATTTTTATGATTATCCATTAATTTATCTATGAACAACACAAGTTCTCCAAGAAGTCCATATCCGAGGACGCGACTATTCGAATAGTTTCATACCCTAGAGGGGTGTACTTCTTCACACACGCTCTTGCCACTTATCGCTGTGTGCTCATAAAACCATGCACCTAGGCAACCTTCAAGCGGAAGCCCAGCGAGGGAGTCGGCCACGACCGTCAATCACACAAGACCTCTAGTCAAAGCTATCACCTATTTGATACTGAACCCACACAGAAGTCCGGCCGAAGTTTCTGCTACAGCCCCAAATGATGTCCGTAGGGTTCCCCAGCCCACCATCCGGGTGACCATGGGTACACCGTGCCACTGCCTTTCGCATCGTAACCCACCCCTAGGGTCAGCGCTACGCACGGCCTCCAGCATGGTATAAACACCAGAAACTACTTGCAATCCCTGGACCAAGGACTAAGCGACTCATAAGTCGAGAAGGGTCGAGTTATCGGAACCCAATGTGTGGTAGTAACTAGTCTTGGATCACCAACACGAAACTCAGTTCCTAAGAACGGTCCCAATGAGTCAACCCGCTATGTACTCCTTCATATCTTCTCATCACTACCTTTATCAAATCGGGTTCATCATAAGTTTATCACATCAAACCAACATTGTTTCACTCCAGTTCATCACCCAGATGAATCAGACCTGACACGACTCGAAGCATAGAAAGCATAGCAGGCAAAGTAAGCAAAGCACATCATGGCACAAGCGTCTACCAGTTATGCTAGGTTGCAATGTTTAGCTATTTACTGTGACAATGAAAGGTCATGCACAGGAATGGGTTAACCTATCGGGTAGGACAGACAAGTGAACGTTTGTCCTAATGCAATAAATAAGAGCAGGAGCGAGAGAGTGGGATGTTATCGGAATGATCAAAGGGGTTGCTTGCCTTGCTTGGTAGCGGGAAGGTTTTCTCCTTCGTTGGAATACTCAGAGGTATCCTCACAAACAGGGCCTACCGCAATGCACATAAATAGCAATCAATACACGACAAGTGCAACAATATGATGCACGATCATGACATGGCAACATGAATGGATGAGCTAATGCAACTATTATTCGAGTTGGATAGAGTAGATTTGAATATAGGTTGAAAGTCATTCTCCATTTCATATTCCATATATCGACCTATTACTAAATGTCAGTGTTCACCTACATATATTGCTCTAACATGCATGATAACAACACCATTGGATTTATCGGATTTTTCTGATAAATTTTCATATGTAAATTATTTCAATCTGAGTTATAGATTAATTTCTATGAATTTTCCAAGTTTTAACTATTTTCTAGAATTAATTTAAATCAGAAATTCCTTTATTGGATCAACACTGCGTCAGCAATGCGTCAGCAGTCGGCTGACCAAGCCAGGTCAAACCTGATAGGGTGGGCCCCTCGTGTCAACGTTAGGGGCTAATTCTCCGCGCTGACCAGAGGTTTGACCCTCTGCGGGGCCCGCTGTCAGCGGCTAATGGCTTAATTAGTCACGGTGGTTAGCACTAACCGACCGGACACGTCAGCGCCCACCGCAGCGGGGCCGGCGGCGACCAAACCCATGGCGGAGGATGGCCGGAGTTGGTCGAAACCATGCTAGGAGGTTCATATTCGCACGCCGAAGGCACTGGAAGGGAGCCCGTGCTTGACCGCGTCGAGTGGGGCTGGTTTGGGGGCTCGACGTCGCCGGAGGGCTCGCCGACGAGCTATTCCGTGGCGGTGCCTATATGGCCACGACGGGGAGGTCTGCTAGAGAGCGGGAAGAACCATAGGGGGAGGAGGAGAGGGACGGCGATCTCATAGGGGGCCGCAGGAGGGCTCAACGGGCTCAGGGACGACCAGCAGCCGGCGAATCGACAACGGGGAGAGGCGTCCCGAGGCGAGGAAGACAGCGGCGGGACGGCTTCGAGGAACTACCGGAGGCTTTTGGCTCCACTGGGAGGTTGAGGGGGTCACGGCGGATCTCGGAGGCGGTAGAGACAGGCGACACAGCTGCGGTGGCCGTTGTTCAGCGGGTGGCAGCGACGGCAGCGCTCGGGTAGAGGAGAGGGGAGGGTACATGGGAGAGGGAGGGGAATGAGGGGGAGAGAGCGGTGGGAGGCGCCATGGCACGCCTAGGCGAGTCCAGTAGCAAGCAGGCAGGGAGGAGGTGGCCGGGCGCCTGGCCATGGCCGGCTACGGTAGAGGCACGCATGTGCTTCTCCTCCTGGCAGGAGGAAGAAGACGCTGCTGCCCCCATGGGATGGGCCTCTTGTTCACAGGTAAGGCCCGGGTGGGTTTTCAGCTTTCCCCCTTTTTTATTTGTTTCCTATTCTTCTGACATTTGTTTTATTTTATTTTCAGGCACAATTGCTAAGTATTAAATATCCCAAATATTTTATAGCATTAAGTTTGAATATTTCAAACTTTTGTAAGAAGTTTCAGGATATTTTGAAATCTAAAATAATGATAATGCTTTATTTGGTATTTTCAGAAGCTTTATTATTTATTTTTGAAATGCTATAACTGTTCCAACATTTTAAATGACCCCTTGTATAATCATGTCCACATTTATCAGACATAGGGTACATTTTAGATGGGAATTTTGGATTTGTTTATTTTTCACAATCATTAGGTCGGTTTGATTCAAATGAATTGTTTGGGGTTTCTTTTGATCCCCCTTTCAAGTTGACGCAAAAATTGAAATATGATGTAGACACATGTTGTCCTAACTAGGCTAGCTAGAGATGTGACAACTCACCCCCACTCAAAAGAATCTCATCCCGAGATTTTGAGGTCGTCGGGAAGAGCGCGGGGTACTCTAGTCGAAGACAATCTTCTCTTTCCCATGTGGCCTCCTTTTCAGAATGGTGTGACCACTGAACCTTGAGAAACTTGATGTTCCGACGCCGAGTGCTACGCTCAGTTTGATCAAGAATACGAATAGGGTATTGTCGATATCTAAGGTTATCTTGGAGATCATGTAACATCCCAAAATTTCATTTTGGAATGTTATGAAATATAGCTATGCATCACCATCATCATTGCTTGAATGTATGAAATAGTTGAAATGCTTCTTCTGACTTTCTGAAAGTCCCTTTCTATTTTCAATATGTTGCTTTCACCTATTTGAAAACATTGGAAAAAGTTCAAAATAAGAGGCGAGTAACATTACACTCCACACCAGGGTCATCTTGGTGATATATTTGAACAACAAGAACCAGGGGTCCTTTGAAAAATATTTGCAAAAGGTTTTATAACCAAATAGGCAATTTCTGAAAAATATTTTTTTAAGTATTCAAATGACAGAGGAAAAATGTTCATTGAATAGCATTAATTCTCCTAATCATTTTGATATATTTTGCCTATATTTGGAAATGATTTGAATGCATTAAAAGGTTATTACTATACTGATATTTGAAAATAGGAAAATCTTTAAAGCTTTAAAGGCCGGTCGGCCCATTCGCAGTTAAAGACCGATCTGACTTGCCTAATTACCGGCCGACCCACGCCCCGCGAACCTCTCCCCTCTCACTGACAGCAGGACCCACCCGACCGACCGCTGGAATCGCGTGGCCACCACCTACCTCGCGCGCGCGCCGCCGCTGCCGGTAATCCCTCCCTCGCCGGATCTCCCTCTCTTTCCTTCCCTGACCCCCACTCGTGGCCTATATAAGAGCAGACCCTCCTCCACGCTCCATCCCCCTCCGAACCCCTCTCTCCCCTATGCCAGTATGCCCCGACGACCTCACCGAAGTTCCTGCCGCCCCGAACCTCCCGGCGCTCGTGGCTGTCGACTCCGTCCTCCCCTCGTCCGTCCGACGCCACCACTCGACGCCAGACATCAGCCGCCGTTGCCTGGACCCATCTTATGCCTCCCTCGACCATTGAAGCGCCGCCTCGATGACCTCACTGCTTCGGACTCGCCGGAGAACTCCATCGCCGACGACCTCTTTACACTGTGAGCCCCTCATCCGTTCGATCTGGATCCTATGATCTAGATTAGAACGTTTAATTCGTGAACCGTTTTCTTCTTTAGCTTCGGTCGACCGCCGCAATCACCCATGCGCACGCCCTCTCAGCCAATGGGGATCTGCCACGTAGCCTTAGCCGTTAGTTAGTTTTTTTTGTTATTTTCTGTTCTGTTTTAGAAAACAGAACTGTTCTGATTTTGTTTTAGTTGTATCTTTCAAACTATTTAGTGTTTTGAATTGATTATTTTTGCATTAGCTCACATATTTCATGAAGTTTCACCCTGTAGTATTAGATTTTAAATTTGAACTCTAAAATTTTAATTAAATCAAATTTGCTCAAAGTACTCAAATCTGAATAACTAGAGTTTAAAAATAGTTTTTGATATAAATCTTTTTGCTACTGCTTGCTATTAGTTAGGAATATCATCATGCTTAGTTTGAGGATTTTTAGGATGAATTTGTTTAGTGTTCTAGCTATAAACAGATTCTGCCTAGTAGTTAGTATAGTTTAGTCAATTTAGTTTTTAGTTAGTTTAAATCAGATTTGTTATAATTTGTTTTAGTAGGTTCTGTTGCTTAAACATTAGGTGTTTTACTTTCTGTAAATAAAACTATAAAGTTGCTTAGTTTATTTGTTTATTGTTATAGGAATCTCAACTCATTTTCAACTAGGTATAATTTGTTATAAAACAAACTAGTTAGTAATAGTTTTCTTCTAACAATGTTTTATATAATTAAATTCTGTTTTCTAAGAAGAGTTTTTAGTAAATTCTTTTTCTTTTAATATAATGTTTATTAATTAATAATAAGTTTTGTTTTACTCTTTGTTAGTAAAACTATAGTTACCTCATATAGTAGTGTTTATCAAAACTTTTAAAACCATACTAAGATTTTTCTGAACAAAACATTGAATGGATTTAATTCTGTTATTAATAAAATATTTTATTATTCCCTTGCTGTCAACTATTGTTTTGTAATACAAGAAGTTTTACTATGTTAGTAGTGGTTTACCCATCACCTTTTTGAAAACAAAACTTTGTGTGTTCTCTTGCTTGTGATTTGTGCATTGTTTTGTCTTGATTATTTACTAGTTCATTACTGATTTTTGTGAGTTACAATATTTCTGTTGTATGCTTATTGAGTGTTTTTGTTTGCTTCCTTAGATTATTCGGAGTGCGAGGCATGTTACCTAGAGTCACTCACGTACGAAGATCATCAGTCAGGCAAGTCACTTTGATCATGTATACCTATGTTTTATTGCATTAGTTCTTCCATCACCCCAATTGCATGCAAAGTAGGTAAATTGGAAACTTGGTTACTTGCTGCAGTATCATGTGGTAGGTACCCCCCCCCTCTCAACCCTTTGACACATTTGGCCCTGGAAATGTTGTTTTAAATTTTTGCTATGCTATTAGTAGACGGGGTTGGTTGTGTGATTCATGAGAGTTGAGAGAGTTAATAATTTCAAGACCTACATGATGATCAAGTCTTCAAGACTTCAAGTTTTCACCTTACCTCTGGGTGGATGATGGTTGAACGGCACCCTGGAGAAACGAGTGGTTAGCCTAGATGATGCTGGCGATGTGCCAGTATTCATGCGGAAAGGTCCACCCAGGCACAAAGAGATGGATAGATGCTTCAAGACCCAAGGCTTACCTACACAGCCACAAGTCATTATGGGCTCTGGCTTGGTTGGATATCATGGTGACCCTGGACAGGCAGTGCTACGAGATGTAGAAGAACGGTAGGAAAGGATGGGCACCGACAGAGTCGCAGGGAAACCCTTTGGAAGACCATGTTTTGGTCATCCGTTTCTCAAACACCCTGAAGTGCGAGAAAATCAAACGGAGGCGACCAAATCTTGTGGGGAATATGTGCAAAACTCTGTAGAGTACTCAAACCTAATCGATTAGTCGTGTCCACGGTCACGGACGACTTGAGCCAAAGGAACTGAAACTTCCGGAAACTCTCAACACAATTAATATGATGATGTGGGTATTAATAAATTGGATATGAGAATTTGGTTGGTGGAACCATCTCATTAATCAACCAACTTAGTAATAATTTTGCTTAGCCCTCTCTTGATGTAGGAAAATTGGCTTTACGCAAAAACTTACTACTCCACCTACCATATTTGCATATAGATTAGATGATTATCTCTTCACCCCTCTCTTGTGACTTTGCCGGCATATTTCATATGCTGACCTACGCGGCTGCAACGTATCATGTTGCAGAATACTTTTCCGATGAGGAGTGAGGATACGCTCTACGCTCGGTGAGATGCCCTTGGAGTCAGATGGACTCATCTACCTTCGATGCTTCCGCAAGATTTATATATTCTCATGAGTTGGCCTTCAGCCACTTTATTGTAATCTTTATTGTAATAAAGGACTCGATTTGAGATTTCGATTAATAAATGTTGTGTGATTTCCCTTTGATATATACATTGATGTACCGTGTGTGTACAAGCATGATCTTGGGATGGTACGGAAACACCGGAGATTCGACCATTCAGGTCGGGTCGCTACAGAAATGGTATCAGAGCACACACTAACGATAGGACGTAACCTCTAGGATTGGAAAGCCTTAGGACTTATTTCTCTTTGTCTTTAAAATTTTTATACTCTGATCTACTCATTTCTGACTTCTCTCCGATTATTTCAAAATGTATAGATGGCTACCTTCATCCCAGTGTTGATCACGGAGTTTTGCCAGCCTGACGCAACGATGCCCTTTGGCAAGGAGCTGAAAAGGATCGTCAGGGACGTGAGGATTGCTTTGCTGAGCATCACCGGGACTCCTATCATGTCCTTTCCCCAAGATGGACGCTACAGGATCGAGGTGCACATTCCAGGGAAGACCTTTGGGAATCGGAAGGAACCCATCGACTTCAAGTTTGTGGCACCCAGCTGGATACTTGGGAGAGACATTGCCATTCATCGTGCCCTTGGACGTATTCAGGAGGAATACAGAGGTGGAACCATTTCACCAGGACTCAGCGTGGTTTGTCGCAGGGATGCCAATGGAAACATCATAACCACTCCCACTGCATACACCACCATTTCCTATATCCAGACCTTGGAGACTCACATCAGGACTCTGGAGCTTCGAGTTCGTGCTGATACGAAGACAATCAAGAATCTGATGAATTGCGAGATTGACCTAGAAGCTGACTTACGGGAAGCCGAGTTCGAGCATGAGTATGAGGTGAAGGATTTCTTAGAGAGGATCGACAAGCTGAACACTCGCATCGCCACTCTGGGGGAACAGATGGACATGGGTGAAAATCTTCATCCTGAGGGAGACTTGGCTCCTTTCATCAGCGACGATGATGACTATGAGGAGAGCACCACTGGGGGAGGCTCAGTCACCATGTACTTCTGAGGACAACTTTAGTTATGCCCCCATGTATCTTCATTTTCGACGTTAAAGCGTAGGTCGATGTTTAGTTTGAATGGAGATTTGTATCTCGATGTTTGAATGTTTGAGTTGAATAAATGAATGAGTGTTTGGTGTGATATGTTTGTTGCATTGCGTATGGCTAGCGAATTTCCCCTTTTAGTCCCTTGTTCTATTCTAATTCTCACCCCTCTGAAAACAGGAAGATGCCTCCACGACATGAGTCTGATTTCACCTTCCCTCCGGAACTCACGCAACTCCTTCAGCAGCAGAATGCACTGATGCAGCTATTGATCCAGAATGAGACCAACAACCAGAACAACAACCACCACCATCCACCTCAGGCTGACAATCTCACCCGTTTTCTGAGGTTGAACCCTCCAACATTCTCCAGCAGCACTGAGCCCATTGTGGCAGATGACTGGCTCCATAAGATGGAGAGGGAACTCATCACCGCTGGATGTACTGACGTTGAGAAGGTGCGGTTTGCCGCACATCAACTGGATGGACCAGCAGTTTCATGGTGGGAGAACTACACCACCACATATCCTATTACTGATGTAACTTGGGAGCAGTTCAGGCAAGCTTTCCGCATCGCACATGTCTCAGCTGGAGCTATGGGTCTGAAGAAGCGCGAGTTCGCAACTTGCGCCAGGTTAATCGCTCCGTGGCCCAGTACGTGGACGACTTCAGCACATTGGCTCATTATGCACCAAGAGACGTGGCCGATGATGCGACCAAGCAAGAGAAGTTTCTGGAAGGACTCAACGATGAGTTGAGCATGCAGCTGGTAGTGGCTACTTTCAACAACTACCAAGAACTGGTGGACAAGGCCCTCATCTTGGAGGGAAAACAACAACAAGTCGAGAACCGCAAGAGGAAGTATACTCAGGGGAAGTTCAACTCTGGAGCTCATCAGAAGCCCTGCTACTCCCCGTACTCAGGGAATACCGGATCAGGGACCGGTAAGTTTGGAAGGCACACTCATGCCGTGCACAACCATGGAGGAAATGGGAATGCCCGTCCCAGCCATGGCAACTTCAAGACTGACAATGGGAATGGGAATAACAACCAGCACCGCTCCTACTCAGAAGGATCTGAGCCACATCACCTGTTTCAAGTGCCAGAAGACAGGGCACTATGCTACTTAGTGTCCCCAGAGCAAGTAGGGCAATGGAAACGGCAACTCCGCACCCAAGAAGCCAAATCCGTTTCCTCGTGCCTAGGTGAACCACCTCGATGTCGAATAAGTCTATGATTAGCCCGAGACTGTGGTTGGTAAGTTTTTATTGCATTCACGTCCAGTTACAGTACTTTTTGATTCCGGTGCAACTCATTCATTCATATCAAGGGTAGTTGTGGATAAGTATGGTTTGCCCACCAAAACCCTTAGTCAGCCCATTAAGGTCAGTTCCCCAGGAGGTATGATGATGGCAGGGATAGGATGCCATGCCTTGAAACTCAATATAGGAAACCACGTTTTTCCCACCGACCTCATCGTCTTAGAATCCCAGGGATTGGATGTAGTCCTAGGCATGGATTGGATGACCAAGTATGAAGGAAACCTTGACTGCCCCTGCAAGTCTATTTCATTCACCACCCCGGAGAACAAGAGGATTAAGTATGTATCCCGACGCACACGTATGAGTGCTCGGTTAAATTCCCTCACAGGAGTTGTTCAGGAGGAAGTACCTATGGTAAAAGACTTTCCAGATGTATTCCTGGAAGAATTACCAGGCATGCCACCAGATAGGGAGATTGAGTCCTAATAGAGCTATTCCAGGGACAACCCCAATTTCCAAGAGACCCTATCGGATGCCCGCAAATGATTTAGTGGAAATCAAGAAGCAAATTAAGGAGTTATTGGACAAAGGGTATATTCGCCCAAGTCCTTCACCTTGGGGAGCCCTAGTTCTTTTGGTGGAGAAGAAGGATAAAACCTTGAGAATGGTAGTCGATTATCGTGCCTTGAACGAGGTGACTATCAAGAACAAGTACCCTCTGCCGATGATTAATGACCTGTTTGATCAGCTAGTAGGCGCCAAAGTATTCTCCAAGATCGATCTTCGATCAGGGTATCACCAACTAAAGATTCGTGAACATGATATACACAAAACAGCTTTCCCCACCAGGTATGGCTTATATGAGTATACAATCATGTCCTTTGGTTTGACTAATGCTCCTTCCTACTTCATGAATTTGATGAACAAAGTGTCCATGGAATACCTGGACAAGTTTGTCGTGGTATTCATCGATGACATTTAGATATTCTCCAAGAACGAGGAAGAACACAAGGAACACCTGCGTTTAGTTCTGGAGAAGCTTAGAGACCATCAGTTATATGCCAAGTTTAGCAAATGTGAATTTTGGCTGACGGAAGTCGGATTCCTTGGACATATTATTTCCAAAGAAGGAATAGTCGTAGACCCCGCTAAGGTTGAAGCCATCACCGAGTGGAAGTCACCTACTTCAGTTAAGCAGATCCGCAGTTTCCTCGGACTTGCTGGATATTACCGAAGGTTCATTGAGAATTTCTCAAAGATTTCCAAGCCCATGACGGAGTTGTTGAAGAAAGAGTCTAAGTATATTTGGACTGAGGAATGTGAAGCCAGTTTCCAGGAGTTAAAGAAACGTTTGGTCAAAACCCTAGTGTTGATTTTGCCAAATATTCGGAAGGACTTCCAGGTGTATTGTGATGCTTCACGTCAAGGACTTGGAGGAGTACTCATGCAAGATGGAAAAGTTGTAGCTTATGCATCCAGACAACTACGACCACATGAGTTGAATTATGCCACCCATGACTTGGAACTAGCAGCCATAGTGCACGCACTCAAGACCTGGAGACATTTCCTTATCGGAAATAATTGTGATGTTTACACCGACCATAAGAGCCTGAAATATATCTTCACGCAGAAGGAGTTGAACCTCAAACAGAGGAGATGGTTAGAGTTAATCAAGGACTATGACATGAGATTACACTACCATCCAGGTAAGGCAAATGTTGTCGCAGATGCCTTGAGTCGGAAAACTTATGTAAACACACTCACAGTGGGAGGATTACCCCAAGAGATAGCCGATGATCTCAGAAAGCTCCGGATAGAGATAGTTCCAAGAGGATATGTTGCCACACTAGAAATCCAGTCCACCTTGACCGAAAGAATTCGTGAAACCCAAAAGACGAACAAGGAAATAGCTAAGATTAAGCAAAGAATGAAAGATGGTAAAGCTAAAGGTTTTCGTGAGGATGAACAAGGAACTCTGTGGTTTGAGAACCGAATCTATGTGCCCAATGACCCAGAGCTCAGGAAGTTGATACTTCAAGAAGCCCACGATTCACCTTACTCAATACAAGCAGGCAACACCAAGATGTATCTGGATTTAAAGGACAGTTATTGGTGGACAGGTATGAAGAAGGATATTGCTGAACATGTTGCAATATGTTATGTTTGTCAGCGAGTAAAAGCGGAACATCAGAAACCAGCAGGGTTACTCCAACCTTTGCCGATACCCGAGTGGAAATGGGAAAAGCTTGGTATGGATTTCATCACAGGATTGCCCAGGACTCGTTCAGGTTATGATTCCATCTGGGTAGTGATGGATCGCTTGACCAAGGTGGCTCATTTCATTCCCGTGAAGACCACCTATACCAGCGCTAAATTAGCCAAGATATACATGACCAGGATCGTGTGTCTGCATGGAGTTCCGAGGAGTATCGTGTCAGATAGAGGAACACAATTTACCTCAAAGTTTTGGCATCAGCTACATGAAACTTTGGGTACGAGGCTGGAGTTCAGTACAGCTTTTCATCCGTAGACCGATGGACAGACTGAGAGAGTCAACCAGATTCTGGAAGACATGTTGAGAGCTTGTGCGCTAGATTATGGATCTAGTTGGGATGACAACTTACCTTACGCAGAATTCTCGTACAACAACAGTTATCAGGCCAGTCTGAAGATGGCCCCTTTCGAAGCTTTATACGGAAGGAGGTGCAGAACACCACTGATGTGGGATGGTGTTGGAGACCGAAAACTTTTTGGTCCCGACCTTATTCGAGATTCTGAAGAGAAAGCCAAGTTGATTCGCGAGAGACTCAAGATAGCTCAATGTCGACAAAAGAGTTATGCTGACAGCAAACGCAAGGAAGTAACGTATGAAGTGGGAGACCGAGCTTATCTTCGTGTGTCCCCACTTCGAGGAATCAAGAGGTTTGGTGTTAAAGGAAAATTAGCACCCCGATTCATAGGCCCCTACAAAATTATTGAACGTAGAGGCGAAGTTGCATACAAGCTGGAATTGCCGGAAGGATTGTCCGGAGTTCATGATGTGTTCCATGTGTCCCAGCTGAAGAAATGCCATGCTGAGATGGCTGATATTCCTTTGAGAGAAACCGTGCCCCTAGAGGCCATACAGCTTGACAGTGATCTGACTTACGAGGAGAAGCCTGTCAAGATCCTCGAGACTGCCAACAGAGTCACCCGCAGCAAGATCATCAAGTTATGTAAGATTTTGCAGAGTCACCACACCGAGGTAGAAGCCACTTGGGAACGCGAAGAAGATCTTCGTAGAGACCATCCGCACCTATTTTCTAGCCAACCCGAATCTCTAGGGTGAGATTCATCTAAAGGTGGGTAGGTTTGTAACATCCCAAAATTTCAGTTTGGAATGTTATGAAATATAGCTATGCATCACCATCATCATTGCTTGAATGTATGAAATAGTTGAAATGCTTCTTCTGACTTTCTGAAAGTCCCTTTCTATTTTCCATATGTTGCTTTCACCTATTTGAAAACCTTGGAAACAGTTCAAAATAACAGGGGAGTAACATGACACTCCACACCAGGGTCATCTTGGTGATATATTTGAACAAAAAGAACCAGGGGGTCCTTTGAAAAATATTTGCAAAAGGTTTTAAAACCAAAAAGGCAATTTCTGAAGAAAAAAATAAATATTCAAATGACAGAGGAAAAATGTTCATTGAATAGCATTAATTCTCCTGATCATTTTGATATATATATTGCCTATATTTGGGAATGATTTGAATGCATTAAAAGGTTATTACTGCGCTGATATTTGAAAATAGGAAAATCTTTAAAGCTTTAAAGGCCGGTCGGCCCATTCGCAGTTAAAGCCCGATCCGACTTGCCTAATTACCGGCCGACCGATGCCCCGCAAACCTCTCCCATCTCACTGACAGCGGGACCCACCCGACCGACCGCTGGAATCGCGCGGCCACCACCAACCTCGCGCGTGCGCCGCCGCCGCCGACAATCCCTCCCTCGTCGGATCTCCCTCTCTTTCCTTCCCCGACCCCCACTCGCGGCCTATATAAGAGCGGACCCTCGTCCGCGCTCCATCCCCCTCCAAACCCCTCTCTCCCCTGCACCAGTACGCCCCGACGACCTCACCGGAGTTCCTGCCGCCCCGAACCTCCCGGCGCTCGTGGCCGTCGACTCCGTCCTCCCCCCGTCCGTCCGACGCCACCACTCGACGCCGGACGTCAGCCGCCATTACCTGGACCCATCCTACGCCTCCCTCGACCACCGAAGCGCCGCCCCAACGACCTCACCGCTTCGGACTCGCCGGAGAACTCCATCGCCGGCGACCTCTTTACACTCTGAGCCCCTCATCCGTTCTATCTGGATCCTACGATCCAGATTAGAACGTTTAATTCGCAAACCGTTTTCTTCTTTAGCTTCGGTCGACCGCCGCAATCACCCGCGTGCACGCGCTCTCAGCCAATAGGGATCTGCCACGTAGCCTTAGCCATTAGTTAGTTTTTTTTGTTATTTTCTGTTCTGTTTTAGAAAAGAGAACTTTTCTGATTTTGTTTTAGTTGTATCTTTTAAACTATTTAGTGTTTTGAATTGATTTTTCTTGAATTAGATCACATATTTCATGTAGTTTCAGCCTGTAGTCTTAGATTTTAAATTTGACCTATTAAATTTTAATTTAATCAATTTTTCTCAAACTACTCAAATCTGAATAACGAGAGTTCAAAAATAGATTTTGATATAAATCTTTTTGCTACTGCTTGGTATTAGTTAGGACTATCATAATGCTTAGTTTGAGGATTTTTAGGATGAATTTGTTTAGTGTTCTAGCTATAAACAAATTCTGCCTAGTAGTTAGTATAGTTTAGTTAATTTAGTTTTTAGTTAGTTTAAATCAGATCTGTTATAATTTGTTTTAGTAGGTTCTGTTTCTTAAACATTAGGTGTTTTAATTTCTGTAAATAAAAAGATAAAATTGCTTAGTTTATTTCTTTATTGTTATAGGAATCTCAACTCCTTTTCAACTAGGTATAATTTGTTATAAAACAAACTAGTTAGTAATAGTTTTCTTCTAACAATGTTTTATGTAATTAAATTATGTTTTCTAAGAAGAGTTTTTATTAAATTCTTTTTCTGTTAATATAATGTTTATTAATTAATAATAAGTTTTGTTGTACTCTTTGTTAGTAAAACTATAGTTACCTCATATAGTAGTGTTTATCAAAACTTTTAAAACCATACTAAGATTTTTCTTAACAAAACTTTAAATGGATTTAATTCTGTTATTAATAAAATATTTTATTATTTCCTTGCTGTCAACTATTGTTTTGTAATACAAGTAGTTTTACTATGTCAGTAGTGGTTTACCCATCACCTTTTTGAAAACAAAACTTTGTGTGTTCTCTTGCTTGTGATTTGTGCATTGTTTTGTCTTGATTATTTACTAGTTCATTACTGATTTTTGTGAGTTACAATATTTTTTTTTGTATGCTTATTGAGTGTTTTTGTTTGCTTCGTTAGATTATCCAGAGTGCGAGGCGTGTTACCTAGAGTCACTCACATACGAAGATCATCAGTCAGGCAAGTCACTTTGATCATGTATACCTATGTTTTATTGCATTAGTTCTTCCATCACCCCAATTGCATGCAAAGTAGGTAAATTGGAAACTTGGTTACTTGCTTTAGTACCATGTGGTAGGTACCCCCCCTCTCAACCCTTTGACACATTTGGCCCCAGGAAACGCTGTGTTACATTTTTGCTATGCTATTAGTACACGGGGTTGGTTGTGTCATTCATGAGAGTTGAGAGAGTTAATAATTTCAAGACCTACATGATGATCAAGTCTTCAAGACTTCAATTTTTCAACTTACCTCTGGGTGGATGATGGTTGAACGGCACCCTAGAGAAACCAGTGGTTAACCTAGATGATGCTGGAGATGTGCCAGTATTCATGCGGAAAGGTCCACACAGGCACAAAGAGATGGATGGATGCTTCAAGACCCAAGGCTTACCTACACAACCACAAGTCATTATGGGCTCTGGCTTGGTTGGATATCGTAGGAACGAGATGTAGAAGAACGGTAGGGAAGGATGGGCACCGACAGAGTCGCAGGGAAACCCTTTGGAAGACCAAGTTTTGGTCATCCATTTCTCAAACACCCTGAAGTGCTAGACAATCAAACGGAGGCGACCAAATCTTGTGGGGAACGTGTGCAAATCTCTGCAGAGTACTCAAACCTAATCGATTAGCCGTGTCTACGGTCATGGACGACTTGAGCCAAAGGAACTGAAACTTGGATATGAGAATTTGGTTGGTGGAACCATCTCATTAATCAACCAACTTAGTAATAATTTTGCTGAGCCCTCTCTTGATGTAGGAAAATTGGCTTTACGCAAAAACTTACTACTCCACCTGCCATATTTGCATATAGATTAGATGATTATCTTTTCACCCCTCTCTTGTGACTTTGCCGGCATATTCCATATGCTGACCTACCCGGCTGCAACGTATCATGTTGCAAAATACTTTTCCGACGAGGAGTGAGGATACGCTTTACGCTCGGTGAGATGCCCTTGGAGTCAGATGGACTCATCTACCTTCGATGCTTCCGCAAGATTTAGATATTCTCATGAGTTGGGCTTCAGCCACTTTATTGTAATCTTTATTGTAATAACGGACTCGATATGAGATTTCGATTAATAAATGTTGGGTGATTTCCCTTTGATATATACATTGATGTACCGTGTGTGTACCAGCATGATCTTGGGATGGTACGGAAACACCGAAGATTCGACCTTTCAGGACGGGTCGCTACAGATCAAGCGCTTCGTGGTCTACTTCACGGACAGGGTCCGAGAAGCAACACCTGAGTTGCGAGACATGGAAGACATCATGAACCTTGGAAAGATGCGGCGGAAGTTCCAATTGGTAGGCAACCCCTCCTTGTTTAGCAAGAATGCGAAAAGGTCCAATGTAATGAGGAGCCAACTTGCTCTTGATACCGAATCGATGGATACCCTTTAGAGGTGTAACCCGAAGATAAGCCTTCTCATCAACTTCATAGGTCACAACCTTATGATGATGATCATATTGGCTCTTTTGACGAGATTGGGCTGTTTTCAACTTTTCATGAATAATGCGCACTTGCTCCTTTGCATCCTGGATCATATCTAGGCCAAAGAGTTGCCTCTCTCCGGTTTCTGACCAGTTAAGAGGTGTTCAACACCTTCGTCCATAGAGAACTTCAAAAGGGGCTTTGCCCAACCTTGATTGATAACTATTGTTATAAGCAAATTTGGCAAAATGGAAGACATTTCTCCCAGTTCATACCAAATGATATAACACAAGCTCGGAGCATGTCTTCGAGGATTTGATTGACTCGCTCAACTTGACCACTTGATTGCGGGTGGAAAGCAGTGCTAAAGGATAGATGAGTCCCCATAGCGGTTTGAAAACTTTCCCAGAATCGGGAAGTAAAGATACTTCCGTGGTTCGAGTTAATCTCCAATGGAACACCATGAAGAGAAACTATTCGAGAAACATATAACTCCTCTAGCTGGCTAGCAGTTATACTCTCCCGGATAGGAAGAAAATGAGCCACTTTGGGAAGGTGGTCTATGACCACAAAGATAGCATTATTCCCTCTCTTAGTCCTGGGAAATCCAGTAATGAAATCCATACCAACCTTATACCATTTCCATTCAGGAATAGCTAAAGGTTGAAGGGTGCCAGCATGCCTTTGATGTTCTGCCTTAATGCAACGACAAATTTTGCAGTTAGCAATGAACTGAGCAATTTCTCTATTCATCCTAGTCCACCAGAACCTCTAGCGTAGGTCCTGATACATCTTGGTACTACCCGGATGAATTGTGAGAGGAGAATCATGAGCCTCCTTAAGGATCATCTGTCATAGATGTTGCTTCTTCAGGATCACCAAACGGTTCCCAAGGAAGAAAACACCCCGAACATCTTCTGAGAAGCATCTAACATTACCCTTCTTAATGTTTTCTTGATCCGAGATATCCCGACATCATGCTTCTAGGCTTCTATGATTTGATCCATAAGAGTAGGTTTCGCCACCAGGTTGGAAAGGAATCCTCGAGGAACAATGTGGAGGTTCAACTTTCGAAATTCCTCATAGAGAAGTGGTTGACCAAGTTGCAACATCAGGTTGTTACAATAGGACTTACGACTTAGTGCATCATCCATGACATTGGCTTTCCGTGGGGTGTAAGTTATCCCTAAGTCATAATCTGTAATCAACTCAACCCACCGTCTTTGCCTGAGATTCAAATCTGGCTGGGTGACAATATATTTCAGACTTTGGTTATCAGTGTAAATTTCGCAACTATTACCCAGAAGGTAATGTCGCCAAGTTTTCAATGCATGGACCATAGCTGCAAGCTCAAGATCATGTGTTGGATAATTATCCTCATGTGGATGCAACTATCGAGATTGTATGCAATCACATGACGATCTTGCATGAGAATGCAACCTAATCCTTGTCGTGAGGCGTTGCAATATATAACAAAGTCTTTAGAGAAGTCTGGTGGCACCAGAATGGGAGGAGAGGTCAAGCGTCTTTTCAACTCCTGAAACCTGTGCTCGCATTGTGGAGTCCACTCGAACTTTTTATCTTTCTTGAGGAGTTCAGTCAGAGGTTTCGCAACCTTGGAGAAATTCTCAACAAAGCAGTGACAATATCTCGCTAAGCCAAGGAAACTCCGAACTTGCTTAACCGATTCAGGTTGAGTCCAATCAAGGACGTCCTGAACTCTCTCGAGATTGACAGCAATACCTTTACCAGGGATTAGGTGGCCTAGGTAGGTCACTTCTGGCAACCAAAATTCACACTTGGAGAATTTGGCGTACAGACGATGCTCTCGAAGTTTCGTCAATACTAGCCTTAGATGCTCGGCATGTTCCTATACGTTCTTCGAGTAAATGAGTATATAGTCGAGGTAGACCATGACGAATTTATCCAAATACTCCATGAAGATCGAATTCATGAAGCGAGAGAAGGTGGCTGGGGCATTGGTTAAACCGAAGGACATGACTCGTATTGGCCATAATGAGTAACAAAAGCCATTTTTGGAATGTCCCCGTTTCTAATTCTGATTTGATTGTATCCCAACCTCAAATCCATTTTGGGAAAGACAGAGGATCTAGCGAGTTGATCATCCAAGTCGTTGATCCTGGGGAGCGGATACTTGTTTTCTATGGAGACCAGATTCACTGGCCAAAAATCCACAACCATCCGATCCGATCCATCCTTTTCTTGACGAAGAGGACGGGACAAGCCCAAGGAGAAGAACTAGGATGGATGAAACCTTTCTTCAAAGCTTCATCGAGTTGAATCTTAAGTTCGACTAGTTCTAAGGGTGCCATCTTATAGGGTCTTCTGCCTATTGGGACGGTCCCTCGGATGAGCTCTATCACAAACTCAACATCTCTGACAGGTGGAATTCCTAACAATTCTTCTAGAAAGACATCTGGAAAGTCACGGACTACTGGAATATCTTCTAGTTCTGGAAGAGGGCTAGCATTGACGGAATAGAGTTGGCGCTTGGCTGCTCGAGTGGAGACATTAACTATCTCACCCGAGGGATGTGTAAGTTGAACATACCTAGTATGAGTATCAATCTTAGCATAGTGGGCTTTCATCCAGTCCATGCCTAAGATGATATTGATGTTCGAAGACATGAGGGCTATCAAAGATGCTAGGAAGACTAGCCTATCCACAAGAATCTCATTGTCATGGCTCACTCTAGAAGTTTGCCATTTTGAACCAGGAGTCTGAACTACTAAAGGAGTAGGCATATCACAAAAACATACATTATGTAACTGTGCATAACTTTTTGAGATGAAAGAATGAGATGCCCCAGTATCAAATGGAATAGATGCTGGATGACTATTGACAAGGAGCATACCTAGGATAGCATCAGGATCCTCAAGGGCTTCTTCAGTAGAAACATAATTCACTCAACCATGAGCGGGAGCTGGCTTCACATAGAAGGGTTTTCCCGGCTTCCCACGTCCGGTCGGCTTAACATTGTTCTGAGGACACTCACGGGAGTAGTGTCCTGGTTCCCCATATTTGTAGTAGACAACGGTGACATGGGGTGCAGCGTTGATAGGAGGACCTCCAAATGTCCTGGCCGGAGGATTGGGCTGAGCTGGGCGAGGCACCTGGAAGGATGGCCTCGCGGTGTATCCTGGCAGTAGAGTTGTGTTGGGCACCGACACCCAGCGTTTGTTGGAGCCTAAGCCAGATGCGGGGCTGAAGTCACAGTTGTGCTTCCTGGTTGCCTCGTAGTCAGTCTTTCTAGTCTAGGCATTGATAGCCTTGTTGACGAGAGCCTGGAAGGTTGTGCACTCATGCAGTCAGATCTCGACGGAGCTCAGGACTAAATCCCTTGTGGAACCTAGCCTATTTCTTGGCATTAGTTTAAACTTCCTCCGGAGCATAGCGAGCAAGATTGCCGAACTCACGGCTATAGGCATCCATTGTCAATCTGCCCTTGGTGAAAGCACATAACTCCTCTCTCTTGCGATCCATTAGCCCTTCCGGGATGTGATGGGTACGGAATGTCGCGCTGAATTCTGCCCAAGTTGGTGCGGGGCCTGCGGGACGGAGAGCTTCATAATTTTTCCACCACAGATTGGCGGGTCCTTCTAGAAAGTAAGTAGCAAAGGTCACCTTGTTGGCCTTCGATACATTGGTAGTCCGGATTTTGCGGGACATGCTAGTCAGCCAGTCATCCGCGTCGAGCGGCTCGACCGAATGATGATACTTAGGTGGGCACAACTTGACGAAATCACCGAGAGACACGCCATCATTGTGATCATTGCAGGGAGCATGCGCTGTGTCCTGCTCAATACGTTCCAACAGCCTGTTGGTCTCCCTTTGGTTCCGTTCAGCCTCAAGCATCACTTCTGCCAAAGAGGGCGCGTGTGGCAGGTTCTCTTGCCTTGGCTGACTTCCCTTGCCCTGCTCGGGGCGGGCACAGGGTTATTCCTAGTTGCCACAATCTTGGGAAAACAAACCCACAACTTAGACAAGGAAGACACCAACTCTAAGGAATGAGATAAAAAATGCACTAGACAACGCGGCATGCAGGGGTAAACACCCGAACAATATGGTAATAACAACTACCATATGAATACCAAGATTCATACACACCATGACATAGTTCACTACAAGCCCAAGATGAAATACAAACTACAGAGAGATGACACAACTCATCGGAGGCATTACACGCTTATTATACATTATCTATCTACATGGGTAGCATATAGCTCCATGTGAAGGGCACGTGCATCACGATCCCTGTTCTCCAACATCTGAGCGGTCACCTGGAGCCTAGGGTCCTCATGAGAATGATCATAGTAGGCTGCGCTAAGATAGCTATCCTCTCCTCCCAAAGATGAAGGAACATATCAGAACTCTGTGTTCTGAAGCAAACCGTGGTGAACCCTCATGATAGTTAGCATGGTGTAGGCGGCCTCCTGAACTACCATGTCTATGGTGACACCTAATCCATCAGTCCAGTGAAGTGGCTCTATAGCTCCAGGATATGATGGATATATCTTAACAGTACACAGATACGGACTCTGGTTGAAATCTCGATACTGCTCCTCCACTGTGTACTCTAGGTACCAACGGTAACCAACCTCCATCATAACTCTAACCAACATGGCCGTGTGACCCGGTACATCGATGCACCTGGTCAGACGGACCACCTGACGGGAGGGACGAGGGGGCATCTGAAACAGAGAATGATGCAAGACATTAGAGACGCTAGCAGAAATTGGACAACATAATGACTGTAATTGCTCAAAAAGGATTTTGAGACAACTGCAAAAGATTGGAAAAGCATAACCACTCGACTATCAAGACTCAAATGTCTTCTCCAACTGTTTGTCACAACAACAATACTTGAGTACTGAATTCTCTAGGAAACAAGCTAGCTAATAGTCCATGGTTAGTAACTAATCATCCTAAGCAATAGGTGAGAAGCCTAGCTCTTATCCCCGTAGAAAAGATGAGAGTGACTCAGAATAGAATAACTTGGGAAGAGGAGTAAAAGAGCCTTACATTCCCTTCCACAATCAATTCCCCTACTTTTCTATAATGTTTCTAGACTCAACTTCGACCGATTTGGCTTGGTAGTCCTACAGTCAGTCAGGCTCTGATACCAACGTTGTCAGGACCCCGATCCTAAGTCATACGAATCCAGACTGTAACATATCACATCACTTTGCGGCCTCACGCATGGTAAACTCCACGGCTGCAGCCTTACCTTAGCCGGAACCGCTTACGTCTTTTCGCTCACGTATGTGAACATGTCGCTGGCAATCAAACAACAAAGAAGTCGGGCCGACATGACTAGTCATAGAACCCAAGTGGCACATCCATACGGAAACAGGCATATGTAACCCGGCAATGCAGGTGTCGGCCTCAAGCGTGTGTAGACGAGTCATAGCAAGCTACAAGGACTCCATTATGCCGTGGGACATAAATGTCATCATTGCACGTAGACGAGTCGTAGAAGGCTACAAGGACTCCATTACACTGCAAGACATTTCCCCAAAGGGACAGATATAGCAGCAAAGAAGGGTATATGCTGGTCAATCAATGTGTCTGGAGCAGTAGCAAGCTACCAAGGCTCGGTGGAGGCATAGAGAGGCAGTTTCCCATAAACAGTACTACTAAAGGCACATGACTAGGTGTTGGATCCCAACTATGGCATCACAACATAACCATACATCAACACAACTTTTATTTAAGAGGCTCAGACGAGCCTTGCATAATATGTTCTTACAGGTACGGGTCACATGACCCGACACTCAAGTCGTACAAGCAAGTTCATACAAACCAAGCGGAATCATAAAGCTGTCTGAGTACAGACAGTTGAAAGGGTAAAAAGGCACATGGCCTGACTATCTATAGCCCGCCATAGGGCATAAGGTTGTAGCTGGGACACCAGCTATTCGGCATCGTCGACATCTAGATAGAACCCACCTGATGTGTCCTGAGTCTCATCTGCAACATTTATTAAGTAAACATGAGTACAAACGTACTCAGCAAGTCTTTAAAGCAGACCTAGACTAATTATGCTCATGTATCAACAAGGGGAGTTGTGGAGTTTATGCAGCAATGCCAGCTTTGACTCATGGCTAACCTATACTACACAATTTTAACTCTTTGGTTAAATTTTAGATATCGTACACGAGTCCTCTAACTCCACAGCAACACCACCATCGATTCACTTCCGTCTCCTACGAGAGTGCCATCCACGGTACTCACACTTGTTTTGATATTTTTATATGTATCCATTAATTTATCTATGAACAACATAAGTTCTCCAAGTAGTAGATATCCGAGGACGCGGCTATTCGAATAGTTTCATACCCTACAGGGGTGTACTTATTCACACACGCTCTTGCCACTTATTGATGTGTGCTCATAAAACCATGCACCTCGGCAACCTTCAAGCTGAAGCCCAGCGAGGGAGTCGGCCACGACCATCAATCACACAAGACCTCTGGTCCAGGCTATCGCCTATTTGACACTGAACCCGCACGGAAGTCCGGCCGAAGTTTCCGCTACGGCCCCAAACGATGTGCGCAGGGTTCCCAAGCCCATCATCCGGGTGAACCTTGGTACACCGTGCCACTTCCTACCGCATCGTAACCCACCCCTAGGGTCAGCGCTATGCACGGCCTCCAGCATGCTATAAACACCAGAAACTACTTGCAACCCCTGTACCAAGGACTAAGCGACTGATAAGTCGAGAGGGGTCGACTTACCGGAACCCAATGTGTGGTAGTAGCTAGTCTTGGATCACAAACACGGAACTCAGTTCCTAAGAACGGTCCCAACGAGACAACCTGCTATGTACTCCTTCATAGCCTCTCATCGCTACCTTTATCAAATCGGGTTCATCATAAGATTATCACATCAGAACAACACATTTTCACTCCAGTTCATCACCCAGATGAATCATACCTGACACAACTCTAAGCATAGCAGGCAAAGTAAGCAAAGCACATCATGGCACACGCATCTACTATGCATGCTAAGTTGCAAGGTTTAGCTATTTACTGCGACAATGACAGGTCATGCAAAGGAATGGGTTCATCCACCATGTATGATAGACAAGTGAATGTTTGTCCTAATGCAATAAATAAGAGCACGAGCGAGAGAGTGGGATGTTATCGGAATGATCAAAGGGGTTTCTTTCCTTGCTGGGTGGCGGGAAGGTTTTCTCCGTCATTGGAATACTCGGAGGTATCCTCAGAAGTAGGGCCTAACGCAATGCCGATAAATAGCAATCAATACACGACAAGTGCAACAATATGATGCATGATCATGACATGGCTACATGAATGGATGAGCTAATGCAACTATAATTCGAGTTGGATGGAGTGGATTTGAATATAGGTTCAAAGCCATTATCCATTTCATATTCCATATATCGACCTATTACTAAATGTCAATATTTACCTACATTGGTTTCTCTAACATGCATGATAACAGCACCATTGGATTCATTGGATTTTTTGATAAATTTTCATATATAAATTATTTCAATCTAAGTTATAGATTAATTTCTATGATTTTTCTAAATTTTAACTATTTCTAGAATTAATTTAAGTCAAAAATTCCTTTATTGCATCAGCACTGCGTCAGCAATGCGTCAGCAGTAGGCTGACGGAGCCAGGTCAAACCTGATAGGTTGGGGCCCTCGTGTCAGCGTCAGGGGCTAATTCCCCATACTGACTAGAGGTTTGACCCTCTATGGGGCCTGCTGTCAGCGGCTAACGGCTTTATTAGCCAGGCTGGTCAGCACTAACCGGCCGGCCATGTCAGCGCCTACCAGAGCGGGGCCGGCGGCGACCAAACTCTCGGCGGAGGACCGCCAGAGTTGGTCAAAATCGTGCTAGGGGGCTCGGATTCACGCGCCGAAGGCGCTGGAAGGGAGCCCGTGCTCGATCGCGTCGAGTGGGGCTAGTCTGGGGGCTCGACGTCACCGGAGGGCTCGCAGGCGAGCTCTTCCGTGGCGGCACCTATACAGACACGATGGGGAGGTCTGCTAGAGAGCGGGAAGAACCACAGGGGGAGGGGGAGGGGGACGACAAGCTCATAGGGGGCTGAAGGAGGGCTCAGCAGGCGCGGGGATGACCGGCAGCCGGCGAACCGCCGACGGGGAGAGGCGGCCTTTGTCTGCCATTGCATAGCCATCATGGCATCATGTTTAAAATCAAACGAAACCTAAAATGGGGATGAACAAACCCTTTCTCAAATAAAATTTAAATAGCTTAAACTTAAAAATAATTTCAATGAATCAGAAATGCCATCAAAAATGTTCATTGTCTCTGATAAATATTGGTAACTTCATATGAGAGAAAAATTGATTTTCAAACCAAGACTATCATTTTAAAATGAGAATCTAGTGCTATTGAAATCGACAAATAAAGCATTATAAATATGATACATGTCCAAAAAGGCCCAAACTTTTTGTGGAAGTTCTATATTTCATAAAATATGTGGGTATTATTGTGCTAGGTATTTTGGCCTCAAAAATAAAACAAATCTTAGAAGAAAAGAAAAAAATAGAAAACAAAGACAAAAAAGGGGCTTACCTGAGGCCTAGCAGCCCAGCCGGCCCACGTGGCCCGTGCCAGTCGTCCTCTACCTGTGCCCGTAGGCAGAGGAGAAGGCAGGCACGACGCGCACGGCCGGGGCGCCATGCCTCCTGTCTGTTAGCCTTGCTGGAGGAGGGAATCAGTACCCTAGAGCCGTCCGGATTGGGACGACCCCTCTCCTCTCTTCCCTCACGCTCTGTCTCTCCTCCCCTATGATGGCCGCTGCAGCCATGGCCAGACCGCCGCAAAAACCGCAGCCACCGCCGCTCGCATGCCTCGCTGCCTTGTATAGAAGCATCCATCGGATGCGCCCTGTGCCCTCCCCGATGTGCCCAAGCCATGGAGACCAGAAGACGAAGCTTGCTGCCATCTTCTTCATCTCCGACCGCCAGATGCCATCGCCGATTCGCTGTCGCAGGAGCCTCTCCGAGCAGTCTAAGCATTCCTGCCCCCCAACATGAGCCCCCGCTTCATTCCCCTCCCCTAGCTCTCTCGAACGCGAGCCCTAGCACTGCAGCCTGCCGGACCCAAGGCCGCCACGGACGCCATCGTCATGGTCATTGTAGTACCACAGCCACTGCCGCTTGCTACGCTAGATGTGCACGAGCGTGCGCTTTGCTTCGAGCCCCTCCATCATTCTTTTGGTCACCGGAGGGCCAATTCAATGCCCATCGTCGTCTCGGGCCTCGCCGACGTTGAGCCACCAGCGGGATTGACCCCCTCCTGAGCAGGTTTGACTCCCTGGAGTCAATGACGTGTGGGGACAGCCCACTGACTAATTAGGTTACTATTAGATTAACACTAATTAACCTTGGCAATTAGTTGGATCACTAACAGTGGGCCCCAGTCCTGCTAATAGGTTTAGTTAGCATTAACTTAAAGCTAATTAACCCTGTTAACCAAATGGGTCACTAACCAGCAGGTCCCGCTGGTCAGGTTTGACTTTGACCAGCCCATTGACATGCTGACCTCACAATGATGTCATGGGATGCGGTAAATGTTTCTGGAATTAAAACAAATCAATAAACGATATAATATTTTAAGAAAATATTTAAAACTTCTAAAAATCATTGAAAATAATCTGTAAGTCAGATGAAAATAATTTATATATGAAAAACAATCAGAAAAATCCAATGAATCTGTTTATGCCATGATCATGCATGTTTGAACAAGTTAACATCACCAAGTAGGACATTTCATGATTAGGATAATTTAATAAATAGTGTTGGGGTTGGAATTTAGTATATATTTGAATTCCACTTCACTTAATATGACTACCTATAGCACTAGGTCAATTCAATAACTTAACATGCCATTTCATGCATCATGATTGTTCCATCACATTGAACGTGTTCCTTTCTCTGTTTGCCGGTGTTGTTCCCTCTCGGTAAACGTTGTTCCGACGATGAAATCGATGTCACCGATGAAGACCTTTACCATCTTCAGAAGTGTTAGGCAAGAAAACCCCCTTGAACATACTGATATGAACCCACTCTCTCGCTCCTGCTCTCTTTTACTGCATTAGGACAACAACGATTCAACTGTTACATGTTCTCGGTAGTTGAACCCATTCCTTTGCATGACCTATCTTTGGCACAGGAAATAGTTGAAACCACTTAGTATGAGTGGCAACTATTTGAGACTTGTTGTGATTACTCATACATGCTTCCTTACTTACTGTGCCTGCTATGGTTAGAGTCATGTTGTGTCGGGTTTGATCCATCTGGGCGATGAATCGGAATGACAATGTTCATGTCCTTCTATGTGAGAGCTAAGTGTGTGAACACGATTTGGTAATGGTAGCGATGAGAGGACATGTAGGAGTACATGGAGGGTTGTCTCATTGGGACCGTCCTTAAGACTGAGTTCTATGTTTGTGATACAAGATAGTTACTACCACACATCGGGCTCCAGTAACTTGACCCCTCTCTGCTTATTAATCGCCTAGAACTCTGTCCAGGAGTCGCAACTAGTTTTTGGTGTTTGTACAAAAAGTGATGGCGGCCGTGCATAGCGCTTCCCGACAGGGTGGGCTATGATGCGGTAGATGCACAGTGGCATGGTGTACCGAGTGGCACCCGAACGGTGGGCTTGGGAACCCTACGCACATCATTCGAGGCCGTAGCGGAAACTTCGGGCGGACTTCCGTGCAGGTTCAGACTCAAATAAGCAATAAACCTGGACTAGGGTCTTGTGTGGTTGACGGTCATGGCCGACGCCCACGCCAGTGCTTCCACTTGAAGGTTGCCGAGATGCATGACGTGCATATGGTGATAAGTGGCGAGAGCGTGTGTGAAGAAGTATACACCTGCAGGGTGAAATAATCTGTTCGAATAGCCGCTTCCTCGGATATGGACTACTTGGAGAACTTATGTGGTTCATAGAAAACTTGAAGTGGATACTCTAAAATACGCAAGATAAGTGTGAGTGCTATGGATGACCTTCTCGTAAGGAGACGGGAGTGGATCCATAGTGGTGTATTGATTGGTGAATATGTGGACTCGTGTGCGTTATTCCACCTCAAAGAAAGCACATGTAGTCATAGTATAGGTTAGCCAAGAGTCAAAGCTGGCTTGCTGCAATGAACTCCACAACCCGCTTCATTGATACTGATGCATATGTAGATAGTTCTGATGTAAGTCTTGCTGGGTACCTTTGTACTCACATTTACTTAATTTATGTTTTGTAGAGGAGACGTCAGTCTCATTAGTGGTATTTATGACGTGAAGTTCGATGTTGACCGGATTAGCTTGAGAATCCCAAACAGAGGTCTGGTTCCGTTGGTAGGGTCGTTGTAGCTTTTTAGGCTCCTCTAGCCACTTGTGTAGATGTCTGTACCCAGACATATTTAAACTTCCGCTTGTTTGATTGAATGCTCTAAATGTTGGGTCTTGTGACCCCTGATTGTAACATCTTGTTGTGTTGGATCTTCCGAGCCTTCTAAGTAAATGTTGTAATGTTGTAAGGTTATGTTGTGATGCCATAGTTGTATCTATGCATATCGGGCGTGCTGTGAGTACGTGTGACGTGCAACGGTATGTATAGGATCCGACACCTAGAGTTGTGCCTTTAGTAGTACTCTTTACGGGGAAATGCCTTTTTGTGCTTCCATCGAGCCTTGGTAGCTTGCTATTGCTCCAGACACATTGATTGACCGGCATGTATCCTTCTTGCTGCTGTGTCTGTCCCTTCGGGAAATGTATCTCAGTGTAATGGAGTCCTTGTAGCCTGCTATGACTCGTCTACGTGTAGTGATGACATTTATGTCCCACGGTGTCATGGAGTCCTTGTAGCTTGCTATGATATGTCTACACACGCTAGAGATAGACACTTGCATTGCTGGGTTACATATGCCTGTCACTGTACGGATGTGCCACGTAGTGGCATGGTGTACCAAGGGTCACTCGGATGGTGGGCTTGGGAACCCTGCGCACATCGTTTGGGGCCGTAGAGGAAACTTTGGCCGGACTTCCGTGCGGGTTCAGTCTCAAATAGGCGATAGCCTGGACTAGAGGTCTTGTCTGATTGATGGCCGTGGCCGACTCCCTCGCTGGGCTTCTGCTTGAAGGTTGCCGAGGTGCATGGTTTTATGAGCACACAACTATAAGTGGCGAGAGCGTGTGTGAAGAACTACACCCTACAGGGTATGAAACTATTCGAATAGCCACATCCTCAGATATGGACTACTTGGAGAACTTATGTTGTTCATGGATAAATTAATGGATACTCATAAAAATATCAAAACAAGTGTGAGTATCGTGGATGGCACTCTCGTAGGAGATGGAAGTGAATCCATGGTGGTTTGTTGTTGTGGAGTTACAGGACTCCTGTGCGATATCTAAAATTTAACGAAAGAGTTAAAATTGTGTAGTATAGTTTACCAATGAGTCAAAGCTAGCATTGTTGCATAAACTTCACCACTCCCCTTGTTGATACATGAGCATAATTAGTCTAGGTCTGCTTTAAAGACTTGTTGAGTACGTTTGTACTCACGTTTGCTTAATAAATGTTGTAGATGATACTTAGGACCAATCAGGTGGTTTCTATCTAGATGTTGACGATGCCGAATTGCTGGTGTCCCAGCTATGACCTTATGCCCTATGGCGGTCTGTAGATAGTCAGGTCATGTGCCTTTTTACCCTTTCAACTATGTGTACTCAGATAGCTTTATGCTTCCGCTTGGTTTGTATGAACTTTCTTGTATGACTTGAGTGTCGGGTCATGTGACCCCTACCTGTAAGAACATATTATGCAAGGCTCGTCAGAGCCTCCTAAATAAAAGTTGTGTTGATGTATGGTTATGTTGTGATGACATAGTTGTATCTATGCATATCGGTCATGTCGTGCGTACGTGTGACGTGCAATGGTATCTATGGGATCCGACACCTAGTCATGTGCCTTTAGTGGTAATCTTTATGGCAAACTGCCTCTTTGTGCTTCCACCGAGCCATGGTAGCTTGCTACTGCTCTGGACACATTGATTGACCGGCATCTATCCTTGTTTGCTGCTGTGTCTGTCCCTTTAAGGAAATGTCTCGTAGTGTAATGGAGTCCCTGTAGCCTACTACGACTCGTCTACGTGTAGTGATGACATTTATGTCCCATGGCGTAATGGAGTCCTTGTATCTTGCTATGACTCGTCTACACACGTTTGAGGCCCACACCTGCATTGTTGGGTTACATATGCCTATTTCCGTTCGGATGTGCCACTTGGGTTCTATGACTAGTCATGTCGGCCCGGGTTCTCTGTTGTTTGATTGCCGGCGACATGTTTACATACGTGAGCCAAAAGTCATAGACGGTTCCGGCTAAGGTAAGGCTGCAGCCATGGAGTTTACCATGCGTGAGGCCGCAAAGTTATGTGATATGTTACAGTATGGATTCGTATGACTTAGGATCGGGGTCCCGACAGCGTTGCTAGTCCTCCTTGATTGTATTGATGGTGTAAGTGGTTACAGAGTTGATCTACCTCGAGATCGTATGTCTAACCCTAGATGAGTTGTTCTATATCTATACCCTAAAACCCTTCAGCTTATATAGATGCCAAGGAGGCCTAGGGTTTGCCCATGGTTGGTTACATGCCGAAGAAATAGACATGCCTATTTACTACATCAAACGTAGAGCGCAAGCCGTGCTCCTTGAAGCTTCCATCCTGGAATCTGGGCCTTCAAATCATCTAGTGTTCGGCAAGTAGCCTATAGAGTCCGGCCTATAAACAACACGTCGCCTATCCGAGGACCCCCTAATCCAGGACTCCCTCAGGTAGGCTATGGCGCGGTAGATGCACCAGTGGCGGGGTGTACCAAGCATAGAACCATCCGTCGAGGTGGGCTTGGGAACACTGTACACATCGTTTGGGGCCGTAATGGAAACTTCGGCCGGACTTCCTTGTGGGTTTAGTCTCAAATAGGAAATAAACCCGGGCTAGGGTCTTGTGTGATTGACGGTCGTGGCCGATGCCCATGCTAGTGCTTCCGCTTGAAGGTTGCCAAGAGGCATGTTGTGCATATGGTGATAAGAGGCTAGAGCGTGTGTGAAGAAGTATACCCCTGCAGGGTGATTTAATCTGTTCGAATAGCCGCGTCCTTGGATATGGACTACTTGGATTGCTTATGTGGTACATAGACAAGTGAAATGGATTCTCTAAAATACGCAAGATAAGCGTGAGCGCTATGGATGGCCTTCTCGCAGGGAGATGCGAGTGGATCCATAGTGGTGTATTGATATGGTGAATATGTGGACTCGTGTGCGCTATCCCACCTCAAAAGAACGTACTTGTAGTCAGAGTATAGGTTAGCCAAGAGTCAAAGCTGGATTGCTGCAATAAACTCCACAAGCCCCTTCATTGATACTAATGCATATGTAGTTAGTTCTGATGTAAGTCTTGCCTAGTACCTTTGTACTCACGATTGCTTAATTTGTGTTTTCCATAGGAGACGTTAGTCTCATTAGTGATTGTTATGACGTGAAGTGCGATGTTGTCCGGATTAGCTTGGGAATCCCAGGCAGAGGTCTGGCTCCATTGGTAGGGTCGTTGTAGCTTTCTAGGCTCCTCCAGCCACTTTTAGTAGATGTGTGTACCCACACATGTTTTGCCTTTGCTTTTTGCTTGTATGACTTGAGTGTTGGGTCATGCGACCCCTGTTTGTAATATCACACTATGTTGGATCCTATGAGTCACTAATGAATACTTTAGTCATAGAGTTATGTTGTGATGCCATGTTGTATCTATGCATATCGTGCATATTGCGTGTATATTTGAAATTGAAAGTGTGTTATATCGACTAGAGGGGGTGAATAGGCGAATTTTTACAAGTTCATCACTTGAGGAATTTGAAATGTGATGAATAACTAGCAGCGGAATAAGAACTCAAGTGCATGAGAAACATATCAACAACATAGTCATGATGATGAAAGTAATGTGCACAGATTACACGTAGCGTGATACAAGATAAGCAGGTGAGGAACAAGGTAACTTGAAGAATTTGAGGCGAGGAAATTGTGAAAGTCTTTGGTCAAATTCTTCAAACAGTAACAATCAATTTCATCAACAAGTATACGAGGCAATAGAGGAGTTGAGGAAATAGAACCAGGTAGCTCGATGAAGACAATGGTTTGATGACCCAGTTCCAACTACTATGATAGTCGTACATCTAGTTTGGAGTGGCCTGGTATTTAAACCAGAGGACACATAGTCCCAGGACACATAGTCCTGACCGTATTATCCTTGAGCTAAGGTCACAAAGTCCTCGCCCAACACTCATGGTATGTCTTCAGGGTAGACTTCCAAAACCCTCACAAACTGGTCACCCGGTGATCCACAATATACTACTGGATGCTCTAGACCAAGGTCACTCAGTGTCACACCCTGAGTTTATAGCACATTGTTATGACTGGGTTTATAAAATTTGGAGCCAACTAAAACTTTTTCTATGTGTTTGTGCTTGCTTGCTATGTTGATTGCTTGCTTGTGGATTGTGTTTTATGGCACTACTAGGTTCTACTCCACTTCATAATCATCTTCCTTGTTCCAAAACCCTTTCCCAATGATCATGCAATGTGATTAGTGCCTAAAACTAATTTTTATCAAATTTAGTTTTAACCAAAAATTATATATTTAATTTAAGTTTCCAAAACCCACTGAAATGAGGTTTGCACTGCATGTCCTCAAATCAGTTGGACCCTTCTTTCCCAAAGGCTTTATTTCAAACCTACTATATTTATAACTTCTCAAAACCACCAAATTTTCTTTTTAAAGATTATTTTCACATTTTATTTGTAGGCTTTTCTTAAGGCCAGAAATGGTTTTTCCTAGGGAAAAATTATTTAAATGCTTTGAAAATATTTGAGAAAATTTAGAGAAACTCAGTGGACATATATTTTCCATATATATGAGTTTCAACACAAGGGCATGACCAGATCATAGGCAAAACCCTCAAAACCCTATCTGTTTAGATCAAACTTTTGGAAAATTTCTATAATAAATATTCCCAATAAATTTCGAGGAAAATTATAGCAAGTCAACACTGTCATGTGTGATGATCTTGCAAAGTTTCATCCCAATCCAAGTTGGTTTGGTCCATCAAATCGTCCCAAAACCATTCCTGTCCAGAATCAAATTTGAGCAACTTTACATTGTGAAGTGTCTCCCCTTGGCCTCAAACTTTGTGGGCATGCTCTAATGGCCAAATAGTGATGATAAAATAAGTGGTGCATCAAGGGTTAAAGCCTAGAATCATTGGATCTACAGAAATCACTTTCTGCCAATTTCTAGAGTTGACCAAATTTCCATTATCAACTTTTTCTCCTTGAGCTCAAATTTGGTGGAGCATCTTTTTTTCACCTAGCCTTTGACCCTGGTAAAAATCTCAGTAAGCTGGTAATTCTTTCTAGCCTAAAACCTCATCAAACACCTTCTGGTGATTTCTTAAAACTAACATTTTCACCTCTTATCCGTTTACCCTTGGCCCCAGCTTTTTACCACAATCCCTGTGGGTTACTAGGTACCTCCAACATCTCTCCCTGGCCAAAACTCCATGGGTAAGTGGGGTAAAACCCCCATTTTATTCCTCTGGACAGTAATTTTCCTCCCTCTCCCTCAGCCTTCCTTGTCTCCTAAGGAAACCACAGCATCCAATGACCTATTCCCTAATTGGCAACCCCCTAGATCCCCCTAGGCATAGCCGGCCACGCAGAAGACGCCGTTGGCATGCCATGGCAAGCCAAACGCTCGCTTTGGAGCATGCTACAGTGCCGACATGCACTGTAGCCGCTAGCCACTGCATGGCTCCAGCAGCCTCAGGCCTCTCCCTTGCGCCACTTGGTCCCCCTCGGTGTCCGCACCACACCACCCCTGTCGGCCCCTCCTCTCTCTCCCTCCTCCGACCTCCTCTCGCACGCGCCGCGGCCGCCTGATTCGGCCAACCGGGGAGCTTAGACGTGCGGGCATCTCTCCCTCTCTCCTCCTTCCCTCTGGCCTAAACCCACCCAGGAACGCCCCAAACTCGCCCCCGTCACCCCCGTGCCCTTTGGCCGCGGCCAAGAGCTCGTCGGCGCACATCGTTCGATGGACTCGCGCCCCCTCTATAAAAAGGGCCTCCCGAGCCCCTCTATCCCCTCTGCTCTCTCTCTCCTCTCCCCTATAGCCCCCCTATGCGCTTCAAGGACCCCCCATAGCTCTTGCGCTCGGAATCAGGCCAAGGACTGCCGCGACAATCTCATCGTCAATATCTGTGTACAGAGCCCCTCCGGCCCCCATTCTTCTCCCATTGGTCCTCCCTTGCCACGCTGATGCTTCCCCCTCTTCCTCCCGTCCTTTTTGCAGCATGGGACGCCTCCGGTTACGTCTCCCAAAGCGCCCTCCGCCGCAAGGGCTCATCACCGGCGACTCCGGCCACCTCAGGCCTCCGTTCCACCAATAGAGGACCGGCGGGTCAATGCTGAGCTCATCCCCGCCTTCGCCTGTCGTCGCCGTGCCCAACATCATCGCTGGTGAGCACACCAGCCAGCCTGTCGCGAGGTTGGAGATGACAGGCGGGGCCCGCCCGTCATCCTCACCTCCCTCCCCCTCCTCTCTCTGTCGCTGGCCGTCGGGGCCCAGTCGTCAGGTTCGAATGCGCGCGCGCCGCCGGTTCGCCTGGGCTAGTTGGCCTCTGGGCCGGCCTAGTTGCTGGCCTCCTCCGGCCAGGGTACTGTGCCCGTTTCTTTTCTCTCTTTATTTTTTTTTGAAAATTCCAAAAATCCCACAGGGTGAAATATTTACCCAATGCCAATATTTCTTCCACCTAAATTCATAAAATAATCCCTAGAATTTAATAGTGCCATTTGTAAAAATGTTTTTAGTACTGTGTTATTTTAAAACCTTTATATTGACACCTTTTTGCCTCTGTTATTTTATTTCCAAAATCTTTTTCACAACAAAACCCTAAGAGAATATTTTTAGTATGACTTTTAGTATTTATGAGAGTAGGTGGACATTTTTGGTAGTAGTTTGAGTGCTCTATTTTGTGTGATTGCTTATTTTTATCATTTTATTTCACGACAATAGATTGCGCGGTTGACGAAGAAGTTGGACCCAAAGACTTTGAAGACCCCGGAGACTTTGTTGATCCAGGCAAGCAACCCTTTGACCATAATAAGAAACCATTTTATTGCATGTCATATAGCACCTTACTTTCATCATATTTGATCATGTGTTGTGGTGTTCCCCTTTCGGTGGGATGCCTCCGGTACTTCTCTGTTGACACTTGCATCGTGCATGACCCTACCACCTTATGACGGTTGTACGGGTGGGAGTAGTTAGATTGCTAATAGATGCTACGCAAATGGGATAGGACTTATGCATAGTGATGACAAGAAAGAGGTGATTTCAAAGACTTTTCCAAAACCCCGTCGGGTGCCACTGATGCCCGAGGGAGATGACAATGAGATGGGTGACCACTTGAGAAAGAAGTGGTGTGCCGGAATAAGATGATTACGTGTTTTGGAAAATGGAGGGTTTAAGATTTTTTGACCGTCCCAACCTTACATGCGCAACCACGATACCCCTTATGGGACGGGGCTTTTTTGATTACCTTGGTGGGTACTGGCAAGGAGCCCGCAATACTAGTGGCAAGAGTGGCGTGGTCACTCTCGATATGGGGTCATACCGGTATGTACCATCATGCGTTGTGTTCACAGGCACAGGGCACACCATTGGTCCCCTCATGTATGGTACGATTAGAGCGAGGCTCATGTGATGTACATCATGAGGGCTAGGTACCAATCGAGTGAACTCTTCGTTTAGCATCACCAAGGGAAAGGCATTGTTCGGGTGCTTACCTCGGGTATGTTACATACCGCGAGTCACGGATGACACGGAAGTTCCCCGAGTCTTGTGAGTAAAGTATGCAACCTCTACAAAGTGTAAAACTATTCGAATTGCCATGTCCACGGTCAAGGACAGTTGGATGGAGCTGCTTATGCCACATCCGGGTGTTTTCGTGAAACTTGGTGTGAGTATGGTGTGGTGGTGATAAGAGGTCACCTAAGCGAAGTCTGATGACTTAGCATGAGAATTGAACTAAGTCCGATGGCTTAACGTGATGAACGAACATGAGATGTTCGTCCCCTACTTATGTTGATATCTGTAACTTGTTCATATGGATATCTGCTAATTGTTGCTGCATTTTCACTAGTTATTTGATCATGTCATTTGCATACAAAATTAGCTTTCTGCAAATTTACCTACTTAGTGCTATATCATGCATCATTGTTACCTCGTTCCACACTTGGGTTGCTTGCGAGTACATTCAAAGTACTCATTGGATTGCCACTGGTTATTTAATTGGCCAGGCATTGAAGAACATGAGTATGTTGAAGAGTTCATTGGAGATGAACATGTGAACTAGGACGCTTCCTAGTCAGAATGCCTGTAGGTTAAGGCAGATGGCATTGGTTCACGCTTTTGACCAAGATTTCTGCTGCTTGTTCTATTTTAAGTGTTTTGCCCGTGTGGCCCTATCTATTTAAGACTAAGACCTTCGTGGTCATTATTTGTGTAAGACGTTAAGTATGGCCGTAAGACTCTTGTTATTCAGCTTTTGTGTGTTCAGTGAGCATTGATCTCTGGGATCACTGTACACGTGCATTCGGTGATCTCGACTTATGAGACGGGGTCCTCACAGAGTTGGTATCAGAGCCATCCTGACTGGAGGAAGCCCTTTGTTATCATGGACATTAGGCAGGATAAAGGTCGTTTTCAAAACTACACCTAGCATTGGAACTTAGGAATTCTCCACTATTTACCTCTCCTATGCTTCACACAACTCTTTGCTGACTCTCCTCCTTTCAAACCTATGTAGATGGCCATCATACCCGAAGCCTTCCTGACATACGGGTTTCCCATACTCCTTGGGGATAGCCTAGAGAAGTCCCAGTTTCGTCAACCACCCATTTTCCTCTACCACGAGGACTAGGTCGATGCCGTCATGAAGGAGTACCATGTGGATGTGGTCATGAAGGTGAACAACTCCCCGACCAGTTGGTTCTTTGAAGGACCACGGATGGAGACCATGATGTTTGCCATCGAGAGAGCTGCACGCAAGGCACTCCTACACCTTTGAGACATCATTCCAGAGATGGTTGACGAGCCAGCTACTCGCTACCTTCCCTTCAAGAAGGATGACTTTGGCGAGAGTTGGACGCTGATTCCGACCAAGCAAGATAGCGCACCACTCAGGTTCTAGACCTACTTCAGCCTCTCCGCCAATAGTCTGGTTCATTACTTGATGAAGGAGTCCATGAAGCTCCGCGAGGAACTTCACCACACCTGAGAGCTACTACGACAAGCCAATACAAAGCTAGACAAGATCAAGAACGATGGAGCCCCTGAGGGATGACCAGCCGTCGTTTATCGAGGAGTACCCCCAACTAGTGATGCCCCTACATGTAGTCGTCGCATGAGTGCCAAGTAGTACTGTGATCTTTTCACCGACCCGCCTGCAAAGCGTCGTCGGGATGGGCCTCATCGTTCCCTGACCCCTTCGACCAGGAACGATGCCCGTTCAAACGTAGAACAAGAGGAATACCCAGAGGAGCGTGACTACGAGACCATGCACTCCACCACCAGAGTCCGAGAACCCCTAGGGTAGGATCAGTCATGTATGCCTCATGCGAAGTCGAGTCCATGTAAGTGGTTCCTATGAAACCATGTGTGCTTGTTATTTGTTTTGTTGTTTGTGTTCTGATGCAAGTCGCGGTTTTGCCTCAAGCAACATGTAAGCGACTCCATCGTCTATCTTAATATATGTTGTTGGTCTTTCGACCTTTGCCTTAACACACTTGCACTTGACCGACCCCCTTAGGCGCGCTTTGCGGTTATTGCTTATCCTCTTGTCAATCCCAGTTGTTTGACTTGGCTGCTCCAAACAGGATGGTGACTGCTACCAGCAACAGCTCCTTCACCAACCCTGAAGCCGGCAACTCTAGCCAGCAACAGGGAGCTGGTGGGGCTGCTCACGCTAGAGGACACTAGGAGCAGCCACAAGGTGACATTCCCCCGCCACCACCTCCGTTGGAGAACATGACCATAGCTCAGTTTCTCCAAGTTCTACGGGAGGAACGCCAAGCCAACAATGCTGCTATCCAGCACATGGCTCAGGCTCTCGTGAACAACCAGCAGCAAGGCAAGAACGGCAATGGATGCTCCACATTGTCTGAGTTGATGAGGAACTCGCACCCAACCTTCACCGAGACTGCTGAACCGTTGGATGTTAATGACTAGTTCCACACCATCGAGGACCTCCTTGCATTGGTCAACTGCAATGAGGATCGTGAGAAGGTGCTTTATGCCTCGCACTGCCTCGGAGGTATCGCTCGAGCTTGGTGGGATGGATTCAAGGTCATGCAAGGAGAACGTGTGATCACGTGGAACAACTTCAAGGAAGGATTCCTCACTGCCCATATTCCTTCTGGGATCATGGCTATCAAGAAGAGAGAATGCCGAGCGCTAAAGCAAGGAAGTGGCTCTGTCAAGGAGTACCTGCACAAGTTCAACCTGCTGTCAAGGTATGGACCTGAAGACGTCAGCACAGAGGCTGCCAAGAAGGAATGCTTCATGGAAGGACTTCAACAGCTCCAACAATACCAACTCATCATCTGCGACTGTCGCACTTTCTTCGACCTGGTGAACAAGGCCCTCATGTTGGAAGACAAGCGTCATGCCATCAACGACACTCGCAAGCACAAGATGATCAGCAAGGGAAGCCCAAGCAACCAGAAGCCCCGCCCATGGCAGCCAGCCCTAGCCAAGCCGACCTATCAGCCGCAGTAGGCTAGACCTCCTGCACCTCGTCCGAGCTACCAGCCTCAGAAGTATGTCAATCCTAGTCCAACCTACAACAACAACCCCAATAAAAACAACGATGGAAGGAACTTCGACAACAACCCTAGGCAAGTCGCTTGCTTTGGATGTGGTCAGCCAGGACACATCTATAGGCTATGTCCCAACAAGAAGACATAGGCACCGCGCCCCAATGCGCCAGCTCAAGGTCAAGCCCGTGGAGAACCGCCAAGGAACCCAGCTCCCCACAACCATCCCAACAACGGCAAGGGTCGTGTGAATCACGTCACTGCAGAGGAAGCCCAGGAAGACACAGATGTTATACTGGGTACGTTCCTCGTCAACTCAACCGTAGCAACAGTATTGTTTGATTGTGGAGCTTCGCATTCTTTTGTCACCCAAAAGTTTGCACTAGAGACTGGCTTGAAGCCTACACCCCTGGGTAGCCGTATGTTGATACAAACCCCGGGATCAGTTATGAAGTCTGGGATAGGTTGTAAGGGAGTTGAGATTAACATCAACGGGGTAGACTTCCTAGGCGACCTTATCATCCTGAAGTCAGAAGGCTTGGATGTGATCCTAGGCATGGCCTAGTTAACCAAGCACCAAGGCTTGTAGACTATGCCAAGATGATTGTCACCATGACCAATAGCCAAGGAGTGGAAGTCAAGTATGCTCCCAACCCTGCCTCCACTCAAGCCTCTCAGGCTAACTGCCTATCGGGAGTTGAGTTGGATCAAGTGCCAGTGGTATGTGAGTACCCAGATGTGTTTCCTGATGAGCTGCCCGGAATACCTCCTGACCGCGACATTGAGTTCATCACTGAGCTTATGCACGGATCAAGGCCCATCTATAAGAAGGCTTACAGGATGGGATCCAAAGAGTTGGCTGAGTTGAAGAAGCAACTAACAGAGCAGCTCAGAAAAGGATTTATTCGTCCTAGTGCCTCTCCTTGGGGATCGTCTGTTCTATTTGTGTCAAAGAGGGACGGAACTATCAGACTTTGTGTTGATTACCGTTCTCTCAATGTGGTCACGACAAAGAACAAGTACCCACTCCCCAAGATTGAAGACCTGTTTGATCAGTTGAACGGAGCCAAGGTGTTCTCCAAGATCGACCTCAGGTCTGGGTACTACCAACTGAAGATCAAACCCCAAGACATCCCGAAGACGGCCTTTGTAACCCGGTATGGCCTGTATGAATACACGGTCATGTCATTCGGGTTAACTAATGCCCCAGCCTACTTCATGTACCTCATGAATACGGTTTTCGTGGAGTACTTGGACAAGTTCGTTGTTGTCTTCATTGACGACATACTCGTCTTCTCCAAGTCTGAAGAAGAACATGAGGAACACTTGAGATTGGTCCTAGAAAAGCTTCGAGAGCACCAGCTTTATGCCAAGTTCAGCAAGTGTTAATTTTGGTTGCATGAAGTTGGATTCTTGGGTCATGTGTTAACTCCAGAAGGATTATCAGTGGATCCTGCCAAGATTGAAGTTGTGACTGAATGGCAAACCCGAACCACAGTGAAGGAAGTCAGAAGCTTCCTCAGACTCGTGGGTTATTACCGCAAGTTTGTGGAAGGGTTCTCGAGCATTGTGTGACCCACGACCCAGCTTTTGAAGAAAGACAAGAAGCTCGAGTGGAGAACTAAGTGAGAGGAAAGTTTCCAGGAGCTCAAGAAGAGATTGACCACAACCCCTATTTTGGCCACCCCTGATATTCACAAGGAGTTTGTGATTAATTGTGATGCATCAAGAACCGAACTTGGAGGTGTTCTGATGCAAGAAGGCAAGGTCGTAGCATATCTATCCAGACAGCTACGTCCTCATGAAGAGAACTACGCGACTCATGATATCGAGTTGGCAGCCGTGGTTCATGCCTTGAAGACATGGCGACATTACATTCTAGGGAAGTGATGTGAGATATTCACAGACCACAAGAGTTTAAAGTACATCTTCACTCAAAGGGAGTTGAACATGAGGCAGCGGAGATGGTTGGAATTGATCAAGGATTACGACCTCAGTGTTCAATACCACCCCGGAAAGGCCAACGTGGTAGCAGACGCCTTAAGCAGAAAGGCTTGTTCCTTGAATGCTATGATTAAGGAAAGGCTACCCGCCTTGTATGAAGAACTCGAAAGCTTCGGCTTGGAACTGGTCGCACTAGGATTCCTCACCAACCTTGAAGCAAAGCCTACCTTGATGGATGATATCAAAGAAGCCCAGAAGGGACACGAGAGCATTGAAGGCATCAAGAGGAATATCAAGGCAGGCAAGGCCCCAGGATTCTCAAAGGATGAACAAGGAGTTGTATGGTTCGGGAGTCACATCAGCATACCCAACAAAGAAGAGCTCAAGAAACTGATCTTGCAGGAAGCTCATGACACTCCCTAGTCCATCCATCCTGGAGGGACCAAGATGTATCAGGACCTCAAGGGAGGATTTTGGTGACATGGCATGAAACGGGAGATAGGCACGTTCATGGCCAAGTGTGACATATGCCAGAGGTTCAAGGCTGAGCATCAGCGACCCGCTGGGCTATTGCAACCTCTCAAAGTGCCTGAATGGAAGTGGGATAAAATTGGTATTGATTTCATCACCGGTTTACTAAGGTCAAGCAAGGTACATGACTCCATTTGGGTCACTGCTGATCACCTGACCAAGGTAGCCCACTTCATCCCCGTCAGAACCACCTATGATGGACGCCAGCTCGCGAACCTCAACATCGACCGCATTGTGAGTCTTCACGGAGTTCTGAAGGAGATCGTGTCAGATCGAGGAACCTAGTTCATCTCAAGATTCTAGAAGAAGTTCCAAGAAGCCATGGGAACCAAGCTCTCCTTCAGCACTACTTTTCACCCTCAGACCGATGGGCAGGCGGAAGGAGTAAATCAGATACTCGAAGATATGCTTCATGCTTGTGTTTTGGCATATGGAGCCAAGTGGGAAGATTGCCTACCCGTCACCAAGTTCTCATACAAGAACAACTACCAGTCGAGTCTTCAGATGGCACTGTTTGAGGTGTTGTATGGATGCAAGTGTCGTACTCCCCTCAACTGGTCAGAGACTGGAGAAGGATTAATTTTTGGACCGGATATCCTCCGCAAAGCCGAAGAGCAAGTTCAACTCGTCCGAGAACTTCTGGAGGCTGCCAAGTCAAGACAGAAGAGCCATGCCGACTCTCACCACCGAGAAGTGAACTTCTATGTCGGCGACCATGTCTACCTCCGGGTCACACCTCTCAAGGGAACCAAGCGTTTCTACGTCAAAGGAAAGCTCGCGCCAAGATACATCGGCCCCTTCAAGATCATCACCATGCATGGAGAAGTTGCCTATTAGTTGGAGATACCTTCCGAGCTGTCAGATGTGCACAACGTCTTTCATGTGTCACAACTCCGGAAGTGTCTGCAAGTTCCTAACCGCCCCGACCTCTACAAGGAAAGCGACCATCAAGCCAACTATCTTCAACCAGATCTCACTTATCGTGAGAGGCCAGTCCGCATTCTGGAGGAAGCCGAGCACTGCACCCGAAGCCGCACCATCAAGTACTTCAAGGTCCAGTGGAGCAACCACACTGAAGCAGAAGCAACCTGCGAGCATGAAGATTATCTTAGATCGGAGTTCCCTTATCTTTTTAGCGCTTAGCCTAGGAATCTCGGGGACGAGATCCTTGTAAGGGGGGAAGGTCTGTCACACCCTATGTTTATAGAAAATTGTTATGATTGGGTTTATAAAATTTGGAGCCAACTAAATTTTTTTCTATGTGTTTGTGCTTGCTTGTTATGTTGATTGCTTGCTTGTGGATTGTGTTTTATGGCACTACTAGGTTCTACTCCACTTCATAATCATCTTTGTTGATCCAGAACCCTTGCCCAATGATCATTTTTATCATATTTAGTTTTAACCAGAAATGATTTATTTAATTAAAGTTTCCAAAACCCCCTAAAATGAGGTTTGCACTACAAGTCCTCAAATCAGTTGGACCCTTCTTTCCCAAAGGCTTTACTTCAAACCTACTATATTTATGACTTCTCAAAAGCACAAATTGTATTTTTAAAGATTATTTTCACATTTTATTTGTAGGCTTTTCGTAAGGCTAGAAATGGTTTTTCCTAGGGAAAAATTATTTAAATGCTTTGAAAATAGTTGAGAAAATTTAGAGAAACTCAGTGGACATATATTTTCCATATATATGAGGTTCAACACAAGGGCATGATCAGATCATACGTAAAACCCCTCAAAACCCTTTCTGTTTAGATCAAACTTTTGGAATATTTCTATAAGAAATATTCTCAATAAATTCCAGGAAAATTCTAGCAAGTCAACACTGTCATGGGTGATGATCTTGAAAAGTTTCATCCCAATCCAAGTTGGTTTGGTCCATCAAATCATCCCAAAACCATTCATGTCTAGAATCAAATTTGAGCAACTTTACATTGTGAAGTATCTCCCCTTGGCCTCAAACTTCGTGGGCATGCTCTAATGGCCAAATAGTGATGATACACTAAGTGGTGCATCAAGGGTTAAAGCCTAGCATAATTGGATCTACAGAAATCAGTTTCTGCCAATTTGTAGGGTTCACCAAATTTCCATTATCAACTTTTTCTCCTTGAGCTCAAATTTGGTGGATCATCTATTTTTAGCTAATCTTTGACCCTGGTACAAATCTCAGTTAGCTGGTAATTGTTTCTTGCCCAAAACCTCATCAAACATGTTCTGGTGATTTCGTAAGACCAACATTTTCAGCTCTTATCCTTTTACCCTTGGCCCCAGCTTATTTCCACAACCCCTCTAGGTTACTAGCTACCTCCAGCATCTCTCCCTGGCCAAAACTCCATGGCTAAGTGGGGTAAAACCCCCATTTTTCCCCTCCGGACAGTAATTTTCCTCCCCCTTGCGCCACTTGGTCCCCCTCAGCGTCCGCGCCACGCCACCCCTGTCGGCCCCTCCTCTCTCTCCCTCCTCCGACCTCCGCTTGCCCATGTCGTGGCCGCCCGGTTCGGTCAACCGGGGAGCTCTCATGCGCGGGCATCTTTTCCTCTCTCCTCCTTCTCTCTGGCCTAGACCCACCCCAGGTACGCCCCAGACTCGTCCCCGTCTCCCCCATGCCCTCTGGCCTCGGCCACGAGCTCACCGGCACACAACATTCGGTGGACTCGCGCCCCCTCTATGAAAAGGGAATCCCGAGCGCCTCTCTCCCGTCTGCACTCTCTCTCCTCTCCCCTAAGCCCCCCTATGCACTCCAAGGACCTCCCGTAGCTCATGCGCTCGGAATCGGGCCGAGGAACACTGCGGCAATCTCATCGTCGATCTCCAGGTACAGAGCCCCTCTAAGCCCCATTCTTCTCCCATTTGTCCTCCCTCGCCGCGCTGATGATTCCCCCTCTTTCTCCTGTCCATTTTGCACCACGGGACGGCTCCGGTGACCTCTGCCAAAGCGCCCTCCACCACAAGGGCTCGTCGCCAGCGACTCCGCCACCTCAGGCCTCCGTTCCACCTCTAGAGGACCGGCGGGTCGACGCTGAGTTCATCCCCGCCTTTGCCTGTCGTTGCCGTGCCCTGCATCATCGCTGCTAAGCACGCCGGCCACCCTGTCGCGAGGTTGGAGATGACAGGCAGCACCCGCCTATCATCCACACCTCCCTCCCCCTTCTCTCTCTATCGCTGGCCGTCGGGGCCCAACCCTCAGGTTCGAACGTGCGCGCATGCCGGTTCACTTGGGCTGGTTGGAATCTGGGCCGGCCCAGTTGCTGGCCTCCTCCGGCCAGGGCACTGTGCCCGTTTCTTTTCCCTTTTTATTGTTTTTTTCAAATTCTAAAAATCCCATAGGGTGAAATATTTACCCAAGGCCAATATTTCTTCCACCTAAATTCATAAAATAATCCCTAGAATTTAATAGTGCCATTTGTAAAAATGTTTGAAAATGTTTTTAGTACCGTGTTATTTTAAAACCTATATATTGGCACCATTTTGCCCCTGTTATTTTATTTCCAAAAAAAATTCACAACAAAACTCCAAGAGAATATTTTTAGTATGACTTTTAGTATTTATCAGAGTAGGTGGACATTTTTGGTAGTAGTTTGAGTGCTTTGTTTTGTGTGATTGCTGATTTTTATCATTTTATTTTGTGATGATAGATTGCGCGGTTGATGAAGAAGTTGGACCGGAAGACTTAGAAGACCCCGGAGACATTGTTGAGCCAGGCAAGAAGCCCTTTGACCAAGATAAGAAACCATTTTATTGCATGTCATATAGCACTTTACTTTCATCATATTTGGTCATGTGTTGTGGTGTTCCCCATTCGGTGGGATGCCTCCGATACTTCTCAATTGACACTTGCATCGTGCCTGACCCTACCACCTTATGAGGGTTGTGCGGGTGGGAGTAGTTAGGTTGCTAATAGATGCTATGCAAATGGGATGGGACTTTTGCATAGTGATGACAAGAAAGAGGTGATTTCAAAGACTTTTCAAAAACCTCGTCGGGTGCCACTAATGCCCGAGGGAGATGACAATGAGATGGGTGACCACTTGAGAAAGAACTGGTGTGCCGGAATAAGATGAGTATGTGTTTTTGAAAATGGAGGGTTTAAGATTTGTCGACCATCCCAACCTTACCTGCGCAACCACGATACCCCTTATGGGACGGGGCTTTGTTGATTACCTTGGGGGGTACTGGCAAGGAGCCCACATTACTAGTGGCGGGACTAGTGTGGTCACTCTTGATACGGGGTTGTACCGGTATGTACGATCATGCGCTGTCTTCATAGGCACCGGGCACACCATTGGTCCCCTCATGAATGGTATGATTAGAGCGAGGCTCATGTGATGTACATCATGAGGGCTGGATAGCAATCGAGTGGACTCTTTGCTTAGTATCGCCAGGGGAAAGGCATTGTTCGGGTGCTTACCTCGGGTATGTTACATACCGCGAGTCGTGGATGACACGGAAGTTCCTCGAGTCTTGTGGGTAAAGTGTGCAACCTCTACAGAGTGTAAAACTATTCAAAGACCCGTGTCCACGGTCAAGGACAGTTGGGTGGTGCTGCTTATGCCACGTCCGGGTGTTTTTGTGAAACTTGGTCTGAGTATGGTGTGGTGGTGGTAAGAGGTCACCTAACCGAAGTCTGATGACTTAGCATGAGAACTGAACTAAGTCCGATGGCTTAACGTGATGAACGAACATGAGATGTTCGTCCCCTACTTATGTTGATATCTGTAACTTGTTCATATGGATATCTGCTAATTGTTGATGCATCTTCACTAGTTATTTGATCATGTCATTTGCATCAAAATTAGATTTCTGCAAATTTACCTAGTTAGTGCTATATCATGCATCATTGTTACCTTGTTCCACACTTGGGTTGCTTGCGAGTACATTCAAAGTACTCATTGGCTTGCCACTAGTTATTTAATTGGCCAGGCATGGAAGAACAGGAGTATGTTGAAGAGTTCGTTGGAGACGAACATGCAAACTAGGATGCTTCCCAGCCCGAATGCCTATAGGTTAAGGCATATGGCATGGGTTCACACTTTCGACCAAGATTTATGCTGCTTGTTCTATTTTAAGTGTTTGGCCCATTGGCCCTATCTATGTAAGACTAAGACCTTCGTGGTCATTATTTGTGTAAGATTTTAAGTATGGATGTAAGACTCTTGTTATTCATCTTTTGTGTGTTCAGTGAGCATTGATCTCTGGGATCACTATACACGTGCATTCGGTGATCTCGACTTATGAGTCGGGGTCCCCACACTCAGTGATCCCAAATTGACTGTAAGATGCACTAGACCATGACGCCTAACCGTGTGGAGGATACACTGTCCTCAAAGGTAACAAGCGTCGGTTCCACACAGGAACAATCTCTTCAGTGAAGTTCCATCACTTTGGGTTTGGTGGTTTGGATTTGGGTTTTTCCTCATTGGTGATTTTCTCTCAAAGTCGTCGGAGGATGGGTTGCTCTCAAATGACAAGTGTCAGTTCTCTCTCAGAGAAGCCAACCAACTAGTGGTTGTGGGGGTGGCTATTTATAGCCAGGGTGCAACCTCACATGATAAGACATAAATTCCCCCAATGATATGGTCGTTATGTGGATAAGATGATTGGGGACAGCTGGCGCTAAGCACAACAACGGTCGTAATTTTGAACTATGAAAGTCCTCAGGCTTATCATGTTCCTCACTTGTAGGCAATTCACACTAGCGAAATCCTAACTCCTCGGCTAGATCAATTTCATCGGAGACCAGAAGAACATCGTCTCTGTCACTGAAGAACTTGACTGAACTACAAGAGATTTCTAAAGGCTTCACTCGAAGCATTGGATAGGTTGAGGCTTTTGGAGTTGAGCATCAGTTGGAAATTTTCCTTAGTATTAACTCTGCCCTCTTTAATAGTACGGTGTTTCCTATGACTCAAGGAAAGGAAATGAAACTATGAAAACAAAAGTCTTCACGCTTCATAGTCCTCATTCATATCTTCAAGGTCACACCAACTTCTTCACTTTCAAAGTCTTCAGGGAATCCAAAGTCTTCAGAAAAGTCTTTAGTTAAAGACATATATTTTTAGGGGTCGGTAATCTCTGAATATATCAAACTCCTCGTCAACTTATAGAGCCTGTGTACACTCACAAACGCATTAGTTCCTTAACCTATAAGTCTTCAATACACCAAAATCACTAAGGGGCACTAGATGCACTTACAATCTCCCCCTTTTTGGTAATTGATGACAAATAGGTTAAGTTTTCAATGGGGATAAACATATGAAGTGTAAGTACTGAGTTTGAGGAATTTGATTGCAAGATATAGAAGAACTCCCCCTGAAGATGTGCATAATTGAGGAATTTGCTTTGAACTGCAAATGCACATGGCAGGTTAAAAAGATGAAGAACTCCCCCTATATCTTGTAATTCATACACGCATTTGAACATATGATATGAAGAATTTGAAATGCAGGATGAAAATGGTGTTTGACGAAACTCAGCATGCATGCATTAAGGTGCTTGAGGAAATAAGCATGCGGAAAGCAGTTCAAACAAGTTAGACCACCATCGGACTGATGTTTACAACTCAACCAACAAAATCTTCAGAAGAGCGAGGGTTGTAACTTAAACAAAAACAACCCATATATAGAGACCCGCTTGAAGACTAACTCAAATTTTCTCCCCCTTTGTCATCGAAGACCCAAAGGATGAAAAAGTGTGGACTAACGCCTCTTGAAGAATTTCATCTTGTTGGTGAGGAAGGAGCGCCAGCGTTCTAGTGGTCGTTTGTCGATGCAGGGCCTGCTGGAGTGTCGTCAATGTCCTCAACTTCATCTGTCTCACGCGATGAAGAATATGAACTTGTAACCAGCTAAGGAACTTGAATTTTCTTGAATTTATTCTGAGGAGGTATGAGACAAGTCAAAGTTGTGCTGAAATTCCATGTCTTTGAGTTCCTCAAGAGTCTTGAGATGTGCGAGAATGGCCCAGCGCGATCGAAGAGTTCATGCACATAGTAGTATTTTTTCCTCACAGATTTTTGCGTCATAGTCATGTTCTGAACAATTGAAGCAAGCTAACCCTTCACCCACTTCTGATTACGATCAACCTTCTAATGAAGACTTATGAGCAGTTCATGATCTGTCATCACACGAGGGGCAATCTCTCGAGGCTTTTGTGCGGAGGCTTTTTCTGCAGAGTCCTAGGTATCAGTGTCATCATTGGTGTAGTAAGATGCAGCTTTACGAAACTGACCATCCAATGGACGAGTGCCTTCATCAATGTCAGCTTTCCCTTTTCCTTCAACTGAGGCAAATTTTCTCTTGAGGACTTCAATCGGGGGAAGAAAGCCGAAGTGATTTTGGAAGTCATCTTTGAAGGGAATTGGAGACCTAGATCTGTTGAGTTTCATGATCCAGGTTGCATAAGGCTTCAATTCAAATGGGGCTAATGCTGCATTGGCCAATTTCCTCATGAAGAAGTTGTGATAGTTGGTAGAAATGCCATGAATGATGTGAATAGCATGTTCTTCATGATTCCCTCAACTTCTTCTTCTGTAGAGTTGTGACCCTTCTGAGGACAAAGGTTGTTGGTGAGGATGAGATAAACTGTCCTGGGTACATAGAACAAATCCTTCACAAGGAAGGTTGTCCTTTGAGGTTTTCCAGGAGCCAGTGGCTTCATTAACAATTGCATCAGTTGGTTGGGTAGAGCAGGTTCATCAAACAAGCAGTGAGCTTCTTCTGAAGGAATTGGAACTGGGACTGACCGAAGCAATTCAAATGCTGGAGAAGTGAGGTGACTAGATCCACTTATCCAGTCCAAGACCCATGAGTTGATGTGAGAAGCATCACCTGTGATGTGCAGAGTGACATAGAATTGAAGAATTAGCTCTTCATTCCAATCGCAGATATCCACACAGAACGGAAGAATTCCTGCATCGTGAAGAACTGAAAGCACCGGCATGAAGGATGGGATTGTTTCCATATCCGCATGAGGAATTTGATGGTGCTCAAAGACTTTCTTCTTGTCAAACAGTACTAATGTATAATAATTCATCTGTGTTGGAGTCCAGAATCTGGTGCGACCGGCCCTTGGTGAGTCATATGGATTGGGTCCAGTGAAGAAAATGTGCCCATTTAAGAAATTTGCCTTGATAAATTTGGGGCGCTTTGAGCCTTCGAATGGCATTTTGGGCTTTCGCTGAAGGTTTGGCTTGAAGCGGCCCACAATCTCCTTAGGCATAGGAGGAACTTCTTCAGACTGAGGAATTTGCGTAGCAGTTTCCTAAGTGGCAGATGGCGCAGCAATTTTATCAGCAGATGCAGCTGAGATCTCTTCAGTACCAATGGCAGCAAAGTCATTAGATCCTGGTTCAATTTCTTCAGTCTGGGCTGGAGAGTGAAGAATCTGTTGTAGAGGAGTGGTCATTGGGGAATTTGGGTGAGCAGCTTCCCAATATTTGTCATTGATGACACGTGTTGTGTTGCCAATGTCCACATCCACATCAATTTCTTTAACGCTGGCCTCTTCAGCAGTCAACTAAGGCTGGGGCGATGATACCACTGGAGTTGAAGAATTTGCTTCTACTTCAATTTCTTCATCAATCTGCTCTAAGGTAGCAGCAGATTGATCCTTTCCTCATCATTTGGGATGACATAGTCAACACCAAATGGCACGATTGCATAGGCTGGCATGGGGCCGATAGGCGTTGCATCAAATGGTTTTGTTGAAGAACTTGACAGTTTCTTCAATTTCTTCACTTCTCAGGAATCTTAAGATGACGCTTTTCATTTCAGTGTCTAGTTCTCCACAGCCTTGGTCTTCTACACTTCTGATGCAGAAAGAAGGATGATTGTCTTCACCCTTGATGATTTAGCTGTTTCAACAAAGGGTGAAGGAGGTGCACTTTCTTTAGGCACGATTGATGCAATCGCCCTTGTGGTATCAATTTCCTCAGGCGCAGCAAAATTTTCAGGGCTAGCAGTTTCTTCACCAGACTGAGGTTCTTCAGTTGCAGGAGTAGTTTCATCAACAGGCTGAGTAGATTCATCAGCCTGTGGAATTTGTGATTGCGATCGAGCTGCAATCCTGGAGTTATGGTCTTTAAAAGCAGCTTGGGCTACCCTGGCGAATCTCACATTGGTGCCCTTCCATTCAACATCATATTTGTCTTGTTCGTCTAAGAGGCATCGTATTTTAGACTAAACTGTGATGAGTTGATTTGGAGTCAAATTCGTCACGTTATTCCTTAGAAAATTTCCTTTTCGAGCCTTGTTCCATTTTTCCTCAACAATAAAGTGGGTGAGGACATGGTCCACACCAAGAGGCAGGTTCAGTGAGGAAAGTGGGGTGCTGGGATCCTCATGCCATATGTCGATGAAGTTAAGGATCATCTTGGGATCTAACATGAGAGGAATAGAGCTGCTTTGGCTATTGCACCATTTTCTAGACTTTCTCTAATGATTTCTTCCAGTTCTTCATCATCAGCCTCATTAGTATCCTCAGATGTTGAGGGTACATTCACTATAGCTTTGCTAGTGTGAGGACTTGGTCTTTGAACTCGTCCATCAATTTTCTTCAGTTTCAACATGGTAGGACTTGTTGAAGACTTTGCTTGAGCAGAGGGACTTGTGGAGACCCTTGAAGCAATTGAGTATCCCTTTGTCCTCTGACATGATGCTATGTGCACACGAGTTGAGGACATAGCAGCAGCAGTAGAGGACTGAGAAGCTACTGAACCATCGGCAGAGGCCTTTGAAGGCTTTGCTTGAGGAATCTGCTATGATGATTTTGAAGTTGAAGACTTTGAATTCACAGCAGATTTCTTTACCATAGTTTTCTTTGGAGCACTTGTAGAGGCTTCGGCAGTGGCAGCAGCAACAGAGTCTTCGTTGAATTTCTCCACAACCTCTTTTGCTTTCTTAGCCAACTTGGCTTGTTGTTTTTCCCATTCATGAGGAAAGTCATTAATAGTCTTGAGACTAGTGGGATCAGCTGTTTGATTCGGAGCCAAGCATGGCCTGCTGCAAGGGGGTTTAACTACGAATTTCATCATATACTTGGGAGTGACATAGCGATATTCTTTCCACTCCTTTGCCCATCTCCTCTTAATTTTTTGTAAGCGGATCTTTCTCTGCTTTGTTGTTTCTTTGTAATGAACTTCTTCATTTGGTGTGCAATATTCCTCATACAAGTCACAAGGTATCTCAAAAGCAGTCTGCACATTAGGTTTCTTCCCACCTTTCTGTGGCTTCTTCCCATTGGGCATTTTCTTTGGCTGAGGATTCTGAACTCTTGAAGATTCTGAAGAAGTGCATAGTTTTTCCTCAAGAAATGCTGCAAATGAGTTAAGTTAATGAGAACCTAGTGATTCATCAGCGGAGATGTTTGTACCTGAGAACAGAGTATAGGTGTGAGGAATTTGATGAGGTCATATGCGTTCTCAGAATTTTTTCAATAACATCAAGTGTGAGGAATTTGACAATGGGTGTCTTGAGGAATTTGATGATGGGTGTCTTGAGGATTTTAACATCAAGTGTTCTTTGTCTTAGGTTCCGGAGTTGTGCAAATTTTGGGGATCCACACAATTGAGGAATCTTGAAGAAAATCATAACTTAGGGAAAAACATCAAGTGTATGAACATGTAAGGTGTTTTAGAATGAGATTCTTGAAGAATAAACACCTTTGAGAAAATTGAGGAATAACTTGAAGATGAAACAAGGGCAGGAAAAATAGATTTTATTTACCCCAATGAAGAACACGACGAAATGTGAGAAGAAATCGAGGAAGTTCGTCCATTGAGATCTTCCAAGCCCTAGCTTGGCAGAGGGAGATAGCTACAGCGGCAACGGGGTGAAGACTTCCACGACCGATATGAGTACGGTGATGGCGAATTTGAGGCAGTGAAGCTCTTCCACACCGGAGGCGATGATTTTAGTGGCGGCGCTAGGTTTGAGCTTGGGAGAGATAAGGAGTGATGAGTAACCAAGCACAGTGAAAGGGAAGGGGTATTTCTAGTGGAGGTGAAAACCAATCTGTCCAAAGATTTTGGACCAGAGTGCCCCTAACCCTTGCTCTCCACATGACATGTGTCAACCATGTACTAAGTAGTGGAGATAGTGGGGGATCGTGGGTTATCCAGTCGTGGGAATCAGAACAGTTTGAGCGGGAAACGCCGAAAATTTGATAGTGAAAATTTTAAAGTTTCTGTTCGCAAATTATTCAGTTGTCAAGGACACAGTGAAGACTTCGAACGATTTTCAAAGTAGAATGCATATGAAGAATTTGTGAACAGACTGGGTTGAATTTAGCATATAGGGGGAAAGGGTCCGATCACATTCCCTTAGATGAAAATCAACTTGAAGAATTAGCAATAAGTGAATTCTGTTGAGGACACTGAAAAGCTCAAATATATATGTATATAGTCAATGAAGAACATGAGTTTCATAGTTTGAAGAATTTGAAAAATTTGATGAATTTGATGAATTTGAAAAGTTGAGGAATTTGCAAACTTTGATGAATTTGAAAATTTGAAGAATTTGCAAAATGACGAAAAACTCAACTTTGAAGAATTTCAACTATTGTTGGTGGCGTGACCCAACATATAAGAATGATGACTTCAGACACCGCGTACAAATGTCATAGGGTTCTGAGAATCAAATTCTTAATTAATTTCTTCACACTTAGAGGGTTATTCTTCATTGATTGAAGAAAAACGTTACTTGATGTGTTTCACATCTAAGTCATCAATTTTGCATAAGTGTTAGGATGTGTGTCCTTTTTCAAAGAACATTCGAAGATTCTAAGATATATAGCTCACACCTCAACTTGCAAAAACTCTTTTCATCCAAGGGCTTTGCAAAGATGTCGGCCAATTGTTCTTCAGTAGGGATGTGGTCGATGGAGAGGGCGCCCTTGAGTACATGATCTCGAAGAAAGTGATGACGAATCTGGATGTGCTTGGTCTTGGAATGTTGAATTGGGTTGTAAGCAATCTTGATGGCACTCTCATTGTCGCAGTAGAGAGGAACATTCTTCAACTTGATGCCATAGTCCTTGAGGGTTTGCTTCATCCACAGCAACTGAGTGCAACGTGAATCAGCAGCAATGTATTCAACTTCAGCAGAAGATAGTGACACGCAGTTCTGCTTATTCGAGGACCAACAAACTAAGGATCGTCCAAGGAAATGACATGTGCGTGAGGTTGACTTGCGATCCACATGATCTCCAACATAGTCAGCATCAAAGTATCCGATGAGGTGAAGATTTGAGCCCTTGGGATACTATAATCCAACCGTTGGTGTGTGAGCTTAGTATCGAAGAATATGTTTCACAGCCTTATAGTGTGATTCCTTCGGTGTTGCTTGGAATCGGGCACACATGCAAACACTCAACATAATATCAGGCCTAGATGCACATAGATACAATAAAGAGCCAATCATGGAGCGATATACCTTCTCATCGAAATCTTTACCAGTTTTGTTAGTGAAGAGGTGGCCTTTTGAAGGCATTGGAGTTTTGACCCCTTTGCAGTTTTGCATGTCGAATTTCCTCAGAACATCCTTGAGGTATTTCTCTTGAGAGATGAAGATGCCGTTGTCTTGCTGGCGAATTTGAAGACCTAAGAAGAATTTCAACTCTCCCATCATAGACATTTGATATTCTTCACTCATCATATAGGCAAATTCATCACTGTAATGTTTGTCAGTACAGCCAAAGATAATATCGTCTACTTATATTTGGCATATGAACAATTCATTGTCATAGAATTTTGAGAAAAGAGTTGGGTCGAGTGAACCGGGTTTGAAGCCTTTCTTCATGAGGAATTCCATTAGAGTGTCATACCACGCCCGAGGGGCCTGCTTAAGGCCATAGAGGGCCTTGTTGAGTCTGAACACTTTGTCAGGATTCATAGGGTCTTCAAAACCTCGGGGTTGAGCAACATATAATTCTTCATCAATCTAACCATTTAGGAATGCACTTTTCACATCCATTTGATATAAGATGATATCATGATGGTTAGCATAAGCAAGAAATATGTGAATAGCTTCAAGTCTCGAAACAGGTGCAAATGTTTCATAAAATTCAATTCCTTCAACCTGTGTGTAGCCTTGAGCTACAAGACGAGCCTTATTCCTTACCACAAGGTCGTTTTCATCTTGCTTCTTGCGGTAGATACACTTGGTACCTATGATGTTATGCTTACGAGGATCTGGCCGCTTGACAAGTTCCCACATGTTATTGAGCTTGAATTGATGCAATTCCTCTTGCATATATTGAATCCACTCAGGCTCCTTGAATGCTTCATCAACTTTGGTTTGATCTATGATAGAGACAAAAGCAAAGTGCCCACAAAAGCTAGTCAAATGTGAAGCTCTTGCACGAGTGAGGGTACCTGGTGCATTGATGTCGTCGATGATTTTGTCAATCTGCACTTCATTTGCAACTCTTGGATGAGAAGGTTGACGTGGCTGAGGATTTTCAACAACACCATTTTCTTCAGGTGTATCAACATGAATGTCTTCATTTGTTGTAATGACTCCTTCAGTGGGTATTATGTCTTCAGTAGCCTTCAGCTTAATGGATTCCTCATGAGATTGTTCATCTAGCACAAAAGGCAGGTGCTCTCTTTGCGGGCCATCAGATTCATCAAACCGCACATCTACAGTTTCAACAACCTTGTGGTGGTAGGTGTTGAAGACTCTGTAGGTGTGCGAGTCCTTTCCATAACTAAGCATAAAACCTTCGTGTGCTTTCAGTGAAAAGTTAGAACTATGATGAAGATCTCTAATCCAACATTTTGCACCAACGACTTTGAGATAACTTACATTGGGTTTCTTGCCAGTCATAAGTTCATATGAAGTCTTCTTGAAGAATTTGTGAATATATACCCTGTTGATGATGTGGCATGCAGTATCAATTGCCTCAGGCCAGAAGTGACGAGTAGTCTTGTATTCATCAAGCATGGTGCGAGCCATCTCAACAAGAGTCCGGTTTTTGCGCTCCACGATGTCGTTCTGCTGAGGAGTATATGGGGCGGATAACTCATGATTAATACCAAGTTCATCAAGATATGCATCAAGATTGGTGTTCTTGAACTCAGTCCCATTATCACTCCTGATATGCTTGATCTTGATGCCGAAGTTCATGAAGGCCCTTGAGGCAAATCCTTTGAAGACATCCTGCACTTCAGACTTGTACATAATAATATGCACCAAAATCCGTACAAACTTGAAGAATTTGTTAGTGTGGAGTACTGAGTGGGGCCAAAGAGATCCATGTGAAGCAATTCAAAAGGTCGAGTTGTGGTCATGATTGTCTTCGAGGGATGCTTGGATCTAGTCATCTTCCCAGACACACATGCACCACAAAGGTGGTCCTTGAGGAATTTGACACCTTCAATGCCAATGATGTGGTTTTTCTTCATGAGTGTGTGCAAGTTCCTCATACAAGCATGTCAAAGTCATCAATGCCACAGCCAGCCTTCTGAGGACTTTGCAAGTAGGCATGTGGTAGGCTGAGGAGCTGTAGAGAAATAGACAATATACAAGTCTCCTCTCCTAAAGCCTTCGAAGACTTTGGAAATGTCAGATTCCATGATGACGACACAACAATATTTTCCAGATACAACAACCATATCAAGATCACAAAGCATTGAGACGGACATAAGGTTGAACTTGAGGGATTCGACTAACATCACCTTATCCATGGTTCGGTCCTTTGAGATTGCAACCTTACCTATACCCAATACCTTGATTTTTTTTCCTTCGTCTGTGCAGGTCATATGCTTCAAATGTGATGGAGCAAGTGGAAAATTCATCAGTAGATTCATCTCACCAGCCATGTGGTTTGTGCGTCCACTATCGAGGACCAACTCAGTAGCTTTTGGAGGTTCATCCTGCAGATGAATTAGTACAACTTACAAACTCATATGCTTCAGTGTGAAGAATATGATATCAATTTCATCAGACAGAATTTCATCTCACATGATAGTAAGCAAGTAATGTGAGGACGTGAGAAATGAGTAATTCATTTCTACATGGTTAGCTTGCGTCCTTTCAAGCATTTCCTCACGTCTCCAGCAAATTCATCAGACGTTCAAGTTCATCTGGAGACCTGGCCCTGCATAAGAAATTAGTTCAATTTCTTCATCACCCACATTTGGAGGGGTGGCAAAGAGTTCATCTTTCTATGAGCACCATATGAGAAGGGAGGTATTGAAGCAAGTGCGCTTTGTTTCACAAGACGAGGGTTATATTACTCATATGAATAAGCAGAGAAATTCTTCAAGGACGTATGAACATAATGATTTGAAGAATAATGCACATATTAAAAACTCTTCGATTTTCCCTGCGAAACAGATGCATTAGCACGAGAATGATATTTTTGCCCATTTGAGGAATTTGGTCCAAGTGAAGACTTTGGTCCATATGAGGAATTTGAACTGGGACTCCTATTCTCCATGAGTGGTGTCGTGAGGACATTCACTTGAAGATTTTGTAGGTAGCTCTTGGGATTCCAAATTTTCTTCATAGGAGAACTTTTGTTGCGGTTAGTTCCAACAAATCTGGCAAATATTTCACCTTTCTGATTTTTGAAGAATTTGTAGTTGCAGTCAAGTGACTCATTGGAGGAATATGAAGTTTCACAAGTAAAGCCAGATAAAGTGGATGGATCTACAGGAGGTCCTTTTGCAGCAACCCATGAGGTTTTGGGGTACTCCTCAGGTGTCCAGTAGGATCCATCAGTGTTGAGTTTCCTCTCAAAGGCAATACCCTCTTTCCTAGGGTTCCTATTCAGAATATTCTTTTTGAGGACATCGCAAAGGGTTTGATGCCCTTTGAGACTTTTGTACATGCCTATCACATACAATTGCATCAACCCTGCATTTTCGTGAGTGATACTTGTGGTATCCTCAGATCTGGAATAGTTGAAGAATTTGCAGCAATAGAAGCATTTGAACATTCAGGTGAAGAATTATTAGTTTCACGTTCGATGCATTTCAAACAAGGTGGAACAAATTCTTCCCAAGCGGTACTGATCTGTTGAGCCAGTAAGGAATTGTTTTCCCTTTGGAGATCCTCATGTGACACCCTTAGTTTCTCAAGATCTTGCTTTCTTTGAAGAAATTCATAAGAAAGCTTCTCATGATCATTTAAGAGAGCATTATGATGACTCTGAAGGTTATCATACTTTGTCTGAAGACTTTTGAGCTCGTCAAACAGAGTTTGAGTCCGATCCACTTCCTCATTCAATAGATCATCACTTTTTTCTAGCATTTTCTAAAGCTTTTCAAGTGCACTTTGTTGGCTAGTAGAAATATTAGCAAGTATGTCATAGCTAGGTTTTACATATTCATCAGATTCACCATCACATGATTCAGAGGAGGAGTGATGCTTATGTACCTTGGAACCTTTAGCCACGAAGCAATAGGTGGGAGGGTAATCATCATTGCTGACGTCAGAGTCATTGCAGTAGTCATTTTCTTCATCGTTGAAGATGGACTTGCTGACGGAAGCAGTAGCAAGAGCGAGGCTAGCGACACCAGATTCAGATTCCACCTTAGATTCTTCCTCTTCTTCATATTCTTCAGATTCTTCTTCTGAGTCCATTTCCTTGCCAATGAAAGCCCGGGCCTTTGTGGAACCATTCTTCTTGTGCATTGTGGACTTTGAAGATGAGGAATTTGCAGATGAGGACTTTGAAGATTTCTTATTTTTCTTTGAGTCATCAGAACTATCGTCCTTGTACTTCTTTTTCTTCTTCTTTGATTCTTTTCCTAGAGAGGATAGTCAGAGATGAAGTGAACAGATTTCTTGCATTTGTGACAAGTTCTTTTCTTGTAGTCATATGAGGAATCTGATTTCCTCAAACCACTTTTTGATGACTTTCCAAATCCACATCTCCTTGCGAACTTCTGGAATTTCCTCACGAGCATTGCTAGCTCCTGACTCAGTTCTTTAGGATCACTAAGGCTACTATCAGAATCTTCGCCTTCGGATGAGGAAATTTCTTTTGCCTTTAGACCACGAGATCTTCCATAGCTTGGCCCATAGAGGTCTCTCTTCTCAGCTTGTTGGAATTCATGAGTATTGAGTCTCTCAAGAATATTAGCAGGATCAAGTGACTGGTAGTCTCCATGTTCTTGAATCATCAAGGCCAGAGTATCGAATGTGGAATCAAGATATCTTAGCAGTTTCTTCACTACTTCATGGTTGGTGATATCAGTAGCACCCAGTGCTTGAAGCTCATTGGAGATATCAGTGAGATGATTAAAAGTTTGCTGAACATTTTCATTATCGAGTCTCTTGAAGCGGTTGAAGGGATTGCGAAGAACATCAACACGAGAATCACGTTGAGTGGAAACACCTTCGTTGACTTTGGACAACCTATCCTAGATAAGCTTAGAAGACTCCAAAGCACTCACTCTGCCATACTTACCTTTGCTCAGATGGACACAGATGATATTCTTCGCCTGAGAATCGAGTTGCTTGAACTTCTTTGTATCAGTAGCAGTGACAGTCGGAGAAATGCGGGGAACACCATTTTCCACAACGTACCAAAGATTGTTGTCAATAGCCTCAAGATGCATGTGCATCTTGTTCCTCCAGTAGGGGTAATCTGTCCCATCGAAGGTAGGACACCCTGTGGAAACCTTGATCATACCTGAAGTCGACATAACTAGAACTCCAGGTGGTTAAACCAAAATCACATAGAACAAGGGAGTACCTTGCTCTGATACCAATGGAAAGTGTGTTATATCGACTAGAGGCGGGTGAATAGGCGATTTCTACAAATTCATCACTTGAGGAATTTCAACATGATGAATTTGAAATGTGATGAATAACTAGCAGCATAATAAGTACTCAAGTGCATGAGAAACATAGCAACAACATAGTCATGATGATGAAATGAACATCCACATATTATAGGTAGCGTGATACATGATAAGCAGGTGAGGAACAAGGTAACTTGAAAAATTTGAGGTGAGGAAATTGTGAAAGTCTTCAGTCAAATTCTTCAAACAGTAACAATCAATTTCATCAACAAGTATACTAGGAAATAGAGGAGTTGAGTAAATTGAACCAGGTAGCTCGATGAAGACAATGGTTTGATGGCCCAGTTCCAACTACTGTGATAGTGATACGTCTGGTTTGGAGCGGCCTGGTATTTAAACCAGAGGACACATAGTCCTAGGACACACAGTCCTTACTGTATTCTCCTTGAGCTAAGGTCACAAAGTCCTCACCCAACAGTCATGGTAAGTCTTTAGGGTAGACTTCCAAAACCCTAACAAACTGGTCACCCGGCGATCCACAATTTACTGTTGGATGCTCTAGACCAAGGTCACTCCGATCCCCAATTGACAGCAGGATGCACTAGACCATGATGCCTAACCGTCTGGAGGATACACAGTGCTCAAAGGTAACAAGCATCGGTTCCACACAGGAACAATCTCTTCAGTGATGCTCAATCACTTTGGGTTTGGTGGTTTGGATTTGGGTTTTTTCTCACTAATGATTTTGTCTCGAAGTCCTTGGTGGATGGGTTGCTCTCAAATGACAAGTGTTCGTTCTCTCTCGGAGCAGCCAACCAACTAGTGGTTGTGTGGGGTGGCTATTTATAGCCAGGGTGCAACCTGACATGATAATACATAAATGCCCCCAATGATATGACCTTATGTGGATAAGATGATTGGGGACAGTTGGCGCCAAGCACAACAACGGCCAGAATTTCGAACTATGAAAGTCCTCAAGCTTATCATGTTCCTCACTTGTAGGCAATACGCACTAGCGAAATCCTAACTCCTCAGTCAGATCAATTTCATCAGAGACTAGAAGTACATCGTCTCTGTCATGGAAGAACTTGACTAAACTGCAAGAGATTTCCAAAGGCTTCACTCGAAGGATTGGATAGGTTGAGGCTTTTGGAGTTGAGCATCAGTTGGAAAATTTCCTTAGTATAACCTCAGCCCCCTTTAACAGTACGGTGTTTCCTATGACTCAAGGAAAGGAAATGAAACTACAAAAACAAAAGTCTTCACACTTCATAGTCCTCATTCATATCTTCAAGGTCACACCAACTTCTTCATTTTCAAAGTCTTCAGTTGAAGACATACATTTTTAGGGGTAGGTAATATCCGAATATATCCAACTCCTCATTGACTTATAGAGCTTGTGTATACTCACAAACGCATTAGTTCCTTAACCTATAAGTCTTCAATACACCAAAATTACTAAGGGGCACTAGATGCACTTACAGAAATCATTGGTATGTGTGGGATTCGACACCTAGTTGTGTGCCTTTAGTAGTACTCTTTACGGGGAAATGCCTCTTTGTGCTTCCACCGAGCCTTGGTAGGTTGCTATTGCTCCGGACACATTGATTGACCGACGTGTATCCTTCTTTCCTGCTGTGTCTGTCCCTTCGGGGAAATGTCTCGCAGTGTAATGGAGTCTTGTAGCCTATTACGACTCGTCTACGTGCAGTGATGACATTTATGTCACAGGGCGTAATGGAGTCCTTGTAGCTTGCTATGACTCGTCTACACACGCTAGGTATCGACACCTGCATTGCTGGGTTACGTATGCCTATCCCTGTACGGATGTGCCACTTGGGTTTGACGACTAGTTATCTCGACCCGGGTTCTCTGTCACTTGAATGCTAGCAACACATTCATATACATGAGCCAAAAGATGGAAATCGTCCTGGCCCAGGTAAGGTGGAAGACGTGGAGGTAACCATGCGTGAGGCTGCAAAGTGATGTGATGTGTTACAGGCTGGGTTCTTATGCCTTAAGATTGGGGTCCCGAAAATGTTGGTATCAGAGCTTGACTGCCTGTAGGATTACCAAGCCAAACTGGTCGATGTTGAGTCTGGAACTCCTTTAGTTATATAAGGGAATTGATTGTGGAAGGGAACGTCAGGCTTTTTTTACTCCTTTCCTTGTGTCATTCTAATCCCGAGTCACCCTCTTCTTTTCTACGGGGATTAAGAAATAGTCTTTCTCATCTATCTATCAAGATGATGAGTTACTATGTTGGAGACCTATAGGAAAGTTGTTGTCTTCCTGGATCGATGTCTCGATAGGAATTCATTGTTATGTTGTTAGTTGTCTTGTAGGTTACCTCATATTTCATGCTCGTACAACTATTATGTTGTCCGAGTTATCCAAGGTTTCTAAATGATCTGATGCGTTTGCAAATCCTTTTCTCCAAAGTTATTGTCTTTTGGCCAGACAAAGCACACCAATTATCGTGTTGAGGTACTCCATTACCTTGTCGTATTTGTTGAAGTGTTAGGAAACCATGTTATCTCAGTGAACCACCCAACAATCTAGCTCTGTTTTGTGTTCCCAGTGTGAAAATTCTGGCTATCGTTATCGAAAGCATCCTATGATGCTACTTAGTCAGTAGGTACTCTATTTTCGGGTCTTGAACCCAAGGATCATTCTGCTCATTCCTGTTGGTAGCATTTGCTCGTCCCTTTAGGATACTAGTGACCCTTGTGATAGACCTCAAGGTTTGTGGTACATCATTCCTCCAATACCATGAACCAGTTATGGCAGGAGTTCTTTGTGAACGAAAGATCACAGCATGAGTGCTCATGATGAGTTATCCATTCCATAGTCATGACTCTGCCAATCCTACTCTTCTACATGGGTTATCCGGAAGAATTGTGTTGAACTCGTTCGACATGCTAACCTATGCATCTACAACTCAGGAAATTCTTGTGCTCTTGAGTTGCCCCTCTCTATTTATGTTCTGACCCTTATCTATCAATGGATAGTCAACAGTAGTTGTGCATTCATGTTTATTGATGCCTATTATTCTTGTAGTCTGTCAAGCCATTCTATTTCGGAATGACTAGGAGAATCAAACTCCAGTACCTCATCCATTTCTAGGATTGGGTCAAAGAAGTTGTATTCCTCAGATCAAGATGCCAATCCAGCTTTTGTTCTGTTCTACCTTGAAGTATTACCCTATTATTGTCGAGGATGTCATGAGAATTGCACATCCTCTTATGCATTCTAGATATAGTGGTACTTCTCGCCATCATTGTTCATTCCTTGGTACCTGAGTTAGCTGTAACCAGAATACCAACGAATGAATCGTGATGTGTGAAATCAATACTCTTAGCAACTTTGTTGCTTGGTCCTTTGTTAGTTAATGGACAATAATCCCATTCCTACTGTGATGGTCATTGAATTGTCATACTAATATTGATCGTGCTACCTAGTCCATATTTTCGTGTGCACTCTTCGATCCATGAGTTAGGGTTGTGTCGATCATTCACCCTTATGATCATATCGTCTTTCCTTGAAAAGCAAGATTTTTCTCGAGCTCAATAACATGTCGGTGGATTGTGATTTTCTGAATATCTTCTCGGAAGTATCACAAGGTTGTTCTCTTGCCGTCATGTTGAGTTTGTGATCAAGTTGGTTTTTCTATAAACCACTCCTTCTCCAAGGCTCTATGTTGGATACCCCTAAACTAGTTGGTTAAGCCAAACAACAACTTGGAGAGCTGCCAGATAAAAACTTTTCCTTATTTAGTTCTTTCTAAAGGGATATCTTGGGTGTGTGTCAAAGAAAGATGATACCTTCATCGGAGGTTCCTTGTGATCAACTGTTGCATCTATCATCTTGACCAGTCTTTGATTTGAGTATGGGATATCATCAAATCAAATATCAGAACCAATGCTTATCATAATGTTATTTTACTCGTGGATGTATCCTCGAGTAGATACCCTTATATCCTTGGGTCTGACCGATGCTATCACCTTATTCACATGGTTGTGGAACTCCATCTTCATGGATATCTTGATGAGTTGTTGTTGAGCCCATCGACAACATCCTTATCCCCTGCATGACTCATGACGAACATTAAGTTAGTATTGGAAACTTTTGTAGCCATTATCTTCAGGTCTTGCACCCGAAGTATGTGTATGGTGTAATAAGTGACTCCCTCTTAGTTCACGTGCATTTGATGCAAGTTGTCGCCGTGAATTGAAGAGAAGTTTGTTTGCATCCTCTGGAATCATCCCAAATCATTCATGCATGTGCGAAGTATGCTAGGGTTTGATAGGTTGGCCGCCTTCACTCCATATGTATCTTCTAGCACACCAAGCCACCGATTGATTTGTTTAAGGGAAATAAGTTCCTTCCTAAGAGGTGACCATATTACTTACGCAAGGAATTCCCTACCTCCAATGATGGTTCCATCCAGCACTCGGTAGTGTTGTGTTGTAAGCTCTCCATATGACCATAATTGTCTTGGACACTATGTTAATGTGGGTCTTGCAATCTAGCTCATGTTTTGGAGTTGGCTTTCGTAGTCCATTTCCCGAGAATCTCACAACACCATCTCGTCGATTTGTGTTGCAAGCTTTGTTTTTAGATATGCTGAGTCTGAAACACCCTATCCCCAATCAGATCTGAATGTCAGGCAGATATGATGGTCGGAACATTTCCCAAGAATTATAATATTGGTCTCATTATAACCCGGTAAGGTGATGTCATGTATAACACACCTAGCGGGAAGACCTATTGTTGTAATATCTTGTGTCAGCAACATTAGCCATTCTCCCATGAGGACTTGGTATGACTTATTTTAGCAGTTGTTCCTCATGGACCTTTTCATGCTCCCGAAGTCCGACCTATACTTGATGTTCTACACCCGAAACATTATTATTTTTGGTTATGCTAGTACATCAAGGAGAACATTAGAAGCAGAGTGCTAAATGTCTCTCGGTCGATCATCCAGATTATCCCAAGTGATCATCGTTGCTTTTCTAGAGTTCCTAGTTTTCTCAAGTATCTTGTCACCAAGCTTCATCTAAATCATGGAAATGCATCAATCTTGTGCTTTTGTAGCCTTCAATTCTTTTTTATCGTCCTTTCATTTCGGAGTTCATCCCGATGCTTCTTCTTGGTGGTTTGTTAAGGATGTAATTCTTCTCAAAGTGTTTTTCAAGATTCTTGTTGGAGGTGCTCAAGTGTTCTTTATTGTGGAGGTGCTCAAGTGCTCAAGTGTTCAATTCCTTATCCATTGTCTTTTGAGATGGTGTTATTAAATTCTTGATTAGGAGGAGTCTCGAAGGACAATTGTCAAGAATAAGATAGGTAAACCCATCATGTCTTTGTCGGAGTTATATTGGGTTGGATTTCACCTAAAGAATTTCATAAGGATTGTTTCTAGCATGATGTCATAAATGATCCAAGTTTTCTCCTCCTCTTCTTCGTGAAAGAAGTTTTTCATCTCTTTTGCTCCCAAGCAATCAATTGTTTTTGTTGTAGAAGGTTGTCACCTCATGATTTTGAGATGTTTTCCATAATCCCATCAGAAGTTATTCTTTTCGTTGTTGATTCTCCATCAATTCTGTTCAACCAAGATTTTCAATTCTATGGTGGTAGAAGTTTCCAGTTCTTCTCCGTTCTCTTCGCTCCAATAATCTAGCTTCTATTTTGTTGTTCTAGAGGCATTGTATTGTTGCTCTATTCGACTCATCATCTTGTTCGTCAAGATCATGCTCTTTCTTGCTTATCCACTTGACCAGAGTGTTGTGTTTCTTTTAAAGTTCTCCCATCTTATTAAATTTTGCCCCTCTATCCTACCGAAGTGCTGCCTGAATTTCTTGTGAATTCTTGCTTGTTACTCATGTCATTCTTCATCTCTTCCAATCCTTCAAGTTCATGTGGGTTCACCCATTTGTCAAAGAAGCAACTAAGTTTTACCTCTTGCTCTTTCTCTTCCCTTTCTCATTGTAGATCTTGGGACGAGATCCTCGTGTAGTGAAGGAGAGTTGTAACAGCCCGGGACCGACGCTCTAGAAGATTCCCCTTTTATTCCATTATGGTCGTGCGATTCGTTTGGTTGTCGCATTCATCATCGTATCATTCACATCATCTGCATGGCATCGTCACTCACTTTCATAACTTGCATCCGTTCGTAGTTGCCGGTTCTCTCCGTTCTCGTCTATCACCGTTTCGTGACCAACTACACAAGCACATGCCCACGACATCGTTTAAAAACACGTTTTTAAAGCGCGCGAAAAATATTCTCGGATTGGGACGAAAGTATGCATGCGGCCTAGTTTTATTGTCACTAGACTTCCTGCCAAATTTCATCGCATTCCGAGTTTGTTTGTTACCCCAACGACCAACTGTAGCGGCACCATCATCGGTTTATTTTCGGCCGTTTTCGGTGTTTTCAAAACTCGTGTTACGGGCCGCAACCTCCCTCTCCTCTTTACCTAACCACCTCCCCATAGCCCACTAACCCACCTATCACCTACCCCTCCAACCCGACCGTCCAATCGCGATCAGAGGGCTCCAAAACCCCACCTAAACCTAACCTTAGACCTCCCACAGCCCCCGATCCAGATTGGATCAAGGCAACAACCTCTCGTGCCAGATCTGCCCATGATGTGCACGACCCCTCCTCTGTCGGGACCAGTGTCACTAGGCCAGCCCCGTGGCGCCCCTCTTCTCCTTCCTCCCGTTCTCTCCCTGTCTACTATAACTTCTCCCACTTTCTCTCCCGCAAGAAGCCATGGCCGTCCTTGAGCTTGTTAGTCGCAGCAGCTTCATCCCCAGTAGATCCGGTAGAAATGGGTCCGGAGTGGCCCGATCCGCCACCCCGCGTGTCCCTGACCTCACCGGCACCGTGTAGCCCGGCCGAGCCACCGAAGATCGGACCCTGCGCCGCCATGGCGCCTCCCTCTTATTCGTGCAGGGACGGGAGGACGACGCCAGCGCTAACTGGGCTCCCGCATGGGCCAACGTCTCCGTGGCCCAGCAGCCTGCCGCCCGAAGCCGGCCCAGCCTGGCCTCCTCCGCCGCATGGACCGAAGCCCACTAGGTGAGCGCCCCCGTTGCCCTATCTCTCGCCCATGAGCGGTGTTTAGTTTGTTTCGCCCTCTGTTGAGATGTAGGGCTAACGAGATTCGGCCCGTAGGTATTTTTCACCCTCTGTTTATTTTAATATGTTAATATCTAAATAATCACGCACCGGATTAAATTACTTTATACATGTAAAATGTGTAGAATTTTGTGTAGATTCATAGTATGCCACAATCATTCATGTTGTCAAATATTTAACATGTTTGTTGCATTACACATAATTATTGAATCGTGCATCGGAATTAATCAAACCATATATGTAAAATGCGTAGATTGATTATATGGCATTTTCATGCAGGATATAAATATTTGATGTGTTGGTTGCATTTATTTTGCACACATGGCTTGCTAATACGGTTTATGTCCTATTCTCGCATATGTGTGGCGTCATTTGTTCTACAATAAAAACCCACATATTATATATGTTTTTGGGGTAGAAAAATCCATTGAATTCAATTGTGCATTTAGTTTTGTCATTTGGGCAACTTTGTGTGCATGTTATTTTTGTTATGATGCCCTTCTGTTATTTTCGTGTGATTGAAACCATGCCTCATATGAAATAATGTTGAACATGAGATATGCCCTTTGACATGTGCACTAGACTCCGGTCATTTCATTTGTCATGATAATCCATGTTTAGGTGTTGTTTTCTTGTTGCCAACATGCTATAAAATATTGTTGTTTGAGGGGTCTAAATATTTGTAATATTTTGTTGATGTCTTGCCATGTGTTTTGCTAGTGATCTTGATCCCCTTTGGGGTTGGTGCGATGTAGTTATTTGTAGCTTATGATGTCCTTTAGCATGCTGTTAGGTTTCATAGAAATATATGCCTTGTAGCATATAGTTTTACTGCTGTCAATATAACCTTGTGATAAAAACTGCAATGTCAAAAACTGCTCATTTGACTAAGTCTAAAACTGTTTTCAATTAGCCATGTTGTGAGCTTCCTACCATATGATACATGCCTCTTTTGAGTATCATATGTGAAGATGAAATGAAGTCTGTGTTATATGCTACCGCCCCATGCTTAGCTTCTGCATTTTACGATCTTGTAGCTTGTTGTTTAGATGTGCGCAAAATGCTATGTTGGTTGTTTTCTACTAAAACTTGTGTTGGTTGTTGTGGTTCAACTATAGCTCCGTTTTGGGAATGCCATGTATGAAACTTGCGTAGAATTTCATGTAGTATCATATTATCATGTTGAATCCATGTTTTTAAGTACTTGTGGTTGTCTTTTTCATGCATTTTGCATTCATGTCATGTTCATCTTGTGCGTGTCATAACTTTTAGACCGTAGCTCCATTTGAGATGTTCTGTATATGTAAATCAACTAGAATGATGTGTAGAATTGCATGGAATATTTTATGATGTTGTTTAAAAATTATAAAATATCGTTACTTCAGATCTGGACCAATTTCGAAATTAACATATTGGGTCGTTTCGGAAATGCTATATGTTGTTTCCGGCCTCATTTAAATTTGCCTAGATATGTAGCTTACTTATGCTTCATCTCTTGCCATGTTTGACAACATGTAACAATGATGTGTGCCTAAACGGGAGTTAACTAAGTACTTGAAATATGGAGTTTCATCAATATGCAACTCGTTGCATATTCAGCTTCACTTAATGTGTAGGAGTTGATTGTTTTGCTTGCCATGTCATGCATAACATGCATCATATTTGAATGTGCATGACGTCATGCATATGTTGTGATGTTATTGTGTGTTGATTGTTGTTCCAGATTGTTCCTTCTCGATAAACATCCGAAAGCTTTCAGAGTGTGAGGATTCGTTCGACTATGTTGGCCCATCGTCTTCATGGACTCGTTCTTCTTCCAAGCGAGATCTCAGGCAAGATGACACATTTCCCTGGATACCACTACTATCATTGCTATGCTAGTTTTACGCTTTTATCGTTAAGTATCGCTACCTACCACTTGTTTGTCAAGCCTGTCAACATTGCCTTAATAAGCTTCTAATCCTCCACCTCCCAGCAAACCATTGTTTGGCTATGATACCGGTTGCTCAACCCTCCTTATAGCGTTTCTAGATGCACATGCAATTGCTTCCATGTGTCAACATGGACATTCTTTCGTTATGACAATATTATTGCTATTTAATTTAATGCACATATATACTTGGTAAAAGGTGGAAGGCTTGGCCTTTGCTCGGTGTTTTGTTCCACTATTGCCACCCTAGTTACTTGTGAACCGGTGTTATGTTCCATATTTTCCGGTCCTAACATGCTCGGGGTTGTTATGGGGACCCCCTTGATTTTCGTTCTAGGATAAAGCTTGTCTGGCATGGCCCAACATTTGTACTACATTTGCCTAATAACTAATAAAATTGCATAGGGACCCGCCGGCGCCCATGGATAATTTAATCAACAACCCAGGCCAGTGCTCCTCATGAGTGTTGGTCCAACCCAGAATAGCTTATTAACACTACCCGGGGCAACTCGGTGATTGGCGTGCTAACCATCGTTCATCTGTGGTGTCCCGAGAACGAGATACGTGGCTCTTATCGGGATCGTCGACACACCGGGCGGCCTTGCTAGATTTGTATTACCTTTCTAGAATGTCTCGCGCGAGGAATTCCGTTTTACTTTGGGCTCTCTCGAGGTGTGGCCTTCCTGTGGAATTTCCTATGAAGATCACGAGATCCGTGGTCGAGGTTATTCTCACGGCGTGTGGTTAATTTGTGATGGATTAGTTGGAGCACCCCTGCAGGGTTAAATCTTTCGGAAAGACATGCCCATGGTTATGTGGAAACTTGGAAACTTTGTTTAACACCTGGTCATAGTAAACTTGAAGTAAACTCAAATAAAATACACCAACTATGTGCGTAACTGTGACTGTCTCTTCTCGTGAGTCCTTATGCGAGAGAGAACACGACGGGGTTATGTTTGACGTAAGTAGGTGTTCGGGATCATTTAGTGATCATTTCTAGTTCACGTCCGTTATCCGTAGACCACCCACTCTACTTTCTGTATTCGTAAGTTAGCCACTCAAATATATGATTAGTTGCTTGTTGCGGCCTCAACCACTTAACCATACCTCACCCAGTAAGCTTTAATAGTCTTGATACCCTTAGAAATGAGATTGCTGAGTCCCTGTGGCTCACAGATTACTACAAGAACAGTTGTATGTACAGGTCATGTGATGATTTCATGTGAGCGCGATGCTTGTTTGCTTTGGAGTTCTTCTTCTTGTTCTTCATTGATCTAGGATGGGTTCCAGGCGGCAACCTGGGATAGCAAGGATGGATGTCATTTTATCATTTCGTTTCGTCCATAGTCGGACCCTGCTTTTTTGTATGATGCTTGTGGCGAGTGTAACCCAATTCCATATACTCATCTCTTCTATACATGTACTTTTAATGATATCCATTCTTGCAACACGAAAAGATGCGCTCCTATACCTGTCAAGGCCCTCGAGCCAAAATAAGGAGAGGGTCGCATCTTGGGCGTGACACATAGGTCCTATTAGATAGGCTCCCCGTGGCTTGGAGCCCCTGTGCCGTCAGACCCGTATGGGCACCGCCGCGGATGAGCTTGCTGGCGAGCCCTCCGGCATCCCCAGGCCTCTCGCGAGTCCCCCTGGATGCGCATGGGAAAGGGCTACGCCCTGGTGCCCTCAACGCTCTAACCCAACGCAGCTAGCGCATTTCCAACGCATCACCGCCGCTCTGGATGGTCGCCGGCGACCTCCCCCTGGCGTGCTGACGTGGCCACCATTAATCCCTAATGACCCCACTAATTAACCCCTAGGGCCATTGATAGTGGCCCCGCATGGCTTGTTAAGCTAGTTTAATTAGTTTGAACTAATTAGTTAGCCACTATGTCACTTGCACGTGGGCCCCACATGTCAGCTTGACTTGGTCTGGTTAGCAATTGACTTGGCCCACCAGTCAGCCACTATAGTGACCATGAGCCACTTACCAATGGGCTCCACTCATCAAGTTTGACCCGGACCGGCCCTGTTAACCTACAGACGCAACGCTGACGTATTGCTGACGCATTAATTGATTTTCTAGTAATAAAATAATTCAGTAATTTCCAGGAAATGTTATGAACTTTGAAAAATCATAGAAATTCAACTGTAACTCAGATGAAAATAAATGATATATGAAAAATGATCAAAATAATCCAACGAATCTGTTTATGCCATGATCACGCATATTTGAGCAAGTTAACATCACCAAGTAGGACATTTCATGATTAGGACAATTTAATAAATAGTGTTGGAGTTGGAGTTTGGTATATATTTAAATTCCACTTCACTTAATATGAATATCTATTGCACTAGGTCAATTTGGTTCTTAACATGCCATATCATACATCATGTTGTTGCACTGCATTGAATCTGTTCCTTTCCTGTTTTGCCGGTGGTGTCCCTTCCCAGTACACAATGGTTCCGACGTTGTGATCGTTGACTCTATGAAGACTCATTGTTATCTTCAGAAGTGTTAGGCAACCAACCCCCCTTGAGCATCCCGATAATATCCTACTCTCTCGCTCCTGCTCTCGTATATTGCATTAAGACAATCGCGATTCAACTGTTACATATTCTCAGTAGTTGAACCCATTCCTTTGCATGACCTATCTTTGCCACAGTAAATAGTTTTAACCACTTAGCATGAGTAACAACTGCTTGAGCCTTGTTGAGCTTACTCATCCATGCTTGCTTACTATGCCTACTATGCTTAGACACTACTAGGAGAAAGCCTACTAGTAGTGCTGGTTTTCCCTCTACTAGTAGCGTTGGGGCCAGCCCTACTGCTAAGGCGCTACAGCTAAGTCTTTAACAGTAGCGCTGGAAAATCAGCGCTACTAGTAAGTACTGTTACGAGTAGCGCTGGTTTACAACATGCACTGCTGCTAAACCAGCGCTACTACCGCAAATTACCAGCAGTATTGCTGAGCCTAGGTTTTAGTTTGTTTTATTTTTTATTTTTCGTTCCTTTTATGTTCACTTTTTTATGCATGCTCAATATGGTAGTTTCATTGTATCATAATAAACATACATTATTCTCATCATATCATACACATATAGAAGACTCGTCATATATACCACCACCATCATCATCATATTATTCAACACAAATATCATCACAAATCTCAAAAATAGCGATACACAAGTCATGTCTAGAATATGTGCAACTGCATGGTCATGGAACACCCTCAAGTTTTGTCATCTCTATCTAAACCATGTAGAAGAGAAGAGCGATCAGTATGAGAAGGAGCGCGAGTATGTAGTACTTCTTGAGGCACCTGTCTCGCTCCCTCTCTCTTGTCGTAGCATCTCGCTCTGCTATCGAACCCTCTGTGGCTAGCTCCCGGGTACCTGTCCTTCGCCATCTCCCGGTCTATGAACCTGCACCGTAAGTTTATTAAATATGCAAAACAATGTGCTTGAGAAACACAAATAGGCATATGTAGTTAGAAAATTAAAAGCATCCTATATATAGTAAACATAAATAAGGAAGTTCCTCATACGTAACCTAACTAATTAATTATCGCGATCTATGCTCGTTCATTTAGGAAGACAACAGTTCTAATTATACATACACATTGTCATCGTCAATCACTCCATCAGGTCGGCGATCCAATCTTCATAGTCAGGGATGAAGGACCCGAGCTTCATGAAAGGCTCATGTCCAGACACTGAGCATTCAGCAATTCATGAGCAGTCTCTCGCCTCATTGGCCCATGGTAGAACATCCTTGTTTGTTCGAGTACCTCCTTCATGATCACTTGGGCAAGTTCACATTGTACGTGATAAAACTCAGCTCGGATTCAATGATCTAGTGTCTTTCCTATGCTATAGGCCCAGTTGAAAATCTCGGTATCCTTGGAATTAGCTGACATGCAAAGGCGTTTATTATCCCTTCTGTACTCGATCATGTGATGCATGAGGTAGAATCCACAGCCATACTATCGTTCGATTGCTGGATGCAGCAGAAGTCAGTCTTATGGCCAAAAGCCAGCCCTCTATTCCAGTACTTTTTCACCTTGATATCTCCACCAGTAAGGCCAAAGGTTAAAATGGCACTATCGAGAACACTCTTTATGTGCTTGTAATCCCTTTTCTTGGTGTTCTTGGCATAGTCTAAGTATAGAGCATGGGAGTACTGTGGATACAAACAGATGAGGATGGCGCCCCCCTCTGCGCAAAACAAGTACACCTTAAAAATTATGAGAGGAGATTCGTGGATGACTTACGCCGGATGATAACACAGGAGAATCATTTCCTTTTCCTTATTAGCGACCATGAACTCAGTGATGTACTTGCTTAGATAGCCATGGTTCTCTTTTCAGACTTCCAAGAAGCTCTCATGCATATAGTACGGGTCCATAACACAGATATATTCTATGTTCTCACGCCTGATGATGTAGTTCATATAAAGCGCATACATGCAGATGAACTAAAAATCCAGCTTGATCATGTGGAACATGTTGTAGATGTAGTCAAACTTCAGGATGAACTTATCCGCAGGCCATTTATCAACGTATAACCTCCCACCCGGAACCTGAGCCGCGTGAAGCGGGTATGCTGGTTTTTCTGAGATGAAAAGGCTTTTCTCTCTGTCCAGCACATCATCATGAAGTCTCCTTAGATCATTGTTTAGTATAGCCTCCAGCGCTTTCTGTGGTAGGATCGGGTGGCCGGCTACATGGAAATGCTCCGCACCCGCGATTCTGTCTACCTCCTGGGGCTTCAGAGGTGGCTTACTGCTTGAAGCACCTTTAGAGCTTTTCCCCGGTCTCTTCCTAGACTTCTTGACGGGTGGCGCCGGTAGTGAGCCCGCCATAACTTCCCTACCCACCACCCGTAGTGTCGTCAGGCTAAGCAGTGAACGGCCCTGGAGTTGTTATTGCTGGGTAGAGTCGGCATCTGGAGGCATCTCCTGCGAGGATCGCATGAAGAGAGATTTTTTGCAATCATCCTTAGGGCATTCCGGCTCCGGCAAACCAGGCAGCATCAAATCATTATCTCCACGCTCATAGCGTGATTCAGAGTCCCGACCATCGCCATAGGCGGTATTGTTATACTAGTTAGGGTCATCATCCTCCTCCTCCATGACCTTATCAGCATTTGCTTCTTCGACGGGGGCAACATCATCTGGCACTACTCCCTCCTGTTGTTTGCTATCACCCGCCACAACAGGTGTAGGTAATTGGGTAGGTGGGGTGGTGTTCATACCTTGTCGAGGAGTTGTCGTTGGAACCAGATCTTGCATTTGCCAATATTCTTAGGGGTCTCGTCGTCAGTGACTGGTACCAGAGGAGGCAAATCCTCGAAGCATGCTTTGACACTAGCCATGCAAAGTTTGAAGCCGCAATGGGGCATGTGTCGGTTGTGTAACATGCGTTCCTTTGGCTTCATGATTGTTTCCTTTCCGACGTCCACCTTCTGGCCATTGATGTCGTACAGTAGGGTGCATGGGGTTTCATCGTCCTGCGAAGACATGTCTGCGACGTTAAACACCTGAAAGGCAACTAAAACAAAAGACTATATAGATACAGGTCAAGAGCGTATGACACATAATTTTCGTGAGGGCGTCGAGCTCACCGAAGATGAAGCCCCGCTGAGCAGGCCTAACACGGAGGACGGGATGCTATGAACAAGAGCGGGACAAGGTACGGGAGCAGTTAACGTGGCATGAGCAGGTGCTGGTGGTGCGATGTTCATCGAATTGCTTCCGACATAGCTGGGAAAGGGGAAAGTCTGCTGGCCCTTTACTTGGATTTTGTTGCACCCAATAAAAAATGCCTGAGTAAAGCCAACTACCACTGCATTGACTTTTTAATTGACCCTTTCATCGACCATCTTTTCCAACCCTGCTTTTTGGCATTGCTGACAGCAAGCGCGACCTTCTCGTCGATCAATTGTTCATTAATCAACCGGTTCTGCCTTCTTTCCTCCGGCTTCTCCTGGTAGCACGTCTTCCATGAGGCACCATCTCTAACGCCGTGCACACGTCCATACGGCGGCAGTTTATCCTCCGACACCTTTTTCAGTATGTTGAGGGCCCGGTTGAAAGGGGTGTCCCACTTGGGCCTCAACGACAACTGAGAAGACTCGTCGCTTTTGGCAGCCTTTTGGTGCTTCTCTTTCTGCAAAAAGGAACATTATATTGATGGTTTACCAATGTGACAAAACTTGTTGTCGAATTGATTGGAATCTAATGTAAGGTGGTAATATAACAATTACCAATAGTCTCATGAACTCCCTCGTGTTCGGGTCCGTGTAAAAGATTTTCTGGACGGGATCCCACTTGTACCGGGCCCTGATCCAGTCATGCTCCTGTGGGTCCGTGAACTTCGCCAACAGGTCTGGGATTCCCTGAGTTTCACGTTCGGTGTCCTCCTTGGCCCATACGTGCCTCTTCCCCTCGTAACCACGGATTTCGAGGCGGTGGGCAGGCGTGTTCCTGTCCTGGAGCACCTTCATTTTCTTTGACTTTATCTTAACTTCTTATTTAGCGCAAGTCTCCTTGAATTTTTCGAAGTCCTCTTCTATTATTGTCTGATTTTCAGCATGAATCTTGGACCACGGCTCATTCTTCACAATCACTTTTTTCACACGTACTTTCCAGGCAAACAAGTCGTTGGTGAAGATCGTCATCGCCTTGCTGTTTATCTTTGTCATGGCTTTGTCAATCCACATAAGTTCTTTTTTAGTCCTCCTGGGAACAAGAACCTATTGTCCAACTTAGTTAGGAGCATGTGCTCCATATGTGGTATCTTATTCAAGTTTTCTTCGTTGATGTTGGTGGTTTCCCTGATGATGCATCCTAGTTGATTGCCGTAGCATGCGTGCGCTTCATCCGACGCCATGTTGGAAATATGCCCTAGAGGCAATAATAAATTAGTTATTATCATATTTCCTTGTTCATGATAATAGTTTATTATCCATGCTAGAATTGTATTGATCGGAAACTCAGATACATGTGTGGATACATAGACAACACCATGTCCCTAGTATGCCTCTAATAGACTAGCTCGTTGATCAAAGATGGTTAAGGTTTCCTAGCCATGGGCATGAGATGTCATTTGATAACGATACCACATCATTAGGAGAATAATGTTATGGACAAGACGCAAACTATAAACGTACCATATTATTGTGTCAGTTTATTGCTACTGTTTTCTGCATGTCAAGTATCTGTTACTATGACCATGAGATCATGCAACTCACTGACACCGAAGGAGTACCTTGTGTGTATCAAACACCGCAACATAACTAGGTGACTATAATGGTGTTCTACAGGTATCTCCGAGGGTATCTTTTGGGTTGTCATGGATCAAGATTGAGATTTGTTACTCTATGTGACGGAGACGTATCTCGGGGCCAACTCGGTAATACAACATCACTATAAGACTTGCAAGCAATGTGACTAAAGAGTTAGCCATGGGATCTTGTATTACAGAATGAGTAAAGAGACTTTCCGGTAACGAGGTTAAACTAGGCATGGAGATATCGGCTATCGAATCTTGGGCAAGTAACATACCGAAGAGCAAAGGGAACATCATACGGGATTAACTAAATCCTTGACATAGAGGTTCGACCGATAAAGATCTTCGTAGAATATGTAGGAACCAATATGGGCATCTAGGTCCTGCTATTGGTTATTGACCATAGATGTGTCTCGGTCATGTCTACATAGTTCTCGAACCCACAGGGTCTGCACACTTAAGTTTCGGTGATGTTTTGGTAGTATATAGTTATGTATGGTGGTGACTGAAGGTTATTCGGAGTCCTGGATGAAATCCCGGACGTCATGAGGAGCTCCGGAATGGTACGGAGGTAAAGATTTATATATAGGAAGTCTTGTTTCGGTCACCGGAAAAGTTCTGGGCTCATCGGTAGTGTACTGGGAGTGCCGGTAGTATACCGAGGGACCATCGGGAGGGGTATTTCAACCCAAGAGGATACATGGGCCGTGGGAAGAGGTATACCAGCCCTTAGTGGGCTGGCCTAAGTCCCACAAGAGGCCCACGTGGCTAGAGTGGAAGTAAAAGGAAAAAGGCCAAGGTGGAAAGAGTTTCCAAGTGAAAATAAGGAAGGAGCCCTAATCCTACTTGGATTGGAGGAGGACTCCTCCTCTCCTCCTTGTGCCAAAGGACAAAAGGCTGGCCCTTGTGTGCCAGCGTCCTCCTCCTCTCCTGCTATATATACTAGAGGTTTTGAGGGTTTTGAGACACACAAAAACAGCCACGTGCTCCCCTCTTCTTTAGATCGTATTTTCTCCTCTAGATTGGTTTTAGAGGTGCTTAGGCGAAACCCTGCTGGAATAGCTCCACCACCATCACCGCAACATCGTCGCGCTGCCGGGGAACTCTTCTACCTCTCAATTCCCTCTTGCTGGATCAAGAAGGCAGAGATCGTCATCGAGTTGTACGCGTGTTGAACGCAAAAGTGTCGTCCGTTTGGCGCTAGATCAGCAGGACCGTGATCAAGATCGCGAGACAATTCATGATTGGATCGTGGGACGAATCGAGTTGAGATCGTGGGATGGATCATGATTGGATCGCGGGACGGATCGTGATGGGATCGCGAGACTCTCGGTGATTTGGATCACGAAGACGTTCGACTACATCAACTGCGTTTCTTAACGGTTCCCGCTTAGCGATCTACAAGGGTATGTAGATCCACTCTCCCTCTCATAGATGCTCATCACCATGGATAGATCTTGCGTGTGCATAGGAATTTTTTTTCCCTTGCAACGTTCCCAAACAATGGCATCAAGAGCTATGTCTATGTGTAGATGAGATCTCGAGTAGAACACAAAGAGTTTGTGGGCGTTGATGCTTAGATTGCTTCCTCCCTTGGTCGTGTTTTGGTTCAGCGGAATTGTGGGATGAAGCGGCTCGAACCAACCTTACTCGTATGCTTACGAGAGACCGGTTCCATCGACTGACGTGTAACTTCGTTGCACAAATATGGCTGGCAGGTGTCTATTTCCCTACTTTAGTTGGATCGGATTCGAAAAAGGCAATCCTTAAGAAGGTTGAAAAGCAACTAATGTATCACCGTTGTGGTTTTTGCGTAGGTGAGAATTGTTCTTGCTAGATACTCATAGCAGCCACGTAAAACTTGCAACAACAATTACAGGACGTCTAACTTGTTTTTGCAGGGTATGTTGTGATATTTTATGGCCAATTACATGATGAGATATATGTGATGTATGAGATGATCATGTGTTGTATAGAATATCATGACTTGCATGTCGATGAGTACGGCAAACGACATGAGCCATATGGTTGTCTTTAATTATTGTATGACATGCGTGTCAATCATTAAGCGTTATGGAATGCTTTACTTTATCGCTAAGCGGTAGCAATAGTAGTAGAAGCATGGTGGGCGTGACAACCCCGATGGCAACACGTTGATGGAGATCATGGTGTCATCCTGGTGACGATGGAGATCATGCCGGTGCTTTAAGGATGGAGATCAAAAGCACAAGTTCATGGCCATATCATGTCACTTATGATTTGCATGTGATGTTAATCCTTTTATGCACCTTGTTTTTCTTAAAATGACGGTAGCATTATAAGGTGATCCCTCACTTAAATTTCAAGATCAATTGTGTTCTCCCCGAGTGTGCACCGTTGCGGAAGTTCCTCGTGTGGCAACACCACGTGATGATCGGGAGTGATAGACTCTACGTTCACATACAACGGGTGCAAGCCAGTGTTGCAGACGCAGAACACTCAGGTTAAACTTGACGAGCCTAGCATGTACAAACATGTCCTCGGAACACAAGAGACCGAAAGGTGGAACATGAGTCATATAGTAGATATGATCAACCTGATGATGTTCACCATTGAAACCACCTCAACTCACGTGATGATCAGACTTGAGTTGGTGAATTTGGATCATGTATTACTCGAATGACCAGAGGGATGTCAATTTGAGTGGGAGTTCTTAAGTAATATGATTAATTGAGCTCATTAACATCAACATAGTCAGTAGTGTATTTGCAAATTATGTTATAACTCACGCTATAGCTCCCTTGAATTTTTATATGTTCCTAGAGAAATAGAGTTGAAAAATGATGGTAGCAATATTGCGGACTAAGTCCGTGATATGAGGATTGTCCTCTTTGTTGCATAGAAGGCTTATGTCCTCAATGTACCGCTCGGTGCGCCACCCCCTCTAGCGTCATTTGTAGATGTTGTGAACATCTGACAGGCACTGCTTGATAGTTTAGTGTGTCATGCATTACGGCTTAGAATTGAGGCTCCAAAACATTTTTAACGTCACAAAACATATGAGATGTTTTAAAAGCTGAAATTGGGATCTCAGCATGTGCCCGTGTTGTGAGATATAAGATCTCCAACAAGATTCTTTGCCTGCAAGATGAAAGAGATTACCTCAATCGTTGGCCATGTGCTTAGATTGTCTGGGTGCTGTAATCGCTTGAATCGAGTGGGAGTTGATCTTACAGATAAGATAGTGATTGATATAGTTCTCCAAGTCACTATCACTAAGCACCTAGAACTTCGTGATGAACTATAAAATGCCAGGGATGGAAATAATGATCCCTGAGTTGTTCGCGATGTTTGACACCATGAAGGTAGAAATCTAGAAGGAGCATCAAGTGTTGATGGTTAGTAAAACCACTAGTTTCGAGATGGGCAAGGGCAAGGAGGGAAACTTCATGGATGGCAAGTCAGTTTTTGCTCTAGTGAAGCAACCCAGAGTTGAACCTGAACCCGAGACTAAGTGCTTCTATTATGAGGAGAGTAGTCGCTGAAGCGGAACAACCCTAGATACTTGGTAGATAAGAATGCTGGCAATGTCAATAGAAGTATATTTGATATACGTGTTATTGATGTGTACCTTACTAGTGTTCCTAGTAGCACCTGGGTATTGGATACCGGTTCGGTTGCTAAATATTAGTAACTTGAAATAAAAGCTATGGAATAAACGAAGATTAGCTAAGGGTGAAGTGACGATGTGTGTCGGAAATGTTTCCAAGGTTGATGTGAGCAACATCGCACAGTCTCTCTACCTTCGGGATTAGTGACGAACCTAAATAAATGTTATTTGGTGTTTGCGTTGAGCATAAACATGATTAGATCGTGTTTATTGCGATATGATTATTGATTTAAGTTAGAGAATAATGGTTATTCTACTTACATGAATAATATCTTCAATGGTCATGCACCAAATGAATGGTTTGTTGAATCTTGATCGTAGTAGTACACATGTTCATAACATAGATGCCAAAAGATACAAAGTTAATAATGATAGTACCACATACTTGTGGCACTGCCACTAAATGTCATATTGGTGTAAAGCGCATGAAGAAACTCCATGCTGATGGATCTTTGGACTCATTCGATTTCGAATCTGTTGAGACATGCGGACCATGCCTCTTGGGCAAGATCACAAAGGACCCCGTTTACCGGTTTGATGGAGCGGGCAAGTGATTTATTGGAAATGATACATTTTGATGTATACAATCCAATGAGTCTTGTAGCGTGCGATGGATATCGTTATTTTCTTACGTTCACTGATGATTTGAGTAGATATAGTGTATATTTACTTAATGAAACACATGTCTAAAGCGTTTGAAAAGTTCAAGCAGAATCATAGTGAAGTTTGAGATCATCGTGATGAGAAGATAAAATGTCTACGATATGATCGTGGAGGTGAATATCTAAGTTACGAGTTTGGTGTACAACTTAAGACAATGTGAAAGTTGTTTCACAACTCATGTCACCTGGAACACCATAGTGTGATGGTGTGTCCGAATGTCATCCTCGTGCTCTATTGATATGGTGCGTGCTATGATGTCTCTTATCGTTTTGCTACTATATTTCTGGGTTATGCATTAGATACAACTACATTCAGTTTAAATAGGGCACCATCTAAATCCGTTGAGATGACACCGTATGAATTATGGTTTTATAGAAACCTAAGATGCCATTTCTTAATGTTTGGGGCTATGACGCTTATGCGATAAAATGTTTTTCACCTAATGAGCTCGAATCCAAATCGGATAAATGCATCTTCATGGAATACCCTAAGAACAGTTGGGTATACCTTCTATCTCAGATCCGAGCACAAAGTGTTTGTTGCTAAAACGGGTCCTTGCTCGAGAAAGAGTTTCTCTCGAAAGAATTGAGTGGTAGGAATATATAACTTGATGAGGTTATTGAACCTTTATTCAACCAGACAGTAGCGCGGCGCAGAAAGATGTTTCTGTGGAGCCTACGTCAGTTGAAGAGGAAGTTAATGATGATGATCATGAAGCTTCGGATCAAGTTACTATCAAACCTCGTAGGTTGATAGGGACGCGTACTGCTCCTGAGTGGTACGACAACCCTTTCTTGGAGGTCATGTTGTTGGACAACGATGAACCTACGGGCTATGGAGAAGCGAAGATGGGCACGGATTCCGTCAAATGGTTAGAGGGCATGAAATCGAGAAAGGATCCATGTATAAAAACCAAGTACAGACTTTCGTAGACTTGTTCGTTGGACGGCAGGTCGTCGAGTACAAATTTACCTCTAAGATGAATACACACGCTGATGGTAAATGTCACCATTTATAACGCTCGACTTGTCGCAAAGAAGTTTCCGACAAGTTTAAGGAGTTGACTGCGATGAGACTTTCTCACTCGTAGCGATGCTAAAGTGTGTTGGAATTATGTTAGAAGTTGCTACATTTTTCAATTATGAAATCTGGCAGATGGATGCCAAAACATCGTTTCCTTAATGATTTACTTGGGGAAAGGTTGTATGTGATACAAACCAGAAGGTTTTGTCATTCCTAAGGATGCTAAAAGGTGTGTGAGCTCTAGCAATCCTTCTATGGGCTGGGGCAAGCATCTCGGAGTTGGAATATACGCTTTGATGAGGTGATCAAAGTTTCTGAGTCTATACAAAGTTTATGAGAAACTTGTATTTACAATAAAGTGAGTGGGAGCACTATAGAATTTTTGATGAGCATATGTGATTTACATATTATTGATCAAAAGTGATGTAGAATTTCTGGAAAGCATAAATGGTTGTTTGAAAAGAGTTTTCAAAGGAAGACCTGGATAAAGCTAACTAATTGTTGAGAATCAAGATCTATCGAGATAGATCAAGATGCTTGATAAGACTTTCAATGAGTACATACCTTGACAAGATTTCAAAAGAGTTCAAAATGGATCAGTCAGAGAGAAGTGTTCTTGCCTACTTTGTAAGGTGTGAAATTGAGTGAGACTCAAAGCTCGACCACGGCGAAAGAAAGAGAAAGGAGGAACTGTTAGTGCATCTAGTGCCCCTTAGTGATTTTGGTGTATTGAAGACTTATAGGTTAAGGCACTAATGTGTTTGTGAGTGTACCCAGGCTCCATAAGTCGATGACGAGTTTGATATATTCGGAGATTATCGACCCCTAAAAATGAATGTCTTCAAGTGAAGAATTTGCTGAAGACTTTCTAAAGACTTTGGTGAAGACTTTGTGAAGACTTTGAAAATGAACAAGTTGGTGTGACCTTGAAGATATGAATGAGGAATATGAAGCGTGAAGACTTTGTTTTCGTAGTTTCATTTCCTTTATTTGAGTCATAGGAAACACCATAATGTTAAAGGGGGTCGAGGTAATACTAAGGAAAATTTCCAAATAATGCTCAACTCAAAGATCCTCAACCCATACAATCCTTCGAGTGAAGCCTTTGGAAATCTCTTACAATTCAGACACGTTTTTCAGAGACAGAGACGAAGTTCTTCTGGTCTCTGAGGAAATTGATCTGACTGAGGAGTAAGGATTTCGCTAGTGCGAATTGCCTACAAGTGAGGATTATGATAAGCTGAGGACTTTCATAGTTCGAAATTCCGACCGTTGCTATGCTTAGCGCCAGCTGTCCCCAATCGTTCTTACCCACATAACGATTCATTTCTGTAAGTGCATCTAGTGCCCCTTAGTGATTTTGGTGTATTGAAGACTTATAGGTTAAGGAACTAATGCGTTTGTGAGTATACACAAGATCTATAAGTCAATGAGGAGTTTGATATATTCGGATATTACCTACCCCTAAAAATGTATGTCTTCAACTGAAGACTTTGCTGAAGACTTTGAAAATGAAGAAGTTGGTGTGACCTTGAATATATGAATGAGGACTATGAAGTGTGAAGACTTTTGTTTTTGTAGTTTCATTTCCTTTCCTTGAGTCATAGGAAACACCGTACTGTTAAAGGGGGCTGAGGTAATACTAAGGAAATTTTCCAACTGATGCTCAACTCCAAAAGCCTCAACCTATCCAATCCTTCGAGTGAAGCCTTTGGAAATCTCTTGCAGTTTAGTCAAGTTCTTCCATGACAGAGACGACGTACTTCTAGTCTCTGATGAAATTGATCTGACTGAGGAGTTAGGATTTCGCTAGTGCAAATTGCCTACAAGTGAGGAACATGATAAGCTTGAGGACTTTCATAGTTCGAAATTCTGACTGTTGTTGTGCTTAGCGCCAACTGTCCCCAATCATCTTATCCACATAAGGTCATATCATTGGGGGCATTTATGACTTATCATGTCAGGTTGCACCCTGGCTATAAATAGCCAACCCCACAACCACTAGTTGGTTCGCTGCTTTGAGAGAGAACTCACACTTGTCATTTGAGAGCAACCCATCCTCTAAGGACTCTGTGAGAAAATCATCAGTGAGGAAAAACCCACAAACCAAACCATAAAACCCATTGTGATTGAGCATCACTGAAGAAATTCCTGTGTGGAACCGACGCTTGTTACCTTTGAGGACTGTGTATCCTCTAGACGGTTAGGCGTCATGGTCTAGTGCTCCTGCAATCAATTGGGGACCATGAAGTGACCTTGGTCTAGAGCATCCAACAGTAAACTGTGGATCACCGGGTGACTAGTTTGTGAGGGTTTTGGAAGTCTACCCTGAAGACTTACCACTAGTTGCGCGAGGACTGTGTGACCTTAGCTCAAGGAGAATACGGTAAGGACTGTGTGTCCTGGGACTGTGTGTCCTTTGGTTTAAGTACCAGGCCGCTCCAAACCAGACGTACGACTGTCACAGTAGTTGGAACTGGGTCATCAAACCATTGTCTTCATCAAGCTACCTGGTTCTATTTCCTCAACCCCTCTATTCCTCCTATATCTGTTGATGAAATTGATTGTTATAGTTGGAAGAATTTGACTGAAGACTTTCACAAATTCCTCACCTCAAATTCTGCGAGTTACCTTGTTCATCACTGCTTATCATGTATCACGCTACTCGCTATTTGTGCATGTTTCATTTAATCATGAAGACTATGCTGTCACTATGTTCCTTATGCACTTGAGTACTTATTCCGCTACTAGTTATTCATCACATTTCAAATTCCTCAAAGTTGAAATTCCTCAAATGATGAATTTGTAAAAATCGCCTATTCACCCCCTCTAGCCGATATAACGCACTTTCAATTGGTATCAGAGCAAGTTCTCCCTCGCTCTGTGTGATTTTGGTTTAATCACCTGGAGTTTTAGTTATGTCGGTTGCAGGTATGATCAATGTTTCCATGGGCTGTCCTACCTTCGATGGGACAGACTACCCCTACTAGAAGAACAAGATGCGTATGCACCTTGAAGCTATTGACAACGATCTCTGGTACATTGTGGAAAATGGTGTGCCCTCTGTCACTCCCACTATTACTGCTGCTGATGTGAAGACATTCAAGCAAATCGATTCTCAAGCGAAGAATATCATCTGTGGTCATCTGAGCAAAGGACAGTATGGTAGAGTGAGTGCTTTGGAATCTGCTAAGCTTATCTGCGATAGGCTGTCCAAAGTCAACGAAGGTGTTTCCACTTAGCGTGACTCTCGTGTTGATGTTCTTCGCAATCTTTTCAACTGCTTCAAGAGGCTTGACAATGAAAATGTTCAGCAAACATTTGATCGCCTCACTGATATATCAAATGAACTTCAAGCACTGGGTGCCACTGATATCACTGACCATGAAGTGGTGAAGAAACTGCTCCGATCTCTCGATTCCTCATTTGATACTCTAGTGTCGATGATACAAGAACGTGGAGACTACAAAGCTCTTGATCTTGCTAATATTCTTGAGAGACTCAATACTCATGAATTCCAACAAGCTGAGAAAAGATACCTCTACGGGCCAAGCTATGGAAGATCTCGTGCTCTGAAGGAAAAAGCAATTTCCTCATCTGAAGAAGAAGATTCTGACAGCGGCCTTGGTGATCCTGATGAACTAGGTCAGGAACTAGCGATGCTTGTGAGGAAATTCCAGAAGCTTTCAAGACGAGGTGGATTTGGGAAGTCATCAAAAAATGGCTTGAGGAAATCAGATTCCTCAGAAGATTACAAAAAGAGAACATGTCATCATTGCACGAAGCCTGCCACTTTATCTCTGATTGTCCTCTCTTGGAAAAAGACTCAAAGAAGAAGAAGAAATACAAGGATGATAGTTCTGATGACTCGAAGAAAAATAAGAAATCTTCAAAGTCCTCATCTGCTAAGTCCTCATCTTCAAAGTCCTGAAAGCACAAGAAGAATGGTTCCAGAAAGGCTCGAGAATTCAACGGCAAGGAAATGGATTCCGAGGAATAATCTGAAGAATATGAAGAAGAGGAAGAATCTGAGGAGGAATCAGAATCGGGTGTCGCTAGCCTTGCTCTCGCTACTGCGTTCGTCAGCAAGTCCATCTTCAATGAAGAATATGACCACTCCAACGACTCTGACGTCAGCAATGATGATTATGCTCCCACGTATTGCTTTATGGCAAAAGGCTCAGAGGTACACAAACATCACTCCTCATCTGAATCTAGTGAAGGTGAATCTGATGATTATGTGAAACCTAGCTATGCTAAAATTGTTAAAATTGCCACTAAGCAACAAAGTGCACTTGAAAAGGTTCAGAAAATGCTAGACAATAGCAATGATCTGTTAAACCATGAAGTGGATCGGACTCAAACTCTGTCTGTTGATCTTAAAAGTCTTCAGGCAAAGTATGATAACCTTCAGGGTCATCATAACGACCTCTTAGCCGATCATGAGAAGCTTTCATATTAATTTCTTCAAAGAAAGCAAGATCTTGAAAAGCTGAGGGTGTCAAATGAGGATCTCCAAAGGGAAAACGACTCCTTACTGGCTCAACAAATCAGTACCGCTCAGGAAGAATTTGTTCCACCTTGTTTGAAATGCATCGAATGTGAAACTGCTAATTCTTCACCTGAATGTTCAAATGCTTCTATTGCTGCAATTTCTTCAACTATTCCCGTGGTCTTAAATTCCTCATCTGAGGATACCACTAGTATCACTGATGACAATGGAGGGTTGAAGGAATTGTATGTGACAGGCATATACAAAAGTCTCAAAGGGCATCAAACCCTTTGTGATGTCCTCAAAAAGCAGATTCTGAATAGGAACCCTAGGAAAGAGGGTATTGCCTTTGTGAGGAAACTCGATGCTGATGGATCCTACTAGACACCTGAGCAGTAACCCAAAACCTCAGGGGTTGCTGCAAAAGGATCTCCTATGGATCCATCCACTTTATCTGGCTTTACTTGTGAAACTTCATATTCCTCAGTTGAGTCACTTGACTCCAATTACAAATTCTTCAAAAATAAGTCAAGTGAAGTATTTGCTAGATATGTTGGAACTAACTACAAGAACGGTTCTCCTATGAAGAAAATCTGGGTTCCCAAGAGCTACCTACAAAATCTTCAAGTGAATGTCCTCACGACACCACTCATGAAGAATCGGAACCCCATACCAAATTCCTCAAATGGTCAAAATCATCATTCTCGTGCTAATGCCTCTGTTTCACCGGGAAAACCTAAGAGTTATGAATATGTGCATTATTCTTCAAAACATTATGTTCATAAGTCCTCGAAGAATTTATCTGCTTATTCATTTTAATACTCTAACCCTCCCCCTGTGAAACGAAGCACACTTTTCAATGCCTCCCTTCTCACATGGTGCTCATAGAATGATGAATTCTTTGCCACCCCTCCAAATGTGGGTGGTGAAGAAAACAAACAGACATCTTATGCAGGGTCAGGTCTCCAGATGAATTTGAACATCTGATGAATTTGCTGGAGACTTGAGGAAATGCTTGAAAGGACGCAAGTTAACCATGATGAAATGAATTCCTCATTTCTCACGTCCTCACTCTACTTGCTTACTATCTTGTGTGATGAAATTCTGTTTGATGAAATTGATATCATATTCTTCACTCTGAAGCATATGAGTTCGTAAGCTGTACTAATTCATCTGCAGGATGATAATTTAAAAGCTACTGAGTGGGTTCTCAATAGTGGATGCACAAACCACATGACGGGTGACAAGAATCTACTGATGAATTTGCCACTCACTCCATCTCCTCTGAAGCATATCACCTACGCAGACAAAGGAAAGAGCAAGGTATTGGGACTTGGTAAGGTTGCTATCTCAAAGGACCGAACCATGGACAAGGTGATGCTTGTTGAATCCCTCGGGTTCAACCTTATGTCTTGCTCAATGCTATGTGATCTTGATATGGTTGTCATATTTGGAAAATATCGTTGTGTTGTCATCATGGAATCTGACAATTCCAAAGTCTTCGAAGGCTTTAGGAGAGGAGACCTGTATATTGTTGATTTCTCTACAGGTCCTCAACCTGCCACTTGCTTACTTGCAAAGTCTTCAGAAGGCTGGCTCTGGCATTGACGACTTGGACATGCTGGTATGAGGAATCTGCACACACTCGTGAAGAAAAACCACGTCATTGGCATTGAGGGTGTGAAATTCCTCAAGGACCACCTTTGTGGTGCATGTGAATCTGGAAAAATGACCAGATCCAAGCATCCCTCAAAGACAATCATGACCACTACGCGACCTTTTGAATTGCTTCATATGGATCTCTTTGGTCCACCTCATTACTCCGTACTAACAAATTCTTCAAGTTTTTATGGATTTGTCATTGTTGATGATTACACTCGTTACACATGGGTGCATATTATTCGGTACAAAAATGAAGTGGAGGATATCTTCAGATGGTTTGCTTCAAGGGCCTCCACCAACTTTGGTGTCAAGATCAAACATATTAGGAGTGATAATGGGACTGAATTCAAGAACACTAACCTTGATGAATATCTTGATGAACTTGGTATTACTCATGAGTTATCTGCTCCTTACACTCCTCAGTAGAATGGCATCATGGAGCGCAAGAACAGGACTCTTGTTGAGATGGCTAGAACCATGCTTGACGAATACAAAACCCCTCGTCGCTTCTGGCCTGAAGCAATTGATACTGCATGCCACATCACCAACAGGGTATATCTTCACAAATTCCTCAAGAAGACTTCATATGAGCTCATGACAGGCAAGAAATCGAATGTAAGTTATCTCAAAGTCTTCGGTGCAAAATGATGGATCAGAGATCCTCACCACAGTTCTAAGTTTGCACCGAAAGCACATCAAGGTTTTATGCTTGGTTATGGAAAGGAGTCGCACACCTACAAAGTCTTCAACACCTACCATCACAAGGTTGTTGAAACTATAGATGTGCGGTTCGATGAAACTAATGGCTCACAAAGAGAGCACCTGCCTTCTGTGTTAGATGAACAAGGACATCATTTCAACAAATGAAGACTCTCATGCTGATATACCTGAAGAAAATTGTGCTGATGAAACTCCTCAGCCTCGTCAACCTACTCATCCAAGAGAAGCAAATGAAGTGCAGATTGACAAAATCATCGATGACATCAATGCACCAGGTCCTCTCACACGCTCAAAAGCTTCACATCTAACTAAATTTTGTGGGCACTTTGCCTTTGTCTCTATCTTAGAGCCCACCAAAGTTGATGAAGCATTCAAAGAGCCCGAATGGATTCAAGCCATGAAAGAGGAATTGCATCAATTCAAGCTCAACAACGTGTGGGAACATGTCAAGCGGCCAGATCCTTGCAAGCATAACATCATAGGCACCAAGTGGATCTACCGCAACAAGAAACATGAAAATGGTCTTGTGGTGAGGAATAAGGCTCGACTTGTAGCTCTAGGCTATAGATAGGTTGAGGGAATTGACTTTGCTGAAACTTTTGCACCTGTTGAAGCTCACGAAGCTCCCGCTGCACGAGTCGGTGAAGCGATGGCAGGGGGGTTCTTCTACGTGAAGAATGCGAAGCCGGAGGAGGACTACATCAACCTCCCCGACGTCGCCAACCATCCGCCGACCGTGATGTTGAATTGGCGAGCAGCCGCGTCTTTGGCGCCCGAGATGGCAGACCAGCTCTGTGAGCGCCTGCTCACGATGACCGGGTCAGAGGGGCTAAAGGCCACAGATCTGCTGGCCACGATGGTGGCGTTCCAGGTGCAGCCGCTACAGCGCGGGCTGCACCTCATCTGCCAGATGGGGGGACACCATGACCCCTGCAGTCTCTCCACCAAGGAGATGAAGTCGGCCTATGCGGCAAGGAGGGTGAACGCCATCTCGACGGCAAAGATGGCGGAAGGCGAATGGCAATGGGGGAAAACCCCATATAGCCGGAGTCGCCCGGCACCGCGGGTAAGTGACAAGCCGGCTCCTCCCCTCCATCTTCTTTTAGAGGCAGTACCTCCCCCCCCTTATTCTGACAGCGCGCCACCCGGCCTGCCCGCAGCTTTTCCCGTTGCTACAGAACTACGGGGAGCCGGCCCCCGACACGGCAGAGTCGGACCCCGAGTGAGCCGGAGCGTCTGGTGCCGCCGACATAGAGACGGAGACGGAGGGGGCCGAAGAAGCCGAGTCGACAGGAGATTCTCCTCCCCAAACGCGCGTTGCTGAGGCTCCGGAGGACCCCGAGGCTTCGGAGGACGATGTCACCGCACCGCGGAAGCGCCAACCTCGAGCCAGCGGCAGTTCCAGCCGGGGAGGCCCGATCGCGGGCGACAAGGGGAAGGGTCCGGCTGCCACCAAGCCGGTGCCCAAGTGTGCGGCGACCGCGCAGCCGGGCGGCAGTCACGGAGGCGGAGGCAAGAAGCAGAAGGTTGCCCTGGCGGGACCCATGAGGAGGGTGATCCACTTCGTCGCCGGGTAAGTCCGTCTTCTCCTTCACCTTGGTCCGTCTTGCCTTCCCCCCAGTCCCTCACTTCTTCGTGACCAGGGAGCCGTGCGCCCTGGGGAGGACCCTGAGTGGCGGGACGGAGAGGGCGGCGTCGCTGACGACTGTCGAGGAGAGGGAGCACCAGGCGTGGCTCGACTTCGAGGCGGCCGAGCGGTAGCGGCATGTCCAGGAGCTCTGCCCCTGGCAGGAAGCGACGAAGAGGCGAAGGCGAGCCAGCGGGGACGCCGCTGGCGGAGCGTGGGAGCCGTTCCCCCTCCTCCAAGGAATCGACAGGGAGTCCATGGGCGGATCATGGGAGCCTTTCCCCCATGGCCGAGAGAAGAGGTCGAAGGGCCACCATTGCTCTGGGCGAAGGGCGAAGCCAAGCGCGAAGGCCGCGGAGGACGGGGCAGCAATGGGCCGCGATGCCGCCCAGCCGGTTGCGGGCGACGTGCCGCCGGGGCCGGAGGTACCGGCCCCGGAGATGCCGCCACCGGACGTGTTGGCTTCGGAGGCGCCGGCCCCGGAGGCGCCGACACCGAAGGCGAGTCAGCCCAGAGCAGCCGGAGGTGGAGTGCTAGAGGTGGGAGCCGCGGGGGCCGGGAAAATGGCCGCCGCAAGTGCATCGACGGCGGCCCCCGGCGCGGCGGCGATAGGAGGGGCCGGTCCCATCGAGGCCTCCAACAAGGGAGGACCGACAGACGGAGGCCAGCCGCAGCAGACCTGGGCGGCGGCCGGGAGCCCAGCCCCTGGCAGACCGTCGAGCGCCCTCGGGGCGGCGGTGGCCGCCGCTGTCGAAGCGTTTGCGGCGTGCCGCGCCCAGGCGACGCAAGACGCTCGGGCTACTAACGACCGGCTGGTGAGCTTGGAGCAGGCGCTAACGGTGAGTTTCTTCTTTCATTCTTCTCTTTACTTGCGTTTGTCCATCTTTTCCAGTGGGGAGGCGCCAAGGCAGCCGAGGACGCATAGGCGGCCCAGGATGAGCACGAGCACCGGCGCCAGGAGTGGTCAGCCAGGGAGGTGCGGCTGCAGGAGCAAGGGCATGAGGTGGACCGGATGCTGCATAGTAAGTTTTCGTTGCCTTGTTCTTCTCGCGCCTTCTGCGATTTTTGGCTTGCCTCCCCGCTCAACCCTCGTCTTCTTCTTAGGGCTTTTCCCCGACACGCAGGAGGTTGCGGAGGCGGCCGTGGAGGCCGACCGTGAGGCCCGGCAGGTGCAAGGAGAGGCCGTTGGGCCGTTGCCCCCTTGGACCCTAGAGAAGGTGTGGATCACCGCCGAGGCGCACCTGTCGGAGGTGTTCCGCGCCCTGAAGCGGCTCCAGGCGGCTGACATGACGCTGGTCTGCATGCTTTGGCCCGCCATGCCGGAGCCGGGCTCCATGAACCGGCTGTCGAGGTGGCTGGAGTTCGGGGCGGCGCGAGTGAACGCCTAGAGGGTCTCCGGCACGGGCATGGCACTCCTCATCGCCAATCATGGTACCCCGAGCTGGACTTGGGGTTGCTCATGGCCCAGCGTGCCAGCGCTGACTCGGAGTTGGAGGCGGTGGCCGACGAGATGCTGGCGAGGGCGAGCGACCTTGCGTCCTTTGCCGCGTGGGACGAGTATGTCCTGGAGCGCGGGGCGGACGGCGTGGTGGTCTTGGAGGACCAGTATGGGCTGGCCCTGGAAGACCCGGAGGGGAGCGCCACCGAGACGGCCGACGAAGAGTCCGACACCAACGAATATGCCGACTCCGAGCCAGCTCCGGCTACGGGGGCTTCTACCTCGGGCGCCCCAGATGTGCTGGCCTCGAAGGCGCCATAACTTAGGACTTTCTTTCTTGCATTTTTGTTTTTAGACTAGAATTCCACGCACTGGGGGTATATGTGTAATGAACTTATGGACGTGGGCCTTTTATATGTAATGAACTTATGCTATTTATTTTAAAAAGAATTTGTGTGCCGGCTCTTCTTTCACTTTTTGCCTTTTGACTTGTGTTCGCGCGTCGGGATTCCTTCCGGCTTCCGCTCTGCCTGCCAGCCAGCCGGGAGCCGGTCTGGGATAGGGACGGGGCTTCACCCTTGGGGAAAAATAGCGGGCTCTTAAAGTCAACCGGCTAGGGCTAGGTCGAGCCGGCAGAGGCCGGTTACTAGGATTAACATATCTCGGCCGGGCTGGTCTGGCTGCCGCGAGCGTCGGCTGACCTTCGTATGAGAAGTTCCTTCGTACCCCGTGATCCCTTCAGCTGGACAGCCGGGAGCCGGTCTGTAGCTGGTTAGGGGAGGGGAGGCGAAGGGTTGCTTGCTCACATTATTTGTCCGCCTCGGTGGGGAGTCGGGCGAGCCCCCGGGCCCGGGAGCCGGACCAGGTTGAGGTGCCTTAAACAACAGAACTTTGGAGGAATAAAAAAAGGGCGTGCCCCCAGAGCCGGCTTGGGGCCGCCGTTGCATTCATAAGCCAAAAGAGGGAGGATACATACAATAGTTTTCATCAATAGAATGGACGGAGGAGCGCCGTGTTCCACGGGCGCTCCGTCTCCTTGCCGGAGGCTTCTCTCTTGCGCTTCTGCGTCTTCTGGGCGTCTGTTAGATAGTATGCATTGTTGTGTAGCGCCCAACTGACGATGAACGGGGCCTCCCATGGGGAGGACAGGTTGTGCTGGCCGGCTATTCACTGGATCCGCCTGAGCACCAAGTCTCCTTCGTGGAAGGAGAACCACCGAATCCACTTGCTGTGGTAATGCCGGAGCTTCTGCTGGTAGATGGCCGTCCGGCTCAGGGGCAGCTCGCGAGCCTCCTCGAGGAGGTCGACGCCGTCTTCCCTTGCCTCCCTCGCATCCTTCTCGGTGTACAGGGTGACCCGAGGCGAATAGAACTCGATATCGGTGGGGATGATCGCCTCGGACCCGTAAACGAGAAAGAACGGAGTGTAGCCGGTCGACCGATTGGGCGTGGTCCGGAGGTTCCAAAGGATAGCCGGCAGCTCCTCGACCCAACAGCCGGCTGACCGGAATAGTGGTGTCATGAGCCGGGGCTTGATGCCGGACAGGAGCAGGCCGTTCGCCCTCTCACCTGGCCGTTTGACTGTGGGTGGGCGACAGACGCCAGGTCGAGCCGGATGCCCCGCCTCGAGCACCAACGTGCTAGCGTGCCCTTTGTGAAGTTCATGCCGTTGTCGGTGATGATGCTGTGGGGGACGCCATAGCGTACCTTGATGTATTCGATGAACCGGACGGCCGTGGGTTCGTCTAGTTTCTTGATTGGCCAGGCCTCGATCCACTTGGTGAACTTGTCGACGATGACAAGCAAATGTGTCATGCCGCGCCGTGCGGTCTTGAAGGGTCCGACCATGTCCAGACGGCGAATGGCCATGAAAGGGGGATGGTCTGGAGGGCGCTATGCGGAAGATGGCTCTGCGTGCTGAAGCGCTGGCAGCCCTCGCACTTGTCAACCAGCTCCTTGGCCGCCTCGAGAGCAGTCAGCCAGTAGAAGCCGTGACGGAATGCTTTGGCCACTAGGGACCTAGACGCGGCATGATGCCCGCACTCGTCCTCGTGGATGTCGAGGAGGATTTCTTGCCCTTTCGCCGGCTCGACATAGCGTTGGAAGACGCCGGTGGTGCTATGATGAACCAACACGTGGTTGATGATGCTGTAGGCCGAGGCCCGACGCTGAATTTGCCTCGCAATGGCCTCATCGGAGGGGAGCTCGCCGTGCTGGAGGAATGCCAGGATGGGTTGGGTCCATGAGGGAGCCGAGACAGGGGCCGGCCCAACCCCCAGGACCGGCTCGCCAGTCCCCGGGACCGGCTCGCCAGCCCCCGGGAGTGAGGCCGCGGTGGGAGCATTGACCGTCATCATGACGGCGACGAGGTCGGTGCCGGCGTGCGTAGACGCGGCCGGCTGAATTGCCGTGGCGGACGGCGCCGGACAGGCGGCTGGTGGTGGCGGAGCCGGCAGAGCTGCCGCAGCCGGCAGGGCCGGTTGGGCAGCCGGTTCCGCCGATGTGCCGGTCGCGTTTGCCGGTACGAATATGGACTCAGATTCGCGAGAAGGCTTGTTCGATGGCATCATCAGCCGCTCGAGGGAGACGCCGGCTGGGATGGCCTACCGGGTGAAGCCAATCTTGGCTAGCGCGTCGGCCGCCTCGTTGTCCGCATGGGGGATGTGGTGGAACTCGCAGCCCTCGAAGGAGCCGGTGAGCTGCTGGACGAGGAAGCGATAGCTGGCCATGTTGGCGTCCGTGGCATCCCATTCGCCAGAGACCTGTTGCACCACGAGGTCGGAGTCGCCGAAGCAAATGATGAGCTGGATGCCGATCTCCTTGGCGAGCCGGAGGCCATGGACTAGGTCCTCATATTCGACCACATTGTTGGAGGCAGCAAAGTGGATCTGGAGGGCGTAGCGGAGCTGGTCTCATCTGGGTGGCGACAAGACGATGTCGGCTCCCAGGCCGGCTCGCATCTTCGAGCTGTCGAAGTGCATGCGCCAATGCGTGGAGTCAGGCGGATGCGGCACGAACTGGGTTTTAGCCCAATCGACAAGGAAGTCGGCCATTGCCTGGGACTTGATGGCGGTGCGTGGCTTGTACCGTATTTCTTAGTTGGCCAGGGCGATGGCCCATTTGGCGATCCGGCCGGTGGCGTCCTGGTCGGCCATGATTTCGCCCAGCGGCGCTGTGCTCACGACAGTGATGACGTGCTGCTGGAAGTACTGCTTGAGCTTCTGGGCTGCGAAGCATACGCCGTAGTACATCTTCTGGTAGTGGGGGTAGTTTTGCTTGGAGGCGGAGAGGACCTCGCTGAGGTAGTAGACGAGGCGAACGGGTCCTTGGGGCACGCCTTGTTCAGGCTTGTGTGGTCGATACACATGTGCCAGGTCTTGTTTTCTTCAGCACCAAGATTGGGTTGACCAGCCAGTCCGGTTGGAATACCTCCATGATGAAGCCGGCTGCGAGCAGCCGGGCGATTTCTTCTCCTATAGTACGTCGTTTCTCCTCGAAGAAATGGCACAGGGGTTGCTTGACTGGCTTCGCGTCTGGCCGTACATGTAGCTTGTGCTCGGCGAATTTCCTCGGAACACCTGGCATGTCCTTGGGGGACCATGCAAAGATGTTCCGATTCTCATGGAGGAAGTTAACGAGCTCGCTTTCCTATTTGCTGTCGAGGCGAGAGCCGATGGTCACGCACTGGGTGGGGTTGGCCGGATCGAGTGGCACCTGCCGGGTGTCCTTGGATGGCTGGAACGAGCCTTCGCCGACCTACTGTGATGGAGGTGCCGGCATGGCCGGCTGGGCAAAGGCGAGGGCCACCAGCCGGTCGAGCTGCCGCTTCTCCTCTGCTATTTCCAGGGCATCGGCCAGCCGGCTGCAATCTCGCGCGCACGCCATTGACATCTGGTATTTGCCGGCGACGGTGATGATGCCCTTGGGACCCGGCATCTTGAGCTTGAGGCAGGCGTAGTGGGGGATCGCCATGAACTTGACGAGAGCCGGCCGGCCTAGCAATGCATGGTAGGGAGTGTCGAGGTCCACTACCTCAAACAAAACCGGCTCGCGGCGGAAATGACTGGCGTCCTCGAAGAGGACGTCGAGCCTGATCTTGCCGACAGGGGTGCAGGACTTTCCCGGCACGATGCCGTGGAAGATGGTCCGACTCGTTTCCAGGTCCTCCACCTTGAGCCCCAGCTTGAGCAGGGTGTTGAGGTAGAGGATGTTGATGCTACTGTCTCCATCGATCAACACCCGCGAGAAGCGGCACGAGCGTTTCTCGGAGGCGATGGTAGAATCGAGGACGAGGGCGTAGCTATCGAGGTTTGGCATCACGGCCGGGTGGTCCGCCCAGCTCCAAGTGATCTGCTTCTCGGACCAATGCATGAACTGGGGGGTCGCGGGCTAGATGGCGTTCACCTCGCGGTGGAGCCGGCGCTGGGCGTGCTTGTCCGTCTCTTCCCTGGTGAAGACAACGTAGCAGTCATCAAGTTCGGGGAATCGGTCGTGCAGCCGGCGTCACCCCGAGCTGGGGCTAGGGCCGCCTGACTTGGACCAGGAGCCGAAGCCCGAGTCGGGGCTAGAGCCGGAGCGTGGGCTGGCTATGCAGGGGGAGCCAGGAGGCCATCCCCCTAGGCTAATCGTTGTGAGAAGCTGCACTGCCGGAGCGTGTGCGTAGCCGGCTTGGCACCGGAGTGGTTTTTGCAGGGGAGGTCAAGCATTTGCTCGAAAGTCAGCTAGGGCTGCCAGGCGGCCTTGCCGGTGCGCTGGCGCTGACCGGAGGCCTGGCCAGCCGGCTGCTCCTCCTCGATGGAGGTGACCTGCTCGCTCCCGTAGCGGGTGTCGGGCTGGTCGTTCTTGCGCTTGCTGTTCAGCTGCTGCCGGTTGTCGGCCGCCGCCCGCGGCGCAGTGGGGGGCGTAGCCGGCTTGGCCGGTGCCTTAGCCTTCATCCTCATCGAGGAATCTTCCATGCCGTATTTGTCCACTTTGGACATCAGGTCCGCAAGGGAGGTTGGCTCGGAGCACAAGAGCTTATGCTTGAGGGGGGTGCCATCGCAGCAGCCTTCGATGAAGTACTGGATGGCCTGTACCTCGTGTACTCCTTCGGAGGAGTTGCAGAGCTCGGTCTAGCGCGTGAGGTAGTCACGGAGGGGCTCGTACGACCCCTGGACGCACATGGCCACCTCGTGGCGCTGGCCAGGCCATTTGTAGGTGCCGGTGAAGTTGCGGACGAAGGCCTCCTCGAAGACCATCCAGGTGTTGACGCTGCCGGTAGCCAAGCAGCTCAGCCAGGTGCGGGCCGAGCTGATCAGCATGAGGGGGGCGTAGCGGACGGCTACACGCTTGTTCCCCTTGGTGATGCCGACAACGGTGGTGTAGTCGATCAGCCAGTCCTCTGGCTTGGCAGCCCTGGTATACGTTGGGGTGTCACGGGGGAGCGTGAAGCCGGGCGGAAAAGGCTCGTTGCCGATCCGCGGACTGAACCAGGTTGGACCAATCGAGCTCTCCTCCTCGAGGAGAGCTGACTACACCAACCGGTCAAGACGGAGCCGCGGGTCATTGTCGCTGTGCGGGATGCGGGGCCCGAGCCGGGCGGCGAGCTCGGGGCGGACGGCGGGCGGGATGGACCGCGGGGGCGGAGTATGCACGCGGGTGCGCCGACTGCCGCCAGCCGGCGCCTCGTCGCGGTGGTGGCTGCCAGCCGGGTGGTGGTTGCGCCGGCCATTCAAGCCGGCAATTCGTTTCCGCGTGATGGGGGGCGCTGGACGTTGCTCCCCCGGGCATTCCGGCCAGAGGAACGAGGGGTGCTGGAGTGCTGAGCCAGCCGGCGGTCAGCAGCCCCAGTGTCCTTGCCCTCGGGGCGGGGAAACACGGAGATGGCCCCATCGGGGGTGAGGACGACCTGTTGTGCATTGGTGGTGTCGATGAGGTCCTTGATGTGCCGCTCGCGTGCAGCCCGCTCCTCTCCCTCCAAGGTTGTCAAATCCTCGTAGGCAGCCTTGGCGGCGCGCAGGTTGGCCACGGGGGTGTCGTAGATGGGGAAGCGGCCGCCGAGGATTTCTGTGACCACGCGGCCGCGTTCTCGCACGACACCACGCCGGCTGGGCTCGGGGCCAGGCGGGGTGAGGCCGTACGCGGAGTTGTATTCCCGCTGCGCGGCGTCCATCCGGCGCCGCTCGGCAAAACGAGGGCGCTGGCGTCCTCGAACAGCAGGCGACGGGCCGCCTCCGTCTCGGCTTTGTTAGTGGCCGAGTCCACCGACGTAGCGATAGGAGGGCCCAGACCCTGGAGGGTGGCGGCGAGTGGCTCAGAGGTGCCGGCGCGGGCGGTGGCTGCGCCGGCCTCAGCCGCCCGCACACGGCCCGAAGTGGTGGAGTAGACAGTGACCATCACACCCGCACGGGTGTGGGGGCCGATGACCTCGCCCGTGGCGAGCGTGCCCACGGATGAGGGAGGGTGGGTGCAGTCGAACACCCAACTGGGGTACTCATCGGCCTCCGTTTCTTCGGCAAGGCTCAGCTTGCTGAACCACCCGTCGAGCACGGCGACATAGAGCGTGAGGTCGCGGCCGGGGCACCCGTCAGAGGTGTTGGCCGTGCTGCCCGCAAGGCCTGCCGGAGTAAGCCCCACGAGCACGCGGTTCTGCCGGGATGCGAGGCGGTCGGGAGAGGTGGTGAAGGGTCCCAACCGAAGCATGACTCCAGCCGGCGCCACAGATGGCCCCACGATGGGCACCAACTATCGTGGTTTTGTCATGGAAGATACCATAGGTAGGTTTATCAAGAGGGGCCGAAGGACGCCGGCGGGCTCTGGGAGGGGGATTAGGCACAAGCAGTGGCTGACACATGATGTACCCAGGTTCGGGGCCCTCCGTGGGAGGTAATACCCCTAGTCCTACTCGTTCTAGTTGAGACAATGGTCGGGTTACAATGGTGGTCCTTGAACTGTCTGGATCGAGGAGGAAGAAGGAGCTAGCCTGTTCTTCTGCCTCTCTATGTGCATGTGTGTGGAGTGTATGCGGAGCAAACTCAGAGAGCAGCCGAGTGATCTCTGTTGGTCATCGTTTGTTGGTCCCCCCTTGCATGGGGGTGGCCCGCAGGGTTTTATAGGCCAACCCCTCGGGATACAATACAAATAGATGGTCAAAGGGGGCCCCAGCAGGCAGCCTCTCTAGCCGGCTGCGGGGGCCCGACCGTGGGGTCTTGTCGCCGGTAGGTCCAGCCGGCTGAGAGGTCCTGTCAGGAACCGGCGGGGCCGCGTGGCGGGCCCCGACGCTGGTCGCATCGCGGCACGGGCTGCCCCTCGCGGCGTCGTCTTGCGGCAGCCGCCAGGGTCTGCGGTACGGCCGGCCACCCTGTAGCCATGCCGGGGCAGGTAACGGAGTGGTTGGGGGCATGCCGGCACTGTTGGAAGCCCGGTCACCATCCGCCAGGGTCAGAGGCCCTCACGTCTTCCCTGTGGCCATACCGGCGCCGACCCCCGATGGGATGGGGGCCACTATTGCCACACACACCCTGAAGACGGTATCGTATGCGCGGCCGGCTGGGGGGCCAGGCGGCAACGCCCCCCAGCCGACCGATACGCCGTAATCGGTGGGGCGTAGCCGGCGGGTCGCTTCCGGCAGGGCGCAGCCGGACCACAGGGGGAGGCGGCCCGGCCTTTGGTTGCGTTAGGAGGTGCGGGAAAGGGGGCGCTCGAGGCTACCCGGGGTCATCCCCCTGTCAAATAAGTTGCAGAGACCAGTAAGCGTGTCATGGACATGCTTCTCCATTATCCCTCTAATGGCAACTAGGAGTATCTTCGTCATCATCATGTGACAGTCATGAGACTTCATCTCGCTGAACCTTTTCTCCTTGGTGTCTAGAAATCTGCTTATCTTCCCATAGTAACCGGAACTGACTTTGATTCTCGTAAGGCACTTGGTGAATTGATCGATCTCCTTCGCACTTAAGGTGAAGCAAGAAGGGGGCAATTCTCCTCCTTCTTGACTTTTCTGCCCCATGGCGCCGCCTCCGCCTCTGTCTCCTTCACCTCCGTCGACTTTTTACGGGGCATGTGGAGATCTATCCTGATCTCCAAATCTTCCAAGTCTTTCCTTGCCATCGGCCCATCCATGGTCTTCTACGGCATGTTCATCAGTGTGCCAAGCAAGCTCTAGAGGACATTCTTCATGATACGCATTTGATCAAGGCAATGAGGTGTGTCGTGATTGTGCCAGTACACCAAGTCCAAGAAAACACACCTTGTTTTCCATACCTTCAGCAACGGCTCCGACGCCTTTTCCATCTCTCCCGGTGTGGGGCACTGTTCCCATTTAGTCAACAACTCCTTGATTTTGGCGCCGCTCCTCTTACGTGGAGGTACTCGATGCTAAGCCAAACCATTGAATAGATCTCCATGTTTTCTACATGGCTCATCCTTCTCGAGCCATCTACGATACCCTATGTACATAATTTTCCTAGAGCCGCCATTTTTTGTTGACGTAAGCTACTGAGACCTTGTATCATCCATGCACCTCGTGCAACCGTAGTATCCATGACACACCTGTCCTGAGGTGTACCCATAACCGAGATAGTCATGCACCATCGTCATAAGTGCAGCTCTCATATAGAAATAATATCCTTTGCTTGCGTCCCATGTCTTGATCGGTGATTTCCGTAACGTGTCTAGCTCCTCTTTCAGAAGCCCCATATACAGGTTAATATTATTTCCCGGTTGTTTTGGCAATTGAATTAACATGCTCATGTGTATGTACTTTGTCTTCATGCACAACCATAGGGGGAGGTTGTAGATCCATGCAAAGACGGGCCATGTGGTGTGGTTGGTGTTCTGCTTTCCAAAGGGATTCATGCCATTGGTACTCGCACCAAGCACGATGTTCCTTGCATCTTCTCCGAAAAATGGATATTCGGCGTTGAATGCTCTCCACAGGCTACCAACTACGAGGTGTCTCAACTCTGGATCATCTCCATCATCGGGCTTCTTTCTCTCCGCGTGCCAGCACATGAGGTTTGCTTCATTAGGATCTACGAAATACTGCTGTAGACGGGGAGTGATCAAAAAGTACCATACAACTTTCTGCGGAGTATTCTTTCCTGCCTTCTTGTATCGAGAAGCATTGCACATTGGACAGCTGGTTATTTCCGCGTGCTCCCCCCAATAAATGATGCAATTGTTAATGCATGCGTGGTATCTAATGTGCGGCAGATCAAGAGGGCAACCAATTTTCTTGGCCTCCTCGACACTAGTAGGACACAGTTTCCCCGCGGGGAGACCATTACTAGTAGATACTTCAAATGCTCATCGAGGCTTTTGTCTGTCCATTTATTTTTTGCCTTCATCTTTAGAAGTTCGAGCGTGAAACTCAAGTGGGTCACCTCGAGATCGCAACCGTCATACAATGGAGTCTTCGAGTCTAGTTCAAGTTGAGCCAGCTTGGCCTCCTCTCTAGAAGTAGCTCTGTCGGTAGTCGTACTCTAGCGAAGGAGGTCTCGAACATGAGGGTCCTGCAAGACTGAACTTAGTAGCTTTGATGACTGCGGCATGCCCATATGTTCTCCGTCATTTCTAGACGGTTCTTCATCGTGTCTGCATATTCTTCTCCGCCATTTCTGGACTCTTCCCGGCCGCCATGTTCGGTGCCATCCTCTTCATGTCGATCGGTCATCTCTTTGTCTATCCCCATCATGTCATTATTACCTACCATGTGGAAATCATCATCATCATCTTCTTCAATTATCCACCGAGTATAGCCATCCATGGAACCAAGCATCATTACGTGTGCCTACAAACTGTCGCGATCAAAAGGGTCCAATATGACTCTTTCTCTGCATCTTGTACACGGACATCTAATACCATTCCGATTATTTGCATACATGTCCATCACCGTGCATTGCAAGTATTGCTCCACCTTCCTTCCACTCACCCTCATGACTGCACGGTATAATAAGCAAAAGTCATATAAAATTTTGGCATGACCTTGCCTAAAAATAGGACATACCGAGTTGCTCGAAGTCCGCTGAAACGGAAATAAATCGACATTTTGGCAAAACGTAAGCAACTCACGGGGCATGTCACTCACACAATATCCCTTCATATCACAAGCACACATATTCCCATTCATGAAATGCACAATTTTTTACTCACCTATACCCCGAGAGAGATTGTGCACGGTAATTAGATCATTAGGCCTTCGCGACAATATAGGGATCGATAGTGGATGGCTAAATAGCTAGCTAGATATAGTTGTTGGGAGGGGAGATGACTCTAGCTAACTAATGGAGAGGAGAGAGATATGGAGGATAATTATGGTGGAGGGGGGCATTAATTGGGTGAGAAGAGAGGTAGAAATAAGATAGAAGAAGGGCAGTAATGGTGGAGAGGGAAGAAGGCAAAGGGGGAGGAAGAAGGGAAGAGAGGGGGCATTAATGGGGAGAGAAGAGAGTTAGAAGGAACAGAGAATAAGGGCAATAATGGTGGAGAGGGGAGAGGGAAAAGGTGGAGGAAGAAGGGGTAGAGAGGGGGCATTAATGGGGAGAGAAGAGAGTTAAAAGGAAGAGAGAAGAACGGAAATTATGGCGGAGAGGGGAGAGGGGAAAGGAGGGGAGAGGGGAAAGGAGGGGAGAGAGCAAAGGGCGAGGAAGCAGGGAGAGAGGGGGTGGGTTCAAAAGGTGGCTACAATGCTTATTAGTAGCGCTGGATTACACAGCATGCTACTGCTATGAGGCTTAGCAGTAGCGCTTTCTAGGAAAAGCGCTACTACTAAGTGGGGCCCCATAGCAGTATCGCTTCCCTCACCGCACGCGCTAGTGCTAGGAGTCTTAGCAGTAGCGCTTTCTTGAGGACAGCACTGCTAAAATAAAGACTGTTGGTGAGATCATCGGGACCCTCTTAGCAGCAGCGCTTTTCTAGTTTCCAGTGCTATTGCTAAGTCCTTACTTGTAGCGCTGCCCAAATACAGCGCTACTGGTACTTAGCATCAGCATTTCTATTTTTCCAACGCTACTAGTAGGCTCCTTGCTATAAGGTTCTCCTAGTAGTGAGAGTCATGTCGGGTCTGATGCATATGGGCGATGAATCGGAATGGATGTGTTCATGTCCTACTGTGTGAGAGCTAAGTGTGTGAACACAATTTGGTAAAGGTAGCGATGAGAGTCCATGTAAGAGTACATGGCGGGTCATCTCATTGGGACCGTCCTTAGGAACTGAGTTATGTGTATGTTATCCAAGAAAAGATACTATCGCACATTGGGAGCCTTAATTGACCCTCTCGGCTTATTAATCGCATTGACCTCTGTCCGTGAGTTGCAACTAGTTTCTGGTGTTTGCGGGATGTGCTGGCGGCTGTGCATAGAGCTGACCGGAGGGGTAGGCTATGGTGCGGTAGATGCACCAGTGGTCGGGGTTACCAAGCGTAGTACCATCTGTCGAGGTGGGCTTGGGAACCCTGTACACATCGTTTGGGGCCATAATGGAAACTTTGGCCGGACTTCCTTGTGGGTTCAGTCTCAAATAGGCGATAAACCTAGACTAGGGTCTTGTGTGATTGACGTTCGCGGCCGACGCCCACGCTAGTGCTTTCACTTGAAGGTTGTCGAGACGCATGACGTGCATATGGTGATAAGTGGCAAGAGCTTATCTGAAGAACTATACCCATGCAGGGTGATTTAATCTGTTCGAATAGCCGCGTCCTTGGATATGGACTACTTGGATCGCTTATGTGGTACATAGAAAAGTGAAATGGATACTCTAAAATACGCAAGATAAGTGGGAGTGCTATGGATGGCCTTCTCATAGGGAGATGGGAGAGGATCCAAGAGTCAAAGCTGGCTTGCTGCAATAAACTCCACAACCCCCTTCATTGATACTGATGCATCTGTAGTTAGTTCTGATGTAAGTTTTGATGAGTACCTTTGTACTCACGATTTCTTAATTTATTTTTTGCAAATGAGACGTCAGTCTCATTAGTGATTCTTATGACGTGAAGTGCAATGTTGTCCGGATTAGCTTGGGAATCCCAGACAGAGCTCTGGCTTCTTTGGTAGAGTTGTTGTAGCTTTTCAGGCTCCTCTAGCCACTTATAGTAGATGTGTGTACCCAAACATGTTTTGCTTCCGCTTGTTGCTTGTATGACTCGAGTGTTGGGTCATGCGACCCCTGTTTGTAATATCACTCTATGTTGGCTCCTATGAGACATTAATGAATACTTGAGTCATAGAGTTATGTTGTGATGGCATGTTGTATCTACGCATATCGTGCATATTACATGTATGTTTCAAATGCATTGGTATGCGTGGGATTTGACACCTAGTTGTGTGACTTTAGTAGTACTCTTTGTGAGGAAATGCGTCTTTGTGCTTCCACCGAGCCTTGGTAGCTTGCTACTGCTCCGGACACAATGATTGACCGACGTGTATACTTCTTTGCTGATGTGTCTGTCCCTCTGGGGAAATGTCTCGTAGTGTAATTCAGTCCCTGTAGCCTGCTACGACTCGTCTACGTGCAGTGATGACATTTATGCCCCATGGTGTAATCGAGTCCTTGTAGCTTGCTATGACTCGTCTACACATGCTAGAGATCGACACCTACATTGCTGGGTTACATATGCATGTCCCTGTACAGATCTGCCACTTGGGTTCTACGACTCGTCATGTCGACCCAGGTTCTCTTTCATTTGAATGCTAGCGACACATTCACATACGTGAGCCAAAAGATGCAAACGGTCCTGGCCCAGGTAAGGTGGCAGCCATGGATATAACCGTGTGTGAGGCCACAAAGTGATGTGATGTGTTATAGGCTGGGTTCTTATGCCTTAGGATTGGGGTTCTGACAGTGTTCCCAGGGAGGTAATTGAGCACCACCTTGTTGTCCGCCGACATGCCCAACACGTTAAGGAAAAGGTTAGGAAAAAAGCCTTGGAGCTGCAACAATTCATTGCTAAGGAAATCAAGAAATTTGAAGCAGCTGTTTTGGTCAAAGGAGTATTGCATCCGACTACGCTAGCAAACCCAGTGGTGGTGTGCAAGGCAAATAGGAAACGAAGGGTTTGCATAGACTTCACTAATTTGGACAAGTCTTGCCCGAAGGACCCTTTTACCTTGCCGTGCATAGATCAGATTGTCGATTCCACATCCGGATGTTACTTGCTCTCATTTTTGGATGCCTACTCCGGATACCACCAGATATTCATGGCCAAGGAAGACGAAGAGAAGACCGCATTCACAAGTCAACCTTCACCAGGGCGGTTCAGATTTGTTTTGAGGCTCAAGTGCACGGAAAGGTGGAAGCTTACATGGATGCCATTCTAGTCTAGACCAAAAATGAAGCAACTCTCATACAAGATTTGGAGGAAACTTTCACAAACCTATGCAAGATCAACTTGAAGCTCAATCCTCAGGAGTGTGTATTTGGCATCCCATTCGGCAAGCTACTTTGGTTCTTTGTGTCCCAGTGAGGAATAGAGGCTAATCCCGACAAGATCAGGGTGATCAAACAGATACAAGCACCCAAGACCATCAAGGATATCAGGCGTTTGGCCAGATGTGCTTCCATGTTGAGCAGGTTCATTTCCAAGTCCGCTGAGGATTCGTTGGCATTCTTTAAGATCTTGAAGAAGGGTGGACCTACGAAGTGGACCCCGGAAGCAGATACAACACTGCACAACCTGAAGAATTACCTTTCCTCTGCTCCCACTTTGGTAGCTCCTAAATCACAAGAGCCGTTGTTGCTGTATTTAGCAGCAATGAATCAAGTGGTTAGTGTAGCGCTAGTGGCGTAGAGGGATGCAGATGAAGGTTCAGCGGCTATCGCTAGTGTTACGGGGAGAAATACGGAAAGAATCTGCGGCAGCACCCAATAATGATCAAGGAGAACCACAAGAACGGGCGACAATAAATCTAAGGAGGTGGCAAAGAAGAACATGGTGCAACGACCGATGTACTTCATCAATTCCTTATTGCAGGGAGCTAGATCCAGGTACTCTAGAGTACAAAAGTTGATCTTTTCCCTCATCATGGCCTCGAGGAAGCTGCACCACTATTTCCAAGCTCACGAGATTATAGTTGTTACCCATTTTCCATTGCAACGCATACTGAGGAACCCCAAGGCCACCGTTAGGATAGGTGAGTGGGCAGTGGAGTTGTCAAGTTTCGGATTGGAGTATGAGATCACTTCCGCTATTCAAAGCACAACCTTGGCATAGTGTATTGCAGAATGGACGCCCACGCCCAATGAAGAGTCATAGAGACAATTCTCCCCGGCAAAGAAGCGCCCAAAGACTGGATCATGTATTTTGATGGTGCCTTTTCACTTCAGGGTGCTAGAGCAGGCATGCTCCTCAGTACCCACACCAGAGAGCACCTCAAGTACGTGGTCCAAATGCACTTTCCCTGAGAAGAAGCCACCAACAATAGAGATCAGTATGAGGGACTCATTGCTAGACTTAGAATCGCGGTAGAGTTGGGGATTCGGAGGCTGGTTGTCCCAGGAGACTCTCAACTTGTGGTGAAACAAATCAACAAGGATTACAAGAGCCCACTGATGGAAGAACATTTGGAGGATGTGAGGAAATTGGAGGAGCACTTCGATGTACTACAGACAAAACACGTGCCCCGACGAAAAACAACATTGCTGCCATATATCGAAGGGTGTTGCATAGAAGCTTCCTGTGGAACTAGGGACTTTTGTTCTCCGCCTCTGTAACATCCCAAACTTTGGAATGTTATAATAACTATTAGAATGATTGATTGTTTGCTTGAATGATTGAAAGTGAGTGAAATTTGAAACTTTTTGAAACTTTTAAAAATTTGATGAGAGGGAATGAAATGAATTTCCCAAAACTTTCACTCTGCATTTTGATCACCAGGAATTCAAATTCATTTCATCACAAAACCCCAGAGTGAAGATGACATGACTTCTTCCATTTGAGAAAATGAAAAGGGAATTGAAAATGGTTTGAGTTCCATTTGAAAATATTTCAAGTTCAGAAACTTTATGCAACTCAATGATTTTCATGAGAGAGGATAATATGACTTCTTCAAATTATATGAAATATGAGTTGGAAGTTAAGCCAAAGATTTGAAAAAAAGGAATTTGAAAACTTTTTGAGAATTTCTCATATGGAGTTTCAATTCCATTTGAATTCCCTATTTGAATTTGCAAACATCCAAACCCCTTGTCAAATATTTTGAGAGGAGTAAAATGACACTCCAAACCAGGGGGGAATTTGTGAAGTTTTTGAATCATAAAACCCAAGGGGTGATATCAAAAAAATATTTGCAAAAATAAATAAAGCCAATTAGGGAATTTCTGAAAATTATATTTTTTCGAAATGTTCAAATAACATAATACAAATGTTCATTAAATAGCATATTTTATTCTGAGAATTTTGATATAAAATACTCCCATATTTGGAATTTTATTATATGCATTAAAGGCCTTTTACTACTCTGGTTTAATAAAAAGGAAATTTTTAATACCGGATCGGGCCGGCCCACCCCTAATCAATACTGAATCTCCTAGATTGTAGCTGACCGACGCGCTATCACCGCTCCTGCTCTCGCTAACAACCGGGCCCCACCCCGACCGCGCGAATCTCGCACCGGTCGTCCTCCTCCCGCACGCGCCGCCGCCGCTGCCGCCATCCTCGCCGGACCCCTCTCTCCTCCTTCCATTTCGGACGCCCGAGCCATCCCTATAAAGCCCGAGCCTCCCTCCCTCCATTCCACCCCTTTCCCCCTCGTCCGAGCTCTTCTCCTCGCTGAAATCGATCGCCGGAGTCCGAGCCGCCGCCGCGCCATTTTTTCGTCGTGCCGCACCACCCTGCCTCCCCCGCACCCCCCCCCCCGAGCCCACCATCGAGTTCCCCGCAGCCGTGCGAACCTTCCCATCCCCTCGCCTCCACCTAAGACCCACCAAAACTGCCGCACCGTCGCCCTCGCCGGAGTAACCTTGCCTCCCGAAGCTCGAGGAGCTCCTACACGTCGACTCCGACGCCCCCGAGCCTCACCGACGCCACCATCGCCTTCGCCGTGCACCCCTGCTTCGAACGGAGCCCATGCCATCGCTGGGGACCCCCTAGAGACGTTGCCCGAGCCGCCGCCGTCGCCAGAGCCTTCGCCGGACCGTCAACACCGCGGTGAGCTCCACCACCTCTCCCCACCGTCCGATCTTAATCTACGGCGTAGATTAGAAGTTTTAATCCCGCGAAGCGTTTTCTTATAAGGATCGGTCACCCGCTCGTATTCGCCTGCACGCACACACCCGTAGCCAATAGCAGAGCGCCACGTCACCCCCCCTGTCCGTTAGTAGTTGTTTTTTCTTTTTCTGTTTTGTTTTAAAAACAGATTTAGTCCTGTTTTTGTATTTAGCATATCTTTTATGTTTTTAAGTATTTTAAATTGATTCTTTTTGCATTAGGTCACAATGTTTATCTAGTTTCTGTAGATGCCAAATTTGACCATGTTTGAACATTTAAATTTCAATGTAAACAGATTTGATTTAAATTTTGTTTTCTGAATAAATTGAGTTTAAAAATATATTTTTGATTGATTCTTGTTGCTACTTGTCACTAGTGATATTAGTTATCAATTGGTAAAGTTTGAGCATTTTTAGAATAAAGTTGATTAGGGTTTTAACTAGAAAAAGAATTTGTTTAGTTTCCTATTAGTTAATTAGTTTGACCTACTTTGTTCTATTTTAAAATCTAATTTGATTTAACTTATGTTTTAGATTTCATTTAGTTCTGTTGTTCTAACTTTAGAAATTTACTTGCTGTTAACCAAAATAATTTGTGTAGTTTAATTAAGTTATTATTGTAGGAACCTACACTCCTTTTTCAAATAGGTATAGTTTTTTTAAAACAAATTAGTTAGTAACAATTCTTTTAACTAAAGTTTTAAGTAATTAGATTCTGTTTTCAAATAAAATTTGTAGTAATTCCTTTCGGTTAAGAAATGTTTTGTTAATAAAAATAATAATTTAATTTTGCTCTATTATGATAGGAAAACTATATTCTCTATCATTAGGTAATGTTTTATAAAACAACTTAGTTTTAGTAGAGATTATTTTCACAAAGTTTTAGATGATCTAATTCTGTTTTGTAATAAAGATTTTTATTAATTACTTTCTGTTAACTTGGTTGTTTCATAATTTTTTTCTCTTAGTTTATGGTTGTGCTTGTAGTTAAGTTCATTAGGCAAACACTTATGTTGTTTAGAAAGTTGTTTTCATAGTTTTACTTGTTCTTCAAAAGTAATTCTTTTTGCTAGTAAAATATTTACTAAAATCCTTTTGTTGTATTTTAATTTGTTGTTATTTTGTTACTATTGCAAATAATTGATTTAGGGGAAAACTACCTTATATGCTTTTATGAAAACTTGTTGACTTTGAGTTTTGTCTTAAGTATTTCCTTCATCAACCTTGTTGCTTTTGTTCTTGTGTTACCTTGTGATTGTTAGAATTGATTGCTAGTATGATTGCTTATGTATGCAATGTTTGTTATAGATTTCATCGGAGAGTGACGTATAGTCTATCAAGTTATTTCTGAGAGTAATCTTTATCTTCATTCAACAGTACAGGCAAGTTCACTTTGACCATCTTTTCATACCTATGTTTTCTTGCATATAGTGACATCATTTCAACAAATCCCTCCCGTAGTGTTATTGAAATTCTTGTAGTTGAGTAGAATGCATGAGGTAGGAACCCACAACTTGTTACTAAAGCCCCGGGAACGCTAGTTATTGCAATGCTATGCTAAAGTAGATGGGGTCTGGTATGAGTGTTCGTGAGTGGTGTGAAGAAGGACTCCACGTCAAAATGACGAATTCATGAAGGCTTCTTGAAGACCTGCATATTCAAGACCTCAAGACTTCGAGAATCGAGAAACAAGTTTTTCAATACACACTACTGGGTGAGGGATGGTTGAAACGGTACCCTGGAGAAACCAGTGGATTTGCCTAGGTGTTGCTGGAGATGGCCAGTATTCACGCGGACAGCCTCACCCAGATTCAAAGGGAAGGATGAATACTTCATGCCCGGAATCTTACCTGTGTAGCCACAAGTCATTATGGGCTCTGGCTTGGTTGATCTTTGTTGTGACTCAGCTGGGCAGTGCTACGAGAGGTAGTTGACGTTAGGATTGGATGGGCACTGTTGGACAGTCAGGGAAACACTTTGAAAGACCATGTTTTGTTCATCCGGTTCTCAAACACCAGGCAGTGCGAGGACATACTAGGAGGGAACGAATCTTGTGGGTAAAGTACACAACACTCTGCAGAGTTAAACCTAATCGATTAGCCGTGTCCCCGGTTACGGACAATTTGAGCCTCTGGACTTGGATCTATCTCTGAACTCTCAACACTGGATTGATAACTAATTGTGGGCAACTTAGGGTACTTGTGGGCATTGAGACATTGGTTGGCGGAACCATGTCATGATAGGTAGCTCTATATAGTGAAATTCCTGATATTCCTTTTGTTGTAGGAAAAATAAAATCAGCTTTTATGCAAAAACTCAAACACAGAGCCACAAAGCCTTTGCATATAGAATAGTCTTTATTCTTCTGTTCTTCTATGGTGATCTTGCCAGTACATTCAATGTACTTACCTACACGGCTGTAACGTCTTATGTTGCAGATACTCTTCTACGACGGGTAAGAGTATGATTCAGGGTTACGGTCCGCACTCAACTTGCCGTTGGTGTTATTGGGACTCCACTCCCGTTGACTGTATCAACTGCTATCTTAAGGTATATATCAGTTTTACGTTAATTACATGTGATTGCACTTTGATATATACATTGATGTACTGTGTGTGCCAGCATACTGATCCAGGGATGGCACAGAACACACAGAGGCTTGACTCGTTTTGAGTCTGGTCGCTACAGAAAATGGTATCAGAGCACATGTTGACTGTAGGACGTGACCCTAGAAACTGGAAAGCCCTTAGGAAATTATTTCTCAAAAAAATTTGTTTTCAAAAGACCTTTTACTTCTCATCTTATTTGAGCCTTATCAAATGATCTCTCTTACCTCAAAAAGTTAGAAAATACCCTTTCCCCTTGACCACACTAAGGATCAACGGAGACCACTTCGAGAAGGACAAGATATCGAAACAACTGATGGTCACTTCAAAGTAAAGAAGATTTCACCCTGCATTAGAAGAGTTGAAGCTACACGAGTTGAAGACTGTGAAGACCCGAAGAAATTGAAGACCATGAAGAATTTCCAAGATATTATGCCCTAAAATACCAAACCCCTGTGGTATACTTACGTTAGATACGATGAATTGTAAGCTGTCATTTGTGTGTACATTTTTCGACAGCCACAACTAAAATCTATTTTCAAAACCATTGTTTGTATTGTGTGTACTCCCTCCTTTCTCTCTCGCATCACATCCCAAAACCTTGAACCCAATAGATGATGAATGAAGTTGGACTCGTGTATTCTGGATCCATGACTCGGTTAGAGACAGAAGAATGGATTCAGGACATGGAGGATCACCTAAGGAGTAACCATGTTGCAAAGAACGAGATGGTCTAGTATGCTCTTCGGTACTTTGCAGAAGGTGCTGCAAATTGGTGGAAGATGCATGAAGATATCCATGATAGGCAAGCATCAAACACTTGGGAAGAATTCAAGATAACTCTGCAAGGATCTCATCTTATTACCAACACCAAGAAGCCCCGTGGCAAAGATGTGAAGAAGATTTGTGCATGCAGGATATGTGGAGAGATAGGACACACCCAGGCAGAACACAAGGAAGGATGCCCTCATCGTGAAGAAAATCACCGAGCTAAGTAATGCCCAACTGGGCAGGTCACATGTTTCTTATGCGAAGGAACTACACATTACCCGGCTCAATGCCAAATGTACCCCAAGGTACAAGAAGTCATCAAGCAGCAGAAGGAAGCCATGAAGGAAGCCTTCAGAGAAATTTAGGAGAACTTGTGATGAAGGAAGATGTTGAAGACCCTAATGGAGAAGGCCTAACCAGATTTTACTCCAATGCCTGCTATTCATGTGGAGAAGAAGGACCTTTCTCATAGGACTGTACGAAGGAAAGAAAAGAGTATCTGGGAAACTTCCCGACAGAAGAAGTGGAGTTCAATCCACAGGAAATTGAAAGTTTGATCGGAACAAAGGAGCCCAAGAAGAGAAACCTAAGACGTTCTCAGAACAACCCAATTTCTGCAAAGAAGGATCTGAGTCAGATGATGTGTTTCTGGTGCAAGAATTTATGCCACTATGCCGATAAATGCCCAAACAAGAAGGTTAAACATGAGTAGTTTGAGTTTTGGATTTTGGAAGTAATAAATGTAATAGGTAGCACTCTTATCATTTTGAAGTTATGTAATGGAAGTCTCAGAGTTTGTAATAAATTCATGAGAATCAATGGAATTTATGGTGTTATGATTGTCCTGTGTTGAATTATATGAGTTGCCACTCTAAGAACAAAGATCCGTGACCAATTTTCAAGGATAGGAGAAAATATGGTCTATGCAGGCATGCATGCATTTCATTTTAAGTGTGGTAGCGACCACAAGGACAAAAGAATGAAGAAAATACCATTCATATTAAGGAGTTTGGATAACTGAATACAGGTGAACAATGTGTAACCACCTCAAACTATCTGGATGATAACCTTTGTGCCAAAATGATTTTGAAGTTGGAATATTGAGAAAAGGAATGAATGTGATGAAACCATACCCAAGGTTAAACAGACCAATGGAAAGGAAAATGAATTCCGTGGAGTGGAATCTAGACAAGAACAAGTCTGTGAATTATTACCTCAAGGGTATGATGTAGTGAACTGAAGGTAAGGTTGGAATATGAAATGATAGTAACCCCAAGAGTGAGTTAAAGTTGTTCAAGTATTCAAGTGAACCCACAACTCACTCACCTCAGGATTGATAAGGATCAAGCCCCACCTTTGTGAAGGAAGAAACTTGGAAGAAGCTACGACTGACCAGCAAACGTTTTCTTAGGAGTATACGATTACCTGAGAGATGTGAAGAAAACGATAGATGTTATTTGCTTAGCTTGCAGAATCAATGGATTTATCCGAACTTTGTTTGTTGACAAGAGAAATTTCTACAACGCTTGTGAGGAATACCAAGTGCTAGAATACGAGATTAACTAAACCTTATACAAGGTAATGATTTCAGTGCGACATGGTTTGGCCACCATGACGACTTACTCTAATCATTCTCTTGCTATTCGGAATGGTAAATCTGAGTGACTTACCCATAGTAAAGAGACGACATTCTTTGAAGCTTTTGTTTAAGCATTAGAATGGTATGATGAAGAACCCTAGTACATGGCAGTTTCAGTCACATGTAGGAATTTCTACGGTGAGGAATGAAGCCACGATCCTTTTTCATTGCAGGATAACCACTAATGGTAGACCACCATGAGATCATCGATAAGTTATTTAGAATGAACGCGAGACATGTCAGTTAAGAAGACCCAGTATCGGAGGAAATACATGTTGTTATGAGGACACATGATTTTGATATAACAGAAGAGCATCACCGAAGAAGCTATCGTGAAGAAGGTGAAAAGACAGATGCACCCAGAGGACTGCCAAGAATTTTGATGGACCAGTAACTCTCATTTTAAGTGTGGTAGACCCACATTTCCAGGTCAATGGAGTCTTGTTGGAAGACCCCCACACCTTCTTCATCAATGGATTCGCTAGAAGACCCCCAAACCCTAACCTTTTCTTGCTAGCCCCTCCGAATCTCGAGGATGAGATTCATTTTAAGTGTGGTAGGTTTGTAACATCCCAAACTTTGGAATGTTATAATAACTATTAGAATGATTGATTGTTTGCTTGAATGATTGAAAGTGAGTGAAATTTGAAACTTTTAAAAATTTGATGAGAGGGAATGAAATGACTTTCCCAAAACTTTCACTCTGCATTTTGATCACTAGGAATTCAAATTCATTTCATCACAACCAGAGTGAAGATGACATGACTTCTTCCATTTGAGAAAATGAAAAGGGAATTGAAAATGGTTTGAGTTCCATTTGAAAATATTTCAAGTTCAGAAACTTTATGCAACTCAATGATTTTCATGAGAGAGGATAATATGACTTCTTCAAATTATATGAAAATATGTGTTGGAAGTTAAACCAAAGATTTGAAAAAAAAGGAATTTGAAAACTATTTGAGAATTTCTCATATGGAGTTTCAATTCAATTTGAATTCCCTATTTGAATTTGCAAACATCCAAACCCCTTGTCAAATATTTTGAGAGGAGTAAAATGACACTCCAAACAAGGGGGGAATTTGTGAAGTTTTTGAATCATAAAACCCAAGGGGTGATATGAAAAAAATATTTGCAAAAATAAATAAAGCCAATTAGGGAATTTCTGAAAATAATATTTTTTCAAAATGTTCAAATAACATAATACAAATGTTCATTAAATAGCATATTTTATTCTGAGAATTTTGATATAAAATACTCCTATATTTGGAATTTTATTATATGCATTAAAGGCCTTTTACTACTCTGGTTTAATAAAAAGGAAATTTTGATACCGGATCGTGCCGGCCCACCCCTAATCAATACCGAATCCCCTAGATTGTGGCTGACCGACGCGTTGTCACCGCTCCCGCTCTTGTTGACACCCGGGCCCCACCCCGATCGTGCGAATCTCACACCGGTCGTCCTCCTCTTCCCGCACGCGTTACCGCCGCCGACGCCATCCTCGCCGGACCCCTCTCTCCTCCTTCCATTTCGGACACCCGAGCCGTCCCTATAAAGCCCGAGCCTCCCTCCCTCCATTCCACCCCTTTCCCCCTCGTCCGAGCTCTTCTCCGCGCCGGAATCGATCGCCGGAGTCCAAGCCGCCGCCGCGCCATTTTTTTGTCGTGCCGCACCACCCTGCCTCCCCCGCACCCCCCCGAGCCCACCACCGAGTTCCCTGAAGCCGTGCACACCTTCCCATCCCCTCACCATCACCTGAGACCCACCAGAACCGCCGCACCGTCGCCCTCGCCGGAGTAACCTCGCCTCCCGAAGCTCGAGGAGCTCCTGCCCGTCGACTCCGACGCCCCCGAGCCTCACCGACGCCACCATCGCCTTCGCCCTGCTCCCCTGCGTCGAATGGAGCCCGCACCGTCGCCGGAGACCCCCTGGAGACGTCGCCTGCTTCGATCCCAAGCTGCCGCCATCGCCGGAGCCTTCGTCGGAGCCGTCAACACCGCGGTGAGCTACACCACCTCTCCCCACCGTCCGATCTTAATCTATGACGTAGATTAGAAGTTTTAATCCCGCGAAGCGTTTTCTTCTAAGGATCGGTCACCCGCTCGTATTCGCCCGCACGCACACACCCGTAGCCAATAGCAGAGCGCCACATCACCCCCCTGTCCGTTAGTAGTAGTTTTTTTCTTTTTCTGTTTTGTTTTAAAAAACAGATTTAGTCCTGTTTTTGTATTTAGCATATCTTTTATGTTTTTAAGTATTTTAAATTGATTATTTTTGGATTATGTCACAATTTTTGTCTCGTTTCTGTAGATGCCAAATTTGACCATGTTTGAACATTTAAATTTCAATTTAAACATATTTGATTTAAATTTTGTTTAGTGAATAACTTGAGTTTAAAAATATATTTTTGATTGATTCTTTTTGCTACTTGTCACTAGTGATATTAGTTATCCATTGGTAAAGTTTGAGCATTTTTAGAATAAATCTGATTAGGGTTTTAACCAGAAACACAATTTGTTTAGTTTCCTATTAGTTTATTAGTTTGACCTACTTTGTTTTATTTTGAAATCTAATTTGATTTAACTTATGTTTTAGATTTCATTTAGTTCTGTTGTTCTAACTTTAGAAATTTACTTGCTGTGAACAAAAATAATTTGTGTAGTTTAATTAAGTTATTATTGTAGGAACCTACACTCCTTTTTCAAATAGGTATAGTTTATTTAAAACAAATTAGTTGGTACTAATTCTTTTAACTAAAGTTTTAAGTAATTAGATTCTATTTTCAAATAAAATTTGTAGTAATTCCTTTCTGTTAAGAAATGTTTTGTTAATAAAAAAATTTAATTTTGCTCTATTATGATAGGAAAACTATATTCTCTATCATTAGGTAATGTTTTACAAAACAACTTAGTTTTAGTAGAGATTATTTTCACAAAGTTTTAGATGATCTAATTCTGTTTTGTAATAAAGATTTTTATTAATTACTTTCTGTTAACTTAGTTGTTTCATAATTGTTTTCTCTTAGTTTATGGTTGTGCTTGTAGTTAAGTTCATTAGGCAAACACTTATGTTGTTTAGAAAGTTGTTTTCATAGTTTTACTTGTTCTTCAAAAGTAATTATTTTTGCTAGTAAAATATTTACTAAAATCCTTTTGTTGTATTTTACTTTGTTGTTGTTTTGTTACTATTGAAAATAATTGTTTTAGGGGAAAACTACCTTAGTTGCTTTTATGAAAACTTGTTGACTTTGAGTTTTGTCTTAAGTATTCCCTTCATCAACCTTGTTGCTTTTGTTCTAGTGTTACCTTGTGATTGTTAGAATTGATTGCTAGTATGATTGCTTATGTATGCAATGTTTGTTATAGATTTCATCGGAGAGTGACGTATAGTCTATCAAGTTATTTCTGAGAGCAATCTTTATCTTCATTCAACAGTACATGCAAGTTCACTTTGACCATCTTTTCATACCTATGTTTTATTGCATATAGTGACATCATTTCAACAAATCCCTCCCGTAGTGTTATTGAAATTCTTGTAGTTGAGTATAATGCATGAGGAAGGAAACCACCACTTGTTACTAAAGCCCCGGGAATGCTAGTTAGTGCAATGCTATGCTAAAGTAGACGGGGTCTGGTATGAGTGTTCGTGAGTGGTGTGAAGAAGGACTCCACGTCAAAACGGCGACTTCATGAAGGCTTCTTCAAGACCTGCATATTCAAGACCTCAAGACTTCGAGACTCGAGAAACAAGTTTTTCAATACACACTACGGGGTGGGGGATGGTTGAAACGGTACCCTGGAGAAACCAGTGGATTTGCCTAGGTGTTGCTGGAGATGGCCAGTATTCACGCGGAAAGCCTCACCCAGACTCAAAGGGAAGGATGAATACTTCATGCCCGGAAGCTTACCTGTGTAGCCACAAGTCATTATGGGCTCTGGCTTGGTTGATATTTGTTGTGAATCTGCTGGGCAGTGCTACGAGATGTAGTCGACGTTAGGATTGGATGGGCACTGTCGGACAGTCAGGGAAACACTTTGAAAGACCATGTTTCGTTCATCCGGTTCTCAAACACCAGGCAGTGCGAGGACTTACCAGGAGGGAACGAATCTTGTGGGTAAAGTACACAACACTTTGCAGAGTTAAACCTAATCGATTAGCCGTGTCCCCGGTTATGGAAAATTTGAGCCTCTGGACTTGGATCTATCTCTAAACTCTCAACACTGCACTGATAACTAATTGTGGGCAACTTAAGATACTAATTGAGACATTGGTTGGCGGAACCATGTCATGATAGGTAGCTCTATATAGTGAAATTCCTGATATTCCTTTTGTTGTAGGAAAAATAAACTCAGCTTTTATGCAAAAACTCAGACACAGAGCCACAAAGCCTTTGCATACAGAATAGTCTTTATTCTTCTGTTCTTCTGTGGTGATCTTGCCAATACATTCAATGTACTGACCTACACGGCTGCAACGTCTTATGTTGCAGATACTCTTCTACGACGGGTAAGAGTACGATTCAGGGTTACGGTCCGCACTCAACTTGCCGTTGGTGTTATTGGGACTCCACTCCCGTTGACTGTATCCGCTGCTTTTTTAAGGTATATATCAGTTTTACGTTAATTACATGTGATTGCACTTTGATATATACATTGATGTACTATGTGCGCCAGCATACTGATCCAAGGATGGCACAGAACACACAGAGGCTTGACTCATTTTGAGTCGGGTCGCTACAGCCTCACCCAACCATCGATATCGGTAACATCCCAAAATTTCATTTTGGAATGTTATGAAATATATCTATGCATCATCATCACTTTGTTTGAATGTAACGAATGGTTGAAGTGTTTCCTTTGAAATTCTGAAAGGCCATTTCAATTTTTCCATGTATTTGTTTCACCTATTTGAAAACCTTTGGTAATGTTCAAAAAACGAGGGGAGTAACATGACACTCCACAACAGGGGCATCTTGGTGAAATATTTGAGCAACAAAACCAGGAGGTTATTTGAAAGTTTATCTCAAAAGGATTTAAAATCAATTAGGCATTTTTCTGAAAATAAATTTTAAAAAGATATTCAATATGACAGAGGAAAAATGATCATTAAATAGCATTAATTCTCCTGATCATTTTGATATATATATTTCCTATGTGTGGAAATATTTTGAATGCATTAAAAGAGTTATTATTGCTCTGGAAATAGAAAAGGAAATAATTTAAACCGAACTGGGCCGGCCCACAACCTTTAAGACCCAAAATTACTCTGGATTGGCCACCGACGCGCTAACCACGTGTCCCACCCTCACTGACGCGCGGGACCCACCGTCTGACCGCGGTGTTAACACGCTCGTCCCCTTCCCCACGCCAGACGACATCGCCGGCGATCTCTCCCCACAGAACTTGGCCCTCGTGCCCTCCCCGACCACCGCACCGCCCCTATACAAAGCCCCGTCCCTCCGCTCTCTGTTCCACCCCGAAACCCCCTCTTCCCTCGCCGGAACGCTGCCCCACACCTCGCCGGAGTTTGGCACCCAACCGGACCTCCCCGAGCTCTTGCCCGTCGCCACACTCACCCCCAGCCCCCTCCGACCCCACCAATCGACGCCGGAGACTCACCACCACCGATTGAAGCTCTCGGACGCCGCCCCCGAACACCGCACCGTCGTCCCCGAGCACCTCCGACCTACGGCCGCCGTCGACCTCGCCGAAGACCTCGACCCCCTCTCTGTAAGCCGCCACCTCCACCCGTAGCCATCCGATCCAAATCCAACGCGTAAGATTAGATCACTTAAAACCCCGAACCAGTACGCGTTAAGTCTCGGACAACCGCTCGCTAGCTCCCGCACGCACGCCCTCGCGGCCAATCACAGCATGCCACGTAGACCCTGTCCGATCGATAGAACGTTTTTCTTTTTCTTTTCTGTTTTAGAAAACAAAATGTATTATGTTTTTGCTTTTATCATATCTTTTAAAATATTTGGTGTTTTTAGCTGATTCTTTTTGCATTAGTTCACAAATTTGTTGTAGTTTATGTCTGTATGCTTAGATTTCAAAATAGAACTTTAAATTTTGAATCTAATCAAATTTGTTGGAATTACAAAATTCTGTATAAATATAGTTTAAAAATATATTTTTGTATGAATCTTTTTGCAACTAATTTGGATTAGTTAGAGTTATCATCCTACATAGTTTGAGTTTTTTCGATGAATTTGGTTAGGGTTTTTAACAAAATAGAATCTGATTAGAGTTCAGTTAATTTGATTTTAGTTTAGTTTGAACCTGATTTAGTTTAAATTTTGTTTTTAGATTTCATTAGGTTCTGTTGATTCAACATTAGGTGTATTATTTTCTATTAATAAAATATATTTTTTCAATTTGTTTTGTGCTCTAGTTTGAATAGGTACATCTTATTTTCACCTTTAGTATTGTTTAGAAAAAAGTTTTGTAGTAACTCTTTTTGCACAAAAGTTTTTTATAATGAAATATTTTCTGTTTTCAAATAAATTTTGTATTTACTTTTCTGTTATCTAAATGCCTAGTTGTTCCAAACAATTTTTTTGACTTGTTATGTCTTAGTAGAGTTTTGACACCAAAACTTTTAGCGTCTTATACTTTAAGTGATTCTTCTTTTTGATTGTGCTATTGTTTGATGAAGTATTTGTGTAGCTTGCTATTGTATGAATTGTATTGTGTTTATGCTTATTGTGTGCTTTGTTTGATTTGTTAGATCATCCGGAGTGCGAAGCTTGCTATCTAGAGTCACTTGAATACGAGGATCGTCAGCAAGGCAAGTCACTTTGACCATGTATACCTATGTTTGTATTGCATTAGTTCTACCATATCCCCAATTGCATGCAAAGTAGGTAATTTGGAAACATTGTTACTTGATGTAGTATCATGTTGTAGGCACCCCTCAACCTTTTGACACATTGGCCCCGGGAAACGTTGATTTAAATTTTGCTATGCTATTAGTAGACGGGGTTGGTTGTGTGATTCATGAGAGTTGTGAGTTAATAATTTCAAGACCTACAAGATGATCAAGTCTTCAAGACTCCGAGTTTTCAACATACCTCTGGGTGGATGATGGTTGAACAGCGCGCTGGAGAAACCAATGGTTAGCCTAGATGTTGCTGGAGAAGTGCCAGTATTCATGCGGAAAGGTCCACCCAGGCACAAAAAGATGGATGGATGCTTCAAGACCCAAGGCTTACCTGCACATCTACAAGCCATTATGGGCTCTGGCTTGGTTGGATATCGTGGTGACCCTGGACAGGCGGTGCTACGAGATGTAGAAGAACGGTAGGAAAGGATGGGCACCGACAGAGTCTCGGTGAAACCCTTTAGAAGACCATGTTTTGGTCATCCGTTTCTCAAACACCCTGAAGTGCGAGAAATCCAACGGAGGCGATCAAATCTTGTGGGGAACGTGTGCAAAACACTGCAGAGTACCCAAACCTAATCGATTGGCCGTGTCCACGGTCAAGGACAGTTTGAGCCAAAGGACCTGAAACTATCTGGAACTCTCAACACAATTAATTACATTGATGTGGGTATTAATGTCAACTTGGGTATGAGAATTGGTTGGTGGAAGCATCTCATTAATCAACCAACATTATAGTAATTATGCTTTTGCCCTCTCTTGTTGGAGGAAAAATTTGGCTTTATGCAAAACCTACTACCCCACTTGCCATATATACAAGTAGAATAGATGATTACTTTACACCCCCTCTTTTGTGACATTGCCAGCATATTCAATATGCTGACCTATACGGCTGCAACGTATCATGTTGCAGAGTACTTTTCCGACCATGAGTGAGGATATGCTCTATGCTCGGCGAGATGCCCTTGGAGTTAGATGGACTCAACTACCTATGAAGCTTCCGCAAGACTTTGGTTTAGTTTATCTCATGAGTTGGCCTTCAGCCACTTTATTTTAATCCTTATTGTAATAAAGGACTCGATATGAGATTTCGATTAATTAATGATGTGTGATTTCCCTTTGATATATACATTGATGTACCGTGTGTGTACCAGCATGATCTTGGGATGGTACAGAAACACTGGAGATTCGACCTTTCAGGTCGGGTCGCTACAGAAATGGTATCAGAGCACACGCTGACCGTAGGACGGAACCTCTAGGATTGGAAAAGCCTAGGATTTACGCCTTTAAAATTCTTATACTCTCATCTACTCATTTCTGACTTCCCTCCGATTTATTTCAAAATTTATAGATGGCCACCTTCATCCCAGTTTTGATCACGCAGTTTTGTCAGCCTGGCGCGACGATGTCCTTTGGCAAGGAGCTGATGAGGATCATCAGGGACGTAAGGATTGCCTTGCCAAGCATCACCGGGACTCCTATCCTGTATTTTCCACAAGAGGGACACTACAGGATTGAGGTGCACATCCCCAGGAAGACCTTTGGAAATCGTAAGGAACATATCGATTTCAAGTTTGTGGCTCCCAGCTGGATACTTGGGAGAGACATGGCAATTCACCGCGCCGTTGGACATATTCAGGAGGAATACAGGGGTGGGCCAATTTCACCAGGACTCAGCGTGGTTTGTCGCAGGGATGCCAATGGAAATATCATAACCACTTCCACTAAATACACCACCATTTCCTATATCCAGACTCTGGAGACGCACATTAGGACCTTGGAGCTTCAAGTACGTGCCGACATGAAGATGATCAAGAGGCTTATGAACCGCGAGATTGACCTCGAAGCTGACCTATGGGAAGCCAAGTATGAGCATGAGTATGAAGTGAAGGATCTCTTAGAGAGGATCGATAAGCTGAACACTCGCATTGTAACTCTGGAGGAACAGATGGACATGGGTGAAAATCTTCATCCAGAAGGAGACATGACTCCCTTGATCAGCAACGATGATGACTATGAGGAGAGCGTCACCGGAGGAGGCCACTTCACCATGTACTTTTAAGGAGAACTTTAGTTATGCCTCCATGTATCTTTATTTTCGTCGTTAAAGCGTAGGTCGATGCTTAGTTTGATTTGGAGATTTGTATCTCGATGTTTGAACCTTGAGTTGAATAAATGAATGAGTGTTTGGTGTGCTATGTTTGTTGCATTGCATATGGGTAGTGGATTTCCTTTTAGGTCATTGTTCTATTCTAATTCTCACCCCTCTGAAAACAGCAAGATGCCTCCGCGACGTGAGCCCGACTTCACTTTCCCGCCAGAACTCACACAACTTCTCCAGCAGCAGAACGCCCTGATGCAGCTGTTGATTCAGAATCAGACCAACAACCACAACAACCACCCTCCACCTCAAGGCGACAACCTCACGCGTTTTCTAAGGCTGAGACCACCAACTTTCTCCATCAGCACTGAACCCATTGTGGCAGATGATTGGCTCCGCAAGATGGAGAGGGAACTCACCACCGCAGGATGCACTGAGGATGAAAAGGTGCGCTTTGCCGCCCATCCACTGGAGGGACCAGCAGCTTCATGCTGTGAGAACTACACCACCACGTACCCCATTGCTGGTGTGACTTGGGAGCAGTTCAAGCTAGCTTTCCGCACTGCTCATGTCTTAGCTGGAGCCATGAGTCTGAAGAAGCGTCAGTTTCGCAACTTACGCCAGGGGAACCGTTCCGTGGCCCAGTATGTGGATGATTTCAACACGTTGGCTCGTTATGCACCAGGAGATGTGGCCGATGATGCAGCCAAACAGGAGAAGTTCTTGGAAGGACTCAACGATGAGTTGAGCGTGCAGCTGATGGTGGCTACTTTCAGCAACCACCAGGAGCTGGTAGACAAGGCCATCATCTTGGAGGGGAGGCAGCAGCAAATCGAAAACCGCAAGAGGATGTATGGACAGGGGAAGTCTCACTCTGGAGCTCAACGGAAGCCCCGCGCACTCCTCGTACCCAGGAAATACCGGATCAGGGACCGGTAAGTATGGAGGACACACTCATCCCTTGCACAACCATGGAGGCCACAACCATGGAGGAAATGGGAATAACCGTCCAGAAAGTGGCAACTTCAAGAATGGCAACGGAAATGGGAATGGCAACCAACACCATCCCGTTCCAGCTCAGAAGGATCTGAACCAAATCACCTGTTTCAAGTGCCAGAAAACAGGGCACTATACCACTAAATGCCCTCAGAACAAGCCAGGAAATGGAAATGGCAACAACAACGGCAACTCCGCAGCTAAGAAGCCAAATCCTTTTCCTCGTGCTCAGGTGAACCACCTTGATGTGGAAGAAGTCTATGATCATCCCGAGACTGTGGTTGGTAAGTTTTTATTGCATTCACGTCCAGTTATGGTAGTTTTTGATTCTGGTGCAACTCATTCATTCATATCAAGGGTAGTTGTGGAAAAATATGGTTTACTCACCAGAACCCTTAGTCATCCCATTAAGGTCAATTCCCCAGGAGGTATGATGATGGCAGGGATAGGATGCCATGCCTTGAAACTCCACATAGGAAACCATGTTTTTCCTACCGACCTCATCGTCTTTGAATCCCAGGGATTGGATGTAATCCTAGGCATGGATTGGATGACCAAGTATGAAGGAAACCTTGATTGCCCCAGTAAGTCTATTTCTCTCACCACTCTGGAGAACAAGAGGATTAAGTATGTATCTCGACGCACATAGATGAGTGCTCGGTTAAATTCCCTCACAGGAGTTGTTCAGGAGGAAGTGCCGGTTTTACAAGACTTTCCAGATGTATTCTTGGAGGAATTACCAGGCATGCCACCAGATAGAGAGATGGAATTTTTGATAGAGTTACTACCAGGAACCGCCTCAATTTCCAAGACACCCCATCGGATGCCCACAAATGATTTAGTAGAAATCAAGAAGCAGATTAAGGAGCTATCGGATAAGGGATATATTCGCCCAAGTTCTTCACCTTGGGGAGCCCCAGTTCTTTTGGTGGAGAAGAAAGATAACACCTTGAGGATGGTGGTCGATTATCGTGCATTGAACGAGGTAACTATCAAGAATAAGTACCCTCTGCCGATGATTAATGACCTGTTTGATTAGCTAGTAGGCATGAAAGTATTCTCCAAGATCGATCTTCGATCAGGGTATCACCAACTGAAGATTCATAAATAGGATATACCCAAAACAGCCTTCACCACAAGGTATGGCTTATATGAGTATATGGTCATGTCCTTTGGTTTGACTAATGCTCCTGCCTACTTCATGAACATGATGAACAAAGTGTTTATCGAATATTTGGACAAGTTTGTCGTGGTGTTCATCAATGACATTTTGATATTCTCCAAGAGCGAGGAACAACACAAGGAACACTTGCGTTTAGTTCTGGAGAAGCTTAGAGAGAATCAGTTATATGCCAAGTTCAGTAAATGTGAATTTTGGCTAACGGAAGTCAGATTCCTTGGACACATTATTTCCGGAGAAGGAATAGTAGTAGGCGCCGCTAAGGTTGAAGCAGTCACTGAGTTGAAGTCACCCACCTCAGTTAAGGAGATCCGCAGTTTTTTGGGACTTGCCGAATATTACCGGAGGTTCATTGAGAATTTCTCAAATATTGCCAAGCCCATGATAGAGCTTTCGAAGAAAGAGTCTAAGTATATCTGGACTGAGGAATGTTAGGCCAGTTTCCAGGAGTTGAAGAAATGTTTGGTCACAGCCCCAGTGTTGATATTGCCAAACATCCGGAAGGACTTCCAGGTTTATTGTGATGCATCATGTCAAGGACTTGGAGGAGTCCTCATGCAGGAAGGAAAAGTTGTAGCTTATGCATCCAGACAGCTACGACCCCATGAGTTGAATTATGCCACCCATGATTTGGAACTAGCAGCTGTAGTGCACGCACTCAAGACCTGGAGACATTTCCTTATCAGAAATAGTTGTGATGTTTACACTGATCATAAAAGCCTGAAGTATATCTTCACACAGAAGGAGTTGAACCTCAAACAAAGGAGATGGTTAGAGTTAATCAAGGACTATGACATGAGACTGCATTACCATCCAGGAAAGGCAAATGTTGTGGCAGATGCTTTGAGTCGGAAGAGTTATGTGAACACACTCATAGCCGGAAGATTACCCCAGGTGTTAACTGATGATCTTAGAGAGCTTCGGTTAGAGATAGTTCCAAAAGGATATGTAGCCACACTAGAGATTTAGTCCACCTTGACCAAAAGAATTCATGAAGCCCAAAAATCAGACAAGGAGATAGCTGAGATAAAGCAGAGAATGAAAGAAGGAAAAGCTAAAGACTTTCGTGAAGATGAACAAGGTACTCTATGGTTTGAGAACCGAATCTATGTGCCCAATGACCCAGAGCTCAGGAAGTTGATACTTCAAGAAGCCCACGATTCACCCGACTCGATACACCCAAGAAACACCAAGATGTACCTGGATTTGAAGGAAAGTTACTGGTGGACAGGAATGAAGAAGGATATTGCCGAACATGTTGTGGTATGTGATGTTTGCCAGTGAGTAAAGGCGGAACATCAGAAACCAGTAGGGTTACTCCAACCTTTGATGATACCCGAGTGGAAATGGGATAAGCTTGGTATGGACTTCATCACAAGACTACCAAGGACCCGTTCAGGATATGATTCCATTTGGGTAGTGGTCGATCGCTTGACCAAGGTGGCTCATTTCATTCCAGTGAAGACCACCTATACTAGTGCTAAGTTAGCCAAGATATATATGACCAGGATCGTATGTCTGCATGGAGTTCCGAGGAGTATCGTATCAGAGAGAGGAACACAATTTACCTCAAAGTTTTGGCATCAGTTACATGAAACTTTGGGTACAAGGCTGGAATTCAGTACAACTTTTCATCCACAGACCGATGGACAGACACAGAGAGGCAATCAGATCTTGGAAGACATGTTGAGAGCTTGTGCGCTAGACTATGGGTCTAGTTGGGATGACAACTTACCTTACGCAGAGTTCTCGTACAACAACAGTTATCAGACTAGTCTGAAGATGTCCCCTTTTGAAGCTTTATATGGAAGGAGGTGCAGAACACCATTGATGTGGGATGGTGTTGGAGACCGAAAACTTTTTGGTCCCGATCTTATCCGAGATTCTGAAGAAAAGGTCAAACTGATTCGAGACCGACTCAAGATAGCTCAATCAAGGCAGAAGAGCAATGCTGATAACAAACGCAAGGAGGTGACATATGAAGTGGGAGATCGAGCATATCTTCTTGCGTCCCCACTTCGAGGAATCAAGAGGTTTGGTGTTAAAGGAAAGTTAGCACCCAGATTCATAGGCCCCTACAAAATTCTTGAATGTAGAGGCGAAGTTGCATACAAGGTGGAATTGCCGGAAGGACTATCCGGAGTTCATGATGTTTTCCATGTTTCCCAGCTGAAGAAATGCCATGTTGAGATGGCTGATATTCCTTTGAGAGACATGGTGCCCCTAGAGGCCATACAACTCGAAAGTGACTTGACCTACGAGGAGAAGCCTGTCAGAATCCTCGAGACTACCAACATAGTTACCCGAAGCAAGACCATCAAGTTCTGTAAGGTTCTGTGGAGTCACCACACCAAGGAAGAAGCCACCTGGGAACGCGAAGAAGATCTTCGTAGAGACCACCCGCACCTATTTTCTAGCCAACCCAAATCTAGAGGGCGAGATTCATCTTAAGGTGGGTAGGTTTGTAACATCCCAAAATTTCATTTTGGAATGTTATGAAATATAGCTATGCATCATCATCACTTTGTTTGAATGTAATGAATGGTTGAAGTGTTTCCTTTGAAATTCGGAAAGGCCATTTCAATTTTTCCATGTATTTGATTCACCTATTGGAAAACCTTTGGTAATGTTCAAAAAAGAGGGGAGTAACATGACACTCCACACCAGGGGCATCTTGGTGAAATATTTGAGCAATTAAACCAGGGGGTTAATTTGAAAGTTTATCTCAAAAGGATTTAAAATCAACTAGGCATTTTTCTGAAAATAAATAGCATTAATTCCCTGATCATTTTGATATATATATTTCCTATGTTTGGAAATATTTTGAATGCATTAAAAGAGTTTTTATTGCTCTGGAAATGGAAAAGGAAATAATTTAAACGGAACCGGGCCGGCCCACAGCCTTTAAGACCCGAAATTACTCCGGGTCGGCCACCGACGCGCTAACCACGCGTCCCACCCTCACTGACGCGCAGGACCCACCGTCCGACCACGGCGTTAACACGCTCGTCCCCTTCCCCGCGCCTGACGGCGTCGCCGGCGATCTCTCCCCACAGATCTCGCCCCTCGTGCCCTCCCCGACCACTGCACCGCCCCTATATAAAGCCCAGTCCCACCGCTCTGGGCTCCACCCCGAAACCCCCTCTTCCCTCGCCGGAACGCTTCCCCACACCTCGCCAGAGTTCGGCACCCAACTGGACCTCGCCGAGCTCCTGCCCATCGCCACACTCATCCCTAGCCCCTCTGACGCCACCAATCGACGCCGAAGACTCACCGCCGCCATTTGAAGCTCTCGAACGCCGCCCCCAACCACCCGACCGTCGTCCCCGAGCACCTCCGACCTCTGGCCTACGCCGACCTTGCCGGAGACCTCGACCCCCTCTCTGTAAGCCGCCACCTCCACCCGAGGCCATCCGATCCCAATCCAACGCGCGAGATTAGATCACTTAAAACTCCGAACCGGCACGCTTTAAGTCTCGGCGAACCGCTCGCTAGCTCCCGCACGCACGCCCTCGCGACCAATCACAGCATGCCACGTAGACCCTGTCGGATCGATAGAACGTTTTTCCTTTTCTTTTCTGTTTTAGAAAACAGAATGTATTCTGTTTTTGTTTTTATCATATCTTTTAAATTATTTGGTGTTTTCAGTTGATTCTTTTTGCATTAGTTCAGAAATTTGTTGTAGTTTATGTCTGTATGCTTAGATTTCAAAATTGAACTTTAAATTTTGAACCTAATCAAATTTGTTTAAATTACTAAAATCTGTATAACTAGAGTTTAAAAAAATATTTTTGTATGAATTTTTTGCCACTGATTTGTATTAGTTAGAATTATCATCCTACATAGTTTGAGTTTTTTTGGATGAAGTTGTTTTGGGTTTCTAACAAAAATAGAATCTGTTTAGAGTTTAGTTAATTTGATTTTATTTTAATTTGAACCTAATTTAGTTTAACTTTTATTTTTAGATTTCATTAGTTTCTGTTGATTCAACATTAGGTGTATTATTTTCTATTAATAAAATATATTTTTCAATTTTTTTTTTGCTCTAGTTTGAATAGGTACATCTTATTTTCACCTTTAGTATTGTTTAGAAAAAAGTTTTGTAGTAACTCTTTTTTCCCAATTTTTTTATAATGAAATACTTTCTGTTTTCAAATAAAATTTTGTATTTAATTTTCTGTTATCTAAATGCCTAGTTGTTGCAGACAATTTTTTTGACTTGTTATGTCTTAGTAGAATTTTGACACCAAAAATTTTAGAGTCTTATACTTTAAGTGATTCTTCTTTTTGATTGTGCTATTGTTTGTTGAAGTATTTGTTTACCTTGTTGTTGTATGAATTGTATTGTATTTATGCTTATTGTGTGCTTTGTTTGATTCGCTAGATCATCCGGAGTGCGAAGCTTGTTATCTAGAGTCACTTGAATACGAGGATCGTCAGCAAGGCAAGTCACTTTGACCATGTATACCTGTGTTTTTATTGCATTAGTTCTACCATCTCCCCAATTGCATGCAAAGTAGGTAATTTGGAAACTTGGTTACTTGATGTAGTATCATGTGGTAGGAAGCCCTCAACCTTTTGACACATTGGCCCCGGGAAACGTTGATTTAAATTTTGCTATGCTATTAGTAGACGGGGTTGGTTGTGTGATTCATGAGAGTTGTGAGTTAATAATTTCAAGACCTACAAGATGATCAAGTCTTCAAGACTCCGAGTTTTCAACATACCTCTGGGTGGATGATGGTTGAACGGCGCCCTGGAGAAACCAGTGGTTAGCCTAGATGTTGCTGGAGAAGTGCAAGTATTCATTCGGAAAGGTCCACCCAGGCACAAAGAATGGATGGATGCTTCAAGACCCAAGGCTTACCTGCCCAGCCACAAGCCATTATGGGCTCTGGCTTGGTTGGATATCTTGGTGACCCTGGACAGGCAGTGCTACGAGATGTAGAAGAACGGTAGGAAAGGATGGGCACCGACAGAGTCTCGGTGAAACCCTTTAGAAGACCATGTTTTGGTCATCCGTTTCTCAAACACCCTAAAGTGCGAGAAATCCAATGGACGCGATCAAATCTTGTGGGGAACATGTGCAAAACTCTGCAGAGTACCAAAACCTAATCGATTAGCCGTGTCCACGGTCATGGACAGTTTGAGCCAAAGGAACTGAAACTATCTGGAACTCTCAACACAATTAATTACATTGATGTGGGTATTAATGTAAAATTGGGCATGAGAATTGGTTGGTGGGACCATCTCATTAATCAACCAATATTGTTGTAATTATGCTTTTGCCCTCTCTTGTGGTAGGAAAAATTTGGCTTTATGCAAAACCTACTACCCAACTTGCCATATATGCATGTAGAATAGATGATTACTTTACACCCCTGTTTTGTGACATTGCTGGCATATTCAATATGCTGACCTATATGGCTGCAATGTATCATGTTGCAGATTACTTTCCCGACCCACAGTGAGGATACTCTCTATGCTCGATGAGATGCCCTTGGAGTTAGATGGACTCAACTACCTATGAAGCTTCCGCAAGACTTTGGTTTAGTTTATCTCATGAGTTGGCCTTCAACCACTTATTGTAATCCTTATTGTAATAAAGGACTCGATATGAGATTTCGATTAATTAATGTTGTTTGATTTCCCTTTGATATATACATTGATGTACCGTGTGTGTACCAGCATGATCTTGGGATGGTACAGAAACACCAGAGATTCGACCTTTCAGGTTGGGTCGCTACAGTATCCCCATTGGCGATGTCCAGAAAGAGAATGAAGCTGAACTCCGACAAGCATTTCCCGACAGAGCTTCCCAAAGACGCTGGTAGAGATACTGCCAGGAAAAATCCTACCGTGGTTGTTGAGAAGCTCCCTCTCGTGGGACCTCAGGTCCTAGCGGTTGAGACAAGCGCTCTCGCTGATGAGGAGACAACACCGGTCCTTGTTGTCGAGCCACAAGCTCCAGCATGGGTACAACATATAATTCACTTCTTCGGACAGGAGAACTGCCTAGAGAACAAGAGGAAGCCAAGAAAGTAGCCTGCCAGTAGAGTATGTACTTGTTTGTCGGTGACTCCTTGTACAGAAGACGACCAAATAGTGTGAAATTGAGGTGCATCTACTGGGAGGACGGGCTAAAGATATTGGCGGAAATCCACGAAGGAGTATGTGGCTCACACATAGGATCGCGAGCCCTTGTCTGGAAATCTTTCCTGGAGGGTTTCTATTGGCCCACAGGCCTATAGGACGGCACCGAACTGGTCACCAAGTGTGAAACTTGCCAGTTTCATTCCAAGAACATCTATCAACCAGCGCCAGCTCTGGAAACAATTCCCTTATCCTGGCAGTTCTCGGTCTGGGGGCTCGATATCCTGGGTCCATCTTCCTGCGTTGTCGAGGGCTCTCAGTTCTTGTTCGTGGCAACTGACAAGTTCACAAAATGGCCTGAGGTGGAACCAATGAGAAAGCTGACTACACAATCATCTATCAAGTTCATGAAAGGACTGGTGTGCCGCTTTGGAGTACCTAACGGGGTGATCACTGACAACCACACCCAGTTCATGAGCCGCGCCTTCATGCAATATATCCAGAGCCTTGGGAGCAAGGTCTTCTTCGCCTCTGTTGCACATCGTAGAAGCAACGGGCATGTTGATCGGATGAATGCTTAAGTGCTACGAGGACTCAAGACAAGGACTTTTTATAAGCCGCGGAAGAGTGACAAGCGATGGATAGACGAGCTACCGATGGTTCTTTGGTCTCTCAAAACATCACCATATCGAGCTACTGGCCAGACTCCCTTCTCCCTAGTGTACGGGGCAGAAGCAGTGCTCCCCACGAAGCTCATATACGGGTCACCTCGAGTGCTTGCCTACGACAAAGTGGAGAAACAATAGCTACGGCATGACAAAGCCATGCTCCTCTAGGAAGATCGTCTCCCAGTTCTTGTGCGTGCTGGACGCTACCATCAAGCCCTGCGCCGCTACCACCGCCACAGGGTTCATGCCTACATCCTTGAGGAAGGCGGCCTTGTCCTTCGGCGTATTCAGTCCGCCAAGGGTACCAATTAGTTGATGCCGAAGTGGGAAGCCCCTTACCGGGTAGCACGAGTCACCAGACCTAGCGCTGTCTGCCTAGAGACCGAAGATGGCACCATGGTGCTTAACTAATGGAATAATGATCATCTTCGTAAATTCTACACGTAAGGCGTGTTTGCCGGGCGCATTCCCCGACAGCCACCTTTTCTACAAGCATTGATGATGTTGCATGTAACCCTTTGTACAAAGTCAGGTGTAGATCCCGTGTGACAATAATAAATCAAGGCATTGCATCCTATCATCCTTTTACATGCGCATTCTGCATTTTCAAGATTGTGATGATATCGCTTCCTAGATATAAGATTTGCTACAGTGTTCGATGAACCTATGATCTTTGTTACATTTCTCTCCCTATGCAACGGACCCTTGGGAAGACAGAGAAGAAGAGCGAAGGAACAAGAATGATGCCCCATCAAGCCCTCAAGATGGATACAAGTTGGAATATCTAAGTACAATTAACACACCCCAAGTTCAATCTCTTTCCGATTCCCCGAGGAAATTCATAGTATCTCCCTTGCTTTGGGTGGTGGAGTCCTCCACGTGGTGAGAACCCTTGTTGGGACGAGCCACCTCCCTATTATTTTTTCAACAACTATGGGGGTCCATGTCAATGCCGAAAAGGAGCTCTACCGGAGAACATCGCTGACCTGTTGTTGGGGGATCGTTCCCCTTTGGCACTCAGGACTAGGTTATCATCCAGAAAGTGGCTCCGTGTAGCAATGACAACACATCCCAAAACTGCATAATGAGGGAAGGTAAAAGATAGTACTTGCAGGAAGAATATAGAACTTTGTGCATTCATTTTCGATACAAGATGGATAGAGATTACATTATGACTAGTTAAAAATTGGCAAGCCCCTACATCTTTTGACATAAAAAAAGATAAGTGCCCCGTAATGCCTTTCTTGTCCCTCTCCTTCTAGGGATTTGGTAGAAGAGAAACAGAGGGCAAAGGAACGCCTGGGTGGGATTCGGCGCCTCCCCGACAAGCCCAGAGGGATGCGTCCCTTGGAGGAGCCGAAGGACCCTGCATCCAGGCGGGGTAGATGACACCGACGGGGAGGAAGAAGGCGTAAGGCGAGTGCAGATGGAGGAGCTGACGGAGCCCAACCGTTTATGATGGTGATTCCGGTAGTCTGGCTGCCCCATTGTCATCTTCATCATCACCGTCGCTCGGAAGGACATCTCCATAGACGCCCTGACCTTCTCCATCCAAGCCTTCTATGCAACAACGAAGGAGGGCGTCGGATCCCCTAAAGAGCCTCCCAGAGAGCATGGTCGCGCCCAGGTGGCCAAAGGCAGGCAATTACCCCCGCCATAAAGAGATGCACGTAGCCGAAAGGTTCCCACCCCGGCGCGTCGTACGCGGCACCATGGGTGGACAACTTCACCATGATTCGAAGAGAACTGCTACTACAACGACTCATGCTTGACCAGCGACCAACTGTCTCCATCACCTCGGAGAAGAAGCATGTATACTGCGATCCACTGTGACGTACCCCATCGAGACTAAGGCAGCGGGAGGCACGATAGCGAAGGCATCGACGTGGTTATCCCTGACGCGGCCGCTGTACCACCTGCTCCCCCATCTCGGGACTTTCCGATCGGCGGCCCAAGGTGTAAGCAGGGCATGAAAACCAGGGGAGTACCACACAGTGGCTATCGCGCTCATTAAGCCCCTCCCCCTGACCATTAGGAGGACGAATGCAGCTAGGGACAAAGGAAGTAGAAGCGAACTCTATGGGTTTGGACTCAAGAAGGAGGAGAAGGTAGATTAGCATCGCCTCTTGAGACCTCCCAATTTATAGGGATGTCGTGGGGGCTGGATCTCCCCCGCTCCAAGGGTCACCGTCCATCTCCACCAATCCCACTACCCACGATCACGGGCGAAATAGGTGACCGCCTCGTTGCTCCAATCCATGGCGCTGCGGTTTCTGCCACGACCCGAGCTTTAAGTCACGCGCACCCGCCGGTTGCCCCCATGCTATGCATATAGCGCACGTGGCGGAAACGAGCTGAGAAAATGGGTCAGTGCTGACCACTAAATTGGCATCTACTCCCTCTCATTGCGTGCCTGTGCAGGAAATTTGATCCTAGCCCAACGACACTTTCCAGGCGCGTGTGGGCAACACCCGGGGGCTCCTGTCGGTGCACTGGGAAAGGGGTACCCAATGCCCCTGACTGAGAGACATGCGACAATGGTAAAAACACTCCACGCATTAAGACAACCCGGCAATAATTAAGATGGACTACAACGAGCTTTACGCGGTAGCGCGACCTAGACCGATGCGTGCCAAGTACTCCACCAGTGCTTGCCGCGGACCTAGACGCACGCACCCTCTCGAAGCCTTGGCAAGTCACCCCCGACAACTATGAGCCAATCTATCACCACGCCACCTCATTGCAAGGCCAGTCACTGGTTGATGTGGTGTCGAGCCCCTAGGTGGCTAAAATGCTCTCACTAAACATGTGTCTACACGGTGGAAGAATGATTATCCCTCTTTGAGACCCGCCCTTAAACGTGTCAACGTGTGAAACAACGAACAACTAGAGCGGTGGTATATGCTTGCCAGGAATGCACCCCTACACGCCACCTAGGCTAGCAATGATGGTATTTTGTCTCTAATGCCAGAGTTAGGTATGATAAGATCTTCTACCTATCTAATCACCAGACATTGTATGTTTTTCCACTATGGTCGCCCCTTGCACTATAAAAGGTGGCCCAAGTGAACCTAGTTGATGATTGGGACCCTTGAGCATTTGTACGCGCGTAGTTGCTCCCTCGAAGGCCACCCTTGCCGGGTGGGAGAATTGCACGCTCTTAGTGTTCTCTTGATCAACCCACCAAGTAGGAGTAGGGTTTGACGCTTCACAATGGCCCGAACCTAGGTAAATTTCCAGTCGTCTCACTATCTCCGCTCTTCATGCTTGCGTCCACGCCCCGCACCGAACCACAAAGGGGTCGATGGCTGCATAGGTGATCATGTGCATCTAGCCCCAACACTGGGCGACAGAGAATTCCATTGTTGTGCAAGGGAAACTCAACCACATCGAATACCACGTTCTTGGTCCGGTAGTTCAACTCCATGCCAAACGTCACAGGCAACGTTTTTTTCCATTGGGTCGGCTCCTGCCTGGATTGACACCTTGGAATGTACCCGTAGCTTTGAGATCTCCGTCTGGGATTTGCAACCTTTCAACCACCATTGGGGAAATCAAGTTCAATCCTGCCCTACCGTCAACTAACATCTTGGTGACTTTGAGGTTGCAGATTGTCCGAGAGAACAACAATGACAAGCATCCGACCGTGGTGTTGTTGTTAGGATGATATTCTTCGTGAAAGATGATAGGCATGCAGGACCATCCAAGGGCTTTCATGGACTCTGCAGCTGGTTCCACGACATTGACTTCACGCGTCCACTACTTCAGTTGGCATTGAGAGGAATGCAAGGATGCACCCTCGTCAACACACATGCCTTCAGTTGCCTTTTGGAATTCTTGGTCACTAGAATCCTCCTCTTCATCCTCATCCTCACTCATGTCATCTGCTTCTTTCTTCTCATGACCTCTGGCTGGCTTTTCCTTCTGCTGCAGGGTCTTGTCGTGGCAGCCTCCGCTGCCACCACGACCCTTCTCGGCAGCACTGCCTTGGCCCTTCTCCTTGTCGTGTTTCTCATACTCAGCCCTCTGTTTATCAGCAACCAGCTCAACTTGGGGGCACTCTTGGAGATCATGGCCTTTGGTGCGGTGGATCTTGCAGTACGGCCCGTCTGACTTTCTAGTTTTCTCTACAGCAGTGGCCTCCCCACAATCAGTGCACGTGGCAACTCCCTTGCCGGAGTCTAGGCCTTGGCTTTCTTTTTGGTGCTAAGATCACTAGAGCTCTCAACGGACAACATCGCTTTCCCTTTGAGCTTCTTGTTGAGCTTACGGCTCTTTCCTTTCGAGCAAGGGGCGTCGTCGTCGTCATCTAAATCGACTGTGATGCCAGCCTCCCTTCCGGGCAATCACCTTCCTTCCTCGGCACGAGCACACTTGTCCGCCAATGTGTACAGCTCATTGACGGTCTTAGGGGATTTGACATTCATCTTGGCCCGCATCCTCCTATTGGGTATGTTCGAGTGGAACGTGGCAATCACAGCGGTGGGGTCTATCTTTGGAATCTTGCGGTGAACTTGACTGAATCTCTGGATATACTTTCATAGAGTCTCTCCCTCTTTCTGCAAAAGGACTTGTAGGTCGTTGGGCGGTCCGGGCTCCTGCTAGCCACCTGTGACGGCGCCGACAAACTCGTTGCGCAGGTCAGCCCATGACGAAATGGAGTTTTCCGGTAGGTGGATCAGACATTATGTTGTTGGGTTCTACAGTAGGTTCATCGCATGTGAATTAAATTTTCCTACACGCAAAACATCCATGAACATGCTACGGAGATGAATCACGGATCATGAAAACTAGACGTGCAGTGCCGTGTAGCGGAAGTAGAGTTAGGGAAGCACATTTGCGTGGTCCGTATCCTCCTTGTCCAATCTCCCTCGAACATCTGGTCCGATCTCCCTCAAACAGCCGGTCACCGGATCCCACGTACAGGTTCGCCAGAGCAGCGCAGGTGCACTGCTTCTAATGGTACCCGCGCTTGCAGGAGAAACACCGTGCGACTAACTACTAGGTCCAATCACACTGTCGGTGGCAGCGAGTGGAGGTGGCGCTGAAGCGATCAACCAGATGGGTGTGACGCACCTCCACTATATATATAGGCATCCGGAGTGGGCTCAACTCTTGAGTCTCGCACGGTTCCTAAAGCTCACGTGTTCCTTCCCTTAAGCACACGACCCTTAGGTTCTCATTCACTTGGTCGCGAGTTAGATCACATCTGGCTCGACCAGTCAGTAGCAGCCTCTAGCAAAGCGTGCCAACTCCAAGTGTCCGATGAATCTGGTTAGGCGAAGCTATACATCGCACTTCTATTACCTTTGCCACACGATATATGTTGTCATGCTTAAGGCGTCATGGTCATCCTTGTTTCAACACGACCTCTTTCTTGTTCCTGTTAATACAACCAACACTTCGGATTATCTCATTGTCCTCATCGCATGGCCATGCTTATCCAGGTCAGATCACCCGAGGGGGCCTAGAGTATATCTCACCTCATCGGAGGGGCAAATCTCATCTTGCTCGACCATGTCTCGCAGCATGGTTCTTGAAAAGCTAGAATCCTACCTTTGTAACTACCCAGTTATGGAGTAGCATTTGGTCGGCCCAAAGCAAGCATGTCACCATCCCGAGTGCATGCGTCAACTCAGGTCTTAGGACATAGAACGTATGTTGTACTAGAGACGCGCAGATGACCTATCACCGCGTCTCGTAGTTGGGTTTGTACAACTCAGACCTTATCTCGACTCAGATCCCACAATGTCGAATCCGTCCAGACCTTTCTGAGTCCATATTATCTGGCTGGAATCCGATGCTACATGGTTAGTGAGACCGAACCATCCACCGTGTCATATTCTAGTCTTATTAGCTGCACGTCCACACAACCCATTTTGACTAGGGACCATTTAGGACTGTCATCATACAATGGATAGTTTTACAACCAAGTCACGTACTTGTTAATACACATCAATGATAATATCCAAGGACTATATTTATTCATAAACACATAGGAAATATCATCATACATGATTGCCTCTAGGGCATATCTCCAACAGTCTCCCACTTCCACTAGAGTCAATCAAATAGACATCAAATAATAATAGCTCTAACGTGCCCCTCATACTTGGGTTGTGGAAGTGGCTTAGTCAAAGGATAAGCAACATTTGCATCCGTATGAATCTTGTATAAATTAATATCACCGTTCTCTACGAGCTTTCATATCAAGTGATACTTTTGGTCTAGGTGCCTGGTCTTGTGGTGTTGTCTCGGCTCCTTGGCCTGTGCGATGGCACCTGAATTATCGCAATAAAGGTCCAACGGTTTTTGAAAAACTAGGGAACACACCAAGATCCTCTAGGAACTTCCGAATCCAAACACCTTCTTTCGCGGCTTCACAAGCCATAATGTATTCGGCCTTTGTTGTACAGCCGGCCACCGTATCTTGCTTGGAACTGGTCCAGCTCATTGCTCCTCCATTCATGACATACATGAATCACTACTGGAATTCAGTTATGTGCCGTCTGCCAGCTCTTTGCCATCGGCTAGCAGATGGCAAAGAGGGTCTTTGCCGTCAGCTGCCAGATGGCGGACGACAAAGAGATCGCTGATGGCAAAATGATTCTTTGCCATTAGCAAGCTCTTTGTCGTTAGTGAGCAGACGGCAAAGAGGCGCACAGCAGACGGCAAAGCCATAGCTAGGCCGCACTTGACCGCATGGTGCCTAGGTTAGACTTGGCATCTTCTTTGCCATCTACTAGTGGACAGTAAAGAGTCCTAAAGCAGACGGCAAATAGGCCAGCCTCTTTGCCGCCCGCTAGCAGATGGGAATGCTCTAATGGGTTATTAACGGCCGTCCCCGCCCCTAGCCCGGCCCCTATCTCTCACTCTCACCCACTCCCACTCCCCTCCCACCACTCACCTCGACACCCACCGTCGGCCGCCTCCGTCGTCTCCCCACTGCCTCGGTCACCTCCTCTCCTCACCACCGCTCCCATCTGCCCCCGACACAACGTCGCCAACTCCGCCCTGTATAGCCGCCTCCATTCCTCATCGCCGGCCGCCCCCGCCCCTGGACGCCACACCCCCAAGGCCCCCCGACGCCCTGACCGCCCCCATCTCCGGTGAGCCCCCAATCCCCGATCACCGCCATTTTTTAGTTTCTTGTTTTTTCTTTTGTTAAATTAGTTAGTTAGTTTATTAGGTTGAAAAACGTAGATAGAAAAGATAGTTAATCTGTTAAACCCTAAACCTATTAGAAAAACTTACATAGAAAACTTAGATAGTTAATTTGTTAAATCTGTTAAAAAGAAGAAAAGAAGAAGGAAAAGAAGAAGAAGAAGAAGAAGAAGAAGAGGAAGAGCAGGAAAAGAAGAAGAAGAAGAAGAAGAAGAAGAAGAAGAAGGGAAGAAGAAGAAGAATAAGAAGGAGAAGAAAAAGGAGAGGAGGAAAAGAAAAAACTAGTAGAACTTAGATACACAATATTTGTGTTGATCGAGTTTCATTTCAAAGTGCAGTTGTTTCATCGCTGTGAGGGTCTGGTGTTTGACGACCTCCCTGTATGTTTGACGAGCACCCCTGCTGCGTTCGCTGGTGAGCACAAATGACATCTCCTCCCTCGGCCCCCTTAATTTGCTTGGTTCCGGTCTTCGTGCCGATGAAACTTGCTAGCTATAGGTGTCTTCAATCATCAGTATGTGTGACCAGTATGTGTCTCCTGTTCGAAAGGGAGGCATCTATAAATATGCATGTCTTTGCATATTTATAACCACCATCCTTTCGAATTGTCCAATGTTATCCATGGATAGCCTGAGTATGTGAAGATTCGGTTTGTTTTCCCATAAACTCTGCTTCAGATCCGATGCGGAATTTCGTCGATGCCTCCTTGTTATTATCCGGGTACACATCCTCTCTGCTTATTGCTGAGACGTGTATCAGGAGAACAGCGGGGTGGTGTTGCCAAAATTCTGCGTCGCATCCGGAGCAGAGCATGGGAAAACGAACCCAATCTACACATACTCGGGTGGGCTTAGGACCTATCCCTACCTATTAGCATTTATATTGCATGGATGTAATAAAATTGGAAAACTTGATTAATGGATGAATATAAATGATGAATTATATACATATAATTCTTGTGTATTTACTAGGTAGGCAAGATGAGTGATCGTGCTCAGATGTACACCGGTCACCCTAGTCAGAAAGAAATGACCGTTGAATGGTTAACAAAAACCAAGGGGTTTCTGAGCGCCACATTTGCAAAGAGCAAGGAAATAACCTGGTGCCCCTGTGTTCGGTGCAACAACCATAGAAAGTGGACATGGGTTGAAATGGGTAAACACTTGCAGAAGTGGGGTTTTATGCCTGATTATATGGTGTGGAGATTTCATGGTGAGTATGCCCAACGTGCCAGAGGTAAGGTTGTTCGTCATTGTCGGATTTTGGCCTCCGCAAAACCCTTAAGATTCGAACTCAGGGGCATGTGCAAAGATCAACTACATCCTCTCCCGACCTAGCTCGCTACTCTATAAACATAGAAAAGAACTCGCACGATGACGAGGAAGAAGATGAACATGAAAGTTTACCTAGGTTCGGGCCACTCCGAAGCGTAATACCCTACTCCTGCGTTGGTGGATTGCCTCTCGTGGAGGTTTGGGTGGATGAACTGGTACAATGTGCTTGTGTCTCGTGAAGGCGCTCTAGATGTGTTCTTGGCTAACTATGTCATGGTGGTGTGTGGAGTGACTAAGTGTTGGATCGGGTCGGTCCTCGGTCCGGGGTCCTTCTCTATGTTGCAACCTATGCTTTATATATAGAGGTGTCCCGGGTCCTCTTCCCTTATCACAATTACGAGAAGGTATCCCATAACGGAAAATTTTAAAGGGGGCAGGGTTTTGTGCTTGCCCTACCCAAAGGGGGTCTTCATCTTCAAAGTGACTGTCGACAGTGCAGGGACAGGCTCAGAGATGACATTCGCCCTGTAGGGCGGGTGGTTGTGGTCTTCTTGCACTGGAATGGAAACCTTTGGGGGGTGCTTTGGGAATCTGTGTTCGTCCTTGCTCCCTTTGCATCAAAGGGGAAACTGTGCCGCCTGGCGCACTGGTGCTCGTCTGTCCTTCCTTGCATCATCTTTGACTCCTGAGGCCGTGCCTTGCAGAAGGAAAACCCGCCGCTCTGGAGGGGTCCTGAGGAGACCCATCCCTCGCGGGTCTTGTTGTTGATCTTCCTCGCGAGGCTACGGCCCTCGTGAGGGCCTTGTCTTGAGTAGGGTCGCGCCTGGTCCTATTTGGTTGATGAAGTGGGCCATGTCCTGGGCCGCAGGCAGGCATGTCTAGGCACCCCCGTTCCCAGAACACCGAAAGTAGCCCCCGGGCCCAAGGCATGCTCGAGCTGGCTTACGGGCAAAGCTTGGAGGACGGCCCAAAGCGCGACGGGCCGCAAATGCCTGCATGCCAGGCTTGGCACGCACCAAATGCCTCGGTGGCGACGCCCTCGCTCACCAAGTGCATCCAGTACTGTACCCAGTCAAATCGATGAGACGCTTGGGTGTTGTGCCAGTAATCATTGCGTCCCATTAAATGTTGCCGCTGTCCTGGGCCATGCGTATGTGACCCTTCGACTGGTCGTGTGCCCCTGGAATGCGAGAGGGCGCCGGGCGAGAAACCCTCATCCATTTTCGTCCTCTCTGCCTCCACACGTCTCAAACTGCCCTCTCCCGGCAATGGTGCCGATGAGAAAGTTTTCCACTGCCAAGAAGGGGAAAGCTCCTAGGGATGGCCCGGCTGCCCCGCCGCCTCGGAGGGGCCATGGTCTCCCCCGGAAATACGCTGTGGCGTCGGGGGTTGCATCCAGCGAGCGCAGCTGAGCTCCTGTGCATCGCGACGGCCACGGGGGAACGCCGTCCAGCATGGGCATCCACGGCGGTGAGTGCGGTGGCGGACGAGGTGGGAGGTCGGCGATGGCCACCCGGCCGCCGCGCCCGCGCCTCCATTCGGCCGACTCAGCCTTGGAGTTCGTAACGTGGGCGGACATGCTGGAAGTCACCTGGTTCCAGCTCCCGAGCTGCTTCGCGGAGGCCGTGCCCACTGGAACGCCTGCCAGCCTATGGCTGCAGGCCAACGGCTGCTGCGGGGGGCGTCTTGGGTGGAGGTCGAGGTCAACCCCGAAGGCTACCTGTACCTGAATTGCGGGATTCGAGGAGCCAGGCAATCCGGCCATGTGGTGCGAATAGACAGAAAGCACACAAAAAGATATGTTATATTATGACATAGCATAAGAAACATCTTCCGAGGAAAATAGTACCTCTATCGACACCTTTCCTCGGGGATCTACGAAGTGCGTAGATAGAAGTTTGCATACGTGCAGTATGCGGCTAAGTGTCCTTTGGGAAGAAAAGACCCAAACAACGGTAATAACGACCAAAGCCGTATATTGTGTTTCCGTCAAAGCTGACCAATTGTCGATGTAAGATAGCTAGCTTTCGGCTTCACCCGTCTGAGGTACATGTCCGGATGACCCGGTCGTAACAATCGTAGAGGTGATCCCTTTACTGTCTAGCCGAACAATCGGGAACGTAGACAGTAATCACAGGAGCAAGGCAACCTAGCTTGGCAAAGTCTTAGTTCGAATTGATGCATATGATGCCTAGAACATGACAAAAGAAAAATGGGTGTCCGGTAAGTATGAGCAAAAATAAAAAGTTTGGATATTAGAAGAAGCCCCCACGTGCTGTGTTCGGATGAAACACTTTATGGTGTATGCCGATCCTCTTAATACAAGATTGGTTCGGACGAACATAGCGTAAGAAAAGACAATGGCCCTATCGAACAGCAAAGTGGGAAGGGAAAAGGAAAAAAGGAGAAAATAACAAAAGGAACAAGGAAAAAATGTGGGGGTGTTTAGACGACAACGGTTTATCCGTAGAAGCGCAAAACACAAGCTACGTTCCATGGGTTTGGTTCAAGGAGGTTATCGGATGGGTTTCGCAAATGATAGGCCCCTCCCACGAGCACTTCATCGATGATGAAAGGACCCTCCCAATTGGGGTTGAGTTTGTGCTTCTATTTCTCCGGGAGTTGTAGGACGAGTTCTCCTACGTTGTATGCTCTTGCCCTGACCTCCCTACTTTGGTACCGCCGAGCTTGCTGTTGATAAAGAGTGGAACGAGCCAGAGGTATGTCTTTCTCCCCCTCCAAGGCGTCTAAGTCTTCCTGCCGATCCAACTCGGCCTCCTTTTCCTCGTACATGCGAACTCTTAGTGCGTCGTGAATAATATTGAAGGGGAGAACTGCCTCTGCCCCATAGACCATAAAAATGGTGTGTAACCGTTGATCTATTCAGGGTGGTACACAAACCCCATAGAACGGAGTCGAGTTCCTCCACCCAATGACAGTTAGACTCGTGAATAGGTCGTACCAAACATCGCTTGATGCCTCTCATAATGAGACCAATTGCTTGCTCGACCTGTCCATTGGTCTGCGAATGATAGACCGATGCATAATCAAGCTTTGTGCCCATTTTTGCGCACCAGTCCTTGACCCCTTGGGCCATGAAGTTGGATCCATTATCCATTATTATACTATGCGAGACACTATAATGGTGTACTATGCTAGATATAAAGTCGATCACTTGTCCACTTAGCCGACTTAACGGGGTTTGCTTGTATCCATTTGGTGAACTTGTCAACCATGACCTGTAGGTACTTATTTTTCTTAGTTCCCCCTTTAAGGGGTCTGACCATGTCTAACCACCAAAACGCAAAAGGCCAGGTGATCGGAATAGTTTGTAGAGCTGTTGGGGGCATGTGACTTTGATTTGCAAAGAGTTGACACCCAACACAATGTTGACCAAGTGATCGAGTGTCCGTCCGAGCAATAGGCCAAAAGAAGTCGGCTCTGAAGGCCTTGCTGACAAGGGATCTTGCTAAGGCATGATGTCCGCCCATGCCTGCATGGATTTCAGTGAGGAGATCTTGTCCTTCTTCCTCAGATATACATCTCTACAATACTCTGGTGGTGCTTTTCTTGTATAACTCACCCTCGTGTACTTTGTAGGCCTTAGATCATCGAACTATACATCGTGCCTCAGTTTGATCATTAGGGAGTGCCTTGTGAAGAAGGTAAGCAAAGAAGGGCTCCGTCCATGGCGCAATTACTGCCATTACCTCATGAGCCGAGGCGTCTCATTCATAGTGGAGCCACCGATAATGCCATCATCTGGCTCATCTATAGGGGGAACAACTTCGTCTGCCGTATTTGCACCGGCTTCATTGTTGTCATCCTCCACACTATGGGGGGCTTGAAGAGCTGCTCCAGGAAGGTGTTTCTCAAGACAGGATCGCGCTTGGCTCCCATACGAGCCAGTATGTTAGCGTCTTGGTTGTTGTCTCGAGCAACATGGTGGAATTCCAACCCCTTGAACCGAGCAGATATCTTGAGGATGATGTTTCTATATGCCGCCATCTTCGGATTTTTGGCGTCGAACTCGCCGTTAATTTAGGATATGGCCAAGTTTGACTCTCCCCGTACCTCCAGCCGTCGTATGCCCATTGACACCTCCATCCGAAGACCATGAAGAAGAGCTTCATATTCGGCGGCATTGTTGGAGTCGGCATACATGATTTGCAACACGTATCTCACGTTGTCGCCTATGGGGGATGTGAGAATAACTCCAACCCCCAGACCGGCCAAGGTCTTGGATCCATCAAAGTACATTGCCCAATGGGAGTATGCACTATACTCCTTGGGGAGCTCAGCCTCTGTCCATTCATCCAGGAAGTTCATCAATACCTAAGATTTAATGGTGTGACGTGGCTTGTAGGTTATTTCAAAGGGAAGGAGCTCAATGGCTCATTTGGCTATGCGGCCAGTGGCGTCGCTGTTCTTGATTATATCATTCAGGGGGACTTTCGATGCCACTGTTACCGCACACTCCTGGAAGTAGTGTCTGAGTTTCCTCGATGCCATGAATATTGTATAGGCTATTTTTAATAATGTGGGTATCTGGACTTGCACCGCGTTTGCACCTCCGACACATAATATATCGGTTTCTGAATCCAAAATTTATGTGCCTCCTCATCTCGTTCCAAGCACCGCACTGACGACTTTATTGGTGGCTGATATGTATAACAACATGGGCTCACTGGTGCCTGGTGCCGTGAGTATGGGATTGGAGGCCAGTAGTGTTTTCATTTCTTCTATCGCAGCCACTGCCTCATCGGCCCATTCGAAATTGTTGGTCCATTTCAGCAGCTTATAGAGCGGCAAAGCCATTTCTCCGAGGCGGGAGATGAAGCGGCTTAACGCCCCCCACACCCAGCTAGCCTCTGGACATGCTTCAGCTCTGTGGGGGATAGCAAGCTCTGATAGAGCACGTATTTTAGCTGGATTTGCCTCTATTCCTCTATCAGAGACAATGAATCCAGGCAGCTTACCAGAGGTAACTCCTAATACATATTTTCCGTATTGAGCCATTTATCATATTCGCGTAGACTAGCGAAAGCTTGGTGTAAGTCGTTGATCAACTGTCCCGACGTGTTTGGTCTTGATTACCATATCATCCACATATGCCTCGATAGTCTTACAAACCTGTGTCGCGAGGCAGGTTTGGATCATGCGTTGGTATGTGGCCCTGGCGTTGTTTAGCCCGAAGGGCATCGTGTTGAAGCAAAATGGCCCGTAGGGGGTGATGAATGCAGTAGCCGCTTGATCGGATTCCTTCATTTTAATTTCATAGTATCCGGAGTAAACGTCGAGGAAACACAACAAATCATATTCTCCTATGGCATCGATGATCTGGTCTATGCATGGTAAGGGGATAGTGTCCTTGGGGCATGCTTTGTTGAGGTCTTTGAAATCGACACAAAGCCGCCCGGACATGTCTTTCTTAGGTACCATCACCAGGTTTGCTAGCCACTCGGGGTGTTTAATATCCCGACTAAATCCGGCATCAAGAAGCTTAGCTAATTCTTCACCCATGGCTTGTTGTTTGGGCTCGGAGAAGCGGCGAATAGTCTGTTTCACGGGCTTAAAGCCCAAGATAATGTTTAAGCTATGTTCGGCAAGCCGACATGGGATTCCAGGCATATCGGAAGGATGCTAGGTGAAAATGTCCCAATTCTTGCGGAGGAAATTCCATAATGCTTCGTCCATGAGGGGATCGAGTTGGAATCTGATGGATGCTATCTTATTGGGGTCCGTTGGATGCACCTGAAATTTAACGATTTCCTTTGCAGGTTTAAACGACATGGACTTGGGCCTTTTGCTAAGGATCACATCTTCCCTATTAACTATCGACCATAAGGCGGTCAACTCTTCGGCGGCGAAAGTTTCCGCTAATGCCTCGAGGGTGAGCGCTGCCATTTCGTTTTCGGCCCGAAGGGCTATGTTCGGATCACTAGCGATCATGATCACTCCATTTGGCCCTGGCATTTTGAGTTTCATGTACCTGTAATAGGGTATAGCCTAGAACATTGTAAAGGCATCGCATCCCAATAGGGCGTGATAGCCACTTGGGAAGGGGACGATGTGGAAGATAAGTTTTATAGATTGGTAGTTTTCGGGCGTGCCGAGCACTACGTCCAGGATGATACATCCGGAACAACGTGCCTCTTTCCCTGGGATAATTCCCCAGAAGCTTGTGTTGCTATGTTCGATGAGGTATTGATCGAACTGCATTTTTTCCAGTGGCCTCGTATATGAGGTTAAGACCACTGCCATCGTCCATTAGCACTTTATGTAGCCTATATCCATCAATGATGGGATTCAAGACTAGAGCTGTCGGTGAATGACCGGGAAGAATGGGTGGCTCGTCGGTGTCGCCACAAGTAATCGGTACATGTGCCCATGGGCTAGTGGCTGGCACATGGTAGACTTGCTTGTGCTCCCTAAGAGATCTTTTATGCCTGTTCTTTGAGGGGAAGATCTCATAGACTGTCAGGACTTCAGCTCTAAATCCGGGTGGCGAAGGAGAGCGGCTATTCGACGAAGGTGTGTTGAGGATGGTCTCGCCACTTTTTGCGACTTGCCTGAAGAACCAGCAAGATCGAAGGCTGTGCGTTGGGTTCATGTTTAACAACACGGAATGTATGGGACAAGGTGTGGGGACCCCGACTCATAAGTCCAGATCACCGAATGCATGTGTACAGTGATCCTAGAGATCAATGCTCACTCAACACACAGATGCAGAATAACAAGAGTCTTACATCCACATTTAGCGTCTTACACAAATAAAGACCATGAAGGTCAAGTCTTACATAGATAGGGCCACGAGGGCCAAATACTGAAATAAAACAAGCAGCGGAAATCTTGGTCGAAAGCGTGAACCCATGCCATCTACCTTAACCTACAAGCATTCTTACTGGGAAGCGTCCTAGTTCGCATGTTCGTCACCAATGAACTTTTTAACATACTCCTGTTCTTCCATGCCTGGCCAATTAAATAACCAGTGGCAAGCTAATGAGTACTTTTAATGTACTCGCAAGAAACCCAAGTTGTGGAACAAGGTAACAATTATGCATGATATAGCACTAAGTAGGTAATTTGCGGAAAGCTAATTTTTATGCAATGACAAGATCAAGTAAGCAGTAAGCATGCGTCAACAATAGGCAGATATCCATATGAACAGGTAACAGATATCATCATAAGTAGGGGTTGAGCACCTCATGTTCATTCATCATGCTACGTCATCTGACTTAGTTCATGTGACCTTTTTGTCACCATCACATCAGTACTCTCACCAAGTTTTATGAAAAACATCAGGACGTGGCATAAGCAGCACTACCCAACTGTCCTTAACCATGGACACGGCTATTCGAACAGTTTTACACTCTGCAGAGGTTGCATACTTTACCCACAAGACTCGGGGAACTTCTGTGTCATCCACGACTCGCGGTATTTAACATACCTGAGGTAAGCACCCGAACAATGCCTCTCCCCTAGCGATACTAGACAAAGAGTCCACTTGATTGGGACCCAGCCCTCACGATGTACATCACACGAGCCTCGCTCTAATCGTACCATCCATGAGGGGACCAATGGTCTGCCTCGTGCCATGAAGACAGCGAATGATTGTACATATCGGTACGACCCCGTATCGAGAGTGACCACGCCACTCCCGCCACTAGTAATGCAGGCTCCTTGCCAGTACCCACCAAGGTAATCAACAAAGCCCCGTCCCATAAGGGGTATCGTGGTTGCGCATGTAAGGTTGGGACTGTCGACAAATCTTAAACCGTCCGTTTTTGAAAACACATCCTCATCTTGTTCCGGCACACCATTTCACATCCCTAGCTAGTTGTCATAGGACAGCATGTGTGTGCATCATATTTCATTTTTGCATCAACATGAAGTGGGGTTTAAAAGAAACCCCAAACCCTCATTTGAATCAAACCAATTCAAAGTATGTGAAAAAACAACTAATTCAAAATGGTCATCTAAATTGTCCCCTATGTCTGATAAATATGGACATGAATATATCAGGGGCCATCTTAAATATTGAACAATTATCGAAATTTAAAATAAATAACAAAGCTGCTCAAAATGCCAAATAAAGCATTATCATTATTTTAGATTTCAAAATATCCTGAAACTTTTTACAGAAGATGGAAATGTTCAAACTTAATTATATAAAATATTTGGAATATGTTATAATAACATTTGTACCTGAAAAACAAATAAAACAAATGTCAGAATTAGAAAACATAGAGAAAAAGAAAAAAAGGGAAGAAGCCCAGGGGGAGCGAGCCCAATTGGCCCGTGCCAGTCATCCCTGTCCTCTCACCAGGAGGAGAGGGGCACGCGCCCGGCCAGCTCCTCCTTGCCTGGCTGGTGCCTGGAGGGCTCCGAGAGTGCCAGCGCGAGGCCTCTCACCGTGGCCCTCTTCTCCTCCCCTCTCTCCCTTGTGCGCTCTCACTTCCACCTCTGCTTGCCAGGGCCGACGGCGCCGAAGCCTCGCAGCTGTAGTTCTAGCCACCCCCGTGCCCTCTTGAGACCGCCAAAAGCTCTGCCGTGACCCCCTCGTCCTCCCCGTGGACCTAGTACCCACCGGGAGCCCCACTACGCCGAGGCTGATGTCGTCTTCAAGCTCCGTCTCTCGTGCTCCTCTCCGGCGATTCGCGGCCGTCTGCGCGTCCCCAACCCCGCCGTCTTCCCCAACCACCTCGCAGTGAGCCCCTGCGTCGACCCCCTACACTTGCGGCCTGCCCCTCGCTGTAGACGCCGTCCCCTTGCTGCCCGAAACCCACTGCCGCTTGACTCATCGCCGGTCGTAGCTCTGGTGGCCCCCGAGCCCCCTCTGCCACCCCTTTGGACGCACGCGTGCGCAGGCTACCCTCCGGTGCCCTTCTCGCACTAAATGGCCGCCGGAAGAGCAAGTCCGGTGAGTCGCCGCCGGTTGGCCTCCGGCGTGGTGACGTGGCAGGGACATCAGGGGCTAATCACCCTGCTAACTAACCACCCAGCCATTAACACTGGGCCCCAGCTGCGGGTCAAACCCCGGTCAGCGCGGGGATTTGCCCCGTGTCACTTACGTGCAGGTCCCGCACGTCAGGTTTGACCTGGCCTGGTCAGCCGACCTACTAACGTCACAGTGACGTCAGGCTGACGCTCTAATTCAATTTCTAGTTTTAAATTAATTCCACGAAGTGTTTAAATCTTCGGAAATTTATATAAATTAATTTTTGAATCAGATGAAAATAATTTATATATGAAAATTTATCAGAAAAATACAATGAATCTAATGGTGCTATTATCATGCATGTTAGAGCAACCTATGTAGATGAACATTGTCATTTACTAATAGGTTTAACTTATGAAATATGAAATGAAGAATGACTTTGAACCTATATTCAAACTCACTTCAAATTAACTTAGACAATAGTTGCATTAGCTCATCCATACATGCTGCCATGTCATGATCATGCATCATATTGTTGCACTTGCGTGTACTGAGTGCTATTTATCTGCTTTGCGGTAGGCCCTACTTCTGAGGATACCTCCGAGTATTCCAACGAAGGAGAAAACCTTTTGATCATTCTGATAACATCCCAACAAAGCAAGCAACCCTTTTGATCATTTTGATAACATCCCACTCTCTCGCTCCTGCTCTTGTTTATTGCATTAGGACAAACATTCACTTGTCTTTCATACACTATAGATGAACCTATTCTTTGCATGACCTATCATTGTCACAGTAAATAGCTAAACCTTGCAACCTAGCATACCTGGTAGATGCTTGTGCCGTGATGTGCTTTGCTTACTTTGCCTGTTATGCTTGCTATGCTTAGAGATATGTCAGGTCTGATTCATCTGGGTGATGAACTGGAGTGAAATAATGATGTTCTGATGTGACGAGCTTATGATGAACCAAGTTGGTAAAGGCAGCGATGAGAGGCTATGTAGGAGTACATAGCGGATTGTCTCATTGGGACCGTTGTTAGGAACCGAGTTCCGTGTTTGTGATCCAAGACTAGTTACTACCACACGTTGGGATACTTAATTGACCCTCTCGACTTATCGATCGCTTCGTCCTTAGTCCAGGAGTTGCAAATAGTTTCTGGTGTTTATAGCTTGCTGGAGGTCGTGCGTAGCGCTGACCCTAGGGGTGGGTCACGACACGGTAGGCAGTGGCACGGTGTACCAAGGGTCACCCGGATGGTGGGTTTGGGAACCCTATGCACATCGTTTGGGGCCGTAGCGGAAACTTCGGGAGGACTTCCGTGCGGGTTCGGTCTTAAATAGGCGATAGCCTGGACTAGAGGTCTTATTTGATTGACGATCATGGTCGACTCCCTCGCTGGGCTTCCGCTTGAAGGTTGCCGAGGTGCATGGTTTTATGAGCACACAGCGATAAGTGCGAGAGCGTGTGTGAAGAAGTACACCCCTGCAGGGTATAAACCTATTCGAATAGCCACGTCGAAGCTGGCATTGCTGCATAAACTCCACCACTCCCGTTGTTGATACATGAGCATGAATATTCTAGGTCTTCTTTAAAGATTTGTTGAGTACGTTTGTACTCACGTTTGCTTAATAAATGTTGCAGATGAGACTCGGGACCCAACAGGTGGGTTCTATCTAGATGTTGACGATGCCGAATAGCTGGTGTCCCAACTACGAGCTTATGCCCTATGGCGGGCTATAGATAGTCAAGCCACGTGCCTTTTTACCCTTTCATCTGTCTATACTCAGACAGCTTTATGCTTCCGGTTGGTTTGTATGAACTTGTGTGTATGACTTGAGTGTCGGGTCATGTGACCCCTATCTGTAAGAACATATTATGAAAGGCTCTTCTAAGCCTCTTAAATAAAAGTTGTGTTGTTGTATGGTTATGTTGTGATGCCATAGTTGTATCTATGCATGTCGTGCGTACGTGTGACGTGCAACGGTATGTATGGGATCCGACACCTAGTCGCGTGCCTTTAGTAGTACTCTTTACGGGAAACTACCTCTTTGTGCTTCCACCGAGACCTAGTAGCTTGCTACTGCTCCGGACACATTGATTGACCGGCATGTATCCTTCATTGCTGCTATGTCTGTCCCTTTAGGGAAATGTATCGCAGTGTAACAGAGTCCCTGTAGCCTGCTACGACTCGTCTACGTGCTGTGATGGCATTCATGTCTCACGACGTAATGGAGTCCTTGTAGCTAGCTATGACTCGTCTACACACGCTTCAGGCCGACACCTGCATTGCTGGGTTACGTATGCCTATTTCCGTACGGATGTGCCACTTGGGTTCTATGACTAGTCATGTTGGCCGTGGTTCTTTGTCATTTGATTGCCAGCGACATGTTCACATACGTGAGCCAAAAGAGGCAAACGGTCCCGGCCCAGGTAAGGTGGCAGCCGTGGAGATTACTGTGCATGAGGCCGCAAATTTATGTGATGTGTTACATGATGGATTCTTATGACTTAGGATAGGGGTCCCGACTGCGTTGGTATCAGAGCCTGACTGACTGTAGGACTACCAAGCCGAACCAGTCGAAGTTGAGTCTAGAAACACTATAGAAAAGTAGGGGAATTGATTGTGCAAGGGAACGACAGGCTCTTTTTACTCCTCTTCCCAAGTTATTCTATTCTGAATAATTCTCATCTTTTCTACGGGGATAAGAACTAGGCTTCTCATCTATTGCTTAGGATGACGAGTTACTAACCATGGACTATTACCTAGCTTGTTTGCAAGTGAATGTCGGTACTCAAGTATTGTTGGTGTGAAAAACAGATGCAGAAGAGATTTGAGTCTAGAAAGTCAAGTGGTTATGCTTTTCCAATATTTTGCAGTTGTCGCAAAATCCTTTTTGAGCAATTACAGGCGTTATGCTGTCCAATTTCTGCTAGAGTCTCTAATGTCTTTGCATCATTCTCTGTTTCAGATGCCCCCTCGTCCTTCTCGTTAGGTGGTCCGTCTGACCAGGTGCATCGATGTACCGGGTCACACGACCATGTTGGTTAGAGTTATGATGGAGGCTGGTTACCGTTGGTACCCAGAGTACACAGTGGAGGAATAGTATCGAGATTTCTACCAGAGCCAGTATTTGTGTACTGTTAAGATATATACTTCATATCCTAGAGCTGTAGAGCCGCTTCATTGGACTTATGGATTAGGTGTCACCATAGACATGGTAGTTCAGGAGGCCGCCTAAACCATGCTTACTATCATGAGGTTTCACCATGGTCTGCTTTAGAAGACAGAGTTCTGTTATGTTCCTGCTTCTATGGGAGGAGAGGATAGCTATGTTAGCGCGGCCTACTATGATCATTCTCATGATTACCCTAGGCTGCAGGTGACCGCTCAGATGTTGGAGAATAGGGATCGTGATGCACGTGCCCTTCGCATGGAGCTTTATGCTACCCGTGCACGTCTTTGGACAGCCCTGACGTAGCTAGCACCTGTCATGTAGACATGCTATGGAGATTTGGAGATGCTGAACCCATCGCAGACTCATTTGCCAGCACGCGTAGACTGGCCCGATGTTGGAGCCATCACCCCTCTTCAAGGACTGCTATTGCCTCCAACAAGGGGACCAAGGCCACATCTGTGTCCTTACGGTTTCCAGGGATCACAGGCTAGAGTGTTTCCAGATCCTCAGGTTCAGCTCCTGGGTCATGGGGGTAACCTATATGAGGCATTCCATGGCGATGCTTGAGTATGTGGATGTTAGTACTAGTATGGTAGTAGTCGTATCGCCACAGTCCTGTGTGTCTTGTGGGATATGACTGAGGTTGAGAGTTGCGTTTCGGAGGTGTAGATAGATAATGTATAGGAAGCTTGTAATGCCTGTGATGAGTTGTGTCATCTCTCTGTAGTTTGTATTTCAGCTTGGGCTTGTACTGAACTATGTGATGGTGTGTATGAATCATGGTGTTTATAGGGCAGTTGTTATTACCATGTTGTTTGGGTGTTTACCCTGCATGCCATGTTGTCCAGTAAATTCCTTATCCCATGTCTTAGAGATGATGTTCCCTATGTCAAACTGTGGGTTTGTTTCCTAGGATGGTGGCCACTAGGAATAACCCTGTTCCTACCCCTAAGCAGGGCGAAGGAAGCCAGCCAAGACAAGAGAACCTGCCACCCGCGCCCTCTTTGGCAAAAGTAATGCTTGAAGCCAAATGGAACAAAAGGGAGACCAACAGGCTGTTGGAACGAATTGAGCAGAACACAGCGCGTGCTCCCCGCAATGATCACAATGATGGCGTGTCTCTCGGTGATTTCGTCAAGCTGTGCCCACCTAAGTATCCTCATTCGGTCGACCCGCTCGACGCGAATGACTGGCTGACCAGCATGTCTCGCAAGATCCGAGCTGCCAATGTATCCGAGGCCAACAAGGTGACCTTTGCTACTTACTTTCTGGAAGGACCTGCCAATCTGTGGTGGGAAAACTATGAAGCCATGCGTCCCACAGGCCCAGCACCAACTTGGGTGGAATTCAACGTGGCATTCCGTATCCATCACATCTCGGAAGGGCTGATGGATCGCAAGAGAGAGGAGTTCTATGCTTTCACCCAGGGCAGAATGGTAGTGGATGTCTATAGCCGTGAGTTCGGCAATCTTGCTCGCTATGCTCCGGAGGAAGTTTCAACTGATGCCAAAAAGCAGGCTAGGTTCCACAAGGGTCTTAGTCCTGAGTTCCATAGAGATTTGCGCTTGCATGAGTGCACAACCTTCCAGGCTCTCTTCAACAAGGCCATCAATGCCGAGACTGGACAATCTAACTATGAGGCCACTAGGAAGCACAACCGTGACTTCATCCCTGCATCTGGCTCGGGCTCCAACAAACGCCAAGTGTGGGTGCCCAACGCAGCTCTACCACCAAGGTACACCATGAGGCCATCCTTCCAGGTGCCTCGCCCAACTCAACCGAACCCTTCAGCCAGGCCATTTGGAGGTCCTCCTGCCACTGATGCTCCCCATGCCACTGTGGTCTGCTTCAAATGTGGGGAACCAGGACACTACTCCCGTGAGTGTCCTCAGAACAATGCTAAGCCAGCTGGACATGGGAAGCTAGGAAAAGCCTTCTATGTGAAGCCAACTTTCGCTCGTGGACGAGTGAACTATGTTTCTGCTGAGGAAGCTCTTGATGATCCTGATGTTATCCTAGGTATGCTCCTTGTTAATAGTCATCCAACATCTGTTCTATTTGATACTGGGGCATCTCATTCTTTCATCTCTGAAAGTTATGCACAGTTGCATAACATGTCTTTTTTTGATATGCCTACTCCTTTAGTAGTTTAGACTCCTGGTTCAAAATGGCAAACTTCTAGGGTGAGCCATGACAATGAGATTATTGTGGATAGGCTAGTCTTCCTAGCATCTTTGATAGCCCTCAAGTCTTCGAACATCAATATCATCTTAGGCATCGATTGGATGAAAGCCCACTATGCTAAGATTGATACTCATACTAGGATTATTCAACTTACACATCCCTCGGGTGAGATAGTCAATGCCTCCACTCAAGAAGCCAAGCACCAACTCTATTCCCTCAATGCTAGCCCTCTTCCAGAATTAGAAGATATTCCGGTAGTCCGTGACTTTCCAGATGTCTTTCCAGAAGAACAGCCAGGAATTCCACCTGTCAGAGATGTTGAGTTTGTGATAGAGCTCATCCCAGGGACTGTCCCAATAGCCAGAAGACTCTATAAGATGGCACCCTTAGAGCTAGCCAAACTTAAAATTCAACTCGATAAGGCTTTGAGGAAAGGTTTCATCCGTCCTAGTTCTTCTCCTTGGGCTTGTCCCATCCTCTTCATCAAGAAGAAGGATGGATCAGATCGGATGGTTGTGGATTATCGGCCAGTAAATCTGGTCACCATAAAGAACAAGTATCCGCTCCCCAGGATCAATGATTTGTATGATCAACTCGCTGGATCCTCCATCTTTTCCAAAATGGATTTGAGGTTGGGATACCATCAAATCAGAATTAGAAACGGGGACATTCCAAAAACATCTTTTGTTACTCATTATGGCCAATACGAGTACACAGTCATGTCCTTCGGTTTAACCAATGCCCTAGCCACCTTCTCTCGCTTGATGAATTTGATCTTCATGGAGTATTTGGATAAATTCATCGTGGTTTACCTCGACGATATACTCATCTACTCGAAGAAAAAACAGGAACATACCGAGCATCTAAGGCTGGTATTGATGAAACTTCGAGAGCATCACCTGTATGAAAAAATCTCCAAGTGTGAATTTTGGTTGCCTGAAGTGACCTATCTGGGCCACGTGATCTCTGGTAAAGGTATTGCTGTCAATCTCGAGAGAGTTCAGGCCGTCCTCAATTAGACTCAACCTGAATCGGTTAAGCAAGTTTGGAGTTTCCTTGGCTTAGCGAGCTATTGTCGCCTCTTTCTTGAGAACTTCTCCAAGGTTACGAAACCTCTGACTGAACTCCTCAAGAAAGATAAAAAGTTCGAGTCTACTCCACAATGTGAGCATAGTTTTCAAGAGTTGAAAAGACGACTGATCTCTACTCCCATTCTGGTGCCACCAGATTTCTCGAAGGACTTTGTTATATATTGCGATGCCTCGCGAGAAGGATTAGGTTGCATTCTCATGCAAGATCGTCATGTGATTGCATACACATGTCGATAGTTCCGTCCACATGAGGATAATTATACAACACACAATCTTGAGCTTGCAGTTTGTGTCCATACACCTAAAACCTGGCGACATTACCTTCTAGGTAATCGTTGCGAAATTTACACAGATCACCAAAGTCTGAAATATATTTTCACCTAGCCGGATTTGAATCTCAGGCAAATACGGTGGGTTGAGTTGATTACAGATTACGACTTAGGGATAACATACACCCCGGGGAAAGCCGATGTCATGGCTGATGCACTAAGTCGTAAGTCTTATTGTAACAACCTGATGTTGCAACAAGGTCAACCACTTCTCTATGATGAATTTCAGAAGTTAAACCTCCATATTGTTCCTCAAGGATTCCTATCCAACCTGGTGGCGAAACCTACTCTTAAGGATCAAATAGTAGCTATCCAGATGTACGATAAGGGTATATCTCGGTTCAAGGAGAATATTGCTAGCGGAAACGCTAAAAATTTCTCCAAGGACGATGAGGGTGTTGTGTTCTTTCAGAACCGGTTGGTGGTTCCCAAGAGCACATGCTTAATACGACTGATCCTTAAGGAGGCTCATGATTCCCTTCTTACAATTCATCGTGGTAGTACCAAGATGTATCAGGACCTACGCCAGAGGTTCTGGTGGACTAGGATGAAGAGAGAAATTGCTCAGTTCTTTGCTAACTGCGATGTTTGTCGTCGCGTGAAAGCAGAACATCAAAGGGATGCTATCACCCTTCAATCTTTAGCTATTCCTGAATGGAAATGGAAAAAGGTCAGTATGGATTTTATTACCGGATTTCCTAGGACTAAGAGAGGGAATAATGCTATCTTTGTGGTCATCGACCGCCTTTCCAAAGTGGCTCATTTTCTTGCTGTTCGGGAGAGTATAACTGCTAGACAGCTAGCGGAGTTATATGTTTCTCAAATAGTTTCTCTTCATGGTGTTCCATTGGAGATTAACTCAGACCGCGGAAGTATCTTTCCTTCCCGATTTTGGGAAAGTTTCCAAACCGCTGTGGGGACTCATCTATCCTTTAGCACTGCTTTCCATCCGCAATCAAGTGGTCAAGTTGAGTGAGTCAATCAAATCCTCGAAGACATGCTCCGAGCTTGTGTTATATCCTTCGGTATGAATTGGGGGAAATGTCTTCCATTTGCCGAATTTGGTTATAACAATAGTTATCAATCAAGCTTGGGCAAAGCCCCTTTTTAAGTTCTCTACGGACGAAGGTGTCGAGCACCTCTTAACTGGTCAGAAACCGGAGAGAGGCAATTCTTTGGCCCGGATATGATCCAGGATGCAGAGGAGCAAGTTCACATTATTCGTGAAAAGTGGAAAACAGCCCAATCTCGTCAAAAGAGCCAATATGATCGCCATCATAAGGCTATGACCTATGAAGTTGACAAGAAGGCTTACCTTCGGGTTACACCTCTGAAGGGTACCCATCGATTCGGTATCAAGTGCTAGTTGGCTCCTTGTTACATTGGACCTTTTCGCATTCTTGCTACACGAGGAGAGGTCACCTACCAATTGGAACTTCCGCCACATCTTTCCAAGGTTCATGATGTCTTCCACGCCTCGCAACTTAGGCGTTGCTTCTTGGACCATGTCCGTGAAGTAGACTACGAAGCGCTTGATCTCCAAGATAACCTTACATATCGAGAATACCCTGTTCGTATTCTTGATCAAGCTGAGCATATCACTCGGCATCACAACATCAAGTTTCTCAAGGTTCAGTGGTCACACCATTCTGAAAAGTAGGCCACATGGGAAAGAGAAGATCGTCTTCGACTAGAGTACCCCGCGCTCTTCCCGACGACTTCAAAATCTCGGGACGAGATTCTTTTGAGTGGGGGTGAGTTGTCACATCCCTAGCTAGTTGTCATAGGACAGCATGTGTGTGCATCATATTTCATTTTTACATCAACATGAAGTGGGGATTAAAGAAACCCCAAACCCTCATTTGAATCAAACCAATTCAAAGTATGTGAAAACCAACTAATTCAAAATGGTCATCTAAAATGTCCCCTATGTCTGATAAATATGGACATGAATATATCAAGGGCCATCTTAAATATTTGAATAATAATAGAAATTTAAAATAAATAAGAAAGCTACTAAAAATGCCAAATAAAGCATTATCATTATTTTAGATTTCAAAATATCCTGAAACTTTTTACAGAAGTTTGAAATGTTCAAACTTAATTGTATAAAATATTTGGATATTTTATAATAGCATTTGCACTTGGAAAAGAAATAAAACAAATGTGAGAATTAGAAAACAGAGAGAAAAATAAAAAAAGAGGAAGAAGCCCAGGGGGAGCCGGCCCAACTGGCCCGTGACAGTCATCCCTGTCCTCTCACCAGGAGGACAGGGGCATGCGCTCGCCGCCCAACAGCACGTGCCCAGCCAGCTCCTTCCTCCCTGGATGCTTCCTGGAGGGCTCCGAAAGCGCCAGTGCAAGGCCTCTCGCCGTGGCCCTCTTCTCCTCCCCTCTCTCCCCTATGCTCTCTCTCCCGCGCGCTCTCTCTTCCCCCTCTACTCGCCATGGCCGACGGTGCCAAAGCCTCGCCGCCGTAGTTCCAGCCACCCTCGTGCCCTCCTAAGACCGCCGAAAGCCTCGCCGTGACCCCCTCGTCCTCCCCGTGGACCTGGTAGCCGCCGGGAGCCCCTCTATGCCGAGGCTACCATCATCTTCAAGCTCCGGCTCCGGCGCTCCTCTCCAGCGATTCGCGGCCATCTACGCGTGCCCGAGCCTGCCGTCTTCCCCAACCACCTCACGGTGAGCCCCTGCATCGATCCCCCTACCCTTGCGGCCTGCCCCTCGCTATAGACGTCGTCCCCTTGCTATCCGAAACCCGCTGCCGCTCGGCTCGTCGACGGTAGTAGCTCCAATGGCCCCTGAACCCCCTTTGCCCCCCTTTGGATGCGCGCGTACGCGGGCTACCCTCCGGTGCCCTCGACGCACTAAATGGCCGTCGGAAGAGCAAGTCTGGTGAGTCGCTGTCGGCTGGCCTCCGGCATGGTGACATGGCAGGGCCATCAGGGGCTAATCACCCTGGTAACCAGCCCCCCAACCGCTGACACTGGGCCCATGTTGCGGGTCAAACCCCGGCCAGTGCAGGGATTAGCCCCGTGTCACTGACGTGCGGGTCCTGCACGTCAGGTTTGACCTGGCCTAGTCAGCTGACTTGCTGACATTATAGTGACGTCAGGCTCACTTCAAACCTATATTCAAACTCACTTCAAATTAACTTGGACAATAGTTGCATTAGCTCATGCATACATGCTGCCATGTCATGATCATGCATCATACTGTGGCACTTGCGTGTATTGATTGCTATTTATCTGCATTACGATAGGCCCTACTTCTGAGGATACCTCCGAGTATTCCAACGAAGGAGAAAACCTTCCCGCTACCCAGCAAGGCAAGCAACCCTTTTGATCATTTCGATAACATCCCAGCCTCTCGCTCCTGCTCTCTTTTATTGCATTAGGACAAACATTCACTTGTCTGTCATACACAGTAGATGAACCTATTCTTTGCATGACCTGTCATTGTCACAGTAAACAGCTAAACCTTGCAACCTAGCATGCCTGGTAGATGCTTGTGCCATGATGTGCTTAGCTTACTTTGCCTGCTATGCTTCCTATGCTTAGAGTTGTGTCAGGTCTGATTCATCTCGGTGATGAACTGGAGTGAAATAATGATGTCCTGATGTGATAAGCTTATGATGAACCCGAGTTGCTAAAGGTAGCGATGAGAGGCTATGTAGGAGTACATAGCGGATTGTCTCATTAGGACCGTTCTTAGGAACGGAGTTCCCTGTTTGTGATCCAGGACTAGTTACTACCACACGTTGGGATACTTAATTGACCCTCTTGACTTATTGATCGCTTAGTCCTTAGTCCAGTAGTTGCAAGTAGTTTCTGGTGTTTATAGCATGCTGGAGGCCGTGCGTAGCGCTGACCCTAGGGGTGGGTTATGATGCGGTAGGCAGTGGAACGGTGTACAAAGGGTCACCTAGATGGTGGGCTTGGGAACCCGGTGCACATCGTTTGGGGCCGTAACGGAAACTTCGGCTGGACTTCCGTGCGGGTTCAGTCTCAAATAGGCGATAGCCTGGACTAGAGATCTTATGTGATTGATGGCCGTGGCTGACTCCCTCGCTAGGCTTGCGCTTGAAGGTTGCCGAGGTGCATGGTTTTATGAGCACACAGCAAAAAGTGGCGAGAGCATGGGTGAAGTAGTACACCCCTGCAGGGTATGAAACTATTCGAATAGTCGTGTCCTCGGATATGGACTATATGGAAAGCTTATGTTGTTCATAGATAATCAAATGGATACTCGTAAAAATATCAAGACAAGTGTGAGTACTGTGGATGGCACTCTCCCGGGAGAGGGAAGTGAATCTATGGTGGTGTATTGTTATGGAGTTAGTGGACTCGTGTGCGATATCTAAAATCTATACAAAGAGTTAAAATTGTGTAGTGTAGGTTAGCCATGAGTCAAAGCTGGCATTGCTGCATAAAATCCACCACTCCCCTTGTTGATACATGAGCATGAATAGTCTAGGTCTGCTTTAAAGACTTGCTGAGTATGTTTTTACTCATGTTTGCTTAATAAATGTTGCAGATGAGACTCGGGACCCATTAGGTGGGTTCTATCTAGATGTCTATGATGCCGAATAGCTGGTTTCCCAGCTACGACCTTATGCCCTGTGGTAGGCTGTAGATAGTCAGGCCATGTGCCTTTTTACCCTTTCATCTGTCTGTACTTAGAAAGCTTTATGCTTCCACTTGGTTTGTATGAACTTGTCTGCATGACTTGAGTGTCGGGTCATGTGACCCTTATCTGTAAGAACATATTATGCAAGGCTCTTCTGAGCCTCTTAAATAAAAGTTGTGTTGCTGTATGGTTATGTTGTGATGCCATAGTTGTATCTATGCATATCGGGCATGTCGTGCGTACGTGTGACGTCCAATGGTATGTATGGGATCCGACACCTAGTCGTGTGCCTTTAGTGTTACTCTTTACGGGAAACTGGCTCTTTGTGCTTCCACCGAGCCCTGGTAGCTTGCTACTGCTCTCGACACATTGATTGACCGGCATGTATCCTTCTTTGCTGCTATGTCTGTCCCTTTAGGGAAATGTCTCGCAGTGTAATGGAGTCCCTATAGCCTGCTACGACTCGTCTAGGTGTAGTGATGGCATTCATGTCTCACGGCGTAATGGAGTCCTTGTAGCTAGCTACGACTCGTCTACACACGCTTGAGGCCAACACCTGCATTACAGGGTTACGTATGCTTGTTTCGGTACGGATGTGCCACTTGGGTTCTATTACTAGTCATGTCGGCCCGGGTTCTCTGTCGTTTGATTGCTAGCGACATGTTCACATACGTGAGCCAAAAGACGCAAACGGTCCCAGCTAAGGTAAGGCTGCAATCGTGGAGCTTACCGTGCGTGAGGCCGCAAAGTGATGTGATATGTTACAATATGGATTCATATGACTTAGGATCGGGGTACCAACACACCACTTGTTTCGCAGGTGGTCACCCATCTCATCATCATCTCCCTCAGGCATTAGTGACACCCGACGGGGTTTTCGAAAAGTCTTTGAAATCATTTCTTTCTTTCCATCACCATGCATAAACCCAAACCATTTTCGTAGCATCTACTAGCAACCTAACTACTCCCACCCGCACAACCCTCATAAAGTGGTAGGGTCATGCCCGATTCAAGTGTCAATGGTAAAAGTATCGGAGGCATCCCACCGAAGGGGAAATACCACATCATGATCAAATGAACGAAACAACAAGTGCTATCTGTCATGCATGGAAAAGTTTCTTAACATGGTCAAAGGGATGCTTGCCTGGGGTCTTCAAAGTATTAGGGTCCAACTTCTTCGTCAACCGCGCAATCTATCATCGCGAATAAAAAGAGATAGAAATAAGCAACACACAAAAATAGAGCACACAAGCCACTATTAAAAATGCTAACCTATTCGTATAAATACTAGATGTCATACTAAAAATATTCTCCTAGGGTTTTGTTGTGAAAACTATTTTGGAAATTAATTAATAGAGGCAAAAAGGTGCCTAAATATTGGTTTTAAAATAAAATAGTATATAAAATATTTTCAAAGATTTTTACAAATGGCACTAATAAATTATATGGATTATTGTAAGAATTTAGGTGGAAAAATATTTGGATTTAGATAGATATATAAATCTATGGAATTTTTGGAAGATAAAGAGAAAAAATAAAAAAATAAAGGCCTATTGTGCCCTCTCAGACCAGAAACATCCAGCCGAACCGGCCCACAGGGGAAAGCCGGTCTAGGCGAGGAGCCGCGCGTGGCAGGTTTGTTTTGAAACATGCCTGCGGGTCCGGCTTGCTAGCGAGAGAGGAGGGCTGCGAGGGGATGACATGTGGTCCCCACCTGTCATCCCTCTCCTCACGACAGGAGCGGGGGAGGGCTCACCGGAGGGGCTCTAGGCCGCGGAGGACGGAACGGAGGGCACCGGCACGCTCAGGGGGGCCTCGTGCATCAGTGGGTGGCCATGGGGGTTGCCGGGGGAGAAGGGAATGCTGGTGGCGAGGGTTTGGTTTGGGATAGAGCTCCCGACCACGGGGACAAGCGGTCTGGGCACGGGGAGGATTCGGAGGGGAGGAGAGAGCAAGGAGAGAGGGGCAGGGGCTCGGGGAGGCCCTATATATAGGCAAGCGTTGGCTCACCGTGGACTCGGTGCACCGGTGAGCACGGGGTGCTCGCCACAGGCCGCGGGGAAGGGAGATAGCGCATCCAAGGCGTCATGGGGGTGGTCTAGGCTAGGGGGAAGAGGAGAAAGAGGCGGAGGCACGCGCGCGTGCAAGCCCTCCGGTTGGGCGAGCCACGCGGCACCGGGCACGCGCGTGGGAGTCGCCGGAGAGAGAGAGGGAGGAGGGGCCAACCACGCGAAGGGTTGTGGATGTCTAGGGGACAAGGGGGACAAGGTGGGGTGGCCCGAGGCTATCGGGGACACTCGTTGGCCAGGAGCTACAATGCGGGTGTGCACTGTAGAGCGCTCTAGAGCGCGAGCTGTGCATGCCAGTGCATCTCCTTAGCACAATGGGCGCGTCCACTTGTGTCCTGACGATCTAGGGGGGTTTAACAAAGGAGAATAGGGCATTGGATGGTGTGGTTCCTTAGGTGAGAAGAAAAGTTGAGTGAGAGAGAGAGGGAAAAACTCCTGTCGAGGGGGTAAAATGAGGAATTTACCCCTCTGACCTAAGGAGCCTTGGCTAGGGAGAGTTACTGGAGGTAGCTAGTAACTCAGAGGGGTTGTGGTAAAAAGCTAAGGGCAAGGGTAAACGGGTAAGGGGTGGAAATGGTGGTTTTACCATTTCATCAGAAGGTGTTTCATAGAGTTTTGGGCAAGAAATATTTGCCAACTCACTGAGATACTTACGAGGGTCATAGGCTAGGTAGAGAGTATTCACCAAGTTTGAGCTCAAGTGGGAAAACTTGACAATGGAAACTTGATAAACCCTAGAAATTAACAGAATCGGGTTTCTACAGATCTAGTGATGCTAGCCTTTTACCCTTGGTGGACCACTTAATGTAGTATCACTATTTGGTAATTAGAGCATGCCCACAAAGTTTGGGGCAAGGAGAGACACTTCACAATGTAAAGTTGCTGAAATTTGAATTTGAACAGGAAGGGTTTTGGGATGGTTTGATGAACCACATCAACATGGATTGAGGTGAAACCTTGCAAGGCCATCACCTATGATAGTGTTTACTTGCTGGAATTTTACTGGAATTTATTGAGAATAATTTTTATGGAAATATTCCAACAGTTTGATTTAAACAGAAAGGGTTTTAAGGGGTTTTGCCTATGATTTGAACATGGCCTTGTTGTGAAACTCATATATATGGAAAATATATGTCCACTTAGTTTCCCTAAATTTTCTCAAATATTTTCAAAGCATTTAAAAAACTCCCTATGAAAAACCATTTCCAGCCTTAAGAAAAAGCCTTTAAATAAAATATAAGAATAATCTTTAAAAATAATATTTTGTGGTTTAGGCAAGTCTTATATATAGTAGGTTTGAAATAAGGTCTTTGGGGAAGAAGAATCCTCCCAATTTGAGGACTTGCAGTGCAAACCTCATTTCAGGGGGTTTTGAAAACCTAATTTGAATAAATCATTTTTGGTTAAAACAAAATTTGATAAAAATAGTTTTGGGGCACTATTCACATGGCTTGATCATTGGGCAAGAGGTTTGGAACAAGGAAGATGAATATGAACTGGAATAGAATCTAGGAGTGCCATATAACACAATCAACAAGCAAGCAAACATCATTCCAACAAGCACATACACTTAGAAAAAGTTTTAGTTGGCCCCAAATTTTATAAATCCAAACATATCAATGTGCTACAAACATAGGGTGTGACAGACCTTCCGCCCTTACAAGAATCTCATCCCCGAGATTGCTAGGCTAAGCGTTAAAAAGATAAGGGAACTCAGATCTAAGATAGTCTTCATGCTCATAGGTTGCTTCAGCTTCAGTGTGGTTGCTCCACTTGACCTTGAATTACTTGGTGGTGCGGCTACGGGTGTAGCGCTCGGCTTCTCCAAAATGTGAACTGACCTCTCACAATAACTGAGGTCTGGCTGAAGATCGATGGCTTGATGGTCGATGTCCTTGTAAAGGTTGGGGCGGTTGGGAGCTTGCAGACACTTCCGTAGTTGTGACACATGAAAGATGTTGTGGACATCCGACAGCTCGGAAGGTAACTCTAGCTGATATGCAACTTCTCCTCGCATTGCGGTGATCTTGAAGGGGCTAATGTATCTTCGCGCCAGCTTTTCTTTGACGTGGAAACGCTTGATTCCCTTGAGAGGCGTGACCCGAAGGTAGACGTGGTCTCCGACACATAAGCTCACTTCTCAGCGGTGGGAGTCAGCTTAGCTCTTCTGTCTTGACTCGGCGGGCTCAAGACGCTCTCGGACGAGTTGTACTTACTCTTCGGCTTCGTGGAGGATATCTGGCATGAAAACTAGTCCTTCTCCTGTCTCTGACCAGTTGAGGGGAGTACGGCACTTGCGTCCATACAATACCTCAAATGGTGCCATCTGAAGACTCGACTGATCGCTGTTATTGTAGGAGAACTCGGCAAATGGTAGGCAATCTTCCCACTTGGCTCCATATGCAAAAACACAAGCGTGGAGCATATCTTCGAGTATCTGATTTACTCGTTCTGTTTGCCCATAGGTGTGGTGATGAAAAGCGGTGCTGAAGGAGAGCTTGGTTCTCATAGCTTCTTGAAACTTCTTCTAGAACCTTGAGGTGAACAGGGTTCCTCGATCCGACATGATCTCCTTTGCAACTCCGTGAAGACTTACGATGCGGTTGATGTAGAGGTTCGCGAGATGGCTTCCAACATAGGTGGTCCGTATAGGAATAAAATGGGCTACCTTGGTCAGGTGGTCGACAATGACCCAAATGGAATCTTGTCCCTTACTCGACCTTGGTAAACCGGTGATGAAATCCATCCCAACTTTGTCCCACTTCCATTAAGGCACTTTGAGAGGTTGCAATAGTCCAGTGGGTCGCTAATGCTAAGCTTTGACCCTGTGGCATATGTCACACTTAGCAACGAAAGTGCCTATCCCCCGTTTCATGCCATGCCACTAGAATCTTGTCTTGAGGTCTTGATACATCTTGGTTCCTCCGGGATGGATGGAGTAGGGAGTGTCATGAGCTTCTTGCAAGATCAGGTTCTTGAGCTCCTCCTTGTTGGGTATGCAAATGCGATTCCCGAACCATGCAACTCCTTGTTCGTCCACCGAGAATCCTAGGGCCTTGACTGCCTTGATCTTCCTCTTGATGCCTTCAATGCTCTCGTGTCCCTTCTAGGCTTCTTTTATATCATCCATCAAGGTAAGCTTTGCTTCGAGGTTGGTGAGGAATCCGGATGCAACTAGTTCCAAGATGAAGCTTTCCAATTCCTCATACAGGGTGGGTTGCCTTTCCTTAATCATGGCGTTCAAGGAACAAGCCTTTTTGCTCAAGGCGTCTGCTACCACATTGGCCTTTCTGGGGGTGGTACTCAACACTGAGGTTGTAATCCTTGATCAATTCCAACCATCTTCGCTGCCTCATGTTCAATTCCCTTTGAGTGAAGATATACTTCAAACTCTTGTGGTCCATGAATATCTCAAATCGCTTCCCTAGAAGGTAATGTAACCACGTCTTCAAAGCATGAACCACGGCTGTCAACTCGAGATCATGAGTTGCGTAGTTCTCTTGATGAGGACGTAGCTGTCTGCATAGGTAAGCTATGACTCTGCCTTCTTGCATCAGAACACCTCCAAGCCTAATCTTGATGCATCACAATAAATCACAAACTCCTTGTGAATATCGGGGGTGGCCAAAACTGGAGTTGTGGTCAGTCTCTTCTTGAGTTCGTGGAAGCTTTCCTCACATTTAGCTGTCCATTCAAATTTCTTGTCCTTCTTCAAAACTTGGGTCATGGGTCGGGCAATACTCGAGAACCCTTCCACGAACTTGCGGTAACAACCCGCGAGTCCAAGGAAGCTCCTAACTTCCTTTGCGGTGGTTGGGGTTTCCCATTCAGCCTCGGCTTCAATCTTGGGAGGATCCACTGATAATCCTTATGCAGTCAACACATGACCCAAGAATCCAACTTCATGCATCCAAAATTCACACTTGCTAAACTTGGCATAAAGCTGGTGCTCTCATAGCTTCTCTAGGACCAATCTCAAGTGTTCCTCATGCTCTTCTTCAGACTTGGAGAAGACGAGTATGTCATCAATGAAGACAACAACAAACTTGTCCAAGTACTCCATGAAGACCTTATTCATGAGGTACATGAAGTAGGCAGGAGCATTGGTTAACCCAACTGACATGACCGTGTATTCATACAGGCCATACCGGGTTACAAATGTCGCCTTTGGAATGTCTTGGGGTCTGATCTTCAGTTGATAGTACCCATACCTGAGGTCGATCTTGGAAAACACTTTGGCTCTATTCAACTGATCAAACAGGTCTTCAATCTCGGGGAGTGGGTACTTTTTCTTTATCATGACTTCATTGAGAGATCGGTAATCGACACAGAGTCTGATAGTTCCGTCCCTCTTTGACACAAATAGAATAGGCGACCCCCAAGGAGAGGCACTAGGACGGATAAATCCTTTCCTGAGCTGCTCTGCCAGTTGCTTCTTTAATTCAGCCAACTCTTCGGATCCCATCCTATAGGCCTTCTTATAGATGGGCCTTGACCCAGGCATAATCTCAATGATGAACTCAATGTCGCGGTCAGGAGGCATTCCGGGCAGCTCATCAGGAAACAAATCCGGGTACTCACATACCACTGGCACTTGATCCAACTCAACTCCCGATAGGCAGTTAACCTGAGGGGCTTGAGTGGAGGTAGGGTTGGGAACATACTTGACTTCCACTCCTTGGCTATTGGTCATGGTGACCATCCTCTTGGCACAGTCTAACAAGCCTTGGTGTTTGGTTAACCAGTCCATGCCTAGGATCACATCCAAGCCTTTCGACTTCAGGATGATAAGATCTGCTAGGAAGTCTACCCCGTTGATGTTAATCTTAACTCCCTTACAACCTATCCCAGACTTCATAACTGATCTTGGGGTTTGTATCATCATACGACTACCTAAGGGTGTAGGCTTCATGCCACTCTCTAGTGCAAATCTTTGGGTGACAAAATAATGTGAAGCTCCACAATCAAACAATATTGTTGCTAGGGTTGAGTTGCCGAGGAACGTACCCAATATGAAGTTCGGGTCTTCCTGGGCTTCCTCTGTGTGACGTGATTCCCACGACCCTTGCTGTTGTTGGGCTGTTTGCGGGGAGCTGGGTTCCTTGGGGGTGCTCCACGGGCTTGACCTTGAGCGGGCGCATTGGGGCGCGGTGCATCTGGCTTCTTGTTAGGACACATCCTAAAGATGTGTCATGGCTAGCCACAACCAAAGCAAGCGACTTGTATGGGGTTGTTGTTGAAGTTTCTGCCATCGTTAGTGTTATTGGGGTTGTTGTAAGCTGGCCTGGGATTGGCATACTGCTAAGGCTGGTAGCTCGGACGAGGTGGAGGATGTCTGGCCTACTGTGGCTGATAGGTTGGCTTGGCTGGGGCTGGCTGCCAGGGGCGAGGCTTCTGGTTGCTTGAACTACCCTTGCTGATCATCTTGCTCTTGCGAGTTTTGTCTATGGCACGACGCTTGTCTTCTAGCATGAGGGCCTTGTTCCCCAAGTTGAAGAAGGTATGACAGTCGCAGACGATGAGCTAGTACTGCAGGACCTGTTGAAGTCCTTCCGTGAAGCGTTCTTTCTTGGCAGCCTCCGTACTGACATCTTCAGGTGCATACCTTGATAGCAGGTTGAACTTCTATAGGTACTGCTTGATAGAGCCACATCCTTGCTTCAGCACTCAAAATTCTCTCTTCTTGATATCCATGATCCCAGAAGGAATGTGGGCGGTGCGGAATCCTTCCTTGAAGTCATTCCAAGTGATCACACGCTCACCTTGCATGACCTTGAATCTGTCCCACCAAGCTTGGGCGTTACCTCCGAGGTAGTGAGAGGCATACATCACATTCTCACGGTCCTCATTGCAATTGACTAGTGCAAGGAGGTCCTCAATGGTGCGGATCCAGTCATCAGCATTCAATGGTTGAGCAGTCTCGGTGAAGGTTGGGGGCGAATTACTCATGAACTCAAACAACATGGAGTGGCCATTGCCGTTCCTGCCTTGCTACTGGTTGTTCACAAGGGCCTAAGCCATCTGCTGGATAGCAGCATTGTTGGCTTGGCGCTCCTCCTGGAGAACTAGGAGAAACTAAGCTATGATCATGTTCTCCGGTGGAGGAGGTGGCGGGGGAATGTCGCCTTGTGGCTGCTCCTGTTGTCCTCCATCGTGAGCAGCCCCACCAGCTCCCTGTTGCTGGCTTGAGTTGCCGGCTTCTGGGTTGGTGAAGGAGCTGTTGCGGGTAGCAGTCACCATCCTATTTGGAGCAGCCAAGTCAAACAACTGGGATAGACGAGAGGAAAAGCAATAACGGAAAAGCATGCCTAAGGGGGTTGGTCGAGTGCAAGTGTGATAAAACAAAGGTCGAAAGACCATCATAAAATAAGATAGACGATGGAGTCGCTTACATGTTGCCTAAGGCAAAAGCGCGACTTGCATCGGAACACAAACAACAAGCACACATGGTTTCATATCAACCATTACACAGACTCGACTTTGCATGAGGGATACATGACTGATCCTACCCTAGGGGTTCTCGGACTCAGGTGGTGGAGTGCTCGGTCTCGTAGTCATCCTCCTCTGGGTCTTCCTCTTGTTCATCATCTGAGCAGGCATCATTCCCGGTCGAAGGGGTCGGGGAACGAGGAGGTCCATCCCGATGATGATTTGCTGGTGGGTCGGTGAAGAGCTCATGATACTACTTCGCACTCATGCGAGGACGACGTGTGAGTGCATCACTAGCTATGGGTACTCCTCGATAAGCGACAGCTGGTTGTCCCTCAGGGGCTCCATCCTTCTTGATCTTGTTTGGCTTTGTCTTTGCTTGCCGAAGTAGCTCTCAGGTGTCGTGAAGTTCCTTGCGGAGCTTCACGGACTCCTTCAACAGGTTATGAACCAGGCTATTGGCAGAGTGGCTGAAGTAGGTCTGGAACCTGAGTGGTGTGCCATCCTCCTTGGTCGGAATCAGCATCCAACTCTCGCCAAGATCATACTTCCTAAAGGGAAGGTAGCAAGTAGTTGGCTCATCATCCATCTCTAGAATGATGTCTCAAAGGTGTAGGAGTGCCTTGCGTGCAGCTGTCTCGACCGCAAGTATGATGGTCTCCATCCGTGGTCCTTCAAAGAACCAACTGGTCAGGGAGTCGTTTGCCTTCACGACCACATCCATGTGGTACTCCTTCATGACACCATCGACCCAGTGCTCGAGGTAGAGGAAAATGGTGGTTGGCAAAACTGGCACTTCTCCAGGCTATGCCCAAGGAGTAAGGGAAAGCCGGATGTCAGGAAGGCTTCAGGTACGATGGCCATCTACAAAGGTTTGAAAGGAGGAGAGTCAGCAGAGTGTTGTGTGAAGAATAGGAGAGGTAAATAGTGCAGAATTCCTAAGTACAAGTGCTAGGTGTAGTTTGAAAGCGGTTTTCATCCTAACTAACATCCATGCTAACTAAGGGCTTCCTACAGTCAACCTGGCTCTAATACCAGCTCTATGGGGACCCCAACTCATAAGTCATGATCACCGAATGCACTGTACAGTGACCCAAAGATCAATGCTCACTGAACACACAGACGCTGAATAAAAAGAGACTTACATCCACATTTAGAGTCTTACGGAAATAAAGACCATGAAGGTCAAGTCTTACATAGATAGGGCCACGAGGGACAAATACTTAAATAAAACAAGCAGCGGAAATTTGGTCGAAAGCGTGAACCCATGCCATATGTCTTAACCTATAGGCATTCTGACTGGGAAGCACCCTAGTTCACATGTTCATCACCAACGAACTCTTCAACATACTCCTGTTCTTCCGTGCCACGCCAATTAAATAACCAGTGGCAAGCCAATGAGTACTTTGAATGTACTCGCAAGCAACCCAAGTTGTGGAACAAGGAAACAATGATACATGATATAGCACTAAGTAGGTAATTTGCGAAAAGCTACTTTTTATGCAATGACATGATCAAGGAACCAGTAAACATGCGTCAACAATAGGCAGATATCCATATGAACACGTAACAAATATCATCATAAGTAGCGGTTGAACACCTCATGGTCATTCATCATGCTAATTCATCTGACTTAGTTCATGTGACCACTTTGTCACCATCACTTCCATACTCTCACCAAGTTTTACGAAAAACATTCGGACGTGGCATAAGCAGCACCACCCAACTGTCCTTGACCGTGGACATGGCTATTCAAATAGTTTTACACTCTACAGAGGTTGCACACTTTACCCACAAGACTCGGGGAACTTTCGTGTCATCCACGACTCACGATATATAACATACCCAAGGTAAGCACCCGAAGAATGCCTTTCCCCTAGCGATACTAGACAAAGAGTCCGCTTGATTGGTACCCAGCCCTCACGATGTACATCACAGGAGCCTCACTCTAATCATACCATCCATGAGGGGACCAACGGTGTGTCCGGTGCCTATGAATACAGTGCATGATCATACATATCGGTACGACCCAGTATCGAGAGTGACCACACCACTCCCGCCACTAGTAATGCGGGCTCCTTGCCAGTACCCACCAAGGTAATCAACAAAGCCCCATCCCATAAGGGGTATCGTGGTTGCGCATGTAAGGTTGAGACGGTCGACAAATCTAAAACCCTCAGTTTTCAAAACACATCCTCATCTTGTACCAGCACACCACTTCTTTCTTTGGTGGTCACCCATATCATCATCATCTCCCTTGGGCATTAGTGGCACCCGATGGGGTTTTCGAAAAGTCTTTGAAATCATTTCTTTCTTTCCATCACCATGCACAAACCTGAACCATTTGCATAGCATCTACTAGCAACCTAACTACTCCCACCCGCACATCCATCATAAAGTGGTAGGGTCATGCCTGATGCATGTGTCAATGGTAAAAGTATCGGAGGCATCCCACCGAAGGGGAAATACCACATCATGATCAAATGAACGAAACAACAAGTGTTATATGTCATGCATGGAAAAGTTTCTTAACATGGTCAAAGGGTTGCTTGCCTGGCTCAACAAAGTCTACGGGGTCTTCGAAGTCTTCGGGTCCAACTTCTTCGTCAACCGCGCAATCTATCATCGCGAATAAAAGTGATAAAAATAAGCAACACACAAAAACAGAGCACACAAGCCACTATTAAAAATGCTAACCTATTAGATGTCATACTAAAAATATTCTCCGAGGGTTTTGTTGTGAAAACTATTTTGGAAATTAATTAACAGAGGCAAAAAGGTGCCTAAATATAGGTTTTAAAATAAAATAGTATATAAAATGTTTTCAAACATTTTTACAAATGGCACTAATAAATTCTATGGATTATTTTGAGAATTTAGGTGGAAAAATATTTGGATTTAGATAGGTATATAAATCTGTGGAATTTTTGGAAGATAAACAGAAAAAAGAAAAAAAAGAAATGGCTATTGTGCCCTCTTGGGCTAGAAACATCTAGCCGAACCTTCCCACAGGGGGAAGCCGGCCCAGGCGAGGAGGCGCCCGCGACAAGTTTGTTTTCAAACCTCCCCGCGGGCCCGACTTGCTAGCGAGAGAGGAGGGCTTCAAGGGGATGACAGGTGGTCCCCACCTGTTATCCCTCTCCTCGCGACAAGAGCGGGGGAGGGCTCACCGGAGGGGCTCCACGCCGCGGGGGACGTAACGGAGGGCACCGGCGGGCTCAGGGGGCCTCACACAGCAGTGGCTGGCCGCAGGGGTCGCCGGGGGAGAGGGGAACACCGGCGAGGGGAGGGGAGCCCGACGGCGGCGTGGGTTTGGGTCGGGAGAGAGATACCGACCATGGGGGCGAGCGGTCTGGGCACGGGGAGGATGCGGATGGGAGGAGAGAGCAAGGAGAGAGGGGCAGGGGCTCGAGGAGGCCCTATATATATGCGAGCGCCGGCTCACCATGGACGCGATACATCGGTGAGCACGGATTGCTCGCCACAGGCCGCGGGGAAGGGTGATAGCGCGTCCAGGGCGTTCGTGGGGGTGGTCTAGGCCAGGGGGAACAGGAGTGAGAGGGAGGCACGCACATGCGTGGAAGCCCTCTGGTTGGCCGAGCCGCGTGGCGTCGGGCACGCGTGCGAGAGTCGACAGAGAGAGAGGGAGGATGGGGCCGACCATGCGGAGGGTTGTGGACGTCGAGGGGGACAAGGGGGACAATGTGAGGCTATCAGGGACACCCATTGGCTAGCGGCTACAGTGCGGGTGCACACTGTAGCACGATCAAGAGCGCGAGCTCTGCATGCCAGGGCATCTCCTTTGCACAATGGGCGCGTCCACTTGTGTCTTGAGGATCTAGGGGGGTTTAACAAAGGGGAATAGGGCATTGGATGTTCTGGTTCCTTAGGAGAGAAGAAAAGTTGAGAGAGAGAGAGGGACAAAATCCTGTCCAGGGGGTAAAATGAGGAATTTACCCCACTTACCTAAGGAGCCTTGGCCAGGGAGAATTACTGGAGGTAGCTAGTAACTCAGAGGGGTTGTGCTAAAAAGCTGGGGGCAAGGGTAAAAGGGTAAGGGGTGGAAATGGTGGTTTTACCATTTCACCAGAAGGTGTTTGATAGAGTTTTGGGCAAGAAATATTTACCAACTCACTGAGATAGTTACCAGGGTCAAAGTCTAGGTAGAAATGAGAGGACTCACCAAGTTTGAGCTCAAGTGGGAAAAGTTGACAATGGAAACTTGATAAACGCTAGAAATTAACAGAATCATGTTTCTGTAGATCTAGTTAAGCTAGGCTTTTACCCTTGATGCACCACTTAGTGTAGCATCACTATTTGGTCATTAGAGCATACCCACAAAGTTTGGGGTCGAGGGGAGACACTTCACAATGTAAAGTTGCTCAAATTTGAATCTGAACAGGAAGGGTTTTAGGATGGTTTGATGAATCAAATCAACTTGGATTGATGTGAAACTTTGTAATATCATCCCTATGATAGTGTTTCCTTGCTAGAATTTTCCTGGAATTTATTGAGAATATTTCTTATGGAAATATTACAAAAGTTTGATTCAAATTGAAAGGGTTTTGAGGGATTTTGCCCCATTATTTGAACATGCCCTTGTGTTCAAACTCATATATATGTAAAATATATGTCCACTAAGTTTCCCTAAATTTTCTCAAATATTTTCAAAGCATTTAAATAATTTTCCCTATGAAAAACCATTTCTAGCCTAAAGAAAAAGCCTTTAAATAAAATATAATAATAATCTTTAAAAATAATATTTTGTGGTTTTGGAAAGTATTATATATAGTAGGTTTGAAATACGGTCTTTGGGGAAGAAGAATCCACCCAATTTGAGGACTTGCAGTGCAAACCTCATTTCAGGGGGTTTTGAAAACCTAATTTGAATAAATCATTTTGATTAAAACAAAATTTGATAAAATAGTTTTTGGGCACTATTCACGTGGCATTATCATTGAGCAAGAGGTTTGGGACAAGGAAGATGAATATGAAGTGCAATAGAATCTTGGAGTGCCATATAACACAGTCAAGAAGCAAGCAAACATCATTCCATCCAGCACATACACTCCCCAAATTTTATAAATCCAAACATATCAATGTGCTACAAACACAAGGTGTGACACAAGGTTTATCCAAAAGTCCGTCGAGGACAGTGCGGTCCCTGAAAGGGGCTTGTTTCTTTTTTTGATGGGTTCATACTTAGCTGGCCGATTTGGAGGTATCCTCTTTTTCCGATCTCCTCTAGGGTGTTTGGAGAAAATTGGTTCTGAGATCAACCGTTCGGATTGCTAGACACTCTCCATGGCACAGTACTTCTGTACCAATTCGGATAACTCCGAAAAGTCGCTTATGCGTTGCCGGGACAGGGCATTAAGAATCCCTTCATCATGGCAATTGCGAATGAAAATTGCCATTACATCCTGGTCACTAAGACCTTTTACTCTGCTCCTAGCGAGTAGGAGTCTCGCCCAAAAGTGGTGGACTGATTCTCCTTGTAGTTGGTTGATATCCCCAAAGTTCGAAGGCATGAGATTTGGTGCCATACTTGGATGATCGTCTTGGGCGGTGGGTGGGAAAAATTTAGTTCCCTGTCGCAACGAGTCTTCAGAATTGCGGTCTCCAAATTGTGTGCAGGATTCCGTACCGGTGACGGGCCGACTTTAGAGCGATTCACCGCCTCTGATTAACCGTCAGGGTCTTGGAGATCGAGGACTAATGTATAGACGGTTTTTAATTCCGGCTATCGGGCAGAATCTGCAGCCGGACACTCGATGGTAGCGACAAGGTGGGTGACCAGAGGGACATAGATCTCCCTGTCATCGGGTCTGATCCCGAGCCGATCATATATCAGAACCTGGTCATCCGATATACGCATAGCTTCGATCCGATCGAACAAATCATTCAAGAACGAGGCGATGGCAGGGTGCGTGTCGCTGATACGAGTGGATTCGTCAAGTGGTATGACGGTTCCAGAGTTAAGCCAAAGAGGATATGTGTTCCGTTCCACCATGGGACCTGATCTCTTGGACGTCAAAGCATCCGGACTTACAGGTTTTTCTCCAAAGGTTGAGGGTTCCATTGGAATGAGGGTTCACAATGAATCAGCCACAAACACTAGGGTTCCGAACTTGATACTCTGATTGGGGGGGAACCTTTCGGTGTGGCCATGACGGGCGATCGGGCTGGCATGCGACAAGACGTCATTGCCGATGAGACTCTGATCGGGGGCGAAAGTCCCCTCGATGCAGATTTTGCTATTTGTGACGAGGTGAGACATCGATTCCTTCGGCGCTCATAGAGAAACTCTCAATGAAATCTCCAATATCGGTGTCAAAACCGGAGGATCTCGAGTAGGGGGTCCCGAACTGTGAGACTAGAATCGACGGTAACAGGAGACAAAGGAGACACAAGTTTACCCAGGTCCGGGCCCTCCTATGGTGGTAATACCCTACGTTCTGCTTGGTTGTATTGATGATGTAAGGGGTTACAAAGTTGATCTACCTCGAGATCGTATAGCTAACCCTAGATGAGTTGTCCTATACACCCTAGACACCCTCCGGCTTATATAGACGCCGAGGGTGTCCTAGGTTTACACATGGTCGGTTACATACCGAAGATATAAACATGCCTAACTACAGCTAATTACTTGGAGAATACGTCATGGTGCCTCGAAGTTTCCATCTAGCATAGGCAGTCTTCGATCATCCGATGTCCACTTTGCGGCCCCGATAGTCCGGCACATAAAAATAGGTCGGCTATCCAAGGACCCCGTAATCCAGGACTCCCTCAGCTGGTAGGGCCCGGCGGCTGCGGGGTCCCATCGACAGCCGAAGGGGCCGACGTGGTAGGTCCCCATGCCGGGCGCATCGCAGCATGGGCCGTCCTTCGAGGCGTCGCCTTGCAGAAGCCGGACGCGGTCAGTGGTATGGTCGGCCATGCTGTAGCTACGCCGAAGCAGGTAATGGAGTGGTTGAGGGCGTGCTGGCACTGTTCCGGTGCCCGGTCGTAGTCGGCCAGAGTCCGAGGCACTATGGCCATGCGAGCGCTGACCCCTGATGGGATGGGGGGCACTGTTGCCACGCGTGCCTTGACTGTGACATCCGATGCGTTGCTGGCTAGGTGTCCTGGGGCCACTGCCTCTGGCTAGCCGGTTAGGCGTAGCCGGCTGCACGGAGCCGGGACGCAGAGAGAGGCAGCTCGCCATGTTGTTGTTTTGGAAAGTTGGAGTAGAAGGCCAGCGGAGGCTACCCTCGGGTTATCCCCCGTCACCACTCATCGCTACCTTTACGAAAACAGGTTCAACACTTAACTCTCATCGTCAAAACATATACATACCATTCCAGTTCATCACCTAGATGAATCAGACCTAACACAACTCTATGCATAGCAAGCATAGCAGGGTTATGGCACAACATCACTTAACTCCCATCACTCTCTCTCTCTCTCGCATTTGCCTGCAGCTCTCTCTTCCCCCTCTGCCTCGCCATGGCCGCCGCCTTCTCGCTGCCGTAGCTGCCGCTCCAGCCGCTTCCCTGAGCCCCTGAGCCCCCCTTTCACTCCGCCTCAACGCGCTGATCCTCCCCGCCGAAGGAATCGAGCCCGGAGGACCCCAGTGACGACCCCATCATCTTCTTCCTCCTCGGTCACCAGAGACCGCTGTCGTCCGTCCGCTGCAAGCAGAGCTTCTCCGAGCCTGCTCTCGACATCGTCGCACTTGTTGTCAGCCCCTGGTTCTTTCTGTCTTCTTTTCCCCATCTCTAGCGCACTCTAACGCCGATCCACCTTGGACCCGAGAGCTCCTCATCGCCGGTGAGGACATGTTCATCGATGCGGCAACCCAAGCTCGCACCTGAGCATGTAGGCATGCTCAGGAGGGTCCCATGTAGCCGTAGGAGCCCTTAGCTGGCTCGTTCGAGCTCCATCTCGCCGAGCTCGTGCTCGCTCGAGCTCCAACGGCCGCCGTGCTCAACGCCGACACCGACTCCGGCCATCCAAGCCCCTGTGAGGTGTCAGGTTTGACGCGCACGAGCATGCAGGGTCAATCGGTGCCCTCTGCCGTCCATTTGGTAGCCGGAGGAGGGTTTCCGATGCCCACTGCCGTCCCCGACGTCGCCGGCGGCTCAACGCCAGCAAGTCAACCGGTTTGACCCCAGGGTCAACTGGTAAGTGGGCCCGGCCCTCTTAATCAAGTTTAAGTTAAAAAAAACTAGTTAATAAAATTAATTAACCTACTAACCCACTGACAGTGGGCCCTCTGCTAATTAATTACTGGTTAGTGTTTTAATTAGCCTCTATTAGGGACTGAGTCACTGACCAGTGGACCCCACTGGTCAGGTTTGACCTGTCAACGACAATTTGACTTGCTAACATCATGCTAATGTCATGCTAATGCATTAAAAGAATTTCTGTTTTAAATTAATTCCAGAAAATAGTTAAAACTTAGAAAATTCATAGAAATTAATCTAGAACTCGGATTGAAATAATTTATATATGAAAATTTATCAAAAAAATCCAATGAATCCAATGGTGCTGTTATCATGCATGTTAGAGCAACCTTTGTAGATGAACATTGACATTTAGTAATAGGTCAATATATGAAATATGAAATGAAGAACGATTTTCAACCTATATTCCATTACTTCATTTAACTTGGATAATAGTTGCATTAGCTCATCCATTCATGTTGCCATGTCATGATCATGTATCATATTGCTGCACTTGTCGTGTATTGATTGTTACTTATCCGCATTGCGATAGGCCCTGCTTATAAGGATACCCTCGAGTATTCCAACGAAGGAAACTACCTTCCCGCTTCCCAGCAAGGCAAGCAACCCCATTGATCATTCGATAACATCCCATTATCTTCCTCCTGCTCCTGTTTCTTGCATTAGGACAAACGTTCATATGCCTTTCATATGCGGTAGATGAACCCATTCCTTTGCATGCCACGTCATTGTCACAGTAAATAGCTAAACCTTGCAACCTATCATACCTGGTAGATGCTTGTGCAGTGATGTGCTTAGCTTACTTTGCCTGCTATGCTTGCTATGCTTAGAGTTATGTCAGGTCTGATTCATCTCGGTGATGAACTTGAGTGAAACAATATTGTTTTGATGCGATAAACTTAATGCTAAACCCGATTAGGTAAAGGTAGCGATGAGAGGCTATGTAGGAGTACATAGCAGGTTGTCTCATTGGGACTATTCTTAGGAACCGAGTTTCGTGTTTGTGATCCAAGGCTAGCTGCTACCACACATTGGGTTCCGGTAACTCGACCCCTCTCGACTTATTAACCGCTTAGTCCCTGGTCCAGGAGTTGTAAGTAGTTTCTAATGTTTATAGTATGCTGGAGGACGCGGTAGGCAGTAGCACGGTGTACCAAGGGTCACCCAAATAGTGGGCTTGGGAACCCTGCGCACATCGTTTGAGGCCGTAACGGAAACTTCAGCCGGACTTTCGTGCGGGTTCAGTCTCAAATAGGTGATAGCCTAGACTAGAGATCTTGTGTGATTGACGGTCGTGGCCGACTCCCTCGCTGGGCTTCCGCTTGAAGGTTGCCGAGGTGCATGGTTTTATGAGCACACAGCAATAAGTGGCGAGAGCGTGTGTGAAGAAGTACACCCCTGCAGGGTATGAATCTGTTCGAATAGGCACGTCCTCGGATATGGACTACTTGGAGAACTTATGTTGTTCATAGACAATGTAATGGATACTCATAAAAATCTCAAGACAAGTGTAAGTACCATGGATGGCACTCTTGAAGATGACGGAAATGAATCCATGGTGGTGTATTGATGTGGAGATAGTGGACTCGTGTGCGATATCTAAAATTTGAACAGAGAATTAATATGTGTAGTATAGGTTAGCCATGAGTCAAAGATGAGACCCATGTGTCACATCCCTAGCTTTAGCATGCACTAGGATCCATTCTTATGATTCCATCATGTTTAATTTCTTTGTAAACTTGAAATGGGGATGATCAAAACCCTAGAATAATTTGAATTCAAATAGGTTCAACCAAAATATTTTTCAATTATCCAACGTGGCTCTGAAAAATGTTCATCTTCTCTGGAATACTATGGGAACATAAACCAAGGGTGGTGCATATTTTACAAATATCATTCTCAATATTGACTTAAATCAATAATTATTCAGATTGGGGATTTCAAATATTATAAATAATTTTATAGCTCCAATAAATTTGAAACATGGCCAGGGCCTTTGGAATATTTCTTGTAGTGCCCACAAAAAGTTTCATATTTTTTATAAAATGTTTTAGTGTCTAAACTAAAACAAATGAAATAACAAAAAATAACAAAAAATATAAAAGAAGCAAACCTCCTGAGGCCCAGGAGGGGGCTGGCCCAGCGGCCCAGCTGCCAGTCACCCCAAACCTCCCGGCAGGAGGATTGGGGAGTGTGGCTGGGGTACGCCGGCACGCTCCGACCACCTCCTGCCTTGTTGCCTACCTCTGGAGACCGGTGAGAGCGCCAGCACGACCCCCCCCTCGCTGTGGCCTTCTTCACCTCTCTCTCCTGCCGCTCTCTCTCTCCCCTCTGCTCTCTCTCCTACACCAGACCGTCGCCGTCATCGATTCGCCGCCCCTGGTGCCTCCCCGAGCCCGTCAAGCCATCGTATGATGTGTCGTGAGCTTCCCCGTCCATCCCCGCCTCTCTTCCTTGCTGTCTAGCCGCCGTAGCCACCGTTTCCCTGTAGTGGCCGAGCACCTCGCCGCCGGCGTCATGGCCACCGTGGCCAGAGCACATGTTGTGTTCATTTGAGCACTCGGGCGTGCTTGCGCGAACCGTAGGTGTTGCCCCGACCACCAGCTCCTCCTCCCGCAGCCTGTAGCACCACTACCGCCCTTGCCCGAGCTCCGGCCGTCGTGAGCGAGCTCACCGTCGTCAGCTCCGGCCGCCCCTCGCCTTCCCGCATGTCCCACGCGATGCGGGCGAGCTCGGGATACTCCCCAGTTCCCTCAGCTCGCCTGAAGACCCCCCTATAGCGGGATTCCAGCGAGTATCCGCCATCGGTTTGGTCGCCGCCGGCCAAACTCTGGCAGGGCCGACGTGGCAGCCCATTAGAGATAACCCCGCGCCTAATTACCCTCCCAAGTGGCTGACAGTGGGCCCCGCAAGCATGTCAAACCCCAGTCAGTGCGGGATTTGACCCTACTTAGCAGCTGGGTCACTGACCAGTTGGTCCCACTCGTTAGTTTTGACCTGGACCGCTCGGTTGACCAGGCTGACGTCATGCTGACGCATGGCTGACGCAATAAATGCATTTTTGTATTTTTAATAATTCAAAAAATTGCTAAAAACTTAGAAATTCCATATAAATTAATTTTTAAGTTAGATGAAAATAATTTATATATGAAAATTGATCGGAAAAATCCAATGAATCCCTCTGTACCATTTTCATGCATGTTAGAGCAACCTACAGATGTGAAATTGGACATTTTAGTTCAAATGCATTATGGAACTCCATATATGAAGTTTAATTTGAACCTTGAGTTCAAACCTACTTCATTTAAATCTGTTGCTAGATGCATTAGCTTAAACACGTCATAATGCCATGTCATATCCATGCATCGTATTGTTGCATTTGATGTGTATTGATTTGTTCCCCTTTGATGGTTGTTCTTTGTGTTAGGCATTGTTCCGGAGGATATGGTCGAGTATCCATCTGAGGAGCAGTAACGTGTGGTCGTCTTATATACAAGCAACCCTTGTTGAACATATCCTATACAATCCCACTCTCTCGCTCTTGCTCTCACTTATTGTATTAGCACAAAATGTTTCAACTTTTATATGTTCCGGTAGTTGAACCCATTCCTCTGTATGACCTTTCATTGTCACAGTAAATAGCTAAACCATGCAACCTAGCATACCTGGTAGATGCTTGAGCCATATTGTGCCTTGAACCTGCTATGCTTGCTATGCTTAGAGTTGTGTCAGGTCTGACTCATCTGGGTGATGAACTGGAGTGAACTGAACTTGTTCCGATGATGAGAGTTTAGTTGTAAACCCGATTTGGTAAAGGTAGCGATGAGAGTCTCATTGGCACCGTCCGTAAGAACTGAGTCTTGTGTATGTTGTCCAAGACTAGCTACTACCGCACATTGGGATCCTTAATTGACTCTCTCGGCTTATTAATCTACTTGATCTTTGTCCAGGAGTTGCAACTAGTTTCTAGTGTTTTTAGGATATGCTAGTAGTCTTGGATGATGATTTCACTTGTCATGATAAAAAGATGTCTGATAAGCATGTCAATATATGTGGAGTGAATAAAATTTATAAAGACATGCCACATAGGGATGATAAATTTTGTAAGAAGCATAAACAGGATCAAACTAATTGGTGGCTTAAAGTGAGAGATGAACTTGCAACAACATTATGCTCTCTTCATCCCATTAGTTGTGAACTTTGCAATAGGGTTGGTGATCTTAATTTCCAATGCATGCTTTTTTCATGACCGAACCGTTTCCATATATTGTGATAATTTTATCTCTCGTGAACTCAATATTAACTTTGATTATTTTTGGAAAATGAAGAATTATCACCTAATAATGATTGGTTTGATATACTCATTATCACAAATTATAATGTAATTAATCTACAAGAAATATATATGTCTTGCATTGTGAATTGCAATGAGAATGCTTATATTGCCAACTATAGGAAAAATGAGAAACCAATAGAATATAAAAGGAATACTAATGAAAGGGCAAAGGTATCCCAATACCTTCCTATCGTTTCTCATAATGAATCAGGTTGCAAGGAGGAGATTCCCGTTGAACCAATCTCTTCAATAAGAAGCTCAGAAAAATTACTTGAACCCACACAAAAGGTGGTAAAGAAGAAGACGAAGAAGAAGAAGAAGAAAAGAAGAAAAGGTAAAGGTAAAAAGGTATCTCTCCGAAATAATGTTGCTCCTATACTACTTAAGAATGAACACGAAAGTAGTGTGGACAATTATACACTTAATGATTATTATTTTATGACTACTACTTGTTGTGATGAGGATGATTGGGAACATAATGTAACTCCTTATAATATTGAAGATCTTTTCGGGTACTAAAGAAAAGAGAATGTTGGGAGACAACCCGACACTTTTACTTTATGTTATTGAGTGTTCACGTGAGAAATCTACTGTAGTAACCATGTTTTGTCTCTTTTATTTCAATAATGTGCCAAGTAAAGCCTTCGGGATAGTGTGGATACTTGTTGATTTGATTCTGTGCAAAAACATGAACTTTTGCCCCGAGTAAAAAATTTCTCTAATTCTAATGGAGCGCGAAAAAATTCTGAAATTTTTACACAGTATTTATATGCAAATTATCTGCGTTTTTTTATTTTTTCAGAATTTTTAGAGTGAGGGAGGTATGGTGTCTCTTTACATCTTCATAAATTGTTACGTTTTTGACAGATTCTGTTTTGCATGCATAGTTTGCTTGTTTCAAGTGCTTATATAGCTTATATTGAGTGATATAATTTATGGGAATGTTGGAATACATTAGGTATTATGTGAGAACAATTATGAATCTTGTCTCGACAGTACCTAAGTAAATGATCTTTCTTTATTATACTAACCCATCACACGAAGTTCCGTTAAATTTTGTGTAATTGAAGTCTTCAAGTTTTGGGTGACAAACCAATATAAGAAGAATAAGGAGTGGTAAGAACCTAATATTGGGTATTACCAAGGCACTAAGGTAATATATAAGGTATACTCAAGCGCCTAAGGTTGGGTATGCCCCGAAAGGCATCCCCTCTTTCGTCTTCAACATTATCGATATATCTTACTTAGAGCTATATTTTTATTCATGACATATTATGTTTTTCTTGGAGTGTAATTTATTCTTGTTGTGATATGTTGTATGTTATTTATAATCTTTTTTTCAATAAAAACTTCCAAGAATGGCCGTAAGATGCCTCCATTGCAAGTTTTGATGTGTGCTATATAGAAACAAAAACTTTGTCTATAGTGTTTGAATTTTCATAATGTTCTAGAAGGTGAAACATTTCTAAAATATTTTACACAGTATTGTCATATAAATTATTTATAATTTCCTAAATTATTCGAATCTTTTGAGTTACATAAGTATGCTGGTTTAGTAGATTGCTATAGACTGTTCTGTTTGGACAAATTATTGTCATAGTTTTGTTATCTACTTATCCTATAGTTTTGATACCCTATTGGTAGATATAAATTGTGGAAAGAATAGTAAACAGTAGATAATGTTTGAAAATTATTTTGCAACTTGTCTTGGCAATTCATGAAGTGTGGATTTATTCTTATGTGTACTAACCTATCTCACGAGTTCTTTTCGAGTTTTGTAGATGTGAAACCATGATATGAGAGGATTGACGAGATACAGACGCTCAAGATTGGGGATGACCACGGAATCCCAAGTAAATATTTCAAGAAGTATAAAGCATCTAAACTTGGGGATGCTACGCATCCCACCTCTCTTCATCAACAATTATCGGTTTGCCTATGTTGAGCCTAATTTTTTATTTGTCCACATGATATGTGCTATTCTTGGAGTGCTATTTTTCTTGTGCTCGTTGTTTAAATGAAATACTCAGATTTTAAAATATTTATTGGGAGAGAGTCCTCACATAGCTACTTTATTGTTTGACTACTTATTGATCTTCACTTATATCTTTTGAGGAGTAGTTTGATGTTCACTCTTGTGCTTCACTTATATCCTATGAGTAAATTGTAAATCAATGAAATATCATATATATTAAATTATAAATGTGCTTTATGCTTATTAGTATCTTCACATCTGGTTTATAAAGTAAAATCTATTGAAATTTGGTAATCATCAAATTGGCCATACAAGCAATTCATGAATCTAAGAAAGAGAAATTTCACATATAAATATATTATCTTGGACATCTTTTATGTTTGTGAATACCCATCAATTATTTTCAAACTTGATCAAATAGTTTAAGTTGGACAAGAAAGACAACGTAATGGTTATGTTTGGGTATATTTGCATAGAAGTTGTATTGTTAAGGATCCTCCAACATGTGGTGCTTGTTTAGAACCCTTTGCTAGCCAAAACCTCGTACTAAGTAGAAATAATCCTTGTGCATCCAAATCCTTGAGACAAGTTTCTTCCATGAGAGTCCACCATACCTACCTATATATGGTATTTCACTGCCATTCTAAGTAAATTTACATGTGCCACCTCTCAACATTCAAATTGTTTGGTGACCAACAACATAGATTGTTAAGTTTCAATAGAATACACTATTTGAAACATGACATGTGAATTGATTGCTACTCTATCATGATGATTTTTCTGGGAAAAAGTTGCTAGTTATGATACTAGAAAATTGACTGAAATTGTCAATTATCAAAACTATTCACTATGCCAGCATTCACACTTCCAAAATTATTTCTTTTATCATTATAATGTATGAAGTATTCATGCCATATTCACCTATGTTTACCATACTTTTATATGGTTTTTATGCACTTTATACGATTTATTTTCAACTAACCCGAATTGACGTTGTTTTCAGTAGAATTACTGTGGTGTTGTTTTTTGTGCAAAAAATGAAAGTTCTTGGAATCGCTCGAAACTTTTTTGTGATTTTTTCGGAGGAAATAAGCAACATTGGAGCGAACAACCACCGGAGGGGAGCCACCTGTGGGCCACAAGACAATAGGGCCCCCCCTGGTGGCATGAGCTGATATGTGGTGGGACCCTCGTGGATCCGTTTGGCGTGATTCCAATGCTGAACAATCCTATAAATCCCAGAAACCCAAGAAATAAAGGGAGACTCCTCGTTCTGCTGCCGCAACTCTATGTATTGAAGAAAAAACAATCTGGAGGCATTCCACTACCCTGCCGGAGAGGGTAAATCATCTCCAATGGCCATCTTCATCATCCCGTCGGAGGCCATGACAAGGAGGGAGTAGTTCATTGTTAGGGATTCTCAGTGCACTAGAGTTTTTGGGCAATCGAGTTCCCCTTTACTCGTGCATGGGTAGTAGTAGCTGCCCCAGCGACAAGGCCTAGCAAAGACCTGTCAAGCACCAGTACAGAAGACCCAAGACTACCGGCAAGACCTTGTCGCGAGGGCTGTAGAGCCTCCAGGTGAAGCAAGGCCCCCGGCAAGGCAAGGCCCCGACAAGCATCGCCAGCACACATGCCAGGTGTCGATTCACCTTGATGCTTGTCGCGGCGTCAATGTTGGGGGGAGCTAAGAGGCGCCAATGGGACATGCCCCCGTCCCGAACCACTAACGGACCGAGGCGCCTCACGATGCATTAAATGCTCTTGTCCTACTCCGTCAGAGTTAGGTGCGATAGCACTGTAGCACTGTGCATCCCATGTGCACACTGTACGCCACTGTTGGGATCCCCTTAGGTATAAAAGGAGGCCTAGGGCGTTACAAAGAAGGGCTTTCTCCTTTGGACAGTTGGGCAGTTAGACAACCGGACAGCCCGACAGTTAGACCACTGGAGGTTTCCAAGCTCATGTAGCGGCCGTTCATGGCGCTCATGTAGCTGGAACCCTAGAACACGATCAATCTAACCAAGCAAGAGTAGGGTTTTATGCATCCGTGCGGCCCAAACATGCGTAAAAATACCTCGTGCGCTGCTTACCACACCGGCTCTTTGTGGGAGCCCGCCCGCTGCTGAACCGAAAGGGATCCCCGTGATCCTATAGGTATTCGTTCCCACGACACCTTTGGCACGCCAGGTAGGGGGTGTGGGAGTGAGTGGTGCGAACATATTCTGGTGATCTATGCCCTAGCTTCATCATCGTCATGGCCCCCAAGAAGAAGGGCCTGACAGCAGTTGGCCCATCCACGTTCGTCGTCCCTGTATCTGCATGCATAGGAGACGACGTAGTCGCGGGAGGAGTATTAGGAGGCGAAGGTTCGGAACTTCCACGACGCTCCGATGACCAACGCCAAGCAAGTGTCAACGCTCGCCACGGAGATGCCCATGGCGACGGTGGGAACCCTCATGCCCCTGGGTCTCAGGACGGAGCAATACCGCCTGCTGGCGGTATGGAGAACTCCGGCAGCGGAAGAGTACCTTCCAGGGCACCCACACCGGCCCCTACGCTACGACCTTCTCAGGATGCGTGTGGAGAGCCACACCACGGCACCCGCAGTTCTCAATGTCCCCATGGAAAAGCTCCTACGCATCATTCCCAAGATGCGCGGGATCAGCATGCTCACCAGCATGCAAGTGGGAGTGGCACGCCGACGCGGGACCGTGGCGGTGCTCCTTCTAACATGGTTAGGAGTCAGAGCACCTCGCGTTCCTCCTACTGTTCGCTGCCGACCACGTCGGAGGGAGCGATGGCACGAGTGCAACTACTCCTGAACTTCCCTCTTGCTGCGGAGAAGCTCGATGAATAGAGAGCCACCATTCAGAGCCTCTTTAGCCTCGCAGATAAGCTTCGGCCCATAGGGCCGCCTCAGACCAGTGGTGAAGTGCCTGGAGTCGGCATGACCTCGGCATACTCTCCTCTGTGACAGCATCGCCGGCCACTGACCCGACGGACCGACGCCTACGACGGTTACTCAACGGCGTCGTATGACCCACGGACGCGCCGCGATCAGCGTCATGTTCTTCGGGAATGTGACAAGGAAGACGCCCGAACCACGATCGAGTGGCGACGGGGAGCGCGCCTCCAGTCGGACAGGCATGCGGGGCCCACTTTAGACAAGTCAGTGCCGGGGTACCCTGTCAGCCTACCTTACGAGGTGGGCTGTCCAGCATTTATCCATGATCTGCGGAAAGTCCAGTGGCCCAACTCCCGCATGTTCAAACCAAAAGTCCCGGAGAAGTATGACGGCAAGATCCATCCGTCAGAGTTCCTGAGCGTCTACACCATTGTAGTGCTGGCTGCTGGGGGCTGCGACGACAAGATATTGGCCAACTACTTCCCGTTGGTGGTTAAGCCCAACGTTAGGTCATGTTTGATGCACTTGCCGGAGGGGTCCATCGCTTCCTGGGCGGACCTATGTAACGAATTCGTTGGTGCCTTCACCGGAGGTCACCAAGCTCCTGGCCAGGAGAGTGATCTGCACATCATCCCCCAGAAGGAAGGTGAAACTTCGTGCAAGTACATCCAGAGGTTCAGCCTCATGGACCACAACATCCTAGATGTTCACCCTGCCGCAGTTATGAGCGCATTCCATCAGAACGTATGCTACCGCAGGATACGGGAAGAGATGGCGATGAACAAGGTCAGGAACATCGTCGAGCTTTATGCTTTGGCAGACAAGTGCGCTCGGGATGAAGAAAGGAGAAGACTCCCCGGTGAAGATGCCAGCACAGAGGTCGACTTTAAAGATGAGGATATTGTCGTCCCAGCAAAGAAGGGCTTGCAACGGAACAAGAAGCGCAATGGCAAGATCGTGATTGCCGTCGAGGCATCCGGCAACCCCAATGACACCAAGAAAGGCAATGTCGATGACCCCGGCAACATCCTGCCATGCCTTGGCAGCTACCGGCAAGCCGAAAGACTCTAGCAAGCAGTATTACAAGATCCATCACACCAAAGGCCATGACCTCGAAGACTGCCGCCAAGTTGAGTAGCTTGCCAAGAAGCAAAGGGTCGAATATGAGAGGCGAGATGAGGAGAAGGATCAGGATGGTGTTGAGGGATCCAGCAAGAAGCGTGTTGGCGGAGTAGGTCATCGCGGCAAGCCCAGGAAATAGAAGGATCGACCCGTTTGTGGTCGCGACAAGAAAGAAGAGGATGACGACGCCGAAGACAACGGCGAATCAAGTGGGAATGAGTTTCAGAAGGCTACAAAGATGAAGTGCATAGAGGGAGGTGCCTCGTCACACTCCTCTCACCGCCAACTCAAACAGTGGGTGCATGAGGTCAACGCGGTAGAGCCCTCTATCATCTTCGACGCCAACGATCACCCTGATCGCATAACTGTGGTTGGGTGCTTGCCATTGTTGGTTTCGCCAACAATCTGCAACCTCAAGGTGATGAAGATGTTAGTCGACATTGGGGCCAGCCTGAACCTGATCTCACCCGGTGTCATCCAAAGGCTGCAAATTCCTGATGAAGATCTCAAGCCGACATGCACCTTCCAAGGGGCCAACTCAGGAAGAACTAAGCCGAAGGGTAAGATCACACTGCCGGTGAAATTCGGTAGCAATATCAACTTCAGAACGGAGAAGATTGTCTTTGACGTTGCCGAGATATCGTTGCCATAGAATGGCACTCTTGGCCATCCTGCACTGGCCAGGTTCATGGTGGCCACCCACTTCACTTACAACATGCTGAAGATGCCCGGACCAATGAGCGTCATTACCATAAACTCTGACAAGAAAAGTGCGCTTATCTGCACCGACCAACTCTACCGGAGCGCAGTTGCAGCACCTGCCACCAAGGCAGTTGCTCCAGCCGCTAAAGCTCTTGGGGGGAGAAGACCAGCAAGGCCTCAGGCGCATAGCCCGACAAGCGTACCAGGACGGTCTCCAGCAGGGTCTGGTGCTGGCAAAGAAGGGTCTACGCAGTTGAAAGAGATAGTCCAGAAGAAAAAAGTGGTGCAGCGACCAGTCTATTTTGTCAGCTCCATGTTGCAGGGGGCTAGATCAAGGTATTCTGGCATGCAAAACTTGCACTTCGGCCTTCTTATGGCCTTGAGGAAGAAGCGCCATTACTTCCAAGCACATGAGATCACCGTTGTCACCCGCTTACCGCTACAACGGATATTGCGAAACCCAGAAGCTACCGGTAGGATTGTGGAGTGGGCCGTGGAATTATGAAGATTTGGTTTTCAGTTTGAAAGCACTTCGACCATTCAGAGCAGGGCCTCGGTGGAGTTCATTGTAGAATGGATCCTAACGCCCCATGAAGAGATTCCAAAGTCAACTCTCCCCGGCAAGGAGACTGATCGAGAATGGATCAGGAATTTTCACGGAGCTTTCTCGCTGCAAGGCGCCGGTGCCAGAGGGCTTCTTGTCGCACCCACCGGAGAGAACCTAAGATATGTGGTCCTGATGCACTTTCCTCGTGAGAGATCAATGAACAACACTGCTGAGTACGAAGGGCTGCTTTCCGGTCTCACGATCGCGGTAGACCTTGGGACCAAGAAACTTATTGTCAGGGGTGATTCTCAACTTGTTGTCACGCAGGTGAACAAATATTACCATAGCCCGTTGATGGAAGCCTATGTAGATGAAGTGAGGAAGTTGGAAGAATGTTTTCACAGCCTAGAAATGGAGCATGTTCCACGTGCAGAGAACAGCATTGCCGATGGCCAGTCAAAGTGTGCTTCCCTTAATTTACCTATGGAACCAGGAACTTTCGTGCTCCAACTAACTCAACCCTCCGTGACACCAACAACTAGACAAGAGAAGAGAAGAAAGTTAAGTTCCAGCAAGTATATCCCGGCAGAGCTCTCCGAAGCCGCCGGCGAGTATGTTGCCTTAAGAAAACGATAGTCTTGTCGGCGAGCACCCTGCTCTTGCCGTAGAAGCATACGCTCCCACCGGGCTTGCCGGGGTGCAGCAGACTCCAACAAGACCCCAGGCCCTTGCTGTTGAGGCAAATGCTACACCGGCACAGGATACACCTTTAGTCCTTGTTGTCGAGCCCCAGGCTCCAGCATGGGTACAACACATTGTCCAATTCCTTCAAACAGGAGAGCTCCCCGGGGAACAAGGGGAGGCAGAGAAAGTAGCCCGCAGGTCTCATATGTACCAGTTCGTAGACAACGTCCTGTACAGAAAGAGACCGAATGGCATGAAACTCAAGTGCATTTCTCGGGAGGATGGACTAGAGCTGGTGGCAGAGATACACGGAGGCATATGTGGCTCCCACATAGGATCAAGAGCACTTGTCGGAAAGGCATTCTAGCAAGGTTTCTTTTGGCCCACCTCCCTCTAGGATGCAACTGCGTTAGTAACCAAGTGTGAAGCATGTGTGAGAGCCTGGCTTAATAGGAATGATAGACTACTCATATCAACAAGGAATTCCTTCTTTTCTGGGAGCCCACTCGAAGAGAACTCCAAAGTTAAGCGTGCTTGGCTTGGAGCGATTCTAGGATGGGTGACCAATCGGGAAGTTGGTCCCGGGTGCGCACGAGTGAGGACAAAGTGCGCAAGAAAGACTAGTGTTGGTCTGTGGGGCTAGTCTAGATCCCGCCAGGCATAACGGGGTGTTACAGCATGCCAGTTTCATTCGAAGAAACTACATCAAACAGCTCAAGCCCTTCAAACAATCCCTCTCTCCTTGCCATTTGCGGTCTGGGGGCTCGACACCTTGGGCCCCTTTCCCCGAGGGCTTTGAGTACTTGTACGTAGCAATTTAGAAGTTCATAAAGTGGCCAGAAGTGCAAGCAGTGAGAAAGGTGACAACACAATCAGCCGTCAAGTTCTTCAAAGGACTCGTCTGCCGCTTTGGTGTTCCCAACACGATCATCACTGATAATGGCACACAGTTCACGAGTCGCACCTTCATGCAATATGTCCAAGACCTTGGTAGCAGAATTTTTTTTTGTTCCGTAGCCCATCCAAGGAGCAACGGCCAAGCGGAAAGGGCTAATGTTGAAGTACTGTGAGGGCTCAAGAAAAGAACTTTTGATAGGCTGCACAAGTGTGGAAGGCACTGGATTGATGAGTTGTTGGTGGTTCTTTGGTCAATCAGGATGACACCAAATCGAGCTATCAGCCAGACACCCTTCTGCCTTGTCTATGGGGCGGAGGCAGTTCTCCCCATGGAACTCATATACGGGTCTCCTCGAGTGCTCGCTTATGATGAGCTGGAGCAAGAGTAGTTGCGGCAAGACGATGCGACGCTCCTTGAGGAACACTGTCTTCAGGCTGCTGTGAGAGTTGCACGCTACCAGCAAGCTTTGCCCCGCTACCATAGCCCCATCCAAGGAGCAACGGCCAAGCGGAAAGGGCTAATGTTGAAGTACTGTGAGGGCTCAAGAAAAGAACTTTTGATAGGCTGCACAAGTGTGGAAGGCACTGGATTGATGAGTTGTTGGTGGTTCTTTGGTCAATCAGGATGACACCAAATCGAGCTATCAGCCAGACACCCTTCTGCCTTGTCTATGGGGCGGAGGCAGTTCTCCCCATGGAACTCATATACGGGTCTCCTCGAGTGCTCGCTTATGATGAGCTGGAGCAAGAGTAGTTGCGGCAAGACGATGCGACGCTCCTTGAGGAACACTGTCTTCAGGCTGCTGTGAGAGTTGCACGCTACCAGCAAGCTTTGCCCCGCTACCATAGCCGCAAGGTCAATGCCAGAAGTCTTGAGGAAGGCGACCTTGTTCTTCGGTGAGTTCAGTCCACCAAGAATTCAAACAAGTTGATGCCAAAGTGGGAAGGCCCTTATCGGGTAGTACGAGTCACTAGGCCCGGCGCAGACCACCAAGAGACCGAGGATGGCGTTCCGGTGAGTAACTCCTGAAATATTGAACATCTTCGAAAGTTCTACCCATGAGGCGCAGTTGCCGAGCCAGCCTCGGCAACCACCTTTTGTACAAGTCTTGCCACTGAAGCATGTAATCCTTGGTACAAGGCCAGGCTCAGAACCTATGTGTAGTTAAATAAAGATAAGTGTTCTACAATCCTGTTTGATTCTCATGTTTACTTATGTGCATGTTTATCTGAAGTGTTGCATTGCACTTAATCACGGCAAGGACTAACGGACCACCGAGGTTCCATATCCATATTTTCTCTTCTTTCTTTTTCCCAAAGGACATAAGGATCCCTCGCGTGTAGCTTTGCCGGGGGCGAAGGATAGTATGGATACCTATGAGCGACATCCAAAAATAACTTGCAGGAGGGAGCAAGGAACAAAAAGATAAGTTGCGAAAACCCCATGTGAATCCTTGCCATAAAGTTATTTTCCTTGAGCGATTTTGACTTTTGTATGGCAAACTAGCACGCGCGGGAACCTTGCCACGATTGGATGCACCCTCACTGCATTTGGGACCGCTCAACGACTTAAGTGGCTTCGCCTGCGCTCCTTGATTCGTTTCAAGTCCGCACAACGATCGAAGTGACAGCGCTCGCGCCCTTATCCCGTTTTCGACTAAGGTCGATGCCTTGAACGGCCGCGCCAAGGACGCCGAGATATCTTGTCGGCAGTGGCACCGCTAGCAGGCTGCTGAGGACCCGTTCCTCAAAGCGCTTGCAGTAGGGCTACACACATCGACAAGATTCTTCCAAAAAGGGCATAGGGAAAATTCCATACACAGAATCTGTTTAACTAGGAAGATAACATAGCAATCATCCAAGGCATAAGCAGATAGCATTATATTGGCCTTGCCGAGACTCTAACACGAAATAGATTGTTCTTCGCATGTGAAGCGACGAGGAGTGGGGCAACTCATCTTGGTGGTCGCCCTTGACCCGCTTGACCTAGCTTACCCGCTCGACGATGGGCACGACGAGTTCCTCGAACGCTTGGACGTCCACCCGCATCGTGCCATTATAGCAGCCTGCCACCCGCAGCCACAAGAAGGGCGGCTGGTAGTCCTCCATCGCCCTAGAAAAGAGGCGCGGGAGGCTCATATGGCTCTGGAGGGGACCGCCCAGCTCGAGCACGAAGTCCAGCGCTGTCCCCTTGGTGTGGGCCTCTTCGATGGTGATGCTTGGCGTCCGAGGAGGGGGTGGATCAGTGGTCCACCTCCGTGTCCTCGGCCTCCGTGGCGGCCACGACCCCTCGCGCCTCCTCCACCACGCGAACTCAGGCGTCCCTCCGCCTCTGCGGCTGAAGCGGCGGCATGATCCAGACGAGAGATCCTCCTTGCAACCGAGGAACGGTCGCCCCGACCCCTGTACATGGCGAAAGGCGGGTGCTACTTGAAGATTTACAAGACGAGGGGGAGGCAGAATGCAGAGTTTTGCACTCGAAGGACGAAAGAAGGATGGATGAGCTCCGCCCCCGTTGTCCCCAATTTATAGGAGGAAGCATGGGGGCTGGCTCTCCCCCACTCCAAAGGACGCGACCCACCTCCTCCAGTAGTGGCGCCTTTGATCACGGGGCGAACAGCAACCGCCCCGTCGCCCCAATCCATGGCGCCATAGTTACTGCCTTTTGTCAAGGACTTTAGATCACGAGCACCCGTTGCTATCTCCCCGCTATGCATGCGGCACGCGTGGCCCAAAAGACCTGACACGGTAATTGAAAACTCGGCAGCCGCACCGCACATGTATCCCACTACCCGCATTCAATGGGCATCGTGTGGAAGTGCAGCGAGTGCAATGATCACAACTATAAGGCCCTGCCACACGTGCGCGTGCACTGGTTGGGCCTAGCCCAACAACGCCTTGCGACGTGTATGGCCCAGGCCCGGGGGCTCCTGTCGGTGGACTAGAGTTTTTGGGCCATCTAGTACCCCTTTACTCGTGCACGGACAGTAGCAACCGCCCTGGCAGCGAGGCCTGGCAAAGACCTGTCAAGCACCAGCACAAATGACCCAAGACTACCGGCAAGACCTTGTCGAGGGTTGTAGAGCCTCCAGGCGAAGCAAGGCCCCCGGCAAGGCAAGGTCCTCGGCAAGCACCGCCAGCACAGAGGCCAGCTGTCGATTCACCAGGACGCGTGTCATGGCGTCGGCGTTGGGGGGAGCTAAGCGGCACCGATGGGACGGGCCCCCGTCTTGTCCCACTGACGGACTAAGGCGCCTGACGGTGCATTAAATGCTCTTGTCCTACTCCGTCAGATTTAGGTGAGATAGCATTGTAGCACCGTGCATCCCGTGTGCACACTGTACACAACTATTGGGATCCCCTTAGGCATAAAAGGAGGCCCGAGACATTACAGAGATGGGCTTTTTCTTTTGGGAAGTTGGGTTGTTAGACAACCGGACAGACCGACAGTTAGACAACTGGAGGTTTCCAAGCTCATGTATCGGCCGTTCATTGCGCTCATTTAGTTGGAACCCTAGGACATGATCAATATAACCAAGCAGAAGTAGGGTTTTACGCATCTGTGCGGCCTGAACCTGGGTGAAAACTCCCCGTGCGCTGCTAACCAGATCGGCTCTTTGTGTGAGCCCACCCTGTGCCAAACCAAAAGGGACCCCCGTGATCCCATAGATGTTCGTTCCCATGACAGCGCTGACGGTTTGTACCAGTAGCTATGTGTTCAATCTCTCTCTCTCTCGTGTTCTTCAGATGGCACGATCTTGATGTATCACAGGCTTTGTTAATATAGTTTGATTATGTGGTGTTCTTCCCTCTCTATCTTGTTGTGATGAATTTAATCTTACCCTTTGAGATCTCGTTATGTTGGACTGAATATTTTAGTTTGAGAACACTTCATGTACATCTTACGTGGGATACCCATAGTGACATTGGGGTATTATATCGATTTACTTGATATATGTTGAGGCATCGACTTATAGATTCCAGTGACCTAGGGGATCTATGCATAGGGGTTGATTGCACGTTTTTATACCCCGTTATCCGACCTAAATCTTGGGATGCTCCTTGAAGTTGTTTTTGTTGGATTTATTATGATAGATCTAAGATTGTTTGATGCATGCTGCATAATTTACCCACGGATACTTGAGGTGACATCGGAGTATCTAGGTGACATTAGGGTGGATTTATATGTATCATTGGTGTTATTTTATTAGGAACTCTAGGGATGTTTGTGACACTTATAGGAATAGCTCAAAAGATTGATTGAAAAGATTGACTTTGAGGTGGTTCTACTACCTACACCAATCTCATCTTTTGTTTCTCCACTAGATAGGAATTTCGAAGTGATTCTTTGTTGCACGTTGAGGGATGACCATATGAGTCAACTATCTTAGCATCGCTTGGAGATTGCACTAGTGAAAGTATGAACTCTAGGCCTTGTCTCCAAGCATTTATGCAACGTTTTGCTCGTTTTTTTACACTTGCTACCTTGCTGTTTTTATATTTTCAGATTACAAAAACCTATTTCTATTATCCATACTACACTTGTATCACTATCTCTTCTCCGAACTAGTGCACCTATATAATTTGCTATTGTATTGGGTGTTATGGGGACACAAGAGATTTCTTGTATTTGATTGCAGGGTTGTTTGAGAGAGACCTTCTTCATCCTACACCTCCCATGGATTGATGAACCTTACGTCATGCACTTGAGGGAAGATTGCTACTGTCCTACAAAACTATGTGATTGGAGGCCCAACATAGTTTATAAGAATAAAGTTGCGTAGTTGACATCAGATGTACTCGGGTACGATGACTATATACAAAGTATTACGGGAGGGGAGTCAGTAAAGTTTTTGAAAGTTGACTAGAAGAGGTAAGGAGTGGAGAAACTCCTAAGTGTAGGTACTAGGTATACTTTAGAAAACGGGTTTATCCTCTCTAACCTCCATGCTAACCAAGGCTTCCTACAATTAGGATGGTTCTCGTACCAGCTCTGTGGGTACCCTAACTCATAACTCGTGATCACCGAATGTTGAGTACAGTGATCCCAAATATAAATGCTCACTTAACACACATAAGTTGGATAATCAAGAATTTTGCATCCTTTACATACCCTCTTCCACAAATATGACCATTAAGGTCAGGTCTTACACAGATAGGGACATGAAGGCCAAACAAAAAAAATAAATCACAGCTAAAATCTTGAAAGATAGCTTAGACCCAAGCCACCTGCCTTAACCCTATATGTATTCTGACTGGGAAGCGTCTTAATTTATGTGATCGTCACCAAGGTATTCTTCACCATATTCCAGTTCTTCAATGGGTGGCCAATTCAATAACTAGTAGCAAGCCAATGAGTACTTTTAATGTACTCACAAGCAACCCATGTTTGGATGATAAAGTACTAAGTAGGTAAGTTTGTAGAAAGCTAATTTTGAGTGCAAGACATGTCCTATCAACTTGTAAGCATGCATCATGAGGTAGCATGTATCCATATGACCAGGTTATAGATATCAATATAAATAGAGTCTGCAACATCTCCAACTTAATCATAATGTCAAATCATTTGTCTCAACTCATGTACCTCCTTCCCGCACACACACATGCACACACACACACACACACTAAGCTGAGTAAAAACACTGGGCATAGTTTAAGCAGCACCACCCAACTATCCTTGACCATGGATACAACTATTCGAATAGCTTTACACTCTGCAAAGGTTGCACACTTTACCCACCAGAAAACTTCTGTGTCAACCCACGACTCATGGTATACTACATACCCAACGTAAGTAGCCGAACAATGCCTTTCCCCTAATGATACTCAAGGATTCCACTCACTGGCACACAACCCGCCTCATGTACATCACAAGTATAATCCATGAAGGGACCAACGGTGTGCCCGATGTGTGTGAAAATAGCCGATGGTCGCCCTTTCTGTCACGACCCCATATCAAGAGTGGCCATGTCACTCCCGCCACTAGTAATGCAGGCTATGTGCTAGTACCAACCAAAGTAATAAAGAAAGCCCTGTCCCATAAGTCGTATCATGGTTATACAAGGAAGGTTGGGAACGGTCGACAAATCTTAAATCCAATTCGTTTCCGAAAACACACACTCGCACACACAAATTGCTTCGGCACACCACTTCTTTCTCAACTGGTTACCTATCTCATATTCTCCCACGGGCATTAGTGGCACCCGACAGGGTTTTCGAAAAGTCTTTGAAAACACTTTGTTTCCAACACATGCATATTCCCTTCCCACTTTCATAGCATCTACTAGCATTGTATCTACTTCCCACCCACACATCTCTAAGCAAAAAGTAGATTCACGACAATGCAAGTATTAGCGAGGAAAGTAACAGAGGCAACCCATAAAGGTGATCATGATTTCATCATGATTCTGATGCGTCAATTTTAAGTGTTGTATGGCATGCATAAAAAGGTTTCTTACACATGGTCAAGGGTTGATTGCCTGGCTCATCAAAGTCTTCAGGGTCTTCAAATGCTTCTGGTACAACCTCTTCGTCAACCATGCAAGTTATCATTCTAAAATAATGGACAAAAATAAGACCACGGCAAAAACAGGAACAATAAATCACTCCAAAAATGTGAAATCATTTTTGTAAAATACTAGGGTGAAAACTAACAAAACAAAAATTATTAGTTTTTGGTTTCGAAGAGTCAAAACAATGAAAATCATTTTAATAGTGGTTTTAAATGCTTTAAAGAGGGGTTTAAATAAAAACAGTACATAATTTTTTTCCCAAATGATGCACAAGTGGCATCATCAAATAGGTTGGGTATTTACTAGATTTTAGGAAGTGGAATTATTAGATTTGTATAAACACTTAAACTAGAGGAATGTTTGTAAGAAATGCGAGATAAATAAAAAGAAAAGGGTCTCGGTTAGACACAAGCCAGAATGACCCGAAGCTGGGCCAGCCCAGAGGCTAGCGAGCCCGGGGCGAGCTGAGGCGCGCACCTGCGTGGGTTTAAGCCCGACAGGCAGGGCCCGGTGGTCAACGATAGAAGGAGAGGGGGAGAGAGATGAGAGGCTAACGGGCAGGCCATCATCAACCTACAGTCAGCGGGGCGGCGAGCTCATCGGCTTCAACATCATCCATGACGAGGTAAACCGACGGAGGAAATGTGCTCAAGGCATCGTCGTCGTTCGGATGGAGGTCGAGGGAGTCGCCTGTGATGAACATGTTGTAGCGGAGGAGCTTTGTGTCAGCTCCAAGTCGATGCTACTACTACAAATTGCACGGGAGGCATGGGGGACAATGATCAGCGAGCTAGAGGAAGACCAGAGGAATGAGGACCAGAGCGGTTCCCTACCGTGAGAACCACGACGGCCCTAGATGGCGGCGTTGAGCTCTATCCCGAGCATGGGAGCTCTCCGAGTGGGAATACGAGGTGCAGGAGGTCGATTGGGAGAGAGAGAGAGGGCCAATAGAGGGGAGAGAGGTGTCCTGGGGTGTCTTAAATATCCTCACCACCGGCTCACAGTAGACCAAGTCTGGCATGGTCGTGGTCATTGCTAGAGGCCACGAGTGTAGTATGGATCATGTCCAGGGCGTTCCTTGGCTTGGCTTCGATCCTAAGGAAAGAAGGGATAGATGATGAGGCTCTAGAGTTCGCTCGTGAGAGGTGGCCGAGTCAGGCGGCGCTCTAGCATGCGTTGCAGGGGCTTTGGAGAGAGAGAGAGAGAGAGAGAGGAGGGGTCATTTCCCTGGCGTGTTGCGGACGTCGATACATGACTTCTGGCGGACTAGGAGGACCGGGGTAGTTGGGGGTGAGGGGTCAACTCTCTGGAGCATGGTTGCACACTCCAGAGCGCGACTTTGGCCGGCATACGCGCGTTCTCGCATGCCTCTCTTGTCCTGATTTGTTTGGGAGCTACTGGGGATGCCCAGGGTGCCGTGGATGCTAAGAAAAGTCAAGGGGAAAGCAGAGGGGTGGCAGAAAAGTTGTGTGTGTGTGTGAGAGAGAGAGAGAGAAGCTTGTTGTGCAGAGCAGGAAATGGGGGTTTTACACCATCAATAATGGGGTTGAGCCTTGGCTGCCACTGCTGGAGGTGTTGTGGGTCTTGGTGGAGCTATAGTAAAAAAATTGAGGTGAAGGGGATAGTGGAAGGGCTGAAAACAGGGGTTTCCGGAAATGCTCAGAAGTTGTTTGATGTTGGTTTGGGCTAGATAAAACTTTCCTCTTGCTATGATATTTAACAGGATAAAATGGTATGTACAAATCAGGTTGATCATGATGTTGAGCTCCTTTGAAGTAAGTTGCCAATGCAAACTTTATAAACCCTAAAAATCAACAGAATCAGGGTTTCTTAGATCTATTCATGCTAACCTATTCTCCTCCATGCACCACTTTGTTTGGTGGCACCATTGGGTATTAGAGCATGCTCACAAAGTTTGGGATCAACTGGAGAAACTTGACAATATGAAGTTGCTCAAATGGAAAAACTTGACAATGCAAAGTTACTCAAATTTGGTTCTTGAAAGAGAGGGTTTTAGGGAATTTTGGAGAACCAAACATATTGGGATTGAGATGAAACTTGGTAAGATCATCAAATATGGCTTGTTTCACATGCTAGAATTTACCTAGATTTATTTGACAATATTTCTTATAGAAATATTTTCAAATACTTGAAATATCCGAAAAGGGTTTTAGAGGATTTTTTCCAATATTTTGAACATGTCCATGTGTTGAAACCCTTATAGGTGGAAAATATATGTCCATTGAGTTTCCTTAAATTTTCTCAAATATTTCTAGAAACACTTCAATATTTTTCCCTATAAAAGTGAATTTCCGGTCCCAGAAAAAGGTATTTAAATAAAACATAAAAATAACTTTTAAAATAATATTTTTGTGGTCTAGGGAAGTCTTATATAGAATAGGATCCAAATAATTTTTTTGGGGCAAAACCTTCTCCGCAACTTGAGGACTTGTAGTACAAACCTTAATTCAAGGGGGTTCGAAGACCTAAATTGAATAAGTTCTATTTGGTAAAAATAATATTTTGTCAAAATAGTTTTAGATCCTATGAGTCATTGGGCAAGGATTTGGGTCAAGGATATGAGTTTTGATAGAAGAAGAATTTTTGTGCACTAAAACAAAATCAAGTAGACAAGCAAATAACAAAAAATCCAAGCATATTCAGGCACACACAAAGTTTCAAATTTTAAAACATTTAAACTCATAATCATAGCAAAGTGGTACAAACACAGGGGGTGACATTATGTAGGATTCTAGTACTAACCATGTGAATGACCTTGTGTTTGTACTAGAATCCTACATACGAAGTAGGTACTAGTTAAATGCCCATGCGTTGTCACGACATACGAAATTTGATATGAAAAGATAACTTGAGAAGGTGATACCATGGAGTTTGGATATTTTAGACGAGTGTTTTTTATTGAATATATTTTAGGAAGAGAACAATGTCAAAGGTAATTGAAAATCTATGAGCATGGACAAACTTGTTTTGAAATGTAGATAATAACTAAAACATTCATGAAATTAGCACATCCCTTAAAACGCTATAGAGACAGACAAACATGACGAAACAGTCATCTACATAGTGGATACAAACCAAATACGTGATAACTAAACTTACAAATTGAAACACATAATCATGTGTAAAAAACACAACAAATGTCTACTATTTGCACTACATGCGCCAAGCTTTCTTTGTATACATCCTGCACCGGGGATCATTTCTAGACAGCTTGCTTTTTAGGAAAGCCCACCTCCACTCAATAAATTGCTGAACAAACTTCATGTCAATCAACCTCCTATTATTTTCTAGCAAATACCTATAATTTAGAAGATATAATACATTTAGATTTTGAGACACTAATGTTTAATTACGTGAGTTTGTGTGGTTTGACTTACATCATCGTGCAAAACACATCATCATGCATAAGTCATCTCATCTCAGCGTTTGATAATAATGCATCATTGATGTGCACGAACTTAGTATTTGATTGTAAGGGCATGATTGATTTAATAATTGAACTATCAAGCGGGGTGTAAATATACTCTATCATGGGACCACATGAAGCCAAATTAATTACACATACAAAAGACCAAGGGAATGAAAAGGTTGATAATCACTATGAAAGTAAGTACATTGTGGTGTAATATTTGCATTTGCTCTTCTTGGTTTTATATGATGTGAATTGGATATATCCATTTGCGCATCTCTAGGTTGTTTAGTACTTGTTGAGTTTTGGGTCTCTTCCAACGACATCACCGTCGGGCTCTTATGGGTAGGTTGTTTTTTATGGTCCACAATATCCATATCTATCACCTTCGGGCTCTTGTTGGTTGGTTCTATTTGAGGTCAACAATATCTGCATCTATGACTGACACATTCTGCAAACCTAAAATATATATAAAATATGATTTAACTATAGTATCAATTTTTTCAGGCTCTAATCGGTAGATTCTTTTTGATGGTCCACAATATCCATATCTATCACCTTCGCGTTCTTGTTGGTAGGTTCTTTTTGATGGTCAACAACGTGTGTATCTATGGCTGACACATTTTGCAAAAGTGAATTATATATAGAATATGATTTAAATATAGTATCAATTTTTTCGAGGTAATAGTATCATAATTCATATGTAACTTACAAATTAATAAAAAGGCAGACGTCAAATAAATTTCATATACATGACATACTGTCTAAAAGACTCCCGTATTATGCTATAATGTATACACCTTGAACCTTTGCGAGCAGTGCCCTGTATAGGAAGGTCTTCTCGGTGCCTCCCGAGCCATCGACAAAGAATACATCCCCATCCCGGGCATCTACTGCTGCCAGGATCTCATCGTATGCAAGCATCTACTCAGGGTTTAGTGAGGACGCTAAAGCAGCGTCGGTCGCGTCAACCTCGATGGTGGACTCCTCTGTGACTTCTCCAGTCTCGCCTGCAGTAGTGTCATAGGTCTCGTCGATGTCCGGAAGAGGGAACAACGCTATGTCTTTGCCCATTGACTATAGCATGCCCCTGATGTCTAGCAACACCATCCGCTCCACTGCCTTTGAGCAGGCATGTGATCGGCGATAGTCATCAGACATTGCCTCTAGGTGCCTATCCCATAGACCGCGTACATTACCTAGCTCGCTGAATACCAAGATTGTTGCAATGAGGCTCCTGAGCGAGGCTCGCATCGCAAATTGTGTTGACTCTATAAGACACTTGTCAAGCGTGTTGTCGGCCTCGATGAGGCCCAACCTCTCGGCAGCCTTACGGAAGCTATCACATAGCACACCGTCCACGGTCCTTGGGTCCTAGAAGGATGTCTTGCCTGATATGTGGTTGAGCAGCACTCGCAGAAAGTACCGCTCCCCCTCGGTTGGACGGGCCGACACGATTCGACCTACCTTGTGTTGCTTTTTTCTCGGCCTGCAGTACTTTCCTCTCTTCCATGTGAAACCTCCCGAAAAGTACTTGTACACGATATCACGAGCCCAAACATGCTGCTGATTAGCAAGGAAATACTCCGTTAACATTTACTTAGATGCATTATCACAGGCGACAACATCGGTCAGGTCCTCTCCTGCTTTGAACGTGACATTATGCATATTAGGGAGATGAAGCGGTAACTGTAGGACTGACGGGGAATTCTCAGAAAGATTGAAGCCGAATATCCTCCACATCGCCTCCGGTGGAGTGACTCATCTTGCATCGATGTACCTTTTAATCTCGTCTACAACCCCTTTGCTGTCAGGCTGGTCGATGTTGATTGAAGCTTGATCGTGGCCCTTGTATACACATTCGTAAAGGTACTTGATGGGAAATGTGAATAAGCTTTGGGGTTTTCTTCCCCTTTTATGAAGCTTATCAATTTGGTCTCCCCTTGCGGCGCCGTGAATCCCTCCACTTCTCGAGATGTGCGAGCTGTTGCACGCACGTGATTAAACATATCCTGTATAAAACGGGACATGATGGTTATGTTGATAGATCGTGATGATTAAAACGGCCTCGAATCGCGAATAGAGTATGTGTAACTGACCTAGCGGTCATGGTGTGCCATGACCTTTAGTCAGAGAGGTCGTGAGAGGAATATTATTTATCCCTTGATATTTGGCCTTCAAGGCCAGCCAATTTGCAGTGTTCGGACGTGCCACTATGCGGAAAACTACTTATCATCGGAGGCTGAACTATGTTCGCGGGAAGAACTCACCTCGCAAGCTGAAGACTCTGATCATGTAAAGCAATTGAAGCTGGGACCCTTGGCGTTGGAGGAAAGTTCGGGGGCTACTGAGGGAGTCCTGGATTAAGGTGTCCTCGGGAGGCCGACCTATTTCTATGGGTCGGACTATACGGGCCACTTACCAAACGCACGAATATTTGAAGGCCTAGTCTCCAAGATGGAAGATTCAGGAAGCACGGCTTGTACTCCACATTTGATGTAGCGAATAGACATGTTTATCTCCTCGGCATGTAACCGACCATGTGTAAACCCTAGGCATCCTCGGCGTCTATATAAGTCGGAGAGTTTTAGGGTGTAGGAATAGAACAACTCATTCAGGGTTAGCTATTCGATCTCGAGGTAGATCAAGTATGTAACCCCCATATCATCAATACATCAAAGCAATACATATGGTATTACCACCATAGGAGGGCCTGAACCTGGGTAAATCTGTGTCCCCTTCGTCTCATGTTACCATCGATCCCACTCTCACAGTTCGGGACCCCGTACCCGAGATCCGCCGATTTTGACACCTACAATCGTCGTCACGATAGTTGCCCAACCGACGTTGTGGCACCACCGAGAGAGAGGGGGAGACCCCCCTCCTTCTTCATCTTCCTTGGTCTCTCCCTAGATGGAGGAGAGTTTCCCCTCTGGTCCATGGACGCCATGAATCCCAAAGGGGAGGAGCCTCTCCAAGATTGGATCTCTCTCTCTGTTTCTCTTCTGTTTTTGCGACAATTTTCTTACCCATTCACCATTTCTTTAATTCCCGGAGATCCATAACTCCGATTGGGCTGACATTTTGAGCAAAGTTTTCTCGGGAAATTATCTTTCTTGCACGAAAAGAAGGGTCACAACCTACTTACGAGGTGGTCCCAAGCCATTAGGGCACCACCAGCCCCTAGTCGTGCCCTCTTGGCTTCGGAGCACCTCAGGCACTTTCTCGCGCTGATTATTCTTCCCAAATTTCACATATATTCCAAAAATAAATCTCCATAAGTTTTTATCATGTTGGACTCCATTGGATATTCTGTAAAACATGCAAAAACAACAGGAACTGGCATTGGGCACTAGATCAATATGTTAGTCCCAAAAAATATTATAAAATGTCACCAAAAGTATATGAAAGTTGTTGAGTATTGGCACGAAACAATCAAAAATTATATATATGACAAAGACATATCACCAGTCCAACCCTTATTCAATTTTGGAGACCACCAGGACAAGCAATACGTCCACCTCCCAACGTCGCGACCATCTTCTTCTCCGACAACATCCACGAGTACCACTACGTTATGCTGCTACTGTCTCCCCCCATTTGATCAGTTTGAACAACGTAGACTATTAGTTAGACGTATTTTTCTATCGAACCGATTTATCTTTAATAAACGGTCTTTCTAGACCAACTCGGAGGTTTTCTTTTAATTATACATTGCACGCCATTTTATTTAAGTATCGGTCATCCACCGCCTAGACACGCAACAAACAATACGCATCAATCCATAGTTCACCACATGGCACCCGTGTCAAGGCTTTCCGAGAAATAAAATGCCAGCAAATGACCTTGTGCCATGACCAGCCATAGCATTAATGTGCGCTGGTGGATACTTCCTTGATACAAAATTACAAGAAATTACAAGAATTTGATGTACATGACAATAAAGGTCCATTTGAGCACAATAATGATTTCTTGTGGCTGATGATAGAAACATGTCGTGGATCTCCAATGTCTACGAGACTCCATTCCCATAGGAAAAGCTGACCTAGATAACTGCTATCTCGCGTGGTTGCTATCTTCGATTCCTAGGTTGTAGGTGTGTCCTTGTGGTGCTCCTTTCCTATACATAATCTGGCTAAGACAATAGCCAGGTACAAGCAAGTGAGTACTATTGAATGTACTTTCAAACATCATGAATACAAATATAATACAGAAGGTGAATTGCATGTAGTAAAACTTTAATGGTATTCAATATGGCCTGAGGTTATTTCATGAATGCAGTTATGCGGATTATTTGTTCATGCAGAAAATAAAAAATAGATAAGTGTAAGTAATCATATATTACCAAAATTTAAAGATGGATGACAGGAGGTAGAACCGTCCCACAAGAACCCAACTGAAAATATTAATAGGTTGCCACAATCGACCGTCTGAAGCAATGCCACATAAGGGCTTATATGAAAAATAACAATAGGAGTGCCATAGTTAGGCATCTAAAGTGACACCACATAAAGTGCTTATATCAAAAATAATAAAAGGAGTGCCATAGTCGGGTGTTTATAGCAACACAGCATAAAGGGCTTACATTGCAAGTAAGGGCATGTGTTGCCCAGGAGTTAGAAACTTCTGAGGTGATAGTAAACAATTCATAAAAGAGAAAAGGTTAGTCCATCAGAATATTAATAATAATAGTAATCCTTCATAATTCATTATCATCCTGATTTAATTGATTCCTCTGAAGACCAACACTGAGACCGACACTTGACCCTTCCTAGACTATGGTCCTTAACCAGGGAAACGGCTATTTGAATAGGTTTTATACTTCGTAGAGTTTGTACTCTTTACCCATGAGTAACGGATTTCTCTAGTCAAATCGAGATGTTGACTAATTCCGATTACGATCTTTGAGTTTAAAAACACACATGACCAACACACACCAGTTTTAACTTTCCCGCTGCCTGGAATCACCCAAGGCATCCTTCAAGAAAACTCTAAGGTAGGGAGACTCCAATCTCGAATAGGATGGGATCACAATTCATACGGCATGAAAACTAAGGGGTGCAACTGCCCCTCTCGGCCTAAGTTGGATACGGCCATGCCCCATGACCAAGTGACATGCCTACTAGAGGACACTAGTATCTTTCATTATGGCATCTATGTGTTGCGTCTGCGAGGAAATGGGTTAACGGCTTATTGAACCATACCCTACCTATGTCATGGAAAAATTGCAACATGAATCAAGTATGGGGGTTAATGGAGCAACAATGGATCTACGGTCGATCCCTGAAATGGTTATCACAATGCAATGCCTTAACAGTACCCAACAGAGTCACCACCTAACATGCCTCGTCATACCCTCACTGATCATTCTCGTCACGATGATATATTAGTTATGTTTACCCATGACAAAACCCTCCTCTAGAAATTTTTCAGAACCAATGTACGCATGGGTGGCATGAGGTAAACATCACTTTCACATATATCTCATATTTAATTGAAAACAATTCCTATCAAGTAATCCATGCATGAATATATTTCATATGCACATTTTTATTTGAATTAACATAATCCTGATTTACTTATACTAACAAGCAAACAACTAACATTTATCATATTAGGTGTTCAAGATGCTTGCCTTGAGTATGTAGCGGGGTTGGGTGTACTCCAAAAGATTTTTAAAATATTCTTCCCTTCATTTTTTCTATTTTCAAAATATCACAATCAACACATAATTCTAAAATCGTACAAAAAAGTTGTTTGAAATTTTTAAATAATTTCTAAAATAAACCAGATGAAAAATGAGGGATGTGTGAAAAGGAATCAATTAATTTGGAGTTGTGGCTTAAAAATTATAAGCATTCAAAGCTAGGTGAAATTCTAATTTTGAATTGAAACAGAAAAAGGAGAATGGATCGATGGGAATTACACCTTCTAACAAGAACATGTACTCTGGAGAAATACGCTTCCACTTAAGCCGCGTCTGTGCCACTGACAATGGGTCCCTCCTAGCCCATTGTAAGGTTTGGTTGGTCCATCTACCCATGCCTTCTTCTCCTTGCCGCGAGTAGTGTCCGCTCTTGAGGAGCTATGACCAGAGGATCTTCGTGATCCTACCAGGGGCGGCATGACCGGAGGAGAGCCCTACATTGCTGGTGGCGCGTTCTCCGGTGAATGGTGGTTTCGGGGAGGAAAGGGATTCCACGATGGGTCCTCCCGGATGACATTGGAGGGGAATGGGTTTGCTGGACCATGGGGAACCATTGGTGAGGAGAACAAGGTGGTAGAGGCCTTGGTTTTGCCAGATTTAACCAAAGGTTAATGGCGGACGTCTCGAATGGAAGCAAGGGAGACAAGCTCCTCCGATGGTGTGGTTGCTTCTGGGGTTCAATTGGGAATCAAGAGTGGTGATGAGGGTAGTTGAGATACTGAGGGGTGCTATTTATAGGAGGGGGAGGTCGGTCCCGTGGGCGCCCGAAGATAAGCACGATGGCGACGACCATTGATTGCAATATGCGATGGTGGAGAGGTAGCTGAGGCCGGTATGAGGTCGATGGATGAGGATGGAGTCCGCAGCGTAACTCGAGTGTGTTGTTGGCCTCTAAATGGTGCTAGGCACGTTGGACAGTGTCGTGGCTTCTAGAGAGTGGCACGACCGTGGCCAGCTATTCAAGACAAACAGGGAAGGTAGATGCGGGTGACATGGTCGGTGGAGGTTGGTAGCAGCCCCAATTATGCCCGAGAGGAGTTGATTGGCTTAGGGCGCGCCAGGTGTCCTGTACGGCACCGTCCATGGGTAGGCTACATCGTCGGCACTAAAGGCGGGTCGTGGACGTGGTGGGGTCTGTGCAGTTGAAACTGGGGTGACAGGGTGTTCTAGTGCGACGCAGCGACCCGAGGATGAGTAGGGCAAGATTGGGGAAGGCACCAGCATGACGTGATGACTCGGTGCCAAAGAGTGAAATAATCGCGCCCTGCTCGCGCTCTAGTCACGCACAACAGGTGCTCGATGAAGTGCTATTGCAACTATAGTGATCTAGGTGAGCTACAATTTGACAGGATGGGGTTTCTGAGGTGGAAAGGATGATGGATTGAAAAGGGGAGCAAGGACCCCATGTAGTTCAGAGAGATCCCAGTTTTCTGTCATGTCCACATGGTGTTCGACAGAATGCAAGGTCTATCTAGAAAACTCTCCTAGGTGTCGGACTTGGCAGGATGATGATTCATTCTACGGTAAATAGTATGGCAGGGTTGGTTTGTGCAAAAACAAAAGCTGCTAGTGCAGGTTTTTGAGCAATTCGATTGTGGGTCAAAGTTTGGACAGAGTATTTGGTGAACTCAGGGGATGCCAATGGATCTTATTTTCTGTATTTAAGGTTTTGGTTGAAAGGACTACAAGTCGCAAAAGCTGCAGAATCTTTTGAGCAAGCAAAGTACGGGTTGCAGTTCAATGCTCGAATTGGACCAGAATTTGAAATTGGCAGCTGTGCTCAAAATTCCCAAATGACCATGATGGATATTTTGATTAAAATGATCTATAGGAATTATATGACCTGTTCTAATTTTTGGTGGGATTTTAATAGAATTGTTTAAAATAGGTTCAGTACAATAGAGGCATTTCAGAGTCCGAAAATGCTATTAAAATAATTTAGTTGGGCAAGTGTTATTATGAAAATATTTCCTACAATTTTTTTAAATTAGATGAAATTATCCGAGAATAGATTCAAAGCCCATAATACTTTCCAAAAATTTCTACTTTGAGGGAAGGGTTGGGAAATCAACAAGGAGCAAAGATAATTCACAACAGTAATTCCGGCAGAATTTTAATTAATAAAAACATGGTTAAAATTTTGGGGTGTTACAATCTCTACCCCCTAAAGAAAATTACGTCCTTGAGATTCGTTAAGGTGGTCACCAAAACAGTATCCACATCTACGAGGAGATTTTACTGATCTAAATATTTATATTACCTAATTAAGCATAGTCAATGTGAGGATACTAATAATTTGTGCAACTATAGTGAGGTACTCGTGTTGTGGATAAAATTCTATGGCTAGGGCAACTTCAGATTTGCCACTTTGAGCAGCGACCAATTTGGAAAAGGTACAACTCCAATTCCAAATGTTTGCTTGTCGTACCAATGCACGATGCTCTCTCCTGCTCAAAGGTAGAACCAGGGCCCATCGTCAGTCTCTTCTTCTTGCTTCGGTTCTCCTCTCGAGTGTGTTGTTGGCCTCTAAATGGTGCTAGGCATGTCGGACAGTGTCGCGGCTTCTAGAGAGTGGCACGGCCGTGGCCAGTTATTCAAGACAAACAGGGAAGGTAGATGCGGGTGACATGGTCGGTGGAGGTTGGTAGCAGTCACAATTATGCCCGAGAGGAGTTGATTGGCTTAGGGCGCGCCAGGTGTCCTGTACGGCACCGTCCATGGGTAGGCTACATCGTCGGCACTAAAGGCGGGTCGTGGACGTGGTGGGGTCTGTGCAGTTGAAACTGGGGTGACAGGGTGTTCTAGTGCGACGCAGCGACCCGAGGATGAGTAGGGCAAGATTGGGGAAGGCACCAGCATGACGTGATGACTCGGTGCCAAAGAGTGAAATAATCGCGCCCTGCTCGCGCTCTAGTCACGCACAACAGGTGCTCGATGAAGTGCTATTGCAACTATAGTGATCTAGGTGAGCTACAATTTGACAGGATGGGGTTTCTGAGGTGGAAAGGATGATGGATTGAAAAGGGGAGCAAGGACTCCATGTAGTTCAGAGAGGTCCCAGTTTTCTGTTATGTCCACATGGTGTTCGACAGAATGCAAGGTCTATCTAGAAAATTCTCCTAGGTGTCGGACTTGGCAGGATGATGATTCATTCTAAGGTAAATAGTATGGCAGGGTTGGTTTGTGCAAAAACAAAAGCTGCTAGTGCAAGTTTTTGAGGAATTCCGTTCTGGGTCAAAGTTCGGACAGAGTATTTGGTGAACTCAGGGGATGCCAATGGATCTTATTTTCTGTATTTAAGGTTTTGGTTGAAAGGACTACAAGTCGCAAAAGCTGCAGAATCTTTTGAGCAAGAAAAGTACGGGTTGCAGTTCAATGCTCGAATTGGACCAGAATTTGAAATTGGCAGTTGTGCCCAAAATACCCAAATGACCATGATGGATATTTTGATCAAAATGATCAATAAGAATGATATGACCTGTCCTAATTTTTGGTGGGATTTTAATAGAATTTTTTAAAATAGGTTCAGTACAATAGAGGCATTTCAGAGTCCGAAAATGCTATTAAAATAATTTAGTTGGGCAAGTGTTATTATGAAAATATTTCCTACGGAATTTTTAAATTAAATGAAATTATTCGAGAATAGATTCAAAGCCCATAATACTTTCCAAAAATTTCTACTTTGAGGGAAGGGTTGGGAAATAAACAAGGACCAAAGATAATTCAAAATAGTAATTCCGGCAGAATTTTAATTAATAAAAACATGGTTAAAATTTTGGGGTGTTACAATCTCTACCCCCTAAAGAAAATTACGTCCTCGAGATTTGTTAAGCTGGTCACCAAAACAGTATCCACATCTACGAGGAGATTTTACTGATCTAAATATTTATATTACCTAATTAAGCATAGTCAATGGGAGGATACTAATAATTTGTGCAACTATAGTGAGGTACTCGTGTTGTGGATAAAATTCTATGGCTAGGGCAACTTCGGATTTGCCACTTTGAGCAGCGACCAATTTGGAAAAGGTATAACTTTAATTCCAAATGTTTGCTTGTCGTACCAATGCACGATGATCTCTCCTGCTCAAAGGTGGAACCAGGGCCCATCGTCAGTCTCTTCTTCTTGCTTCGGTTCTCCTCTCTATTTTCTCTCGCGTGCGCTTTCCTGCACTTTCTCCACCCGAGACGTCTAGTGCATAGGGTATGTGGGGTTGTAGTGTGATAGTGCACGACGTTCTTACTACCGGCATAGAATGCACTCACCTCGCAGGCTAGCACCTTGTCGGCATTGCTCACGCATTCGGCTCCGAAGACTGGTGGTCTAGCGGCGAGCAGCTGGTGCACTTCGCTCTCAGTGTACCGAGCTCGAAGTAAAAAATTACTATGGTTTTTCTCTCTTCTTCCTCACACCTTGCCTCACTTCTTCTTCTGGTTGCAAGAGCTCGGGACGAAGCCCAATGGACTATGTGGTTCCAACATTGCTCACAATCCTCCCGAACAAAATGCTTTGGTTGGCTTCACGCTACTCCTGTTTGTGATGATTCTAGATGATCACCATACTGCTGCTGCTCGAGTGCTGGCTCTATGCATCGGCAGTGGTAATAAGGACTAGGCATCAGTGTCGGGTGCAAGTGGGTATTATTGTATTTAACAGTAGGTTTCATAGCAATAAAAAACCACAAAATTTTTCCTCAGAAAAACTATGGTGCGTGTGATCCATAGGATGAAACAGTAACTTACGTGCTAAATGTGGGTGTGGTTTCTGCACTCAGTGCGTGTGGTAGAGTGGGTGTGGCAATGAGCCGGATGACACGGCGGCATGTGAATTGCATTTATGTTGCCAAAGTTTTAGTGGTAGTGTCTCTTAAGAAAATCTCACTCCCAAAATTTCTTCAGAGTGAAAAAATTGATTGTGAACCACAACAACAAAATTACTCATATGCAACTGCAATTAAAGCAATTCATTCATAGCATACATGCTAAGATATGACATAGATATCACATCATGCAAACAAGTGCTAATCTAGACACAACGACAAACACACCTATGATTGTCTATGGCTCAAAGGTAAAACCTGCAGGGTTCTAAGGAAATACCATTGGTGTTGGGACACATTCTTCTTACACCGGTGAAAGTGGAGGGAGGAGATGGAGAACATACCCTTCCTGGGTTCGCAAAGGTGGTTCACCATTGGCGATCTGAGGATTCAGAACAACAAGAATCTAGAGAGGGTCAAACGCTCCTAAGCGCTGACATATTGAACCAGGTTGGCTAGCACTGGATCAGTTTCTATTTATCTAGGGGCATTGATTCTACTTCGGGTGTTGCACGGCTCGGGTAGTAATAATACCCTCTTTCGCTCGCACGTGGCACTATGAATCACCGACGGGTAATTGCTTCGTAGGAAACAATTTCCATGGCCATGCCTGGAGTTGGCATGGATTTCCCAACGAAGACGACACATGGAGGGCCTTGGTTTGGGTCTACTGGTGGGATGTGCACAACTGCCTAATATTTTGAGGAACTGGGAGTGATCCTCGATTCGAATGACTTGTACTGGTGTTGGTGGCTGGATCCAAGTGTTGCGAGTAAAATCCCACAAAATTTTAACAAAACTACCAAGGGTTGCATTCGGAGTTTTGAGATAGACTCCAAGGTGCAACATGGAAGGATTGGTTGTGGACGCAATGTGCAAGATGAGGGGTGCTGGGCATGGTTTCAGTTGTGGCCTTTTAGAGAATGCCTGGGTTAGGAAACCTAATTCGATGCCGACACAACTTTCGGTACGGCTCCACTCTAGGTTTATCTGAGTCAAAGTTTTAGATATAAATCCCAAGGATGACGTAAGATTGTGGTTGCCGGTTAGGGTGGCTCTAGAAGTTATGCCCATAATTTATTCTGCAATAACAAGTCAAATGATTTATGCCTAGACACGGATGGTACCATTAAAACAATGGCATACACGCAGTTTGCAACTGACTCTGCTCATGGATACAAAGGTACAAGCTTACATGGCACATGGAGTGCCCCTTCTCTCCTCTCCAAACCAACCTCACTCTGCTCATTCTTTCCCCTGTCTCTCCAGCATGTTTTGTGATAAGGGCCAATGATAGTGATCTCCTCTCGAAGCAATCCGCCGTGGCTTCTTCATAATTGATGGAACTAGCGTCCCCGGCAGCCACCTCAACCTCCACCGAACCGTGCCGAAGGCCTGGATCCATTCCTGCCCTCTGCGTCACATCCCGTTTGTGGATCCATCGCTGGTGAGCTCGTCGGCCATCCTGACCGCGAGGTTCATGATGATAGGTGGGCCCACCTATCATCCTCACCTCTCTCCCTCCCCTCTTAGTCTCTGACTATCGGGGCCATCCTGACCTGACAAGTGTGCGCGCCTCGGGTCGCCTGGGTCTGCTTTGTTGTCTCGGCCGGTGCGACTAGCGACTTATGGCCCAAAGGGACAATGCCTCTTTTATTTTTATTTTTCTGTCAGGTTTTCCAAGAATTCCTTATATTTAAATATTTCTCCAAATCTAAAAATTCTAACTTTTAAAATCTTGTAATATTCCAACCTATTTGATGGTGCCTCAGGTGCATCATTTTGAAACTATTTTCTGTACTATTTGTACTTAAAACCCTGTTTTGAATATTTAAACCACTGTTAAATTGTTTTTCACAACTTTTAAAACTCCAAAATGAGAAACTAATAATTTTGGTATTTTTACTTTTCACCCCAGTATTTTACAACAGTGGTTTGACATTTTAGGAGTGATGTATTTTTCCCTATTTTTTGTCATGGTCTTCTTTTTGCCCGTTGTATTATGATAGACTAAGTTGTTGGCGAAGAAGTTGGATTAGAAGGATATGAAGATACCAAATACTTTTTTGAGCTAGGAAAGCAACCATTTGACAATGTCTAAAAAACCTTTTTATGCTTCTCTATAGCACTTTCAATTGATGCATCGTAATCATTTTAAAATGGTGACCACCTTGATGGGTTGCCTCCGTTACTTTCCACGTTGAAACTTGCATCATGACTCTACTTTCTATTTAGAGTTATGTGGGTGGGACAGGAATGTGCGTGGTGTTGGTAACAAAAGTATATTTAAAGACTTTTCCAAAACAACGTCGGGTGCCACTAATGCCCGAGGGATAAGATGAGTTAGGGAACCGCTTGAGAAAGAAGTGGTGTACGGGAGCAAGTTGTGTGTTTTTTTTGAAAAAAGATTAGATTTAAGATTTGTCGACCGTTCCCAACCTTACATGTACAACCATGATACCCCTTATGGTAGAGCATTTGTTGATTACTTTGGTCGGTACTAGCAAAGAGACCGCATTACTTGTGGCGGGAGTGACGTGGTCACTCTCGATAGGGGGTCATACCGGAAAGGGAGACCATGGGATATTTTCACAGAATCAATGCACATCTTTCGTCCCTTCATGGATGATACTTGTGACGTACATCATGTGTGTTGTGTGCCAATGAGTGGCCTCTTTGTTAGTACTGTTATAGGAAATGCATTGTTCGGGTACTTACCTCGGGCATGCTATATACCGCGAGTCGTGGCTTGACACGGAAGTTTCCCGAGTCGTGGGTAAAGTGTGCAATCTATGTAGAGTGTAAAACTATCTGAATAGACGTTTCCATGGTCAATGACAGTTGGGTGGTGCTACTTAAACTACCTCAAGTGTTTTACTAAAGTGTTTGTGTGTGTGTGCGTGTGTGTGTGTGTGGAAAAGAGGTACATAAGATGAGTCAGATGACTCGGTGTGATGATTATATTGTAATTGTTCCAAACCCTGTTCATATTGATATCTGTAACCTGTTAATATGGATACCTATTACCTCATGATGCATGCTTACAAGTTGATAGGACATGCCTTGCACTCAAAATTAGCTTTCTGCAAACTTACCTATCTAGTACTATATCATGCATTATTATACCTTGTTCCTAACATGGGTTGCTTGAGAGTACATTCAAAGTACTGATTGTCTTGCCATTGGTTATTTAATTGGCCAGACATGGAAGAACAAGAATATGGTGAAGAACCTTGGTGACGATCATACAATTACGACGCTTCCCAGTCAGAATGTCTGTAGGGTTAAGGCAGATGGCATGGGTCTATGCTACCTTTCAAGATTTTGGATGCGAGTTTATGTTTGTTGTTTGTCCTTCATGGCCCTATCTATGTAAGACTTGACCTTGATGGTATTTTTTGTGTAAGACGGTATGTATGGATGTAAGACTCTTGATTCTGTGTGCTCAGTGAGCATTGATCTCTAGGATCACTATACACGTGCATTAGGTGATCATGACTTATGAGTCGGGGTCCCACAGAGCTAGCATGAGAGACATCTTGACTGAAGGAAGCCTTAGTTAGCATGGACGCTTGTTAGGATAAAACCATTTTCTAAAACCAGACCTAGTACCTATATGTAGTAGTTTCTACACTTCTTACCTCTTTAGTCTACTTTCAAAACATCACTCCCTCCCCCCCCAAAACCTTTGTAGATGGATGTTGTACCCCAGGACCTACTAGCATCCAACTTTGCCTTACTACTTGACGATAGACTGAAGAAGTGCCAATTTTTCCGACCTTCCATTTCCTCTACCACAACCACTGGGTTGATGCCACCACGAAGGAGTACCACGTTGATCTGTCCGTGAAGGAAAAAGACTCCTCGATGAGTTGGTTCTTTGAACGACCACATATGGACACCATGGCATTAGCAGTCGAGACGGCAGCACAAAAGGCACTTGTCCACCTTCGAGACCTCACCCCAGAGATGTCTGACGAACCAACAACTCGCCACCTACCTTTCAGGACGGATGATATTGTCAAGAATTGGACGTTGGTTCCATCCAACGAGGATGGGACACCACTCAGATTCCATACTTACTATAGCCACTTCGCCGACAGTCTGGCTCACAACCTGATTAAGGAGTTCGTAAAGCTTTGCAAGGAACTTCACCACACCTGAGAGCTATTTCTTCAAGCCAAGGATAAGCCATACAAGATCAAGAAGGATGGATCCCCAAGGGATGACCTGGTACAACTGACAGAGGATGAGTACTCCTAGCTAGAGATGAAGTGATAACCCACAAGTGTAAGGGGATCGTTTGTAGCCTTTTTCAATAAGTAAGAGTGTCGATCCCAACGAGGAGCTAAAGGTAGAATTAATATTCTCTCAAGTTCTATTAACTAGCGATACAACTCTACGCATGCTAATGCTTGCTTTACCTACAACAACTATGAAACTACTTTGCGGGAATAAAAATATAAGTACTTTGCAAGATAAGAAAGGACGTGGAAATAAAATTTAGGCTCTGTTTTAATAACAGAACAATAAAGTAAATAGCTTAGTAGAAAGCTTTTTGTGTAACGCAGGATAAAGATTGTCCCTAAGAAATTGAATATAATATGGTAGATACTTGTTATATGCAATGAGGGAGAGGCATACGCTAACACACTTGACATACTTGGATCATAGGCACTTATGATTGGAACTCTAGCAAGCATCCGCAACTACCAAAGTTCATTAAGGTAAAAGCCAACCATATCATTAAGTATCAAGTCCCCTTTACTCCCATATGCAACAACCAACCTACACGGGTATGTCCTTCTGTCACTCACTCCACCCACCATAGGCAAATCATGAACATATTGCAACACCCTACACTAGGGATCCCTCATGTTTGAGTGACATGGACGACACCATAGGACAACACCATATCAACATACAACTCATATCAATAACATCATACCACAATTAACCCATAGGACAAAAGGGATCTACTCAAACATCATAGGATAGACAAATATCATTGGTAAATAATATATGGAGTTGAGCACCATGTTTAAGTAGAGATTACAGCAGGGAAGAGAGGTTTTACAATGCTGCGTAAAGGGGGAGGGAATTGGTGTTGACGACGGCGAAGTTGTTGGTGTAGATCGCCATCACGATGATTGCCCCGACGGTGTTCCGGTGCCATCGGGAGAGATGGGGAGAGAGCCCCCTCCTTATTATTCTTCCTTGCCATCGGGAGAATGAAGTTTTGAGTGGATTTATATCTAAAAATTAGCTTCCTTGCGCCGAAGGAGAGCTCCAACCGACTTATGAGGAGGGCACAACCCATCACCACACGCCCTGGTGTCTTGTGATGGTTGTGGGCCCTGGTTTGCGTTGATTCCACCACCAAAAATTCAAAAATATTCCAAAATAATTATTTGTAAATTTTTTATCATGTCTGGACTTTGTTTGATATGGAATTTCTAGGAAACAAAAAAAACACAAAAAACAGGAACTCACACTTATCACTCGATCAATATGTTGATCCAATAAATCATATAAATGTTGCCAAAATTATGTGTAAGTTGTATAGTATTGGCATGAAACAATCAAAAATTATAGAGACGATAGAGACATATCATGCATCCGCTTCGGGAACATCTCAACGTCGTCACATGAGTGCGAAGGAGTATCTTGCGCTCTTCACCGACCCACCAGAGAAGCGTCGTCGAGATGGACCTCCTTGTTCTCCACCCCCTCGACCGTAGCCGATGCCTGTATGGATGATGACCAGGAGGAAGATCCCTAGGAGCATGAGTATGAGACAAAGCACTCCACCACTTGAGTCTAAGAACCCCTAGGGTAGGATAAGTTATGTTTCCCTCATGCAAAGTCGAGCCAGTGTAATGGTTCAAAGGAAACCATGCGTGCTTTTTGTTTCTTTCTTGATGCAAGTAGCACTTTTGCCTTAGGCAACATCTAAGCGACTACATCACCTATCTTACCTTAATATTTTGTGTTTGGTCTTTCGCCCCCTTGTTTGATCACACTTGCACTATACCAAACCCCTTAGGCGTGCTTCCTCTATTATTGCTTTCCCCTCTCTTCTATCCCAGTTATTTGACTTGGATGCTCCAAACAGGATGGTGATTGCAACCTACAATATCTCCTTCACCAATGCTGGCGCCGGCAACTCTAGCCAGCAGCAGGGAGCTGATGGGTCTGCTCCGGCTATAGATCACCAGGAGTAGACCCAAGGCGACATTCCCCCGCCACCACCTCTACCGGAGAACATGACCATAGCTCAGTTTATCCAAGTTCTTCGGGAGGAGCGCCGAGCAAATACTATTGCTATCCTGTAGATGGCTCATGTCCTTGTGAACAACCAGTAGAAAGGAAGGAATGGCAATGGCCGCTCCACTCTGTCAGTGTTCACGAGCAATTCGCCCCCAACCTTAACCAAGACTGCTGATCCCCTAGATGCCGATGATTGGATCCGCACCATAGAGGACCTCCTTGAACTGGTCTATTTCAATGATTATTGCGAGAAGGTTGTTTATGGCTCTCACTGCCTGGTAGGTAGCACAACAACTCGGTGGGATGGAATCAAGGTCATGCAAGGTGACCACATGATCACCTGGGCAGATTTCAATGATGGATTCCGCAAAGCCCACATTCCTTTTGGGATCAAGGCTATCAAGAAGCGAGAATTTCAAGCACTGAAGCTAGGAGGTGGCTCTATCAAGGATTACACGTAGAAGTTCAACCTCTTCTCAAGGCACGCCCCTAAAGATGCCAAAACAAAGGCAACTAAGATGGAACGCTTCATGGAAGGATTCCAGCAAGCCCTGAAGTATCAACTCATTGTCCGTCACCGCCAGACCTTCTTTGATCTGGTGAACAAGGCCCTCATGCTCGAGGACAATCTTCATGGCATGGAAGACACTCGCAAGCTCAAGATGAACATCAAGGGTAGTTCCAGCAACTAGAAGCCTCACTCCTGGCAGCCAGCCCCAACCATGCCAACCTATCAGCCTTAGCAAGCTAGGACTCCTGCACTTCTTCCGAGCTACAAGCCTCAGCAGTATGCCAATCCCATGCCATCTTACAACAACTCCAATAATAACAATGGTGGAAGAACAACAATGACTTAGGCCAAGTCACTTGCTTTGGGTGTGGTCAGCATGAGCACATCTCTATGTAGTGCCCCAACAAGAAGCCGGATACACCACACCCCAATGCACCGAACCAAGGTCAAGGTCATGGGGAGCCACCAAGGAACCAGGCTCCCCGCAACTAGCCCAAAAATGGCAACGATCGTGTGAATCACGTCACCGCTAAGGAAGCCAAGGAAGACCTGGACGTCATACTGCGTACATTCCTCGTCAATTCAACCCCAGCAACTATTCTGCTTGATTGTGGAGATTCGTATTCTTTTGTTACCAAAAAGTTTGCACTAGCAAGTGGTATGAAGCCTACACCCTAGGATACTCATAAGATGGTACAAACCCCAAGTTCAGTTTTGTGGATAGGATGTGAACCAGTTAGAATTGTCATCAATGCAGTAGAATTCCTAGCATGCCTTATCATCCTAAAGTTGCAAGGCTTGGATGTGATCCAAGGCATGGACTAGTTAACCAAGCACCAATGCTAGTTAGATTGTGCTAAGCAGACTATTACCATGCCAATAGACAAGGAGTTGTAAGTCAAGTATGTTCCTAGCCCTACCTCCGCTCAAGCCCCTCACGTAGATTGTCTGTCGGGAACTGAGTGGGATCAAGTGCCAATGATATGTGAATACCCAGATGTCTTTCCTAATGAGATGCCCGGAATGCCTCCTAATCGTGACATTGAGCTCATTATTGAGCTAATGCCCAGAGCAGGACCCATCTATAAGAAGCCCTATAGAATGGTATCCGAAGAGTTAGCTAAATTGAAGAAGCAACTGGTTGAGCAGCACAGAAAAGGATTTATTCCCCCTAGTGCCTCTCCTTGGGGATCACCTATTCTATTTGTGTCAAAGAGGGATGTAACTATCTGTCTCTGTGTCGATAACCGCTCTCTCAATGATGTCACAATAAAGAACAAGTACCCATTGCTACCTCTTGAGCATGTGTTGGTTTTCCCTTGAAGGGGAAAGGGTGATGCAGCGACGTAGATAAGTATTTCCCTCAGTTGTTGAGAACCAAGGTATCAATCCAATAGGAGGAACAAGGAAGTCACCAATGGTTGCACCTACACAAAAAATCAAACTCTTGCACCCAACGCTATAAAGGGATTGTCAATCCCTTCACGGTTATTTGCAAGGATTAGATCTGAAAGAGATAGATGTAAACGAGTACAGAAAGTAAAAGATAAATAAATTGCAGCAAGGTGTAGATCTGAAATTATATGATGGAAAATAAACCTGGGGGCCATAGGTTTCACTAGAGGCTTCTCTCTTGAAGGCAAATATCATCGTAGGTCAACAAATTGTTGTCAAGCAATTGATAGAAAAGCGAATAATCATGTAGTTATCCAAGGCAATGATCATGCATATAGGCATCACATCCGGGACAAGTAGACCGAAACGATTCTGCATCTACTACTATTACTACACACATCGACTGAGTCTTGCCTGCATCTGGAGTATTAAGTTCATGAAGAACAGAGTAAGCCATTAAGAAACATGACATGATGTAGAGGGATAAACTCAAGCAATATGATGAAAACCCCATCTTGGTACCCTTGATGGCTACAATACAATACGTGCCTCGCTACCCCTACTATGTCACTTGGTGAGAACAACACAAGATTGAACCCAAAACCAAGCACTTCTCCCATTGCAAGAATTACCAATCTAGTTGGTCACACCAAACCAATAACTCGAAGAGACTTGCAAGGATATGAAATCATGAATATAAGAAATTAAAGGATATTCAAATAAGATTCATGGATAATCTAACCATAAACTCATAATTCATCGGATCTTGACAAACACAACACAAAAGAGGATTCCATGAGGAAGATCTCCATGAAGATCATGAAGAACATGGTATTAAAGATCAAAGAGAGAGAAGAAGCCATCTAGCTACTAGATATGGACCCATAGGTCTGTGGTGGACTACTCACACATCATCGGAGGGGCAATGGAGTTGATGTAGATGCTCTCCGTGATCGAAACCCCCTCCGACAGATTACCGGAAAAGGCTCCAAGATTGTATCTCTCGGGAACAGAGGCTTCTCGCGGAAAAATTAGGAAAACCTTGGAAATTTATATATTAATCTTGTGTAAAAATTTCAGATCAATTCAATGCTCTGAACAAATTAGAAAATTCCTGGACTAGGCGCAAAAGTTTCTGTTTTTCAGCAAGATCAAATCAACAAATACCATAGATCACCCCAAAGGTTTTACTTGGCTCAAACACTGATAAAAACACCAAAACACAATGACTACAGAAGTAATAATGTGGGAAACACTCAAAAACAGAAGCAAAAAACAGAACACAAAAATAAAATTGGGTTGCCTCCCAGCAAGCGCTATTGGTTAACGCCCCTAGCTAGGAAAAACGCAATAGATCTAGGTCTTGTAATCTTTGGTATGCAATCCAAAAGTAGCTCTCGTAATAGATTCATACGACAATCTTATTTTATTTATAGGAAAATGTTTCATGCCTTTCCCTAAAGGAAATTGAAATCTAATGTTTCCTTCTTTCATGTCAATAATTGCACCAATAGTTTTAAGGAAAGGTCTACCAAGAATAATAAGACATGTAGGATTGCAATCTATATCAAGAACAATGAATATACGGGCACATAATTACTATTTTAACAATAATAACATCATTAATCCTTTCCATAGGTTTCCTAATAGTGGAATCCGCAAGATGCAAATTTAGAGAGCAATCATCAAGATTATGGTAACCTAGCACGTCACATAAAGTTTTCGGAATCGTGGAAACACTAGCACCCAAATCACACAAATCATGGCACTCATAATCTTTGATTTTAATCTTAATAGTTGGTTCCCACTCATCATGAAGCTTTATAGGGATAAAAACTTCTAACTCAAGATTTTTTCCAAAAGATTTCATCATAGCATCAACTATATGTTTAGTAAAAGCCTTATTCTAACTATAAGAATGAGGAGAATTGAACATGGATGAAAGCAAGAAAATACAATCAATCAAAGACCAACTATCATAATTAAAGTTCTTGAAGTCCAAAAGAGTGGGTTCATTGTTATTTAAAGTTTTCACCTCTTCAATCCCACTTTTATCAATCTTAACATTAAGATTTATAGACTCTAAATCATTGGGACGCCTTTTAACTAAAGTTGACTTATCCCCTGTCCCATCATTATCAAGATTTATATTGGAAAACAAAAGATTCACTAGGAGTCACTTCAATCACCTTAAGATCTTCATCATTATTATCGCGAGAAAACATTTCTTCAAGCCATTCACGCTTAGCACGAATCCTATGGGTTCTTTCCTTACTTTCATCAATAGACATTCTCATAGCTTTAAAAAACTCATTAATATCATGCTTGGGCAGAGTAGATCTAACTTTCAAAGAATCAATCTCAAGTTAAATTCTATCAACGTTCATAGCCAAATCATCAATCTTAAGCAGTTTTTCTTCAATAGACGCATTAATTTTTTTTGGCGAACCAATAAAATCTTTAACAATATTCTTTAGATTAGAGGGAATCTTATTATATTTTCCATAAGAATTGTTGTAGGAATTTCCATAATTATTAGAGGAATTACTAGGAAACGACCTAGGGTTGAAATTTCGGGCACTAGTACTTGCAAATACTTGGAAATAAAAACATCTTTACACTTATTCCATGAATCAATACTATTTTTAGGCAAAGATGAAAACCAAGTTTTAGCACGATCTCGTAGCTAGAATGGAAATAGCTTAAATTTAACAATATCATTATCCACATCTTTCTTCTTTTGCATATCACACAACTCAATGAAAGTATTTAGATGGGACACGACATCTTCATTAGGAAGGCCAGAAAATTATTCTTTCATAACAAGATTTAGCAAGGCAGCATTGATTTCATAAGATTCCGCACTAGTGGCGGGAGCAATAGGAGTACTAATAAAATCATTATTATTAGTATTGGAAAAGTCACAGAACTTGGTATTCTCAGACATCATGACAAAGCCAGCAGTCAACCACACGAGCAAAAGAAAGGCAAACGAAAGAAGGGCGAATAAAAAGGAAAATATTTTTGGTATTTTCTAAAAAATCATTTTAGAAGTGGGGTAGAGGAAAACGAGAGGCAAATGGCAAATAAAGTAAATGCAAGAGATGAGTTTGTGATGGGTACTTTGTAGGCTTGATGTGTATCCTCCCTGGCAACAGCGCCAGAAGTCCTTCTTGCTACCTCTTGAGCATGCGTTGGTTTTTTTCCTTGAAGACGTAAGGGTGATGCATCGAAGTAGATAAGTATTTCCCTCAGTTGTTGACAACCAAGGTATAAAGGGGTACAAACAATCAAACTCTTGCACCCAAGGCTATAAAGGGGTTGTCAATCCCTTCACGATTATTTGCAAGTATTAGATCTGAAAGAGATAGATGTAAATGAGTGGGGAAAGTAAAATATAAATAAATTGCATCAAGGTCTAGATCTGAAATTATATGATGGAAAATAGACCCGAGGCCATAGGTTTCACTAGACGCTTCTCTAAGGCAATGATCATGTAGTTATCTAAGGAAATGATCATTCCTATAGGCATCACGTCCGTGGCAAGTAGACCGAAATGATTCTGCATCTACTATTATTACTCCACAGATCGAACGACTCCTACATGCATCTAGAGTATTAAGTTCATGAAGAATAGAAAAATGCATTAAGAAAGATGACATGATGTAGAGGGATAAACTCAAGCAATATGATGAAAACCCCGTCTTGTTACCCTTGATGGCAACAATACATGATGTGCCTCGCTACCCCTAGTGTGTCACTGGGTGAGGGCACCGCAAGATTGAACCCAAAACCAATCACTTCTCCCATTGCAAGAATTACCAATCTAGTTGGCCGAACCAAACTGATAACCTGAAGAGACCTACAAGGATATGAAATCATGCATATAAGAAATCATAGGAGATTCAAATAAGATTCATGGATAATCTGAACATAAACTCACAATTCATCGGATATTGACAAAAACACAACAAAGAGGATTACATCGGATAGATCTCCATGAAGATCATGAAGATCATGGTATTGAAGATCAAAGAGAGAGAACAAGCCATCTAGCTAATAGCTATGGACCCGTAGGTCTATGGTGGACTACTCACGCATCATCGGTGGGGTAATGGAGTTGATGTAGATGCCCTTCGTGATCGAAACCCCCTTCGGCAGATTACTAGAAAAGGCTCCAAGATTTGATCTCTTGGGAACAGAGGCTTCCGGCGGCAGAAAAGTATTTGCGTGGCTCTTTTTGATGTTAGGGGAATATTTGTGTATTTATAGACCAAGAATTAGGTTTAGGACACCTTCAAGGAGGCGACAAGCCTGCTTGGCGCGGCTAGGGGGCCCCGCGCCTAGCAGGCTTGTGGCGCCCTGGCTGCTCCCCTGATGTGCACTCCAAGCTTAGATGACTTGTTTCCTTCCAGAAAAATTCTTTCCGCAAGTTTTATTCCGTTTGGACTCCATTTAATATTCCATATCTACAAAACTCAAAAACAAGGAAAAAACAGAAACTGGCACTCGGCTTTAGATTAATAGGTTAGTCCCGAAAATAATATAAAATAGCATATTAATGCATATAAAACATCCAAAATAGATAATATAATAGAATGCCAACTTAAAAATTATAGATACCTTGGAGACGTATCACTCACTCCCCGAGATTGAACACCTATTCGATCAGCTGAATGGTGCCAAGGTGTTTTCCAAGATCGGTCTCAGGTCTGAGTACTATCAGATGAAGATCGGACCCCAAGTCAGTCCGTAGACGGCATTCAAAACATGGTATGGCCTGTATGAGTACACGGCCATGTCATTTGTGTTAACCAATGCCCTTGCCTACTTCATGTACCTCATGAACAAAGTTTTCATGGAGTTCTTGGACAAGTTTGTCATCATCTTCGTTGACGACATACTCATCTACTCCAAGTCTGAAGGAGAGCATGAGCAACACATGAGAATGGTTGTTGATAAGATTTGAGAGCACCAGCTTTGTGCCAAGTTCAGCAAGTGTGAGCTTTTGTTGCACAAAGTTGGATTCTTGGGTCATGTGTTGACTATAGAGGGATTGTTAGTGGATCCTGCCAAGATTGAAGTCGTGACTGAATGGCATCCCCAAGCAATGTGGAGGAAGTCAGAAGCTTCCTCCACCTCGCGAGATACTAGATCAAGTTTGTTGAAGGATTCTCGAGCATTGCTAGACCCATGACTCAAATCTTGAAGAAGGACTAGAAGTTCGACTGGATGCCAAAGTGCAAGGAAAGCTTCCAAGAGTTGAACAAGAGGTTGATAACAGCCCCAGTTTTGGCCACTCCCGATATTCACATGGAGTTTGTGATATATTGTGATGCATCAAGAACCGGGCTTGGTGGTGTTCTAATGCAAGAAGGCATAGTTGTATCATATCTATCTAGATAACTACGTCCTCATGAAGAGAACTACACTACTCATGATGTTGAGTTGGCAGTTGTGGTTCATGCCTTGAACACATGCTGATATTACCTTGTAGGGATGCGATGCAAGACATACACAGATCACAAGAGTCTGAAGAATATTTTCAACCAAACGGAATTGAATATGAGGCAACAAAGAAGGTTGGAGTTGATCAAGGACTACAACCCTAGTGTTCAATATCACCCTGGAAATCCTAATGCGGTAGAAGATGCCTTAATGAGAAAGGCTTGTTCCTTGAATGCTATGATTAAGGAAAGACTACCCGCCTTGTATGAAGAGCTTGAAAGCTTCGGCTTGGTACTGGTTACACCAGGACTTCTAGCCAACCTCGAAGCGAAGTCTACCTTGATGGATGATATTAAGGAAGCTTGGAAGGGACACAAGAGTATTGAAGGCATAAAGAGGGAGATCAAGGCAGGTAAGGCCCTAGGATTCTTTGTGGATGAAAAAGGAGTCGTATGGTTTGGGAATCGCATGTGCGTACCCAACAAAGTTGAGCTCAAGAATTTGATTTTGCAAGAAGCCCATGACACTCCATATTCTATCCATCCTGGAGGGACCAATATGTACTAAGACCTCAAAGCAAGATTCTGGTGGCATGGCACGAATAAAGAAATATCCACTTTTGTCACTAAGTGTGACATATGCGAGAGAGTCAAGGTTGAGCATCAACGACCCACTGAATGGTTGCAACCACTCAAAGTGCCTAAATGGAACTAGGACAAAGTCGGGATGGACTTCATCACCGGATTGCCTAGGTCCACCAAGGCGCATGATTCCATTTGGGTCATCGTCGGCCACCTGGCAAAGGTAGCCCACTTAATTCATGCCAATACAACCTATAATGGAACCCAGCGAGCCAATCTCTACATCAACAGAATCGTGAGCCTGCAGGGAGTTCCAAAGGAGATTGTGTCGGACCTAGGAACCCAGATTACCTTGAGATTTTGGAAGAAGTTTCAAGAAGCAATGGGAACCAAGTTATACTTTAGCAACGCTTTTCACCCCTAGACCGGAGGACAAACAGAGCGAGTAAACTAGATAATCAAAACAAGCTTTGTGCCTACATTTTGGCATATGGAGCCAAGTGGGAAAACTATTTTCCATTCTGAAAGCACATTTGATCCCTTGGTGGTTTTGGTAATTAATAACAACATATATTTCATTGAACTAATGTTTCCACTAAGCATGTTTTAGGAAAAGTTCAATGATGGGTTGGCAAAAGGATTGTGGAATACCCCTAGATGCAAGGAAATAGATTGGCAAAGCTTCAAGCAAGAGGACTCTACATTTTACTTTGTGAGAAATCACTTTGAGTCCATAGGAAAGCCAATACTATCAAAAGGGGGTAAGGTACTGTTGGTGAACAAAATGCTCATACGTGCACAAGTGATAGTCACCACATACACCCACAAGCTCTTCCACAAAAGTTTGTCCAAAGACAAATTTCCAAAATCGGTGCAACTAACACTCCCCACTCGGTGCCACCGATTCTCAGCCTTAGACAGACTCAAGCCAAACCCTAGCCTTTCGGTGCAACCAATTCTGATTCAGTACCACTGAGTTTTGATTGCCAACATTCTGTTACACAAATTCACAAAATCGGTCCGACCAAGATTGTTGAATCAGCGTCACCGAGTCCGGCAATTTGATCGTTGGTCACCTTATCGGTGCAACTGAGTTTTTTGTATCGGTCTCACCGAGATTCAAAAGTTGGTACCTTTTAGGCAAGTCGGTACCACCAAGATTAACACGTTGGTGTCACTGGGTTGAACTTATCAGGTGTAACGGTTTGATTTTTTTAGATTCCTATATATACCCCTCCATCGCCACCTACTCAAAAGAGAACCACTCAGAATAGAACCCCACTCATACCAACTGATTTTCTGAGGGAGAGCCACCTACTCATGTGTTGAGATCATGCCACTCCATTCTAACCATATGAATCTTGATCTCTAGCCTGCCCAAGTTGCTTTCCACCCAATCAATCTCTTCCACCAAGCCAAATCAATGAGAGCGTGATTGTGTGTTGAAGAGTCTATCATCTTGAAGCACAAGAGCAAGGAGTTCATCGACCTTATCGGGCCTATTACCTTTTGGAGGGTGGTGCCTACTAGATTGGTTTGGTGTCACTTGGGAGCCTCCTACTTCTTGTTGTCGAGTGAACCAAGAAGTTTGTGAGGGCAAGGAGATCGCCTACTTCATGAAGATCTACCCGAGTTTGGCTAGTCATCCTTGGACGTAGGCCATCATGGTATAGTCGAGGTTGCGTCTTCGTGGAACCCTCCATGGGTAGAGCCCTTCATGGACTCTCGAGACCGTTACCCTCCGTGGGTTGAAGACTCCATAAATGTGGACGTATGATAGCACCACCTATCGGAACCATGGGAAAACTAATCATGTCTCCAAATTATGTTTGATACTCCTACCCTTCCTTTACTACTCAGGATTGTCTTTACTTTCCGCTGCTATACTCATAGACATGCATGTGTAGGGTTTGCTTGACTTGCTATGAATGCTAAAATCTGCCAACACTTCAAATTGGAAAAAAGTAGATTTTTAATTGGTCAAGTAGTCTAATTACCCCCCTCTAGACCTACTTTCGATCCAAAAAGTGGTATCAAAGCATTGGTCTCAATTGCATTTGTTTCACAACCTAGGAGAGTTTGGCGTCTAGTGAGGGAAATTATCACCGTAGAGGTCTGTATTTGATGGCACTAATTTTTCTATTTGGAAGCACAAAATGAAAATGCATCTTCTTGGTCATAACCCCGTCGTGTAGGCTATTGTTCGTGTTGGATTGCATGGTGAATTATTCGCGGATGGAAGGGAATCGGATCGCGAAGCGACTGTGGATGAAATGAAGATGTTCCAACTCACTGATAAGGCATGTGACATTCTCTTCAACTGCCTATGCCCCAAAGAATTCAACAAAATCAACCATCTTGAGAATGCAAAAGAGATTTGGGGATAATTTGTTGATATGTATGAAGGTACCGAATCTATGAGAGAGTCCAAGTAGGATGTTCTTTAGAGTCAACTTGACAAGTTCAAGATGAAGGATGGTGAAGGAGTTTCTGAGATGTTCTCTAGGCTAGCTCTCATCACCAATGAGATTGTCAGCTTAGGAAGTGAAGAAATGACCAACAAATTCATCATCAAGAAAATATTTCAAGCTTTGGATGACCGATATGATACCGTATGCACATTGATCCAACTGATGCCCAACTACAAAATCTCAAGCCAACGGAAGTGATTGGAAGTATTGTTGCTCATGAGATGACACTCAAGGACAAGGAAGAGCTTAACCACAAATCTAGCGATGCTTACAAAGCCACAAGTGATGCTCCCTCAACCTCAAGCGACAACCTTGTCACAAATGAAGAGATAATCCTCATGGTCAAGAAATTCAACAAGTTCTACAAGAATAGAGTCAAAGATCGAAGATGCAACTCAAGATATGAAGAGAAGCGTTCGTGAAGTCGTGACCGAAACTGCTATAATTGTGGGAAGCCCGAACACTACTCTAGTGAGTGCGTGACTGCTTACAAAGGAAAGAATAGTCACCAAGAATACGAAGCTCAAGAGACGAGTCATCTCGAAGAGAGAGAAGGAGTAGGGATGATCGTTATGAACGAAGGACCTCAAGGCGAAGTAGGGACTAAGAGAAGAAGGACAAGTACACAAAGAGCTACTCAAGAAGAAGACGTCAAGCTCATGTTGGTGAATGGGTTTCTGGCTCTGAGTCCGACAACCACTCCGTTAGAAGCTACCACTCCAACTATGAATATAGTCAAGATGAAGGTGTTGCCGGACTTGCACTAGTGACAACCGACTCCTACGACCTATTTCATTCACCAAATGAAGGGAGTGGATGTTTCTTCATGTCTAAAGGCCCCAAGGTATCACAACCCGAGTATCTTGATTTCAATAGTGATGAGGATGACTTGTTAATAGAAGATGACTTGCTATGTGGCAAATCTACTAATGTTAGTCAAGATGAACTTTCTAGTAATCACTCTAGTCTAGATAAGTCGTGTGATGATGATAAGTTGGAAATAGAAGGACTAACTCAAGAAAAAAACACTCTTACGTTAGCTCATGAGTCTACTCTAAAAGATCATAGAGAGCTTCAAAGGACACATGATAAGATCCGCTTCGAGAAGCTCAATTCAGAGCAAGAGCATGAGTTCCTTAAAGCTATCAATGATGATCTTCGAAAGAAGGCTTCCTGTTATCTAACCAAATGACTTCTCTTGTCTACATTCATCCCACAAGTTAAGACTAAGCAAGCTAGTAACAAAGGCAAGAAAGGTTCTTCAACTAGTAGCAATAAAAATGATAAATCCAATGATATTGCTTCTAGTAGTTCTATTGATCCCACTAACTCCTCTCTTATCCAAGTTACACTTTAGAAAGAAAATGAACTTTTGAAAGGGATTATAGAGAAAGGTATCTTCAAGAGTGTTGCCGGTTGCACACAATTTTAGGAGATTGTACGCAAGCACGGAGGATACTCTCCCCAAAAGGAGAAGATTGTTCCTCAAAAGGAGAAGTATGAAAATACTCTCCCAAGGGAACAAAAGCTCAAGATGACCTTCCACCACAAGACCCCAAACTCAAGGGCAAGAACAAGCTTCAAGTGGACATTGACTCATATGAAGATGAATACCGAGCTATGGTGAAGTGGGTTCCCAAGGCTACTACAAGCTCAACTTCTATAAGTGCTACTTCAACACCATGGATCCCCATCAACTTGATGTGGGTTCCAAAGAAGAAGGACTAGAGAAGTTCTTGAGAGGTGACCATGCCAATGAAATCCACTCATATTCATTTTTGGCAAGAACTAGTTGCAATCAACATCAACATCATGCAATAGTTCAGGGAGTCACACATTCTCTCAAAGGTAAGCAAGGGACAAGGTAATCAACAAATCAATGGACATCATCATGTATGCTTTGCACTCCATGTCCACAAATAACCCTGTATTTGTCTCTTGTGTGTTGGGCTAACCCATGTAGGTTAGAAGGGTAATGAAACAACAAGGTTGCTCCCAACTCATGGTGATCTTCATCAACTTTGAGCATCCACCACTACTTCACCTACATGAAGTCTTCATCAACAAAACCCAAGGTTAGTTTATTCCTCCTATGGGGGGATGTCATCAAGGGGGAGCTTTACTCTAAGACTTGAGTCAAAGCATCTCATAGGATGTGACAACATTAAATGCTTTATGTAAAAGTGGTAACCCCACTTGTGCTTAAACAATAAGTATGACCTATGATCAAGTATTCTTACTTGGCTCCTAAGTCAATATACTCATATATATATGACTTTGTCATTGCCAAAGTGCTTGTTAGATGCTACTGTGTTTGTGCATGTTTGCCATGCTTTCATTTGATATCTTATTGTGTGAGCATGTTGGTCTACATTTATCTTCTCATTTAAGGACCCAATTGTTGCTATTTGGCTTTTGCTTTTTCTTTTGCTAATTGTATGTACAAGAATGCCTAGACCACTCCTTTAGCTATCTATGCTTTCTCACCTCATGTTCTATTCATGTTGCATCACAAAATTAGAACAAGTACTTTTCGATCTCTTTGTGTGAGGAGCACTGAGAGTTCCCTATCAACAAAGGACTGACCAAGTGCATCTCGGTGGAACCAACTCAAAATCTTGGTCTCACTGAATGACTAGGATTGATCTTGTTTTCTATCTCGGTACTACCGATTCCATATTCTCGGTTACACCGAGTTTCCCTATTAGTTCATAGTTGAGAAACTCAGTGACACCGAAAATTTTGAATCAGTGTCACCGACATCTATGGGTTTATATAGAGGCAGACCCGACTTTCGAAATCTATTCATCAACCTTCACCCCCTCCGAAACCCTTGCTGCTGAACCAAGTCCCCTGGTCATCGTTGTTCTCTTCCTCAGCGCCTCCGCTATTGGAAGTCTCCGTCGTCGACAGAATCTCCACCCCCATCGCCACCGTAGTGAGGTCATCACCAAGCCAGGGTACGATTTCACCCCCTCATGCGCTCCAACCTCCGATTCTTACGCAATAGGGTTTCTCCATCATTTATCCATAGTTTGAGATTGATTCATCCACGAGAAATTCCTCATAGTATAGCGAGCAAATGATTTTTTAGGTTTTAGCGTCCGCCACATGAATCTCGGTAGAACTGACGCAAAATAATCGGTAGCACCAATTTGCTTTTCTGGTTGACTGAGAACAGTCTCGGTGAAACCAAGTGCCCATTTTGGTCTCACAAAAAGTGGTGCAAGTTTGTTTTAAGGAGACTGTCTATCTCGATAGGTCCAAAAAATTTGTTCTGGTTGTACCGATATACATTTGGCAGAATGCAAAATTTGAGAAATCTTAGTTCAATCTTTGAAAAACAAGCTACATTTTGTGATGACTTATCTTCTTCTACTCCTCTATTCTCTATTCATAGGGTCACATATGTCAGATGCTGAGGACAGCCAGAATTTGTAGGAGTAGAACATTGACATGAGTTCAGGCACTAGCCCTGGGTCTAGCTCATCTTCAGATCCAGGCACCCCCAGTTATCACGGGTTGCCCAAGGCTGCTACTAGGACTAGGAGGAAGCTGAATTCAGATGAGGAGGATCCAGATTTTATGCCTAAGGAAGTTCTTGCCAAGAAGCAAGACAAGGCTGCCAGGAAGTCAGAAAATGAAGCCACCTCTTCCAGGAGAGTGGTCAGCAAGACATATGCCCATTTAGAGTCTATGAAAGCACCTCAGAGTGATAGGGACACTGACGGTGTCCTGGACCAGGGGTACTCACCACGTCGTCTCCCGACCAGTGGGTCGGGCCGAGGACCCCTAGGATGACTCACTAATGGGCCACTTCAGGCAGCCCATGCCGAATACAAGGAGGATTCCACAAGACTTGGCGCGAAAGGCAAGGACTCCTCTAAACCCTAGGCCTACGGTGCATATATAAGCCGAGGCTAGGCTAGTTGATAGATCATTACATTACATCTGATATTCATTACTACAATCTCGTGGTAGATACTTGTACTATGTACTATCCCCATATCAATACGATGAAAAGTAGGACGCTAGGTATTATCTCCTTGAGAGAGCCTGAACTTGGCTAAAATCCTGTGTCCATGTTACCATCGCCCCAAGACGCCTAACTTAGGACCCCTACTACAAGATATGCCGGATTTGACACCGACATTGGTGCTTTCATTGACAGTCTGCTGGGTAGTTGAAAGGATCGAGATGGACCTAGAGGGGGGGGGTGAATAGGTACAATTACAAATTTTATTTTTTACTTAGCAATTTTAGGCAATAATGCGGAATATGAAAGTGAGCCTAACAGCTGCAAGTAGGATACTAATCAAGGTAAGCTAGAAACACAAGTAGGTAAGTAAGCAAGCATAATAAGATATAAGTAAGGACTAAGAGACAAGTAACCACAAGTAGGAAGTTAGGGTTAGGAATAACCACAAGTTCGAGAGACGAGGATGTATGCCAATGTTCACTTCCTTGGAGGGAAGCTACGTCACCATTTAGAGAGGTGGATGATACCACGAAGGTAGACCAATTCCACGAAGGCTCACCCTATTCTCTCCTTGAGATATCACCACGAAGGCGATTCCCAACTACTAGTGGTAGACCTTGGGGTGGTCTCCAAACCCTCACAAACTTTTCGGGGGTAATCACAATGGTCGATTCCTCACCGAAAAACTCCTACCGCCTAGGAATCTCCAACCTCTAAGAGTAACAAGAACGATGGGGAAAAGCTCAAGACTTTCTCAAATCACAAATTCCTTCGGTGAAGAGAAGGGGAAAGAGTGGATCTATCACTTGATTGGAGAACTTCTCTCAAATACCCTCAAATTCTCATGGGATCTTGGATTTGGTGTATGAGGATGAGCGAGACAGAAATGTGTGTTCTAGGGTTCCTCAAAGTGAATGGTCAACCTCTCCACGAAGTGGTGAAGAGGTATTTATAGTGTGGGTGCAAATATGGCCATTGGAGTGTAAGTGGTTGTGTCGGGCCGGACATCCGGGCCAGGGGACGGACATCCGGCGTAAGTGAAATGCACACGATATACCGAGCCAGAGAGGAAAAAGCAGGGGAGCCAGACATCCGGGGGATGTCCCGGACAAATGACTTGCAAGTGAAGGCCTGGATATCTGGCTTACGCCCGGACATCTCACATTCCACCCCTCAGCCAGCAGTAGTACTGGCATTGTGTGGGTCAGAAATCCGGCAGAGGTCTCGTATATTCGGGGTCCCGGACATGCGGCGGTGTGCCAGACATCTGGCCCATATTTGGTGAAAAAGGTGTACTCTGGACAGCAGGAGGGCCGGATATCCGGGGCATTTCCTAGAAATCCGGCCACGACATGAACTCCCGGACATCTGGCACAAGGCCCGGACATCTGACCATCCTAGAGGAGCAACTCTTTGAAAAGCATACAAGGTGCAAATTTCAACCGAAGAAGGGAGTTTGAATTTACTTGAGCATGTCCATTGCTAATCCCATCGATCCCCTCTTAATAGTGCGAGATCCCTATACTCAAGAACAAAAAGAAAATGAGTTATGTAAACCTCTTTGTTTCTTCCTTCTCAACTCATAATAATTCCAATCGTCCGTGATCCACACATATTGAGACTTGAGGACTAATACCTGAGATTTACTTGACAAACTTTATTATTCATCTGCATGTATATTGTCATCAACATCAAAATATAATATAAGGGCAATATTGCACTTTCAATCTCCGCCTTTTTGTTTGTTGATGACAATCATACATGTAGTATAGAAAATATTGCAATGTATTTCATAAAATCACAAGTCATACGATAATTTTGTCTATGCTCCCCTTAATGTGTGCAATCTTTGGATTAACAATAATTGAATGCACATATGTTATGTTTGCACGAGGGAGAGAGTTTGAAACATATGCAAGCCGAATACAACCCATGACACAAGCTCATATGATAAATAGAAATGATAGCATATAAGATAGTGCTTGAGATACATCATACCATAAACTCACAAATAAAGTCTTACAACCCAAAGAGCTTAATACAAATAATATGGTCCACACGATAGCATAGCAGACATAAGAGATACTACTTCTCCCCCTTTGGCAGAAACACACAAAAAGGGGCGAAGACACTAGGTCATATAAAGGAACTACTCCTCGCGGATGTCATCATCAGCGACTACCCCATCGAAGAACTCGGCATACTCAGACGGGTCGGAAACCCAAAGGACGAGAAGATGGAGCAGGCGGGAGATGATCATCATCATCGCTCACCAGACTGCCACGAGCGCGAAGACCCTGCTTGAGCCGATTCTTGGAGAGAATGAGGCTCTGCTGGACATCATGATTCTGCTAACAGTTGAATGTGATAGCCTTCATGATAGCAGACTGGGCTTTCCCCATGAAGGAGGCAAGACGGCCAAATGGGTCCCTCACAGAGGAAGAGGAAGCACTACAAGCCCTCTAGGACTGAGCAGGAGCCTTGCCCTGGGCAGCATGAGTCCTCCTGGAGTGAGAAGGAGCAGTGGGTTGAACACAGGTAGATTCGTACATGTGAGTAGCAGGCTTCCACGGAGAATGCACAACTGTCTTGGAAACCTGAAAGGGAGAAGTGTGGTCAATCAGCGCCTGAATGAAATGAGCATAAGGAAACTGACGCGTTTGCTGGAAACTCATCAGACGGATCTCATGCCAGATAAAGCGAGTAGTGTCAAGTGGCTCCATAGGATGAGTGTGCATGCGCACAATGAGATCAATGCAATAGGTGCGTGCCCATGAGCGATCTCCCTTCTTTGGATAAAGAGTGCAAAGCACACACTGAAAGAGAATGTAATAGGGAGACCAAAAGATAGAGACCTCATTTGGTGGATACTTCGCCTCCTCATCAGTGAGCTGACTGGAAGGATTGAGAAGCTGCATGCAATCATCAATCTTCATGTGTGTATGATTAGGATCCTCACTATGAATCTGATGACCAGAACCAGAAAGACCCAAAATCTAGACAAACTGGCTGTAAGAGATGGTAAGCTGAGTATCATCAGTCATCCAGGTGAGGGAGTTGTGAGACCCAAAGAAACAGGTGGCGTAGAACTGAAGAATAGCACCTTCATCCTAGTCACACTTGAAAGTCATTGCCGGACCAAGAAGCATGTCATCAATGATCGTGACAGTATTGTCCGGGAAATGCCTTGTATGTTTGCGAAGAAAAGGCAAGTCCAAATAGTGTTGAGGTGCCAGGCCACACCCACGAACCAGACTTGCATAGATGTCCTGCTGCATGCGAGTACAGAATCGACAGTCTTCAGCATCATCAACCATCTCAAATTGATTGATATCGCGCCTGAACTCGAGATAAGGGCCCGTCCCCATGGTTTTGAAATTATGAACGACCGATCTCCACAAACATGCATGTCCATGGAAATGGGGTGACCATGAGACACGGGCAGAGGGGAGCCCCGGACTAGAGGCATAGGTGGCTCCGGATCCCGGCGAGTTCCAGGCTTAGACTGCTCAATAGGACGCGTGGGAACAAAGTCTTCATCTTCTTCCAGAACATAGTCCTCATCATCCAGATTGGAGTGATGGGATGGTCGAGAACGGTCTCGACTAGGGCCGGTAGAGGTCTTCTTAATGCGATACTTTTTTGGAGACCGTTCGAACTCCTCGGAATCGGTGGGGCCCTGTCGACGAGAAATTGAAAACAACATAAGGAGAGGACACCGATGAGAGGAAGAAGGTAGAAATAATCATAGGACACACAACAATGACACATGAAAATGTTGATATTTGGTCCATGAGGAGATCGGGGGCCGGGAGGGACGAGGGAGATCGGGGCGGCAACGAAGGTTGAACGGTGGCACGACGGCTCGCTGGGTTGGGGAGGAGAGAGGGGGTGTTGGGGAAGACTGCCCCGACCCCTCTAGATTTAGTTCTTATACGCCCGACAGGCCGGACATCCGGGACAGGTCTCGGACATCCGGGGCAAGAAACAACTGATCCGAGGTATTCTATAACTAGGGGGGTCGGATATCCGGTGGTATTGGCCAGATATCCGGGGGACCCGCCGGATTTCCGGCAGACGTGTCGGATGTGCGGCGCCTGGAAACTGTATTTGGCTTTCTGATACCAAACCCGCCGGATGTCCCGCGTACGTGCCGGATATCCGGAGCCTGGGGTTGGCATTTTGACATTCTGGAACCAAGGCAGGCCAGAAATCCGGCGATGGGGCCGGATGTCCGTTTTTTTTTAAACTAGATAGGTTCCATATCTAAGACTCCGCCAAGGAGATTTGTATATGAGATATAGATGAAGCATAACACACATATGTAGGAGTTCACATGACTTAAAATAATACACACATGCTCTACTTTAGCAAGATTATATTGATTGACACTACCATGTGTGAGCATACATGATTTGTCACCGCGAAGATTTGAACCTTGGGCCCAATATCACTACTCCGTCATTTTAAAGTACTATTGCTTTTACAAGTATAGTGACATTGAGAGTGTTGGGTTTATTTGTGCATCATATAGGGTGAGAGAATTCATGAGTTGAATGTCACCCCCTAAATACAAGCCTACATCAAGACAAGACATGAAGTAAATTGCGTGCATGGGTGCGGTATTTCACATAATGTTGTCAAGCTCCAAGATACCAAGTTCACGCCTAAGTTGACAAAACCTTGCTTCATCTAGTGGTTTGGTGAAAATGTCTGCAAGTTGCATATCTGTACCAACATGAGCAATATCAACGTCACCCTTTTCCACATGATCTCTCAAGAAATAATACCTAATGTCAATGTGCTTGGTGCGGGTATGATCTTTGTGATTCTTAGCAATGTTGATGGCACTTTCATTATCACATAGAAGAGGCACATGTCTATAGGTGGTACCGTAATCCTTCAAAGTTTGCCTTATCCATAGTAATTGAGTTGCACAACTGGCGGTTGCAATGTATTCGGCTTCCGTGGTGGAGAGAGCAACACAATTTTTTTTCTTTGAGGACCAACTTACCAAGGCTCATCCAAGAAATTGACATGCAACGGACGTGGACTTATGATCCACTTTGTCTCCATCCCAATCTGCATCCGTGTACCCAATGAGATCAAACTTAGCATCCTTGGGGTACCATAGGCCCAACATAGGGGTGTGAACAAGGTATCTAAGAATATGATTAACCGACTTATGATGACTTTCCCTAGGGGAAGCTTGAAATCTAGCACACATGCATACACTAAACATGATGTCTGGTCTAGATGCACAAAGATAAAGCAACGAACCAATGATAGAGCGATATTTAGATGGGTCAAAAGGGGTACCGTTTGTGTCTTAAGTGAGTACAATTTTGGTTGGCATGGGTGTCTTACATGGACTAGCATCAGTCATGCCAAACTTTTCTAGGATACCCTTGAGGTACTTTGCTTGCGATAAGAATATTCCTTCTTGAAATTGTTGAATTTGTAATCCGAGAAAGAATTTTAAATCCGCATTGAGTCACATCTCAAAGTTCTTGGTCATGGAGGCCACAAACTTCTTGCACAAATGAATGTTAGGAGAACCAAAAATGATATCATCTACATAGATTTGGCATAAGATCAAATCACCCTTGTCCCTCTTAGTAAAAAGAGTGGGATCGATCACCCCTCTCACAAAACCATCAGCGAGTAAAATCTTCCTAAGATGATCATACCAAGCACAAGGTGCTTGTTTGAGGACATACAAAGCCTTATGAAATTTATACACTTAGTCTTTGTGATAGGGATCAATGAACCTAGGTGGTTGTGATACATATACTTCTTCTTGTAGAGGACCATTAAGGAAAGCACTCTTCACATCGATTTGATGTAATGTCAAACCATTGAAAGCAGCATAAGCAATTAAGATGTGAATAGATTCAAGACGGGCAACGGGGGCAAAGGTCTCACCAAAGTCCAAACCCTCAACTTGTGAGAACCCTTGTGCTACCAACCTTGCCTTGTTACAAATGATTACACCATTCTCATCTTGCTTGTTATTGAAAATCCATTTTGTTCCAATGACATTGTGCTCCGTAGTTGGCCTCTTGACTAATGACAATACTTGATTACATTCAAAACTATTAAAGTCTTCTTGCATGGCAACTAGCCAATCATTGTCAATCAATGCATCTTGTACTTTGAGAGGCTGAACACTAGACACAAATGAGAAGTGAGCACAAAAGTTTGTCAAATCTTTACGAGTGATTCTAGCTTCCGATATGCCGGTGAGGATTTTGTTAACATCAACATGACCGGTCACTCGAGGCATGATGGAGGTTAGGGTTTCGTGAGGTTCAACTTCATGTCCATCATCCACATCCTCAACATATGGATCATTAATGTGTGGTGGAAAATCTTCTACATATTGCATTTGTTGAGGTTCATCATCAATGATTGCACTTTCTTGTTCTTGCCCTTGATGATGATCTTGTTCTTGAATAGGAACTTGATCATCTTCTTGTTCTTGAAGTAAGGGCATTGTAACATCACAAAATTTCATTTTGGAATGTTATGAAATATAGCTATGCATCATCATCGTCATTGCTTGAATGTATGGATTTGTTGAAATGATTCTTCTGACTTTCTGAAAGTCCCGTTCAATTTTCAATATGTTGCTTTCACCTATTTGAAAACCTTGGAAAAGTTCATAATAAGAGGGAGGAACATGACACTCCACGCCAGGGACTTCTTGGTGATTTATTTGAACAATAAAAACCAGGGGCTATTTTGAAAAATATTTGCAAAAGCTTTTAAAACCCAATAGGCAATTTCTGAAAATAATTATTTTTTCCAAAGTATGCAAATGACAGAGGAAAAATGTTCATTGAATAGCATTAATTCTCCTGATCATTTTGATATATATATATTTCCTATAATTGGAAATGTTTTGAAAGCTTTTAAATGAGTTTTACTACTCTGGATATTAAAAAGGAAACGAATTTATTTGAAAATGGGCCGGCCCACGGGCATTAACTCGCGAATTCATTACGAACCGGCCGACCGACGCGCTGACGCCGCTTTCCCTCTCACTGATCAGCCGGACCCACTGTCCGATGGCGCCATCCGCGCGGTCATACTCTTCCTCGCGCGCGCGCCGCCGTCGCCGGAGATTCCTCTCCCGGATCTCCCTCCTTTTTCCTCCCCCGACCCCGCACCTGGTCCTATAATTAGCCCTCACTCTCCTCTCTCCATTCCACCCCGAGCCCCACTCTGCCCTCGCCAGAACCACCCCACACGAACTCGCCGGAGTTCGGATCCCCACCGGATCTTTCCCGAGCTCGTGCCCGTCGTCTCTATCACCCCCAGCCATCTGCGACACCACCAGACTACTCCGGAGCCTCGTCGCCGTCGCCTGAGCACCTCGGACACCGCCCCCGACCACCGCAGCGTCCTCCCCGACCACTTTGGAAACTTGGTTACTTGTTGTAGTATCATGTGGTAGGATCCCCTTAATCCCTTGTCACTTTGGCCCCGGGAAATGTTCAATTAATTGTGCTATGCTATTAGTAGACGGGGTTGGATGCGTGATTCATGAGAGTCTGAGTTAATAAAGACGTACATGATGATCAAGTGATCAATACTTCAAGTTTTCAACTTACCTCTGGGAGGATGACGGTTGAACGGCGCCCTGGAGAAACCAGTGGTTAGCCTAGGTGATGCTGGAGATGTGCCAGTATTCACGTAGAAAGGTCCACCCAGGCACAAAGATATGGATGGATGCTTCAAGACCCAAGGCTTACCTGCACATCAACAAGTCATTATGGGCTCTGGCTTGGTTGGATATCGTGGCAACCCTAGACAGGCGGTGCTACGAGATGTAGAAGAACGGTAGGAAAGGATGGGCACCGACAGAGTGGCAGGGAAACCCTTTGGAAGACCATGTTTTGGTCATCCATTTCTCAAACACCCTGAGGTGCGAGAAATCAAACGGAGGCAACCAAATCTAGTGGGGAACGTGTGAAAAACTCTGCAGAGTACTCAAACCTAATCGATTAGCCGTGTCTACGGTCATGGACGAATTGAGCCAAAGGAACTGAAACTTCCGAAACCCTCAACACAATTAAAATGATGATGTGGGTATTAATAACTTGGGTATGAGAATTGGTTGGTGGAACCATCTCATTAATCAACCAACTTAGTAATAATTTTGCTTAGCCCTCTCTTGATGTAGGAAAATTGGCTTTACGCAAAAACGTACTACCCCACCTGCCATATATGCATGTAGATTAGATGATTATGTTTTCACCCCTCTCTTGTGACTTTGTCGGCATATTCCATATGCTGACCTACACGGCTGCAACGTATCATGTTGCAGAGTATTTTTCCGACCAGGAGTGAGGATACGCTCTACGCTCGGTGAGATGCCCTTGGAGTCAGATGGACTTCACTACCTTTGAAGCTTCCGCAAGATTTAGATACTCTCATGAGTTGGCCTTCAGCCACTTTATTGTAATCTTTATTGTAATAAAGGACTCAATATGAGATTTATGATTAATAAATGCTGTGTGATTTCCCTTTGATATATACATTGATGTACCGTGTGTGTACCAGCATGATCTTGGGATGGTACGGAAACACAGGAGATTCGACCTTTCAAGTCGGGTCGCTACAGAGATGGTATCAGAGCACACGCTGACCGTAGGACGTAACCTCTAGGTTTGCAAAGCCTTAGGACTTATTTCCCTTTTGTCTTAAAAATTCTTATACTCTCATCTACTCGTTTCTGACGTCCCTCCGATTATTTGAAAATTTATAGATGGCCACCTTCATCCCAGTGTTGATGACGGAGTTTTGCCAGCCTGACGCAATGATGCCCTTTGGCAAGGAGCTGATGAGGATCGTCAGGGACGTGAGGATTGCTTTGCCGAGCATCACCGGGACTCCTATCATGTCTTTTCCACAAGACGAACGCTACAGGTTCGAGGTGCACATTCCGGGGAAGACCTTTGGGAATCGGAAGGAACCCATCGACTTCAAGTTTGTGGCACCCAGCTGGATACTTGGGAGAGATATGGCCATTCATCGTGCCCTTGGACGTATTCAGGAGGAATACAGAGGTGGAACCATTTCACCAGGACTCAGCGTGGTTTGTCGCAGGGATGCCCATGGAAACATCATAACCACTCCCACCGAAGACACCACCATTTCCTATATCCAGACCTTGGAGACGCACGTCAGGACCTTGGAGCTTCAGGTACATGCCAACATGAAGACGATCAAGAGGCTGATGAACCGTGAGATTGACCTCGAAGCTGACTTACAGGAAGCCGAGTATGAACATGAGTATGAAGTGAAGGATTTCTTAGAGAGGATCGACAGGCTAAACACTCGCATCGCAACTCTGGAGGAACAGATGGACATGGGTGAAAATCTTCATCCCGAGGGAGACTTGGCTCCTTTCATCAGCGACGATGATGACTATGAGGAGAGCACCACTGGAGGAGGCTCAGTCACCATGTACTTTTGAGGAAAACTTTAGTTACGCCCCCATGTATCTTTCTTTTATTTTCAACGTTAAAGCATAGGTCGATGCTTGGTTTGATGGAGATTTGTATCTCGATTTGTGACTTTGAGTTGAAGAAATGAATGAGTGCTTGATGTGACATGCTTGTGCATTGCATATGGGTAGTGATTTTCTTTCTAGGCCCTTGTTCTATTCTAATTCTCATCCCTCTGAAAACAGCAAGATCCCTCCACGATGTGAGTCCGATTTCACTTTCCCGCCAGAACTCACGCAACTCCTCCAGTAGCAGAATGCACTGATGCAGCTATTGATCCAGAATCAAAACAACTACCACCATCCACCTCAGGCTGACAACCTCACTTGTTTTTTGAGGTTGAATCCCCCAACCTTCTCCAACAGCACAGAGCCATTGTGGCAGATGATTGGCTTCGTAAGATGGAGGGGGAACTCACCACCGCAGGATGTACTGACACTGAGAAGGTGCACTTTGCCGCACATCAACTCGAAGGACCAGCAGCTTCATGGTGGGAGAACTACAACACCACATACCCCATTACTGATGTAACTTGGGAGCAATTCAAGCAAGCTTTCCGTACCGCACATGTCTTAGCTGGAGCTATGAGCTTGAAGAAGTGTGAGTTTCGTAACTTACGCCAGGGGAACCGTTCCGTGGACCAGTACGTGCACAAATTCAACATGTTGGCCCGTTATGCACCAGGAGATGTGGCCGATCATGCGGCTAAGCAGGAGAAGTTTCTGGAAGGACTCAACGTTGAGTTGAGCATGCGGCTGGTAGTGGCTACTTTCAACAACTACCAAGAGCTGGTGGACAAGGCCCTCATCTTGGAGGGAAAACAACAACAAATTGAGAACCGCAAGAGGAAGTATACTCAAGGGAAGTTCAACTCTGGAGCTCATCAGAAGCCCCGCTACTCCCCGTACTCAGGGAATACCGGATCAGGGACCGATAAGTTTGGAAGGCACACTCATACCATGCATAACCATGGAGGCCACAAAAATGGAGGAAATGGGAAAGCCCATCCCAACCATGGCAACTTCAAGACTGACAATGGGAATGGGAACAACAACCAGCACCGTCACGCTCCTACTCAGAAGGATCTGAGCCACATCACCTCTTTCAAGTGCCAGAAGACAGGGCACTATGCTACTGAGTGTCCCCAGAGCAAGCAGGGAAATGGAAACGGCAACAACAACGGCAACTCAGCAACTAAGAAGCCCAACCCTTTTCCCAGTGCTCAGGTGAACCACATTGATGTGGAGGAAGTCTATGATCAGCCCGAGACTGTGTTTGGTAAGTTTTTACTGCATTCACGTCGAGTTACAGTACTTTTTGATTCCGGTGCAACTCATTCATTCATATCAAGGGTAGTTGTGTAAAAGTATGGTTTTCCCACCAAAACCCTTAGTCATCCCATTAGGTCAGTTCCCCAGGAGGTATGATGATGGGAGGGATAGGATGCCATGCCTTGAAGCTCAATATAGGAAACCATTTTTTCCCACCGACCTCATTGTCTTAGAGTCGCAGGGATTGGATGTAATCCTAGGTATGGATTGGATGACCAAGTATGAAGGAAACCTTGATTGCCCTAGCAAGTCTATTTCACTCACCACTCCAGAGAACAAGAGGATTAAGTATGTATCCCGACGCACACAGATGAGTGCTCGGTTAAATTCCCTCACAGGAGTTGTTCAGGAGGAAGTACCGGTTGTACGAGACTTTCCAGATGTATTCCCAGAGGAATTACCAGGCATGCCACCAGATAGGGAGATTGAGTTTCTAATTGAGCTAATACCAGGGACAACCCCAATTTCCAAGAGACCCTATCGGATGCCCGCAAATGATCTATTAGAAATCAAGAAGCAAATTAAGGAGTTATTGGACAAGGGATATATTCGTCCAAGTTCTTCACCTTGGGGAACCCCAGTTCTTTTGGTGGAGAAGAAGGATAAAACCTTGAGAATGGTAGTCGATTATCGTGCCTTGAACGAGGTGACTATCAAGAACAAGTACCCTCTGCCGATGATTAATGACTTGTTTGATCAGCTCGTAGGAGCCAAAGTATTCTCCAAGATCGATCTTCGATCAGGGTATCACCAATTGAAAATTCGTGAACAGGATATACCCAAAACAGCTTTCACCACAAGGTATGGCTTGTATGAGTATACCGTCATGTCTTTTGGTTTGACAAATGCTCCTTCTTACTTCATGAGTTTGATGAACAAAGTATTCATGGAATACCTGGACAAGTTTTTCATGGTGTTCATCGATGACATATTGATATTCTCCTAGAGAAAGGAAGAACACAAGGAACATTTGCGTTTAGTTCTGGAGAAGCTGAGAGAGCATCAGTTGTATGCCAAGTTCAGCAAATGTGAATTTTGGCTGACGGAAGTCGGATTCCTTGGACATGTTATTTCCGGAGATGGAATAGCAGTGGACCCCGCTAAGGTTGAAGCCATCACCAAGTGGAAGTCACCCACCTCAGTTAAGGAGATCCGTAGCTTCCCCGGACTTGCCGGATATTACCGGAGGTTCATTGAGAATTTCTCAAAGATTGCCAAGCCCATGACGGAGTTGTTGAAGAAAGAGTCTGAGTATATTTGGACTGAGGAATGTGAAGCCAGTTTCCAGGAGTTGAAGAAACGTTTGGTCACAGCCCCAGTGTGGATTTTGCCCAATATTCGGAAGGACTTCCTAGTTTATTGTGATGCTTCACGTCAAGGACTTGGAGGAGTACTCATGCAAGATGGAAAGGTTGTAGCTTATGCATCCAGACAACTACGACCTCATGAGTTGAATTATGCCACCCATGATTTGGAACTAGCAGCCGTAGTGCATGCACTCAAGACCTGGAGACATTTCCTTGTCAGAAATAGTTGTGATGTTTACACCGATCATAAGAGCCTGAAGTATATCTTCATGCAGAAGGAGTTGAACCTCATACAGAGGAGATATTTAGAGTTAATCAAGGACTATGACATGAGATTACATTACCATCCAGGAAAGGCAAATGTTGTGGCAGATGCTTTGAGTCGGAAGAGTTATGTGAACACACTCATAGCGGGAGGATTACCTTAGGAGTTAGCCGATGATCTCAGAGAGCTCCGGCTAGAGATAGTTCCAAGAGGATATGTTGCCACACTTGAGATCCAGTCCACCTTGACCGAAAGAATTCGTGAAGCCCAGAAGTCGGACAAGGAGATAGCTGAGATTAAGCAGAGAATGAAAGATGTTAAAGCTAAAGGTTTTCGTGACGATGAAGGAACTTTGTGGTTTGAGAACTGAATCTATGTGCCCAATGACCCAGAGCTTAGGAAGTTGATACTTCAGGAAGCCCACGATTCCCCTTACTCAATACACACAGGCAACACCAAGATGTACCTGGATTTGAAGGAAAGTTACAGGTGGACATGTATGAAAAAAGATATTGCCGAACATGTGGCGGTATGTGATGTTTGTCAGCGAGTAAAGGCGGAACATCAGAAACCAGCAGGATTACTCCAACCTTTGCCGATACCCGAGTGGAAATGGGAAAAGCTTGGTATGGACTTCATCATAGGATTACCCAGGACCCGTTCAGGTTATGATTCCATCTGGGTAGTGGTAGATCGCTTGACCAAGGTGGCTCTTTTCATTCCAGTGAAGACCACCTATACCAGTGCTAAGCTAGCTAAGATATATATGACCAGGATTGTATGTCTGCATGGAGTTCCGAGGAGTATCGCGTCAGATAGAGGAACACAATTTACCTCAAAGTTTTGGCATCAGCTACATGAAACTTTGGGTACGAGGCTGGAGTTCAGTACAGCTTTTCATCCGCAGACCGATGGACAGACTGAGAGAGTCAACCAGATTCTGGAGGACATGTTGAGAGCTTGTGTGCTAGATTATGGATCTAGTTGGGATGACAACTTACCTTACGTAGAATTCTCATACAACAACAGTTATCAGACCATTCTGAAGATGGCCCCTTTTAAGGATTTATACGGAAGGAGGTGCAAAACACCATTGATGTGGGATGGTGTAGGAGACTGAAAACTTTTTGGTCCTGACCTTATGAGAGATACTGAAGAGAAAGTCAAGCTGATTCATGACAGACTCAAGATATCTCAATCTCGACAGAAGAGTTATGCTGACAGCAAAGGTAAGGAAGTGACGTATGAAGTGGGAGACCGAGCATATCTTCGTGTGTCCCCACTTCGAGGAATCAAGAGGTTTGGTGTTAAAGGAAACTTAGCACCCAGGTGTCATAGGCCCCTAAAAATTCTTGAACGTAGAGGTGCAGTTGCATACAAGCTAGAATTGCCGGAAGGATTGTCCGGAGTTCATGATGTGTTCCATGTTTCCCAGCTGAAGAAATGCCATGTTGAGATGGCTGATATTCCTTTGAGAGACACCATGCCCCTACAGGCCATACAGCTTGACAGTGATCTAACTTACGAGGAGAAGCCTGTCAGGATCCTCGAGACTGCCAGCAGAGTTACCCGTAGCAGGATCATCAAGTTCTGTAAGGTTTTGTGGAGTCACCACACCGAGGAAGAAGCCACCTGGGAACGCGAAGAAGATCTTCGTAGAGACCACCCGCACCTATTTTCTAGCCAACCCGAATCTTGAGGGCGAGATTCATCTTATGGTGGGTAGGTTTGTAACATCCCAAAATTTCATTTTGGAATGTTATGAAATATAGCTATGCATCATCATCATCATTGCTTGAATGTATGAATTTGTTGAAATGCTTCTTCTGACTTTTTGAAAGTCCCGTTCAATTTTCAATATGTTGCTTTCACCTATTTGAAAACCTTGGAAAAGTTCAAAATAAGAGGGAGGAACATGACACTCCACACCAGGGACTTCTTGGTGATTTATTTGAACAATAAAAACCAGGGGCTATTTTGAAAAATATTTGCAAAAGCTTTTAAAACCAAATAGGCAATTTCTGAAAATAATTATTTTTTTCAAAGTATTCAAATGATAGAGGAAAAATGTTCATTGAATAGAATTAATTCTCCTGATCATTTTGACGTATATATTTCCTATAATTGGAAATATTTTGTATGCTTTTAAATGAGTTTTACTGCTCTGGATATTAAAAAGGAAACAAATTTATTTGAAAACGGGCCGGCCCATGGGCATTAACTCGCGAATTCATTACGAACCGGCCAACTGACACGCTGACGCCGCTCTCCCTCTCACTGGTGAGCCGGACCCACTGTCCGATGGCGCCATCGGCGCGGTCATCCTCTTCCTTGCGTGCGCGCCTCCGTCGCCGGAGATTCATCTGCTAGATCTCCCTCCTTTTTCCCTCCGCCGACCCCGCACCTGGTCCTATCAATAGCCCTCACTCTCCTCTCTCCAATCCACCCCGAGCCCCACTCTGCCCTCGCCAGAACCACCCCACACGAACTTGCCGAAGTTCAGATCCCCACCGGATCTTTCCCGAGCTCATGCCCGTCATCTCCGTCACCCCCAGCCCTCTCCGACACCACCAGACTACTCCGGAGCCTCGCCACCATCGCCTGAGCACCTCAGACACCGTCCCCGACCACCGCAGCATCCTCCCCGACCACTTTCGACCACCGGCCGCCGTCGAACTCGTCGAAGAACCCCGATCCCCTGTCTGTAAGTCGCCGTCTCCACCGTAGCTGACGGATCCGTAGTCTACGCACGAGATTAGATCCATTTATAACTCGAACCGGTATCCTCTAACGTTCGGTCGACCGCCCACAAACACCCGCACGCACGCTCCTTTGACCAATAGGAACCTGACACGTAGCCCCTGTCCGATCGTTAGTTTTTTTTCTTTTTCTTTTCTGATTTAGAAAACAGAATGCATCCTGATTTTGTTTTTATCATATCTTTTAAACTATTTGGTGTTTTTAGTTGATTCTTTTTGCATTAGGTCACATATTTCATGTAGTTTCTCCCTGTAGTCTTAGATTTTAAATTTGAACTATAAATTTGAATTTAATCAAATTTGCTCAAACTACTCAAATCTGAATAACTAGAGTTTAAAAATAGATTTTTGTATGAATCTTTTTGCTACTGCTTGGTATTAGTTAGGACTGTCATCATGCTTAGTTTGAAGATTTTTAAGATAAATTTGTTTAGTGTTTTAGCTATAAACAGAATCTGCCTAGTGGTTAGTATAGTTTAAATAATTTAGTTTTAAGTTAGTTTAAATCTGAGTTAGTCATATTTAGTTTTCGTAGGTTCTGTTGTTTCAACTTTAGGTGATTGACTTGCTGTTAATAAAAATGTAATTTGCTTAGTTTATTTCTATATTGTTATAGGAATCTTTACTCTTTTTCAACTAGGTTTCATTTGATTAAAACAAACTAGTTAGTAATAGTTTCCCTTAACAAAGTTTTTTATAATTAAATTCTGTTTTCTAAGAAAAGTTTTAGTAAATTATTTTCAGTTAGGAGAATTGTTTTATTGATAAAATTATAGTTTATTTCACTCTATGGTTAATAAACTCTAGCCCACTTCATGTAGTAGTGTTTATCAAAACTTTTAAAACCCTACTAAGATTTTTCTTAACAAAACTTTAAATGGATTTAATTCTGTTTATTAATAAAATATTTCTATTGTTCTTTTCTATCAACTATGGTTTTGTTAATACTAATAGTTCCATTTGTTAGTAGTAGTTCACCCATCATCTTTTTAGAAAACAAAATTATATGTTGATTTCTTTTCTTGTGATTGTGCCCTGTTTTGTCTTGAGTGATTCTAGTTCATTCCTGATTTTGTGAGTTACAATCTATGTTGTATGCTTATTGAGTGCTCTCGTTTGGTTCGTTAGATCATCCGGAGTGCGAGGCTTGTTACCTAGAGTCCCTCGAGTACGAAGATCGTCAATCAGGCAAGTCACTTTGATCATGCATACCTATGTTTTATTGCATTAGTTCTTCCATCACCCCAATTGCATGCAAAGTAGGTAATTGGAAACTTGGTTACTTGTTGAAGTATCATGTGGTAGGATCCCCTCAATCCCTTGTCACTTTGGCCCTAGGAAATGTTCAATTAATTTTGCTATGCTTTTAGTAGACGGGGTTGGATGTGTGATTCATGAGAGTGTGAGTTAATAATTTCGAGACCTACATGATGATCAAGTGATCAAGACATCAAGTTTTCAACTTACCTCTGGGTGATGATGGTTGAACGGCGCCCTGGAGAAACCAGTGGTTAGCCTAGGTGATGCTGGAGATGTGCCAGTATTCACGCGGAAAGGTCCACCCAGGCACAAAGAGATGGATGGATGCTTCAAGACCCAAGGCTTACCTGCACAGCCACAAGTCATTATGGGCTCTGGCTTGGTTGGATATCATGGTGACCCTGGACAGGCGGTGCTACGAGATGTAGAAGAACGGTAGGAAAGGATGGGCACCGACAGAGTCGTAGGGAAACCCTTTGGAAGACCATGTTTTGGTCATCCGTTTCTCAAACACCCTGAAGTGCGAGAAATCAAACGGAGGCGACCAAATCTTGTGGGGAACGTGTGCAAAGCTCTGCAGAGTACTCAAACCTAATCGATTAGCCGTGTCCATGGTCATGGACGAATTGAGCCAAAGGAACTGAAACTTCCGGAACCCTCAACACAATTAAAATGATGATGTGAGTATTAATAACTTGGGTATGAGAATTGGTTGGTGGAACCATCTTATTAATCAACCAACTTAGTAATAATTTTGCTTAGCCCTCTCTTGATGTAGGAAAATTGGCTTTACGCAAAAACTTACTACCCCTCCTGCCATATATGCATGTAGATTAGATGATTATCTTTTCACCCCTCTCTTGTGACTTTGCCGGCATATTCCATATGCTGACCTACACGGCTGCAATGTATCATGTTGCAGAGTATTTTTCCAACCAGGAGTGAGTATACGCTCTACGCTCGGTGATATGCCCTTGGAGTTAGATGGACTTCACTACCTTTGAAGCTTCCGCAAGATTTAGATACTCTCATGAGTTGGCCTTCAGCCACTTTATTGTAATCTTAATTGTAATAACGGACTCAGTATGAGATTTACGATTAATAAATGTTGTGTGATTTCCCTTTGATATATACATTGATGTACCGTGTGTGTACCAACATGATCTTGGGATGGTACGGAAACACCGGAGATTCGACCTTTCAGGTCGGGTCGCTACAGGCATTGGTTGAGAAATAGGAGCTTGTGGAGGTATGGTTGTTGAAGTGGTTTGATGATGTGTGAAACTTTCATTTTCTTCCTCATCATGATGAGGTTCTTGTTCCATGGGAAGAAGAGCACCAACGCCCATGGACAAAATATCTTGAGGCGAATCTCCTTCATCACTTAGATCAAGTTGCTCCCCATGGGAGCCATTAAATTCATCAAACACCACGTCACAAGTTTCTACAACACATCCATTGGATTTATTGTAGACTATAGGTGTGAGAGTTTGATCCATAATGAACAAAAATGCCCTCAGTTGTTTTGGATTGAAATTTTCCTAACCATTCTCTTTTTTTGAGGATGAAACATTTTCACCCAAATACACGAAAGTACTTGACATTTGGCTTGTTCCGGTTAGAAGCTCAGATGGTGTCTTTTCCAATATTTTGCGGAGGAAGAGCTGGTTAGATGCATGGCATGTGGTGTTGACAGCCTCGGCCCAAAAACTATGTGGTGAATTATACTCATCCAACATGGACCTTGCCATCTCTACAAGTGTACGATTCTTCCTTTCTGCAACACTATTTTGTTGTGGCATGTATGGTGCAAAATATTGATGCTCAATCCCTTCATCACTAAGAAATCCTTCCAAGGTGTAGTTCTTGAACTCGGAGCCATTATCACTTCTTATTGCCAAGATTTCTTTGTCAAACTTGCGTTTTGCTTTCTTGGCAAAATCAATGAAAGTGATCTTTGTCTCGTCCTTAGAGTTGAGGAAAAACACCCATGTATATCTTGAGTAATCATCAACAATGACAAGTCCATGCTTTTTCCCACCAAGACTGTCCCATGAAGGAGGCCCAAAGAGATCCCCTTGAAGGAGCTCCAAAGGCCTTGAGGTAGATACAACATTCTTGGGTGGGTGCTTTGATTGATGTTGCTTCCCTGCTATGCATGCACTACACACACGATCTTTCTCAAATGATACATTGGTTAGTCCAAGGATGTGATTACCCTTTAAGAGATCTTGAAGATTTATCATGCCGACATGGGCTAGCCGGCGATGCCATAGCCACTCCTTGTCGGCCTTGGCCATTAGACAAGTTGCATGGAATGTGCTCTCTTTCGAGAAATCAGCCGTGTAAAGGTTGCCATCCAACTCTCCAACAAAGGCCACTTGGAGGGTATCTCTCTTAAAGACTTTCACATCCATTAGTACAAAGAGTGTATCATAACCAATAGAAGCCAATTGGCGAACAGAAAGCAAGTGATATTTAAGGGATTGAACAAGCATGACATTTGCAAGGTCATTTGTGATAGCCACCTTGCCCAATCTGAGTACCTGTCCTTTTGATCCTCCACCAAACATAATGCTCATAAATGGTTGAATAGCATCCATGAAATCGTAGAGCAATTCGCTATCTCCGGTCATATGATTTGTGCATCCACTATCGATCACCCATTTCACTCCACCGAATAAGGCAACCTACACAAAATTATGACTTGATCAGAGGCACCCATTTTACAATGGGACATCTCAAGTTAGTCACAAGGGTCTTAGGGATCCAAATATCATAGAACCGGAATGCATTTTGAGGACCAACAAATTTTTCATAAACTTCTCCATCCTTAGTCCTACGAAATACATAGGATGGAGGTATGAATTCTTTTGGCTTGATGAGAGTGGGCATGCACCTTGTGGCCTTCCCACTAACAACCTTACCTTTCTCCTTGTGCCCTTCTCGTACAAACATTTCTTTTAGAGGGGTGGTGCACTCTTGAGTAGATGTCTTCTTCTTGCTTGTGCTTGGGTCAAACCCGAGCCCCTCTTTGGTAAACACCTCATTGTGTTGGCTCAATACCTCATTAAGGTTCTTTTGTCCTTGAGCACATGTCATGAGACCTTTCTCGATTCGAGCCTTGAGAAAGCGATTCGCCTCAAGAATATATGCTAGATCACTACTGGAGTTAGTACTACAAGCATCGACATTGATAATAGGAGAAGAGTAAGCCTTGGCTAGAGTTTCAAGATAAGTAAGCTTAAGTGTCTCATAACTCTTTGTAAGAAGGGTGAGTTCTTCCTTAGTCTTGAGGGACATGGATAGGAGCTCACAATCCTTAGATAGAGAAGCATGAGACTTCACAAGCTTACTTCTATCATTCATCAACTTTGTGCAAGAGTCCTTAGCCTTTTTTAAGGAAGCAAGATCTTTAGTATGAACATCAATGTTTGCACCAATTTTCAAGCATATTTCATCATTTAGTGCTTCCTCATATTGGACTTTCTACTCAAGGACTTCATATTTTTCCTTTTCCTCGGTTACGAGGGTTTCGAGTTCCTTAATGGTGACGGTGTGCTTACCCACCATCTCCATAAGCATACGAAACATAGTGAGCTTCTTTCCTTTGAGGGAGCACATGACCTTATTTAATTTACCAAACATGGGGTCATCTATATCATTATCATCATGATTATCCTCCGCATCAAGGTACTCATCACTAGGAGTAAGGGGAGTGAGGAGAGGAGGATTCGATCGTGGTGTTACCTTGACCTTGTCAGGAGAGTTTTGGTCCTCTGCATCTTCTACCACGACCTTTGCCATTAGGAACTTGTGAGCGTTGCCCTTGTAGTCCTTCATATAGTTGTAGGTGACAACATCACCACTCTTGTTGACTAGCGTCAAAGTGCTTTTAGAATCTTGAGCTACTCTGGCAACACCACTAACATCATCCGGATCGGATTCTTCATGAGCAATCATTGCTTTCCCATCGCTCTTCTTGAGCTTTGAGTTCAAAGGGTTTGGTAACTTTTTCTTGGGAAAAGTCTTGGGAAACCTTTGTTTATCTTCTCTCTTCTCATAGGGGCAATCGTTGGAGAAGTGGTTTGTTTCTTCACAGTTGTAACATGTTCTCACTTTCTTCTTCTGGAATCTTCCTTTGAATTTTCCTACGCTAAACTTCTTGACAAAGAGGGCAATGTCTTCATATGAAGGGCTCTCATCGAAGTCAATGTCATCACCATCTTCATCCTCATCATCTTATTCTTCTTCACTTTGCAATTGCCCCTTGGAAATTTCATATTGAGCAAGCCAAAGAGTTGAGGTACCGGTCTTGGTCCTCACAATGCTATCCGTAATTCCTTGGCACTTTTGATATGTAAGTATGGTCTCCTTTGCTTGTCAGTCATACCTCTCCTTATGCACATAATTGCCGTGTCATTGAGATTCTTGTCATATCCCTCTCGTGGAGTAAGATTCTTCAGATCAACAGTTTTGTAGCCATATTCCAAGATCTCCAACATATCATCATTTCCGTATCGAAGATGATCCTGCATAGCAACTCTCCGTAAAGCAAAATATGTAGTGTCATCTAGTAAATGAGGTTTGCGTTGTGGGTTATACTTTGGTTTCTCTATTTGAGGTCTTGCATAAAGCCAAGGAACACTAGATTGTTCATTACTAGAAGGTTGTTGACCAAGTGAAGGAGTAGGCACAACTGGGCTTGATGTCGCACCACCAGAAAGTGGTGCAAGCATCGTGGTTAGTTTGGCTAGTCTCATTTGGACCAAGACCTCAATAGAAGCATCATGCTCCTCCTTTTGCTTAGCAAGCACCTGTTCCAGATCCTCAGAAGTGAAGGACTTGACTTCCATGGAAGCCGCACCCATACTCTTCAAGATCCACAACAAGGGGAGTCCCATCGCGGTTCATCTCGCTCTAGGGCGGCTAAGCCACTAGAAAAAAGCACGAGGCTCGGATACCAATTGAAAGGATCGAGATGGACCTAGAGGGGAAATGTGAATAGGAACAATTACAAATTTAAATTGTTACTTAGCAATTTTGGGCAATAATGCGGAATATGAAAGTGAGCCTAACAATTGCAAGTAGGATACTAAGCAAGGTAAGCTAGAAACACAAGTAGGTATGTAAGCAAGCACAATAAGATATAAGGACTAAGAGATAAGTAACCACAAGGAGGAAGTTAGGGTTAGGAATAACCACAACTTCGAGAGACGAGGATGTATGCCGATGTTCACTTCCTTGGAGGGAAGCTACGTCACTGTTTAAAGAGGTGGATGTTACCACGAAGGCACACCAACGCCACGAAGGCTCACCCTATTCTCTCCTTGAGATATCACCATGAAGGCGATTCCCAACCACTAGTGGTAGACGTTGGGGTGGTCTCCAAACCCTCACAAACTTTCCGGGGGTAATCACAATGGTTGATTCCTCACCGAAGAACTCCTACCGCTATGAGTCTCCAACCTCCAAGAGTAACAAGAACGATGGTGGAAAGCTCAAGACTTGCTCAAATCACAAATTCCTTTGGTGAAGAGAAGGGGAAGGAGTAGATCTATCGCTTGATTGGAGAACTTCTCTCAAATACCCTCAAATGCTCTTGGGATCTTCGATTTGGTGTGTGAGGATGAGAGAGAAAGAAATGTGTGTTGTAGGGTTGCTCAAAGGGAATGGCCGATATCTCCACAAAGTGGTGAAGAGGTATTTATAGTGTGGGTGCAAATATGGCCACTGGAGTGTAAGTGGCTGTGTCAGGCCGGACATCTGGGCCAGGGGCCGGACATCCGGCGTAAGTGAAATGCACACGATACACTAAGCCAGAGAGGAAAAAACAGGGGAGCCGGACATCCAGGGGATGTCCAGGACATCCGACCTGCAAGTGCGGGCCCAGACATCCGGCTTACGCTCGGACATCCGGCATTCCACCCCTCAGCCAGCAATGGTACTGGCATTGTGTGGGTTGGAAATCCAGCACAGGGCTAGGATATCCGGGGTCCTAGACATCCGGCGGTGTGCCGGACATCAGGCCCATATTTGGTGAAAACGGTGTACTCTAGATAGCAGGAGGGCCACATATCTGGGTCATTTCCCAGAAATCCGGCCATGGCATGAACTCCCGGACATCCCGCACAGGGCCCGGCCATCCGGCCATCCCAGAGCAGCAACTCTTTGAAAAGCATACAAGGTGCAGATTTCAACCGAAGAAGGGAGTTTGAATTTACTTGAGCATGTCACTTGCTAATCCCATCGATCCCCTCTTAATAGTGCGGGGTCCCTATAGTCAAGAACAAAAAGAAAAAGAGATCCATAAACCTCTTTGTTCCTTCCTTCTCAACTCATAATAATTCCAATCGTTCGTGTTCCACGCATATTGAGACTTGAGGACTAATACCTGAGATTTACTTGGCACACATTATTAGTCCTCTACATGTATATTGTCATCAACATCAAAATATAATATAAGGGCAAGATTGCACTTTCAGTAGTCACCACGGTGCGATGGGAATTCAGATCGGCTCCATCGTGATCTATGCGTTGGAGCCGAGCTATATCGTCAACGTCGACATCTTCGTCGCCGACTTGACTTGTCACCTCGGGTATGCTGAAGCTGTGCTCCACGCCGGATCATATAGATCGGACGGGGGTGTTCATCAACATCAACTCCAATCTCAACTGAGATCATGGAAGAATCCTCCATGGTGCTCGGGGGCTCAGCGTCAACATTGTCCTCGTGTCATCTTGCAGTTTTTTTGGACAGCGGATTCATGTTCGTCATCCCCGCCTCCTCGAGTGTCTTTTTGACGATTGATTCGGTGGAATTGTGTGGAATTGAGTCTAGAACAACCCTGCAAAAGTTCGTCGCGTTCCAATGGAGGAATCTCTGGCGATCTGCAATATATCGGAGCCGTGTCGAACCTGGACGGGAATCTAGATGAGTTTAGGACGAGGTGTCCAGTATCTAACTCGGACTTTTGTTGGAAAATCCCGCCGTTCATCGGCTGCGAAATTCCTATATCGAGCACCCCTCAAACTCTGGGAAACAGCCAATGAGTACAATGACTTTTGGATCTATTTTCTATGCGAAAACGAATCTGACCCGAGTTCATCTTTTTTATGAACGGGTTGTCGGACGTCCTTTTTGAAGGAATTTTCTCATCATCTCGGTCATCTGGCCCAGAGTTCGGCATCGCTCGGGCCGAATAATCATCAAGTGAACCTCATCATCTGCGGGTTGTATAGGACGGGCGCTCTGTTGGTTCATCAAGCCAGCATTGACCTTGTCACAAATTACGACCTATGTCGGCATTGCCGCGCCGTTACTTTTTCAAGCTGACATCCAGCACTCCGACCTTGTTTGACACCTCGGCTGGCGTAAGACTTCGGTGTCACAAGCATACCAGCTTCGACACCTCGGCTGGCGTGAGACTTTGTCAGCACCAGCCGACCAGCTTCGACACTTCGGCTGGCCTGAGACTTCGGCATCACCAGCCAACCTGTTCCGTCACCTCGGCTAGACCAGGGCTTTGGCATCCCTTCATCAACCTGCTGCGGGGATTTCGACGTCATCAGCTGACCTACTTTAACACCTCGGCTGGCAAGAGACTTCGGCGTCACGAGCCGACCTACACAAGACTTTGGCGTCCACCGATCATAGCACCGCCATGCTAACTGGACCGAGGACTTCATCTCTCCACATCGACCGTACAGCGTAGCCACTTCGTCAAGCCGAACTCTTTGTTCAGGAATGTTGGGGCCCAGGCCATATTCCTTTACTTATTTGCTTCACTTAAATTAACTAACTAGAAGAATTTATTTAAAATATATTATTATCTCCTGTTGCACTATTTTATGTGTGCAGGTAATTGGCTTCGGCTGCGTCGTGCAGTTAGTTTGGCGTCACCTTGCAGACCTACTCTGCCATCTCGGCTGACCCGGCGGCTTCGCCTCACCACATAGGCCGAGACGTGTCACTACTTCGGAATGTCGATCTCTTCGCTCGGTCATCTTGGGCTTAGGTGCTGGGACCTCGTTCATGCCCAAGACTATGCACCATATCGGATCTGTCAAACGTTCGATGGGCGTTCTCGTCCTGCCACAAGCCCGAATCACGTCATCGACACCGAGCATATTAACCAGCTAAGTCGCTTTCATGTTAAAATATTTTCAGCTTTCTAATTTTGTTCGGTTCGACCAAGCGTTATACCTTTTTGACAAAAAATTGTTTGTGAAAATCTTTCGTTGTCAAAACTTTCTTTGTTACAAACAAATTCAAATACCCCATTTACTTGGGGGCTTCCTTTATGAAACCTTTTCTCTTTGCATGTGATTATTATTGTACAACTTCTTTCCTTGCTCGTGTATTATGCCAAAATATGCATCATGTCAACTTAAGTGTTCTGCAAAAGCAGGGTTGCCTAGCTCCTGTGCTTACCCCTACGTTCCCGATTGTTCGTCTATGGAGTAAAGGGAGCACCTCTACGATTGTTACGACCGGGTCATCCAAACTTTTACCTCAGACGGGTGAAGCCAAAAGCTAGTGCTCTTATTGTTTTCAACTATGGTCGGCACACGACGGAACTCACGCATACACAAATCTATTGCACAAGTCTCATAGTAATAATGAACGACCAAAGAAAGGTACCGTTGGGGGCACTATTTTCTGTGAAGATGCTTCTTACGTTACATAAGTAATATAGCATACGTTTCCTGGGCATGTTTTGTCTGTTACAGCCTCATGGCCTGATTGCGTGGTTATCTGAAACACCACCGATATTCTCGGTAGGCTGAGTAGATGCTACTTCTCGAGCATGCGTTGGTTTCTCATGAAGAGGAACTATTTGATGCAGCAAAGTAGATAAGTATTTCCCTCAGTTTTTGAGAACCAAGGTATCAATCCAGTAGGAGATACAAGCGAGTCACCAATAGATGTACCTGCACAAAGAATCAAACTCTTGCACCCAACGCTATAAAGGGTTGTCAATCCCTTCACGGTTACTTGCAAGGATGAGATATAATAGAGATAGATATAATAGGATGCTTGAAGGGAAAGTAAAACTAAAAGTAAAAATAATGCAGCAAGTATTTTTGGTATTTTTTGTTTTAGATATGAAAATATAATATGGAAAACAGACCCGGGGGCCATAGGTTTCACTAGATGGCTTCTCTCATGATGGCATGTATTACGATGGGTGAACAAATTACTGTCGAGCAATTGATAGAAAAGCAAATAATTATGAAGATATCCAAGGCAATAATTATGCATATAGGCATCACGTCCGTGACAAGTAGACCAAAATGATTCTGCATCTACTACTATTACTCCACAAATCGACGGACTCCTGCCTGCATCTAGAGTATTAAGTTCATGAAGAACAGTGTAACACATTAAGTAAGATGACATGAAATAGAGGGATAAACTCACGCAATATGATGAAAACCCCATCTTTTGACCCTTGATGGCAACAATACAATACGTGCCTCGCTACCTGATGAGGATATGTACCTAGGGTAGGGTCCTAGGCCTGACCTAGCCCCCCTTACCTAAGGGCATGACATTGGAGGACTTGAAGATCACAAATAAGCTTCCGACTGGATTCCCGGTGGCGCTCAAGTCACTCGACAGGCAATCCACTCGAACACCTCGTCCTCCACTCGACGGTCGACTGTCACTCGGAAGACCTCATTTCCGCTTAACGCCAAAAGACCAGAAGCCACCTCCAGGAGGCCAACGGGCAGGACTTAGGCTTTTCGTCATTAGTAGCTTTTATTATGTACGTTACCAGTAACGACAGTCTTTAAACACACGATCGAACCCTTAGATGCTGGGCAATTATGAGGGGTAGTGAACTCTATATAAGCCGCCCCTCCCCTCTGGCACAAGGGTTCGTGACCACTGTAATCTCAACATTCCACACGACAAAGCTCCCGCGCACTGAGACGTAGGGTTGTTACCTCCACGAGAGGGGCCTGAACTGATACATCCGTGTGTACACCCTCGCCGTAGCTAGGACTCTGCCCTCTCCTTTTGAACCCCTACCTTCTATTGTCAGGCTCGTTCCCACGACAGTTGGCGCCCACCATGGGGCAGTCGTCTAAGCGATTCTTGCGAGGTTGCGTTTTTCATCCTTCGACATGTCTTCCGGTGGTGTTTTTTCTCTGGCCCACGAGATCCGTTTCGAAGCGCTCACCTTCATCGCCGACGATTCGGTATGGCTTCAGGAAGTGCCTCTCACTCTCGAGGCGCTCCCAATCCACGGGGCCACGCACTTCCGCGCGAGTTCCTGCGGCGTGTTGCTGCGTCAGCCATCGACTCCCTATGCGTCGGCTCCCTTCGTTGTTCGTAGTCGCAAGCGGTCCAGCCGCTCACGACTCCAACGTTGGGTCAAACATGCAGTGGCGCATCAAATTTCTTCTCCACAGATAGCAACACTCGATCCTGCCGAGTCTCTTCATGGCATGTTCGAGATGGATTCCGATCCGTCCGATATCCCATCCGAGTGCAAGAGCTGGGATCCAGAAGCGGAGGTCCTTATGGCGGGCTCTCATCAAAGCCCGCCGTCGGGCTTTGGCCACGGCAAGCGCGATGCTGGCGGTGCAACGAGTGAACTTCCCCGTCGTGATGGTGAAGTTCTTCATACTCCCATCATTGGAGCGACCGCCGAGGCTCAACCCTTGGAGGCCACGCATATTCAGCTGGATAAGATCCAGAGGGAACTCGACGAGTGCGCTCACCAGCGCCCACCAGTTGCCGGTCGACGGCAGCGACAGTTGTTCCCGACTGGATCCCGCAACGACGTTGAGGTATATCGTACCCCTGTGTTAAATGTAGCAGCTGCAGCTAGGATAGCAGATTCCATTCAGCCGTCGTGGTCAGAGGCTGGAACAGGGTTGATGCAAATCAGAGCACTGCTAGATGCAGTGCATGATCAGAATTCAGTTGTTTCACAGTCCCGCAACAGGATACACATCAACTCACCTAGGGCGGAAACCGTTCAGTCGGCACACAACCGTGGATCGCCCTTGTGTCGTAGGGGTGGAGGCTTTCGTGAAGAGCAAGTCAGAGATCAGTTCCACTGTGAAGACCGTTGTCAAGTGCCCACTCCTCCACAGGGTGGTCCACACGTACCCTGGCATCAGGACGAAAGGCACTAGTTCGGTGATGAGAAGAATGTCGGCTTTGCTGCTCGTGATCTCCTCAGCCAGAAGCGAATCGACAGGGGCAGAGCCCATAGAGAAGGACAAGATAGAGATTTTCCGATTGGTACCTAGGCCGTGATTTCTGGTCCTCAGTGTTTCAGCAGAGCCATCCGTTCTACAAAGATTCCCCCCAAATTCAGGTTGGCGGCTGGGATCGGAAAAAAATCGGTGAGTCAAAGCCAGGGACTTGGTTGGATGATTACCGAGTGGGTGTACAGATTGGTGGCAGCAACGACAACGTCGCAATGAAGCAGCTGTCCTTGATGTTAGATGGTTCAGCTTGTGCTTGGCTGAATCAGTTGGCTCCTTCCAATATATATTGCTAGGAGGATCTTGCCCGAGTGTTTATCCGAACCTTCGAGGGAAGTTGCAAGCGTCCTGCAGGTCTGGTCGACTTATAGCATGGTGTCCAGAAGCCCAATGAGACTTTGAGAGATTATATTCAGCGGTGGTCCCCTCTGCATCATACAGTGGAGAATGTGTCAAAACATCAGGCTGTGTGTGCTTTCAAGGTCGGTGTGAGATACATAGAGCTTTAATCGAAGTTCGGTCGAATGGGTGATATTTCATTCGGCAAGATGATGGAAATACCACTCGGTACGCCAATGGCGAGGAAGAAGACCGCCTCCTCAATGGTAAAGGAAAGGCAGTTGTTAGTGATACTAGTGGCAACTCCAATCGGAAATAGAAGCGAAAAGCTGAGGGTCCGGTCCAAGCAGAAGCAGCCGCACTGGTGACCCAAGCAAAGAATAAGGGGAAGGCTAAAGCACAATATGCCCCCAAGAAAGGAAAAATATCAGTCATGGACTTATTATTCATCAGCCGTGTGTGATTCACACGAGGAAAGATGAGGAAGGCAATGTGATTCTGCCCAAGCACACCACCCGACAGTGTCGAACACTCATTCAAAAGTTCAAAGAGACTCCGTCAAGTGACCAGACTCTTGAAAAGGAGGAAGATGAAGATGAAGAAACATTCCGAGATGTCACTGCTACACTTGTGATTTTCACTGATGTCGAGAGCAAGAGTGGACTTAAGGTCATCAAGAGAGAAGTCAACATGGTTGTACCTGCTACCCCCACGTACCTCAAGTGATCCCATTATTCTATCACATTGACCAAATAGACCATCTTGCTCATGTGGCCACTCCTGGTCGACAGGCTCTGGTAGTTGATCTAGTGGGGGGGCACTCGACTCACACATGTCCTCATGGACGGTGGCAGCGGTCTGAACATCCTCTATGCGGATACCCTGAAAGGGATGGGCATTCCGATTGTCCCGACTGAGTGAAAGCAACATGCAATTTCATGGAGTCATCCCAGGGAAGAAGGCCAAGTCACTCGGCCAGTATGCGTTGGACGTGACGTTCGGGAACGATAAAAAAATTTGAAAGGAAAAGTTGACGTTTGAAGTCATGGATTTCTAGAGTAACTATCACTCCATTTTGGGTCGACCGGCGTATGCTTGTTTCATGGCCTGACCATGTTACGTGTATCTATAGTTGAAGATGCCGGGCCCTAAGGGTGTGATCACGGGCACTGGCAATCGATAGCGAGCTAAAGAATGCCTCTAACAAGGCTCCAAGATCGTCGATCATCAGATGGCCATGGTAAAGATGGAGGAGTACAAGAAGAGCGATGACCCTGCTGATTTGCTCCGTGCAAAGAATCCCACTTTTGAGTCGGTGTTTCAGTCGGCAGGGGAAATGAAGAAGGTGCACATCCACACGACGGATCCAACTATTGCCCCAACAAATATATCATCAACACTCGAGAACAAATACGAAGCCGAGCTTATCGAGTTCCTCTGTGAGAACTCGGATATCTTCGCATGGAAGCCTGCTGACATGCCGGGGGTTCCCAGAAGACTGACTAAGCACCATCTGAGAGTTCATTTGCATCGATCGGTGGCAGAGAAGCGCAAAGCAATCGACGAAGAAGTGGCCCATCTCATGCAAGCCAAGTTCATTCAGGAGATTTACCACTCCGATTGGCTCTCAAATGTCATGATGGTGCCCAAAAAGGATAAGTCATTGCGCATGTGCATTGACTGCAAACATCTCTATCGGGTCTGCCCGAGGGATCATTTTACGCTCCCCCGCATAGATCAGATTGTTGACTCGACTACGGGATGCGAACGTTTATCGTTTCTAGATGCTTACTCTGGGTACCATTAGATCGATCTGTATGGCCCAGATGAAATAAAGACAGCCTTCATCACCCCATTCGGGTGTTTTTGCTACACCACTATACCATTCGGTCTAAAAAATGCCGACGCTACTTTTATGCGCATGATTCAAAAGTGTTTACTCGACCAGATCCCCCGGAATGTTGAGGCGTACGTGGATGATATAGTGGTCAAGTCCCGCAAAGGTTCCGACCTGCTGGCTGACTTGGCCAAAACGTTCGCCAATCTGAGGAGATACGACATAAAGTTGAATCCAGCCAAGTATACTTTTGGCGTCCCTCGCGGCAAGTTACTCGGTTTTCTCGTTTCTGAACGGGGGATCGATGTCAACCCTAAGAAAATCAGCACCATTACCCGAATGAAGACTCCCGTGCGAGTGCACGATGTTAAGAAACTCATAGGATACCTGGCAGCATTGAGTCGATTCATTTCTCGTCTTGACCAGAAGGCGCTAGCTCTATACCAATTGATTAAGAAGTCTGACACATTTGAGTGGACCCTAGAAGCTGAAGCAGCGTTTGCTGAGCTCAAAGCCTTTCTCTCCACCCAGCTGATGCTTGCCGCTCCATGCAGCAGAGAGCCATTGCTCCTATACATCGCGGCCACTAATCAGGTCATCAGTACAGTGCTAACTGTCAAGCGAGAGGAGGAGGCTAAAGCTTACAAAGTCCAACGGCCAGTTTATTATGTGTCTGAAGTTCTGTCCCACTCGAAGCAAAGATATCCACACTACCAGAAGCTGGTTTATGTTATTTACCTATCAGCAAAGAAGGTGGCGCATTATTTTCAAGACCACTCGATTTCAGTCGTCAGTGATGCTCCGTTGTCCGAGATTTTCAACAATCAAGACGCATCTGGTGGAGTGGCTAAGTGGGCAATCGAACTCGTACATTTTGACATTAAGTTTGAAGCCAAGAAAGCAATCAAGTCCCAAGCACTGGCAAATTTTATGGCCGAGTGGATTGAACAGCAACAGCCAATCCAAGTTCACTTGGCACATTGGACCATGTTCTTTGACGGCTCTAAAATGTTGAATGGGTCTGGTGCTGGTGTTGTCTTGATATCTCCGAAGGGCGACAAGCTCAGCTATGTCCTGCAAATTCACTTCGATTCCTCCAACAATGAAGCAGAATATGAAGCACTTTTGTATGGGTTGCGCATGTCTATCTCACTCGACGTCAAGCACCTAATGGTTTATTACGACTCACATTTGGTGGTGAATCAAGTGATGAAAGAGTGGGATGTTCGAAACCCCGCTATGACTGGGTACTACAATGCTGTCAGAAAGTTGGAGAAGAAATTTGAAGGCCTGGAACTTCATCATGTTCCCCAACTGAACAATCAGGCGGCCGACGAACTAGCAAAGATTGGGTCCACTCGACGGCCTGTCCCTAGTGATGGGTTCTTAGAGCACCTGCACACTCCTTTGGTACAAGAAGATCCTTTCACCGAAGAACCCCCGCAAGCTATGAGCTCCACCGATCCTACTAAAGTTGATGTCCCTGCAGTAATCGATTTGGTCATGGAGATTCTAGTTGTCATTCCTGATTGGATGGTAACTTACATTGCTTATATCCTCCAACAAGAACTCCCTGAAGATGAGATAGAGGCTCGACAGATTGTGCGCAGGTCCAAGGCCTTTAGTGTGATGGGAGATCAGTTGTTCAGATAAAGTGCGACGGGCAAGATGCAGCATTGCATCTCCCCCGAAGAAGGTCGAATGATTCTGGATGAGATCCACTCGGGAACTTGCGGCCATCATGCGTCCTCACGGACAATCGTTGCTAAAGCATACCGAGCTGGTTTCTTCAGGCCACGGGCTAATGAGATGGCCAAAGACATTGTTGATCATTATGTTGGATGCCAGTACTATGCAAACTTGTCACATAAGCCGGCCTCTGCTCTGAAGATGATTCCCCTCGCCTAGCCATTTGTTGTTTGGGGACTCAACATGGTTGGCCCCTTTCGGAGCAGAAAAGGCAGTTTCACTCATTTGCTGGTTGAAGTCGACAAGTTTACAAAGTGGATAGAAGCCAAGCCCATCAAGAAATTGAACTCCCGCACGACGGTTGCATTCACGAGAGAAATAATTTTTCGGTACGACGTTCCTCATAGCATTATCATGGATAACGGTACCAACTTTGACTCAGAAAAGTTCAAAAACTTCTGCACATCTCAGGGCACTCGGGTGGATTATGTGTCTGTCGCACATCCGCAGACCAATGGGCAAGTTGAGCGAGCCAATGGCCTCATCTTGCAAGGTCTGAAGCCTCGTCTCATGCGCGATCTAGATCATGCAATTGGTGCCTGGGTAACTGAGCTGCCATCTGTGTTATGGGGCCTGAGAACTATGCCGAATCGGTCGACTGGACAAACTCATTTTTTCTTGGTCTACGGTGCCAAAGCTTTCTTGCCAAGTAACTTGTTTCACAATTCTCCCCGAGTGGAACTTTTTTCCAAAGCTAAAGCTGAACAAGCTAGGCAGGATGGTGTTGATCTCTTGGAGGAAGAGCGAGATATGGCTTTGATCCGGACTACAGCTTATCAGCAAGATCTGCGGCGCTTCCATGCGAAGAATGTCAAGAGTTGATCATTTCATGAGGGAGACTTGGTGCTCCGAGTGGATCAACAACAACCTAATAAGCTTGATCCTGCATGGGAAGGTCCTTTCATCGTCACCAAAGTGCTGAACAATGGAGCCTAGCACCTGTACAATCTCAAGAAGCAGATGGACGAGCCATGAGCCTGGAATGCGGATCTACTCCGATGCTTTTATACTTAGAGACAGAAGAGTTTTCTGATGTAATAAGAATACTTCATCTATGCAAATCAAACTTCCACAATATATTGTCAATTCCGATCGTACAGTTTCACTCTTGGGAATACTCTGAGTGTCGAGCAATCCTCACACTTGGGGGCTTAGCGGCAAACATGCTTTCGCCTAAGTTAAAAACCCTGTCAGGTAGATAGCAGTCCATTCGCTCGACGACCTATTTGCGAATCAGTCTTCGCTAAGGTTTAAAACTATTCCGAGTGTCGAGCAATCCTCACACTCGGGGGCTTAGCTGTGAACATGCTTTCGCCTATGTTCAAAACCCTGTTGGGTGGATAGCAGTCCATTCACTCGACGACCTATTTGCGAATCAGTCTTCGCTTAGGTTTAAAAATATTCCGAGTGTCTAGCAATCCTCACACCCGGGGGCTTAGCGGTGAACATGCTTTCGCCTAAGTTAAAACCTAGTCGGGTGGATAGCAGTCCATTCGCTCGATGACCAATTTGCGAATTAGTCTTCGCTTAGGTTCAAAAATACTCCGAGTGTCGAGCAATCCTCACACTCGGGGGCTTAGCTGCGAACATGCTTCCTCCTAAGTTAAAAATCCTATTGGATGGATGGTAGTCCATTCACTCGACGACCTATTTGTGAATCAGTCTTTGCTTAGGTTCAAAAATACTCAGAGTGTCGAGCAATCCTCACACTTGGGGGCTTAGCTACGAACATGCTTTCGCCTAAGTTAAACTCTCCGTCAAGTGGATAATAATACATCCACTTGGCGCTCTAGTTGCAAACGAATCTATGCCTAGGGTCAAAAATATTGTGAGTGTTGAGCAATCCTCACACTCGGGGGCTTAGCTACAAACATGTTTTTGCCTAAGCCTAAAAACAAACTCAGTCGAGCAAACGGTTGAAAGCCAAATACGGATAAGTCGAAAGATTTAATCGCAGATAAAAGTTTCACAAGAAAGCAAAGGTGCTCAGGCCTAAGGCCTTAATGAAGTTTTAAGCTAATATAGTTTCACTCGGCATACCGAGGCAAATAAAGTTTTTCTTCCAAAGATCAAGTTTTTAAGCGCCCAATGGGCTGGCTGGCTCGATGAAAGTGTCCAAGTCGATGCCGTCCATGATCCTCGTGGCTGCGTCGATGAAGGTCTCCATGAAAAAATCTTCGAACTGGAGTTTGTTCATGTTAACCACTCGAAGCTCCTTCAGCTTGTCTTCTCTCACCTCCTTACAATGGACCGTCACAAGGGAGAGTGCCACATCAGCACCGTAGCGAGCACCAGATTTCTTCCAGGATTGCACTCGACTGGGAGGTCATAAAGGCGTGTCATCATGGATGTGAGGTCGAGCTGAAGAGTGTCTTCGGGCCACAGCTCCTTTTGGATCCTATCCATTGCAGTTTTCAATCAAAGGACATACGCTTGAACACCCTGAAGCCTGAAGTTGAGTCTGAGAATGTTCATGGCCACCGCGTATCCAAGAGGTGACTTGGTGGGATCCAAGTTGGGCTCGATCTCCTCAGTCTCTTTCTCAACATCTCGTCAGAATTCTGGGAAAGGAGAATGAGAGAATGGGAGGAGGACTGATTAGATACAACCGTCAAAATTTTCATCAAGGTCAGTTGACAAAGCAACTCACCATCAAGCAGAATATACATGTTTCTCGAGAACTCTCCCAAGTACCTCTATAGGCCGTTGCTCCTCTTGGTTAGTTGCTCAGTCTTCTTGATAAGGTCCACACACTCTTGCTTCAGCTTCGAGTTCTCTTCTTTCATCCTCTTCGCAGCAGCCAGCCTCTTGTCAGCAGCTTCAGTTTTCTCCTTCGCCACACGCCGGGCATCAGCGTGCGCTTTGTCCTTGTCCTCCAGAGCTTTCTTCATGGAATCTAAAGAAACAACATTGTTGAGTCGCGCTTGGAGTCGATGGTTTTCATTGCGTACTCGGTTTAAAGTGAAGATGTGAATGTAGTGGGTCGAACAAACTTACCTCCCACAGTTTTTAGCTCGGCACACACTCTGTCCAAAGCATTGTTGGAGGTTTCTGAGTCCACACGCAACCGGTTCCTTTCATCTTCAAGATCCTTGTACTGCATTCCAAGTTCACAAGCCCTCTGAAATCGACAAAGAAAGAAATTCAATCGACAAAAAATACCAGCACAAAAGTGCGGAAGACCAAAAACGGTCGATTGGGTAGCACACATCACCCCGCCCCACTATCCTAGAATAGCGTCATATCATGGTTGATCAATGATGTCCATGAAACCTGCGTCCGGGAGAAAGATAATTCAACCAAAAGTACACTCGACATGTCGAGTGGCTCATGTACTCCATGTACTGTAAACAAGTTCAAGACAGTCTTTATCAGACCTCCGCTAGTGCAAACACTCGACGGCAGTCTCGGGGACTACAACCAGTGGGGGCACTCTGAGTGCCCCCACTGGAATGGCTAACACTTGATTTGTCGAGTGTTCCGTCAACCCTGTTCCGCACCTTTGAAGCCGTGTCTTCGGAGCGGGATGGTCAAACAAGTATACACTCGACATGTCGAGTGGCGCTTGTACTCCACGTACGACAGAAATTCTGATTTCAAGTTTTCAAGACTATTGTTTATCGTCTGCCATTAACTGTAGCCTTAGGGACTACACCTAGTGGGTGCACTAAGCATGCCCCCACTGGTTGTAAAACAGTCGACAAGGTCTGCCGTGTCAAACTTTTGTCACTCGATCTATCGAGTAACGTGCCCCCCACTCAGTGAAGTGCAGTCTATTCTTATGTAGCGTCATATCATGGTTGATCAATGGTATCCATGAAACCTACGAGGTAGCCTCGGAGTGGTGAGGTGAAAGGAAAACGTATCCTGCATACGACAAACTCTAAGACCTCTGTCGGTGCAAGCACACAACAGCGGTCTCGGGGACTACACCCAGTGGGTGCACTTAGCATGCCCCAACTGGATCTACCAGCTCTCGACCTGTCGAGTGGCAAAAAATATCCATCAATGGAACATCCGTCATTCGATCTGTCGAGTGACATATCCCCTACACTCCATGAAGTGCAGTCTATCCTTATGTAGTGTCATATTATGGTTTGTCAATGATATCCATGAAACCTACAAAGTAGCTACAGAGTAACGCGATTAGGGGCAAACGTATCCCGCATACGGCAGACTCTAAGACCCTTGCCGAGGCAAGCACTCGACAGCGGTCTCGGGGACTACACCTAGTGGGTGCACTTAGCGTGCCCCCACTGACCCAAAACCTACTCGACTAAGACCTGATCTAGTCGAGTGGAGAACGCCAAGACATTCTATAAGTGGAAAATAAACCCCCACCGGGTGTACAGTCCAAGAAGACAGGAATTCAATCGGAAATGTACTTACAATTGAACTTACTCGAACATTCGTGCGAAGCGCTGTACTGGCATCATAAGCCAGCTTGCTAGCCTCGTACGCCTCCTTGGTGCGCAGCATCACATGCGCCGCCTGGCTAATGGCCTCCTTTGCGGCTTCGGTCTGATCTTCCGATACACGATGCAGAGGAAAAGCCGTCATCGACGTGAGCGGCGTAATGGATGGGGCAGTCGAGGTAGTCTAGGCAGGTCCGGTTGGAGTCAATGTCACGATGGTTGAAATAGCTGGAGGGGCACTCGCTAGAGGCTCTGTTGGGTCAGCTCTGATCCGTGTCGAGTCCCTCATCCCCTGGGAGGACTCCGCGGTTGACCGCTGAGGTGTCTACGCAGATGAAGTTCTTTGAGTGCATATGCGCGGGATGCTTAAGGTCTCGCCTCCGCCATCCGAACCCCCAGGGTGTTCTTCATCATCTTCCAGCTGGATGATTTCTGCAATTATCAATCGACCAAATTAGCTTTGGCAGTCGACGAACCATATTCAAGAAGCAGAACTGAAGAGTTGGTTATCTCTATGAGAAGTGGCTCCATCGGCAGTGTCTACATCCATTGCGTCCCCTCCGTCACATTGAAGCAATGTCATTTAGGTAGCAGCTCTGATGGTTCAAGTAACATTCAGTCAACAGAGATTCAAAGTCACAATCAACACTGAAAATTCAAAAGGAAACACTCACGCGGAGACGACAGGCACATCCATCTTCATACGAGGCAGGGCTTTGCGAGGTTTGGCCACATTCAGTTTGGGCTACATTGCTGATTGTTTCCTCGACTCAATAGTCGAGGGTCGGCTCCGCTTCGGGTTCTTCTCTCTTGGGCCTGGGGCCCTGTCCTCAACAGCCATGGGATCCTAGCGGGACTTGGAGCGACATTCGGAGTGAGGAGGCGACTCGACTTCTGGCTCGTTTTCGTTCGAGTTTTTGTACTGGTCTTCAGAGTCTTCTGAATCGTCGCCGTCCACACTGCCACCCTCGCTCACCGCACCATCTTTAGCTTGGTTCCTGTTGGGAACAAGTGAGTGCATGTTCGTCCACTCCTGCCTAAGTCAAACAAACAAGTTAGTCCACAAATCAATCTATCACTCGATAGTATAAGTATGTCAGTCTACATAGTGCAACTTACCAAATTCTTCGGCAGGTTTTCGGCTGAGTAAGGTCAGATTCTCTTGGCTCCCAAGGGGTTGTCACACACCCTAGTGATGCTGCAAAGCCACTGCTCGATAGTTTTTTGCGGAACCTCTTCTGGATGCGTCTTGGTCGAGTCCTCAGGACACACGTAGTGCCACATGGTGTGATCCTTGTCTTGGAGCAGATGAATACGTCGGTTGAGGAATGTCTCCAATAGATCCATACAAGACACTCCACCTCGAATTAGTGCACCACAGCTTCAACCAAGATTCCCACTTGGACATGTTCCTCTTCGGTCACCCTCAGAGACTTGGGACAGATGTACGGTCAGTTGTATAGGGGGAGAGGCTAGTCGACATGTTGGGAGATGCTACATGTTTGCAATAGAACCAAGTCGACTGCTAGCCTCTAACAGATTCAGGAAAGGTCATAACAGGGAAAGAACTACAGGCTCTTTTCTGAAGTCCTAAACCCCCACACAACTGAAGCACATGAGTTTTCCCATCAGCAGGGAGATTTTTCTTCACAATCTGAGATCTGACCGTCAAGATGTGCTTGAACAGCCTCCAATGAGGAGGACAACCCAGAAAACACTCGCACAAGGTAATGAAGGCAGCCAGGTAGGAAATTGCATTCGGCGGGAAGTGGTGGAGCTAAGCGCCAAAGAAGTTTAGAAAACCTCTAATGAATGGGTGGGCAGGTAACAAAAAACCTCTTTCGATGTGGGAGAGGAGCAGGACTCGCTCCCCGTCGCGCGACTCTGGTTCGCGCTCTCCCTCCGGCAACCCCCCAGGCGCCGTCTGCCACAAGACCATCGGCAACCAAGCCATCCATGTCCTCACGAGTGACCACTCCCGGCATCCATCCCGCCGGCACAGTGAACCGAGCGGTCGAGGGCTTCTTGCCCTTGCTCTTCAATGCCCCCTTCTTGGCATGCTCCAGTTTCTTTGTGGCGCCCTTCATCATCGCGGCGACTTGTCTCGTCCGAAAGGAACAAGGTGTGGCGCTGGAGACAGGGGAGGCAGACGAAGAGAGGAAGTGTGTGCAAAAGTACTCTGCAATCCGCGATGCTTTGAAATTATATCCCGCCGAGTGCCTCGCTGACTAGTGGACCCGCGAGATCACCTCACACGCCAACCGCAGTCTATGCCCGGTACGTAGCGAAATGACTGGAACGAGAATCGAGGCGACATGCCCCACTTGCTCCGATCATGCCGTCATCATCGCACGCGTGCGCTACCCAAATTTTTGTGTCTTGCAAAATCCGGGTCTGACAGATCGACCCGCCACCTCCAAAGATTCCTTTGGGACATTTGGAACAAAATTGAAACTGAACATTCAGTCGGGCACTTTCAAGGCTGAACGGATCCGGGCGAATGATGAAGAGTTCAGTCAACGAAAGTTTCCTTGAAGTCCTGAAAATCATTCGGAATCGTTGATACCTTATGTTCAACTAGCATCGGTATCCCCATTTCACCACTCGAACCCCGATCCATTCGGGGGGCTAATGATGAGGATATGTACCTAGGGTAGGGTCCTAGGCCTGACCTAGACCCCCCTACCTAAGGGCATGACATTGGAGGACTTGAAGATCACAAATAAGCTTCCAACTGGATTCCCGGTGGTGCTCAAGTCACTCGACATGCAATCCACTCGGAGACTTCTTCCTCCACTTGATGGTCGACTGTCACTCGGAAGACCTCATGTCCACTCAACGCCAGAAGACCAGAAGCCACCTCTAGGAGGCCAACGGGCAGGCATTAGGCTTTTCATCATTAGTAGCTTTCATTATGTACGTTACCAGTAACGACAGTCTTTAAAACCATGATCGGACCCTTAGATGCCAGGAAATTATGAGGGGCAGCAAACTCTATATAAGCCGCCCCTCCCCTCTGGCACAAGGATTCGCAACCACTCTAATCTCAACATTCCACACGACAAAGCTCCTGAGCACTAAGACGTAGGGCTGTTACCTCCACAAGAGGGGCTGAACTCATACATCCGTGTGTACACCCTCCCCATAGCTAGGACTCTTCCCTCTCCTTTCGTACCCCTACCTTCTATTGTCAAGATCGTTCCCACGACACTACCCCTACTTTGTCACTTGGTGAGGACACCGCCAGATTGAACCCAAAACTAAGCAATTCTCCTATTGGACGAATTACCAATCTAGTTGGCCAAACAAAACCAATAACTCGAAGAGACTTGCAAAGATATGAAATCATGCATATAAGAATTCAGGAAAGACTGAAATAATATTCGTGGATAATCTGAACATAAACCCACAACTCATCGGATCTCGACAAACATACTACAAAATAGTATTACATGGGATAGATCTCCATGAAGATCATGAAGAAGATGGTATTGGGAAGAAAAGATAGAGAAGAAGCCATCTAGCTACTAGCTATGGACCCGTAGGTTTGTGGTGAACAACTAATGCATCATCGGAGGGGCAATGGAGTTGATGTAGATGCCCTCCGTGATCGAATCCCCCTCCGACATATTACCGGAAAAGGCTCCAAGATTGTATCTCTCGGGAACGGAGACTTCTCTCGGTGGAAAAGTGTTTTACTGGATCGTTCTGATAATGATGGAATATTTGGGAATTTATAGGACAAAGATTAGGGTTAGGGGAGCTGCTATGGGCCCACAAGCCTGCTTGGCGTGGCCACCCCCCTGGTCGCGCCCCTAGGGCTTGTGGCCCCACGGTGGCTCCTCTGCGTTGGTTCTCAAGTCTCATAGTTTCCTTTTGTTCCAGAAAAAATCATTCCGAAGGTTTTATTCCGTTTGGACCCCGTTTAATATTCCTTGTCCGCGAAACTCAAAAACAAGGAAAAAAGAGAAACTCGCACTAGGCTCTAGATTAATAGGTTAGTCCCAAAAATAATATAAAATAGAATATTAGTGCATATAAAACATCCAAAACAGAGAATATAATAGCATGGAACAATCAAAAAGTATAGATACATTGGAGACGTATCAGCATCCCCAAGCTTAATTCCTGCTCGTCCTTGAGAAGGTAAATGATAAAAACAGAATTTTTGATGTGGAATGCTACCTAACATATTTATCAATGTAATACTATTTATTGTGGCATGAATATTCAGATTCGTAAGATTCAAAACAATAGTATAATATTGATATAAAAACAATAAGACTTCGAGCACACCAAGGTGTTCGTGTCCTTTCGAAATAACATGGTCGCATAAAGTTATCCCTACAAAATCATATGGTATGGCTATGCTCCATCTTCCCCACACAAAGTATCTAAATCATGCACAACCCCGATGAACAAGTCAAGCAATTGTTTCACACTTTTGGTGTTCTCAAACCTTTTCAACTCTCACGCAATACATGAGCGTGAGCCATGGATATAGCATTATAGGTGGAATAGAATATGGAGGAGGTGCAAGGGAAAAAGGAGAAGATAGTCTCACATCAACTAGGCGTATCAACGGGTTATGGAGATGCCCATTAATAGATATCTGGGTGAGTGAGCAGGGATTGCCATGCAACAAATACACTTAGAGCTATAAGTGCATGCAAGCTCAGAAACAAAACTAAGTGGTCGTGCACAATGAATGTCCACTAGATATATCAAAGTGACAAAATAGGAGACTCTCTATCATGAAGATCATGGTGCTACTTTGAAGCACAAGTGTGGAAAAAGGTAGCAGCGATTCTCCCTTCTCTATTTCTCTCATTATATATATATATATTGGTGGGCTTCTTTGGCCTCTTTTTTTGGGGCTTCGCTAGCCTCTTTTATTTTTGTAATGTCTGGATACTCATCCCAACTTGTGAGGGAGTCATAGCCTCCATCATCCTTTTATCTCATAGGACAATGCTCTATTAATGAAAAATAATCACACTTTTATTTACTTATAACTCAAAGAAAAAGAAATTAAAACTCGATTCCTATGAAAAATATGACTCTATATGCAATATGAAGTGATGATGCAAGTCATAGAAAAACTACATGGTGGAAGTTGCATGGCAATATATCTCGGAATGGCTATGGAAATGCTATAATAGGTAGGTATGGTGGATGTTTTGAGGAATATATGGTGGCTGTTTTGAGGAAGGAGGGTTTGGTGTACCGACGAAAGTTGCGCGGTACTAGAGAGGCTAGCAAACATGGAAGGGTGAGAGTGCGTATAATCCATGGACTCAAAATTAGTCATAAAGAACTCACATACTTATTGCAAAAGTCTATTAGTTATCAAACAAAGCATTAGACGCATGCTCCTAGGGGAGAGGTTGGTAGGAGTTAACCATCGCGTCCTCCCGACCCTCACACAAAGGTCGACAATCATTAAACAAATCATGCTCTGACTTCGGTACATAACGGTTCACCATACGTGCATGATACGGGAATCACAAGCTTTTACACACGTATCTCTTCAATTCATAGCTACTCACTAGCATCACTCTCATATTACTATCCCTATTATCTCGAAACTACATGCAAGGAATCCAACTTCTCATAGTTTTTAATGCACTTAATATGAAAGTTTTTATTATATCCCTCTTGGATGCCCATTATATTAGGACTAAATTCATAACCTAAACAAATTACCATGTTGTTTTAAGAAACTCTCAAAATAATATAAGTGAGGAACGAGAGTTCAATAATTTCTATAAAAAATAACACCACCATGCTCTATAAAGATATAAGTGAAGCACATAGATATTTTAAAAAATTGAAGACTCAGCGTGTCTCTCTAAAAATATGTGTGCATCAAGGATGATTGTGGGAAACTAACAAGAAAATAATCATATCATAGAAGACGCTCCAAGCAAAACACATATCATGTGGTGAATAAAAATATAGCCTCAAGTAAATTTACTGATGGATTGAAGACGAATCCGGGGCATCCCCAAGCTTAGGATTTTTGGTATCCTTAAATATGAATTGGGGTGCCTTGGGAATCCCCAAGATTAGGCTCTTGCCACTCTTTATTCCATATTCCAACAAATCTTCACCCAAAACTTGAAAACTTCACCACACAAAACTCAACAGAAAACTCATGAGATCCGTTAGTATAAGAAAAATAAATCACCACTTTAGGTACTATTGTGAACCCAGTATTTAGTTGTATTTGTGTAATACATACTCTATTCTAACTTTTCCATGAATCATACCCCCTGATACGACCCATACATACATCAAAATAAGCAAACAACACAAAGAAAATAGAATCCGCCAAAAATAGAACAGACTGTAGCAATCTGTAAACTTTGAATACTTATGGAGCTCTATAAATTATGAAAAATTAGGATAATAAGGGAAATTTGTATATAAATCCTGTGCAAAATTTTCAGATCAATTATACACTCTAAACAATTTAGAAAATTCCTGGACTGAGCCCAAAAGTTTCTGTTTTTCAGCAGGATCAAATCAACAAGTACCATAGATCACCCCAAAGGTTTTACTTGGCTCAAACGCTAATCAAAACACAAAAACACCATTACTACAGAAGTAATAATGTTCCAAACACACCAAAACAGAAGCAAAAAGCATAAAGCAAAATAAAATTGGGTTGCCTCGCAACAAGCGCTATTGTTTAACGCCCCTATCTAGGCAAAACACAATAGATCTAGGTATTGTCATCTTTGGTATGTAATCCACAAGTAGGTCTCATAATAGATTCATATGGCAATCTTATTTTATTTATAAGAAATTGTTCCATTCCTTTCATTAATGGAAATTGGAATCTAATATTTCCTTCTTTCATGTCAATAATTGCACCAATCGTTCTAAGGAAAGGTCTACCAAGAATAATAGGACATGTAGGATTGCATTCTATATCAAGAACAATGAAATCTATGGGTAGATAATTCCTATTTACAACAATAAGAACATCATTAATCACATGGCAACTATATTGAAGTCTAACTCACTTCCTATGCATAGGGATTTTGAGAGCAAACAAATAATGGGAACAAAAATCAACTACCATAGGAAGGCAAAAGAAGCATAACTTCCAAACTTTGAGCACGTAGAGAGGAAACTTGATATTATTGCAATATGTAAAAGTATATGTTCCTCTCTCATAGTAATTTTTAGTATCATCATGAAGTAATCTCACAATATAACTATCACACAAAGCATTCTTTTCATGATCAATTATAGCATATGTGTCATCAACAAAACTTGGGGAACAAAAAAATATCATCTTCATCAAGCATAGCTCCCCAAGCTTGTGGTTTTGCATATCATTAGCATCATGGATATTCATAGAATTCATACCAACAACATGGCAATCATGTTTTTCTTTCAAGGAGATATCATGAATCACTTTATAATTTTCTTCTTTCAACACTTCATCAAAAAATTTATGATGTTCAAGAAAAACTTTATAGAGATAATCAAGTGCAGTCAATTCACTAGAAATTGGTTCATCATAATTTGGTCTTTTGAAAAGATTAGGAAGTGTTTGAGGATCCATATAGATAGATTTTTAGAAAGTGAAGATGCAAGCAAGTAGAAGGCACATGGCAAAACAAGCAAACGAAAGGCAAACAAAAGAAGGGCGAATAAAAAGGAAAATCTTTTTGGTGTTTTCTGAAAATCGTTTTAGAAGTGGGGGATAGGAAAACGAGAGGCAAATGGAAAATAATGTAAATGCAAGAGATGAGTTTATGATGGGTACTTTGTATCTTGACTTGCTATGTATGTCCCCGGCAATGGCACCAGAAATCCTTCTTGCTACTTCTCAAGCATGCGTTGGTTTCCCGTGAAGAGGAACGATTTGATGTAGCAAAGTAGATAAGTATTTCCCTCAGTTTTTGAGAACCAAGGTTATCAATACAGTAGGATATACAAGAGAGTCACCAATAGACGTACCTGCACAAACAATCAAACTCTTGCACCCAACGCTATAAAGGGGTTGTCAATCCCTTCACGGTTACTTGCAAGGATGAGATCTAATAGAGATAGATATAATAGGATGCTTGAACGGAAAGTAAAAGTAAAAGTAAAAATAATGCAATAAGTATTTTTGGTATTTTTGGTTTTAGATCTGAAAATATAATATGGAAAATAGACCCGGGGGCCATAGGTTTCACTAGATGGCTTCTCTCGTGATGGCAAGTTTTACGGTGGGTGAACAAATTACTGTCAAGCAATTGATAGAAAAGAAAATAATTATGTAGATATCCAAGACAATGATTATGCATATGGGCATCACGTCCGTGACAAGTAGACCGAAACGATTCTGCATCTACTGCTATTACTCCACACATCGACCGACTCCTGCCCGCATCTAGAGTATTAAGTTCATGAAGAATAGAGTAACACATTAAGTAAGATGACATGATGTAGAGGGATAAACTCAAGCAATATGATGAAAAACCCATACTTTTACCCTTGATAGCCACAATACAATACGTTCCTCGCTACCCCTACTTTGTCACTGGGTGAGGACACCGCAAGATTGAACCCAAAACTAAGCACTTCTCCTATTGCAAGAATTACCAATATAGTTGGCCAAACCAAAGTAATAACTCGAAGAGACTTGCAAAGATATGAAATCATGCATATAAGAATTCAGGAAAGACTCAAATAATATTCATGGATAATCTGAACATAAACCCACAATTCATCTGATCTCGACAAACACACCACAAAACAGTATTACATTGGATAGTTCTCCATGAAGATCATGAAGAACATGGTCTTGAGTAGCAAAAAGAGAGAAGAAGCCATCTAGATACTAGCAATGGACCCATAGACGGGCAATGGAGTTGATGTAGATGCCCTCCATGATCGAACCCCCCTCTGGCAGATTACCAGAAAAGGCTCCAAGATTGGATCTCTCCGGAACAAAGGTTCCAGGCGGCTGAAAAGTGTTTTTTTGGCTCGTTCTAATAATGATGGAATATTTGGGAATTTATAGGCGGAAGATTAGCGTTAGGGGAGCAACCGTGGGCCCACAAGCCTGCCCGGCGTAGCCACCCCCCTGGTCGCGCCCCTAGGGCTTGTTGCCCCACGGTGGCTCCTCTGCCTTGGTTCTCATGTCTCGTAGTTTCCTTTGTTCCAGAAAGAATCGTTCCAAAGGTTTTATTCCGTTTGGACTCCATTTAATATTCCTTATCTGCGAAACTCAAAAACAAGGAAAAAACATAAACTCGCACTAGGCTCTAGATTAATAGGTTAGTCCCAAAAATAATATAAAATAGCATATTAATGCAAATAAAACATCCAAAACAAATAATATAATAGCATGGAACAATAAAAAATTATAGATACGTTGGAGATGTATCAGTTGATAACACTTTTCGGCCCTTTGCCGAAGAGGTAGAAGCCGACGGTCGGTTAAGACGCGTTCAAAGTTCGGGTGAACACAAATATTATATAAGTACTTCGGTACATACTATCATTATACATAAATTATTTTTCCCAAGTCACTTGGGGGATCTTAAATTAATATGATTTTAATAGATGTTTTATTCTTGGTCGTTGCAAAGTATGTTTTCTACCACTCCTTTCTCGACTCAAGTGCATGATCAATAGCCGGGTAGCCTGGTTTCTTTCTAAAGTTGCTCGAGTTTAGTTCGCTATCCTGGCCTGAGAAACACTCTGCCTTCGGGATAGGGAGGTTGAAGCCGAAGGCTGGCCCACTTGAAGTCTAGAGATCGGATGTGTCATGTCAAAGCACGACGAAAGTACAATTTTAAGACCAATTTCATATTGGCACCAAAAAACTTGATTCAATCTAGACGTAAAGTTTTTTACGCACGTTTTTTTGTATTTTGAGCTTATAACATCTTTCACCTATTTTATGTTTTCCTTTCAGGAAGCGGGACATTCTCTTGGTGAGGTGTTCGGCATGAAACTCTTTACTAAACTACAGTTCGACATCTTTTCCGATGAACTTCACCTCTATATTGTCAAAACATACATGATAGTTGAATTTGTTCCCGAGGAGGTAAGATCCTAGGGTCGGTCATGCTACCCAACCCAAGTCTCCAGGGCTACTGCATTGACAATTCAATATAGAAAATTTAAGTGCAATACAGTCTCCGGGGAGATTATGGTCCTCGGGTTGGTCGGCTGCACCCAACCAGAGTCTCGAGTTCTGTGCACACCGCTTTTGTGTTCCGAAGTATGCTGCCGAGCTAGGAGTTGATCCTCATGCCGATTTTGCAAATCGACCTGAGTCTCAGGGGCTATTGGGATCAGGTGCATCCTTCAGGTGCATCTTGGGTTTTAGATCGACACACACAACTTGAGGGCTACTGGCTAGATATCTCGGCGGATAATAAATTGCACCAATCAAATATATCCACAAAAAATAAGCCCACGGTTAGGGGTGGTGGACCACCTCCGAAGCAGTCCGGCATAAAGCTCGGGCGCAAGTGGCTGGCTCCATAAAGAGCATTTCAGACATTAAGCTCGGATGAACTCCTTCAATTTTTAAGGTCCAATGTAGTTTATGATACCTCGGACGTTGTTCATCAATGGAGCTCGGATGGAGTTCGTCTTTGGAGCTCGGAAGCACTCTGGCATAAAGATCAAGATCGGAGACGCCTCCGAAGTAGTTCGACATAAAAGCTCGGATGTGAATGGTTGGCTCCGTAGAATACTATTCCAGCATTTAAGCTCAGATTTCTAGAGACCGAGGTAATTTATGACCGAGGTAATTTATGACACCTCGGATGCTGACTAGTATTGGATCTTGGATACAATGCATCGTTGGAGCTCGGACAAAGTCCGTCATTGGCACTCAGATGTTGATCAACATTAGACTTCGGCTACAAAAAGACACCTCGGACGTAGTTCGGCATCAAGCTCGTACGCAAGTGGTTGTCTCCCTAGAGGATTTTTCGGCATTATGTTCGGTTGAAATCCTCCTAACTTTTCATGATCGAGGTAGTCTATGACACCTCGGACGCCGACCAACGTTGGAGCTCGGCTAAAAATACACCTCGGATGCAGTTCGGTGTTAGAGCTCAAATGCAAGAGGATATCGCCCCACGGGAAAAAATTACCTGAGGTGTGGCGTAAAAATTACAAGGCAATGATAAAATCCAATAATTTAAAGGGTCTCCTCTGATGCCCAACGTATGAACTCTTCAGATACACATCGGCGATTCTCAAGATCGGAGATGGGAAGATTTGTTGAACCAGTTTTCAAGACTGACGACCGAAGAAGAAGAACAGTTCGGAAGAACCAAGGAGCGTCCCCAACTTGAAGACCGGGTCAGGGGGCTACTGACAGTTTCCTGGACTAGGGGGTACTCACCATGTCGTCCCCCGACCAATGAGTCAGGACGAGGACCCCCAGGGCGACTCACTAATGCGCCACTTCAGGCAGCCCATGCCGAAAACAAGGAGGATTCCGCAAGACTTGGCGCCCAAGACAAGGACTCCTCTAAACCCTAGGCCTACGGTGCATATGTAAGCCATGGCCAGGCTAGTCGATAGATGATTACATTACATCTCATATTCATTACTACAATCTTGTGGTAGATACCTGTACTATGTACCATCCCCATATCAATACAATGAAAAGCAGGACCTAGGGTATTATCTCCTTGAGAGAGCCCAAACCGGGGTAAAATCATGTGTCCATGTTATCATCGCCCCAAGACGCCTAGCTTAGGACCCATACTACGTGATATGCTGGATTTGACGCCGACAGACACCATGACCATTGAGCCCCCAAGGAGGTCATTGCCTAAGAAGGTAGGTGAGAAGAAAGCCACGAAGATGATTATCCGTGTTGTTGGCAGGCCTATCTCAATGTATGATGACCCTGAGGAGGCTGCTGGTGCTGCTGAGAAGGAGGAGGAGGAAGAGCAAGTTGTTAAGGCCCCTCCCAAGAAGAAGCAGAAGAAGCTTTTGGCAGATGATATGCCAAAGCATGGTCCCTCCAAGAGCACCAAGTCGGCCCCGAAGAAGGCTGCTGCTGAAAAGTCCAAGAGGACATCGAGAAAGATTCCAACTTCTAAGAAGAATAAGGAATATAACTTCAGAGAAGCTGATGAGGATGCAATGTCTGCATTAATGGAGCTCAGACCACATCTTCCAGTGCACAATGCCAGCCATCCTTTAGCTACAGATATGAAGAAGAAGAAGGATGCAGGTTTGAGAGAGTGGAGAACCATTGATCCTTACTCTCAGAGGAAGAATCAACTATGGACTATAGGTTCTTCACCAAGGTGCAACAAAGATTTTTATGAGACTGTGCTGCTTGATAAGAGTCCAGCTTTGAGTGACATGAGATATGTCGACCGGAAGTACACCAAGGTAAATGAAGACTATTTTCCCAATGTACAAGACAACTTCCACTGTGTTGGCATAGATCACTTTGTTGGCACAGAGTTCACTGCATGGAACGATGAGATGATCATGCAATTCTACTCCACTGCCCACTTCTATGGAGATGGTAGGATTGTGTGGATGATAGAAGGAGCAAGATACAAGTCAACTGTTGATGAGTGGGCTGCCATCTTAGGAGTCCCAGAGGCACATGATGGAGATCTCTGTGTGTACTCAAAGTCCAAGGCAAGCCACAATGCCATGAAGGACATGTACAATGCCATTCCTGTTGCACAACTTCAGTCCCACAAGCTAGGACCTATCTATCACCTCCAGGTAGGTCTCCGCACCATCAATACCATTTTGAGGTATACTTTGATGCCCAAGTTAGGTGACGATAAGATGACTTGAGGCTACTCCATCAACCTGCTGATTCATATTAACCACCACTAGAGATTTAGAGTGATGGATCTGATAGTGGAGACTGGGAAGAGGTTGCTGCTAATGAGAAGCGCTCATGCTATGAACCCTACATTCAAATGCTCATCAACTCCAAGCTGGAGAAGCACATCTTTGCTCTGGATAGACCACACTTGCCCCTACAACCAGACTTCAAGGACAACGTTGTGGTGATGGATCTAGGCCATCCCACATCAGCTGTAGCTCAGGCACAGGCGAAGGCAGAGGCAACTAGAGCCACTAGTGCTCCAGTCCCTAGGTCCAGGAACGAGTAGATGGATCTCTTGATCTCAATAGTTCAGGTCATGCAGAACTACATCAAGGACATACTGGAGAACCAGAGTAGTCTTGTGAGGATCTTTGAGACCAGGATCAAGACCCTCAATGACAAGGTAGATGGGTTGAACAAGACCATGACTGAGCTCAAGAAGGAAGTTGACTCTATGCCTCTTCCTCATTTCACAAATGATAATGATGAGGAGGAGGATGTCACTGCTCTCTGGCCAGCTACTCGCTTCACTAACCAGGTCAGATCAGCCATAGTGCGAGCTCCCGAGTCAAGGCCTTCTTCATCAGTACATGCTACTGTCACCTCAGCTCCATCAGCTCCTCCAGTGCCACTAGTAGCTACACCAACTCCGTCTAGTACATTTGCAAAGGTCTTCACAAACGCACTTCTCTCGACTCTGACATCGACCACCGAAGGAGATAAACACCAGAAGGACGATTAGCTATATCTCTTTGAACTTTTTGGTAACTTGTTGCCAAAGGGGAGAAGTTGTATATAGATCTTTAGGCTTCGAGTGAGAGAGAGTTTAGATTTATTGATGTTTTAAAAACATTTGGTATTTTGGTTGCTTGTGTTTATATTCTTTTTCATGTTTGATCATACGCTTTAATGTGTGTTGCTACTATTTCCTATCCTTTTGATGGTTATGAGATGATCATTCACTTTGATTGATGTGTTGTGCTATGATATTAACTCTTATTTACTCTCGCACACCACCAAATTGTATGTAACATCTAAGAAGTGCCACATGTACCTAACGGATTATGCATTTGCATTCAAACGCAAATTTAAAATAATGCACAAATTTAGGGGGAGCTCTTGCTTATCACATACTTCTCAAAGCGAAGATTACATTCATTGATTATATCTTATGTCGAAGCTTTGATCTATATGTTGTCATCAATTACCAAAAAGGGGGAGTCTGAAAGCACAATTGCTCCCTTGGTGGTTTTGGTAATTAATGACAACATATATGTCATTGAACTAATGTTTCCACTAAGCATCTTTCAAGAAAAGTTCAATGATGGGTTGGTTAAAGGATTGTGGAATACCCCAAAATGCAAGGAAATAGATTGGCAAAGCTTCAAGCAAGAGGACTCTACATTTTACTTTGTGAGAAATCACTTTGTGTCCATAGGACCAATACTATCAAAAGTGGGTAATGTACTGTTGGTGAAAAAAATGCTCATATGCGCACAAGTGATAGTCACCACATACACCCACAAGCTCTTCCACAAAAGTCTATCCAAAGCCAAATATCCAAAATCAGTGCAACCAACACTCCCCACTCAATTCCACCAATTCTCAGCCTCAAACAGACTCAAGCCAAACCCTAGCCCTTTGGTTCAACCGATTCTGAATCTGTGCCACCGAGTTTGGGTTGCCAACATTCTATTATGCAAATTCACAAAATCGGACTGACCAAGATTGTTGAATCAGCATCACCGAGTGTGGCAATCTGACCGTTGGTCACCTTACCGGTGAAATCGAGTTTTATGTATCGGTCTCACCGAGATTCAAAAGTTGCTACCTTTTAGGCAACTCGGTAACACCAAGATTAACACGTTGGTGTCACCGAGTTGAAATTATCAGGTGTAACGGTTAGATTTTTGGAGATGCCTACATATACGCCTCCACCACCACCTACTCGAATGTAACATCCCAAATTTTGGAATGTTATAATAAATATTAGAATGAGAGTTTGTTTGCTTGAGTGATTGAATTGAGTGAAATTTGAAACTTTTTGAAAACTTTTGAATGAGAGGGAATAAAATGACTTTCCCCTTTGTGTTTGATTTAAATTTAAATTCCATTTCAAATCAGTGAGAGAAGATAGCATGACTTATTCATAAACAAGGAAATTGAAAATCGGATTTGAAAATATCTGAATTATTCTTTTTGGAATTCATTTCATATTTGGTTCCATTTTAAATTTTGAAAGAATTCAAATACCCTTGACAAGATTTTGAGAGGAGTAAGATGACACTCCACACCAGGGTTATTTTTGTGAAGGGGGGTATTTGAAAATTATTTGCAAAAGGAATTAAAAGCCATTTAGGCATTTTCTGAAAATAAAGTTTTTTTAGAGTATTTATTTTGGCCGTGGAAAAATGTTCATCATATTGCATTTATTTGCCTGATCATTTGTATATATACATCTTCATTTTTTGGAAATGTTTTGATTGCCATAAAGTAGTTTCCTTTCTCTGTAAATTAGAAAAAAGGAAAAAATCGCATATTAGGAAAGTCCACCAGCCTACCGACACCCATGCTAGATCCGAAAATTAATTCGGATCGGCCACCGACGCCGCTAACCTCTCTCCCCCTCTCTTTGTCATGTGGGACCCACCGTCTGATCCCGGATCGCCCGTGCTCACCTTCCTTCTTCCCCCCTTACCTCGCCGACGAGATTCCACCGCACCGGATCTCTCTCCACTTTCCTTTTCCCGAGCCCTCGCGGCCTCTATATAACGCCTCTGCCTCACCGTGCTCCATTTCCCCCCGAAACCACACATCCCCTCGCCAGAGCGCCGCCCCGAACCTCGTCGGAGCTCGGCTCTCCATCGAAGCTCCCGGAGCTCGTGGCCGTCGGCCCCGTCACCCTCACACCCCACCGTCGCCACCCACGAACGCCGGAGGACCGCCACCGCTGTTTGGACCATTCGGACACCGCCCTCGACCACCGCAACGCCGTCCCTAACCACCCCCGGACGCCCTGCCGCCGTCGACCTCGCCGGAGACCTCCAACCCCTCTGTAAGTAGCCCCCCCTCCTAGACCGTTCGATCCAGATCCAACGCATAGGATTAGATCATTTAAATCCCCGAAACGTTTCCTGTTAATTAGCGGACGTTCACCCATTTAACTATAGCGTGCACACCCACTAACGAATCACAGATTGCCACGTAGCCCCATTGTTCACTACTTAACAGTTTTTCTTTTTCTGTTTTTAGTTTAAAACCAGATTCTATTCTGTATTTATTTTCCTTATAACTTTTATGTTTCTCATTGTTTTAATATGATTATTTTTGCATGCTATCACAAATTTTATGTAGTTTCTGTAGATATAAAGTTTGACCATATTTGAATAATTTAAATTTGAATTCAAACAAATTTGATTCAAATCTTATTTTCTGAATATCTTGAGTTTAAAAATAGATTTTAACTTGATTCCTGTTTCTACTTGTCACCAGTGACTTTATTTAACAGTAGGTAGAATTTGAGAATTTTTAGAATATTTGAGTTAGTATTTTGTAACAAAACAGGTTCTGTTTAGTTCTTTTAGGTTTATTTCTATTCCCTTTGTTTTAAATTGTTTTAATTTATTTTCTTTTATATTAGTTGATAGATTTATAAAGTTTTCTGTTAGATAATTGTAGCCCTTCAAACAAATATTATTTTATTAGTTGATTGTATGAAAATCAATTCTATTTCAATTATAACTTGCAATTTGATTTTCATTGCTAGTTTGATCTACTATTTGAAAATAGTTTCCATAAATCGTTTTATAAGTTTGATTTTCTGTTAATCTAAGTTTAGACCAGAAACAATTTGTATTATAGTTGAGATTGTTTGTGGTTTAAGCCAAAGATGGCCTTATTTTATATCAAAAGAAGAATTTTTATAAAAGCTTTTCAATTAGTTATTTTTTCAAAATAAAGATTTATGAGAAAATACTTTCTGTTAATTATTAGTTTTACAATTTGTTTTCTTTTATTATCTTAGTGTTTTCTTGCTAGTATGTTCTCGTAGTTAAAAACTTATGTTGTTAGTGAGTTGTGTCATAGCTCTAGTTGTTCTTCAAAAGTGATTCTTGTTAATAGTAAAAAAATACTTTCCCAAAACACTTTTCTTGGATTTTTCATTGTTAGTTTGTTGCCTTTTGAAAATAAAATCATTTGTAGGGGAAAACCACTTTTTGTTAATTTGATGAAATTTTGTTGATTTTAACTTTTGTCTTAAGTATTTCCTTCATCACAACCCTTTGGTGTTTACTCTTGTGTTATTCTTGTGTGCTAGAATTGATTGCTAGTATGATTTCTTATATGAATGCAATGTTTGACTATATACATTTCCTCGGAGAGTGACGAGTAGTTCTATCAAGTAAATTTCTGAGAGCGATTCTATCTTCATCAACCTTACCAGGCAAGTCACTTTGATCATGTTTACCCATGTTTTTATTGCATTAGTTCTACCTTCCACCCATTGCATACAAAGTAGGTAATTTGGTAATTTGGTTACTTGATGTAGTATCATGTGGTAGGCACCCCTCAACCCCTTTGACACTTTCGCCCCAGGAAACGTTGATTCAATTTTGCTATGCTATTAGTACACAGGGTTGGTTGTGAGATTCATGAGAGTTGTGAGATAATAATTACAAGACCAACATGATGATCAAGACTTCAAGACTCCAAGTTTTCAGCATACCTCTGGGTGGATGATGGTTGAACGGCGCCCTGGAGAAGCCAGTGGTTAGCCTAGGTGTTGCTCGAGAAGTGCCAGTATTCACGCGGAAAGGTCCACCCAGGAACAAAGGGATGGATGGATGCTTCAAGACCCAAGGCTTACCTGCACAGCCACAAGACATTATGGGCTCTGGCTTGGTTGGATATTTTGGTGACCCCTTAGAAGACCATGTTTTGATCATCTGTTCCTCAAACACCTTGAAGTGCGAGGAATCCAACGGAGGCGATCAAATCTTGTGGGGAATGTGTGCAAAACTCTGCAGAGTACTCAAACCTAATCGATTAGTCGTGTCCACGGTCATGGATAACTTGAGCCAAAGGAACTAAAACTATGTGGAATTCTCAACACAAAGAATTATAATGATGTGGGTATTAATGAAAACTTGGGTATGACAATTGGTTGGTGGAACCATCTGATTAATCAACCAACTTTGTAGTAATAATTTCTGCATTACCCCTCTCTTGTTGTAGGAAAAATTTGCTTTACGCAAAACTTGAACTTATAGCCCCACCTACCATATATGCATATAGTACAGATGATTATTTTTCACCCCCTCTTTTGCGACTTGCCGACATATTCAAAATGCTGACCTACACGGCTACAACATCTCATGTTGTAGATACTCTTCGTCGACGAGTAAGAGTACAATTTAGGGTTACGGTCTACACTCAACCTACCGTTGGTGTTTATTGGGACTCCACTCCCGTTGACTGTTTCCGCTGAGATTTTAAGGTATATATCAGTTTTACATTAATTACATGTGATTGCACTTTGATATATACATTGATGTACTGTGTGTGCCAGTATACTGATCCAGGGATGGCACAGAACACACAGAGGCTTGACCTTTTCAGGTCGGGTCACTACGTCGAAAGAGAAGCACTCAAAACAGAACCCCACTCATACCAACTGATTTTCTGAGAGAGAGCCACCTACTCATGTGTTGAGATCATATCATTCCATTCCAACCATATGAATCTTGATGTCTATCCTCCCCAAGTTGCTTCCACCCAATCAATCTCTTCCACCTAGCCAAGTCTGTGAGAGAGTGATTGTGTGTTTAGGAGTTTATCATCTTGCAACACAAGAGCAAGGAGTTCATCGACATTATCGAGCCTATTACCTTTTGGAGGGTGGTTCCTCCTAGATTGGTTAGGTGTCACTTGGTAGCCTCCTACTTTGTGTTGTTGAGTGAACCAAGAAGTTTCTAATGGCAAGGACATTGCCTACTTTGTGAATATCTACCCGAGTTAGGCTAGTCTTCCATGGACGTAGGCGATCATGGTATAGTCAAAGTTGCTTCTTCGTGGAACCCTCTATGGGTAGAGCCCTTCATGGACTCTCATGGTCGTTACCCTCCATGGGTTGAAGACTCCATAAACATGGATGTATGATAGCACCACCTATCGGAACCATGGGAAAAATCGTCGTGTCTCTAAATTGCGTTTGATCTTCCTACCCTTCCTTTACTACTCATGCTTGTCTTTACTTTCCGTTGTTATACTCGTAGACATGCATGTGTAGGTGGTGCTTGACTTGCTATGAATACTAAAATCTGCCAAAACTTAAAATTAGGAAAAAGTAGATTTTTAATTGGTCAGGTAGTCTAATCACCCCCCTCTAGACCTACTTTCGACCCAACACATTCGCTGAGTACTGTTATAACAACAGTTACCAAATCCAGTCTGCAAATGCCACCATTTGAGGTGCTATATGGACACAAATTCCGCACACCCATCAACTAGTCGAAAACGGTAGAAGGACTAGTCTTTGGACTAGATATCCTTCATGAAGCATAAGAGCAAGTTCAACACATGAGAGAATGTGTAGAGACCGGCAAGTTAGGACGGAAGAGTTATGTTGATTCCCATCACCAAAAAGTGAACCTCGACATCAGAGATCATGTTTATCTCCGAGTCATGCCTCTCAAGGGAACCAATAATTTCCACATCAAGGAAATGCTTGAACCAAGATATATCAGCCACTTCAAGATCACCGCAAGACGAGGAGAAGTTGCTTACTAGCTAGAGCTACCTTCCGAGCTATCCGACGTGCACAATGTTTTCCACGTGTCATAACTCCGGAGGTGTCTCCATGTTCCCAACCGCCCCGACCTCTACAATGGAATTGATCTTCAAGTGATCGAACTTCAACCAGACCTCACAAAGCATGATAGACCAGTTCACATCTTGGATGAAGCTAAGTGATACACTCAAAGCCGCACCATCAATTATTTCAAGGTCTAGTGGAGCGACCACATGGAAGCAGAAACAAACTGGGAGCGTGAAGACTACCTTATATTCTTGTTCCCTTAGCTATGAAAACTGGGAGCATGAAACAATCGGGGACGAGATTCTTGTAAGATGGGTAAGTATATCACACCCTATGTTTGTAACACTTAGCCATGCTATGAGTTTATAAAAAATTCGACCAATTAAAACTTTTGTGTGTTGTGTATGCTTGGATTGTTTGCTATTTGCTTGGTTTTGTTTTCATTCAAAAACATTCTCATGCTTGAAAAACTAATTTCCTTGATCCAAACCTTTGCTCAATGATAGTTCCATGTGTATAGGACCTAAAGCCATTTTTATCAAATATTATTTTGGCCAAAATGCTTTTATTTAATTTAGGTTTTCAAAAAACTCTGAACTAAGGTTTGTACTACAAGTCCTCAAATTAGGGATAATGGTTTGCCCCAAAGAATTTATTTGGAACCTATTATATATAATACACCCCAAAACCAAAACATATTATTTTTAAAGTTTATTTTCATATTTTATCTAAAAGCTTTTCTTTAAGGCCAGAAATGGTATTTTCTAGGGGGAAATTATTTTAACGTTTCCAAAATATTTGAGAAAATTTAGGGCAACTCAATGGTCATATATTTTCCATATATATGAGTTTCAACACATTGTTATGTTCAAAATATTGGACAAAACCCTCCAAAACCCTTTCTATATATTTCAAGCATTTGAAATATTTCTATAGGAAATGTTTTCATATAAATCCAGGAAAATTCTAGAAAGTCACCAATGCCTAATGTGATGATCTTGCAAAGTTTCATATCATTACCAATTTATTGGTTCACCAAAATGCCCCAAAACCCTCTCTGTCCATATCCTGTTTTGAGCAATTTTGTGCTGTGAAGTTTCTCCGTTTGATCCCAAAGTTTGTGAGCATGCTCGAATCCCCATATGATGCCACAACACCAAGTGGTGCATCAAGGAGAATAGATTAGCATGATCAGATCTAAAGAAACACATTTCTGTTGATTTGTAGGGTTTATAAAGTTTGCATTAGCAACTTTCTTCAAATGAGCCCAAACTTGGTGACCGACCTCAATTCTACCAACCACTTGATCCTGTTAAATCTCATGGCAAGTAGAGTATTTTATCTTGCCCACACTAGCATCGAACACCTTCTAGTGAAATGGTAAAACCCCTGTTTTGACCCCTTCTATTCTTCTCCTTCACCTCAAATTTTCACCACGGTACCTCCTAGTCACCTTGCACCTCCTGTAAATTTTACCTTGGCCCTTGCTCAATGATTGAGGGGTAAAACCTCCATTTTTACCCTCTAGTCTGCATCTTTTCTCTCCCTCTCACCTTTCCTTCTCAACCAAGGCAACCTATAGAGCATCCTATGCCTTCCCCTAGTTTGTTCACACCCACTTGACACCGTAGACATGAGTGGGCATGCCCCTAGAACTTAAACAGTGCCAAGGCTTGCCAAATTCACGCTCTAGAGCGCACTACAGTGCACAGACACACCGTAGGACGCCCATCCCGAGGCCCCCTACAGCCTTGGGCAACGGGGCCTTGTCCCCTGGATTCCTCTCGACATCCGCAACCTTCCAACCAGTCGGCCCCCTCCTCCTTATCTCTCTTGCAATCCCCACCAATCGTGTCTGCGCGTTGCGGGTCTCTATTGATGTCACAATGAGGACCTCCCCTAGCACCCCTTCTCTCCTCTCCAGACACCCCTCACTCCTCTTATTCTTTCCCCTGACTCCCCCCGTGTATTGTAGTTAGGGTCAATTCCGGCGACCTCCTCCCAAAGCCCTCCACCACGGCATCCTTGTCGCCGATGAAACCAGCATCCCCAACGGCAAGATCCACCTCCACCGAACCGCACCGACTGTTGGAGATATGCCCTAGAGGCAATCATGTATGATGATATTTCCTATGTGTTTATGAATAAAGATAGTCCTTGGACATTATCAGTGATGTGTATTAATAAGTACGTGACTTGTTTGTGAGACTACACATTGTATGATGACTGTCCTAAATGGTCCCTAGTCGAAAGAGTTGTGTGTACGCGCAACTAATCAGACTAGAATATGACACGATGGATGGTTCGGTCTCACTGACCATGCAGCATTGGATGCTAGCCGGATAATATGGACTCGGAAAGGTCTGGTCGGTTTTGACATAGTCGGATCCGAGTCACAGCGATAGGTCATCTATGAGTCTCTAGTACAACATATGTTCTATGTCCTAAGACCTGAGCTGGCGCATCTACTCGGGATGGAGAAAAACTTGCTTTGGGCCGACCAAATGCTGCTCCATGACTGGGTAGTTACAAAGGTAGGTTTCGGGCTTGTCCAGACCCATGCAGCGAGACATGGTCGAGTAAGATGGGATTTGCCCCTCCTACGAGGAGAGATATACTCCGGGCCTCCTCGGGTGATCTGACCTGGATAATCATGGCTGTGCGATGAGGATTATGAGATAATCTGAAGTGTTCATCAGAGTCACCGAAACGAGAAAGAGGTCATGATGCAACAAGGATGACCATGTCGCCTTGTGCACGACAACATATATCGTGTGGCAAAGGGAACAGAAGTGTGAAGTACAGGTTCGCCTAACCAGCTTCATCGGATACTTGGAGTCAACACATCTTGCTAGAAGCCGCTACCGACAGGTCGAGTTTTGATTCACGACCAAGTGGACAAGAACCTAACGGGTCGTGCGCTTAAGGGAAGGAACACATGGGCTTTAGGCTCCATGCGACGCCCAAGAATTGAACCCGCGTCGAATGCCTATATATAGTGGAGGTGCGGCACACCCATCCGGTTGATCGCCTCAGCACCGTCATTAGGGCTTTGCATGAGTTGCAACTAGCCACCTCCACACGCCGCCGTCGACCGTGTGATCGGACCTAGCAGTCCGCCTCATTGGTGTTCCTCCTGCATGCGCGGATACCGTTAGAGGCAGTGCACTTGCGCCGCTCCGGCGAACCTGTACGTGGGATCCGGCGACCGGCTGTTCGAGGGAGATCGGAACGGATGTTCGAGGGAGATCAGATGAGGAGGAGACGGACCACACGAAGGTGCTGCCCCAACTCAACTTCCGCTGCACGGCACTGTGCATCTAGTGGTAATGATCTGTGATCTATCTCCATAGCAAGTTCTTGGATGTTCTCCGCCTAGGAAATTTTTAATTGGCATGCGATGCACCTACGGTAGAAGCCAACACCGAAGCCCTGAATCTATTCCTGACCTCCGCGTCGCGTCCCATGCCCGCAGCCATTACCTGTGAGCTAGCCGGCCTCCCTGACCACGAGGGTGAAGTTGACAAGTGGGACCCACCTGTCATCCTTGTCGGATTTCGGGCTCCACGAAACCTAAAGAAGTTTGAACACAGGGGCGTGTGCGAAGATCCCCTGTAGCCTCGCCCTACCTAGCTCATTACTTGATGATTTCTACGATGAAATAGCATGATCACGAGGAAGCAGATGCACACAAAATACCCTACTCCTGCTTTGGTGGATTGCCTCACGAGGAGGTTTGTGGATAAACTAGTACAGTGGTGGCGTGCCTCGTGAGGGGGCTCTGGTGGTGTTGCCTCTCTTCGGTTGCTTCTCTGTTTCATTGTCCTTCTCTATGGTCCAGCCTATCTTCTATTTATAGTGCCCTGAGTCCTCTTCCTTTAGATCTATGGTGGGATAGGATCCCACAATGACCAAATTTGAAGGGCGACCAGAGTACACCTTTATCCTGACGACAGGCGGTCTTCTCCTACAACGCAACTGTTGATGATGTAAAGGTGGGATCGGCAATGACATCCCTCCTGTGGGGCTCGTGGTCGTGGTCTCGTTGCACCAAAATGGAAACCTTTGGGGGATGCTTTGGGAACCCGCATACGTCCTTGCCCCCTTTGCACCAAAGGGGAAACTGCCTGCCTGTCATGCTAGCACCCTCCTGTTCCACCTAGCATCATCCTTGGCCTCCCGAGGCCGAGTGCTGCATAGAGATCTCCGCCGCTCTAGAGGGGGCCATAGGAGGCCCTCCCGTCGAAGGTATTGGTGCCGCCTCTCTTCGCGAGCTTAGGGCTCTCGTGAGGGCCTTCTCTTGAGTGGGGTCATGCCAGTCATGCTTGGCTGACGAGGTTGGCCATGCCCTGGGCCGCAGGCAGGCAGGTCTGGGTAACCCCATTCCCAAAACACCGACAATTCTCACCTCTCTCTTCCTCCCCACTCTGTCTCTAACTACCGAGGCTGGCCCGTCAAGTTCAAACCTGACAACCGCGGGCGCCTCGGGTCACCTAGACCTGCTTAGTTGGTTGGGCCGGCGCGACCAACAACTTATAGCCCAAAGGCATAGTGCCTCTTTTGTTTTTGTTTTTCTATCAGATTTTCCAAAAAATCCTCAGGTTTAAATATTTCTCCAAATATAATAATTCCAACTTTTAAATTCTTGTAAGATTCCAACCTATTTGATGATGCCACTTGTGCATCATTTTCAAAACATTTTTTTCACCACTTTTCACATTCCAAAACTAGAAATTAATAATTTTGGTATTTTTAGATTTCACCCTAGTATTTTACAAAAGTGTTTTGACATTTTAGGAGTGATGTGTGTTTCCCTGTTTTTGCCATGGACTTATTTTTGCCCGTTATATAGTTTTTGATTGATTGCCAGTTTTTGTTGGTTCCTTACCAAGCTAGCCGCTTGGTTTTTTGCCCGTTATATTGTGATGATATATTGCATTGTTGACGAAGAAGTTGGATCAGAAGGAATTTAAGACCTCGAAGACTTTGTTGAGCCTATTAAGCAGCCTTTTGACCATGTCTTTTTATGCATGTCATATAACACTTTAAATTGATGCATCAGAATCATGATAAAATGGTGAACACCTTGATGGGTTACCTCCATTACTTTCCATGTTGGAACTTGCATTGTAATGAGTCTAATTTCTACGTAGAGTTGTGCGGGTGGGTAGTAGATAAAATGCTATTAGATGCTTAGCAAGTGGGACGAAATTGTGCATGGTGTTGGTAACAAAGGTATTTTCAAAGACTTTTCGAACACCCCGTCTGGTGCCACTAATGCCCGATGGAGAAGATTATCTAGGTAACCACTTGAGAAAGAAGTGGTGTACCAAGGGCAATTGTATTTGTGTTTTTGAAAAAGGATTGTATTTAAGATTTCTCGATTGTTCCCAACCTTACATGTACAACCACGATACCCCTTATGGGATGGGTGTCAGTGTCAATCCCGATGGATCTCGGAGATCGATACCGAACTATTTTCAGAGCAAACTCCAGGGCCTTGGTTACAAGAGAGATCGTGATGATTGGAAATTAGGATATAATCCGTCTTTAATTCCGGTTGTTGGGCGGACGAGCCTCAAGCTGGACACTCGACGGTGGCGACTACATGAGTGATCGAGGGGGTGAAAATATCCCTATCGGCGGGTTTAAGCCCGATCCGATCAGAGACTGGGGTCTGGTCATCGGCCATGCCCATGGTTTGAATCCGATCAAGTAGCTCTTTAGGGACGAGACATCAATGGGGTATGTGTTGCTGAAGCGCATGGGGTTGATCCGCAGCGCCGTGGTACCAGGATTGCTCGACAGCGAATCCAGGTTGCACATCAACTAGGTTGGGCGTTCTAGACAACCCGAGGGTAGAGGCCACCTTAGAGGCGGGGCTCAATTCTCCCGGCGTCAAGGCGTCGTGATCTACGGGCTCCTCCATGAGAGTTGAGGGCTTCATCCAAACAAGTTCTCCCCGTGAATTAGCGACGAAGTCTAGGTTCCCAAATCTAATTTCTTGATCGGAGAAGAAACTTCCGATCTGGCCAAGATGATCAGTCGGATTGCCATGCGACGGGATGCTGCCACATGCGGAGATCTAACCAGGGACCGAGAGATCTTGGCTGCATATTTCATTACTTATGAGTAGGCGAGCCATAGATTCTTTTGGCGATCACAGCGGAACTCTCAATGAAAGCACCAATGTTGGTGTGAAAAATGGCGAATCTCGGGTAGGGGGTCTCGAGCTGTGAGTCTAGGATCGATGGTAACAAGGGGACGAAGGAGACGATGTTTACCCACATTCGCGCCCTCCTATGGAGGTAAAACCCTATGTCCTGCTTGATTATATTGATGGTATGAAGGTTACAGAGTTGATCTACCTCGAGATTAGATAGCTAAAACCCTAGATGAGTTTCTTTGCCCTACAATCTAAAACTCTCTGGCTTATATTGATGACAAGGGTACTTAGGGTTACAAATAGTCGGTTGCATATCAGAGGGAAAAACATGTCTGTCTACTATCTCAAACTTGAAAGACACACCACGGCGCCTGATGACTCCTCCCTGGTGAGGGGGCCTTCGATAAGTCCAATCCTCAGTGAGCAGACCATGAGTCTGGCCCATAAGAAATATGTCGGCAGTCCGAGGACCCCTTAATCTCGGACTCACTGAGTAGCCCCTAGACTAGCCTCCAATGTCGAGGTATATTATCCGGACAATCTTGCGCATCCAAGTCTTCGGCTTGTGAGGGGAGTCCCTCTATCCCTTCTTGTTTGGTAACCATCCTGTCATCGATGAACTCTCAATCATTGAGAACTTGCGGGATGCATTGTAGTAACTTCAATGCTTCTTGATCCTTGTGCGCCGAGGGGAGACGAGTGGACTTGCATCTTTTTACAAGAGTGACCTTCCCAAAATGGAGGCCCCACCCATTTAAACAAGCTAAATCGTGGTCTGGTCCACCCCTTCTTCTTCTTCCCATCAAAAAAAAACTTTAGGCGAGAAATCACCAAGAAAAACATGGCAAGCATCCCTAGCTCTTCCTCGCGTCCTTATGGCACCCTTGCCGGGGATTGGGCAAGTTGCTCTATATCCCTCCTTCGGCTGTGCGACCTCAAGACCCAAGGTTAACTTCCCTCCTTGGATCTGGCGGCTACCCATGCCGGATTAACTTCTTTTGGCAACGAGGCCTTCGTGAAGAACTTCCCTAAACCTAATAAGGGAGTCCGGGTATGCTTCGTGCCTTTCCTCTTGCGGGGCTTAGGGTTCCCCATTCATCCCTTCCTGATGGGATTACTAGAATTTTAGGGATCTAGCTCCATTATCTCACCCCTGGATCTATTCTGCACATCTTGGGCTTTGTTCCTCTTTGCGAGATGTTTCTGGGCTGTGAGGCCCACTTTCGATTATGGAGGAAGTACTTCTGTCTCGTCTCCCATACTCGGGGTGAGACAATTCGGGAAGTTGGAGGAGCCGAAGTATGTCGCATAGCTAGGATGCGGTATCCAATGGAAGGTGCTGAAGTGCAACACCTGGCTACCCACGTAAGGCTGCTAGCTCATCACAAGCTTACCATCATTGATGTGATGGCTGACGCCATCACCTGATGCATTCAACCCCTTCAACAAAGGATACACCCTTCGTGGCGTTACAACGGAACAAGTCAAACCACTCGTTCCTGACGGTTGTGCCCTGCCAACCAAGCGGCATTGGTAGCTGCTCTTGCCGACCTGTTCAAAGGGGAAAAGGAAGATTTTATTTGGCTACCGGTTAAGGAGGTATAGTCGAGTTACAACCCCATCAAATGGGTAAGCCTTTCGATTTTCCGACATGAGTAGGTTTTTTATGTACCCTTTTTGACCAAAGCTTTGAATCTGTGCCAACGGGAATGGAGGAGCTTTGTCGAGACAGTCAACTGTCCGGCCCCTCAACCAGAGAACTACTCCTGTGATGATGATTCGGGATTCCATGACAATCCGGAGCTGTCAATCGAGTATGAAAATGGGGTCTTTTACCAAGAGAGCCTTGATCGTACCAACGTGGCTATCATAGCCGATCACCCCAGATCACTCATTTCCCCTACTACAGGCAAGAATTCTTACCATAAAAGGCAAGCATCCTTCATCGACCCAAATGTGCCAGTTTCTACTCCCAAGCGCCGTCGGTCCACACGACAAAGCTCGGACCGCACAACAATAGGAGACTTTCATGTGAGGCAGGCACGGGGACGACCCCGACCACTTGTTCAACCAAAAGGTACTTCGTTCAGCCGCTTAATCTATTGTTATCATGATTGATAGGATTTCACAAAAGATCTCATGTTGAAATACTCAAGAAACAAGTACAACCATCTTTTGTCGGGAATGTTGTCGGGGTGCATGGAAAAAAACATGAATCAAGATCTTCTACTCATGCTGAACCTTCTGTGGAGGCTCCTGTGGTCAATTAGGCTCTTGAAGATTCAGGGGACACAATATCAGTCACTAAATCCGAGGTAGAGAGTACGATGAACCACCGGCGGCGACAAGAAGCCCTGCGCCACCCGACGTTTTCCGAACAAGAGTTTAATGCTTTATGCTCGGCAGACGCGCACATCGGAGCTGCCCGAGCTGGGCTTGGGGAAGCTGTAAAACTGATGTCATCTAGCCCGAAGGTGAGTGTTTGGTTTTAAGAATCCGGATACACATGTAAACCCAGTAGCCCCTGAGCCTTGAATTGATCGGGACGGCCGAGTTAAGGATCCACATATTATTTTATTGATGATGTTGGCCTCAAGGCAGCAGAATGAGAAATTGGCCAATGACTTGGAGGCGAGCCGAACACAGGTGGAAGCCGTGAAGGCCGAACTTCAACAAGTGAAGAATTTTACCCGGTAGGCGCATGGTGAGTATGTCTATTCTACTGATTTTAGTATATATTCTCGTGCTGATGCTAGGGTACTTTGTGGAAGCTGAGTCTATAGGGCAGTTGCTAAAAGATTTAGATGCAGCCCGAGAATCCCAGAGGTACGCCGAGTCCCTGTATGAGGATGGCTGCCTTTCATTGCAACGAAATCTTGAGGAGAAGAAACATCTCTAGGTGTAAAACTGACAACAGGCCAAAGAAATTTAGAGTTTAAAAACTCAATTGTCTCAAACCCAAGAGGAGAACCAGAAATTACAAAGGGGCATGTTTGGGTAGTGCGATTATAACGTTGAGGGGTAGCTCTAATACATGAAGTGTAATGGACATGCTTTGTTTCGTGCATAGGTCTCCTGGCCGTGTGGCCTGAAGAAGAGATTGGATCCTACCGGGGGAGCCTTCTGAAGGAACTGTCCTCGTACATGTGCGGGCACAGCAGGCTATGAGGAGCATGATAAAAGCGCTATGGCCTGCCGAGAAGCCTCCAGAGGGGATGGCCGAACTGGCTGATCGGTTCAAGGGAGCCCAGAGTTGTTTTGAGCTATGGAAGACACCGGCATGCTCAGAGGGAGGACGAGAGGCGTGGGCGATGATCAAGACCCATTATACTGGTCTGAACCCCGAGCATATGGCTCGGGTTGGGCCGGCAAGGCCGGACAGACAGGAAGTGCTGCTTCATTTTGTGTATGACCAATTGATGTCCGCCGCTAGTCTCTCGCAAGAATATTGCACCTTGGATGCCGTAATAGACAATCTTGACCAGCAGCCAGATGTGTGATTTTATGTAACTGTGTACTTTAAATAAAAAATTGCTCCATATATGATGTAAACGTTGTCTTAACCGGCCACCGACTTTGACCTGCCTTGCTATTTGGTGCAAACAGACAGAAAATGCACAGGGAGATATGTTATATTATTGCTTAGCGAAAGAAACATCTTCCAAAGAAAATAGTACCTCTATCGGTACCTTCCTTGAGGCTGCTACGTAAATCGTAGATTGTAAGGCCGTATACTGCTAGTATGCGACTAATGGCTTTCTTGAGAAAAGAAGCCCAAGTAATGGTGCTAAAAAACATAATTTATATTTGTTGCTTCCGTCGTAGACGACCAATTGTCTGCTAATGATAGCTCGCTTTTGGCTTCACCCGTCTGAGGTACGTATCCAGATAACCCGGTCATAACAATCGCAGAGGTGCTCTAATATTTATGGTATGAAGGTTATAGAGTTGATAAACCTCGAGATCAGATAGCTAAAACCCTAGATGAGTTTCTCTGCCCTACAATCTAAAACCCTCCGTCTTATATAGATGCCAAGGGTACGTAGGGTAACACAGAGTCGGTTGCACATCGAAGGGAAAACATATCTTTCTACTATCTCAAACTTGAAAGACATGCCATGGCTCCCGATGCCTCCTCCCTAGTGACGGGGCCTTTGATAAGTCAATTCCTCAATGAGCGGCCCATGAGTCTGTCCCAGAAGAAATACGCCGTCAGTCCAAGGACTCCTTAATGCCAGACTACCTCAATGGAGCTTTTGTGATTACTTTGGTCAGTGCTAGCAGAGAGCCTGCATTACTAGTGGTGGGAGTGACGTGGTCACTCTCGATACTGGGTCATGCTGAAAAAGGAGATCATGGGCTGTTTTCACACACAACAGGCACATCGTTAGTCCCTTATGGATGAAACTTGTGATGTACATCGTGTGGGCTGTGTGCCAACGCGTGGAATCTTTGTTAGTATAGTCAGAATAAAGGAATTCTTTGGGTACTTACCTCAGGTATGATATACACCGAGAGTCATGGCTTGACACGGAAGTTTTCCTAGTCTTATGGGTAAAGTGTGCAACCTCTACATAGTGTAAAACTATTCGAATAGCCATCTCCAGGGTCATGGACAGTTGGGTGGTGCTGCTTAAACTACGTCTAGTGTTTTACTAAACTTGGAGTGTGTGTGTGTGTGGAGAAGAGGTACATAAGATGAGTCGGATGACTCGATGTGATTATTAGACTAGAGTTGTTCCAACCTCTTTTTATATTGATATATGTAACCTATTCATATGGATACCTGCTACCTCATGATGCATGCTTACAAGTTGATAGGACATGCTTTGCACTCAAAAATTAGCTTTCTGCAAACTTACCTACATGTGCTATATCATGCATTGTCTACCTTGTTCCAAACATGGGTTGCTTGCGAGTACATTCAAAGTACTCATTGGCTTGCCACCAGTTATTTAATTGACCGGCATGGAAGAATAGGAATATGGTGAAGAATACCTTGGTGATGATCATGCGAATTATGACACTTCCCAGTCAGAATGCCTATAGGGTTCAGGCAGATGGCATGGGTCTACGCAACCTTTCAGTATTTTCACTGCGTGCTTATGTTTGTTGTTTAGCCTTCATGGCCCTATTTATGTAAGGCTTGGCGTTGATGGTCTTTAGTTGTGTAAGACGGTATGTACGGATGTAAGACTCTTGATTATCCAGCTTCTTTGTGTTCAATGACCATTGATCTCTAGGATCACTATACACATGCATTCAGTGATCCTGACTTATGAGTCGGGGTCCCCACACTCCTCCACTAACAAGAGATCTCATCCCGAAATCTTACATATTAGAATAGGAATAGGAAGAGGAAACGAAGAGGTAAAACTTAGTTGCTTCTTTGACAAACGAGTGAAGCCAACGAATCTTAAAAGTTGCAAAGACATGAAGCATGGCATGAGGAACAAACAAGAATGTGAAACCACTCTGGTTGAAACGAGATGGATAAGGAATGATAGAGACAGATTTTGGGAAGCACTTTGTCAGAAAAGAGAGGCAAACTTCATAAGATGGAAAGAACTCGAAAGTTTTCACAACACTCCGGTTGAATGCATAAGTGGGGAAATCGAACATGATCTTGACACAATGAGAAGATGGATTGAAGAGAACAACATCACAACACCTCCAGAACAAAAGAATAAAAGCTTGATCATTGGAAAGAAAAGAACAGAGAAGAAAATGGCAACTTACACCACCATTTAATATGAAAGGCATCCATACAATGAAGGATTGCATGGAGTTGTTAGAAAAATCAACAATGAATAGAAAAATCTTGTTGTGGGCTGATGGAAAACATCCCAAAATTATGAGGTGACAACCGTCCACTAACGGAAACAATTGATTACTTGGGAGCAAAAATATATGCAAAACTTGTTTCCCCTATAGGATAAAGGAATACTTGGATTAACGATAATCACCATAATAGTAGCAATCCTTAGGAAAAGCTTTAGGAGAAATCTATTCCAAGATAGCTCCAAAGAAGACAAATGGGTTTAAATATGTCATTCTTGACAAATTCTCTTCAATACTCCTCATGAATCAAGAATGATTAACACCAACACAAAAGATAAGGGGGAATGAATTGCACTTTGGCATACAAGATAAAGAATACTTGAGGTCCGCCAACAAGAATATGGAAGAAAACTTCGAGAATGAATTAAATACTTCATGACCACCTTGAAAACGTGTTAGAAGAACTCTGGAAATGAAAAGGGTGCTAGAAAGAATTGAAGTTTGAAACAACCAAGATTGAAGCTTGGCAGAAAATTGGATGAAGCTTCACAATGAGATACTTGAGAAAAACTTGGAGCTCTGAAAAAGAAAAGGCAAGAAACTTATAATTGGTGATTTTATATCATGAACAACTCCGTAAGAAGGAAATCACCTTGATGAAATAAGAATAAGAATTATGGCATGCTTATCCTTCATCAAGTTAAATTGATGACAAGCAATGGATTTGGCATACAAGTTATTCTCTTGAAAATTTTGAAGAAATATAACACAAACTTGAGAAATCTTGGAAGAAACACTGGTAAGAATTTGGAATGGATGGGGATATTACGAATAAATGGAGATACATGATAATGATGAGATAACGATCCGTCTAATAGAAAACTGCAACAGGGCACCGGTAAGAATTTGAGATTCAAACGAAGAGACAACAAGTTAGAAGCATCTGAGGACGAAAGCTAAATGTTGTGAATGAAGAATTCTTCTAAAATGATGGCCTTTGGAGGATGGAGAAATGAAAACAACTCTGAAATGCTCTGGATAGATATGTTTTCAATTTCTCATGATCAAAAACAATTAGAAAGAATAGCATCAATCTTGCAACACGAATCCTAACGCGAATGGGGAAAGATTTAAGAGAAACTATCCTTTGGTCCCTAAAGATGAGAATGATGATGAGGAGCACCACGAAGAATTACTAAGACACTCCATAATAATGAAGAAAGAAAGGTTGAGGCTTTGGTCGAATTAATTGAAGCAATCTTGGTGAAGGAATACGACTGATGGGATTCATTCTTATGTCATATTTGAAAAGAACTTGAGATCTCCAAAAAAGTTTATAAAAGCTAGGTAAGATCCTGGGAAAAGACATGTGGGAGATGGGCCCACTCAGACAAAACATCGTCGAAAGAATTGCTTAGAAAGAGATTGCACCGGTACAAATTGAAAACTTGGTGTGGTGAGAACCTCGAAGTAATTTCAAAGGATTTTGAATGGAAACACGAATCTTATGAGATATCTTCAGCACTCTAGATAGAATAGAGATTTTAATAAACAAGTGAGGCTTGGATAATAATTTCCAACATGATAAAGCATTAAATTAATGACAAAGGATATGATGAAAACCGAGAGGTTGAATTGAATCCACCGGGAAGAAACAAGAAGGAAGAATGATGAACTTAGCACTTAAGCATCTTCAAAATGAAACACCAGATACAATACTGAAGAAAAGATAGGGGAAGCATCACATGAAAAAAAATGTGCTTGGATGATATTTTAGTTGTTGAAGAAAAAAGGCAGGATGGTGGGGGAAAACAAAGGCAACTTATGACGGATGAAATGAATTCTAGAAAATGAAAAATGAGGATAGATCTTGAACATATTGGCAAACGATTGAATTAACTCGAAGAGAAGGACTACGAATGGAAATAATTTACATGAAAATTCAATCGAGCAAAAGGATTAGCATTCCCATAGAAATATGAGAACACCGCATAGGAAAGCTATGAAATCAACACTTGACATCAAAGCAACTTGAATTACCATAGTCCAACAAAACAAAGGATGTGGCTTGCGGATTTAGCAAGAAACAAATTCATGAGAGAGATTCCGTTCGATAGTTTCGTGGTAAGGCTCGTAGGGCTTGCCTTTACAGTAGCCATCATGTCCAAGTAAGTCCACACGACATATGAATCATCCCCGAATTGTAGCAAGCTACAAGGAATCTTTAAGACACAACGAGAACCATTGTAAGAAAGACCATGAAGAAAGAATCACTAGATGTCGAACCCCAACCTCACATCATGCACTTGTCGGAAATATAGGATAGATAACTACTTGAATTACCACCCGAGAACTCTCGAAATATTTTGGTTATGCAATCGGGTCCATGGATAGGACTAAAATCCATCACTCAACTCCTAGCATGATACTATGCTCCAATGTATCACATCCGCCAACACATAACCAAAGGTCTCGGAAACTCATCTACCTCAGACCCTCGTAATCACGATGATACTAATTATGGCAGTACATCTCGACACTCTCCCCAGTACTGGGTGATGCCAAACTCCTCTCACCACAAAAAGCATTGAAGCGATTTTGAACATCCTCGTCCTAAGATACTAAGGAAACTGAACAATAGAGAGTGTGACAAGAATCCCCTGGATCTCAACTCCCTGGGACACTACTACCCCAAGTTGACACCATACATCAAGAATTACCTAGATCCAAGATTTGAAAAAGAACCATATAGGAAGAGAACAAGGGAGATACTGGTGTCCATGGCACGAGGAAGAAGTGGGGATTGATCCCACCAGATGGAAACACGAAAGACGACACATAATCGGAGATCCAAGGTCGGCCTCCATAAAGCACATATGCCCCTTGGTGGTTTTGATAATTCATGACAACATATATTGTCTCTTGGACTAATAGTTCTACCTAGCTAATTTTAGGTTTAGTCCTGTAACATCCCAAAATTTCATTTTGGAATGTTATGAAATATAGCTATGCATCCATCATCATCATTGCTTGAATACATGTATAATTGAAATGCTTCTTCTGACTTTCTCAAAGCCCTTTCTATTTTTTTTCCCTAACTTGCTTTCACCTATTTGAAATCCTGGTAAAATGTTCAAAATAAGAGGGGAGTAACATGACACTCCACACCAGGGTCAACTTGGTGATTTATTTGAACAAAAATAACCAGGGGTTATTTTGAAAATATTTGCAAAAAGGATTTAAAAACAATTAGGCAATTTCTGAAAATATTATTTTTTTCAAAGTGTTCAAATGACAGAAAAAAATGTTCATTAACTAGCATTTATTGTTATGTTAATTCTGATATATAATACCCCTATAGTTATAAATGGCTTGAATGCTTTAAAGGTTTTTGAAACGCTCTGGAAAAACATTAAAAAGAAACGGTAACGGTTTTGTATTAAACGGCCGGCCCAACGGCTTTAAAAGCCAAGACTGTTACCGGTCGGCCGACCGACGCGCATTCAACGCGCTCTCTCTCGCTGCAACCGGGCCCCACCCGACCGACCGTTTCGCCCGCGCGGTCGCCTCCCTCCTCTCGCGCGCGCCGTCGCCGACCGTTTCTCCTCTCACCGGATCTCTCTCCCCTCTCCTCCCCCGCACTCCCCAGCGCCCCTATAAGTACCGGACACTCCCCGCATCCATTTCCCCCTCGTGCCCCCTCTCTCCCTCGCCGAGACGCTGCCAATTCCTCGCCGGAGTTGCACCACCACCGGAACTCCCATCGTCCGTAGCCAACGCCTTGGTCATCCTCGCCCCTCTCCGACCCCTCCGTTCGACGCAGGACCCCGCCTGCCGTCGTCTGAACCCCTCCACTGCCTCCCTCTACCACCGGAGACCCCTCCGGCGACGTCCTCTACCATCGGCCACCGCCACCATCACCGGAATTCCCACACCCCCTCCGGTAAGACGCCGGACACTCCCCCTCCCTCCGATCCAAAACCAACGACCCAGATTAGAAGCCACTTATCCCCGAACCGTTTTCCTTTTCCGACCGGTCGCCCGCCCGAAAACATCCAACGCGCGCACTCGCTAGCTAATAGGACAGTGCCACGTAGCCCCCTGGCCGTCCGGTAGATTTTCCCTTTTTCTGTTTTTGTTTTAGTTAACAGAGTGTATTCAAATTTTGTTTTGCTTATATCTTTTAACCTGTTTAATCTTTTGAGTTGATTCTTTTTGCATTCGCTCACATTTTTCATGTAGTTTCACACTGTACTTTTAAATTTCAAATTAGAACTATAAAATTTGAATTGAATCAAATTTTCTCAAAATCTTCAAATCTGTATAACTAGAGTTTGAAAATAGATTTTGATATGAATTTTTTTGCTACTGTTTGATATTGGTTAGGACTATCACCATGTTTAGTTTGAGGATTTTTAGGATGATTATTGTTAGTGTTTTAGCTATAAACAGAATCTGCCTAGTATTATAATATAGTTTTATTTACTTAGTTTTAGTTAGTTTAACTTAGTTTTAATTTCAATTTGTTTAGTAGGTTCTGTTGTTTATACAATTAGTGTTTTACTTATTGTTAATAAAAATATAAAATTGTTTAGTTTATTTCCTTGTTAAGATAAGAATCACAACTTCTTTTCAAATAGGTTTATTTTGATTAAAACAACTAGTTTGTAATGGTTTTGTTTTCAAACAAAGTTTTATATAATTTAATTTTGTTTTCTAAAACAAGTTTATTTGTAAATTGTTTTCTGTTAAAACATGTTTTACTATAAATAATAAGTTTGGTTTTGCTCTCTTGTTAGTAAAACTATATTTGTTCCATTTAGTGTTTATAGAAAATTTTACAAACTTTACAAAATCTTTCCCAACAAACTTAAATTGATTTTCTTCTGTTTATTAACAAAAATATTTTATTGTTCCTTGCTGTCAACAATTGTTTTGTTATTACAAAATAGTTTAATTATGATAGTAGTGTTTTATCAATCACCTCCTAGTAAACAAAACCTTGAGTGTTTTTCTTACTTGTGATTTGTGCATTGTTTTGTCTTGATTATTTACTAGTTCTTGAATTGATGATTGTGGGTTACAATATTCTGTTGTATGCTTATTGAGTGCTTGTTTGTTTCGTTAGATTATCCAGAGTGCGAAGCTTGTTACTTAGAGTCACTCACGTACGAAGATCATCAATCAGGCAAGTCACTTTGATCATGTTTACCCATGTTTTATATGCATTAGTTCTACCATCTTCCCCAAATTGCATGCAAGATAGGTTAGTTGGAAACTTGGTTACATTGTAGTAGTATCATGTGGTAGGTACCCCCCTCAAACTCTTTGACACATTGGCCCCGGGAAACGTTTTTTTACTTTTTGCTATGCTATTAGTAGACGGGGTTGGTTGTGTGATTCATGAGAGTTGAGAGAGTTAATAAATTCAAGACCTACATAATGATCAAGATTTCAAGACTACGAGTTTTCAACATACCTCTGGGTGGATGATGGTTGAACGGCACCCTGGAGAAACCAGTGGATTTGCCTAGGTGATGCTGGAGATGGCCAGTATTCACGCGGAAAGGTCCACCCAGGCACAAAGAGATGGATGGGTGCTTCAAGACCCAAGGCTTACCTGCACAGCCACAAGTCATTATGGGCTCTGGCTTGGTTGGATATCGTGGTGACCCTAGACAGGCGGTGCTACGAGATGTAGAAGAACGGTAGGAAAGGATGGGCACCGTCAGAGTTGCAGGGAAACCCTTTGGAAGACCATGTTTTGGTCATCCGTTTCTCAAACACCCTGAAGTGCGAGAAATTAAACAGAGGCGACGAAATCTTGTGGGGAACGTGTGCAAAACTCTGCAGAGTACTCAAACCTAATCGATTAGCCGTGTCGACGGTCATGGACGACTTGAGCCAAAGGAACTGAAACATTCGGAACTCTCAACACAATTAATAATGAGGATGTGGGTATTAATAATTTGGGAATGAGAATTGGTTGGTGGCACCATCTCATTAATCAACGAACTTAGTAATATTTTTTTGCTTAGCCCTCTCTTGATGTAGGAAAAATTGGCTTTACGCAAAAACTTACCACCCCACCTGCCATATGAGCATGTAGACTAGATGATTATCTTTTCACCCCTCTTTTGTGACTTTGCCGGCATATTCCATATGCTGACCTACACGGCTGCAACGTATCATGTTGCAGAGTACTTTTCCGACCAGGAGTGAGGACACGTTCTATGCTCAGTGAGATGCCCTTGGAGTCAGATGGACTCATCTACCTTCGACGCTTCCGCAAGATTTAGTTATTCTCATGAGTTGGCCTTCGACCACTTTATTGTAATTTTTATTGTAATAAAGGACTCGATATGAGATTTCGATTAATATAATGCTATGTGATTTCCCTTTGATATATACATTGATGTACCGTGTGTGTACCAGCATGATCTTGGGATGGTACGGAAACACCGGAGACTTGACCTTTCAGGTCGGGTCGCTACAAGTCCACATAGAGGATTGGCTAAGGTTTGTGAGGATAATTCACAAGAAGAAAAAGGGAAGGACTAGGATTGGCAAAGCTCCAAGCTTCAAGATACAAGGCTCTACATTTTATATTTTGTGAGAAATCACTTTTGAATCCATAGGAAAGCCAATACTATTAAAAGCGGATGAGGACTAATGATGATTTGGTTGCTCTAGTGCTTAGAGATTGGTCACCAAAAATACTCACCCATTCTCCCTAAAATATTCTCTGTCCAAAGCCTAAAGGCCAAAATCGGTGACACCAACCATTACCATTCGGTCCCACAGAGTTTTGCCTTACACAGAACCTATGCTAAACCAGATCATCTCGGTGACACCAAGTTTCCATTCAGTGCAACTTGAACCACTAAAAAACCTTCTGGTGTCCTATTTTTTTAAATCGGAATTTACTAGTTTTGGGAATCGGTGACGCCGAATTTTGATAACTGCCTAGGACACCCATATCGGTACCACCGAGATACATATATCGATCTCACCGAAAAGGCCAAATTTGCCACATTTTGTACTAGTCGATGGAACCGATTTTTTACTTGGGTTTCACCAAGTTGGGAAATCATGTTGTAACAGTTGGATTTTTGGAGATGCCCATATAGACCCCTCCACCATCTCTCACTTGCGGAGGAAGCACTCAGAACATACAAACACCTGCCCTATCCATTTTTCCGTGAGAGAGCCACCTACTCATGTGTTGAGATCAAGTCTAATGTACCCTACTCATGCTAATGAATAAATATGAAAGCGGAAAGTAAGACAAGCATATGCAAGAGAATAGAGATAGTAAGATCAAATGCAATTTGAGAGACGAAGATTTTCCCCGCAGTTCCAATAGGTGGCGCTATCATACATCCACGTTTATGGAGTCTTCAACCCACACAAGGTAATTGTCGCAAGAGTCCACAGAGGGCTCCACCCATAAGGGTCCATGAAGAAGAAACCTTGACTATTCAATAACGGCCTCCGTCCATGAATGACTAGCCTCACTATGGGTAGATCTTCACGAAGTAGGCGATCTTCTTGCCCATACAAACCTCTTGGTTCAACTCTTCAACACAAAGTAGGAGGGTCCCAAGCAAAACCTAACCAATATAGGAGGCACCACCCTCCAAATGGTAATAGGCTTGATGGTGGTGATGAACTCCTTGCTCTTGTGCTTCAAGATGATAGACTCCTCAACACTCAATCACTCTCTCACACATTTGGCTTGGTAGAAGAGGTTGATTGGGTGGAAAGAAACTTGGGGAGGATAGAAATCAAGATCCATATGGTTGAAGTGGGTGATCTTGATCTCAACACAAGGGTAGGTGGTTCTCTCTCAAAAATTTGGATATGGGAAGTGGGGAACTGTTCTAAGTGCTTCTCTTGCGAGTGGGATATGGTGGAGGGGTATATATAGGCGTCTCCAAAAATCCAACCGTTACAACCTAATTGACCATCAAACCGATGCAAAACTCGGTTGTACCGATGTGTTATAAATGCGGCAACTTTCGGAGTCTCAGTAAGAACGATATAGGAATCTCGGTAGTACCAAAACCAATGGCTGAGGCAATTTCCAAAACTCGGTGAGGCCGAAGCATAAACTCGGATTTTCAATCTCTATGAAAACAGTCTATCGAATCATGGTCACCAAATCTCAGTAGCACCAATGTAGTCTCGGTTGTACTAAAATGCTAGAGTTTGGCTAGGGTTCTGTCTTGGGTGAAAAAATCGATAAAGCCAAATGGAAAATTGGTGGCACCGATTTTGTGCATTTGGGTTTAGATAGAGTATTTTGTGGGAGAGCTTGTAGTTTTTTTTGGTGGCTAGAACTTGTGCACGTGGAGCAACTTATTCACCAACAATACCTTACCGCCTTTTAATAGTATTGGCTTTCCTATGGACTCAAAGTGATTTCTCACGAAGGAAAAAGAGAGTCTTCTAGCTTGAAGCTTTGCCAATCCATTCTCTTCTTCTTGGGGTATCTCCTCACAACCTTTTGACAACACTCTATGTAGACTAAACTTGAAATAGACTAGGTAGAAATTTTAGTCCCAAAGACAAACTATGTTGTCCTAAATTATCAAAACCACCAAGTACGCACATGTGCTTTGAATCTGACCCTTTCTGGTAATTTATGACAACATACAATAAAAGCTTCAAATAAATATATGCGTAGGTATAATAAAGACTTTGAGAGACAAATGACTAAAACTTTCTCCCCCTAAATATTTGCAATCCGTTTAAAGGATAGTTTCTTTGGAATGCACGGACACACATATAGTAGAAGGGATATGATGAGTCATGTGTATCTTGGCGATATGCGTCAAATATATGTGAATGAGATGTATCCTCGTTCAAGACTTCACTCTTGCGAACAATATGTGCAAGAAGAAAGAGATCATTTTGATCAAGGATATGATGCATGTACTTACCTTGTGTTTTTGAGCATCCTAATAATAGAAGCACACTTGAGAAAACAATGTTAGGAAACACAAGAGTATTCTACCACTCAAAATGCAATAAAATTTAATAGTACCAAGATGTGGAGAACATATATAAGATAGTGTTCCTTAAGATTGATATTGTCTCCAGACCATTTTGAGCTTTTTCTTCCCTAAATGTAAAATTGTAGGTTATCCTCTCCCTCTGATTCTTAGCATGTAGATATTTGGAGTGGATAGGGTGAGAGACAAGTCTAACATGAGAATCGCAAATAAGAATGTCAAATAAAACATAGTTTCTTTCTCCTCAAATGATAGATTAAAAGATTAGGAATGATCTCTCTTCTTTGGAAAACAATGAAATCCCTCCCCCTACTTTGTTATTCTTCCCTTGTCTATATAAGCAAAAGATTTTGATATTCTCCCCCTTTTCATTGAAGCATGTATCTCCCCTTAGCATTGAAGCTTTGGTGTTTACCCCCCTTTGATATTAATTTCCAAAAAGGTGCATACACAGGGTCAGACACAGGGATTATTGAGTTAGAAGGGATCCTAGATAATAAGGTTCATAGAATATAGGGATCATGGAAAAATGAGAATCATAGAGAGCATTAAAGACTGAGGGATCATAGAGAATAATTTCTCCCGCTTTCACTGATCTGAAAGCTTGTAAGACATCTCCTCCTTTGACTTAGGTATCATTGAATAAAGTTTCTCCCCCTAATTCTCTCTCTCTCTTTCTATATATATAACAAAGGGATCAATTAAGAAATAAGGATTTTCTAATTTGAACACGAAACATAGAAGAAATCAAAATCGATGGCTCCGAGGCAAACGAGTCAGTGAAACCGATTTGAGGTTGTGTAGCTCTTTTGATGTATCGGTGAGACCAAGTGGTTTGAATCAGAGACTCCAGGTCTTAACAGAAACTTGGAAAAGTTTTAGAAACTTGGAAATAAGTTTGGAAAACTTGCAATAAAATTTCAAAAATATCTGGAAAGGAAATGCAAAAGAATTTACAAGAAATATCAACTAGAGAAGATTCGAGTGGTTCCAAGAAGTCTTGCAAATATATGTTGAACCACACTAGAAGCTTCATCCATACGATGGTCGATGACATAACATGTAGGAGAACTTGTTGTGGATGCTCGATGTTGATTAAGATCATCTTGAGTTCGGAGCAATCCTTGTTCATTTTGGTATTCTTTTCACCTACATGGGTTAGTCATGCAAGGAATAACAAGATATATCCAAATGACTTCATACCAATTGAGAATTAGAAATTGTGATCATATCAAATATTTGTCAAGGATATGTTTGAGTTGTCTCCTTCCTTTAATCATCAAGAAGGGTTGTGGATACTTGGTCATGACAAGCTTACTTACGATATGAGTTGTTGGCAATCTTGTGGTGTGAAGTTCTTCCAAGTACCTACAAAAGGTTAGTTGCAACACAAGGGAGCATATATTTCCAAGGTATATGATAGCATGTCGAGTGTATCATGGAAGGATCATGTAAGCTCATGCCCTTGCAAGCAACTGAGTGAGTCTAGATAAAGTTTGAAGCATCAAGGATGTCCAACTCACTCCTCAAGTGACAAAACACTTACTCATCAAGTGGCTTAGTAAAGATATCGGTAAATTGTTTCTCAGTACGAACGTGCTTGAGATTGGTATCTCCTTTGGCAACATGATCACGAATGAAATGATGTCGAACTTATATATGCTTGGTTCACGAATGTCGCAAGGGATTATAAGCAATTTTTATCACACTCTCATTGTCACATGACAATGGTACATGTATCACATGTATGCCATAGTCCTTAAGAGTTTGAGTCATCCATAGCAACTGAGCACAACATGATCCAGCGACAATGTATTCCGCTTCGACAGTAGATAGAGATACCGAGTTTTTTTTCTTAGAGGACCAAGACACAATAGATCTACCAATAATTTGACAAGTACTCGAGGTGGATTTTCTATCAACCTTTTGTCCAGCATAGTTTGAGTCACAATAGCCAACAAGATTAAAAGAAGATCCCTTGGGATACCATATGCCAAAGTTTTGTGTATGTATCAAGTATCTCACAATTCTTTTCACGACCTTAAGATGACACTCTTTAGGAGCAACTTGATATCTAGCAAACTTCCAAACACTAACTATGATATAGGGATCGGGCACATAGATATAGAAATGAACCAATCATTGATCGATAAACCTTTTGATCAATGGGTTTGTCCTCCTCGGTAATATCTAAATGTCCACTAGTAGACATAGGAGTTTTCATACCTTTACACTCTTGCATGTTGAAATTCTTGATCAAGTCCTTGGTATACTTGCTTTGAGAGATGAAAGTTCCTTCTCTCGTTTGCTTGATTTGCAAAGCAAAGAAAAAATTTCAGCTCACACATCATGGACATCTCATACTTCTCGACCATCAACCTTCAAAATTTCTCACTAAATTGTGGGTTAGTAGATCCAAAGATAATATCACGTGCATAAATTTGGCACACAAATAATTCACCATTAAATCTCTTAGTTAATAAGGTTGCGTCAATTTTACCAACTTCAAAACCCTTTTCAAGAAGAAACTTTGTTAGGCACTTATACTAGAAACGAGGGGCTTGCTTAAGTCCATAAAGAGTTTTACAAAGCTTCTAAACATGGTTGGGTTTCTTAGAATTTACAAAACTAGGGGATTGCTTAACATAGACTTCTTCCTCAATCTCCCCATTTAGAAATTCACTTTTTGTATCCATTTGGTAAAGAGTGATGTCTCGATGATTCGCATAAGCAAGTAATATACAAATAGCTTCAAGTCTAGCAATAGGGGCATAGGTCTCACCATAGTCCATACCTTTGACTTGCATGTAACCTTGAGCCACGAGACATGCCTTGTTGGGAAAGACTTGACCGTATTTGTCTTGATTGTTCTGAAACACCCATTTGGTTCTGATGACGTTTTGCTCGTCCTTGGGCTTCTCCACAAGTGTCCACACTTTTTTCCTCTCGTAGTTATGAAGCTCTTCATGCATTGCATTCACCCAATCCAGATCTTCTAGCGCTTCTTCCTCCTTCATTGGATCAATACTATAAATGAATGAGTAGTGCTCAAAATTTTTATCCAAGTGGGTTTTAGAGCGAGTGATTCTCCCAGTTTGAATGTCATTGAAGATTTGCTCTAAGGGATGATTCTTGTTCACTCTTGCTCGAACTCGAGGTATCTTTTGCTTGTTTGAATGTGGACCTTCCTCCTCATCATCTTGTTCTTCATTGTTGTTGTTGGTGTCGTCTCTTTGAGGTGGTGGTGAAGGAGGTTAAGGTGGATCATCGTGATGTACTTCTTCCTCCATGTCGTGTACCACTTGTTTGAATGTGGACCTGCCTCATCATCATCTTGTCGTGTACCGCTTGTGGATGCCTCCATGTCGTGTTGAGGTTCGCCTCGACGCGAAGTAGGAGCTTCCACTTGGGTTGATGATGCCAACGGACAAGTCTTGGATATCTTCTGAAGGTTCTTTGTCACCTAAATCATTTGGAAATTGTTCGACTTGAGAACCATTTGATTCATCAAACTTCACATCTACCATCTCTTCAAATTTTCGAGTGAATTTGTTGTAGACATGGTATTTGTGAGAGTTTGATCTATAACCTAGTAGGAAACCTTCTTGAGATTTAGGAGCAAATTTAGAACGACGATGCTTATTAACCATGTAACACTTGGAGCCAAATACCCGAAAGTATACAACTTGGGGTTTGTTACCGATGGGTAGCTTGTATGTCGTTTTACTGAGAAGCTTGTGAAGATAGAGTCAGTTCGTGGCATGACAAGCTGTTTCCAGGGCCTTCGCCCAAAAGTGTCTTGGCCTCTTGTATGCGTCGAGCATCGTTCTTGCCATCTCAATAAGAGTTCAGTTCTTCCTCTCAACAACTCCATTTTGTTGAGGCGTGTACGTAGCCGAGAACTCATGTTGAATCCCTTCTTCATCAAGAAAGGTGTCTACATTCATGTTCTTGAACTCCGATCCGTTGTCCCTCCGAACTTTCTTTATCTTCACCTTAAACTTATTTTGGTGTTTGAAGCGAAGTTCTTGAAGATCTTTTGCACTTGTGACTTATCATCAAGAAAGAATACCCACGTAAATCTTGACAAATCATCAACTATAACTAGACAAAAGGAATTTCCACCATGGCTCTTGTAAGCATTGTGACAAAAAAGATCCATATGAAGCAACTCAAGTGGTCTCCTAGTAGTCATGATATTCTTTACGGGATGACTTCCACCTACTTGCTTTCCATCTTGACAAGCACTACACAGTCTATCTTGGTCAAAGATATGATCTTTAACACCAAGAATATGATCACCTTTCAAGATCTTGTCAAGATTACGCATACCAACATGACCTAATCTTCTCTGCCAAAGCCAACCTTTAGAGGATTTTATAATAAGGCAAGTACGAGTTTTGGATCTCTTAGTGAAATCAACAATGTATATATCACCTCTATGGAATCCGGTAAATACCATGCTATTGTTATCTTGATGAAATATTTGGCAATCTACTTTGGTAAATAGCACATTAAAACCGAAGTCGGCAAGTCTAGATACGGAAAGAAGATTCTAGCCAAGGCATTCAACAAGCATGACATTTTGAATAGAGCTATCATGATATATGTCCACCTAACCAAGACCAAGTAGCTTTCCCTTGGAGTTGTCTCCCAAAGTTACATGCCTTTGCGGTCCATGGTTTCGTATTATTTCTTGAAACATGTCTCTATCTCCAGTCATATGATTGGTGCATCCACTATTGATAATCCATTCCATTCCTCCGGCCATGTAGACTTAGACTCTTCATAGTCTTCTTAGACTCAATGTAGAATAACTCATCTTCCTCATAGTAGCCATGTTCCAAATTGTCATCATCAATTGGGATATCCTTGTCATAAGATACAAGAGATTCATTAAAATTGTGATAATGATAATGTTCAAGTTTATGAATGAAATGGATTCAAAAATAATGTTATTGATGGTAGTGACATCTCCTTTAGCACACATGAGGTCTCGAAGCTCAAATAAGCATTTATGAAAGTTCAGATCACTAGCCTTCATTAAGTCAAAGGCAATAGATTTATTAAGAATTTCATCAAGATTACTTAATGAATAACTTGGATATCGGCTTCGGTGTGGGAATCACCTGATTAGCTCCTGGATGTTGTTGTCGGTGACGGAAGAGGCCTCCCACTTGCCCATGGAGCCTGAACAATCCATGGCCGAACTCGGAGGGAAGATTGAGGAAGAACTTGATCTGGGCTCTCGGAGCTTAGGAAGGTTGCAAAGGCAAAGGGTGCGGATTGGGAGCATGAAGAGGCCTTGGGGGGTTTTCTCCCTTTTCTAGGGTGTTGTAATACCGAGAGCTTCCCTTTTACTGCGTTGCGGGCCTCACCACTTCCCAAAACATTCATGTCGTTATGCACACGTGGGATAACCCAGGGCATTAATCATATCCGGTAAGAAATGGGACACGACCTACACGTTGATAAGACATGACAATGGAGAAACAACCTCAAACCACGAATCGAGTTTTTGTCATCGTCTTAGCGGTCATGATAGGCCATGACCCTTTGTTAGAAAGGTTGTCGGGAAATAATGTTCACACTTTGACGTTCGGCCTTCGAGGTTAAGAGACTTGTGGCATTTGGATAACTACCTGTCATTGGCGACCGGACTAGAGCCAACCGATCATAAAGGGGGACAAGAACTCACCCCGCAAGCCGGAATCTCTGATCATGCGAAGCTGCTAGGGTCATGAACCCTGGCATTGGGGGCTAATTCGGGGGCTACTTAGGGGGTCCTCGACTAAGGGATTCTCGGACTTCCGGCCTATCTCTCATAGGCCGGCTTGGTGGTATGCTCTCTGATTATCGAAGAAAGGGCCGGGATATGAGACGAACCTGTATTCTAGAAGGAAACCTCCAAAGATGGGGCATGCACTGCAAGTCAAGATGATAGGATCAATGTCTTTACTTCAGGCTGGAGACTTATCATGTGTAAACCCTAGGTACCCCCGGTGTCTATGTAAACCAGGGGGGTTAGATAGTAGAGGGTAGAAGAACTCATCCAGGGTTTTAGCTACTTGCTCTCTAGGTAGGTCGACTCTTTAATCTTCATACACATTAATACAACAAAGCAGGACGTAGTGTTTTACCTCCATAGGAGGGCCTGAACTTGGGTAAACATCGTCTCCTTAGTCCCGTGTTACCCATCGATTCTAGGTCCATAGCTCGGTACCCCCTACCCGAGATCCGCCGGTTTTGACACCGACACCAAGCTCGTGGTCTTGGTCTTGTTACACCAGAATGGAAAGCTCTTAGGGGGGCCTTCCTCGAGAAGCTGTGCCTGCCCTTGCTCCCCAAGCACGAAAGGGGAAACAGTCCTCCCTTGCGCCCGCTAGCACCCTATGGGGACCCCGACTCATGACTCGTGATCACTAAATGTACGTGCACAGTGATCCCAGAGATCAATGCTAACCGAACACACAGAAAACTGAATAACAAGAGTCCTACATCCATTACATACCGATTTACTCATATTATGCCTTCATGGCCAAGTCTTCATATGATTGAATCGGAAATCTTCAATGATAGGGTGAACCCATGCCATCTGCCTTAACCCTACAAGCATTCTGATTGGGAAGCGTCCTAGCTCGCACGTCCGTCACCAAGGTAATCTTCATCATAACCTGATCTTTCATGCTTGGCCAATAAAATAACCAGTGGCAAGCCAATGAGTACTTTGAATGTACTCGCAAGCAACCCACGTTTGGAACAAGGCAATAACAATGAACGATATAGCACTAATAGGTAAGTTTTGCAGAAAGCTAGTTTTGAGTGCAATGACATGATCAAGTAACTTAAGTAAGCATGTATCAACCATATATAGGTGTTCATAAGAACATGTCAGAGTCATCATCATAAGTAGGGGGTGGACGTCTCATGTTCAACCATCATACCAAGTCCTCAGACTTGTCTCATGTACCACATGAACATCTCATATCTAGTCATCATGCCAGGTCATCTAACTCGACTCAAGTATCATCCTTGTCACCACACTCACACACCAAGTTTTGAGGAAACATCAAGACGTAGTTTAAGAAGGACCTCCAACTGTCCATGACAGTGGACACGGCTATTCGAATGGTTTTACACTCTGCCAAGGTTGCACACTTTACCCACAAGACTCGGGGAACTTCATTGTCATCCACGACTCGCGGTATATAAGATACCCGAGGTAAGCACCCGAACAATGCCTTTCCCCTGGTGATACTAAACAAAGAGTCCACTCGATTGGTACCCGACCCTCACAATGTACATCACACGAGCCTCACTCCAGATTGTACCATCCATGAGGGGACCAATGGTCTGCCCGACGCCTATAAAGACAGCGCATGATCGTCCATTCCGGTATGACCCCGTATTAAGAGTGACCACGCCACTCCCGCCACTAGTAATGCGGGCTCCTTGCCATTACCCACCAAGGTAATCAACAAAGTCCCTTCCCATATAGGGGTAGAGTGGTTGTACATGTAAGGTTGGGACGGTCAGCAGACATTAAATCTAATCCATTTTCGAAAACACACACACACCTTGCTCCGGTACAACACTTCCTTCTCAAGTGGTTACCCAACTCAATATCATCTCCCTCGAGCATTATGGCATCCGACAGGTTTTTTGAAAAAGTCTTTGAAAGCATTTTGTTTCCATCACCATGCATATACCCGATGCCACTTGCATAGCATCTACCAGCATCCTATCTACACCCACCCGCATAACCCTCATAAGGTGGTAGGGTCATGCATGATGCATGTGTCAACGGCAAAAGTATCGGAGGCACCCCACCAAAGGGGGAGCACCATATCATGATCAATCATCGAAACAACAAGTGCTAAATGACATGCATGAAAAAGTTTCTTAACATGGTCAAAGGGCTCCTTGCGTGGCTTAGCAATGTCTTCGAGGTCTTCACCCGCTTCTAGTCCACTCCGTGAATTTCCTCTACTTCATCAACTATTGCCGAAAACAACCGCAATAAGCAACACAACAAGCAGAAAATAAATGTGCTCTATAAATAGGAACTTTATTTTCCTAGGATGCCTTTGGTTATAAGAAAAATAACCAAGGAGGTTTTGGTGTAAGAGGGTTAAGGGGGATTTTTGAATGGTGGAAATAGATGAAATGATGATCCTACTTGAAGTCTATAGAAAAATATTTTTGTAAAAAGGAGTAATGGTCCCAACAAATAGGGCATGATTTTAGAAACATTTAGGAAGTGGTTTCACTTGGTTTGGAGTTGGCATGATTTTCCTGTGGATCTCCTAGTAGGAAATAAATGGGAAAAGGGAGTATTTATTAGGCCAAGTAGAATAGGGGCATGGGAAAAATGTTTACATGCCTAGATAATTAGGGTATGATGTTATAGACACCTAGGAACTTGAATCACTCCATTTGGAGTTGATTTGAATCCCCTAGGAATTTTACAATGTGGGCTCTCAATAGCCCAAATTTGAATTTGAATATGAACAGGGCAGACTCTAGGGGTGAAAATTTATGGAAGTGATGCCAAATCACAACTGGGATTTTTACAAGTTTATAGAAATTTGAATCATCTACTTTGGAGCCCATTTGGATTTTCTAGGAATTTATTTGTCTCTCTATAAAAAGATAAAGAGAAACATATTTACCAGGAAAAATTAAGGGCCAAACCGGCGCACCGGGTGCTGGATAGCAATTGGGCCGGCCTAGCAGTTCGGCTGAGTGGGCAGGCTGCCAAGCCGAAGGCATACTCAGGCAAAGGCCCCTTCACCAGCCGAAGACGTCTTCTGCAAGGGCCGTCTCCACTTACACCATGTGGGCCCGTCCTCTATGACGCTTACAGGCGGGCCCCACTAATCCCTTCGCTTATCTCCCGCCCCTCCCTTCTTCTTCCTCGTGACAGGGGCCGAGGAGGGCATCAGCCGTTGTGGTTCCGACCGCCCTGCTGCAGCGGATGCCAAGCCGGCGGTCTAGGTAGACGCCCGACTCCATGTCGCGCCCAGGGATGGTCGGTTGAGCCGCGGGGACACTCGGGGCAAGCGGCTCGTCGGTTGGAGCGGACAGCGGCGCCGACGTCTCTTGGGAGCGTGGCTTAGTCGTGGGGAGGGAGCCCTAGGTTTCTAGGAAGGCTGAGAACGCCATGGGGATCCTCCTAGAAGTGGGGTTGAGGCATAGGAGGGGCTGGCTCGCTCGAATCCAAGCAGAGTCGAATGGCAGCAATGGCGGCTGTTGGAGGAGGAGGAGGGAGCAGGAGCAAGAGGGCTCAATCTGGGGAGATCCAAGGGAGAGAGGGAGAGCCAAGGGGGACAAGAGGGGGCTCGGGAGCGGTCTAAAGGACAAGAACAACTAGGGAGAGCCCGGGTGGCCTCGGATGTGCCTTGGGCGCGGCAAGCACACGTGCCAGAGGGGAGTTGGATCTTAGCGACCGTTGGCGAGGGGCATGGGAGGCAAGGAGGGATTCCCCGATGTGTTTTGGTGCTCTATCGTGGTTGGACGCGAGCTACAGGACAAGCTCAAGGGGCAGAGCGCCATTGCTTCATGCCCGCAGCATGGTCACCATGCCAACCCTTGTCTAGGGAGACATTTTGGTCAGCCAAAGTTGTCTGGGGGTGAGGCACGCATGCAGGAGAGCTATGGAAGATTTCTCATGGTAAATGGAGCTAGTCATATGTTTTTTTTACTGGGGGTAAGTTTGCAGCAGCAAACTGGAGACTCATCTAAGGGGTTTGTAATGGAGGGCATTGGGGAGAAAACTTTGTCTAATGCTCTTGGCTACGAAAGGACTACATCTCCACGAATTTTCAGCTCAGGGAGATCAATGCCCAAGGTACTTGTAGTTCAAGGCTATAATTACTGCCCTAAAACTAGTTCAGATGGTTTGCTCATGCATTCCACATGAGCTTGCCATATTTGGGTTTGGTTTGATGCATAGGTATGCAAGTCAGGTTGTAGAAAAGTTTGGGGTCATTAGCATGATCAGAAGGGAAGGAGAGGTGCTGTCATGGTAAAAAGAGAGGGAATAAGAGAGAGTTACCCCCAAATATTTGACCAAAGGCCAAGGCAAAGTTACTGGAGGTAGAAGAGGGTTAAAATATGCAGTGGTAAAAAGTTGGGGGCAAGGGGACTCTTTTTGGGCCCACTTTGCTTGTCCACAAGTTTATGGCTGAAGGTGTTTGTGCAGTGATTGTGCTAGGCAGGGGAATCCCATGACCTTGAGATTTACCAGGGGTAAATGGTAAGTCCATTTGGTCCTGATCACAATTTTTAGCTCTAATGAAGAAAGTTGATAATGTAAACTTTCTAATCCCTATAAATCATCAGAATCAGGTTTCTATAGATCTAGGTCTGCAAATCTATTCAACTTGCTACACCACTTAGTGTAGCATCCTCATTTGGGTAATAGAGCATGCCCACAAAGTTTGGGGTCAATAGGAGATACTTCACAATGTAAAGTTGTTCAAATTTAGCTCTGGACAGGAATGGTTTTAGGATATTTTGGTGAACCAAAACAATTGGGATTGAGATGAAACTTGTCAAGATGACCACATATATTATATGTGACTTGCTAGAATTTTCCTGGATTTATTTGGGAATATTTCTTATAGAAATATTTCAAATGCTTGACATAGGCAGAAATGGTTTTGAAGGGTTTTGTCCAATACTTTGAAGATTACCATGTGATGAACCTCTTATATATGGACAATATATGTCCACTAAGAATTCCTAAATTTTCTCAAATATTTTTAAAGCATTTGAATAATTTTTCCCTATGAAAAACCATTTCTGGCCTTAACAATAAACCTTTAAATAATCTTTAAAAATAATATTAGGTGTTTTTGGGAAGTCATATATATAGTGGGTTTCAAATAAATCATTTGGGGAAAAAGGATCCACCCAATTTGGGGACTTGAAGTACAAATCTCAAATCAAGGGGTTTTGAAAACCTAATTTAAATAAATGCTTTTTGGCCAATATAATATTTTGTAAAAATAGTTTTAAGTCCTATACACAAGGCATGATCATTGGACAAGAGTTCTAGGTCAAGGAAAATAGTTTTGAGAGTAGGAGAGAGTTTTATGAATTATAGAACACTAGCAATCAATCAAACATTCAAGTGCACTCAAAAAGTTTTAATTGGCCCTAGTTTTTGAGTCATGATAAATTAGTCATGAGAGCAAAAACACAGGGTGTGACACACCTGCCTGACCTCAATCTTCATAGCTCATGTTATCCCAGCCTCATGAAGCCGGGTACCTGCATAGAAAACGGCACTCCTCGAGAGGCAGGCTACGGAGGCCACTCCTCGGGAGGTCTTTGTGTTGTTTGCCTCATGGGGCTGGGGCACTCGGGAGGGTCTTTTCTTGCGGGTACTTGCTGCTAGGTTGTACTGGGCCATCAAGGTGGGCCACACGTTGGGCCATAGAAAGGCAGTTCTGGGTACCCCTAATCCCAAAACTCTGATAGTATCCCACGTGCCCAAGGCGTGTCTAGCCTGGCTTCGAGGTGAAGGCAAGGAGCAAATGGAGAAAACACCGCGAGCCCCCAATTGCCTGCGGGCCAGGCTCGACACGTGGCTAATGGTAGGATGCGGACACCTTTGCTCCCACGTCGCCTCAGCAATTGTCCACGCCAACAAAAGCCTGACGCCTTCCGTAGAGCCATCATTGCTCTTCTTCCTTGCGCATTTTCTTCCCTACTTATATCCCCTTTCATTCGCGATGACCTCCTCCAGATATTGGCATAGTTTCGTACTTCCTCTTGCTCTTCTTCCTCAAGGATTCCGCAAATGGCGCCCATTGGGAAGTCGAAGCCTGAGGATCAGGCCTCACCTCTTCTTCCCCCTTGTCGACGCTCACGTCATTTGCCATTTCCAAGGATGGGGACCTCGCCCCAGAAGTCCCGCTGACGGCGGGCGCCTCTAATGATTGCGGGCTAACTTTGATCTGGTGTGCCTCTGTGGAGCCGTATTCTTTGGAGAAAAGAGTCTACGCCCTCTTCCTCCACGGCATCTTCTCCGGGCTAATCCCGCCCTTCTCTGGGTTCTTCATCGCCATCCGGGAAGAAGGTGGAAGGGTTCACGCACCGCTGGGTTTTCCTGGATACCAAGGGTGCCAATTCGCGCCTGGAGATCCCGTCGGATCTACCCAAGAGGACCCTCGCATGGAGCTCTACGAAGATCACCGATCCACGTGCGAGGCCCATCTTGGAACGGATCTCCTTGGTCATGGAGGCCAGGAAGCGGACCCAGGCGATGGTGGTGAAGGAGTTCCTGATGCACCGCCTGGGCCACTCCAGGCACACATGAAGCCAATGTGGGAGTACCAGGGCGCATAGGAGGACATCAGGCTCCGGCCCACCAGCCTGACAGGTGAGGAGTTGGATGGGGTCTTGGCCTCCCCAATGATCCAGTGGACCTCCCGAGGCCTACGCCCTCTCTATAGACACGATGACCAGGAGGACCTGGTCGCCACCATGACCACCTTCAATGAGCTGGGGCTCAAGCTGTCGCATCTCGGGCTCCGCAAAACTAAAGGAAGTTCGAACATAGGGGCATGTGCGAAGATCCCCAATAGCATCACCCCTCGTAGCTCACAACCCGATGGTTTGGGCGATGAAATCGCATGATGACGAGGAAGAACATTGCACATGATGATTTACCCAGGTTTGGGCCGCTGCGAAGCGTAAAACCCTACTCCTGTGTTGGTGGATTATCTCACGAGGAGGATTGTCGATGAACTAGTACAATGGTGGGTTGCCTCGTGAGCGCGTTTTGGTGGTCTTGTCTGTCTTCTCTGCCACCCTTCTTTTTCTTCCTTCTCTATGGTGCAGCCTAGCCTCTCTTTATAGTGGATCGGGTCCTCTACCCTTATTTCTATGGCGGGAAGGGATCCCACAATGTTAAAATTTGCAGGGGGGTAGGAGTACATCTTTACCCTTATGAAAGGTGGTCTCCGCCTATAAAGTAGTTGTTTACACATGGTCAGTTACAAAGCAAAGGGAAAACATGCCTATTTACTATTCCAAACCAGGAGGACACGTCATGATTCCTCAAGCTTCCTTCTTGGAGAAAGGCCTTCAAGCAACCCAATGGTCGGTAAGCGGCCCATATAGTCCGGCCCATAAGAAAACAGGTCGGCCACCTGAGAACCCCTTAAACCAGGACTCGCTCAGTAGCCCCGAACTTGCCTCCAATGCTAAGGGAATTAGCTCTAGCTGCTTCGTTTGATCAGAGTCTTCGGCTTGCGAGGCGAGTTCTTCTCCCAAGTTGCTGATCGGTTGTGTTTAGTTCGGCCTCTGATGACTCATAGTTTTCCCGATCAGAGGATCGCCCGAACACCATGAATAGCTTAGCCCTGAAGGCCAAGCATCTAGGAGCAAACAGTGTTCCGTGACAACCTTTCCAATGAAAGGTCACGGCCCACCATGACTACCGAACCAGTTGCAAAAACATGATTCTTTGTTCGTGGCCGTTTTTTCATCAGCATGATCCACCAATGCATAGATCGTGCTCCACTTTACACAGGATATGATTAATTAGGTGCGTATAATAGTACGCATGTCTTGGGAAGCGAAGGGATTCATGAAGCAGTAAGGGAGGCTAACCGGCGAACAACCCCATAAAAGGGAAAGAAAACTCCAAGGCTTCACCGCGCTTCCCATTCACATCCTCTACTTCCCCAATCTCCTAAGCCTCAAGAGCCGAGATCCGGTTCTTCCACAACTCCCCCTCCGAGGTCGACCATGGATGGTTCGGGTTCCAACGACAACTGGAAGGCTTCCACGATCACCAACTAGGATATCTGGGACCTGAAGGATGCCGGTTACCTCCCCGCCAACATCTACCACCGTGCTCCAGAGAAGAAACAGGTGGTTCCCACCCCCAAGACAGCCGAGAGGCTGTTATTCACCCCTCACGTCATCCGGGGGCTGAGCTTCCCGCTCCACCCCTTCGTCAGGGGCCTCATGTTCTTCTACAAGCCCGACTTCCGTGACCTTTTGCCGAACTCCTTCATGCACATATCGGCCTTTATCATTGTCTGCGAGGCCTTCTTGCGGGTCGAGCCGCACTTCGTACTATGGCTCAAGATATTCAACATCAAGCCAAAGTGCATCACCCGTGAACACACAGACTATGGTAGGGTGGTCATCAGCAAGCTCCATCGCTTTGGAAGGCCATCTGACACCTTCATCGACACCATCAAGATTTGGCAAAAAGAGTGGTTTTATATCACCGATCCAAGGGAAGAAGATCGGGCTCCCTCGGCTCAATTCAGATCCAGACCCCTCACAATATTGACCTCATGGCTCCGAAAGGGCCTTGACTGGGGGTCGAATATGGATGTGGACAACTTGCAGAAGCGCATCGCCTCCATGATCAAAGGCAAGATCGAGCTGGCCAACGTGGTCCAGATCATGCTTCCCTACTACAATTCGGCATTGGTCACCGGATGCCATAGAGGACATACCTCCTCCTACCCCAAAGAAGGCGCATTGGTCGCGGATGATTCTTCCCTACTACAATTCGGCATCGGATATCGAGTCCAAAGACTTCAAGAAGGTTCCTCAAAGGAACCGAAGGGTCAAGCCCCATCTCTAAGGTAAGAACCCGAAGACTCCCTAAGCTATTAATGCCAAGTTTTAAATGTTATTAACATGTGAGTGTCTATCGATCTGCAACCCACCACACGTTCTCCCCACCTGTCGAGCTAGCGGAGAGCGAGACCGCATCGCATCCCACCCCTCTAGGCATTGCGAAGGACGTAACAGAGGTGTTATCCTACCAGGCTCTTATGGAGCCCAGCAGCAGCGGCGGGGGCGACGACGTCATGGTCGAGTTTAATGCCTCAGCCGCCTAAGACCAAGGGTAGGAGCCCGTCTAGGATACTAAAGAGGCCGGATGGAGGGATGCCCAGTCCCCTCCAAGGTCATCTCCGGAGGGCAACATGCCTCCGGAGCCACCGGTTCAATTCCCGGTTGGAGAACCACCTATACGATCACCACCGGTGCCACCGACCAATGGGTGGCCGGTCATGGGGGAGGCTCTATCAAGATCCTCCGTCTCGAAGGATCACAACACCCTTATGTGTGTGGTTTTGTAGAGCATTTAGTCCGAGGACTAAAGGAGGCCTTAACGGTCTCCTAACGGGCTTCCAGGTGAGCTATGTAATGTTCTATTTCTGGAATATTGATTTATTATGTTTGTCCTATCGTGATATATATAGAAGCCCCCAAGCCCAAGGTGAGTTTATAAAAACTCACCTAGGGACCAATCATAAATTACTGTCCGCACAATGTATGAGACCATATCTGCTTGGAATCTTCTAACAACCCCTAAGAGGACCAAACATAAGGTCATTTTTATGATAGTTCGGAGGTTTAAGCCCATGTAATCTGATAGGGGTTTGTTATTTGTAGGCTTCTTCATCGGCAGAAGCTGATAATGCCGATGATCTAGATGAGCTAAATCGGAATCTTAGGACCTCCGAAGATGAGCTTGATGCTCTGAACAAGTGATCCGACAATTCGCAAGGTAAGCCAGATTGTAATTTCCGAATTTTTCATCACTAGTGATTCGTACTATAGATGCAATATGGTTATATCTTTGATACTTACACAGCCTCAGTGAAAGAAATTGAGAGGCTGCGGACGAGAAGGCGGCGGCCGAACAAGCAGTTGCCATGCTTTCCACTTTAAAAGCCACCAATGCCAAGCATGAGGCTCGGGTGGAGGAAATCCAGCAGGAGCTCAAGGACGCCGGCTAGAGGTGTGAGGACCTTGAGCAGAAAGGGAAGGAGCAGGCCGCCGAGCTATCCACTCTAAAATCTGATCTTCAAAAGGAGCGGGTGGATAGGCGGTTCTTTGAAGAGCAAGTCTGACAAGTTAAGGCTATCACGAATGGTAAGCCGTAATGACTGAAGTGTGTCTTCGGTGATAGCAGGTTCTCATGGCTCACCCAAGTGTGGCGTTCCTCGGGAGCCTGCTCGGACCTCCAGGAGAGCATAGCAGACACGAACAAGTTCTATGCTTCACGGGGAGAGGGAGATGAAGCTCGGCTGTTTTGGGCATAATTTGAAGTCTCCGAGCGCTCTCCTCTCCTCATCGAGGAGCTGAAGCAGCTGATGGAGCTACACCGGATGGCGGAGCCGGCCATGAAGGATCTCTGCATCCGGCTATGGCCCAACAAGCCCTTACCGAGCAACTTCTTTGGCCTGGTGCAGAAGCTGAGAGACGCCTCACCCCGAATGGACGCACTAAGGCGTTCCTCCTGTACCGAGGGAGCTCAGAAGGCCTTTGCAAGGGCCAAGGTGCACTGGTCGGGGCTGGATCCGGTGAAGATAGCCACCGCTCCTCCCCCTGGAAAGGAGCATAGGGGCCAGAGCAATACTTGCCCATAGTGATGGAGGGTGCTCGGGCGATAGAGGCTCACTGTTCGAAAGAAAACATTTATGCGTAAATGTGTTGTAATCTTTCCAAAGACTGTGTAATGCTTTCATGTTTATGATGCATGGTTCAACATGTCTTTCCTATTTTGCATTCCTTATAACTCCTGTGTGGCCGTTGAAACTGAAAGTTGCGAGTTGTCGGCTTCAACCCCCATGTAGATACTATACGAGCTGTCTCGTCCTACACACTGTGACCCTTAGCCGAGCTATCAGTACCCGAAGGCGGTGGTGTGAGGCAGACAAGGCAATCACACCATAATGCATTACTGCTTTCACTTAGCCGTAGGAGCGCGAAAAAGGAATGCGAGGGCTGATGACTAGCCCCCAGGGAGTTGTGATGTTCGAATGAACCGCGGCTAAAGTCGATATCACATGGTTTGGATGGATACCAAACCCAACGTATGACACGGAATAACCTCTAACAAAGTGTTTAATATAACACTTAAGCTCGGATTCGCATACCGGTTCTGGCATACTATGACAGTCAGTTTTTGGCTTTCTTCCATGAGGTGCTTAACCAGGCTAGTTGGAAACGCAATCGAAGTGGTTGTCCCTTTGCCCTTTTAGCCGAACGAGCGGAACATAAAGGGGCAAGCACATGAGCTGGGGAACCCAACTATTGACCCAAGACATAGTTCGGAACCAATGCATATAAAGCGAATTCCAAGACGCCGAACACATAATCAATTGTGCTTAGGGCGATTTTTTTTAAACTCGAGCCCCTAGTCTATTAGCCGGTTGCATCGTAATGTGTACCAAACAGTTTCACAAGAAGAGGGAGAAAACAGAGTATGTGCCAAAAAGGCAGCGAACCGACCATGTATAATGGTTTGATATTTAGCTCAACAACTCTTCTTATTCAAATTGCCAAAGCGACTATTTACAGGTATTCGAAAATGAAAATTTTATAGTAGGGGTTGTACCAGGGGTCTTTGATGGGTGATCTGATGTCCTTGATGTGCCCTCTCTCTTGTCCGCTCTTGTGCCTCCTAGGGATTTGTATACCTCTATGGGTGTTGCTATTCGGCGAGTGGACCTTGAAAACAAAATCTTGAGAAGCTCCCGAAGTGTGGATGAGGTTTACGCTTTAGCAGGCCCTTGATGGTACCAGCAGTGTGTCCGAAGACATTTAATGGTAGTAGTTCGGTCCAGCCGAATACATACACTTTGATAGTTTTCCCCACCACCGCTCATGGAATATTGAGCGTGAAGTTGTGCCTCCTCGACACGTGCTTTTCTGGTCCTAGGGCTGTGCAATGGGGGGCGTGTCCCTATTTATGGGGAAGGGAAGGTTCTGGGAGTTCGGGCTGAGACCGAGCTCGTTTCCCAACCTTACGTGACTTTACAGCAAATGTCGGCATTTGCTGATCATCATTGTAATGGAATTCGGCCACCAGGGCCAACGCATGTTCCTCAGTTCGGAGGGAGCACTCTGTATTGTTGTTGACAGTAATGACCCCCTTGGGGCCGGGCATCTTGAAGTTGAGGTATGCATAGTGTGGGACGATGTTAAAGTGAGTGACCGATGTATGACCTAGCAGGGCGTGATAGCCACTGCGGAAAGGTACAATGTCAAAGATCAAATCTTTGTTTCGAAAGTTATAGAGCGAACCAAACACTACTTCTAGGCTTACAGAGCCCGTGCACCGGTCTTCAATGCCTGGAATCACTCCTTTAAAGGTAGTGCTGCTGGGTTTGATCCTTGACGGATCTATACCCATGTTCTCCACCGTGTCTGCACCGGGCTTCGACATCTAGAATCATTCCTTTAAAGGTAGTGTTGCTGGGTTTGATCTTTGACGAATCTATACCCATCTTCTCCACCGTGTCTGAGTAAATCAGATTAAGGTTACTTCCTCCGTCCATTAGGACTTTAGTGAAGTGATACCCATCTATGATGGGGTCTTGGACGAGGGCGGCCGAACCCCTATGACGGATAAAGATTGGGTGGTCACGTCGATCGAAGGTGATCGGGTACGCCAACCATGGGTTGTACGTTGGGGCTATATGCTACATGGTGTAGACCTCCCGAAGGGCACACTTCCTCTCCTTTTTGGGTATATGAGTGGCGTATATCATATTTACAGTTTTTACCTCTAGAGGGAACTTCTTTTGTTTGCCGCCGATCGGACCGCGGGGCTCATCCTCGTCCTCGGTGTGTGGGCCTTTGTCTTGATCCTCAGTTGCGAGTTTGCCGGCCTGTTTGAATACCCTACAATTACGGTTGGTGTGGTTGGCGGGCTTCTCTTGAGTGTCATGGATCTGGCAAGGCCTCTCCATGATCTTGTCTAGCGGGGTGGGTCCATCACGGTTGCCTTTTGGAGGCATCTTCCGCTGCTGGGTCAGGAATGGCGGAAGCCAGTGTTAACGACCATGTCATCGGCATCACTATTGTCGTGTCGGTGCTTATTCTCGTTGTGCTTTGGTTTCCCCTTTCCATCCCGAACTTTGGAAGTTCCAGGGTCTTCGGGGTTGTGGCTCCGTCTTGCTAGCTGATTATCCTCGCTCGCGCAAAAGCGAGTCATGAGTGATGTAAGGGTGGACATTGTCCTAGGTTTATCTTGGCCGAGATGGCGAGCCAACCATTGTGCCTAAAGGAGGCTATTGCTTCGGCATCCGGTCAGTCCGCGATCTGGTTTTTCTTGGTCAAGAACAAATTCCAGAATTGCCACGCGGACTCTCCTGGCTTCTTGACGACATTGCTTAGGTCGTAGGAGTACGGCGGCCGAACATAGGTGCCCTAGAAATTAGATCAGAAGGCATCCTCTAGATCCTCCTAGCACCTGATAGAGTTTTTGAGGAGGCTGTTTACCAGTGCCGAGATGGCCCCTTAAGCTTTATGGGTAGATGCTTGATGGCATGGAGATCCTCTCCTCATGCCATGTGGATGTGGAGGAGGAAATCCTCAATCCATACGGTTGGGTCAGTTGTCCCATCATATTGCTCTATGTTCACGGGTTTAAACCCCTCCGACAACTGATGCTGCATCACCTCGTCGGTGAAGCATAGTGGGTGGGAAGCGCCTCTGACCCGAGCTATGTTGCACCGGTAATCGATGTTTGTTCTAGCCTAGCTTCATTCCTGACCTCTGTTGTTGTGGTCGAGACAAGGCCGGTACCCTTCCCGTCTATCGGTGAGTATCCTTTGGATCCGAAGATGGATCCCATACGACATGCTGTGTAGTCCAAGTCGTGTCACATGTCAAACCTGTCATTAGGCTCTATTGGCTCTTTTCCCCGTCTTCAGGGTATCATCGGCCTATAACCGGAGTTGTGAGCCGTCCTGTCTCGTCCTCGAGGAGGGCGGTCTGGCTTGTCATATGGGGTATGTTTGAGAGCCGGCGTGTCAATAAGCTCGTCATCGAATTGTGGCAGCAGCCTTTTGCGTGGATAGCTTTTAGGTTGGTCCAATAGACCGGTACCATATCCTTCCTTAGCTAAGAGGACTCTCGTCCATCGGTCGTTGAGGTTGTCCTAATTGGCTTTAAGCAGTCATTCTTTTGCATTCAGGCTGCAGGCCGTTGCTATAAGCTATTACCTCAACAGTTCCTGATCTTCAAGGTTATCGGGGATGGAAAAGTCATTGGCTTCCGGGATGTCCTCATCCTCTACAGGGGAGGTAATTATTGTCCTCGGAATCGTTTTGATCATCGGGGTTGCGCTGATCTTCCTACCTCTCCTGACCCTCTAGCGGGTGTTCACGGATATCAGTATCGCCGAGGTCTTCCGAGGTATCTCCGTCCCCGGTGTCGACGATAGCCTTTCTTACATTTTTCCTTTTGATCATTTATGCGGCTTCCGGCGACTTGACGATGCTTCACCCGATTTGTCGCCATCGCTTTTAGGTGTGTGCTCGTCGTTAGCGTCTGGAGTGTGCACCATGTTGACATCATACGTAGAGGTTTCAGCCCATCACCCGGTGTTAATGGTGGTGGGAGCGCAATCTTCCTCATCCATGTATTCTGCCTCATCGGAGGCATAGTCAAACATGTTGGTTAAATCCTTGACAGTGGCAATCAAGTGGGTGGTGGATGGGTTGACAAAATTGTCCTGACCTGCCTTGAGACGGGTCTGAGCATGGATCGGGGTTGGGTCATCGGTAATTTTCATCGACGAGATCTGATGTAGTGCCTCACTGAGTGTCCATAGCTCGATCGGGTCAACGTACTCAGAGCTTTCAGAGCAAACCTCCGAGGCCTCTGCGCGAGGGGGCTGTTTAGCAAGAATAGGTATCCAGTTATCTGGCACTATGGACGGATCCGGACTAAGAGTCAGGTCATCGTCGGGGTTGATCCCGTGGACAGGACCCAAAGAGGAATTTGAGGTTAAATCCTTAGAGTCTTTGGGCGTGGCAAGTGAGACAGCGAGCCATTTAGAGAAAGATCACACCGAGAATCAATGGAGAACTCTAGGTTCCCAATTCTAACCTCTTGATCGGGGGCAAAGTTTCCAACCCGGCCTAGATGGCCGGTTGGGCCAGCATGCAACACCATGCTGCCGAAAGAGAAGATTTGTCTAGGGACAAAAGTGTCGATGTTGCGGACTTCTTCATTGATGATAGCATGAGCCATCGATTCCTTTGGCAATCATAGCGGAACTCTCAATTAAAGCACCGATGTCGGTGTCAAAACCGGAGGATCTTGGGTAGGGTGTCTTGAGAGATAAGGATCGATGGTAACAGGGAACGAAGGAGACGATGTTGACCCAGGTTCGGACCCTCCTATGGAGGTAAAACCCTACGTCATGCTTGATTATATTGATTATATGAAGGTTATAGAGTTGATCTACCTCGAGATTGTGTGGCTAAACCCTAGATGAGTTGTCCTCCTTCACAACCTAAAACCCTCTGTTTATATAGACGCCGAGGGCTCCTAGGGTATACACATGGTCGGTTACACATCGAAGTGAAAACATGCCTATTCACAATTCCAAACGTGGAGGACATGCCACGATTCCTCAAGCTTCCATTTTGGAGATAGGGCCTTCAACCAATCTAATGCTCGGTAAGCGGCCCATATAGTCCGGCCTATAAGAAAACAGGTCGGCCACCCGAGGACCACTTAAACCAGGACCCCGTTAACGACACCGGGGAGAAAACTGTTGCGGAGCTCGACGCCTTTCCCTCCGTCAAGCTTAGGCTTCGTTGTGCGTTCCACTTCCTCTAGCGGGATGGGTTTATGGAGCCCCTGGTTGCTCCGGAGAGCGGCTTCGTGGGGCTCTCTTCAAAGCACGTCGAGGCGTTGGAGGGTGCCGTCGTCAATGTGGAGGAAGTCTTGGAGAGTGATTGCCACGACCTCTTTTCCGAGCCTGCAATGTGCGTCTTCAGCCACCTCCACCTTCGCGAGTAGGGGTTTGACTTCAGCTCCGTGATCAGCCCGGTCGGTCCTGAGGTTTGCGCTACCACTAAAGTGGCCATGGAGAGCACGGTGGGGGTGCTGATAAAGAAGTCCACCCGCGTCGCCGTTCCTCCACCACCTGCAACTGCAAGAGTTAGCGGTGAAGAAGACGATGTCAGCAACACCGGCGTCGAGTTCCTCGCACCCATAACGAGTTGTGGTGACAGCTCCTCCTAACTCCTCTTCCCTGTTCCTTTCCTCCAACATTCATCGTGCCTCGTGGAGGCATTAGACTTGTTTGCATTTCCGAAAACATTTAATGCTTGTAATAACTGTTGAATTGTGTGGTAGCTTTCTTCGCCTTCTTTCCTTCCTGCTTGCTGTGATGCTCTGCATTGATAGGGCCCGGTCCCGCGCATACCTTGGCCGTTGTTGGGCCGTCTGGATCACCAGGACAGTGCCAATGGGTGAGGGGTTACGTGACCAGTGAGGCTCCTGAGTTGTGATGCTCAAGAGTCCCCCTTGACGTATGATGCTCAGGCGTCCCCCCTTAGATATTTTGAGCACTCTGAGCTCTGCGTCGGCAGGGCCCGGTCCCGTGCATACCTCAGCCGCCGTTGGGCCATCCGGATCACCAGGACAGTGTCAAGGGGTGAGGGGATACATGTCTAGTGAGGCTCCTGAGTCACGATGCTCAGGAGTCCCCCTTGACCGCGAGCAGCTCCCATACCTTTCTTCGCCAACTTTTCCTGCGAGGGGCGCGTGACGACTAGGTTTTGTAGACCTGGGAAGGTGGTGTGTACCAGGCTTGGGCCGGTAGTAGTCACCATGCAGCCCCCTCATGGAAACATCCTAGGGGAATGCAATGAGATGGGGCCGTGAGGGGCCTTCCTGAGGTTGGATGCAGCTGCGGGGGGCGCCCTCAGTTATTTATCCCTAGCGTGGAGCATAGGGCTTCCATGTTGCATGGGCATAGTCATTGCAGGACCGTGCCGTTCGCCGGCGCAGAGCATGGGGCTTCCACTTGGGCGTGGGAAGGGGGACCCGGCTCCTGAGCTCCCTGGGCGTGTACAACCCATAAAGTTCGTACGCGTGGCTTGCACGGTAGAACTGGGAGGTGTATCTGGGCACTCGCGAGGGCACTCTGCGTCGTGAGGACCTACCTCAAAGGTGGTTTGCGCTTGAATCTCCATATAGACAGCGCCGTCCGAGGTCTTGTAAATTTTGAGAAAGCCGCGCCGACTGCATTTCCAAGGGACATCACATGAGAAGGCCAAACACCAGTCACCTAGGAGGTGACATGAATGGGGCCGGCCCACCAGACGGAGCTCAGCCACTGGATTTATCAATGCTACAGGGACGGACCCGAGCACAGACATCGTGCCCACACTTCTCATGCGACAAATCCGAGGAGAAAACACCCGACGCGCAGCTCCTTCGATGATGAAAAACCTACTGAGGTTGCCGGAATCGTGTTGCGCGCCCTGACTCACCCACTCCCGATTAGATCATGTGAGGACAAAGCAGCAAGGGGTACAGGAGGTGACGTGCATGTGGCTGGCCCCGAAGGCAAAGCTCGACCGCATGGATTTATCAGCGCCGCAAGGACGGACCGGAGCGCAGACGTCATGCCAACCCTTAATCATGAGGTGGTTGAAGGCAGGATCATTAGGGCGTGACGACATTCTTGGTGGCAAAGCACCATGCAGGTAGGATGGAACATTAGCAAATAGATCATATACATGAAAGGTGCTAAAACATGCATAAATGAGGCGATTGCAGGAGTGTGTAAACAAAAACGTTACCTGGCATGCACCAAAAAATCACCTGGCGGCGATGCCGCTGAAGAATCGAAGTGGTTGAGGTAGCCTGACCTTGTGTCTCCATGAATGTGACCCTCATGAGTCCTTCGCCTCCCGGGGCTCCGGAACACTGCTCGGTCCGGGCACCTCCTCCAACTCCTCGATGTGCCTCGCCCGGTAGGGCATGAGCATGGCCCGAGCAAGGAGCTGGAACATGGCGCCCCCGTTCGCCAGGCTGAAGGGCATGCAGACATAGTTGCACGGGTAGACCCCACCACGATCGGCATGCACCGGCCAAAAGACGTCCTGGGATGCGGCCCTATTGATAGCGAGCACGCTGGCGTAGACGCGCGGCTCATCTACCGGACCGACGATGGCGGTTGCACTTGGTGGTGCAGAGAACCTCTCGGCTCGTGTGACTTGTGCTTCCTGAATCTCCTCGATCGCTCTGGTGTCAAATTCTGGCGATCACGATGCCATGCACCATGCTCTCGGCTTGGGTAGACGCGTGTCAGAACACGCCTCCAAGTTGTGCCCGAATGCCTCCCTTGTCTCACCTCCCAGGGCGGAAGCTTCCCGGATGGAAGCCCCCAAGGACGACCCAAGGGGGGCGCCGAGCGTGCCTTCCTATGCGATGGAGGGAGGGGCCTCGGCACTGGGCGCTGATCTTGAGGCGCCGTCCTTGGAGGTTTCAGCCCCCTGGCGCCACACAGAGGTGAGCTGCTTCTTCTTCCTGGGGACATCCTCATGAGGCAGGGCATCTCCCTTGTCGTCTGAGTTGTGGGGCGCACTAGGCACGCTCGAGGGAGCAGACGACATCCTTCTCATCGCAGGCGACAGTGATGACTCCGCCGTTCCCTGGCATGTTGAGGACGTTGTAGCCATGATGAGTTGCCGCCATGAACTTGGCGAGGCCTGGGTACCCAAGGATCGCGTTGTACGGAAGGTGGATGCGTGTGACGTCAAAGATGATGATCTCAGTGTGGTAGTTCTTGCCTCCGCCTAAGGTGACAGGCAGGCGCACTTGCCCAATGGGGACCGTGGACCCGTCAGTGACTTCTGAGAAGGGTTTAGTTGGCATGAGCTAGTCGTATGGCACTTGGAGCGTCTCGAAGGTCTCGATGGAGAGGACATTGATCCCCGCTCCACTGTCTATGAGGGTCTTGGTGACAAGGACATTGTTGATGGTCGATATGCATAGCATGGTGAGGGTGCCTGCCATGGCCGAGCACCTGAGATAATCCCTCGAGTCGGCGGTCTAGGACCACTTGAGGGGTCACATGGCTTCGGGCTTCAGGAGAGCTGCGTTCACCTCCGATGAGAACTACTTGAAGATGCGGTCTGATGCTGGGGCTTGGGAGCCGCCCAGGATACAAGCGATCGCCCTAACCTCCTGGAAGCCCTAGCCCCGTCGTCCTGCCTATTCTCTTCCTTCCTCTTGGGTGGTGGCGGTAGTGGGGGTAGGCTGACCTCACGAGGACGGGCCTCACGAGGCTGGTCACGACATGATCCCTCTAGATGGTCACCACGCCAGTGGTCCTCCCTAGCATGATCGTGCTAGCTGTCCTCTCGAGGCTGGTCTCGCCACTCCTCCTGCAGCTCCCGATTGTCCCAATGGACTCCGCCGTGGTCTCCGCCGTGTCAGAAGCCACAGTCACTACATCTAGGGCGCCGGCTGAAGTGCTCGTCGCGGACCAGCATGAGCTCCTGGCAATCAATGGTGTTGTGATTGTTGGTGCCATGGAAGATGCAGGACGACCACCCTCTTGCGGGGGGTTCCTCATCTCACCTGCGCTTCACCTCATTCTTGGCCTCAAGCACCGCAGGTGTCTTGCGCTTCACCTCCTTGGTCTTGGTCCTCTTTTCCTATAGCTCCGCCTCCGAAAGCTTGCGTAGCCAGAGGGGGCCCTCCTCGGCTTTGGCGCACTTGTTCGCCAGGTTGAACATCTCTAGGGCTGAGCACAATTCATCATTGATGGCGTGCTCCTCCTTCATCCTGACGTCCCTGACGCCGTCTGGTGAACGCGGATATGATGGCCTCATCCGACGACCTCAGGATCTTGAGGCGGGTGGTCGTGAAGCATTGTATGAACTTGTGCAGGGTTTCTCCCTCCTGCTGCTTCACACGTCGCAGGTCGTTCACGGTGAGGGCGCGGTCGTGGGTACCTTGGAAGTTGGCAATGAAGCCCTTGTGCAGGTCATCCCAGGAGGTGATCGACCCCACCGGGAGGTTGAGGAGACAGGAGAGCGCGTCGCCCTTCAGTGCCACGACGAACCAGCTCTCCATGACCTTGACATCTCCACCAGCCGCCTGGAAGCTCAGCGAGTAGAGCTGTAGGAACTCAGCAGGATCTGTGGTGCCATCATAGTGAGAGGGTAAGTCAGGCTTGAACTTGCAGGGCGACACCGCCAGATGGAACTCCAGAACGATGGCGCGACACACCAACAGACTAACGAGTGCTGCGCGCACGGGAGGGACCCGGTACGGGGCCGATTCAAGGGGCGACCGATCACGATACTGGTTCAGTGGTGCGAGGAGTCCACCCGCGTCGACGCCCGGCCATGGCACCACCTGGCAGCTTACTTCATTTCTTGCCCTCACCCGCGACTAACAGGGTTGGTCGCGCGACCGTGCTTCACTCCTGGGCTCGGGCTCGATGTCGCGCTGTGGAGGAGGGGGCGGGGCATGATGGGCCATGTCGTCTGCCAGAGAGGGCTGGGGCCGGTGTGAGTAGGAGAGCACTAAAGCATCATCGATGGCACTGACGAGGTTTGTGATGCACCCGAGCTAATCATCATGGCGTTCGGGGGCAGGGCGGTAGCGCGGCAGGTCGCGCGCCAGGGCGAGTGCGCCCGTCTCACGTGCCTGCCCGGGACGATCATGTGAGGACAACTCAGTAGCTGGAATGATCGATAGACTGGCGGTACGGCCGTCGTGCCACGCGGTGACCGGCTGGGAGGAGTCCTATTGTTCGTGGGCCTCTGGGCGCGTGGCGGCATTGGCCACGGGAGAGTGTAGGATCAAAAGTAGGTCTAGAGGGGGGGTGATTAAACTACTTGACCAAATAAAAGTTTTTCCTTTTTATTCAATTTTAATTCTTGGCATGTTTTAGCATTCATAGCATATCGAGTAACACCCTACACATGCATGTCTAAGAGTATAGCAGCGGAAAGTAAAGACATTGCACATGTAAGTAAAGAGAGGGTTAGGAATGCAAACACAAGTGATGACATGATGATTTTTCCTGTGGTTCCGATAGGTGGTGCTATCTTTTTTCCACGTTCATGGAGTCTTCAACCCACGGAGTGTAACGGTCGCGGGAGTCCACTGAGGGCTCTACCCATGGATGGTTCCATGAAGAAGCAACCTTGACTATTGCATGCGGCTTACGTCCATGAAGGATTAGCCTCACTATGGGTAGATCTTTATGAAGTAGGTGATCTCCTTGCCCTTACAAACTTCTTGGTTCACTCCACAACACGAAGTAGGACGCTCCCAAGCGACACCTAACCAATCTAAGAGGCACCACCCTCCAAAAGGTAATAGGCTCGGTAATGACGATGAACTCCTTGCTCTTGTGCTTCAAGATGATAGACTCCTCAACACACAATCACTCTCTAACATATTTCCCTTGGTAGAAGAGATGTGATTAGTGGAAAGCAACTTGGGGAGGCTAGAAATCAAGATCCATATGGTTCGAGTGGAAGATCTTGACCTCAACACAAGGGTAGGTGGTTCTCTCTCAAAAACCTGAGTAGGATAGGTATGGAGCGGTTATGAGTGCTTCTCTTTCCAGTGGGTGGTGGTAAAGGGGTATATATAGGCATCCCCAAAAATCCAACCATTACACACAATAAGTCAGACTCGGTGACACCGATGTGTAAATCTCGGTGGTACCGAAGTGACAAAAAGTGGCAACTTTTGAATCTCAGATGGACCGATATACAAATATCGGTTGCACGGACAAGGTGACCAATGGTTAGATTTACCAAACTCGGTGACGCCGATTCACCATTCTTGGTCGGACCGAAAATGAGAACTTGCGTAACGGGAAGTTGGCAACCAAACTCGGTGGCACCGAGTGTAGTGTCGACTGCACCGAAGTTTTAGGGTTTGGCTAAGTCTGTCTAGGGTTTGAAACTCAGTCGCACCGGGATAGGAATGTTGGTTGCACCAATTTGGCATATTTGGTTTGGGACAAACTTTGGTGGGAGAGTATGTGGATGTTTTGGTGACTGTCACTTGTGCACGTTTGAGCATATTGTTCACCATCAGAACTTTACCCCCTTTTAATAGTATTGGCTTTTCTATAGACTCAAAGTGATTTCTCACAAATGTAATATGTAGAGTCTTCTTGCTTGAAGCTAGGCCAACCTATTTCCTTGAATCTTGGGGTAATTCCAGAATCCTTTTGCCATTCCCATCAATGAACTTTTCCTAAAATATACTTGGTGGAAACATTAGTTGAATGACTTATATGTTGTTATTAATTACCAAAACCACCAAGGAAGCAAATGTGCTTTCAAATAGTCAAACCGGCGCACGGCGGCATGGCGCACGGGTGCGTCTGGGCGACGCGGCAGATCGGCACTCGGAGCCGGCCCGACGAGTGTCAGACATCGGAGCAACAATGTGTAGAAAGAGTGTGGCTTGAGGAAGACTTCGACACACCCCCTACCTAGCATGCCAAATGTCAGATCTCGGGCTCGGCAAAACCCAAGGAAGTTTGAACACAGGGGCGTGTGCAAATGGACGACGAACTCGCACGATGATTTACCTAGGTTCGGGCCGCTGCAAAGCGTAGAACCCTACTCCTGATTTAGTGAACTGCCTCACGAGGAGGACGGTGGATGAACTAGTACAGTGGTGGGTTGCCTCGGAAGGGCGTTCTGGTGGTCTTGTCTATCTTCTCTCCTCCGTCTGTTATTGTCGTCCTCTATGGTGCAGCCTAGCCTCTATTTATAGTGGCCCAGGTCCTCTTACCTTATTGCTATAGCGGGAAGGGATCCCACAACGTCCAAATTCGAAGTGGGACAGGAGTACATCTTTACCCTGACGAAAGGTGGTCTTCGCCTACAAAGTAGCCGTTGATGATGTAGAGGTGGGCTCGGCGTTGACATCCGTTCTGCAGGGCTCGTGGTCGTGGTCTTATTGCACCAGAATGGAAACCTTTGGAAGCGCTTTGGGAACCCACGTACGTCCCTGCCCCCTTTGCACCAAACGGGAATATGCATCGCGTGGCGCGCTGGCGACCGCCTGCCCCACCTTGCGTCATTCTTGGCCTCCCAAGGCCAAGCATTGCATAGGGATCACCGCTGCTCTGGAGGGGGCCTGAGGAGGCCCATTCCTCAAAGGTCTTCGTGCTGCTTCCCTCGCGAGCTCGGGGCTCTTGTGAGGGCCATGTATTGAGTGTGGTTGTGCCAACCATGCTTGGCTGACAAGGTGGGACATGCCGTGGGCCGCGTGCAGGCAGTTGTGGGTACCCCCGTTCCAAAAATGCCGACGCAAGCCGTCCGAGCGTCCCAATTCCCCCATGCCGGTGTCCTCTAGTGACACCCGCGGTGAGGAAGATTCATTGGAGACTGAGGGCGACTACCTGGAGGAGGTGTATGCTCCGTCGCAGAGCAAGCTGCTTCGCGATCGTGAAGATGATGATGATACCAACGAGCCCCTAGTTGCGGTCCTCCCATGCTCCGCCAAGGCCCTCAGGAGGCCAAGGCCTGCCCCCAAACTACTCAAGCATCTGGTGGGGCGACCCTGAAGAAACACGCGGCCGCGGCTCCTCTAGAGGACTCCTCAAGTAATATCAAGACGACCGAGGCGCCGGTCTCGTGCCCATCTGAGCCATAGCCGGAACGCGAGGCAGCCGCTGTTGGGGCGGACGTGGCCCCTCAGGGTGACCTCCTCACTTCTCTAGGCGACAGCACCACACCAGGGCTCATTGGGGAGCCCCCGCTTGTCTCCTAGGCACGGCCAATACCATGCCGAAGAAGAGCGGGGGTGTTCCGGCCTTCGCCGAGGCGGAGAAGAAGAGGAAGTGGGTTGTGTCCAAGGAGTAAGTAATGTACCTCGCCTTTGGTCGATTTGTAGGCCGCACATGTGCTCACGGCCTCTCCCCCTCTTCCGTGGCCAGGGTCGACGACATGTCAAAGAGGAAGAAGGCAAGCGCGTGTCCAAAGGAGCCCCTATCCAGAAGGCACCGTCGGCCACTGACCGTGGTCGCGGCGAGCGTGGAAGCATATCTCGCATACCCAACGCCTCCCCCGGGTGCCCCGGCAACGCTGCTCCCGGGCACACTGGTGTGACGCCCACTCATGGTGCCTTGCCGTTGTTGCTAGGGAGGTCGGGCGCCGGGGGCACGGAGGCTCTAGGGGCGACACTCCCTGCCATGGCCGTGGCGACCCCAGTGCCGATGGAGGGGCGTCTTCCAACCCCCTTCTAGCGGTGGCCGCCCCTAAGGATGCAGGGATGCAGCCTGAGGAGGAGCCAGCCCCATGGGATGACAGGCTATGAAGTCATCCGCGCCCCAAGTCAGGAACCTGGAGCCTGGAGCCTCCAACTCCCCAAGTCAGCCACGACACTGCCAACTTGGTCATAGCACCCGCCGACCGCCTAGGGATGTCTGGGCAGACTCTCATGCTCGCACGTCGTGGCCTTCTGATTAGGCACGGGGCCTTGGATGACGCCTACACCATGCTCGACTGGGTCCGGGCTGACCTCCAAGGCGCTGACAGGTGCCTTGCGAGGAAGCGCCTGGGTTTCTTTCTGGGTGGCTCTAGGCCCGATGCGGCCACCAAGACGCCTTAGGGTCGGGCCGAAGCTGCCACCTCGTAGAGCAGGAAGGAAGCCGCTGAGGCCAAGGTGGCTTGAGACGTGGTGCTAGCTCAAGTAGCGTCTGCTATGAAGCGTTGTGGTGAGGCAGAGGCTAGCCTAAAGGCCCTTTAGGAGGAGCAAACTGCGCACAGGCAATGGATACGCGAGTAGCAGGAGGACCTCAACTCCCGCGAGGCAAAGCTCGCCGATCGCGACTTCTTGTTGTCTTAGGTGGTTGTCGATCAAGCCGCAGAACGTAAGCCTCTGGCCAATTTGGAGGAGGACATGCCAAAGGCCCGGACATCCCACAGTCGTCACGTCTCCGAGGCGGCAGCCTAGCTGGATGCAATGGACAAGATCCTTGCCGCTGCCGAGGAGAGAGCGGATGCAGAGCACGATGTCTTCCCCTCCATCGAGCTCAGGCTTCACTAGGCACTACACTCCATTTGCAGGGTAGTTCAAGGAGCCACTTACATCCCCTAAGGGCGGCTAGTAGGGCTCTCCTCCAAGGTTGCTGAGGTACTCGAAGGCGCTACCACTCGGGTGGACACCATCCTGGAGAGCGAGTGTCGCTGCCTTTTCTCCACGACCACGATGCGTGTCTTCGGTCATCTCTACCTCCACGAGCCCGACTTCAATTTCGGTGTGTTGATCGACCCGGTCGCCCCTAAGTTCTGTGCTGCTGTGGCGGCGGCCGTGAAGGATCCCGTGGACATGCTCGTGAAGAGTTCACCTGCGTCCCCTACACTCGGCCCTCGGTGGTGGAGGCGAGTGGTGGCAACGTCGACGGTAGCAGTGATGTCGATGACGAGCTCACTATGACTGGGACAAGCGATGGCGACGACCTTGGCGATGATGGCCTCTCCTCCTAGATTTTAACCTGCGACGTTCATCATGCCTCGTGGAGGTGTAAGACTTGTTTGAATTGATGAAACATTCAATGCCTGTAATAATTGTCTGAACTTCGTGATTTCCTTTTGTGCTTTGTTTACTTCCTGTTTGCCTTTGTGCTCTACGTTGGCAGGGCCCAATCCCACACATACCGCGACCACCGTTGGGGCGTTCGAATCACCAAGACGAGACCAAGGGGCAAGGGGCTACGTGACTAGTGAGTTCCTTGAGTCGCGATGCTCATGTGTCCTGTTTGATGTGCGAGCCAGCTTATGTACTATGTGTCGGTAGGGCCCAATTCCACCCATACCTCCACTGCTGTTGGGGCGTCCGGATCACCAGGACTAGACCAAGGGGCGAGGGGGTACGTGACCAATGAGGCCCCTGAGTTACGATACTGAGAGGCCCCCGTTGATGTGCGAGTAGAAAGGAAACATGGTCACGATGTAGTTAACTCGAAGCTCCCATACCTTTGCTTGCCAGCTTTTGCCTGGGAGGGATGCGAGAGGACCAGGTACTAGGGACCTAGTGAGGTGCTGCTCACCAGGCCTGGCCTAAGCATAGCCCCCGTCCAGCCCCCTCGTGCGTGCATCCCAGGGGAACGTTGCCGGACAAGCCTATCCTGAGGTTGGTGCAGCCGCTAGGGCGCCCTCACCAGCATGGAGCATGGGGCTTCCACTCGGCATGGGCATAGCCACTGAGGAACCGTGTCGACCGCTAGCACCGAGCATGGGTCTTCCACTTGGGCGTGGGAAGGGAACTCTGTGTTGGAGTCTCCGGGCATGTACGACCCAATGTCATTCGTACGCGTGTCTGGCACGGCAAAACTAGAGGAGGTGTATCTAGGCACCCGTGAGCCAACGCGGGACTCACAAGGCCCTACCTCTAGGAGGGTTGCGCCTGAATTCTTTGGCGCGAGGCGCGCTTACAAAAACTGCATGATAGGGGTAACCTGCGCTAAATTCTTCGCATGCCATTGCATGAGAACGCCAAACCTCAAGGAACCAGGAGGTGACATGAACGGCGCCGGCCTGTCAGACAGAGCCGAATCGTTAGGTTTATCGACACTGTAGGGACGGACCCGAGCACAGACGCCATATCCAGTCTTCCAATGCAACAAACCCAAGGAATGGCACCCGGCGCATGGCTCTTGTGACGGCCAAGCACCAAACAACGGTTATATGACCTGGGCCGCGCACCCCGACTCACCCACTCCCTATTAGCTCACGCTAGGACAAAGAACAAAGGACCCCGGGAGGTGACGTGCACGAGACGGAACTGCGAGACAGAGCTCGGCCGCTTGGACTTATCAACGCTGTAGGGACGGACCCGAGCACAGATGCCGTGCCATCCCTTAATCATGAGGCAGTCAAGGGTGGGGTTGTTAGGGCACAACGACATTCATGGTGACGAAGCACCATGCATGCCTGTTGACATAGTTACAAAATTCTTCAAATACAGAAGCAGTTCTAATACATGCGCAAAATGATACAGCTACAAGTGCGGGCCCTAACAACTTAAGGATGATCCAGCCCGAGGGGTGCCTTCAATTAAACAGACAAAAAGTCACCTGGCAATGATGCTGCTGAAGTGTTGGGGTATTTGTTGAATCTTGATGCACACAAGCCTGAGGGCTCTAGCGGATCAAGGAGCCTGCGGGGCCCACGGGGCTCGTGAGGGTTCGGGACCTCCTAAAGGACCACGCGGCATCGGGGCTCCTGAGATGCGTGCACGGCCTGCATGAGGTGCTGGTACGCAATGCCCACGTTAATGAGGCTGAAAGGCATGCAGATGTATCTACATGGGTAGCCACCACTACGGCCAACATGCGACGGCAAAAAGAGGCCCTATGAAGCGGCCGGGTTGAGGCCCGCGATGTTGACATAGACACTTAGCCTACTGCGTAGATCGGGGGGCAGAAGCTGCACCTGGTGGTGCGGGGTGACACTCGCCATGCATGGCCTGAGCCTCCTGAAGCTCCTCGATTGCGTTGGTGATGAACTGCCGTGCTCCTGGCACCTCGCGTCGTGATCCTTGCTTGTGGGGGAGCACTTCCAAGCACGCCTCCAATTGGTGTCGGAGCACCTCCCGTGTCGTATTGGTCAGTTCTGAAGCTCTATAGGTGGAAACCCTCAAGCCCGCTCTAAGGGAGGCGCTCGGCGCACCTTCCTATGCAGGAGGGAGAGGCGCCCCAACAGTGGTCACGGGGCATGAGACGCCGCCCGTGGGATCTCTGCTCCCTGATGGCTCTTCGGGAGAAGCTACTTCTTCTTCTTGGTAGCATCCTCAGGAGGTAGGATGCTGCCCTCGTCATCAGAGTCTTCGGCCGCCGCGGCCTGGTAGGCGCATTTGAGGGAGCAGACTGCATCCTTCTCATCACAGGCGACCGTGATGATGCTGTTACACCCTAGCATCTTGAGGACGTTGTAGCCATCGTGGGCTCCCGCCATGAACATGGCGAGGGCAGGATACCCGAGTATGGCTTTGTACGAGCAGCCGATGTGGGCGAAATCGAAGTCGATGAGCTCGGTGTAATAGTTGTCATCCTTGCTGAAGGTGACTGGGAGGCGCAGTTGACCCTGGGGGACTGTGGAGCCATCGGTCATTCCTGAGAAGGGTTGGTTGGCATGAGCTGGTCAAAGGGTACATGAAGCGTTCCGAATGTCTCGACAGAGAGGACATTGAGACCTGCGCCACCGTCGATGAGGGTCTTGGTGATGAGGACATTGCTGATGGTGGGCGTGCACATCATAGGGAGTGCGCCTTTGGCGGCCGAGCACTTAAGGTGATCCTTGGAGTAGAAGGTAATTGCATACTGTGACCACGAGAGGGAACACACGGCCTCGAGCTTCGGGAGGGCCACGCTTTCCTCACAAGATAACTGCTTGAAGATGCGGTTTGAGGCAGGGGCCTGAGGACCGCCCAGGATGCAGGTGATCGCACAGTGTTCCTGGAAGGCACATGCCCCATCATCCTGTCGGTTGTCGTCGTTTCTAATTGGTAGAGACAGCAGTGGAAGGAGGCCATCGTTACTCTGGGGACATGCCTCATGGGACTGATCTCACTAGGGTCTATCGCGAGGCTCGTCATACTAGTGGTCCTTGCGAGGATGGTCACGCGAGTCCTAACGTGGGTCATGGTTGTCCCAGCAGCCTCAGCCACGGCCCCCTCCATGGTCGTAGCCACGGTCGCCACACTCGGGAGGCATTCGAGGCGACCGTCCCAGAGCGCCCTGAGCTCCTGGCAGTCGTTGGTGTTGTGGCTTTGAGTGTTGCGGAAGATGCAGTATGGGCGATTTCTCCTTAGGGCTCTTCGTGGCCACAAACCGCGCTTCACCTCGGGCTCCGCCCCACGCACAACGGAGCCCTTGCGTTTTGCCTCTTTAGCCTTGGCCTTCTTGTCTTCGGGGTATACCTCCGGGAGCTCGAGGAGGGTGAGCCAGGTTGAACATCTCCAGGGCCGAGCACAGAATGTCATCAATGCCGAGCTCCTCTCTCTTCCCAAGGTCCCTAACACCATCAGCGAATGCCAAGATGATGACCTCATCCGATGCCTTTGGGATTTTGAGGCGGACGTTCGTGAAGTGCATTATGTACTTGTGCAGGGTCTCTCCCAGCTATTGCTTCATGCGCCGCACGTCGTTCACTGCCGGGGCACGGTCACGAGTGCCTTGGAAGTTGGCAATGAAGCGCTCGCGAAGCTCATCCCAGGAGGAGATTGATTCCTCTGGGAGTTTCAGGAGCCAGGATCGCGTGCCATCCTTGAGAGCCATGGGGAACCAGTTCGCCATGACCTTCTCATCAACGCTTGCCGCCTCGATGCTCAGCGAGTAGAGATGGAGGAACTCCCCGGGGTTGGGGGTGCCGTCGTAGCGTGGAGGCAGGTACGGCTTGAAATTGTCAGGACAGACAACATGGCGCAGCTCCGCGGTGAAGGCACGGCAGCCCGCTGCACTCACAGGCACATCACGTGTGAGGGGAGATCGGTCTTGGCGTCAGTATGCCGCTTCCTCTAGTGTTGCCCGATCTTGATGCTGGCGTGGTGGTTTGTGGAGTGCATGCGCATCAGCTTATGGCCACGGACCCACCTAGCAGCTTGCTTCGTCATGTGCCTGCGCCAGCGCCCCACACGGCCGGTCGCGCGGGCATGGTTCACGTCTGGGCTCGAGGTCGGCGCCATGCAGAAAAGGTGGAGGAGGAGCGTCGTGAGCCATGTCTCCCGCCTGGGAGGGTGGAGGACGGAGCGAGTGGGAGGGTGCCTGGGCCTCGCCGGTGGCGTTGATGATCTCAACGATGCGAGCAAGCCAGTCTTTGGCGGGGAGGTAACGCAGCAGCTCTGTAAAATCTATTTTTTCCCAATTTTAATTCTTTGCAGATTTTAGCATTCATAGTATTTCATGTACACCCTAGACATGCATCTACGAGTATAGCAGTGGAAAGTAAAGACAAGCATGTAAGTAAAGGAAGGGTAGGAAGATCGAACACAATTGGTGACACAATGATTTTTCCCGTGGTCCCAATACGTGGTGCTATCGTACCTCCATGTTCATGGAGTCTTCAACCCGCGGAGGGTAACGGTCCCAAAAGTCCATGGAGGGCTCTACCCACGGAGGGTTCAACGAATAAGCAACCTTGACTATACCGTGATGGCCTACATCCATAGAGGACTAGCCTAACTTGGGGTAGATCTTCACGAAGTAGGCGATCTCCTTGCCCTTACAAACTTCTTGGTTGACTCCACAACACGAAGTAGGAGGCTCCCAACCAACAGCTAACCAATCTAGAAGGCACCAACCTCCAAAAGGTAAAAGGCCGATTTGTGTTGACGAACTCCTTGCTCTTGCGCTTCAAGATGATAGACTCGTCAACACACAATCACTGTCTCACATATTTGGCTTGGTGGAAGAGGTTGATTGGGTGGATAGCAAGTTGGGGAGGCTAGAGATGAAGATTCATATGGTAGGAAAGGAATGACATGATATCAACACATGAGTAGGTGGCTCTCTCTCCGAAAATTAGTAGGTATGTGTGGGGAACTATTCTGATTGCTTCACTTGTGAGTGAGTGGTGGTGGAGGGGTATATATAGGCATCTCCAAAAATCCAACTGTTACACACAAGATGACCAACTCGGTGACACCGATGTGTTAATCCCGGTGGTACTGAAGTGACCAAAAGGTGGCAACTTTTGAATCTCGGTGAGACCGATATAGGAATCTCGGTTGCACCAATGAGGTGACCAACGGTCAGATTACCCAATCTCGGTGACGCCAATCCAAAAATGTCGGTGGGACCGATATTGTGAATTTGTGTAACAGAAAGTTGGTAACCTAAACTCGGTGGAACCGAAATGGAATCGGTTCCACCGAAATGCTAGGGTTTGGCTGGGTCTGTCTAGGGTTTGGAATCGGTGGAACCAAATGTAGAGTGATGGTTGCACCGATTCTGAGTATTTTTCTTTGGCAAACTTTTGTGGAAGAGCTTGTGGGTGTATGTGGTGACAACCATTTGTGCACGTATGAGCATTTATTTCACCAACAAAACCATACCCCCTTTTAATAGTATTGGCTTTCCTATGGACTCAAAGTGATTTATCACACATGTAAAATGTAGAGTCCTTTGCTTGAAGCTTGGGTAATGCTATTCCTTGCATCTTGGGGTATTCCACAATTCTTATGCCAACCCATCATTGAACTTTTCCTGAAACATACTTAGTGGAAACATTTGTTCAATGACATATATGTTGTTATTAATTATGAAAGCCACCTAGGGAGCAAATGTGATTTCAAGCTCGCACGCCATGAGGAATGCAGCCCGCATGGTCGTCGGGCCGCGACGAGCGTGGGAGGACGATGTCTTCACGGGAGTGAGGGACGGAGTACCAGGTGCGACCATCTCGCCGCATGGAGGGTGGCAAGAACAAGTCCTGCTGCTCGTTAGCAGTTAGGTTAGTGGAAGCGTTAGCTGCAGGAGAGGCGAAGCGGTGCGGGGCGATGCGGGCAGCCCGATGTTTAGCGCGGACTCGGTGGGCGTCAGCCATGGGAGACACCGAGCAGAGATGAAGCAAAACTGGAGGAAGGATCACGACATGCCCTTACCTGGCACGCCAAATGTTGGAATCGGGGATCCACATACCCAAGAAGGTTCGAACTCTAGGGCGTGTGCGACGATCTCAACCAGCTCAAAGTGTCAAGCTGCTAGGCCGTACTGGGCGATCGAGGTGGGCCACGCACTTGGCCGCAGGCAGGCAGTTCTGGGTACCCCCGATCTCAGAACACCAACAATCTTCTTTCCATATCTAGACTTGCCGACTGGTTTTACTATGCTATTTACCAAAGTAGATTGCGAATTGTTTCGTTAAGAAAATCGTAGTTTGGTCTTTACCAGTTTCTATAGAAGTGATCTATACATTGTTCATTTCACTAAAAGAGCCAATCCTCACACTTGCCTTACTGAAAAATCTTCTAAAGGTTGGCTTTGGCAGAGAAGGCTAGGACATGTTGGTATGCGTAATCTAGATAATCTCATCAAAGATGATCACATACCTGGTGTTAAAGATGTTATCTTCGACAAAGATAGACTTTATAGTGCTTGTCCAGATGGAAACAAATTAGGTGGAAGTCATCCCGTAAAGAATATCATGACTACTAGGAGACCGGTGGAGTTGCTTCATATGGATCTCTTCGGGCCCAATGCTTACAAGAGCCTCAGTGGAAATTCTTTGGGCTAGTAATAGTTGATGATTTTTTTTAGATTTACTTCGGTATTCTTTCTTGATGATAACTCATGTGTGCAAAAGATCTTCAAGAACTTCGCTCGGAACGCACAAAATCAATTTTAAGTGAAGATCAAGAAAGTTCGGAGCGACAACGGATTGGAGTTGAAGAACAGCAATGTGGACACCTTTCTTGACGAAGAAAGTATCTCCCTTGAGTCTCTACTACGTACACGCCTCAAAAAAATTGAGTTGTTGAGAGGAAGAACCGAACACCCATAGAGATGGCCTAAATGATGCTCGACAAATACAAGGCGCCAACACACTTTTGGGAAGAACTCGTGGAAACAACGTGTCATGCAAGAAACCGACTCAATTTACACAAGCTTCTTAGCAAAACGACATATGAGCTATTCACCAGTAACCAGCCCCAAGTTGGATACTTTTGAGTATTCGGCTCCAAGTGTTACATTCTAGATAAGCATCGTCATTGTAAATTTGCTCCTAAATCTCATGAAGGTTTCCTACTCGGTTACAGATGAAACTCTCATAGTTACCATGTGTACAACTGTTGGGGAACGTTGCATGGGAAACAAAAAAATTCCTACGCACACGCAAGATCTATCCATGGTGATGAGAATCTACAAGAGGGAGAGTGGATCTACGTACCCTTGTAGATCGCTAAGCGGGAAGCTTTAAGAAACACGGTTGGTGTAGTCGAACATCTTCGCGATCCAATTCACCGAGCATCCCGCGATCCAATCACGATTCGTCCCGATCAAGTACCGAACGGACGGCACCTCCACGTTCCGCACACGTCCAGCTTGATGACGATCTCCGCCTTATTGATCCAGCAAGAGGGACCGGAGA